>CM060901.1:1081977133-1084477133 GCA_030737815.1 Allium fistulosum | reverse complement strand
TATAACAACCTATCCTCACAAATGATGATAAATATAAACAACCATTGTAGCAGAAATAAAATATAAGTGAATACGTCTTGAAGGCATCAAGCTTGTCTCATGAACAACCAAAGCATCCATAACTAGATTTAAAAATATGCTCGCGCTGACCCGAACATTGTAAGAAAATAACATCCGAATCAATCTGGTCAACTAGCTTGAGAAACACACATCATATGAATTTTTAATGTTATAAAACCTTTCAAAATAAAGGTATCTCGTAATACCACGTTGCACATAAACACCGACGGGTTTTACTTCATGATAAACAAACCATTTCATAGGAAATTTTCTGATATTATGACAATGTCTACGGTTTAAAATAAATATTGAATCATAGCCGAAATTGTTACATTAATTAAATTCCAACATAATAGGTATACAACAGAGTCCAAAGGGCACTTATTGGAGAATGGATTCTAAACAATGACAAGGCTAATGGGATACCACCTGCCACAGTACACCTCTAGAAAATGTACCGAGGACGAAAGCCTTTTGACCCCTATGAATTAGGATTGGCTACCCCTTACTAGATAGTGCTGAATATTTCATCACCCCGGTTGCTTTACAACCTTTTCTTGAGAGCTCTCATGCACAACTAAATCCATAAATATATATGTATATATATCTAGAAGAGCGATGACAATACCCTAATGGGTGCGACCTATATAGCCCTAAAGCATATCCACAACTTTAGTCATTTCCGGTTGTTGTGGCTAGAGGCTACGTTTTACCTTTTATATAACAATCCCACTTGCAATGCTAAGACTGCCCTTCAGGCAACAATAAAATGCCAACATTCATATATACAAGTTGTTTAGGATATGAACAAACCGAAGGCACTACTTCCACTACATCCATTTTGGAATCACCTTAAGGATTTGTAGCAAGCAGCCTTTGCACTTCAAAGAACTCCGCTCTGATTTCATTATCATCAAGATGTCTTCAATTTGAATGCTTGTGCTAGTTCGAAGATGTTTTTGAATAATATATCTGATCCCGGTCTCTCCGAGCTGACAACGATAATTTTAAAACTGGCCAAGATTTGGTAATCGGTTATTTAATTATCAAATAACAAACAATTCAACCAGAGATTTAACTAAGCACGGTTAAGCACAAAGCAACCACTAAGCCCCTTTAATTAATCATCTCACTAATCAAAACCACTTTGTAAATACTTGAATCAAAATACTTTTACAAAGATATATTCACGAACCCCCTCAACTATTTTCAATACTTTAAAATTATTGATATTGTTATCTCAACTGTATAAGTATACTCACAAAACATTTCACTTTCAAAGTTTAGAAAAACTTTCCCATATACTTATATCAACAGTATAAGTATATTCAATAAACATTACATTTTCAATACTTAGAAAATGTACTCATATACTTATCTTGATTGTATAAGTATATTTACAAATCTTAAGAAAGTATTCATTTCCATAATCACACTTAAATTGGGTTAAAATAAATGTCAATTCAAAACATTGATAAAAATAAACTTAAACACTTTTCTTTTGGTGTAAGTATATAGATCCTATAGCAATTAGACCAAATATACCTACCACCACTTTCCGATTTCAGACAGTACTACTCCATGATTAACAATGAAATTGGACAAGTAAGGAAACTATTCTTGCCTCGGTACACATTCTTAGTTCTCAAGATAAAGATGAGTTTCCATACCTCAAAATTTGGTGTTAAGTACGAAAAGAACATTTTCAATGCCACCGTAATTTAAAATGATCATTTATGGTAATCGGGTCTCAAACTTTTAATAAATTCTTTTTTTTATAAAATGCGTTAATAAAACACCTTATATTTACAAACTCCTTTTATAAAATATTATTTATAAATTATAAAATTCTCTTTATAATTATATAAACATAATTACAGACCTCCTTCTATAAATCTTCAAACTTATTTGATAAACACCTTTATAAACATCCTTTATAATTCTTTAAAAAAATTATTTTATAAAATAGTCATTTATAAAACTCATTTTTATAAATCCCCAAATTTATTTGCAACTCTTTTTATAAAAACTCCAAATTTATTTATAAAACTCCTTTTATAAATTTCTTAATATATTTACAATACTTCCATTATAGTTATAGAAATCATATACTTCCCATGACACGATCATTCCATATATTGCAATAAATTCACAACTTTGATTTATTTCTCCAATTTGTCAAAATGATAATATTCTTTTTTATAAAATGTCGTTCATAAACCTAGTCTTCTATTTATAAGATACCTCTTATAAATCTCTCCTTAATTTAAAAGAAATACCATATATAAATCTATTCTTTTATTACAACGTTTTATATAAAATGTTTAATAAATATTTATTTTCAAAATATTTCTATCTTCTTTTAACCACAAAATCACTTTAAAATAAAAGATAACCCCTTTCATTTTCTCTGAAATAAACATTCATTATTATAATAATTTTTCTATGAAAATATATACTTTCCAAAATAATCTTAAAATATTTACATATATACATATATTAGAAAAGAATAATAAAAGAAGTTGAAGTAAAATAGAGAAGTGTAAAAAACTATTTTTATATAAATATCTCAAAAAATCCAAAAAAGTCAGATAAAAAATTATTTTCCAAATCAAAACCATTTCCAAATCAAAATAGCAATTAATGGTATTTTTTCAAAATACTATAAGGAGGCCAGTATTTACTATATCACTTAGTCAATGCCATTACTACCATTTCGAGTAAAAAGGTTCAACTTTAAATGCCAGTGTCACATCTAATATGGCCAAACAATCAAATTTCAATATTTAACAATTTATATACCAGGTATATAACTGAAATGAAAATCAACTGGTATATAACTGAAATTAAAAATTACAATGATGAGAAATCCAGATTTCATTCTATAAATTTTTGTATTCCATATTAAATGTCATTCGCTTTTAAAAAATGGATATTTAACCAAACCAAACTAATAATTCATTCAACTACAAAAGCTATTATTTTTATCTACTATATATCATACTGATTATCCAAAAAATTGAGTTTAACTCATCGGAATTCCAGTTGACGTCGAAGCATTCCGGTTTGAACTAAAATCGAATGACGTTCAATTTTAGCCCAAAATTCCACTAGCTCCATATTTGACGACACCAGTTCCATCGTGTAGCTATCACCATTAAGAGCGCAGTGCAAAAAATCTAGTCTCGATTGGACCTCATATGGAAAAGATATGCATTTTATAAGATTTTAGATTCAAAATATAAAATTAAATTTACTAATCCCCTACTTAATATAATTACCCTCACCTAATCTCTTCTTCCCAAATGCTAAACCTCCCTCCTTGTACACGATACACAGCAAACATCCCATGCACGCATGCTCCAACCATCTCCCTAGTCCATGAAATCATAAACCGACTTCGCCGTTCACTCTCTCTTTACGCGCGCATCACAACCCCCACCACCATTTCACCTTTGCACCCCCTTGCATCAAATCCGACCTGTAGCGTTCCTCCCATGCCCAAAAAATGTTTGACCCCTTCCCCTTGACCGCAACCTTCCCTACTTCGGCGGTCGAAGTTCGTCGACAAGAGAAACACGTTTCCACTCTCCGTTTCCACTAATTCCGCCTCAATCCCCAAAATTTCAAAACCCTAGTTTGCCTAAGCTCACATCCAAAACTATCGAAAAACCAAAAACATCACTACACCCATTCAAACACCTCTAGAAAAGTAGATCTAGCTCATACGAACCCAAAGAATTAAACTTTATAATTTTCCGTTTATTAAATCTTTTGTTTTGAATTTTTAAAGAAAGCTGAAAATTTATTTTTATTGGTTAATGAAAATAAGAAAATAGGGAGGAGGGAAAGTTGAAATGCGAAGAGGGAAAAGCAAATGTTGAATTCTAAGTGTTCAAGTTGATTTATACAAATATTTCTAGCACTTCGCGACATAGCATTTCATTCGCCTATGAACCGCGAACGATAAAATAAAATTATGATCGCGTACAAAAGCGCGATACGATCCTAAAATAATAATAATATACACAGGTTATCTTATTCCATAAAATTTCAAAAATAACATCGTTTGTCGAAAAATCATCAGACGACAATTTTAAATATTTTATAAATTAAAAATTTATCGAAAAATCAAATAAATTAAAATAAAAATACGTCAATAAAAATTGAGTTGTTTTATTAACAATTAAATTTTATTATAATGCGTTAAATTTGATTCAAGTTTGAATATTTAAATAAGTTAAATATTCATATCCGAAACATTAAAAATTCCTTGTCGTTAGGTCTATTTAATTGATAAACAGAGGCAAATTAAGTACACAATAAAACCAAACTTCTTTCTGTCATTGTCTAGCCATCTCATACCAATTTTTTTATTGAGAGAAATCAGTGATCCATTATGATCAGAGGAAAGCAGTCATGTACGTTTATTCTACACTTAAAAAAGAAGCAGTCAACATGTCTCACAGATAGCGATACCCTCCGTACAATAAATGAGCAGTAAACATCCCTGAACCTATTGGTATCTCCAATAATTTCTCTCTTATCCTAGTTTTCATGGGTTAACTAGGAACCTATTGACTTCTATCAATAATTTAATCTGGATGTAGTTTTCATAGATTCACTACAAACCTATTGGCCCCTACCAATAACTCTTTCTAATCATAGTTTTCATGGGTTTACTATGTCTATCTGACAACTTCTTTAACTAGTATTTAGGCATCCTATATTCTGGTCTACCTGACCTCCGGGATGCAATTCTACTCATTCAGGAGTTAACTCATTTTATATTTACTGCTGGGTCGACCTAGCTGGTTATTCTGCCACTTTTTCCAAATTACAATTATGGGTCCATATTAAAGTGAATATGTAAACTAGAAGAAGCAAACATATTAACATAATAATCACCAACATCTGTGGTATAATAACCTTGAAATCATTTTCATATAAAACATGGTCAATCCCTTTAACCTATTATTCTATCAAGGAAAGCTTCTTCAAAAACTCCAATTTAAAAGCTCTTTTATAATGTCATGGGTTTTACCTTTAAAAATTGAGATTGGGTTCTTTGTTTTGAAAACTAAAGCTTTCGAAACCATTAATCTTTACTTTCAAAACCATTGGGAAAACTTCCTTCCGAAAGCATTCAAACCTTCTTTTCAAAAAACTAGGCACCTGCCTTTCGAAACACTTTAAAACCTTTCTTTCGAAACCTTTCGAATGTGTTAAAGTATTGCCATTCAATTAAAGAAGCATAGCTTCGAAACCATTTGAAAGTACCCCTTTCGAAACCATTAAGTTTAATTTAAAACTTATCCTATTGGGTCTAAGTGAATACAAGCGAAAGTACCCCTTTTGAAACCATTAAAAAGAGTTTGGGGAGAAACAGATGGCTTCGGCACCATCCTTTCGAAAGCTCAAAACATTTAAGTAAAACATTTGAAGGATAGCTTCGAAACTCCTTTCAAAGCCATTGCCTTCGAAACCCTTGAATCCTTTCGAAAGCTTTTAGGATGTGGCTTAGTGCAAATATAAAACAAAGCTACCTTTCAAAAGCATTGATGACTTCAATCCCTTCTAAAGGCATAGGAATGACAAAAGGGTTTCTACTTGGTCGAACCCACCCTTTTCGAAAGCATTGGTTTTTTAAAACTAAGTAACTCCTTCGGAAGCTATAATTTAAACAAGAGGGGCCAACCCCTTTCGAAATCAATTTAGAAAGACCCTTTTGAACGCATCTGTTTCGACTCCTTCGAAAGCATTCAGTAAAAACAGGCAAGCATATTTTTTAGGAAGTAAAACAAAGGTTTCGACCCCATCAAAAGCTATGTTTCGACACCATGCCTTCAGCCCTTCTCCAATCCACTGCGTACCCACATTGTGATACCTAGTGTATTGGTTTTGGTTTAGTTGGTTTCGACCTGGTAGGTTTCGACTTGGTTGAAAGCGGAGGCATAGGGTCGAAAGGTGGCTTTTAAAAGAGGCGGAACCCACTTTTCTGGGTAAAAACTGATTTAAATCCATTTAAAGTAAATACTTTATAACTAACCAGCCTATTTGTAAGCATTTAATTGGTTGCCATAACTTTTCAAATTCTATACCAAAATAACTACCGCATAATTTCAGATCTAAACAATGATTGATTTAACAAATAAGTCATTCCCTTAAGCAAAACAATTAAACCACTTTAATCCTCCTTCTTAAATAATTTGATTTCCATAGTAAATCACTTAGGAAAAATCCTGAAAAATTCATTTTCAATATGTTATCTAACATATAAAAATTTCAGACCCAAATTCTTCATACAACAACCGAAATTAATTTCTAAATCCAATTTTTCATATTTTCCTTTGAAAATTCATAATAAATTTTCCATTGCTTGGAAAATTATAAAAATTGAAACCCATCTCTAAAATCATGTTTTACATGACATATAAATTACTCATGGCATTTGAAATTCAATTTAAACGATTTTACCCATAAAACCATGTACAAACAATTATCGAACAATCTTGCTTGAATCAAATATGTTATAAAATCCAAGCATATCATCATCAAAATCATCATTATAATGGATTTAATCGTAAACCCGAAAATCAAATGATCATTAAAAAAATAGAGATGATTTAGATTATTATTCACCTTGATTAGGATAACGACTTTGAGATTTGATTGAGATTAATCCCTCATGCTTTAATTCCTTAGCTTTAGATTGATTTTCCTTTTTTCCTTTCTCTAGTAATAGCCGACTTTGTTTTCCTTTGGTTTACGTTTTTTGTGAAATGAAAAATGAACGTGTAGCATAAAGGAAACGGGATATATAAGGGTAATGGGATTAAGATGCGCAATTACCCTAAACATCCTTGCATTAATTACTCTCCTATTTAACATACAAAACCATTTAAAAGCCCATTTATATAATTAATTAAGCTCGGCCTCTAGTTTAATTTCAAATCTCAATCCCCTTATCATTTTAAGATTTACATTATTCTATTTAATTTATCTAATTAAATCTCCTAAATAATGTTATTAAAAATTAGGGGTGTTACAGGCTCCCCTCCTTAAATAATTTCGTCCTCGAAATTTAGTGAGGACTAAATACTAAACATAGCATTCATTCGTAACCACTCCTAACAACCATACTAGCCTACATGACTAGCAACTATCTATATCAAGCTAATATAGACATACCCTCAAAGAAAATCAGGATACGTATCTCTAATCTTGTCTTTTGTCTACCAAGTACAGTCCTTCTCGTTTTTGCTCCACTGAACTTTCACCAACCTGACTGTCTTGTTCCTCAACCTTTTCCATCTCTCGCTACAACCCGAACTGGTTGTCTAACAAAAGTCAAATTAGGCTCTACTATCAAATCTTCCAACACTGTCGGAGGCATAGTAGTCTCCGGATTAGGCAAATACTTGGGAAGATGAGACACATGAAACACATTGTGGACACCTGCCATACTGCTTGGCAACTCTACTCTGTATGCAAGCTTCCTGATCCTCACTATAACTAAGAATGGACCAACATATCTTGGGGCCAGTTTCCTGGATTTTCCAAATCGTACCACACCCTTCATTGGTGATACCTTAATGAAACCTTATCTCAAACTGAGAATTATAGGTCTTTGCGTCTCTTATCTGCATAACTCTATTGTCTGGACTGAGCTTCCTTCATCCTTTCTCGGATTAACTCAATCTTCTCTATCGCCTCTCTAACTAGATCTGAACTTAAGACTAATCTGTCTCCAGTCTCCAACCAACATGCCGGTGATTTGCATGGCCTTCCATACAAAGCTTAGAAAGGCTTCCTATACTAGTCTGATAACTATTATTATTGGAAAACTCAACCAACTGTAGGTGATCTTCCCAAGATCCATCAAAGTCCAATACACAAGCTCTCAATAAATCCTCGATTACCTTATTAACTCTCTCTGTCTGCCCATCCGTCTGAGAATGATATGCAGTACTCATCTAAAGCTTGGGACCTAATACACCTTGTAGACTCTTCCAGAATTCGCTAGTATACAAAGCATCTCTTTCACTGACTATACTACTAGGAATCCCATGTAATCTAACTATGTTCTTCATGAACAACTTAGCTAAAACAGGTGTCGTCCTGGTTGACTTAACTAGAATGAAATGGGCACTCTTGGTCAACCTATCCACTATGACTCATATACTTTCATTTCACCTGTTTGGCCTTGGTAACCCATCTATAAAATCCATGTATATCGACTCCCATTTCCAAACTAGAATCTTCAAAGGTTGAAGCAACCCACTCGGCTTCTGATGTTCGGCTTTCACTTGTTGACAGTTTGCACACTGCCAAACACACAAGCCAACATCCCTCTTCATACCTTCCCAATAGAAGCTCCTCTTCATTTCTTGATACATCTTAGTCCCTCCAGGATGAATCGTAAACTTGGATCAATGACATTCTCTAAGAACCTCTTTCCTTAAGTCCTCAACATTTGGAACACACAACCGTCCCTTCTTTCTCAACCATCCACTCTGGTCAAGACTAAAATCCTTTAAATCATCGATCTCAGTTCCAACCTCAAGCCTTCTAATCTTCTTGGTTAATACTGAATCCTCTTTCTGTTTAGAAGAAATCATTTCGATCAACACTTGTCAAACTTCCAAACAGGACAACATGGTGGTACTCTGACTGGAACTAGCGGTCGATCTTAACTCACACTACAAGTAGCCAAAGCTTCTAAATCTTTCCATTCTGCCAACATAGCTAACACCACATTTTGATGTCTTCTGCTAAGAGCATCCGCTACATTATTTTCTTTCCCAAGTGTATACTCTATACCAAAATTATAAGCAGCCAAAAAATCCAACCACCCCTACTGTCTCATATTCAACTCCTTCTAAGAGAATAAATACCTTAATGACTTATGATCTGTGTATATCTCAAATCTCTCCCCCTAAGAGATAATATCTCCAAATCTTCAATGCAAAGATCACCGCAGCCAACTCCAAATCATGAGTAGGATATCTTACTTCATGCGGTCTAAGCTGTCGTGAAGCATAGGCCATAACTTTACCCTTTTACATCAACACAGCTCCTAATCCAGTCCCACATGCATCGGTATACACCACCAATCCTTGGTTTCCGTCTGGAACAACTAACACTGGTGCGTTGGTCAACAAATGCTTTAACTTAAGGAATGCTTCCTCACATTTGTCGGACCAGACATACTTCACATCCTTCCTGATTAACTTAGTCAAAGGTGCTGCTATCCGTGAGAAATCCTTGATGAATCTCCGGTAATAGCCAGCAAGTCCAAGAAAACTTCTAATCTCAGTCACCGTCTCCGGTCTCTTCCAATTATTAACAGCTTTGATCTTATCTGTATCGACTGACAAGCATTTTCCTGAAACCATGTGACCAAGAAACTTGACCTCTTTCTTCCAAAAATGACACTTGAAAAACTTTGCTTTTAGCCGATGTTGCCTCAGCGTCTCAAGCATGACTCTAAGATGATCTTCATGCTTCCTTTCATCCTTAGAGTACACTAAAATGTCATCTATAAATACCAACACAAACCTATCCAAGTACTCTCGGAAAACTCGGTTCATCAGTTCCACGAAGAAAGCAGGTACGTTCGTTAATCCGAATGGCATTACTAACCACTCATACGAACCATACCTAGTCCGAAATGCTATCAATGGAAAACTATCCTCTGCCACTCTTAACTGATGGAAACCTGTCGCCAAATCCAATTGGGAAACACTCTGGGTCCACACAACTAATCAAATAGATCGTCTATTCTCGGCAAAGGATACCTATTCTTAATCGTCCTCTCATTAAACTTACGATAGTCGATACACATCCTTAACGACCCATCTGGTTTCTTAACAAACACCACGGACGCTCCCCAAGGCGAACTGCTTGGTCTAATAAAATTTCTCCCTTCAAGATCCACTAGCTGCACCTTTAATTCCTTCAATCTCGATCGATGTCTTCCTGCTAGGAGGTCTACTAACAGGTTCAGCTCCTGGCATAAGATCTATCCGAAACTCAACAGCTTGTTTCGGTGGTAGTCCTGTAACCGGTTCAAAAACATATGCAAACTCTCTTGCTACACGATCCTGACTTAACTCTTCTACTACTTCCATAGCACTTAACAAAGCACAACTACTTCGGTCGGAATTCTCCACTGAGAATATAATTCAGTTATGACTATCATGGTGTCTTACTGATATCTCCCTATCTTGGCAAAAATATCCTAGCCCCGTACTTACCCAACCAATCCATACCTAAAATGATTCCAAAATCTACAAAATCGAAAACATACGGACTGCATGCAAACTTTTGACCAAGTAATTCTAGTTCTAACTGGTCACATTTCATCCCTAGTGTTGCATATCCTCCTATCGGATTCACAACCCTTAAGGAAGTAACAAGATATGTGGGTTCTAAGCATAACCTATCAATCAAATTCTGAGATATAAATAAATGTGATGCACATCAAATAGTACCCTAACTGGTATACTTTGAATCAAAAGTGTACCTTCCATCACAGTCTTCCCTTTTTCAGCTGCAGTTGGCCTAACAGATGATGGTCCAACAGCAAAAACCTTTCCCTTGTCCACCCTGACTTGTTCTGGATACTGATTCTTATAATGCCCAACTTGGTCACAGTTGAAGCACTTCACATTCTTCTTTTTTATAGCCTTCTTCCCCTTGCCTGACCGACACTTATGAGCATAATGACCTTCCTTGTCCCACTTGAAATAAACTAAATCAGCCTTTGCCCTCTTGGCAGCGTCTCCCTTCTGGGCTCACTTCTTCTTAAAGAATTTTCTCTTCTTTCCCTGAGAACCCTGGATTTCAACCGGCTTTTCTCTTGCACAAATAGCAAACATCTCCCCATGTCGGATTACCATCTCCACAACTACATTACAAAGATCATGGATATGTGTCAAGGTCACCCCGACAATCTCAGGCCTCAATCCCCGAATGAACCTCTCATTCCTTCTGATGACGGTGTCTATAGTAGCATACCTATATTGAGATAACTCATCGAACTTAGTAGCATACTCAATTACCGACATCTCTCCCTGCACCAAATCCATAAACTTTCTCAGGAATGCCGACTTGGCAACTTTGGACAAAAACCTCTGTTCAAATCTCCTTCTAAAATCTGCCGAAGTCAACTCTTCCTTCGAAACTCCGGCAGTAACACTATTCTGCCAATGAAGCGCTGCCCCTTGCAACCGCATAGAGGCCAGGCTCCTCTTCTGCTCATTATCTAAACCCAAATCAGTGAAGATTATCTCACAGTGCAACAGCCAATTCTCAACTTCTATAGCATCCTATGTTCCCCTAAATGACTTCCCACCAAGACTGGTGTAATCTCTGCTCAGCTAAGCATAATTATTCCCAACTGGAGCCACAGAATTAGTTCCTCTAAAATTTCCAGCAACACCAGCAGCAGCTCCTACTTGCATCAGATTGATGAAAAACGGATACATAGCCCCCATATCCACTGGTGGATTTCCAGCACCCACATTGGCATCTGCATTTTGGTTAGCGTTAGCTTGTCGGCCCGGGTTCCTCCTAGTGGGTCGAACATTTTTGTTGGTTGTGGTGCTTCCTCTATCGAGAATTCTTCTTTCGTTTCCTGCCTCCATATTTTCTTTCTCATAAATCTGCATACGAGCCTTAGTATTATACAGAAGAATGGTCTAAGAGAGAGGGGAATACGTACTTACATACATACATATATATATATATATATATTAATCAAATACAAGTACGTTACTATAGCATTAACCCAAACCTTGATCTTATTTTCTGATTCATTGGATTATGTTTGAAAATCCTTTAGGTTTAAATTTCTTTTAAGTTTTCATAAACCCATGCTTTGATACCAACTTGTAACATCCTCCACTTGGAGGCCTAAAACTGACGGCTACGGATGCTATAGTCATCCATAGTTATTAATCCTCGGCGATCAAATACGGTGATGTTAGATACATTGATATAACAGAAACACATGGATATGGAAAAAAATTAAAAATCAACAAACAACTTTCACATTCCATTTCAAAGAATTTCAAATTTATTACATAATCCCAATACGAGAACCACGTCCAGAGAAAATATAATTATTACAACATACGCCAAGAGTGACATATGAAGATGCCCACTTGGATGATCAGAGTATATAACAGGCAATTATATGTCTTTGCCTTTACAACAAAACACAGTGGAATCTAAAATAGAAAAGAACTCTAAATAGCTATCATGGCTCATGGACATCTCCGGAAGCTTATTCGTCTAAAGAGGTACCTGAAAACCTCAACTCTTAAACTACTCAAAATCAAATGAGCACCCGAGAGTTTAAGGGGAAAACAAAAACTTCGAGTCGGACATAAAGCCTGGTATGAATAATAATCTACCATCTCAAACCATTTAGATATATAGTGAGACCGCGCCACTTAGCGGAACGGGTTTTCCCCTCACTAGTATCTTATCCAAAACTTTATAAAAACCATAAACTATGCTCCTGCATCCACAGTGGTTAAAACATAACAATTCAAAATATTATGATGATATGCAAACAAGTAAATCAATTCTGGATTTCTCATCCACATTCATTTTTGACTATCTGTCTCATTTATAGTTTATAGGATCACTATTAACCTATTAGTTTTCATTGGCTGACTAATAACATGTTTAAAGCTTATGGACTCCCTGTTCGGTTTCATAGTTTTCATGGTATCGCTAAGAACTTATTGGCCCTTGCCAATAACTTCATCATTCATGAGTCCTCCCTGAACTATAGGTATCTCAAATAACTTCTCTCTTATCCTAGTTTTCATGGGTTGACTAGGAACCTATTGACTTCTGTCAATAACTTAATCCGGATATAGTTTTCATGGGTTCACTACACACCAATTGGGCCCTATCAATTACCCTTTTCTAATCATAGTTTTCATGGGTTTACTATGAACCTATTAGCCCCTACCAATAACTTTTCCTATAAATAGTTTTCATGGGTTTACTATGAACCTGTCTATCTAACAACTTCTTTAACTAGTATTTAAGCATCCTATATTATGGTCTTCCGACCTCTTGGATGCAATTCTACTCATTCAGGAGTTAACTCAATTTATATTCACTGCTGGGTCAACCTAGCTGGTTATTTTGTCCCTTTTTCCAAATTATAATTATGGGTCCATATTAAAGTGAATATGTAAACTAGAAGAAGCAAACATATTAACATAATAATTACCAACATTTGTGGTTTAATAACCTTGAAATCATTTTCATATAAAACATGGTCAATCCCTTTAACCTATTATTCTGTCAAGGAAAGCTTCTTCAAAAACTCCAATTTAAAAGCTATTTTGTAATGCCATGGGTTTTACCTTTAAAAATTGAGATTGGGTTCTTTGTTTTGAAAACTAAAGCTTTCGAAACCATTAATCTTTACTTTCAAAACCATTGGGAAAACTTCCTTTCGAAAGCATTCAAATCTTCTTTTCAAAACACTAGGCACCTGCCTTTCGAAACACTTTCAAAACCTTTCGAATGTGTTAAAGTATTGCCATTCAATCAAAGAAGCATAGCTTCGAAACCATTTGAAAGTACCCCTTTCGAAACCATTAAGTTTAATTTAAAACTTATCCTATTGGGTCTAAGTGAATACAAGCGAAAGTACCCCTTTCGAAACCATTAAAAAGAGTTTGGGGAGAAACAGATGGCTTCGGCGCCATCCTTTCGAAAGCTCAAAACATTTAAGTAAAACATTTGAAGGATAGCTTCGAAACTCCTTTCGAAGCCATTGCCTTCGAAACCCTTGAATCCTTTCGAAAGCTATTAGGATGTGGCTTAGTGCAAATATAAAACAAAGCTACGTTTCGAAAGCATTGATGACTTGAATCCCTTCAAAAGGCATAGGAACGGCAAAAGGGTTTCTACTTGGTCGAACCCACCCTTTTCGAAAGCATTGGTTTTAAAACTAAGTAACTCCTTCGGAAGCTACAATTTAAACAAGAGGCAGCAACCCCTTTCGAAAGAAATTTAGAAAGACCCCTTCGAACGCATCTGTTTCGACTCCTTCGAAAGCATTTAATAAAAGAAGGCAAGCGCATTTTTTTAGGAAGTAAAACAAAGGTTTCGACCCCATCGAAAGCTATGTTTCGACATCGTGCCTTCCGCCCTTTTCCAATCCATTACGTACCAACATTGTGATATCTTGTGTATTGGTTTCGGCTTAGTTGGTTTCGACCTGGTAGGTTTCGACTTGGTTGAAGGCGGAAGCATAGGGTCGAAAGGTGGCTTCTAAAAGAGGCAGAACCCGCTTTTCTAGGTAAAAACTGATTTAAAGCCATTTAAAGTAAATACTTTATTACTAACCTGCAAATTTGTAAGCATTTAATTGGTTGCCATAACTTTTCAAATTCTTTACCAAAATAACTGCCGTATAATTTCAGATCTAAACAAGGATTAATTTAACAAATAAGCCATTCCCTTAAGCAAAACCATTTAAATCCTCCTTCTAAAATAATTTGATTTCCATATTAAATCACTTAGGAAAAATCTCCAAAAGTTACAGAAACTCACTTTAAATATTTATCTAACGTATAAAAATTTCAGACCCAAATTCTTTATACAATAACCGAAATTAATTTTTAAACCCAATTATTCATATTTTACTTTGAAAATTCATAATAAATTTTCTATGGCTTGGAAAATTATAAAAATTGAAACACATCTCCAAAATCATGTTTTACATAACAAATAAATTCCTCATAGCATTCGAAATTCAATTTAAACGATTTTACCTTAAAACCATGTATAAACAATTATTAAACAATCTTGTTTGAATCAAATATGTTATAAAATCCAAGCATATCATCATCAAAATCATCATTATAATGGATTTAATCTTAAACCCGAAAATCAAATGATCATAAACAAAATAGAGATTATTTAGATTATTATTCACCTTGATTAGGATAAGGACTTTGAGATTTGACTGAGATTAATCTTCCTTGCTTTAATTACTTAGCTTTAGATTGATTTTCCCCTTTTTCTTTCTCTAGTAATGGTCGGCTTTGTTTTCCTTTTGATTTACATTTTTGTGAAAAGAAAAATGAACGTGTAGCATAAAGGAAACGGGATATATAAGGGTAATGGGATTAAGGTATGCAATTACCCTAAATACCCTTGCGTTAATTACTCTCCTATTTAACATACAAAACCATTTATAAGCCCATTTATATAATTAATTAAGCTCGGCCTCTAGTTTATTTTCAAATCTCAATCCCCTTAACACTTTAAGATTTACATTAGTATATTTAATTTATCTAATCAAATCTTCTGAATAATGTTATTAAAAATTAGGGGTGTTACATTAATGCTTTTAAACAATAGGTTGTTTGTTCCAAATATACATCATTGATTCATGTTCTACTTCCAAGAAGTATATTTCATGTTCTAGTTTCCTTTCAGCATGGTCCTTACCATGCGTAAAATTAATTCTAAAGAATTTAAGCATTACAACAACAAAAATTCATAAACTAAAGGCTTATTAAACAACATGATAACTAGATTATTTTACAAAATTCTTAACCATGCATAAGGAGATAGAAACCTTTTTCGAAACCATGTATACGGTTGTATATAATTGCATCAATGGAATATACAAACTTAATTAAAAACAGAGGTGTCTTTACCATACGTTTCTCTCTCAATATAACATGGGTCAATCAGCAGTGCCTCACTCTCAATATAACATGAATCAATCAGTAGTACCCAAACACTTAACATAAGTTTGTTCTACTAATTAACATGGGCAGTGTATATATCTGAAACTAGCAAACTGTCTTAATCTTGCGTGACAGCAAATATTATCTAACTGATAATATTCCAAAAAAACCAAACGCATATTCAGGAATCAAATAATAATACTAAGAAATCTGATTGCGACCATCCAATAATAATATCACTTAAAGTAACCAAACATAACTGAACTCCATAAAATATTGCTACATGATCATCACTAATTAAGGAAATTAGATGCATAATATAACTTCAAAATCATCATCAATTAAATCCAAATTGTAGCAAATATTGCTATATAAATTCCATTATTCAAAAATCAATTATATAATTTTACCTCAGATGAAACATAACATATGAAAAACTGGCAACAGGCAGGCAGCCTTGCCCATAACTATTTAATGATACAATTAGTTCCATAAATTGATGTAGTTAGCAATTATCATGAACAAGTTTCAAAATATTATCATTGAAGTTCTTTAAGAATTTTTTAAGTTATTATTATTCCCTATATGAAATGAAAATGCCATTATTTTACTAATGTATTCCTCCATCAAATGCAAAGTTTAAACTTTAGCATATAAGCATCCAATAATTTTGATTTCAAAGAAAATAACTCCATCTTATTATACAAAAATAAATAAATAAAAGACTTAGAAAGAATCTAATAACCTAATAAAAATGAATAATCAAATGTTACTATATTTAAGGTTATCCAAGGAAGTTAAAATTAGCTCTTTACTATTTTTTCTTTTCTTTAAAATGACATTATTCTTAAAAAATACAATGCGAGATTTTATTTATTTAACGAACTCTTTAAAACTCGTAATTTTATTTAATTTATAATTATGATTTGAAATCTAGTTGACACTAAATAGAGAAGTTATATACATTAAATTTTCCAAATCCGTACTAATATTATTAAACACTAGTTGATTTCTTTCAAACCAAATATTCCAATATGTTATTGTAAATAGTATCTAGAAAAAATCTATTGTGACCCTTATATAGATATTTGATTTTATTCCAATATAATTTACAATTAATATGTCTATAATTTAAAATCAAATCAAAAACATTAAGAGTTTTTATTAGGATGTATCTAGTTATATTACATTCAAAATATAATTGCCAAACAACGCTGGAAAGCATTCTCTAATTAGCTTTGACAATGTTGAGATTGACGGTGTTATGATTCCTCCTAAGGAAGTGATTGAGGCCGGTGTTGATTTCTGAAAGGATTATTTGGTGGGCTTCTTCCTCGACTCCAATCCATCTTATAATATTGTTAAAGCTAGATGAAATCAAGTATTGAAGCCAAGAGGGGGCTTGAGTGTTCATTTTGACAATGAAATGTTCTATTATAAATTCACGCGAAGTGATGAAAGACAGCGAATTCTTGAAGCCGACCCAATTCTTATTGATGGGAAGCCTTTCATAATTACTACTTGGAGTCCGTCTGTATATAGGGCTCGTTCTTAGGTTTTTCAATTCCTGTATGGGCCCATTTCTCCCATATCCCTTATGTTCTTCAGCCTCTTATTGGGTTAGATTGGCTAGCAGGCCTTGTTGGAAAGGCGATTTGTTATGATGCAAACACAATAGCGAGGAATAGATTGGTTTATGCCAAAGCTCTAATTGAGATCACCCCAGTCAAGCCTCTTCCATCGGTGCTTAAAGTCGGGATTGAGGAGGGCCTTTTTGCTGAGGTCGGAGTGAGATACAGTTGGAAACCGGATATATGTACGGTCTGTCAGTCTTTTGGGCATCTTCCGCAGGCGTGTTCCAGTATGGCCTTTTCTGGCATTCCATTATCTGATCGGGTTCCTTTACTTCGTCCTCCTGTCATGAGTTGGGTTCCGAAGGTTGCTCCGCCTCCCTCTGTACCTACTCCTGTTGTTGTTCCTGCTGACTTGGCTCCTGCGTATGTTGCTCCTGCTGTCACTGATCATGTTGTCGTTTCTGCTGCTGAAACTCCTACCATTGTCTCTTCTGATATAGTTGATCCAGTTGGTGAGGATGCCTCTGCTATTATGTTTGATACTATTTCATGGAATTTTGAGGAGCGTGCCTGGGTTCATGTTCCTTCTGATATGCAATACTCGCCACTTTCTGACACCTACTATGCCTTTATTAGTGATGTTGGGGGAGAGAGTCGTAGTCTTTTATATCATATTGAGGGTGAGGATCTTGCTCTTACTAGAACTGGTGATATTGGTGAGGAGAATAAAATTAAGTTTAATGATGTCACGTGCGATAGGAAGTTTAGTTACTCACCAGCTTCTGATGGTTATGTTCTGAATCTGGCAGCTCTTTTCTCTGGGTTTGTGCATGTTATTGGCCCGTCTTCTGACGATGGTTCTGGACCGTCCTCTTCGGAGGGGGAATAGTCATGTTATTTTAGTTGTCTAGGTCCTATTTGCCTAGCTCATGTTCTTATATTTCATTGTGGTTGGGCTATTTGCTCCCACTTAGGTGTTCTATGCATGTAAAGAACACCCATTTTTCCCGTTTTATATACAGTGGCACGGCCCACTTTAAAGCCGGCTAGCTTTGCTAAAAAAAAGTGTATAATATTTTCTATTTTATTATTACAAAAGTAACATTTTTTGTCATTAAAAATATTTTTATTTTTTAGAAGTTTTATATTTATAGTATTCAATTTTCCATGTAAATTTACCCACATGTGCAGTTTTTCTTTAAGTGGAACACTAATTTTCCACATGTATTTAAATACTTTCAATTTAATCTCCGAAAAGATTATGAATTCATAGAAAGAACAAGATGAATATTTCTTACCTTTATCCCAACACCAAAGTTTAATGCCTTTCTCATTATCGATATTTTAAAGCTCTAATTTAGCATTAATGCAAACTATTCTAAAGTATTGCCCATTAACGTACGATTAAAACTAAATTTCCATGGAAAATTTAAATTTGATCTATATATTTCTGATATCATTACATTCTTAAAATTACAAATTTCATAAAGTTCATTAAATTCTATTCTCGGAATAATTACTGAAATCCAGCTATTGTGCCAAAAATAAGTATTATTTCCCTAATGTACCACATTATTAATTGCTAATTTATAAATATCATATTTTTTATTATTGATTTCCAGAAATGAGAAATGTCTTTTGAATTATTAGTAGAAATATGTTGTATATTGTATGTACCATTATACCATTAATTCGATATTATTTCTTTCCAAATTAAATTTTCATTATTATCGGTAAATTTCCAAGTCCATTTATCTAATAAGGATGTGTTAAAATTATGTGAATTTATAATACCTAATCCTCTCTCGTCTTTAGATTTACATATTATTTCCCAATTAACTAAACATTTTGAACTATTATTTGAATTGTCACAACTCCATAGAAAATCTCTTCTAATTTTATCTATTTTATTGATTATCCATTTTCAAAAATGATAAAAAGACATCCAGTATGTGGGTAATGCTGATAAAACAGAGTTAATAAGAACAATCCTACCTGCCCTTGATAAAAATTTACAATTCCAATTAGTTAATCTATTGTCAATTTTTATCTATTATTAATAACCAAACATCATGTTTGAGCTTAGTTGGTCTTATTAAAAAAACCTCAATATTCTATGGGAAATTTCATAATTTTACAATTTAATGTACAAGCGACTTGATTTTCTATCTTATCTTTATCATTCAAAACTAACATGGAACTCTTATCGAAATTTATTTTTAGACCTGAGAGCATTTCAAAACAATATAATATAAATTTAAGTGCTATAATATATCTTGGTAGATGAGAAGAAAATAGCATAGTGTCATTTGCAAACTGTAATATAGAAATGCCATTATTCATAATTTCATTACCAATATTGTATAAAATCCCATTTCTAGTGGTTAATTTGATAATTTCAGCAAAAACTTCTACAGCTAAATTAAAAAAAAGAGGTGATAAATGATCACCTTGCCTAAGTCCACATTTTGATTGAATTTTATTACCTAATATACCATTAACCATAATACTTAAGTTTCCAGTTTTAAGTAATGACATAATCCAACACACTCATTGAGTACCGAAACCCCTAGCTAATAATAACTCATTAAGAATGCTATCTGGCATTTTGACCCAGCTATATCCGAACTGACTGGACAAGTTAGACTTCATGATCATCAAGGCAGAAACGTCGGAGAGATGGTTACCAATATTGGAGATCGATTACGGACAAGACTATGGACGATAGCCATATGGATTCATGTGAATAGCATTTTGGAATTGGCTAGGTGTGAATTTCATACTTCAACTGAAAAAACGATCGGGTAAGATCGTTTTTCACAATGGATTGGCTATGATCCATCTCCAATACGGATCGGCTATGATCCATCTCCGAAATGGATCGGCTATGATCCATCTTCAATATGGATCAGATATGGAACATCTTCATTATGGATCACCGTGAATCGATATAGATATGGATCGCTTGGATTGACGGTACAAATCAATGGTGATCAATCAATATCTCACAAATGCGAAGTCGAAAAAGCATGAAACTTCAGAAACAGGAAGTAGATGACACGGGACCCACCATATCGATCGCTGGGCTCCTCGTGCAAATAAAAACGATCGGCACCGATCCTTCTTTGGTGTGCGTTCAATCTCAATTTTTATGGGTCAGGTCGTTTGGCTCTAGAGGTTCTTTTGGCAAATTTTCAACCCGATCCATACATGGCTTCTCCTATAAATACAGTGGTCACTCTCCATAAAGGGGATCCTTCTTTCCACTGCCTAGGCTCCGCCATTTCTGTTATTCATTCTTGTACTAATGGATTCCTGCTGATCCAAACTTTGTTGTAATCATAATTAAGTGCAAGACCAATAAAAATACAAAGTGGATGTAGGCCAAGATTGTCGAACCACTATAAAATCTGTGTGTTCATCTACTTTCTCTACTATGTTTTAATTTCATTCATTATTTAATCTCTACGAGATTCTATTGGGTGTTGATGCTCATTTTTGACGTCAACATGTTGGTGCTTTCATTGAGAGATGAATTCTCAACTTGATTGGATCTCATCATCTACTTGTGGATTCCCGTGTTCACGAGATAGATCCAGCTTTCTACCACCAAATCTATAAGAAAACTACCTATAATGCCTCCTAGAAGGAGTAGGCCATTTCTACCTCCTCACGACCTATTGATGAAGCAGTAGAAAACACGGAGATCGGTTATAAACAATGGATCCGACCGGGTTAGTAGATCGCTCGGATTGGCAATACAAATTAATGATGATCACTCCATAACTCGACGAATACAAAGGTAATTGATGAAACGACTTCAGAAACACCAGGTAGAGGAATAGGGGGACCCACCCTTTGGATCACACGTGCCACGTGACGCTTTCAATGGATCGGGGATGATCCATATAGAAGTGTACGATCGATCGCAACTCCAACATCTTCAACGATCGATCGTTTCAACTACAACTGATCGATCCCTAAACCATACTCCACCCCACCGATCGTTTTATCCACTACCGATCTATGTAAGCCTGAAATTTGGTTAAATGTCCATGTGAATATGGCTCGTGTATAATCCATTCTTAGTGGTTCCATATCGATCGCTACTCTCACATCTTCAATGATCTATCATTTCAACAACTACAACCGCTCGTTTCAACTGCAACTGATCAATCCCTCCATAGCACCTATTGTAGCCGACCGTTTTTTTCGACCGATCGTTTCTCCAACTGATCGTTTTTCCAGTCAATCGTTGATCCAAAATCTACTATGAGACTGATTGTTGCTGAGTATCCAAACGAAAATTGGCTCGGGTACGATCCATTCTTAATGGATTCATACCGATCCATCAGAAAAAGACCCTAAAAAAAATTTTCCCCCGAACCCGTGCCACAGCGCAGTGCCACCGCATTCTAGATTCGGAACTCAACTTAAAGACGGTGCATTTTATCTACTTCCCTTACGTCCTTTGACTGATAGGGCATAGGTGATCAAGCGGCAGCTGTTGAATTGCAGCCGAGGAATGGACAAGGAACTGCTACTCAAACAATACTCCCAAAGGCGGAAGAACCAAGGTGATATGACACGAACCAATGTGATACAACTCGAAGCAAACTCCATACGTTCCGACCCGAAGTCGAACTCAGGTAATCACCCATTTGGCTCGAAGAAAACCCAGGAAATTCTAGCCCAAGGTCAAACTCGGGTTAAACCAAGATTTTCTCCAAGCAAATACCAATATGACTCCAAGCTTCGTTCGTCATTAACCCAGCACTTCAAATTCAACGACTCCAAGCGAATCAGTGGCTAACTCCAAGCAAATAGCAAATTTTCTCGAGTCGGACTCCAAGTAAATTATCACCAATCCGTCAATACCGGTCTATCTTGTTTTGGTCATAACTCGGGCATACGAACTCCAAATGACTTGAAACTTGGTATGCAACCTCAAGAGGACTTCCTTACTACCTTATATGGATCGAGCCCCATTTGGGTGAAAGTTTGGGGATCATCACCAATTAGCGACCCCATCCTAACCGATTCGCCATTCGATCGGCATTCTCAACCATTCAAATATTGGATAATCATGCATGTAACATTCAAAAGCATTACAAGCGGCCGTAACTTGAAAACGGGCCAAACTGATGATGATTGGAGCATCTCCCCTAGTCGAAACTTATTCATTGAAGCCATTCAGCATGCAGAATATCTGAGGAGATTCAATGTGTTGACCATGCCAACGTATTCTATGAATATAGACCCCCTGACAACATCTCGTGATGTACGGGTGGCACATGGATCCCGCCAGAGCAACGGATGCCATCGAATACATATATTTCCCATATTCCTCAAAAGAATAACGACCATGCAGTTTATGCAGTTACCACCCAGGTCTATCTCCTCGTCCAATCAACTGGATCAAAAGTTTGTTGAGCAACTCAGGATGCATGCGACTCACACCAAGGATGTGATGTCATTATCCAATTTATTTCAGATGCCAGGTGAGCCGCTCAAAGACTTCCTATAGAGATTCAACTTCATCTAACTAAATTGAGCAATCCCAACGAGAATATCATACTGATGGCATTGATAAGGGGAATCGACCCTAAGATAGACTTTGGCGACTAGTAAGCTGGAGAGCCTCCTACGACCTTGGATCGTTTCTGTTATAAAATGAACCAGAACCTAAGTAAGGAGGAGGTAGAGCAGAATAGGAGAAAGAACGATGCAGGCCCGTTGGCTGAAGGAATTCAAAGTGAGGGTAGCATTTAGGCTTTAGATGAGGACTCGGATTCTAGGAGATGACCTAGAATCCCAAAATTCGACTCATATACTCCTTTGAACGATACAATCGGAGACTCACAACTCGAAGCAGTACTAGAAAGCAGCCTTAGAAGAGTCCACCGAAACCCAGAAGAAATCCGAGAAATGTTGCATATTTCAAGATACACACGGTCCTAACACCGGCGATTGCAGACACCTCCGAGATGTGATCGGAAAGCTGATCCGGAAAGGAAAGTTTCAACATTATATGCAAGCACTGCAGAATGGCGGGCAGGGAACATCCGACCAATAAAGAACTTTGATTATCAATTGGACCACCGACGGTCGACTTCCAACTGAGGAGGGCTATGGCGAAGTGGAATAGCGAGCATATGACACTGCTTTACTTAGTAATAAGATTTATTTCAATTTCAATTATGTTGTGAACTATGACCAACTTGAACCAAACTACTTCCAAATGATGCGGGTGACCAAGTACATAGAGTTGGGTGCCAACCAACCTCCATAGACCATGATCGGATCTTTAGATGATCATCAAGATGAGCGTGATTCAACTGCTCATCAGCTGCCATATGCCCGTGACTAAGGGGCAAGGACTCGAAATGGAAAGTGGGTGTGATTCGACCATCCACTTCCTACTTTGTGCTCCAATTCTAATAGAACATCTATACCTTACTCGGAGCCCGACAAGGTCAGAATCCAATACAAAGTGGACACGACTGACCGTCCACTCATCAACCTCCATGCTTGACTTGAAGACCGGAGAAACACTTGGAGTGGATGCAACCCGACCATCCACTCCCTAGCTCATACTTGAAGTTCGCCAAAATACATATGCCTCTGTCGAAGCTCAGCAAGACCTAGGTCCCAACTAAAGTGGGCATGATTGATCGTCTACTCATTAACCGCCGCTCTCAACGTGAGGTGGATGTGACATGACCATCCACCCAACAACTCTCTCCCTTGGCTTGCCGGGAGGAGTGCGAAGCAAATTGGACGAGACCTGATCGTCTAACCCAAGCATGGACCATGGATGTGGTCCAACCATCCATCGTTTAATCACCAAATGGATGTGAATCAACCATCCACTCGCTAACTTTTGTCCTCGATACTGGACGCAGACTTCCTTCCCACAAATGAACATGACTCGACTGTTCAATTGACAAATCTTACCTTACCCGACAGGTGGAGTATAAATCAAAAACGGGTGTGACTTACCACCCATCACAAAACTCTGGTCCCCGGAGCACCGGATTAAAAACACAAAAAGATGGACGCGGTTCGACTGTCCATCAACCAACTCTGGTCCCCAAAGCGCGGACTGGAGTATAAACATCAAACGGGTGTGACTGACTACCCATTATAAAACTCTGGTCCATGGAGCATGGACTGGAGTATAAACACAAAAAGATGGACGTGGTTTGACCATCCATCGACCAACTTTGGTCCCTAGAGCATGGACTGGAGTATAAACATCAAACGGGTGTGACTGACTACCCACCGAATGACTCTAGTCCCCCAACATGGACCGAGTATAAACATAAAAAAAGTGGATGCAATCTGACCATCTGCTCCTCTACTCAAGCTCGAAGTTCGCCAGAACACTCATCTTACTCCCAAGGCTCGGTAGAAGCCGTATCCAAATGAAAGTGGATGATGTACGACTATCCATGTGTCAACTCCTACCCCAGATGTAGGGGGTAATTGGAGAGCCCAAGCTAAAATTGGACGTGATTCGACCATCCAATACTCCATCCACAACCTTGCTCACGCCTGAAGTGTGGTGAACTATTCAAGCCTTGCTCAGACATTGGCAAGCCCAAAATTCAAACTAAGACATGGACGCGGTTCGACCGTCAAACAAAGAACTTTGGTCCCCCGGTGCGGATTGGAGTATAAACACCAAATTGGTGCAACTGACCGCCCATCAACATCTGGTCCCCGGAGTGTGGATAAGAGTATAGATAGAAAATGGATGTGGTTCGACCATTCATCCATTAATTCTCCCTTATAAACTGACGGGCTGAGTATAAAACATAGAAAAAATGTGACTTGATCATCCACTAATTAGCTCCTTCCCACGACTCGACGTGTAGAACTCCAAGTAAGAGTGAATGTGATACGACCGGCCACTCTTCGACTTCTGCCCCTGACCGGGGTCAGAAGAAATGACAAAGGAAAATGTGGTTCGATCATTTTTCGGAATAACTCTAAATCCCTAGAGTGTGGATTGGAGTATAAACACAAATTGGTGCGATTCGACCACTTGCCAACAAAATCTTATCCCCAGAGTGCGGATACGAGTATAATAAATAGATGAGTGCGGTTCGACCACTCACTATTTCATAAACTCTAACCTGAATTCGATAAGAGGAGTACAAACATACTATGGATGAGATTCGACCATCCACGAACTAACTCCACCGACCCGAAACTGGGGGCAAGAGTATAAACCACTAAAAGCTGAATACAACAGCTTATTATAGCTCTGGCTTGATGCTCTTTACGACTTAAGGCAACAACTGCAAGGAGGCCTTAATACCAAACCAATCGGAATGACATCCGAAGTCACGGACGACCGGACACAGATAGCGACTGATGGAATACAATCCTGAATTTATACTATTGGAATCAACTAAGCATCATAATGATCAAAGAGAGATACGACACTTTGGGAAAATAATTCAATGGAAGGATAGCGACTACTCAGAAAATCGAATGGATTTCTTTTCAGCGACTCTAACTTGCTTCGATTCAAAGCACGTCATGTTCGACACAAGATGTATTTTGGGGGGCAAGTGTTATCCGGCATTTTGACCCGGGTATATTCGAATTGACTGGACAAGTTAGACTTCATGATCATCAAGACAGAAACCCCGTAGAGATAGTTACTAGGATTAGAGTTCGATTATGGATAAGACTATAGACGATAGTCGTACGGATTCATGCGAATAGCATTATGGAATTGGCTAAGTATGAATTTCACACTTCAACTGAAAAACAATCGGGTATGATCGTTTTTCACAATGGATCGGCTATGATCCATCTTCAGTATGGATCGACTACGATCCACCTCCTAAAATGGATCGACTATGATCCATCTCCAATATGGATCGGATATTGAACATCTTAAACCAGCGTGAATCAATATGAATACGGATCGCTTGGATTGACATTACAAATCAACGATGATTGACCAATATCTCACAAATGCAAAGTCGAAAAGGCATGAAACTTCAGAAACAAGAAGTAGAGGACACGAGGGACCCACCATATCGATCGCTGGGCCCCACGTGCAAATAAAAACGATCGGCACCGAACCTCTTATTGGCATACTCTCTGTCAATATTGGAACCACTTTAACAACTGTGTACGCGGAGGAGACTCCAGAATGAAGTGGTTGGATTTGGCGGCGTTTGCTAGATTTGAAGAAAGAGAACGATGATGGATAGACCCCGGCACTTATGTCAATTTGAAATGACTAAAATAGAATGGCTTGACAGGGCCAAGCGGGCTAGCTACCCCTAGCAGACATATGTTCTTCGATTTTCTTGGACTTAGTCCATATTATTACTCTTGTTGTTGGTTTCGATTGGTGCACCTTGATTTGGGATAGCCTCCCTTTGACTCGATATGGGATGGATGTACGCGGTGCGCGGTCGTGACTACGATGCGTTGTTCAATCATGAGTTTTGATTCATGATAAAAGGCTTAAACAATCAGTGATGAGACTATACGATCAAGCGATAAAAAGAGAATGAGATATGCAAGCTAATTAAACTACAAAGGAGATGAGACTACAAATCTAAGTATAGTATGATTATTAACTGAAGTTTTAGTCTTAGATATGGTTTATAATTGTTAAAATCTATCCTCAAGTAGTTTGCACATACTCAAAGTAGTTTTAAAGTTCAAATTTTTTAAATATGTGCAAATTGTGCACTGACGACCAGGTCAGTCGACTGACCGAAAACAACCAGTCGACTGAACCTGTTCAGTGAACAGAAATGCACCATTTTACACTGTTTTTGAATATTCAGTTGGCTGGTTGATTTTGCTCAGTCGACTGACCGGCTCTAACGGCTATTTTTCCTGAAGAGTCACTTCTAATTGCGAAGAGTTTCGATCCAAATTGAAGAGATATGGCTGCACCATTTGATTGAAACTTTTTGTGAATAGTTGTAACTATTTGTTCACTATATAAACACGTTAGAATCACTTCTCAAACCACTGAATTTTATTTTGATTTCTTGCTATATTCTCTACTATCTATCTCTGCAATCTAAAAGCAATCACAATCTATATATTGCTTGAATCTCCGAATTAGTTAATATATTCTTCGATTCTAAGCAATATATTCCTTTCATATCTTCACACACACAATATATACTTGAGGATTTGATTATAGGAAGGGTGTACTATTAAAGACATATTTGTGTTATTCAGAACACAAGCGTCAACTATTTACTTGTACCAGTAGAAGTCCAGTTCGGTTGTTCAGGCGGTAAAAGTCCTCTTCGGCTGTTTGAGGTGGAAAAATCTTGTTCGACTGCTCAGGTGTTGTATACCTATTCCTCCGGGTTAAGAGAGGGGTTTAGAGTTTAATTCTAGAGTATAGTCTGGGACTGGACGTAGAACGGGAAGTTCGAACCAGTATAAAAAGTCCTGGTGTGCTTATTTCATTTACTTTATTACAATTATCTATTATCTAGTTTACATTTCCGCACTAATATAATATTCTATATTACATGATCCTAAGTGTTAACTAGCCACCCAGCTTGCTTACCTTCATTTGGTTTCATAGCAAGGACATCCTATAACCGTAACACAATTATTTGATATATTTAGTAATATGGAAAGTAACACCAACTCTAGCATTAACATTAACACTAGTTTCACTGAAGGACAGTCAACTGCACGACCACCACTATTTAATGGTCTTAACTATAATTACTGGTCTACTAGAATGAGAATATATATGCAAGCTAATGGTTTTGAAACCTGGAATATTACCCAAAAGAATATACCATGCCAACAGAAGATTTTTTAACTTGGACTACTGCACAAAAAACTGATGCTACTTCAAATGCTAAAACTATGAACATGTTATTATGTGCATTAGATAAAAATGAGTTTAATAGGGTCAGTATGTGTACAACTGCTTATGATATATGGAGAACTCTAAAAGTAACTCATGAAGGAACTAACAAAGTCAAACAAAGTAAAATCTCTATGTTGAAAAATCAGTTCCAGAATTTCAAAATGAAACCAAACGAAACTATAAATGACATGTACTCTAAATTTCAAGATATATATCACTCGTTATTGGCACTAGAACAAAAAAATTCTGATTTTGATATTATTACAAAAATCCTCAATTCTTTAACGGAAAATTGGAAACGAAAAGTCTTAGCAATTGAAGAAGCTAATGATTTATCAACCATGAAACCGGAAGAATTGATAGGAAATCTAATGTCATATGAAGTGAATTTGCAGGCAAAGAAAGTACAGGCACAAGACAAGAAGAATCTAGCATTTCAAGCGGAAAAAGATGATTCAGATGAAGAGGATATGGCACTTATTGCTAAAAATTTCAAAAAGTTTTTGAAATTCAAAAAGAATAACAAATTCAGGAGTTACAAAAACAACTCCAACAACAACAATAATAGCAGTAAACCATCATCCTCTGTCATGGAATGTTATGAATGTCATAAAAAGGGTCATATGAAGAAAGATTGTCCAGAGAAAAAGAAAAACAAATTCAAGAAGGACAAATCAAGAAGAAAGCATTTTCAGTAACGTGGGATGATTCAGATTCTTCATCATCATCAGATAGTGACAGCGACAGTGACACAAAGCAAGCAAATGTATGCTTCATGGCTACAAGTGATGATGTAAGTGAATTAAGTTTCGAAGATCTGGTTGAAATTAATTCAGAACTAGTAAACTTAGTAAAACAAATTAAAAAGAAAAATAAAGAGTTACAAGGAAAACTGAATAGATATGAATTAGAAGTTAGTATACTAAGAGATGAAAAGAAAATTCTAGAAGAAGAACTTGAAATGACTCAAGAATCTAATTCTAATTTAACATCTCAACTTTCTATGATAACTCAGGAATTAGAAATTCAGAAAAATAAAAATGATGATTTATCAGTAGAGATTAATGATTTAAAATCTAACACTAAAGTATTAGAGTTAGAAAATTCTAGTCCCAAAACCAAGTTAGAAGATATTAATAAAAATATTTCTAACTTCAATAAAGGACGAGAGAATCTTTCTACAATAATAGAAAATTCTCAGTCTACTTCAAATAAAATGGGACTAGGATATAAGAAAATTGAAAATCCAAAGAAATCTGGAAAGTTTAAAAATAAGATTAAAAACAAAATTAAGAAAGATTATTAAGAAGACAGTTTCTAAAGATATTAAAACTATTAAGATATGGATTCCTAAAACAAATAACAATTTAATTAGGAATAGACATATCAAAACATTTATGGAAACTGTTCGTAAAAATAAGAATTATATTTATAAAGGGAATTCTGAACCCGCTTGGGTTTGGTTTCCTAAGACCTAACTCTTAGGACCCTAAAAGAAAAGTGGGTACCAACTTAATCTTTATTTTTTACAGGTACCACTTAAAAAGAGAGGAAAATAGATCTTAGACAGCAGTTGCTCAAAACACATGACTGGTAATAAGGACATGTTAACTAACATTGTCTACTCAAATGGAGGATCGGTCACTTTTGGAGATAATTCAAAAGGTTATATCATCGGCAAAGGTGATGTGAGCAATAATGGTATCTCTAACTTACCTCTCATTTCTAATGTTTTATTAGTTAAAAGCTTAAAACATAATTTACTTAGCATAAGTCAATTATGTGATAATGGTTTTAATATATCTTTTTCGGAAAATAAATGCAATATTTGTGATAAAAATCAAAATTTAATTTTTGAAGGCATAAGAGATAGAAATATTTATATTTTAAATATGAATGTAAATCATAACACAAACATGTGTTTAGTAGCTACAGAAAATGATTCTTGGCTATGGCACAAAAGATTTTGTCATATAAATTTTAGTACTATTAATAAAATAGCTAAAAATAAACTTGTTAAGGACTACCTAATATGAAATTCAAAATTGATAACATTTGTGATGCATGTCAGTTAGGAAAATTAACAAAATCTTCTTTTAAATCTAAGAAAATCATATCTACAACACAACCACTTAAACTACTACATATGGACCTCTTTGGACCTACTCAAGTTCAATCTATTAATCACAATAGATATGTGTTTGTTATTGTAGATGATTTTTCAAGATATACATGGACTATTTTCATAAAACATAAAAGTGATACTTTTGAAAATTTTAAAATTTTTGTTCAAGAATTCAAAATATAAAGAGTTTAAAAGTTAAAAATATTAGAAGTGATCATGGAGGTGAATTTGAAAATGAAGTTTTTGAACATTTTTGTAACAAAAAAGGAATTAATCATAATTTTTCTTTTCCTCGAACACCACAACAAAACGGATTTGTAGAAAGGAAAAACAGAACATTACAAGAATGTGCAAGAACTTTATTAAATGGAAGCACTCTACCAAAACATTTCTGGGCAGAAGGTGTTGCAACTGCTTGTTATGTTTTGAATCGTGTTTCTATTCGACCATTAAGAAAACACACCCCATATGAACTCTTAAATGGTAGAAAACCTAATATACCTTATTTCAAAGTATTTGGTTCAAAATGTTTTATACTTAACACTAAAGATCAGCTTGAAAAAATTCGATCCAAAATCCGATGAAGGAATATTCATAGGATATTCGAAGAGAAGCAAAGCTTATCGAGTTTTTAATAAAAGAACTAAAGTAATCGAAGAAACTCTTCATGTTTCATTCGATGAAAATTTCAAAATTTCTTCTAATATTACAAACTTTGAAAATAATTCTAATAAAATCATAACAAATATTTCAGAAGATGATGATATTATTTTTCAAGATAATAACATTAATAATACTAGAGAAGATGAAAACATTGTTCATAATACTAGAGAAAATGAAAACATTGTTCATAATGAAAATATTGTAAGATCTCCTCCAAGAATTCTTAGAGATCACCGTGTTCAAAATATAATTGGAGAAGTAAATTCAAATGTAAGAACAAGACATCAACTAAATCAAATGGGCCATGTAGCTTTTCTCTCTAATATAAAACCTAAAAATATTAAGGAAGCCTCCACTGATGACTGTTGGATTATAGCTATGCAAGAAGAGCTAAACCAATTTGAAAGAAACGAAGTTTGGGAATTAGTTCCTAGACCAAGTGATCAATCGGTCATTGGTACAAAATGGGTTTTCAAAAACAAAGCTGATGAACTAGGTAATATAACTAGAAATAAACTAGATTAGTAGCACAAGGATATAATCAAGAAGAGGGAATAAACTATGAAGAAACGTTTGCTCCTGTCGCATGATTAGAAGCTATACGTATTCTACTGGCCTTTGCATGTTTTCATAACTTTAAATTATATCAAATGGATGTTAAAAGTGCTTTTTAAAATGGATATATAAAAGAAAATGTTTAAGTTGAACAACCTCCTCTTTTCGCTCATGAAAAATTTCCAGATCATGTTTATAAACTTAAGAAAGCCTTATACGGTTTGAAACAGGCACCCCGTGCTTGGTACGACCGACTTAAGAGCAATCTAATAGACTCTAGTTTTGAAATTGGGAAGGTTGATCAAACTTTATTTATTAAGAATACTAAACAAGATATTTTAATTATACAAATATATGTTGATGATATTATATTTGGTTTAACTAATGAAAAATTATGTCAAAAATTTTCGACTATCATGACAAATGAATTTGAAATGTCGCATATGGGAGAACTATTATATTTTCTTGGATTACAAATTAAACAATTACAAAATGGTATTTTTATTAATCAAGAAAAATATAGTAATAATCTAATTAAACGATTTGGTATGGAAAACGCTTCTGCCAAAACAACTCATATGAGTACAACTATACATCTCGACAGAGATGAAGATGGTAAGAGTGTCGACCAGAAACTATATCGTGGTATGATTGGATCATTACTTTACTTAACTGCTAGTCGACCTGATATAATGATGAGTGTTTGTTTATGTGCTCGATTTCAAGCAAATCCTAAAGAATCACATATGCGAGCAGTAAAACGTATAATTCGTTATCTTAGCAAGACAAAGGATTTCGGACTATTTTATCCGAAAGAATGTCCTTTCGAATTAGTATCATATAGCGATGTTGATTTTGGAGGAAGTCGGACAGATAGAAAAAGTACAAGTGGAACTTGTCATTTCATCAGACGGTCCTTAATATCTTGGTTTAGCAAGAAACAAAACTGCGTTTCACTATCGACATGTGAAGCAGAATATATATCTGTAGCTTTAGCATGTGCTCAAGTCATCTACATGCAACAAACACTACAAGATTTTGATATAAAATTAAATAAATCTATAATATATTGTGATAACATAAGTGCAATTAATTTATCTAAAAATTCTGTCAACCACTCATGAACTAAACATATTGACATTCGTCATTATTTTCTTCGTGATAATATTGAAAAGGATATAGTAAATTTAGAATTTGTGAATTCTGAAAATCAATTAGCTGATATTTTCACTAAACCACTCAATGAAAATATTTTTGTAAAACTAAGAAGAGAACTAGTTATAATTTCTTTTAAAGAATTATAATATTTAAAATTCTATAAAAATAAAATAAAATGAAATTTTTTTTTTTTTTGCTAGCACTTGGAACTCGGCACCTCTTAGATTGGAAGTCCTATGTCTTTACCATTTCTCTATTTGTTATTTCATAACTATTTCTATAATACACTTATTTTAAAAAAAACCATGCAAAATTCCGTTTATTCTACTCCTTTCATTATTTACTGGTTATCTCTTGTTTAACCAATCATTTACTCTATTTTTACAATACCTATTTTATATAAATTTAAGGTTTGTTTGTTTATTTTCTCTCCACCTTGATTGTTTGATTCAAATATTGATTATCCTTGCAACAATGTCTTCCCAAAACAACTCCCAGAATGACTCTGCTTACTCTTCTTTTGATTTTTCCACACCATCCTCTGATTCTTCTAGTTTACCTACACCTACTCCATGTTATGAACCTGCCAGACCATCTAACTATCATACTGGTTATACTCCAGATAAGAAGAAGGCACGTCGTTACTTATTCTTTGGTTCTTCGTCAACAAAACAAAAGCTTGATGATATACATCATTATCAACGGGAATCAATAGAAATACAACGAGGAATAAAAGGTTAATTCAAAATGACTTAGCTTTCTGGACCAACTTGGCTGGAAATTCTGCGGGACATCTACATCCGACATTCATCAACCCACAACGTCTTCCTATCGGTATCCATGGGATCAGTCACCACAACCTCCTCCTATGTCTCCAAATTCATGGGAACGTGGAAATCACTGGTCTCTATTGAAACCATGCAAAGAGAAGACTAAAGTTGAACCGGAAGATTGAAAGACTCCGCATTCATCCACTTCTTCATCTAAATAATTTTTATATATCTTTTCTCTTATTTCAATCTAATTTGTATGCATTCTATGTTTAATATATATTTTTTTAAGCAGAAAGACTGATAATGCTGAAAAAGAGCATTCAGTCGACTGACGAATTTTGGTCAGTCGACTGAATCTGGAAACATAATGTTTCGGAAAAATTGATCAGTCGACTAACCAAATTCGATCAGTCGACTGACCGGCTTATCTGGGCCTATTAACTTCTGTTTCACCCACTTTTTACCCATATAATCTATCTTCTTCACTTTTACTCCTCACCTTTACTTTTTACCATTAAAATTTCAAAACCCTAGCCCTCCAAATTTTCAAATGGCTCCAAGACAACCAAAAAGACAACCAAAACGCTCTAGAAATACTTCATCCTCAGCCTCTGAACCTATACACCCAAATAGCTCAATGGCTTTATGATGCCACCGCTATTCAAAGATGGAACAAGATGAAGGAAGCTCGCTTTCTATAAGGATCATTTGTTGTATTTCCTAAATTCGCAGCATGTAGAATTCAAGATCTTGCTAGAAGAAGTCGTTTAGAATCTCTCCTTGACTACAACCGGAACAATCTCAAGATAAATCATACAATGGTAAAACTCTTTTACGCTAACTTGAATTTGGGTCATCAAAATCCAAGAAACTGTAACAACTGCGGATGGAGTTTAGTTTGTGGTCAATAAGTCCTCTTGTCGTTAGATAGAATTGGACACATCCTTCAAACACCAACAAATGGTATTCCACTAGAAGATTTGAATGTTGTTTTAGGAGAACGAGATGAAGTGAGTTATAGATTTTTGGAGGACGACATGACAGAATTAAAATCTACCGCCTTACTCCTATAGTCCGAATTATGCATCGAGCCTTAATGCGCACAATCCTTCCTCGTACCGGGTCTTACAAACTTGTCTACCCAGAGAATTATAGAGCTTTATATGCAATTTGGGGTGATGTTCAAATTAATTGGCCTAAGCTTATACTTGAATAATTCCTAGCCTTCAACCAAGGACGGATGAACATCATTTACTATGGCGAGTATATTATGCGGCCCCTAATGAATCTACAAGTTCCAGTTCCAGAATCCGACACCTCCACAGTTAAAACACTAAATAGCCGCACAATTAGTTTGATGAAATTGCCTCCAAGATCGCTCACTATCATGTCATTCCAAGATTGGTAATCAAGGCCTCGCCAACAAGTTGTCACTCCACAACAACGAGGAGATGAAATACGCACCACCACCCCATCCCAAAGCACCCGAGAGTCCATTGATCTCATTGCACGTAATCAAGTAATTCTGGATTCTCGCATTAAGAATCTCGACAAGAAGATTGACAGGAAGTTTGACAAGATCAAAAGCTTTTTCGGAATTCTATGGGATGCAATCTCTTGTTCCTCCTTGACCACTGCAGAACCTTCACATCGTAATTCGGGAAAACGCCTGGCACCTCATTTTACTTGGTCTACATCCGAAGAACATACAAGTTCTGACACTAGTGGAAATGGTGGTGGCAGACAATATGTGGAAAGCTCTTCACGAGGCAAAGAACCAACACAAGAAGAAGAGTAAGAAGAAACAGATTTAGACTCTGATGAGTGATGACGGTAATTCATGATGGTGGTAGTAAATTACTTTCTTTTTCATTAAAAATATTCTAGTATCGTTTAATTTCTTTGATATTGATGGGCTTGTATAAATAGCCCGGTAGAATTTAAAAAAATTATATATATGTTTGTTTGTGATTGTTATTTAATATGTTGTTAGTTCACAATGCTTATGTGATAACATATTATATGGCTGTTTATTTCCTTTTTGTCGATGACAAAGGGGGAGAAATTTGTATGACTAACCAATTTTTGCAGGATTAGATATGTCGCCACATATTCAAGGGGAGAAATATATAACTTCTGGTATATAATTCTTAATATATAGCATCGTCAAAAACAGGTTGTCATCAATCAAAAAGGGGGAGAATGTTGAATCATGAGTTTTGATTCATGACAAAAAGCTTAAACAATCAGTGATGAGACTATACGATCAAGCGACAAAAAGAGAATGAGATATGCAAGCTAATTAAACTACAAAGAAGATGAGACTACAAATCTAAATATAGTATGATTATTTACTGAAGTTTTAGTCTTAGATATGGTTTATAATTGTTAAAATCTATCATCAAGTAGTTTGCACATACTCAAAGTAGTTTTAAAGTTCAAATTTTTTAAATATGTGCAAACTGTGCACTGACGACCAGTCGACTGAACCTGTTTGGTGCACAAAAATGCACCATTTTACACTGTTTTTGAATATTCAGTTGGCTGGTCGATTTTGCTCAGTCGACTGACCGGCTCTAACGGCTATTTTTCCTGAAGAGTCAGTTCTAATTGCGAAGAGTTTCGATCCAAATTGAAGAGATATGGCTGCACCTTTTGATTGAAACTTTTTGTGAATAGTTGTAACTATTTGTTCACTATATAAACACGTTAGAATCACTTCTCAAACCACTGAATTTTATTTTGATTTCTTACTATATTCTCTACTATCTATCTCTGCAATCTAAAAGCAATCACAATCTATATATTGCTTGAATCTCTGAATTAGTTAATATATTCTTCGATTCTAAGCAATATCTTCCTTTCATATCTTCACACACACAATATATACTTGAGAATTTGATTATAGGAAGGATGTACTATTAAAGACATATCCGTGTTATTCAGAACACAAGCGTCAACTATTTACTTGTACCAGTAGAAGTCCTGTTCGGTTGTTCAGGCGGTAAAAGTCCTTTTCGGCTGTTTGAGGCTGAAAAATCATGTTCGGCTGCTCAGGTGTTGTATACATATTCCTCCGGGTTAAGAGAGGGGTTTAAAGTTTAAATCCAGAGTGTAGTCTGAGACTAGACGTAGAACGGGAAGTTCGAACCAGTATAAAAAGTCCTGGTGTGCTTATTTCATTTACTTTATTACAATTATCTATGATCTAGTTTATATTTCCGCACTAATATAATATTCCATATTACATGATCCTAAGTGTTAACTAACCACACAGCTTACTCACCTTCATGCGTTACCACCAGCCTGTGCAGTTAAAGCGCTCGGCAGATTCAAAGCGGTGGAGGTGCAAAAAATCATAGCGGGGATACAGCGAGGATATAACGGGATATAGCGGATGGCTCTAAAATAGCATATAAAACTCGTATTTAATGTTTTTACAAATATATAAATGGTAATTAAATGAAAAATTATCATTCAATTGAATTATAATCAATACATAAATAATTTTAAATAAAAACATGTGTGAATATACTTTAAATAAACGTAAAACTGTTATATAACATAATTGAATTTAGTAGAATATTAGAGTATTTTCATTTCTGAAAATATATTAAAAATTAAATCAAATAAATTAGTTTATTAATTTTTATAATGTATAAATGCAATTTTTCAATTCATTTTATTAAAGAAGATATAGCGGAAATAGCGGAATATAGCGGGAATAACGGGATATATCGGAAATAGCGGGGCTTAAAGCGGAAAGGCTATACTTTGGGGCTATATGGAAATATCATAGCGGTAGAAATCCGCTATAAGATATAGCGGGGCATTAACTACACAGCCACCGGCCCTGCGACCCGAACTGGTAGTATCATACCTTGGGCATTGCCTTACGTGTCATGTCATACTTTTATCCCTATATGAGACCCCAAAGATTTTGGTTTAGTGTTGTCGTATCACGACGCATCACTGACTACCGACGTGCTACTGGTTGTGTCAAATGCAAACTGTACGCCAATGCTTAAAAACACGTTAAGGGAGGTTAATGTAAAGCCTTAACGCTAAAAAAATATTTATTTTACTTATTAGACATTATATATGTAGCGTATTCTACTACATATAAATAATTTGACGGATCCTTAAGAGATGGAAAATCTCGTAACATCTCTTGAGTTATTGCATGCACGTTATACACTGGATAGGAGACGTGAAACCCCGTAAACATCTCTGACGCCTCGGCGCTCATGTTATATGCGATATCGATTTGACTCGCATAAGGATATTTCAGTCTTGACTCGAGTGTTTTGTTTTTCAACGCGCTCGGGTCAGCCCTGAGTTTTCATCTTATTGAAGATTTATTTTGGAGGATGAAGACGAAGATTTGGTATATTATTATTATTTACCTGCATCATGTTGTCTGCTGTATTATTTTATTTATCCATGTTGTATATATATAACTCTGATAACTGTTGTATAAATTATAATCAAATGTATGATATAAACAGCTACATGGACTGTTTATTTGATTATTATATTTTATCGTTCCGCTGCGAGATTCTGTGTTTGTTTCCTTCTTCTTTTCTTATTTTCTTAATTAATCTCATTGATTATCTATATTCCGGATTGTTTAAGTTGGACATGTGTGGATTATTGTCGATTTAAACCTTTCGAAATGTGGATCATCATAGTTGGTATCAGAGCTTTGGTTTAGCGATAATCTTAGCTTTGTGGGGTTTAACTCATTAGAGATAGGGTAGTAATACCCTAGAATGAGTCTGTATGAGCATATTAGTATATATATATATATGAGAGAGCGTACTTGTTAGTGTTAAAAATTGTTTTATATTGTATTTACTTATCCGTTGAGTTTATGAATTCTGATCGATGCGTGGGACGTCATGCTATCGATAGGAGTTTCTAAATACTTAAACGAGACAAGTCGACATAATATTGTTTTAAAACAGGGTAAATGAAATAAATTTACCAAAATTATATTATATATTATATATATATAATGTTAATTATTAATGAATGTTAGTTGTTAGGAGATGATAATATTTAATTATCGATCGTTGGTTGAATTAAATTTAAAAACAAACACTTTGTGAACTCCATTTCACTAAATGTTCGATAATTAAATTGAATTGAAATCAATTACAAGAATAGTTTAAAATGACAAAGTGTAAATTAACGAAACGTTTTCATAATAAAGTAATGAAATTGTATAAGTATATTTATAATATAGCTGATAAATGGAAAGGATTTAAAAGTCAAAAAATTTTGAATTTAACCAAATTTTGTGGGTTGGCTCTAGAGGTTCTTCTGCCGAATTTTCAGCTTGATCCATACATGCCTTCTCCTATAAATACAGTGGTCACTCTCCACAAAGGGGATCCTTCTTTCCGCTGCCCAGGCTCCGCCGTTTCTATTCTTCATTCTTGTACAAATAGATCCATACTGATCCAAACTTCCTTGTAATCATAATTAAGTGCAAGATTAATAAAAATACAAAGTGGACGTAGGCAAAAATTGCCGAACCACTATAAAAATGTGTCCATTTACTTTCTCTGCTATGTTTTAATTTCATTCATCATTTAATCTCTACGAAAATCTATTGGGTGTTGATACCCATTTTTGACGTCAACAAGAAAAATCTCAATCTATTGAATCGAAAGCTTTTGCAAAGTCAAATTTTAAAAATGCACAAGTAATACTATTTTTACAACAATGGTTGATGAATTCTTGAACTACTGCTACTCCATCTGTAATATTTCTACCTTTGTTAAATGTAGTTTGAGTAATATCAATCAAAACGTTCATTTTAGTGTTTAGTCTGCTAGCTAAAACTTTAGAAGTGATTTCCGAGCAACGAAACGGCTGTATATAAATGATCTTCCTTGGTGCAAAGGAGATCGATATTGTTTTTATTTTTGGAATATGATATTTTATCATGTTGGCGGCACGGTTGATGGTCTGATTTGCAGCGATAGAGCAGGTCCCCGAAACATATTAAAGAAGGCGTCGTTATCTACGACTCAACCGTATTTTCATCTGTGCTGCTTATATACTCCAATAGATTCTTTTCTTAACCACACTTTTGATTCGTACATTCAGCACTTATTGCGCTTTTCAAATCCTCTGATATAATATCATACTGAGTACAAACTACAAACTGGTCGCCTTAGTTTACATTGTTATCTCAACATATATTCTATAAAAATTCAAATCAATCGACCACGAACTATAATAAGCTTGTTAGATGAAGGCTTGTAACAACCCATACCCAATCACCCATAACCACTGTTGTAAAAAATCCTTCTAGACATCCGACTAAGCTCCGCCTAGCGATTTACCTAGGCCCGCCTAGACAAAGTATACCGTCTCATGTAAAATTTAAAACATATATTTAGGCATTGGTTGGGCATTATGTTAGGTTCAATGCCACGTATAAGCATCAATGTGCTAGTTTTAGATGATCTTGCTTTCTTTGATACTCCTAAGCACATTCAAAATCTCAACATTTCAATTTATATCATCGACACTAAACAACACTAGAATTTTATCCAAAATACACGAGTTGTCAAAAATTTCAAACTCCGATTAACCCCGCTTAAACAATTAATCCCTAATCCGTACTAACCGCCTAGCATCCACCTACCAAATTTTACAACATTGGCAATAACCATTAAAAATATTATCAGTTTGGTCACCTATGTTTAATAAGTCAAGCCAAAATGGGAAATTTTGTTTCTTGTGAGGGTCCAACATTGTTTGATGTGATGATAAATTGTTAAATATTATATTAGTTTTCACAGCATTGTTAGATAATTCAATAATTTGACTTCACAACAATCAACTAACAGATAAACACAGAAAAGGTTATGCTCACGTGATTTGTTTTATTACCATAGCATAATGGATTTTCATTTTTTTTGAACCATAATTATGCAAACTAGACAAACACCATTGTTCCAGTAGATAAGTGATTCGGCTTTGGTGCGAGAAGTCACAAGTTCGAAACTTGCGTAGCGTGATTCGAACATATATTGACATGTGATTTGTGTTATGTTGTCTCAGTAACAGGTTGTATCTAAGTACCATTTTGAAAGGAAAAAAAAAACTATGCAGACTAACCCATGTTATATTAGTAAAGGTCAATTATGATAGTATGGTAGAGATATGACCAAAAAAAGAAAAGAAAAAAAATAAGAGCCAAAAAAAGGAATATTACTTGAATCGATGCTAGAATTACTCAAAATGGCAGAGAACATAAGAAAATGGTAAGAATTGTTGGGCTCTGTACACATATTTTTACTGTATATGATTTAATGAGAAAAGAGAATAGTATCAAAATATATGAACTTCAAAATTTTGATATTCATGAGTAATATATGTCATTATACTATTAATTACTTTTTCTAAAAACAATTCAGGAATAAAATTATACTGATACATGTGTTAGTTCAGATCTATTGAAGCAAAAAGTTGAAAGAATTATAGAATCAGTTTAATCTGAAACACACTCAAACTTGAACTGGCAAAATGTTGAAGAACGCACAAAGAATGTAACAATTGCTAAATAACCAATGCTGTGCACAAAGCAAGTGAATAGAAATATAATTTTGAACCTGCTGTGGTTCGCCATTTGATCGCCGATGGTTCCGGCTTCAGCAACCTTTCTGTGAACAACATGTTAACTCAAATCATAAAATAAAATAAACTCCATTACCGAAAGAAATGGAAGAAACCTTTTTTTTTTCTGGACAATCATAGAACAGTTAGATTTTTCATCAATTGTTGACTAGGAATAGACATGCATCTCTACAGCTACAATTAACTACATATAATTTAAGAGCATAATTAGTTTATGATTTTTGTTTTCGCAACATTGTTGAATAATTCAGCAATTTGATTTCGCATCAATATACTGTCATACTGACACATTAGCCATATAGGAAATTAATGTGGTCATATTATTATTGTGTAGAATCTTCTATTATTGTGAACCATGAAATTGAACATAGTTGATGTACACTTGAAAATAAAGATGAAATCATATGGTTTGGAATACCTAAAAATAGAGCAAAATATATCATAATCAATTCCTGAATGTAATTATATCATCATACACATACAATCTAGGAATGAGCAATATATCATGTAATCATAATAAACAGTATAACTTGAGTATACTGACATTGTCCTATATGAGAAATAAGGCTATATTAATAAATTTCAAAATCAAATCTAAAATCAGAGAACAAACAAATGTGGAAGAAACAAGTAAACATATTTTGAAAGCACTTAGCCTGCTTATTTGAAGAAAATAAAATAAAATTTATTATATCCATAACTGAGCGATGTTAATCTGATAGTATATACAACAAAATAATTAATGGACATACTAAAGTCTGTCTATCTATTTATTCCCTTGGCTAAAAAGGTTAATCCGCTATTCATGATTCTTGTATGGTTTTGTCATTCATGGTTAAACACCATCCACATGATTTACTAAGGTTAGTAATATCAGTCATCTATGGTCAGTCACAGACTCTTAATAGTGTAACTTCATATAGTAACCTGCATGTACTTATAACAACATATCATTGTTTATATGTATGCATGTCTGTGTATAAGTATGTATGTATGTGCACACACAAGGGGATATTAGTCATAAACCATATCCACAGGAAGTTTAACTTAATAAATTAGCAAACTAATTTATGTTGTATGAAAGAAATCAAACTTTATGGTGGTTGGCAGATAGTAAAACACAAATGAGCAAATTAAAAAAAACCAAATCAAAACTACACAATACATTTCAAAATATCAAAAATCTGGACCTTTGTAGATTGAACTGGACCTCTATGCAAAGAAATAAAAAATTAAGTTGCTCCTACTGTAATAAAATATAAGATATACCAAATCCTAGACTGGCTCCAATAATCCACACAACCCAATATAAATAAAGATAAATTTGTTAATGACAATCAAATATTAATATGAAACTGGTACAGAATGAAGCCTGAATTCATATACCTTGCCATCAATGTAAAGTTTATCTGAAACGATTAATGGAATGATCTGTGTGATAATTAGCTCCACCTCAACAAAAATTTACAGAGATAATGATATTCCTTAACGTTTTCAATTAGTTCAGGCATGTGAAACATTAAGGCCCTATTTGGTTTGCCCTTAAGTTTTCCACCCAAACAAAAATGCGTACAAGGCATGTATTTTTGAAAAACAACCAATTTGAAAAATAAAGTTGACATAAGAAATAGAAACAAATTTATTTTGTTTTCCGTGTTTCAAAAAATAACAAAAGCACGGAAAACAACACATCATCTCCGTTGTCTCTTCATCGTTGTAATGGCTTAAATTTTCAAATTTTCTCATCCGTTTTGTAATGCATATTAAAAACACTAAACTCAAAATGAAACCAAACGGATACTAAAGTTTTGATGTTAACATCGATATCATAATCATAGTATAAATAAATCGCTAATATAGATTCTGATATGAAATGTTTGAAAATAAATAAGTACTACCACAAGATGAAAACATATAATCAAGTGAAAGAAAATGGCAAGATAAAATTTAATCAATTAATTATCCCACTCGTCTAACATAATCATAAGAGCCAAACCATTAATTTGTAGAAATGGGGGAAATTTAAGGGGATTTAGTAGTATGATATTGTAAATTATTATTCCTAGAATTTGTGCAAGTCGTACAAAATTGAGAGCTTCGGTGTGAAACTTCCCTTTATTTTATTTTTTGATTTAGAACAGTTGATGTAACAGGGATAAACTATCAAATATAAGCAAACAATCAGTGTTTGTAGATTTTGAAAATTAAACAGTCCTGAGTGGAGTTAAAAAGATCATGGCCAAATTTCGTGAGGAGCTTTACTGGTATGGGCAAATGCGAGCCCTTTGATATCTTTCTATTTTTCAATCTCCATTGTTGTTTGTCTCCTAGTTTTGTCCTAGGACACACAAATGCTTTTTGTTATATAGATTCTTACAGCAAAATTTAATCAACAAATGATCAGATGACTGCGAAGCACACCTGCTATATTAGGAGATTATATAATATATATTAAACAAAACTTTAAACTGTTAGTACATAACTGCAAATTTCATATCTTTGAATCAACCTACAAAATTTTCTTTGCTCTATTAATTAGACAATTTTAAGTGTGTGAGATTTAAAAGAATTCTCTCCCAATAACAAAGAATGAAGTAATGAAATTCATCAACAAATTGAAAGTGGAAAAGAAATGCCCAGCCTTTACAAAGGCCTCAGGTTTGCCGAGGAATTTGTTCTTGATACAAGTTTTGGGTAACACAAATAAATGATGGCTCGGACTTTCTACTGTCGTACGAGTGGTTTCATGTAATTAAACATACTTATTATCCACTGTACTTGGAATTGAACATAAACCTGTGGGACAATACTTGCTTGAGTTCAATATTCTGACCTGATAATTTGGCTTATTCCACATCCCAAGGAATGGTCTGATCAATACCTGCAATCTGCATACTATGTTTACTGTTGAATCAGTGATTGATGATTCAGTATTGTTAGAAGCATGATATATCATAAAGTTTGGGTCTGAAAACAAAAACTCCGAAAATTATTATATATCTAGTGATGAATGGCGTTTTAATCAGAATTTAATCATTTACATATAAGATTGTACTTCCTAGAAACTTGGATTTAATCAAGAAATAAAACCCAACTAAATGTCGATTGCGTTGTTATGTAATAATATTGAAGGTTATATATATACATATAAAAACACATACACACACATACATATATGAGGAGCGTTCAGTAGCACCCCAAATAATGCAACACCCCATCAGCCCTTTGATTTTCATCACAAGTTCCGATTTAAATAATATGTGTAGTGAGAAGAGAGAGAAGCAACTATTATTTAAATCGGGAACGTGTGCTAGAAATCAGAAGGCTAATGGGGTGTTGTATTACACATACATATATATAGAACAAGGATCGACTACACCTCATTTCTGCTACACCTCGATTCCCTCATTATTTCAATCATGCATTCCAATTTAAATAATATAATTTCTCTCTCTTACCAGCTCATTATACTATTTAAATGGAAACGTGCGGTAAAAATCGGTGGAGAATAGAGGTGTAGCCGATCTTTGCTCATATATATACATACACACACAAATATAACCACGCATTCTAATTTAAATAATATAATGAGGTTGCAAGAGATAGAAATTATATTATTTAAATCGGAATATGTGGTTGAAATCAAAAAGAAAAAGAGGTGTAGCATAAATGAGGTGTAGGTGTAGGCGATCCATTTGTTTGGCTCAGCTTGAATAAAGATCAAAAGATCTGAAAATCAAAAGATTTGAACCAAGTAATTTTAGTACCGATTAACAACCAAATTGAAATATACTTGTTTGGCTCCATTTGTTAAGTATGAAGCCTAATGATCTGAAAAAATTGTTTATTAGCTTGGATAGGAAAAAATGTTAGCATTTTCAAGTATTGTTATTAAATTGTTAATATATTTATCCTATGCAAGTGGCAGGTGATATGTCGTTGTAAGCTGGGGTCCTAATGGTCATGGGTTTGAATCCCGAGATATCAAAATGAGTGCTCTGCTTGAATAAAGTACCACTTTTACTATAAAAAATAAAAATAAACAAAATTCCAAATCGAATTTTTTCATACCAAACCATTTTATAAATTTTGATTCGATTATAATGGTTAACTTGTTTTAAAATAAACTATGCTACTCACATTATGGAACTGTGAAATGATGTAAGTGACTGTTTAACTAAATTACATACATTGCCTTTTATAAGTTTCCATTTTATGGTATGCACAAATGAAAGATGAAAACCCAACTACCTTCTAATATGAAACAACTTACTACAATTATTGCATAGAGAATATTTACAATAAAACAACTTAAAATTTTATTCTTGATAATGAACAAAATATGGAATCTAATATCTCAAAATATATAACTTACCATATTCATTTTTATTATGACTAACACTAATTCTTCTTCTTCTGTTCAAAAAAGAAAAGAAAAAAGAATTGTTCACAGTCAAATTTCTTTCAAATCATTAAACTCACAACCTACATAGATTTTAAATTAAAAGGTAGAATTAAGTCTCTTGACTTCAAATTTGTGGTTACTCTTTCACTATAGCTTAAAAAACTTATGATATCAAAAAATTACATGCCTGCCAATATATTTTCCAAAAATCGGAGCAGGGGCTTCATCCCCTCCTGGACCTTGCATGGATATGTATATGCATATGTGTGTGTATGCATTCAAACGCAGAACCTTAAAAGGCATACATACCGATCCACCATAACACTCATCCCTTCTTCTTTGTTTGTGCTCTGGAAGACAAAAGTGTTCCATTCTAGCTCAAAATGTCCCTACATAAACAATGGAGAACATGTACTGTATAGTGCAACTGTGTTAAAATAGGAATATAAGGTAAACGGTATGGAAAAGCCTTTAATTGTAAAATAACTTCGATTATAAATCGCAATGGATGAGTCGATTGATGAAATGACGTTCTGTATGTATCATGTATGGAATTATCGATAATATACTGAGCAATCTCAGCCACATGTGAAGACTACTCAAAAAAATAAAATAATAAATTTAAAAAAAAAAAGAGGGAGAGGGAGAACATGAATGCAGGAAAGAAACATGTCGTTGTCGTTTTCTTCATCGTAGTGTACAGACAGAATAAGTTGTGTAATAAGAGAGGCGTAGCATAAGGAAAAAACATTTGTTTGCATTCCAAATGTTATTTTCTAACACAGACTCTACATACAATGTCAAATACCATGTCAATGTGAGAACATGGTGTTGAGGAATGTTTCGGTGTTGTGGGCTTCAACACAAAGATTGAATTCTTTGTTTCAACTTTATTGTAATTTGGGGGAAAAAAATCAATTTATGTCAGATTCAGAACCCGTTGACACGACTCTTTTAGCACAATCGTCATTTAGAATGTAAAGCATCAGCCAAAATATTTGCCCATGCCAGGAAGTACAACTCCATCACTAATTCAACCCTTAAAGAAACCAATGAATGTGTGTAAAAAAATTAAGAAAAAAGAACTATTATTGAAGAAATTAGCCAACACAAGACATTTCATGAACTGATGATGTAAAGGACTTAACCCTCTGGACCCTGAAATATATAACTTACAATATAGGCATCCACCATTTTGAGCTTCTGTAATAAAATCAGGCATCATGGTTTTTTACATGACAAATATTTGGGATTAATACCAGCATTAACCATCTCATTTGACAGCTTTTCTGCTTCACTTTCATTCCCAACTTTATAGTAACCATGCGTTAAAATATCGTAAGTAAACCTATCTGGTTTCAACCCATCTTTTTGCATGTTGTCAAACAAATTTCGAGCTTCATTCATCATACCAACTTTGCAATACCCATGAATGAGATTGTTATAGCATCTAACACTCACTGCCAATCCACTATCTTTCATTTTATCAAGGGCATTTTTAGCCTCTTCTACTTGTCCAAACTTACATAAACCCTTAATGATTATGGAATACGTCGCCACAGTTAGCAAAATGCCTTTAGTCTTCGCTTCATTGATAACATCAACTGCCTTTTCGCTGTTGCCATCCATATAATATCCTTGAATGATCGAATTATATATAACAATGTTAGGCTCCAAACCCCAATTTTCCATCTCTTTAACATAATCTTTTGCTTTACTTACCATCTTAGTTTTGCAATAACCATCTATAATCGAGCCAAAAGTGTAAAGATCTGGTTTTAAACCCTTATTCACCAACTCATTCATAAGCCCGCTAGCTTCTTCCATTTTTTGAGCCTCACATAATCCTCGTATAAGCATATTATACGTGTATAAATCAGGTTTCAACCCTTTTGAAATCATCTCATCTAGCAACTTCAACCCCTCTGCGTACCTCCCCTTTCTACAATGCCCATCAATCAAACTATTATAAGTATATTCATCGAGCTTAATCCCGTTTTCAATCATTTCTTTCACTAACAAATTCACGTTTTCATACTTATCACACTTGACACATCCATTAATCAAAGTCCTGTAAGTAACTTCACTGGGTCTCAACCCAACCACACCCATCTTCTCCTTCAACTCAAGCCCTTTGTCCAACCTACCAATTTTGCAAAGCCCATCAATCAACACATTGTAAATAACAACATCTGCATGAATTCCTGAACTCATCATCTCCTCAAAAACTTCATAAGCCTTATCAACCAATCTACTCTTACATAATGCACCTATAATCGGTGTATATGAGTGCACATCAGGCCTCACGAACCTCCTCATTTCAACAAACACTTTGCGAGCATCACCTGCCCTATTCATCTTCACAAAGGAAGATAACAAAGCATTGCAAGTTTCCACATTAGGGCAACGACCGTGCTTGATGAAATAATCGAACGCCGTTTTTGCAAGATCCAGACCACCGCTCTTTATCTTAGTGCGGCAGACATGAAGCAGCGAGCTGATGGAACGAGAGTCAGAGTCGGTTTGGAGAACTGAGTCGAGAATGTCTGGGAAAGGAATTTTGGGATCGGACAAGAGTTTGGCGAGGTGAAGGTGAGCATCGGAGACATAGCGGTGGGAGAGGAGGGAGTCGATGAGGAGGGAGTGGGTGCTTAGGGAAAAGGGGAAGGGATGGGCGGTGGAGATGAAGCGTCGGAGAGTGAGGGGTTTGATAGACGGTCGGATTTGTACGAGGACGGAGTGGAGGAGATTGGGAGTGAGATGAGGAATGGTTTCGGTTAGTAGATTGAGATCCAGAGTAGGGGAGGAGAGGAGGGTGATTAGGGTTTCACGGACGTTGATTGCCGTTGTGGGTTGTGCTAACGTGCTGATTCTGGACCTAGACATGGATTTAGTAAACAGGGAAAACAAATGGAGCGAGAAACAAAAGAAAAGAGATAAAAAAACAGCCTCGTTTTATTCTTCTTAGTACGTGCTAAAAAATACCTTAAATTTTTATATTATCATCTTCCTAATACCGAATTTTTAACGAGGCTACCAAAGCAATTATTTTTAACTCTTTTCTGCACGTCGAACAATTGCCGATCAACACCATTTTTCATGACGATCAACCACTAAATAACGGTGGTTCAAATGAATGTGGAAAACGATGTTGATCGGTTGTTGTTCATCGTGCAAAACGAGATTACACGGTGCTTAATTGCCGTATGAATTGACTTTGCTATTATGAAGCACATGAATTGTATTGCGTTTATTATTTTTTCTATGTAGTGGAAAGAGGAAAACTGAGTGTCCTTAGTATCACACATAAAAATATGCTCCACTTCCGGTCTATAATATACATGCAGCTATGAAAAAGTCAAAAGATCATTCTCTGATACGGGGCAAACGGTTCACTTGGTTTTAGATAAAAAGCTACAGTTTAGGACGTGTTGTTGGCCAAGCAAGTGAACTGGAGCATCCGTTTGGAGAAATGTGTTTTTATGTTGCTAATGGTCAGACGCCTTAAGGCGATTGAGGGTCACATTTAGGTACTGTTCGCGGCTATTTTTTAGCATGTTACCGTTAGGTACACGTCTGACGCGTCGGACACGGCCATGGTCTTTACTCGCGTCGGACGCGACAACGGTCTTTACTCCTCCCTTAGTAAGTTGGGACTTGAGTGGGCAACGGACGCATGACCTTGACGCTTTCCACTTTACTAATGTGAGTATCGAGTGGTCCGAATCTCCCATCAGAACTGGCACTTAGATTCCAACTTCTAGAGGGGAAGTTACTCCAATGAGAAAAGCTCCTGCACCTGGTTTGTCGGAGGTTAACACAAGGACACTTGCACCCCTCAACATTACATTATGCTCGATTTATGATTTTTAATGCTTAAAGTTGATTTAACTATGTTTTCCTTTGCATAAATAATGGTGAAGAAAAGGAACATGTTTGATTCCCTCCGGGATATACACCACCAATCCTCTGGTTCATGCTCTAGCTCTTACCGTCAATGTGGTAGTTGAGAGTATTATGATTCAAGTTATCTCTCTGATCGGGACCAGGGCCATAAAGATGGAGGTGAAAGGGATAATCCATCCCAAGATAAGCATCGATCAAGATCGAGATCCCCTCCTCCAAAGGGTTCCAATAAGCCAACTGATCGCCGGATCTACCTATCGATCCCTCTCGTGGTCCCTCTCTCGTTTCAGTTCCTCTAAAGCCTTCGATTCCTTCTCACTCTCAGCGGTCCAATGATCTTCATCGCCATAGCGAACATGTTGCTGCCCAAAGACCCAGCAAGGAAAGTACTAAAGTCGAAACCGCTACTGAAGATCCTATGGTCAATCCAGCTGCTCACATGGCACAACTTCATGAAGAGTTTCCAAATCTATGTTTTGAAGAGTTCTTTTTCCCTCCCAACCTGAAGAGGGTCGCAAACCATGTTCAGAAAATAACTATTGATTGTGTCACTAATATCCACATGCAGTACTGTGAATGGATGAAGGCAGCAGGGAAAATATCGAGTATCTTTTGAGCGCGCGGCGAAAATTGAAAAGTTAAAATGCCAGGAAGCTCAAAATAAAAGAATTATCAATACTTTGACAAACGAGTTAGAGGCTTCTAGGACCTCCCTAACAGAGGCCGAGGGAAAAGCTAATGCTGCTGTCAAATCAATGAAGGAGATGAAATCCAGTCATCTTGATATGGTCCAGGTGTTGCATCGTCGAAATCAAGAAATAGCACTCGAGAGGGATACAGCTCGAAGTAATGAATATGCAGCCTTGAAGGAAATAGTGAAACTCAAGGCTAAGCTCGAGTATGCAAACAAGGAGAAGGATGATGCTTAAAAAATCGCTCAAGATGCTTGTGACAAGCTGGTGAATGTTAGATTTGAGAGAGACACAGCCGTTGAAAGGGCCAAAATGTTGATGCACTTATTCAGCGTGAAGCAGAAGCTACCAAGGATAAGGTTAGGGAGCAGATAATGAACGAGCTCGCCCACTTCTTATTCTTTACAATGCCAATGTTCTCAAACATAGAAATTTAACATGGCTTAATGATGATTATCCCTACCAACTCTGGTGCGCATGGGAATTTCTTGTTGCAAAAGGAAAGAAACTTCTTAATACTGAGGATATTGACCTGTTTAGGCTTGAAAGTGAAATGCTATTGGGCGATGAATCCAAAACATTGCATGATATCTAGCTTACACTTCAGAAAGAATCTGTTGATGCTTCTTCACATGAAGTGGGTGAAGGATCTGGGTCGACATAACCTGGTATCACAACTGAATTACCCCCAGCACCCTAGGTTATCCCTAGCTTCATGGCAGATTCTTCTACCATCCCCGAGTATGATCCGAACAAGCCTCAACTTTCACTAATTCTTGAATGCAATTTTGAGGATATTTCGGCTCAACTTAGGAACCACACCAAGGAACATATTCTGTCGACATTTTCTGTCTTTCAAAAAGTCAGGGTGTTATCAGTTGATATTTCTAATCTTTTCACCTATTTTTTCTCATCTTTGAATATGTCAGGTGTCGTTCCTCTTCCCTCGCAAGAGCCTCAATTGGGATCACAAGCAGCCGTGACAGAATCCATTAAAGTTACAACTTTGACCACTGCTCAGGGTGCTCAAGAAGAAGCCTTTGTTATTGATGATCAATTCATGCATGCATTGTTCAAGGAAAGAAGTGACCCACACCATGAAATTCCCATTGATGAGGATGTTTTAATCACGTGTTCTTTCAACCCCACTGATGAGCTCAGCATGAAAGAGCCCATTGAGAGGGAAGAATTATTGAAAAAGAAGGCAAAAACCGAGCTTGGTTATTTGGATTTCAATGAGCCGATTCCTATCTTGTCCAGATGATCCCTTCTGGTGGGACAATTCCCCGAGATAAGGTCCTCCTCCCCCCTTCTGGTGCTGAGAGTGCCTCGATCCCTCCAACTTCTAAAGATGATGTCGCCTCGATCCACATAACTGAAGATGTTTCTTTGAAGAGAAGCCAAGGCGGAAAAGGGTCGAAGAGAGGATCGGGTGGCAGTTCGAAAGGAGCAACTCCTAAGAAACAAAGGAAAGATAGGAAGTCAAAGAAATAATCTTTGGGTTGGTGTGATGTGTATATAGCTTGGATGGCTACTTTTTCTTTTCGTTGGTCATGTTTATCTGGGTATAACCCCACTTTTATTTCTCATTTTGGATAAACTTGTATTGTGTATAGCAAGTTTAATGTGAATAAGAATTCGTTTATTTTTGTGTAGAATTCTCGTATACAATTATTTAAATGATCGAGCTATCACATTTTCTCATTGTGTATAATGCTCATTGGATCGGATATCGATCCAATTTATCCATCCCAAGGCCTCCCTATGGTCGTAACCTTGAGTCGTATCAGACACTAGGCTCGAGCCTTAGTGTTACGCTTGTTGAATTTAGCGGTTTGAGTAATTATGCTCCTACTCCCAGTCTCAGGTTAGTAGAGTTAGATGGTGGATGGTCGAACTCCATCCTTAGTGAGTTTACACTCCTCTTGTCATTTTCAAGCAAGAGGTTTTGGAATAGTGAGCAGTCGAACCGCACTCATTTATTTGTTTATACTCATATCCGCACTTCGAAGATAAGAGTTAGTTAGTGGGCGGTCGGGTCACACCCTTTTTTCTTTATGCTCATATTCGTACTCTGAGGACGAGATTCATTTTATAGGTAGTCGGCCGCATCTGTTTAGCATTTATACTCATATCCGCACCTTGGGGACGTGAGTTATTTTATAGGTGGTCGGTCAGACCCATTTAGCATTTATACTTATATCCGCACTCTAAGAACGTGAGTTATTTGGAAAACTGTCTAGTTCGGTTTTCTTTAGTCAGTCGTTCTGTTCTTAAGTATGGGGTGTGATTCAATGAGTGACCGGTCGAACCTTAATCACTTCAGAGTTATGTCGGTCCAATCAAACAGTGAGATCCAGTTGGTCGTATATCACTACTAACATGTACTACAATGGCAAGTCACAGATATGATAGAAAACTCAAAGTTCTATTGTTGAATAAAAAGTAGTGACATAACTTGTCTTATTACATATTTGGAAAAAAAACACTAAAGCAAATTTTGAAACTAAATATGGCTGAATAAAAGGGAAATAAGCTAAGTGAAATAGCGTCCCAAGTGCTCGCTTTCCACGCCCTTGGGAATGTGATGCCATCAACAGTCGCTAGCTTAAAGGTTCCCTCTCCAAGCCTCTTCTCAATGACATACGGTTCTTCCCAGGTTGGATTCATATGTGACGGGGCAGGAAAACCCCACTTTAAGACGAGATCGCTGATTTTAAAGGTTCTAGCTCGAACTTTAGTGTTGTAGTATTGGACGACACGGTGTCGGTGTACAGCTGCCCTCAAATCAGCTTCCTCGCGTTTCTCATCTATAAAGTCTAGAGATTCCAAAAGGATATCTTTGTTTGTTCTAGGATCATAATAAGTTGCCCGATGAGAAGAAACTTCAAGCTCAATAGGAATAACAGCCTCGGAACCGTAAGCGAGGGCAAATGGAGTATGGCCAGTCATGGACTTGTGGGTGGTCCTATAAGCCCATAATGCTGTCAGGAATTCATCCATCCACTTGCCTCTAGCCTTTTCCAAACGCTTTTTTAGAATGGACTTTATGACTTTGTTCATAGCTTCAACTTGTCCATTTGCTTGAGAGTGAGCAACTGTCGCAAATCTCTTTTCAATTTGATGTCGATGGTAGAAGTCTTTGAATTTAGCACTATCGAATTAAGTCCCATTGTCAGTTATGATAGTTCATGGAAGACCAAAGGGACACATGATGTTCTAAACAATGAAATTGATTACTCTCTTAGTTGTGATCATGGCTAAAGGTTCTGCTTCGGCCCATTTAGCGAAGTAATCAACTACGAAAATAGCGTACTTTCCACCACCTTTAGAGATCGGTAAGGAACCGATAATACTATGCCCCATATGGCAAACGACCATGGGCTGACCGTTTGTGCAATTTCGGTCGACGGAGCTCTTGGAACTTTTGCATATATCTAGCACTTGTCGCATCGCCTTACGTAATCGGCAGCATGTCGATTGACTATCAGCCAATAATACCCTTAACGGAGTATTTTCTTTGCTAGGGTTTGCACCCTAGTATGATCGCCACATTCCCTTTCATGGATTTCCTTTAGGACTCGTTTTATTTCATCATGAGCGATACACTAGAAAAGGGGAACGGAGAAACCCTTTCTATACATAACTCCTTCCTATATAATATACCATGAAGCTTTGCGAAGGATTTGTCACTTTTCATTACTTTATTTGGGAAGAACTCCCTATAGCAAATAATATTTAAACGGAGTCATCCACGATTCCTTCTCAGGCTCGATCTCTATTACTTGGTCAATTTCCATCAGATTTATACTCGGGGCATTTAGTACTTCGATTGGAACTAGGCCCATCTATTGTGCATCACCGGTGCTAGCAAACTTTGTTAATGAATCAGTCTCTTTGTTTCGATCCCGTGGAATATGCGAAATGTCATAGTACTAAAATTCAGTCAATAAGTCTTGGACTTAGGATAGATATGGAGCAAGCCATTGACCTTTAGCTTGATAATCTCCCCTGACTTGGTAAACTACCAACTGTGAATCGCAAAAGATTTTGAGAGAATTTATTCCCAGTTCTCTAGCGAGTTTAAGTCCAACCAATCAGGGCCTCATAATCAGCTTCGTTGTTTGTCGTTGGGAAATCAAGCTTTAACAGATCGACTGATCTTCAGGAGTTACAAGCACAATTCCAGCTCCAGAACAATGATCATTGGATGCTCCATCAATATACAATTTCCACCATATGGCAGGGATTTCGCTGTTCTCCGAGGAATCATTTTGCTCAGTGAATTCTACTATAAAATCTACCAGTGCCTGACTCTGGATAGTCCTCCGAGGGAGATAAGTGATATCGAATTGACTAAGCTTGGTATTCCACTTAAGTACTCTTCCAGACATAATAGGTCGCTGTAGGACCTGTCATAACTGCTGGTCAGTGTAAACATTGATCGGGTGTGCCTGAAAGTATGGACGGAGCTTTCCTGATGCAATTAGCAAGCAGTATGCCATTTTTTTCTATTTTCGGATAGTTCCTTTTAGCTCCCGTTAATCGCTTGTTGACGTAATAAACCATTGTCTGATTCGATTCTCCTCACCATGTAATGCAGCACTTATAGGATGTATCAACACGGCTAAATATATATATAAATCTTCATGATCTATCGGCTTTGACAAGATGTGGGGTCTCTCCAAATGATTTACCAAAGCCTGAAATGCATCTTTACAATCTTGTGTCCATTCGAAGTTACTTTTCCCTTTCCTAATCAAGTTAAAGAAAGGAATGCATTTATCGATAGCTCTGGAAATGAATCGACTTAAGGCAGCGACTTTCCCATTCAGACTCTGTACTTGTTTGATAGTCTTTGGTGCTTGGATATCACGGATAGCCTGAATTTTCTTGGCATTAGCTTCGATTCTACGGGAGTTAACAATAAAACCCAAGAACTTCTCTGATGCTATGCCAGAAGAACACTTTAGAGGATTAATTTTCATCTTTGTAATGTCAGAGAATGTCGAACATTTCTGCCAAGTCTCTAATATGGTTGCTTGATCATCGTGACTTCACGAGCATATCATCCATATATGCTTCCATCGTTTTTCCAGTTTGATCTTTAACCATCCTGTTGACTAAGCGCTAGTAAGTCACTCCTGCATTCTTTAGTCCAAACAACATCACCACATAACAATAAAATCCAACATCGGTAATAAAATTGGTGTGCTTTTGATTGGGAATATGCATCGGGATTTGGTTATATCCCGAATATGCATCCATGAAAGACAGCGATTCGTGTCCTGCGGTTGAATCCACCAGCTGGTCGATTCTCAAAAGGGGAAAACTATCTTTTTGAAATGCCTTGTTCAAGTCTAAATAATCAATGCCTGTTCTCCATTTCCCATTCACCTTTTTCACAAGTACGGGAATCGATACCCACTTAAGGTAGAGGGAGTCGTGGATAAGCCCGTTGTCTTTGAGTCTATCCACCTCCTCTTTGAGAGCGGTAGATCTCTCTGGATCCATGCCGCGTCTTTTTTGCTTCACTGGGACATGTCTTGAGTTGATATTCAATGCATGGCTCGTAATGGCAGGCGAGATTCCACGCTTGTCAGAGTGACTCCAAGCGAAAATGTAAAGATTTGCTCGGAGAAATCTGGTAAGTTATTTCATCATCGGGGGGTCGAGCTATGATCTGATCTTTAGGTCCCGTGATGGGTGACTATGATATCAATCGTCAGCTCAGCCGGTGCAGCCTTGGTCTCTTTGGGCTCCTACTCATCATCCCTCAAATCTATATTTCTATTGAACCGACTATAGCAACCGAGCCAAGGCTCAGATGCTAGTTGTCAATCTTCGATAGCTTGGATGTAGACAGTCTGTCCACACTCTTACCTTTCTCTTTGCATTAAGCATCTTTCAACTCAGCTAAATAACAGGCACGTCTAGTCTCTTGATCACCGTGAACAACTCCAACATCATTATCTGTCGGAAACATCAAAGTCAAACACTATGGGGTAAGCGCTGCCCGAAATTCAGCTAGGGTCGGTCGGCCCAGAAAAACGTTGTAAGGAGAGTCAACATCCAAAACAACAAATGACAAGATCCGCACTGTCCTACGGTCACCTTCTCCTAACTCTACAAGTAATTTAGCATAACCAACGGCTTTAGTTGCAACACCGTTAAAACTGTGTATGCGGGCTTTAGATGGTTTCAAGTCCTTTGCTTCCATCCTAATCTGATCATATGCTTTCTTTAAAATTATGTTTATAGAACTTCCACCTTCAACCAGTATCCTTTTCATAAAAGCGGGGTCGATCATGGCCGAAATGGCCATTGGGTTGATCGTTTGAGCCTCCAACTTGTATGCATCTCTATTTCTAAACACGATATCATCTGCCATTATACGTTGTTGTTTCGCCGGAGCTCCATCCTCCGTGTTTGAACAGCATTCAAAATCCACATGCTTAATCGCACTAGCATAGCGCTCCATCTTATGCCAACTTTTATCAGTCGAATGTGGTCCTCCGACTATTGTATTAATCACTAATCTCACACCGATCCGCGTAGGTTCCTCAGCCCTGTGCAGTACTTGTCCTCGGTTGGGGTCAAATGTCCCCTGCACGCCATCCTACGGGTTTTTTACGAACTGCTGTAACTTCCTTTATCAAATCAGCTTTTCAATAATAGCCTGGAGGAGCCTACATTCATTGGTGTTATGCCCATAACATTCGTGAAATCGACAATATTTCCTGGTTTGTTTCTGCTTCTCTCTTGATTCTTTTGGAGATGGCTTCCTGTACTGCATAGTATTGTAGGTAGACAAATAGACATTCTCTAGGGACGTATTCAGCGGCATGTAAGTGTTGTACATTGGAATCCTAGGCTTTCCTCTCCCAAAATCCCACTTTCATTCTCGGCTTCTATCTTCGCCTTTCATTTGCTGATTCAGTTTGTTCTAGACATTCACTTGAACTTTTCCCGAGCTTTCATCAGACTATTTTACTGCAATATTACTCTGTACCCCCTCTTCACTTGGTCCTGGGACATTCTTCTTCTTGAAGGATCTGGCTTCCTTCTTTCTTAAAATTGAGCCACCTTTGCGTAAAAGCGTTCCAACATTACGGTTGGCTTGACGGCTAACCAATCACCAAAATCAGATGATGGATCAATCCCTCTTTTCATGGCCATTAACATTCGAAATACTGATTTCTGTAACAACTGTATGGAATCTTTCCATATAATCTTTCAATGATTCTCCTGGGGCCTGGTCACGCTGGACAGGGACATTACATCCTTAGGGCGAGTTGTGTGCATTCAGAACTGCTCCACAAACTTTGTTTCCAAATCATCAAATCTAGATATAATCGCGGGGTTAACCTTGTGAACCACATTGTCACTATTCCAGAGAGAGTTATGGGAAAACATCTACACTTGGTTGCATCATATGCTCATGCGGAATCCATCAGCCATTCATATCTCATGATGTGCTGCCTGGAGTCATTTTTTCCCTCGTAAGCAGGCATTGATGGCATGTTGAACCTCCTTGGATAATCTGCATGAAGAACATTATCAGTGAATAAGGTATGGATTCTTGAGATTCCCTAGTCATCATTGGTTAAGCCCTGGCTTTCTCCCACTAACCATCTGGCCATTGCCGATAAGCCTGGCTTTTGAATGGTTGGTGCCAAGCGGTGGTCACGTTCCACCTCGCGTGAATGGTCCGGTCGATGTCTGCGGGCCGTTTCATGCCTTCTTGGTTCAACATCTTCTTGATGTGTATCTTGTAAATTTACTTCATCATCATTCGAAGGAAGCATCTAGTCAAAATTTAACTGAACTCCATCATCCAAATTAGCCGTAGCAACTCCATTTTGAATCCAATCATGCACAGGTAAGTTCCCATCTCTGGCGGAGGGACAACACTGATCATTCCTAATAGACCATGTTGACACTCAAAGTTTCTACATGATATCTGTATGTTCTGCGACAACTATGCCTATGATACCATCTAATGAACTAGAGTTCTTCGATGCCGAGTAAGGGGTAGGGTCCCTCCTTGTTTTTCCTCACTGTTGTTGAGTGAGTTGGTTCATTAGGTTGATATTGGTCTGGATCTGCTGATTAACTCTCGATGGCTATTCATTAGCTCTCTCATCAAATTCTAAAGCTCTGGTAATAGAATCTGTTGGATTCTGGACTTCAACTGGTTCAACATTCACATCCATTGGTTGACTGCTAGGGCCTCCATGCTTTATAGTAGCGCTTTCATTTCCTACCATGTTCTGAGAAGTAGATCTAGTATTTTTCACCATTATTGATAGCTCTGCTTAGATTTCTACAAATCTAAGTAGTATGAGAAACTTCCTAAAGATTACTGCAGATCTTCTTTGGGAGATTTATTCAATCTAGTAGCAACAAAGGAATCTTAATAAGCTGAGAATCGAGGCTCTCAAAGAAAGTACCAAAATGTTTGCAACTAAATTGGTCACTGTAACGGCCCGCATTTTCGACCGTTCAAGTCGACAAAACATACACACATGCCGACTCAAACAATCCAAAATACATATAGTTATTGGGGTTAAATAAGAAAAGAAAAGAAAGAACATAAACAAACTCAGAATCTCGCAGCGGAAGGGACAAGATATAATAATAAAATAACAGTTCATGAAGCTGTTTAATAAATAAATTTGATTATTATTATACATCATAAATCAGAGTTACATACATATCAGAGATAATACAACAATGCAGCGGAAAAATAATACAGTAGTAGAATACAAATGATGTAATACCAAACTCCGTCTTCGTCCTCCAGAATAGATCTTCAACCTTATCTGAAATGCTCAGGCTGACCCGAGCGTAATGAAAAGACAAAACACTCGAGTCAGGACTAAAATATCTCATGTAAGTTAAATCGAATAAACAAATATGAGTGTGACGGCGTCGGAGATGTTTACGGGTTTTAGACACCTCCTATTCAGTATTTAACGTGTGTGCATTAACTTAAGAGATGTTCGGGATTTCCAACTCCTAAGGATCCGTTAAACTATCTACTATATAATAGAATACGCTATATACAATAATGTCTATCATAAAGTAAAATATCAAATTAGCGTTAAGCCATGGCCCATTCCACCCTTAACACATTTTTATTCCCAAGAGCGTATACAAGACCGTAGTTTCCCCAAAACCGGAAGTCACCAGAGGGAAATCCATATACTAAAGGTACAAACCAAAACGTAGTGGTCGCGATAGGATAAACAGTATGACAAGGTACATGAGGCGATACCAACTAGGATACTAGTAGTCGCGTGATCCGGACTGATGTAGAGCATAGCAGCTACTACCTCAACACCGCGAAACAACACTCCCAAATCAAAGGGTGCACCCAAATCGAATCACATAAGTAATAGATATGGTATCGAAGAAGTGTGTCCGCTAGAGGTGGCGAACCTCAATGGCCCGGCGCGGCTCCTGTTTTAGTCATGTCAGGGGTCATCCAATATCGTTCTCTTTCTTCAGTCAATGCGTTCACCAAACCATCCACTTCATTCTGGATCAACACTCCGCGTATATTAGTTATTAAAGTGGTTTTCCGTATCGACAGAGAGTATGTCCATATTCAATCCCGGTCTCTTTAATAACTACGTATTTATTACATCGATGGTCATTTAGTAAACTTTCAAAATAGTTTATATTTCAAAACCGAAATATCATTGCCATTTCAAAACCATATCCATACGATATCAATTTCACTTTAAATAAATCCATTTCCAAAATCGTATCACTTTCCAAAGTTATATCGCTTCGAAATCATAAGTCTTTTAAAATCAAACACTTTGGAAATCAGAACCTTGAAATTCATAACACTTTGAAATCATAGCTTGAAATCATAACATTTTGGAATCCTAACACTTTCCTTTTAAACAGTTTAGATATTAAAATTTGTATATATAGGAAAATAGTTTATTCACATTTCAAAACTAAATTTGATAATTCCATTTATATCTCAATTTAATTTCATTACATTTTGTTTCTGAGATATTTCTTAAATCATTTCAATACATCCAAATACGACTTCAATTTAAAAATTTAAATAAACAAAATATCCCATTTAAATTTATATAAGTTTGAAATATTCATTTAAGTCACTTTTAATCAAATTCAAGTTATAAAACACATCTTTCAATTTTCAAATTTAATAATTTCAAATCAACCTTGTTTAAGAAAAATTCTTAAATAAATATAATTTCAAATCAATTTTATCTTCAAATTTAATTCAATAGTTTCAATTTAGTTCAATTCAGAAATTTATTTAAATTTCAATTCAATTCCAAATTAATTAAATCTCAATTTCAAATTAATTTTCAATTCTAAACTCAAACTTGAAATGTCATTTCATATAAATTTTCTTAGAAATATTCAGAGTTTGGTTAAAAGTCCAATCTTTTAAAACAAATCAACTTTCGAAAATTTACGCCGTATTTCAATTTTTTTTCTTAAAAATCTAAACTTCGAATAATTAAACAATTTCCTTTACCAGATTTTAAATTCCAACATCTCGAGCTTCAATTCAAAATAATTCAATTTCCATAAATTGGATTTTTATTCTTAAAATCAATTCATTTAAATAATTTCAAAACAACTTTTAAAATCATTTAATTTAACCAACTCGGTGTCCGTATATAATTTTCTAACCTATGGCCAAGTGGATAATTATTTCAATTTTAATTTCAAGGATGGATATATATCATTTCAATCCAAATAGATGTCATAGCTATATCATTTCAACTTATTCCTTAATTTATTCGAAATGATTCAGTTTACAGTTTTATATGCAATAAACAATACACATGATGATAGCATGATATATCAAAATAAATAAACAACCAATCTCGACCAATAGCATCCATCATAACCAATCAACCATAAAGCCAATAACATTCACAACAATTTTATAATTATCAATATCGAGTAATATACTGCCAATTTTAAATTTAAATTTATTTTAACGGTCAATTTAAATTCTATCAATTAATTCATATATCAATACAGATGATAATTAAACCTACCAAACAACAGCCAATAAATGTCATATCACTTCAGAATATAAAATTAACTAACAAAATTTATTTTAGTCAATTGTGAGCGAATAAACACTCACCTTTGATTTATCGATGATTTAAAACCCAAATAAAGGCCCAAATTTGAATAGTTTCGGAATCCAACCAAACCAGCTCCATGTTGCCCGGAATTTCGATACGAACGCAACGGAGAAAACTGCGCTCGATCCGAGCTCGTATGCAAAAGTTATTCAAGTTAGAATATTTAAATTTTAATATAAAACAATTAATTAATAAGTAAAATAATTAAACAGAATACCATCTTCTCCCACGCGTATTAGCACAGCCGAACCCATGAACGCAACAACCACCACAAAACACACGCAACTAGGAGCGACCGGACGTTGATCAGGGGATGCCATTGCATGCGCCTCTCCTTGCTCCAACTCCACGCCAAGTTTCGCCACCCCATTCGCCACCGTTTGCGCAAAATCCGAGAAAATACGTCCATGCCTTCAAGCTAGATTCTGGCGAATCCGTGGCGTAATAGCATAGATCAACCGTATGGATTTGAAGTGCTCGCCGAGATCTACACTTTTGCTTTTGGAATTTTTCGATTTCGTTGAACGGATTGAGAGATATTAAGCAAAGAAGATCGGTAATTTCTGACCATGGAATAAGTGGCGGCCATAGTTTGAAATTAGGATTTCTGAAATAAAATGATAATAAAACTGTCTCGGTTTGCGCGTGTATTTATATAGGTAGGTCCAAAATCGTCCGAACTCCAATCGAGACGTGCCGCCAGGCGTTTATAAGGTTTTACCCATATTCCGAACGCAATGGAACTAGTCCCAAGGCCCAATTCAATCGTATGTGGAAGATAGCTTTTGAAGCCGATTATTTTAATTAAATTCGAAATTAAATTTCTACGCGTTTCAAGCTCGCACGGCCAAACGATAAGTCCGATTGCTACGAAAATTGAAACCTTACAATAATTCACTGTTACGGATCCGATGAAACTGGTTTCGTCAAAATCCGAGACAGTTGTAAAAATGGCTATTTTTACTGTTTAATTTCAATATAAAATTCCCAATTTTAAATTATTAACTTTTAAATCAAATTTCAAGTGTTCACAAATTTCATTTTTAATTTCACAGTAATTAACAATCTTTTACGATGTAGTTTTCCATTATAAATCCAGTATAAAAGATTACATTAGATTTAGCGTTCAATTATATTGTAATTCAAATTCAAGTTATTTAATTCCAATTGAATTCTTTTATTTCGATTTACACTTTCATTATTGAATCAACCATTTACTTATACATTATTATCAATAGTTTATAATTCATTTACTTTCATTTTCTTCAGCTATCATCTTATTTAAATTCACAGTAATATTAAATTACATTCATTTACGTTGATTTCAATATTATAACTTCAGTATTAAATGTAACATTTTATTTATTTCGTTGTTTACAATCAAATTCAATTCGTTTCAATTACTTGTTACACTCAAATTTAAATCTTTACTTACGTTCAATTACAAGTTAACATCCTTATCAAATTACAGTTTCAGTTATTATCTGATTTCAATCAACTGTAATATTAAGTTACATTTATTTATATTAGTTTCAATAACATAAACTTCCACTATTAAATCTACCATTTTATTTATTCTTTATTTACAATCATAACCAATTTGGTTTACAATCAAATTCAATTCATTATTTACATTTAATACAAGTTAACATCCATATTTAATTTACAAATAAGTTATTTCAGAATTTAGTTTTGTATTTTAACTTGTAATTCACATTTAACAACTCAAAATTTTATTTCCTTCGGATTTTTATCCAAAATTTTTATTTTAATTCGTATTTTTAAAGTGTTAAAAATACGGGTCGTTACATTCTCCCCCACTTAAAACTTTTCGTCCTCGAAAAGGAACGGAGAAGGGAAAACCATCATTTGGATATAATTCATTCAAAATATTCGACTTATTTGCAAAATTTAGTTATAGGATTTTTAAAATCTCAAAATTTTCTAACTCCCGGATTTTTGAAAAACTTCGGCAGCACCTTCTTTGCGCGGCTAGGACCGAAAAATTTCACAGTGGTAATAATTGCATGATATACATCTCATTACAAGAATGAGGCATCCCAAAACATGGGGAACACAATAATATACCACAACATAAACTGTAATCCGAGAACGTACCTTTTGTTAAGCGTTTATTAGCATTTTAACTTACATTTTGCATTTAGCGCAGAAGCGAGCTCCACAACGAAGCGCAACCCCTTTGCTACCTACTAAAATGCTCAATAACCAAGTTAGAACCATGCATATAAAGATAGATCGATATACTTAGCATAAACAACATACATATAACATGTTTAGCTTCAAAACTGAAATTCCAATTCCAGGACATCAAACGAATCTTAGCTTTTAGTCACCTAAACGATAAAATTTGGCAATGTAATTTAAACAAAAGTTATTTCATTCGTTTCAGGCTTTCCGGAATGTCCAAAATCATCGAATACGGACCATCCGTTCAAAAGTTACGGCCGTTTTACTAAAAGGATACGCCTCAGCCTGTGCAATGAATTACGCAGGTCAGCGACGTTCACTCACGTTTTCGACCCTCTTAATGACAAAAAAACACAAAACATTTAAAACAAAAGTTTTAGCTTAAGTTCTAAGCTTTCCAGAAAGGGTGAGATCGTCAAAATCAGAAAAACCAGTAAAAAGTTATGGTGAAAATACTATGGGTATATGCTACTGATTTTGCTTCCTTTTTACACAGGCCAGCGAGAAGATTCAAATTTTTAACTAAGTAAATGAAGGAATTTCTGAAGACACTCTAAACAAAAGTCGTGCTACAGTTTCTAAGATTTCCGAAAAGTCTAAGATCGTCGAATTTTGTCTAGCCATTTAAAAGTTATGGTTGTTTTCGTTTCAGTATATATTGAACAATTTTGGATTTTTCCAAAAAATTTGCTTTTTATTATTTCAAATTACAAACCATCAAACTTCAAATTTTCTAAAGAAACAATCATAAACACAAAGTCGTTTATTTTCTTATTTATCCATGAAATAAGTTTACATTCGATTTGTTTCCAATTTATTCAAGTTTGTTTCATTCATAATTTAAATTCAAGTCAATTTGCTTCAGTTTAATTTGAATTCAATTATATTTAATTTCACTTTGCTTCAAATTTGAATTTAACTATTTGAAATTTTTATTCCATTTACACTAATGAATTCTATTTAATCAATTACCATACATCTAACAACCAATGCATATCAAACATTAACATCCATCCAAAATCTACACTAAATCAATTATACATTTCCAAGTCAAAATTTTAATTTCATACACTTCCAAGTTTATTGACATTTTAGTTTTATTCAAATTTAATTAGTTTCCATTTACTAATTTTATATTTAATTAATTTTAAATTTAATTCATTTTACAACTTAAATTTCCTTTATATTTACAACTATCAATAGATCTTCACATTTTATTATTCGCAATCACACTTGTATATTATTCATTTACTTATCCTTATTAGCATTTTAAACTTTTTAAAGTATTTGGTAAGTTATAGCTATGCAAATAGAATGTAGTTAAACAATATACAACTTCTTTTCATTCAATTTGAGTGTTATACCTATTAAATAAATTTCCAATTTATTATTTTCCAAATTAAGGGTTACTACTACAATTTTTAAATTAATTTTTTTTTTAACACTTAAATTCAATTTCACCTTTTTCAATTCATAAGTTTCTAACAATTCAAGATTTACTTTAGTCCAATAATTAAAATCATTCCTTGTTAGAGAACTTAAGAATTTCAACTCCGGATTCGATTTAAACCATTTTTTTTAAATATATATATATATATTTATATATACTAATATCTTTATATCTCAAATCATACTTTTTAGAAGAATTTTAATCAGCATTGAAATATATATACTAATTTTCATTTCATACTTTAGAAAATTTCAATTCAATTTCTATTTAATCCAAAAGAGTACATAAAACTTTTAAGTGGTTTCCCCCACTCAGACCCTTGAAAAATAAACGTCGATAATACGTGCACTCATTACCGAAATTATTTCCCAATGACAAGAGGGGAATACACCACTTATTTCTTTTCAAATCATTTGCAAATCATTTCTATTCAAATTACTTTCACATAAGAATATATTATTTTCAAACCATTTACAAAAATTTCAAAGCACCGGAACTTTAATTCTCAAATCCAAAATTATATTCATTTAATTTCATTATCAACTATATTCACAGAGTTTCATTTTCTTTTTCATTCAATAGTCAATAGTTTAGAAATATTGACTAATCAACCAATGGACGATGATAATCTAATATTATCATCTCTTAACAACCAATAAAGTCAATATATATATTCATAATTATATTTATATATAAAATATAATTCAAAACAATATTATGTCAGTTTGTTCTATTCGAGTGTTTAGAAATCCCTATCGATGCCTTGGCATCCCAAGTACCGACCAGAATTCATAAATACTCAACGGGACAAATTAACACAATATAAAATCATTTTTATATCCAAATAACAAATACGCTCTCTCATATACACTCAAACTCATTCATAAGGTTTAACCCTATTTCAATGAGTTATTCCCCACTAGAGCCAAGGTAATCTAAACCCAAGCTCTGATACCAACTGCAACGGCCCGCATTTTCGACCGTTCAAGTCGACAAAACATACACACATGCCGACTCAAACAATCCAAAATACATATAGTTATTGGGGTTAAATAAGAAATGAAAAGAAAGAACATAAACAAACTCAGAATCTCGCAGCGAAAGGGACAAGATATAATAATAAAATAACAGTTCATGAAGCTGTTTAATAAATAAATTTGATTGTTATTATACATCATAAATCAGAGTTACATACATATCAGAGATAATACAACAATGCAGCGGAAAAATAATACAGTAGTAGAATACAAATGATGTAATACCAAACTCCGTCTTCGTCCTCCAGAATAGATCTTCAACCTTATCTGAAATGCTCAGGCTGACCCGAGCGTAATGAAAAGACAAAACACTCGAGTCAGGATTAAAATATCTCATGTAAGTTAAATCGAATAAACAAATATGAGTGTGACGGCGTCGGAGATGTTTACGGGTTTTAGACACCTCCTATCCAGTGTTTAACGTGTGTGCATTAACTTAAGAGATGTTCGGGATTTCCAACTCCTAAGGATCCGTTAAACTATCTACTATATAATAGAATATGCTATATACAATAATGTCTATCATAAAGTAAAATATCAAACTAGCGTTAAGCCATGGCCCATTCCACCCTTAACACATTTTTATTCCCAAGAGCATATACAAGACCGTAGTTTCCCCAAAACCGGAAGTCACCAGAGGGAAATCCATATACTAAAGGTACAAACCAAAACGTAGTGGTCGCGATAGGATAAACAGTATGACAAGGTACATGAGGCGATACCAACTAGGATACTAGTAGTTGCGTGATCCGGACTGATGTTGAGCATAGCAGCTACTACCTCAACACCGCGAAACAACACTCCCAAATCAAAGTGTGCACCCAAATCGAATCACATAAGTAATAGATATGGTATCGAAGAAGTGTGTCCGCTAGAGGTGGCGAACCTCAATGGCCCGGCGCGGCTCCTGTTTTAGTCATGTTAGGGGTCATCCAATATCGTTCTCTTTCTTCAGTCAATGCGTTCACCAAACCATCCACTTCATTCTGGATCAACACTCCGCGTATATTAGTTATTAAAGTGGTTTTCCGTATCGACAGAGAGTATGTCCATATCCAATCCCGGTCTCTTTAATAACTACGTATTTATTACACCGATGGTCATTTAGTAAACTTTCAAAATAGTTTATATTTCAAAACCGAAATATCATTGCCATTTCAAAACCATATCCATACGATATCAATTTCACTTTAAATAAATCCATTTCCAAAATCGTATCAATTTCCAAAGTTATATCGCTTCGAAATCATAAGTCTTTTAAAATCAAACACTTTGGAAATCAGAACCTTGAAATTCATAACACTTTGAAATCATAGCTTGAAATCATAACATTTTGGAATCCTAACACTTTCCTTTTAAACAGTTTAGATATTAAAATTTGTATATATAGGAAAATAGTTTATACAATAAAATAGTTTATATGAAATAGTTATAAGTTAAAATAGTTTATACGAAAATAATTTATATTGAAATTGATTTATATTAAAAATATTTATATTAAAATTTATAAAGTAAAATATAAATAGTTTTAGATATAGTTTAAAATACTTTATATAAAAATAGCTTCCTCAAATTTCACAAATCGATTCGCATAAACTCGAATTCCAAAATTAAAATTTAATCAAATCTCAAATCATCAATTTCAACTCAATTCAGCTTCCAAATAAACCATTTCAAATTATCAATTTCAAGTACATATTTGAACCACAAAATAAACCATTCCAATTTCCATATATCTCAAAGCTTTAAATATTCACATTTCAAAACTAAATTTGATAATTCCATTTATATCTCAATTTAATTTCATTACATTTTGTTTCTGAGATATTTCTTAAATCATTTCAATACATCCAAATACGACTTCAATTTAAAATTTTAAATAAATAGAATATCCCATTTAAATTTATATAAGTTTGAAATATTCATTTAAGTCACTTTTAATCAAATTCAAGTTATAAAACACATCTTTCAATTTTCAAATTTAATAATTTCAAATCAACCGTGTTTAAGAAAAATTCTTAAATAAATATAATTTCAAATCAATTTTATCTTCAAATTTAATTCAATAGTTTCAATTTAGTTCAATTCAGAAATTTATTGAAATTTCAATTCAATTCCAAATTAATTAAATCTCAATTTCAAATTAATTTTCAATTCCAAACTCAAACTTGAAATGTCATTTCATATAAATTTTCTTAGAAATATTCAGAGTTTGATTAAAAGTCCAATCTTTTAAAACAAATCAACTTTCGAAAATTTTCGCCGTATTTCAATTTTTTTTCTTAAAAATCTAAACTTCGAATAATTAAACAATTTCCTTTACCAAATTTTAAATTCCAACATCTCGAGCTTCAATTCAAAATAATTCAATTTCCATAAATTGGATTTTTATTCTTAAAATCAATTCATTTAAATAATTTCAAAACAACTTTTAAAATCATTTAATTTAACCAACTCGGTGTCCGTATATAATTTTCTAACCTATGGCCAAGTGGATAATTATTTCAATTTTAATTTCAAGGATGGATATATATCATTTCAATCCAAATAGATGTCATAGCTATATCATTTCAACTTATTCCTTAATTTATTCGAAATGATTCAGTTTACAGTTTTATATGCAATAAACAATACACATGATGATAGCATGATATATCAAAATAAATAAACAACCAATCTCGACCAATAGCATCCATCATAACCAATCAACCATAAAGCCAATAACATTCACAACAATTTTATAATTATCAATATCGAGTAATATACTGCCAATTTTAAATTTAAATTTATTTTAACGGTCAATTTAAATTCTATCAATTAATTCATATATCAATACAGATGATAATTAAACCTACCAAACAACAGCCAATAAATGTCATATCACTTCAGAATATAAATTTAACTAACAAAATTTATTTTAGTCAATTGTGAGCGTATAAACACTCACCTTTGATTTATCGATGATTTAAAACCCAAATAAAGGCCCAAATTTGAACAGTTTCAGAATCCAACCAAACCAGCTCCATGTTGCCCGGAATTTCGATACGAACGCAACGGAGAAAACCGCGCTCGATCCGAGCTCGTATGCAAAAGTTATTCAAGTTAGAACATTTAAATTTTAATATAAAACAATTAATTAATAAGTAAAATAATTAAACAGAATACCATCTTCTCCCACGCGTATTAGCACAGCCGAACCCATGAACGCAACAACCACCACAAAACGCACGCAACTAGGAGCGACCGGACGTTGATCAGGGGATGCCATTGCGTGCGCCTCTCCTTGCTCCACCTCCGCGCCAAGTTTTGCCACCCCATTCGCCACCGTTTGCGCAAAATCCGAGAAAATACGTCCATGCCTTCAAGCCAGATTCTGGCGAATCCGTGGCGTAATAGCATAGATCAACCGTATGGATTTGAAGTGCTCGCCGAGATCTACACTTTTGCTTTTGGAATTTTTCGATTTCATTGAACAGATTGAGAGATATTAAGGAAAGAAGATCAGTAATTTCTGACCATGGAATAAGTGACGGCCATAGTTTGAAATTAGGATTTCTGAAATAAAATGATAATAAAACTGTCTCGGTTTGCGCGTGTATTTATATAGGTAGGTCTAAAATCGTCCGAACTCCAATCGAGACGTGCCGCCAGGCGTTTATAAGGTTTTACCCATATTCCGAACGCAATGGAACTAGTCCCAAGGCCCAATTCAATCGTATGTGGAAGATAGCTTTTGAAGCCGATTATTTTAATTAAATTCGAAATTAAATTTCTACGCGTTTCAAGCTCGCACGGCCAAACGATAAGTCCGATTGCTACGAAAATTGAAACCTTACAATAATTCACTGTTACGGATCCGATGAAACTGGTTTCGTCAAAATCCGAGACAGTTGTAAAAATGGCTATTTCTACTGTTTAATTTCAATATAAAATTCCCAATTTTAAATTATTAACTTTTAAATCAAATTTCAAGTGTTCACAAATTTCATTTTTAATTTCACAGTAATTAACAATCTTTTACGATGTAGTTTTCCATTATAAATCCAGTATAAAAGATTACATTAGATTTAGCGTTCAATTATATTGTAATTCAAATTCAAGTTATTTAATTCCAATTGAATTCTTTTATTTCGATTTACACTTTCATTATTGAATCAACCATTTACTTATACATTAATATCAATAGTTTATAATTCATTTACTTTCATTTTCTTCAGCTATCATCTTATTTAAATTCACAGTAATATTAAATTACATTCATTTACGTTGATTTCAATATTATAACTTCAGTATTAAATGTAACATTTTATTTATTTCGTTGTTTACAATCAAATTCAATTCGTTTCAATTACTTGTTACACTCAAATTTAAATCTTTACTTACGTTCAATTACAAGTTAACATCCTTATCAAATTACAGTTTCAGTTATTATCTGATTTCAATCAACTGTAATATTAAGTTACATTTATTTATATTAGTTTCAATAACATAAACTTCCACTATTAAATCTACCATTTTATTTATTCTTTATTTACAATCATAACCAATTTGGTTTACAATCAAATTCAATTCATTATTTACATTTAATACAAGTTAACATCCATATTTAATTTACAAATAAGTTATTTCAGAATTTAGTTTTGTATTTTAACTTGTAATTCACATTTAACAACACAAAATTTTATTTCCTTCGGATTTTTATCCAAAATTTTTATTTTAATTCGTATTTTTAAAGTGTTAAAAATACGGGTCGTTACATTCTCCCCCACTTAAAACTTTTCGTCCTCGAAAAGGAACGGAGAAGGGAAAACCATCATTTGGATATAATTCATTCAAAATATTCGACTTATTTGCAAAATTTAGTTATAGGATTTTTAAAATCTCAAAATTTTCTAACTCCCGGATTTTTGAAAAACTTCGGCAGCACCTTCTTTGCGCGGCTAGGACCGAAAAATTTCACAGTGGTAATAATTGCATGATATACATCTCATTACAAGAATGAGGCATCCCAAAACATGGGGAACACAATAATATACCACAACATAAACTGTAATCCGAGAACGTACCTTTTGTTAAGCGTTTATTAGCATTTTAACTTACATTTTGCATTTAGCACAGAAGCGAGCTCCACAACGAAGCGCAACCCCTTTGCTACCTACTAAAATGCTCAATAACCAAGTTAGAACCATGCATATAAAGATAGATCGATATACTTAGCATAAACAACATACATATAACATGTTTAGCTTCAAAACTGAAATTCCAATTCCAGGACATCAAACGAATCTTAGCTTTTAGTCACCTAAACGATAAAATTTGGCAATGTAATTTAAACAAAAGTTATTTCATTCGTTTCAGGCTTTCCGGAATGTCCAAAATCATCGAATACGGACCATCCGTTCAAAAGTTACGGCCGTTTTACTAAAAGGATACGCCTCAGCCTGTGCAATGAATTACGCAGGTCAGCGACGTTCACTCACGTTTTCGACCCTCTTAATGACAAAAAAATACAAAACATTTAAAACAAAAGTTTTAGCTTAAGTTCTAAGCTTTCCAGAAAGGGTGAGATCGTCAAAATCAGAAAAACCAGTAAAAAGTTATGGTGAAAATACTATGGGTATATGCTACTGATTTTGCTTCCTTTTTACACAGGCCAGCGAGAAGATTCAAATTTTTAACTAAGTAAATGAAGGAATTTCTGAAGACACTCTAAACAAAAGTCGTGCTACAGTTTCTAAGATTTCCGAAAAGTCTAAGATCGTCGAATTTTGTCTAGCCATTTAAAAGTTATGGTTGTTTTCGTTTCAGTATATATTGAACAATTTTGGATTTTTCCAAAAAATTTGCTTTTTATTATTTCAAATTACAAACCATCAAACTTCAAATTTTCTAAAGAAACAATCATAAACACAAAGTCGTTTATTTTCTTATTTATCCATGAAATAAGTTTACATTCGATTTGTTTCCAATTTATTCAAGTTTGTTTCATTCATAATTTAAATTCAAGTCAATTTGCTTCAGTTTAATTTGAATTCAATTATATTTAATTTCACTTTGCTTCAAATTTGAATTTAACTATTTGAAATTTTTATTCCATTTACACTAATGAATTCTATTTAATCAATTACCATACATCTAACAACCAATGCATATCAAACATTAACATCCATCCAAAATCTACACTAAATCAATTATACATTTCCAAGTCAAAATTTTAATTTCATACACTTCCAAGTTTATTGACATTTTAGTTTTATTCAAATTTAATTAGTTTCCATTTACTAATTTTATATTTAATTAATTTTAAATTTAATTCATTTTACAACTTAAATTTCCTTTATATTTACAACTATCAATAGATCTTCACATTTTATTATTCGCAATCACACTTGTATATTATTCATTTACTTATCCTTATTAGCATTTTAAACTTTTTAAAGTATTTGGTAAGTTATAGCTATGCAAATAGAATGTAGTTAAACAATATACAACTTCTTTTCATTCAATTTGAGTGTTATACCTATTAAATAAATTTCCAATTTATTATTTTCCAAATTAAGGGTTACTACTACAATTTTTAAATTAATTTTTTTTTTAACACTTAAATTCAATTTCACCTTTTTCAATTCATAAGTTTCTAACAATTCAAGATTTACTTTAGTCCAATAATTAAAATCATTCCTTGTTAGAGAACTTAAGAATTTCAACTCCGGATTCGATTTAAACCATTTTTTTTAAATATATATATATATATATTTATATATACTAATATCTTTATATCTCAAATCATACTTTTTAGAAGAATTTTAATCAGCATTGAAATATATATACTAATTTTCATTTCATACTTTAGAAAATTTCAATTCAATTTCTATTTAATCCAAAAGAGTACATAAAACTTTTAAGTGGTTTCCCCCACTCAGACCCTTGAAAAATAAACGTCGATAATACGTGCACTCATTACCGAAATTATTTCCCAATGACAAGAGGGGAATACACCACTTATTTCTTTTCAAATCATTTGCAAATCATTTCTATTCAAATTACTTTCACATAAGAATATATTATTTTCAAACCATTTACAAAAATTTCAAAGCACCGGAACTTTAATTCTCAAATCCAAAATTATATTCATTTAATTTCATTATCAACTATATTCACAGAGTTTCATTTTCTTTTTCATTCAATAGTCAATAGTTTAGAAATATTGACTAATCAACCAATGGACGATGATAATCTAATATTATCATCTCTTAACAACCAATAAAGTCAATATATATATTCATAATTATATTTATATATAAAATATAATTCAAAACAATATTATGTCAGTTTGTTCTATTCGAGTGTTTAGAAATCCCTATCGATGCCTTGGCATCCCAAGTACCGACCAGAATTCATAAATACTCAACGGGACAAATTAACACAATATAAAATCATTTTTATATCCAAATAACAAATACGCTCTCTCATATACACTCAAACTCATTCATAAGGTTTAACCCTATTTCAATGAGTTATTCCCCACTAGAGCCAAGGTAATCTAAACCCAAGCTCTGATACCAACTGCAACGGCCCGCATTTTCGACCGTTCAAGTCGACAAAACATACACACATGCCGACTCAAACAATCCAAAATACATATAGTTATTGGGGTTAAATAAGAAATGAAAAGAAAGAACATAAACAAACTCAGAATCTCGCAGCGAAAGGGACAAGATATAATAATAAAATAACAGTTCATGAAGCTGTTTAATAAATAAATTTGATTGTTATTATACATCATAAATCAGAGTTACATACATATCAGAGATAATACAACAATGCAGCGGAAAAATAATACAGTAGTAGAATACAAATGATGTAATACCAAACTCCGTCTTCGTCCTCCAGAATAGATCTTCAACCTTATCTGAAATGCTCAGGCTGACCCGAGCGTAATGAAAAGACAAAACACTCGAGTCAGGATTAAAATATCTCATGTAAGTTAAATCGAATAAACAAATATGAGTGTGACGGCGTCGGAGATGTTTACGGGTTTTAGACACCTCCTATCCAGTGTTTAACGTGTGTGCATTAACTTAAGAGATGTTCGGGATTTCCAACTCCTAAGGATCCGTTAAACTATCTACTATATAATAGAATACGCTATATACAATAATGTCTATCATAAAGTAAAATATCAAACTAGCGTTAAGCCATGGCCCATTCCACCCTTAACACATTTTTATTCCCAAGAGCATATACAAGACCGTAGTTTCCCCAAAACCGGAAGTCACCAGAGGGAAATCCATATACTAAAGGTACAAACCAAAACGTAGTGGTCGCGATAGGATAAACAGTATGACAAGGTACATGAGGCGATACCAACTAGGATACTAGTAGTTGCGTGATCCGGACTGATGTTGAGCATAGCAGCTACTACCTCAACACCGCGAAACAACACTCCCAAATCAAAGTGTGCACCCAAATCGAATCACATAAGTAATAGATATGGTATCGAAGAAGTGTGTCCGCTAGAGGTGGCGAACCTCAATGGCCCGGCGCGGCTCCTGTTTTAGTCATGTTAGGGGTCATCCAATATCGTTCTCTTTCTTCAGTCAATGCGTTCACCAAACCATCCACTTCATTCTGGATCAACACTCCGCGTATATTAGTTATTAAAGTGGTTTTCCGTATCGACAGAGAGTATGTCCATATCCAATCCCGGTCTCTTTAATAACTACGTATTTATTACACCGATGGTCATTTAGTAAACTTTCAAAATAGTTTATATTTCAAAACCGAAATATCATTGCCATTTCAAAACCATATCCATACGATATCAATTTCACTTTAAATAAATCCATCTCCAAAATCGTATCACTTTCCAAAGTTATATCGCTTCGAAATCATAAGTCTTTTAAAATCAAACACTTTGGAAATCAGAACCTTGAAATTCATAACACTTTGAAATCATAGCTTGAAATCATAACATTTTGGAATCCTAACACTTTCCTTTTAAACAGTTTAGATATTAAAATTTGTATATATAGGAAAATAGTTTATACAATAAAATAGTTTATATGAAATAGTTATAAGTTAAAATAGTTTATACGAAAATAATTTATATTGAAATTGATTTATATTAAAAATATTTATATTAAAATTTATAAAGTAAAATATAAATAGTTTTAGATATAGTTTAAAATACTTTATATAAAAATAGCTTCCTCAAATTTCACAAATCGATTCGCATAAACTCGAATTCCAAAATTAAAATTTAATCAAATCTCAAATCATCAATTTCAACTCAATTCAGCTTCCAAATAAACCATTTCAAATTATCAATTTCAAGTACATATTTGAACCACAAAATAAACCATTCCAATTTCCATATATCTCAAAGCTTTAAATATTCACATTTCAAAACTAAATTTGATAATTCCATTTATATCTCAATTTAATTTCATTACATTTTGTTTCTGAGATATTTCTTAAATCATTTCAATACATCCAAATACGACTTCAATTTAAAATTTTAAATAAATAGAATATCCCATTTAAATTTATATAAGTTTGAAATATTCATTTAAGTCACTTTTAATCAAATTCAAGTTATAAAACACATCTTTCAATTTTCAAATTTAATAATTTCAAATCAACCGTGTTTAAGAAAAATTCTTAAATAAATATAATTTCAAATCAATTTTATCTTCAAATTTAATTCAATAGTTTCAATTTAGTTCAATTCAGAAATTTATTTAAATTTCAATTCAATTCCAAATTAATTAAATCTCAATTTCAAATTAATTTTCAATTCCAAACTCAAACTTGAAATGTCATTTCATATAAATTTTCTTAGAAATATTCAGAGTTTGATTAAAAGTCCAATCTTTTAAAACAAATCAACTTTCGAAAATTTTCGCCGTATTTCAATTTTTTTTCTTAAAAATCTAAACTTCGAATAATTAAACAATTTCCTTTACCAAATTTTAAATTCCAACATCTCGAGCTTCAATTCAAAATAATTCAATTTCCATAAATTGGATTTTTATTCTTAAAATCAATTCATTTAAATAATTTCAAAACAACTTTTAAAATCATTTAATTTAACCAACTCGGTGTCCGTATATAATTTTCTAACCTATGGCCAAGTGGATAATTATTTCAATTTTAATTTCAAGGATGGATATATATCATTTCAATCCAAATAGATGTCATAGCTATATCATTTCAACTTATTCCTTAATTTATTCGAAATGATTCAGTTTACAGTTTTATATGCAATAAACAATACACATGATGATAGCATGATATATCAAAATAAATAAACAACCAATCTCGACCAATAGCATCCATCATAACCAATCAACCATAAAGCCAATAACATTCACAACAATTTTATAATTATCAATATCGAGTAATATACTGCCAATTTTAAATTTAAATTTATTTTAACGGTCAATTTAAATTCTATCAATTAATTCATATATCAATACAGATGATAATTAAACCTACCAAACAACAGCCAATAAATGTCATATCACTTCAGAATATAAATTTAACTAACAAAATTTATTTTAGTCAATTGTGAGCGTATAAACACTCACCTTTGATTTATCGATGATTTAAAACCCAAATAAAGGCCCAAATTTGAACAGTTTCAGAATCCAACCAAACCAGCTCCATGTTGCCCGGAATTTCGATACGAACGCAACGGAGAAAACCGCGCTCGATCCGAGCTCGTATGCAAAAGTTATTCAAGTTAGAACATTTAAATTTTAATATAAAACAATTAATTAATAAGTAAAATAATTAAACAGAATACCATCTTCTCCCACGCGTATTAGCACAGCCGAACCCATGAACGCAACAACCACCACAAAACGCACGCAACTAGGAGCGACCGGACGTTGATCAGGGGATGCCATTGCGTGCGCCTCTCCTTGCTCCACCTCCGCGCCAAGTTTTGCCACCCCATTCGCCACCGTTTGCGCAAAATCCGAGAAAATACGTCCATGCCTTCAAGCCAGATTCTGGCGAATCCGTGGCGTAATAGCATAGATCAACCGTATGGATTTGAAGTGCTCGCCGAGATCTACACTTTTGCTTTTGGAATTTTTCGATTTCATTGAACAGATTGAGAGATATTAAGGAAAGAAGATCAGTAATTTCTGACCATGGAATAAGTGACAGCCATAGTTTGAAATTAGGATTTCTGAAATAAAATGATAATAAAACTGTCTCGGTTTGCGCGTGTATTTATATAGGTAGGTCTAAAATCGTCCGAACTCCAATCGAGACGTGCCGCCAGGCGTTTATAAGGTTTTACCCATATTCCGAACGCAATGGAACTAGTCCCAAGGCCCAATTCAATCGTATGTGGAAGATAGCTTTTGAAGCCGATTATTTTAATTAAATTCGAAATTAAATTTCTACGCGTTTCAAGCTCGCACGGCCAAACGATAAGTCCGATTGCTACGAAAATTGAAACCTTACAATAATTCACTGTTACGGATCCGATGAAACTGGTTTCGTCGAAATCCGAGACAGTTGTAAAAATGGCTATTTCTACTGTTTAATTTCAATATAAAATTCCCAATGACAAGAGGGGAATACACCACTTATTTCTTTTCAAATCATTTGCAAATCATTTCTATTCAAATTACTATCACATAAGAATATATTATTTTCAAACCATTTACAAAAATTTCAAAGCACCGGAACTTTAATTCTCAAATCCAAAATTATATTCATTTAATTTCATTATCAACTATATTCACAGAGTTTCATTTTCTTTTTCATTCAATAGTCAATAGTTTAGAAATATTGACTAATCAACCAATGGACGATGATAATCTAATATTATCATCTCTTAACAACCAATAAAGTCAATATATATATTCATAATTATATTTATATATAAAATATAATTCAAAACAATATTATGTCAGTTTGTTCTATTCGAGTGTTTAGAAATCCCTATCGATGCCTTGGCATCCCAAGTACCGACCAGAATTCATAAATACTCAACGGGACAAATTAACACAATATAAAATCATTTTTATATCCAAATTACAAATACGCTCTCTCATATACACTCAAACTCATTCATAAGGTTTAACCCTATTTCAATGAGTTATTCCCCACTAGAGCCAAGGTAATCTAAACCCAAGCTCTGATACCAACTGCAACGGCCCGCATTTTCGACCGTTCAAGTCGACAAAACATACACACATGCCGACTCAAACAATCCAAAATACATATAGTTATTAGGGTTAAATAAGAAATGAAAAGAAAGAACATAAACAAACTCAGAATCTCGCAGCGGAAGGGACAAGATATAATAATAAAATAACAGTTCATGAAGCTGTTTAATAAATAAATTTGATTGTTATTATACATCATAAATCAGAGTTACATACATATTAGAGATAATACAACAATGCAGCGGAAAAATAATACAGTAGTAGAATACAAATGATGTAATACCAAACTCCGTCTTCGTCCTCCAGAATAGATCTTCAACCTTATCTGAAATGCTCAGGCTGACCCGAGCGTAATGAAAAGACAAAACACTCGAGTCAGGACTAAAATATCTCATGTAAGTTAAATCGAATAAACAAATATGAGTGTGACGGCGTCGGAGATGTTTACGGGTTTTAGACACCTCCTATCCAGTGTTTAACGTGTGTGCATTAACTTAAGAGATGTTCGGGATTTCCAACTCCTAAGGATCCGTTAAACTATCTACTATATAATAGAATACGCTATATACAATAATGTCTATCATAAAGTAAAATATCAAACTAGCGTTAAGCCATGGCCCATTCCACCCTTAACACATTTTTATTCCCAAGAGCATATACAAGACCGTAGTTTCCCCAAAACCGGAAGTCACCAGAGGGAAATCCATATACTAAAGGTACAAACCAAAACGTAGTGGTCGCGATAGGATAAACAGTATGACAAGGTACATGAGGCGATACCAACTAGGATACTAGTAGTTGCGTGATCCGGACTGATGTTGAGCATAGCAGCTACTACCTCAACACCACGAAACAACACTCCCAAATCAAAGGGTGCACCCAAATCGAATCACATAAGTAATAGATATGGTATCGAAGAAGTGTGTCCGCTAGAGGTGGCGAACCTCAATGGCCCGGCGCGGCTCCTGTTTTAGTCATGTCAGGGGTCATCCAATATCGTTCTCTTTCTTCAGTCAATGCGTTCACCAAACCATCCACTTCATTCTGGATCAACACTCCGCGTATATTAGTTATTAAAGTGGTTTTCCGTATCGACAGAGAGTATGTCCATATCCAATCCCGGTCTCTTTAATAACTACGTATTTATTACACCGATGGTCATTTAGTAAACTTTCAAAACAGTTTATATTTCAAAACCGAAATATCATTGCCATTTCAAAACCATATCCATACGATATCAATTTCACTTTAAATAAATCCATTTCCAAAATCGTATCACTTTCCAAAGTTATATCGCTTCGAAATCATAAGTCTTTTAAAATCAAACACTTTGGAAATCAGAACCTTGAAATTCATAACACTTTGAAATCATAGCCTGAAATCATAACATTTTGGAATCCTAACACTTTCCTTTTAAACAGTTTAGATATTAAAATTTGTATATATAGGAAAATAGTTTATACAATAAAATAGTTTATATGAAATAGTTATAAGTTAAAATAGTTTATACTAAAATAATTTATATTAAAATTGATTTATATTAAAAATATTTATATTAAAATTTATAAAGTAAAATATAAATAGTTTTAGATATAGTTTAAAATACTTTATATAAAAATAGCTTCCTCAAATTTCACAAATCGATTCACATAAACTCGAATTCCAAAATTAAAATTTAATCAAATCTCAAATCATCAATTTCAACTCGATTCAGCTTCCAAATAAACCATTTCAAATTATCAATTTCAAGTACATATTTGAACCACAAAATAAACCATTCCAATTTCCATATATCTCAAAGCTTTAAATATTCACATTTCAAAACTAAATTTGATAATTCCATTTATATCTCAATTTAATTTCATTACATTTTTTTTCTGAGATATTTCTTAAATCATTTCAATACATTCAAATACGACTTCAATTTAAAAATTTAAATAAACAAAATATCCCATTTAAATTTATATAAGTTTGAAATATTCATTTAAGTCACTTTTAATCAAATTCAAGTTATAAAACACATCTTTCAATTTTCAAATTTAATAATTTCAAATCAACCTTGTTTAAGAAAAATTCTTAAATAAATATAATTTCAAATCAATTTTATCTTCAAATTTAATTCAATAGTTTCAATTTAGTTCAATTCAGAAATTTATTTAAATTTCAATTCAATTCCAAATTAATTAAATCTCAATTTCAAATTAATTTTCAATTCCAAACTCAAACTTGAAATGTCATTTCATATAAATTTTCTTAGAAATATTCAGAGTTTGATTAAAAGTCCAATCTTTTAAAACAAATCAACTTTCGAAAATTTACGCCGTATTTCAATTTTTTTTCTTAAAAATCTAAACTTCGAATAATTAAACAATTTCCTTTACCAAACTTTAAATTCCAACATCTCGAGCTTCAATTCAAAATAATTCAATTTCCATAAATTGGATTTTTATTCTTAAAATCAATTCATTTAAATAATTTCAAAACAACTTTTAAAATCATTTAATTTAACCAACTCGGTGTCCGTATATAATTTTCTAACCTATGGCCAAGTGGATAATTATTTCAATTTTAATTTCAAGGATGGATATATATCATTTCAATCCAAATAGATGTCATAGCTATATCATTTCAACTTATTCCTTAATTTATTCGAAATGATTCAGTTTACAGTTTTATATGCAATAAACAATACACATGATGATAGCATGATATATCAAAATAAATAAACAACCAATCTCGACTAATAGCATCCATCATAACCAATCAACCATAAAGCCAATAACATTCACAACAATTTTATAATTATCAATATCGAGTAATATACTGCCAATTTTAAATTTAAATTTATTTTAACGGTCAATTTAAATTCTATCAATTAATTCATATATCAATACAGATGATAATTAAACCTACCAAACAACAGCCAATAAATGTCATATCACTTCAGAATATAAATTTAACTAACAAAATTTATTTTAGTCAATTGTGAGCGTATAAACACTCACCTTTGATTTATCGATGATTTAAAACCCAAATAAAGGCCCAAATTTGAACAGTTTCAGAATCCAACCAAACCAGCTCCATGTTGCCCGGAATTTCGATACGAACGCAACGGAGAAAACCGCGCTCGATCCGAGCTCGTATGCAAAAGTTATTCAAGTTAGAACATTTAAATTTTAATATAAAACAATTAATTAATAAGTAAAATAATTAAACAGAATACCATCTTCTCCCACGCGTATTAGCACAGCCGAACCCATGAACGCAACAACCACCACAAAACGCACGCAACTAGGAGCGACCGGACGTTGATCAGGGGATGCCATTGCGTGCGCCTCTCCTTGCTCCACCTCCGCGCCAAGTTTCGCCACCCCATTCGCCACCGTTTGCGCAAAATCCGAGAAAATACGTCCATGCCTTCAAGCCAGATTCTGGTGAATCCGTGGCGTAATAGCATAGATCAACCGTATGGATTTGAAGTGCTCGCCGAGATCTACACTTTTGCTTTTGGAATTTTTCGATTTCGTTGAACGGATTGAGAGATATTAAGGAAAGAAGATCGGTAATTTCTGACCATGGAATAAGTGGCGGCCATAGTTTGAAATTAGGATTTCTGAAATAAAATGATAATAAAACTGTCTCGGTTTGCGCGTGTATTTATATAGGTAGGTCCAAAATCGTCCGAACTCCAATCGAGATGTGCCGCCAGGCGTTTATAAGGTTTTACCCATATTCCGAACGCAATGGAACTAGTCCCAAGGCCCAATTCAATCGTATGTGGAAGATAGCTTTTGAAGCCGATTATTTTAATTAAATTCGAAATTAAATTTCTACGTGTTTCAAGCTCGCACGGCCAAACGACAAGTCTGATTGCTACGAAAATTGAAACCTTACAATAATTCACTGTTACGGATCCGATGAAACTGGTTTCGTCGAAATCCGAGACAGTTGTAAAAATGGCTATTTCTACTGTTTAATTTCAATATAAAATTCCCAATTTTAAATTATTAACTTTTAAATCAAATTTCAAGTGTTCACAAATTTCATTTTTAATTTCACAGTAATTAACAATCTTTTACGATGTAGTTTTCCATTATAAATCCAGTATAAAAGATTACATTAGATTTAGCGTTCAATTATATTGTAATTCAAATTCAAGTTATTTAATTCCAATTGAATTCTTTTATTTCGATTTACACTTTCATTATTGAATCAACCATTTACTTATACATTATTATCAATAGTTTATAATTCATTTACTTTCATTTTCTTCAGCTATCATCTTATTTAAATTCACAGTAATATTAAATTACATTCATTTACGTTGATTTCAATATTATAACTTCAGTATTAAATGTAACATTTTATTTATTTCATTGTTTACAATCAAATTCAATTCGTTTCAATTACTTGTTACGCTCAAATTTAAATCTTTACTTACGTTCAATTACAAGTTAACATCCTTATCAAATTACAGTTTCAGTTATTATCTGATTTCAATCAACTGTAATATTAAGTTACATTTATTTATATTATTTTCAATAACATAAACTTCCACTATTAAATCTACCATTTTATTTATTCTTTGTTTACAATCATAACCAATTTGGTTTACAATCAAATTCAATTCATTATTTACATTCAATACAAGTTAACATCCATATTTAATTTACAAATAAGTTATTTCAGAATTTAGTTTTGTATTTTAACTTGTAATTCACATTTAACAACACAAAATTTTATTTCCTTCGGATTTTTATCCAAAATTTTTATTTTAATTCGTATTTTTAAAGTGTTAAAAATACGGGTCGTTACAGTCACAAACACCAAAGAATATTTTTTGTACAGAAGTAAATGAAGAAAAGCAAAATTAAATTGAGTAAATGAACAAGTAAGTAATAGAAGATAAGCAGTAATCAAAGTCATAGAGGTTTATAATGGTTCGACATTATATGCCTACATCCACTTTGAAGATTCTCCTTTATTAATCACTTTTAAATCTGATTATAGCAGTAGAAAATAGCAAGTACTTGGTTACAATGGAGTCTAGAGTAATAAGCAGCGTAAAGATCCTGAAAATGAACCGATGGTTCTGTATTTATAGGGTAAGATTTCGGTAGAAGGCTCTCTAGGTCCATAGGGGCCCACCATAGCGATTGGTGTCCCTAACTCGATGACTAGGAATGATCGGCTATAGTTATGCTGATCATTATTTTTGGTCTCCAGATGATGTGTGATCATTTTTGGGGGGTCCCACATGTCTTTTGAACTTACCCCTAAAATATGAAGTCATTCTGAACTGTAGATTGTGAGATATGGATCAACTTTTGTCACATTTGGAACGTTCACTAAGCTACACCGATCGTCATTAAGGATCAGCATAAAACGATCGACCAAAAATGATCGGACTTCTTTGTATCTCAAAGTTTTGACGTGCGATCGTTTTTGTGGGCTTCACTCTTCAACATGCTGATGCTTTGAATGTTTCGAGTGGATTGGCCTTACGGATTTTGAGACATCGATCGATCTTCATTGAGTTGAGCTGTTTTATGGATCGTTCCTGATCGATCAATATAAATCTTTGCTTTGTCCGTAATTCGAGCGTATGAACTCCGATCGTCTTGAAATTTGATATGTAACTTCAATGGGCTATGCCAGTCATCCATACTGATTGCACCTTGATTAGGACCGGCTCTAGATTTGCCTGACCATCATCCACAGTGTTGTATATAATCGATTCTTAAGGCTGATAACCATCCATTCCTAGCCAAGTTGATGATATCACGGCCTTGCCAAAAGGCGGGATAACATAGGCCTTACGACCAATCTACTCTTACATAATGCACCTATGATCGGTGTATATGAGTTCACATCAAGCCTCACGAGCCTCTTCATTTCAATAAATGCGTTGCGAGCATAGCGTGCCCTATTCATCTTCACAAAGAAAGATGTCAAAGCATTGCAAGTTTCCACATTAGGGCAACGACCATGCTTGATGAAATAATCGAATGCCATTTTTCAGGATCTGTACCACTGCTCTTTATCTTAGTGCGGCAGACATGAAGCAGCAAGATGATGGAATGAGAGTCAGAATCGGTTTGGAGAACTAAGTCGAGAATGTCTGGGAAAGGAATTATGGGATCGGACAAGAGTTTGGCGAGGTAAAGGTGAGCGTTTGAGACATAGCGGTGGGAGAGGAGGGAGTTGATGAGGTAGGAGTAGGTGCTTAGGGAAAAGAGGAAGGGATGGATGCGGGAGATAAAGCGTCGAAGAGTGAGGGGTTTGATAGAAGGTCAAATTTGTATGAGGACATAGTGGAGGACATTGGGAGTGAGATGTGGAATGGTTTCGATTAGTAAATTGAGATCTAAAGTAGGGGAGGAGAGGAGGGTGATTAGGGTTTCACAGATGTGGATTGCCGTTGTAGGTTGTGCTAACGTGCTGATTCTGCACGTAGACATGGATTTAGTAAACAAGGAAAACAAATAGAGGAAGAGAGAAACAAAAGAAAAGAGAGGAAAATAGATTAAAAAAAGACCTCATTGTATTCTTCGTAGCACCATTGCTAAAAAATTGCATAAAATTTTATATTATCCTCTTCCTAATACTGTACTTTTAATGATGCTACCAAAGGCATTGTTTTTGACTCTTTTTTGCACTGTGAATAGCTACCGACCAACACAATTTTCCATGGCGCTCAACCACCGAATAACAGTAGTTCGATGGTTGATGACCATGGAAAACGATGTTGATTGGCGGTTGTTCGCTATGAAAAATGACTTACGCGGTGCTGAATTGCCATGTGAAATGACATTGGTATTAGGAAGCACACGAATTGTATCGCTTTTTTTTATGTATTGGAAAGAGGAAAACTGGGCGCCCTAGTATCACACTAAAAATAGCTCCACTTCCAGTCTTTAATATACATGAAAAAATAAAAAGTCAAAAGACCATTCTCTGATAAAGGGCAAATGGTTCACTTGGTTTTGGTTAAAAAGCTACGGTTTAGGTTGTGCTATTAGCTAAGCTAGTGAACTGGAGCATCCATTTGCATAAATGTGATTTTATGTTGCTAATGCTCAGATGCCTTAAGGCAATTGAGGATCACACTCAGACACTCAGGTACCGTTCACGGCTATTCTTTAGCATGTTACCGTTAGTTATGTGTCCGATGCGTCGGACGTGGCAATGGTCTTTACTCCTCCCTTAGTCCGTGGGGACTTGAGAGAAGAAAAGACATGTTGGCATCTGACACGTCGGACGTCAATGTACGAACGCAAACTTTTCTCTTCTACATTTATGTTCTCTTCTCCTCTTCCTTTCATCATACCTTCTCTTCTCTTCTCCTCTGGTATATTTTCTTCTACTATCAATAGTTGATTCGGAAATAGACTTCGACTATAAAAATGTGCAGGATTTAGTCGTTATATTAGTGTATCTACATAGAAGAAGAAATGATAATTGATGAATTCACACGTCAAACTATACGGGTTTACAGTGGGTGGACGATATATTAAATGGATATCAAGAACGTTGTCAACGTAATTTTCGAATAAAGAGGCTATGTTTTCTCTTGCTGTGCGATAGGTTATAAAATTATGGTCTGGTTTTAAGGAAACTATTAATATCAGGGAAGAGGTTGTCATGTTCTTATACACCGTAGCTGCATTGCTCCAAAATCGACAATTGAACAAAAGATTTCAAATATCAGGCAGCACAATTTCAGTTTATTTTCATATTAGTTTAGAAGATGTACAATTGCCTCTTGAAGATATTATTAAGCCAGATGATCCTCAATTTAATAATTTTCCAAAACATATTAAAATTTAAACTGGTACTATCCTTATTTTAAAATTTGTGTTAGTGCTGTAGGTAGTAACAAGTAATAACACACTTACCTACAAATCGGATTATTCTATTATTTGACGAAAATATTTTGCTATACAAAATATCTTAGCAGCATGCTCGTTCAATCTACAGTTCACTTATGTTATGGCTGGTTGAGAAGGTACTGTGGATAATAGTAGAATTTTTAATGTAGTTATAAATGATAGAAACTCTAACTTTCCTCATCATCCACCTGGACAATATTATTTAATAGATTTTGAATATCCATTTCAAATTGGTTATTTACCACCTTATCGAAATATTTGATATCATATTTTTCATTTTTGTGAAACTATAAATCAACCAAAATCGGTCAATGTAAAATTTAATTTCTATCATTCAAGTTTATGTATGACAATTGAGGGAACCTTTGGAATTTGGAAGAAAAGGTTTGCCATTTTGAAGATATGCCAACATACTCATTTGAAACTCATATATAAATTATTGTTGCTACAATGGCTATACACAACCTTATATGAAAATACAATAATAGTGATCCAAATTTTATGGTTTATGATGATGATCCCGATCTTGTTCCAGAAGAATACCATGAGGAATATTATAATATGAGAACTATCGCAAATAGAGTGACCGAACAAGTATAATGACACATATGCAATAAAATGGCAACACTTCGCAATATCATGCGAGATGAAATTATTGTAGCAAGGCTGCGACGAAACATTACGGTTGTATCATTTTCTCTGTATTTTTTAATTATTTATTTGTCTTTTGAATATTGTAGTATTTGTAATGAAATTTCACAATTTATTTCATTTTAATTGCAATTATTTAACGTATATTACACAATAAAATAAATAATAAATTAACTATAAATTAAATAATTAATTCAAATATTCAGCTCAAATACCCATTTCGCATCACTAAACGCTTTCCACTTTCAACCAACTTTCTCCTCAAATACTTCGCGCAAATGCCCCGTTTGCTTCATAAAGATTGAACCTCCCTCTTTGATTGACTATCAGACTTTAAATTATTATTATGTGGGAGGACCCACCTATTTAACAAAATCATCCTGCCCAATCAAGCGGCGATTATAAATTTTACTCTCGTTCAAGTGAGTGAAATTATTATTCATGTTGTTGTTGATGGTAATTAGTTTGTAATCAAGAAGTATCACATTTGATTAGACAAACCAATAATAAAATCATAACCGTTTCTAGCAAAAAAAAACAAATGAAACATAATGGAAATAATGGAAATTAAGATCCGTCACTTATTTTCAAACTTAATACCCCAAAAAACATTCCCAAAAATAAGTTTCATGAAACACCTCCATCGATATTTTCAGTGAAAATGTGTAGTGTATACTATAAATATTTGTCGTGCTGCAAATATTTATAATTCGAACCGCACATTTTGTAACATAAATATTTACAGTGCATAATGCAAATATTTTTAGTGTAGACTACAAATTTTCAAAAATGTGCAGTTAATACTGCAAATATTTGCACTGTAAACTGGGATATGTGCAATGTAGAACATTTCTATTGAAAATAATGATAGAGTTTTTCTTAGAACTACTTTTGACAATGGATGGAAAAGAATTTTGGAACTAACAAAGGGTGTTTGAAAAAACATTACTTAGAAATATTTACGTGTACATTTAGTGAAACACTGCGGTAATTATTTCATTCTTTATCCTATCTCGAACTAAACCCATATTATTTTTGAAACTTCTTTTGACTGGTTCATTTTCTTTTTCTTTCGTTGCTTAAATATTGCAATATTCTTCAAGCTATTCTTTTGGAATAAGATCAGGATCATCACGATATGGTATTAAATCTACATCCCCATTGTTGTACTTTCATATGAAATTGTGAATAGTTGTTGTAGCGACAACCACTTTAACTTGAAGGGGATGTAAGTCAAGATATTATTTAAGATCGCCAATTTTCTCTTCTATATTTCCAATATTCTTTCGATATTATATGTAAATTTGAATGGTAGAAATTAAAATTTTCGTTATCCGAACTTTGTTCATTTTGAGTTTCATGAAAATAAGGTATACGATATTTCACATTTTGATATTGAGGCATATATCCATCTATTAGCTGATATCCTAAATCAACTAAATAATACCAACCTAGTGGAGGATGTGAAAAGTTTGAGTTCTTATCGTTTATTGCAACATTGAACACTCGACTATCATGTGTTGTTCATTTCCAACCAGTCATGACATACATAAAAGTCATTTCACGACCATAATATTTTGTATGGAATATCGTTTTACCCAATAAATGGTTGTGTACTACTACCAGGTAAGTGTGCAGTTACGCGCCTATTGTCTATTGCTTCGATACAATTTTGAAAATAAGGTAGTATTAATTAGAACTTTAATTTGGTCTAATGGAGTGTTAAATTGTGGATCATATGGTTTGATTATATTTTTTGACAATAACGTAGCCATTTAGAATAGAAATAAACACAAATAGTATTGCCCATCTATGAAACATTCCTGTTGTCTAATGCACTGGAAAAAACAAAGCGATGATATGTAAAAATATTGCAAATGTTGTTGCTTGTATTTCTCTCAATGGGGAATCAGACTAGCTCGCATCGTGCTAACGATCTGCCTAGGCAGTTATACCCTTTTTGGCCTGCATACCACAATGGACCTGCACTTTACCTAGCCCAGCTTGTGGCAGTGACCATCCTATGCATCGTCCCAGTGAACATGCCTCACCCGCATTGCTTGCCCACCGACCGACTCGGACCATCAAGGCTTTATTCAAGGAACCCTTCATCTCCCTCTATATGCTGGGCCATCCTCCCAGAGGGATTTGGATGACGAGGCTAAAGCAAATTTCCCTTTGGGTGGCCAACCAATGGCTGGTTTGCCTAATTAGCATATCACTGGATACTTCTCTCGCTTGTCCCCCTCCTAGTCAACCCTTGTCTGCAAGTTCCTCTAGCAGCAGTCAACCATGCCTATAAGCATCGAACTACATCTACCTAAGAGAAGATTTGCATATACTATTCCTTTAAAAGGAATGACATCAATGGGCACTATTCACCTGACAAGAGCGCCACTGCGCAATGGCCATCTCATGTATTTTACTGCTACCCAAGTACCGCTACTGCAACCACTCCTTGCTCCCATGCCGTCTGCCATGCTATAAGCATGCCAACTGTACGGCCCACCAGGTGTCTTCATCGACACCATGCAGGCTATCTGGCATCCCATCTGGGATGAACATCAATCGTATACTTCTATCAGCAGTCCATAGTAGTTACTGGGCTCACTCAACCGTCCAGGCATCAGCTTCAACACCTATAAATAGATCAAGGCATGCATTTTTACAACGGTTGAACAACACCGACTTTCAAGTATCTTTGTATTTTAGTCAGTGCCTCTTGTAATCGAGGCTGTTGTAATAGAAGTAATAAGGAATTTCTCATAGTGAACATAGATCATCATTGATCGAACCATCCTAAACTTTTGCCTCTTTCTTTGTTGTTTACTATTGTCTCCTCATTTTTCAATTTTGACGAAGATATTAGTAATCAATCTTTTGCTAATATCGTCTCTTAATCACACTTTCGAGGTTGGTTAAATTTCTAGTCAATATTTTTGTACTAGAAGAAGGGCTTCCACCTAAGCTCTCAACTTTGTCACTTTTCCTTCTTAAAAAATCTATTCCAACTTGTTACCATGGAACCAACTACTAGGCTTGAGGGTAACAACTCCAACGATCACGAAAACAATGGCAATACCATCGCCAGTGCTGGTTGTCCTATCCTTGGGATCGACATTGATATGTGGTGCAATATGATATAGCAATTGACAAATGTGGACGCTTTGGCCCATGAAGTTGAGAGTTTAAGGGCAAGGTTAGACATATAGACAACAATCAAGTTTTTCCCCACTGGTTCCCCCAACGATGAACAACCTCCTCAACTAGCTCCCCGAGTCGCATACAACCTCATAAGCACTACTGAATCCCTGGAAAGGGTAGTGCTGGAAATCCCGATCGGGGAGATCCATGTCCACCACAGGAACATTTGCACTACTCCAATGCAGGAAGACATTCATGAAGTCCAAGAACTATAACCATTGTTGTGTTGTTGATCTCCTTCGATCGAGAGAGAATCTGCTTCCCATTGCCTATGAACGACAGACAGGGACCGCGATCTTCGTTTTGAATGCCTCAATGATGAAGAACAAGGTAGGACCTCAGGGCCTAGAGAACTATCAGTTCATTTTTGGCCATAATGGGAGGTACCTCGGCCTAAGTCCTGGGAAAGGCTCCCTTATCCACCCAAATTACCATCAGTTGTCAAAAGCAAAACTCATACTCTAGTAAGGCGCCACCATTCTCCTTCACTATACCATTGCCACAAGTTCCCAACACTAAATAGATGACAAAAAACCTTCTCCCTAGCAAGAGGCAGTGTCATCCGTGGTATGCAGAATCTGGCCTCCAAGAAGTGATGTCCTTCCTGCACCAGCAAATGCTTAGCATTCAAATATGGAACTCCGGTGGCGAGAGGGCATTGGATGATGAGAATAAAGACCTATTCTGTGAAGAAATCCCAAGCACTTACATCCACTGGAGGTATGTCTTTCCTTATAATACCTTAGAAAATTTCAAAAATTATTATAAGGGTATTTTTGTCATTTTTTGGAAAATGGCTAAGTAGTCATTTTTAAAACCATTAATGTAATAATCCGCACCTTAATGGGCCCGAGTTTCGACAAAATCGAAAACCAAGTCCATTATGGTATAGATCATTGGTTTGGTAAACTATAATAAACATTGGTATATCAGAGATCAATCAAACTAAACCCACAGCAGAATAGAAAATATAATAGGATATAAATACTTACTGAGGCCACTACCTCAGAATCAATGGTATTCCGTGGACATTCAATCGCCTTATCAGTACCGAGCATGAATAAGAAGACTACTCCATCAACCATTCCGTCTTGCTCCAGTGACCCGTTCCTCTAAATCTATCATATGGGTTGTAGTGAGGAGGTTGCCATAACAATGTTCTAGTGATTGAAAAATTGCATACTTTATCCATAACATAAATTTACACTATTTGGTTTCCATCCAAATGTTATGTCTGTTATTTACGGCTAATCCGTTTAATTTAATATATGTGCATACGATATATCCACCCTAACCTTTTTCAAGGTATACTATATATGCATATACCTAAGTACATATATACAGTCTAATCATTTCTCTATCCAAAACTCCGGCTACTTAATACTTCTTAAATATAAAGCGGACCTTTTGCATCGTCAACGCTAGTCTATCGGTCCTAGCTACAAAGACCGATGACTTCTATATACGGCTTTATAATATAATATATAATTTAATTGTCGTACTACTACCGCCACTCAAAGATCCATTTAAGGGTTAACTGGCCCACCTCCACTAAACTAATTTTTCATCTACACATCTAACATGAGGTTCACGCATATCTCATATAGATCTACACTAGTAAGAAGTGAAATCCATCATGGCATAACTCAAGCCTTTGCTGCTGCTCGTTTGAGATCACTGGGCGTCAAAGCCTATATGCCAGATCTACTATAACTATATCGATACCAACTGCTGACATAGCCCGCTGACTCTCCACAACTGACATCCTGGTTTAGACTACCTAAGTAAGTCAAAGAAAATAACCCATTTGGTTACTTACTACCTCTTATTGGATATGAAGCTGATCCTATTTCCGAAAAGGTACTGGGCCATTTAATACTTCAAATCTAAGGCGAACCCCTGGGTAATTTCCCTTACCTATCTGCAACGCTTATTCCTTTTTCCTACAGGTCCCATAGTTGGTGAAGTTCCACATTAGTAGGAAGTGTACACAACTGCTGGTAGCCTCTAAGCGAAGGATAAACTTCCGTTGTATAACTCTGCTAACCTCGTATCCCAACCTACTAAATCAAATTAGTCGTCCTAATTTTTAGTATTTGGCTAAGCCCACTAATCTTTATTTGTATATTTAAGGCTATATAATTTACTATCATTACAATTATAATGCCTTAAATTATTTGATTATTGTCTAACATGTTTATTTGCTATTGCTATAAATGTCACCTTGCCCGTAATTAATGGCAATAATCTTGGTCAAACATTTCCTAATGACATTCATTTACTTATTCAAATTTCGCCTATTACTCCTTTCTTATCCCTCCATAATTACCCTTATAGTCCTATTAATCAGCCTTATTATTCCATTTACAACCTACTTAAATTCTTGTAACTCCCAATTCATTGTACATTTATTACCTATAAATTTTGGAGTTACAACCTTCCCATCTTTGTTTCCTAATCCTATCTTTTGTTATGCGTTCTAACATTCTAATTATAACTTATGTGAATGTTAACATGTCTTACGCAGTGTTAATTATATTTTTATTTAAAATGTTTGGCGTGGTTATATGTGTTTATATATTTATTTCTTTTATGTTTCTAGTTATCAATTCCTAACTAGAATAGTCCTTTTCATACTTTAATCCATTAGAATTGCCCTTTTAAAAAGTTTTTCCATTATAACTTTACATAAATCAACCTAAAATAAAAGGTTTGCTTTGTTTGAAATTATAAGGAACTATCTATTTCTTGAAATAGACGATGTAAACTATAGAAAAGAAATCCATACTTTACATCTCTTTCCTCTTTTATGTATATTCCTTGTCAAATCAAATGCTGCACTTTTTCTATGCAATTAAGAAATTAAATAGAATTATGGAGATTAAATGGATATTATTTCTAATAAATTAAAATACAAAATTCATAGTCAAATGAAATCAGAGCAAATCTAAATCATACCAATGGCTCTACAACACCCTTGTACATCTGGAATAAACTCTACATCATTATCCATATTCAACTTCTAATAACTCGGGGCTAATTTCCAGATCTTGGTGTAAATAATATTCCTATTCAAAATTTCCAAATTACAGAATATGTAGGGAATGTTTTATGTATTTAATTTGAGCCTACAACTCTTAGGTCTTTATTTAGGCATAAAAAATTAAATAAAAATGCAACGAAATAAATTCCAATGTTATAAACAAATTACATAATTTCCTACTTACATTTTTAAGCTTTCCAGATCTCCAGATCTGAATCTAATTCCTTGATTCAACTCCATCTCCTTTTTAATCCAAAAAATATGTATAAAAAGGTAAATGCATACCATTAGAATTACAGGTCTGATAAGAGATTTGGGGTTAAGGGGAATATAGACTTATAATATTGAAATTTACCTTTTTATTGCGCAACACTTATTTGCTTCTTCTCTTATTCTTTTTATTATTTTCTCCTCTTCTCCAATTTGTATAAATACAAATTATTTTATAGTTAGGAGGAATAATGGAGAGGTGAAAGTGGTAGAGCTTTACAGCTTGAATCGGATAATATGAGAAGAGAAGTGACGGGTTAGTCCTGAATTTATAAATGCTCGAATCAATATCCCTTTGATTAAAAATATTAAATCCGAACCATTGGCCGAGGTTCAACCATAGCCACCGTTTGCACAACCGGTCGACCGCACTCTACTAGCGGTCGACCGACCCATAGAGGTGGTCTGTTGGTGGATCCCGGTGAATTATAATATTTAATAGTATATTTTGTTACTTAATTATATTCGTTTTGATTTCTTAAAACACTCGTAAATTCTTCGTTTGATCTCCGATCGTGAAACTTCAAATGTGAAAGTTGCTCAAAAAATCACCACGAACGTAATGGTGTAAGTTTCATGACAAAATCCATCATTGCCTCAAATTCCATTTTTGAAGCCTTATTAATTATTAAATTATTTAACCTAAATTTTACAGGGTGTTACATTCTTCCCCCTTAAAAGTATTTCATCCCCGAAATTACTCTAGTGATTAAATCATGAGGTAATGCAATAACCATCCTAAAATATTCAACTAATTCGTGTACAACCAATTTTGCAGCCAAAAGTGCACAAGTGTATAATATATCACAACATAGAAAACATGCATGTAGAATGATTCTAAATCGGGTCCCCCTATATAAATGCATTCTTTTAAAAACATGTTTGAAAATATAATGCAAACAACATACATATACTGGCAGTTCTATATGTATGCAGGCTTTGAAAGATCATTTTTTTATACAAAAATTCTATACTCCTACGAATAGAAGCATGGTTCAACCAATTTTTCATCCAATTCCTACTATCCAAAAATCTAAAGCATCAGATTTTTGTTTCCTAAACATTTACTATTACTACCATATCGTTATTGAGAAAGTCCTACAATGATTCAGCCACGATGTCGTTGGATACAACGATGTCGATATTAGCATGGATGCAGCAAGCAAGTGTTCATGTCGAGGTTTGAAGCAAGGGTGCATGTCGAGGTTTGAAGTAAGGGTTCATGTCAAGGCTTCAAACTCCAGATGCCAAGGTAACGTTGAAGATGGATGTCAACATTAATGTCTCCATCAACATCAAAGACCTCAATGTTACTTCTCAATTACATCAACATTCTTTAATGCCATGTCGAGCTTAATCAATGCCGCTCCTATTCAATATTGTCTCTATTCGATGACCTCGAGCCTCTATGAAACGGGCTATCTCTTTTCGACGATGATGCACCTAGCCTTGTTGACAAACTAAGAATTCCCCTCTCCATGTCACCACTTATTAAGATCACATCAATGCCAACCAAGGGTCATGAGCGTTGCCGAGGATTAATAGGTGATATAACATCACCTTTTTAAGCAATGTAGACAACTGATGTTGTCGAAGTTCATCAATATCATAGAAGCCGCACTTTATTGGCTTCGAGGATTACCGAAGAAGGATGATGTCGAGCATTAATAACATAATCCCAATATCGAGGAACAAGAGTACAAACGTTGAAGTGCGACAATGTCATCAATACCATGGCCAATAAAACTGCTATCATCAAAACTCGATGACGATGAAGAGGCTGAGATTTGTGGATGCCGAGCCTCATCACCCGCTAAACTCTATAAATAGGGACCCAGGGGTCTTTATTTAGGGGCCGAATTCTTGGATTCTCTCTTCTTACTCATTTAAAACCCTAAATCGAATTAGGGATTTTGCTCATTGTAATATTGAAAGTGTTGTACCTGCAATGATTTATTCAATTAACAAGGAGATGGTTTGACTAACTTGATTTGAGCTATGATTTACACATTTATATGTTATGTCAAGTTTTATCTGAGTTTATAACCTCGCTATCATCGATCATGTTAATATAAGCTTTGACAAGCCTCGTAATTGTTTAGAACCTTGCTGACCTCTATATTAGTCTCACTTTAATAACTTCTTCCTCGATAATATCAAAGACTTCAATATCAAAGCTAAAGCTCGACATGAACAAACACACAAACTCGATGACTATCACAACTTCTCATATAACCTCGATGAACTCATTGACTTCATGCCCATCCTCGATGACTCCCATTTGCCTCGACTAGGGTTTTCTGTAAAAAATTCCTTTCTTATACATATTTTGGTGTTGACGAATTTATTCATTAACATTTTTGGCGCTAGAAGGAGGGCTTGAACCTTCGACTTTTATAAAAGCTTGCACGTAGCTCACCCCTACCAATTCTATTCCTACCACTTTCCAAGTAACCTAAATTTCCGATACAATGATGTTTATGAAAGTCTATAGGATGGATCGTGTAGTGTATATGCAAGTATATGTGACTAATTATATGATGTAACTATAATAAAATTAATCTAGTAAAATATAAACCAAGCACACCAGGATTTTATACTGGTTCGGACCTTCCATCCTACGTCCAGTCCTGAAGCTCCTCTTTGGAATTCGACTATCAAACACCCTCACTTCGCTCGGAGGAATAGGCTTGGTTACAAAAGCTTGTTCTTGTCAAGTGTGTGTTCTATAACACGAATATTGACTATAAATTACAATTGCTTCCAATATATATCTAGAAGATATTGATGTATATATGGAAGAGTGGAATACAAATATATGATTGCTAGAGATCAAGAATATATCAGAGTATAAGAGTAAAGAGCACAAGTAAGTAAGGTGAAAAGTTCTCTTGGATTCTTGATGCTATTTATGGCGGTAGAGAGATTCCTTGAGTAGTTGCATCCATTAACAAGTGTTCTGTGGTCGCATCTGATGGTGATGAAGAGTTACAGCGAAGAGAAGCGAAGGTGTCTTTTCAATTGCGGCAGTTGTAATTTGAATGTCAACAACCGAGTTCAGTTTCAGACGTCTGGAATATGTCTCAGACGTCTGGCTCTTTATATTTTTTGTATATAATAGACTTTCAGATGTCTGAGTACATTAACCAGACGTCTGATTCTGTCAGGTTTGTAATCTAGAGGATTTATTCAGACGTCTGGCTAAGGCACCCAGACGTCTGATCTTGTGCATGTTGATTTTCTTGTATCTGTGTTATTGCTCTTCTGATTCTATCGACTTGTAGCCTCTTGATACGTTCTTTGAGCCTTGTTCTTGTCTCTCTAGTGATGTTACTTTAGCAATTACCTATAAATAGAAATATATATATATGCATATTCAATTTCCATTGTATAGTTGTTGTCATCGAAACCGTAGATTTGATTTCCTAACAGTTTAATCATGTTAAGAGATCTAAGCAAGGCTCCTCTAAACCTCGAGCAATTAACCTCACTTATCGAATGGATATTGATCCTTGATACCATGAAGAACAAGCATTAAGATTGAAGCCTTGCAAATCATAAATAAAAAGAAACAAACATCTCTTTACAATCTGGATAATTGGAGCATAAAACTATTCCATGAGGGTCCACTCCAATTTTTGCCATGGGGAAAAGTACTCCAGAGAAAGATAATTTGTTTGTAAGGATGAAGAGAGCTATTCAACTTCAGGCCAAGAGAACTATATTTGAAGATAAGATAACAAGTGAATTTGATGCCTTAGCTCAGAAGTAGCATGGAGTAATGAATCGATCATTAACTCCCAGTGAAATTCATAGAACTTTAAAAAGGAAGATGATAATAGATGATGAAATACCAATGATAAGCAAAAAAAAGGCTAGGCAGCAATCCAGAAAGCCAGCATTCAAATCTAGACTCCTAAAGAATTATGTTCTTACTACTTCTCTTGAAAACATTTACTTCTTGATAGAGGATGATCTAAATTATTGGCCTTTATAGAAAAGGCCCAAATTCGAAAGGAACCTTGGGAATTCGTACCGCCATTACCACCTTTCAAGTGGACATGACACCGACTAATGTAGAGGCTTAGTGGGAAAGATCATCAATTTTCTAAGGCAAGCCAAGCTCACTGATTTTGTAAAAAGATATTAAATTAATCCAGTAATAAAGAATAAGCGATTCTACATGGTTAGGAGTAAAATTCTCCTTAAACATGGAAAATACCTAAGATGGTAAAATGCCTTTTACCATGCCAAGATGGCCAGTCAAAGCTCCTCCTAGAGGCCGGTCAGAGTAAGCCTTTAGTCCCACCAGAAATGGCTAGGCTAAAGCATCTGCAAGCCCATGATACTGCCTACATGGCCATATCAAGTCACCTCCTAGAGGCAGGATGGAGTAAGCCTTGACATCGCCTTAACCGACCAGGTCAAAGCACTGACCAGCCTTCATTCCCTCCTATAAGGCCTATCTGAAGCACCTCCTAGAAGGAGGATGGAGTAAGCCTTTGGTCCCTCCTAATAATTGCCTAGCCAAAGCACTGAACCAGCCTTCATTCCCGCCTATAAGGCCTGTTTGAAGCGCCTTTTGGAGGGAGGTCAGGTAAGTCTTTGGTCCTGCTTGATAGTAGCTAAGCAAACACACTGGATGACCTGATTCATCACCTAAGATGGTGGCAAGGGGTCACAACAATGGATTAACAACATCCAAAGCCCAAAGAGTAGCACATAAAGGATTAACAATATCCAAAGCCCGAAGAGTGGCACACAAAGGATTAACAATATTCGAAGCCCAAAGAGTGGCACAACAAAGGATTAATAATATTCAAGCCCAAAGAGTGGCACAAAAAAGATTAACAATATTCGAAGCCCAAAGAGTGGCACAAAAAAAGATTAACAATATATGAAGCCTAAAGAGTGGAACAACAAAAGGTTAACAATATTTGAAGCACGGAGGGTGACATAAAGTCAAGAGAATTAAACAATTAGTTTCCTAAAGGAAGATCGGCCAAAATTAAGAATTGGAAAAATACTTTAAGCTAATTAACATCTACTATTTAACCATCACCAAATGAGAATTTCTGGTCATCTGCTATTTTTATCAGATAAGATCTCTAGTCTGCTGTTTAATTCTAGTTTAAGTACGAAAGACAAAATTCGGTTTAGAAACTACAATTGAGGTAATATCTTTTCAATTTATAAAATAATCTTACAATATATTACACTATGTGTAAAAGTTACAGGTACAAAAAGATCAAACAAATAAAGCTTTCAATTCAGAGGCTCTGTGCTACTTTATTGAGATTATTAGAAACTAAAGGATCGATGACATGACGAATAACTTCACTGAGAACTTCTTAAGCTTTTTCTCTTTCTTTCGAATCATGTCGGCATCATCAATGGCCTTAATAGGAGTCTTAAAGCATGATTAAAAGCACTATTAGCACCATTTAAAGTCTTGATCTCGCTTTCCAATTCCTTGACTTTTTGCTTAAGAAAGTATTGTTTACGCTCCAGTCTTTGGACCTTACCTTCATATTCAATATAGCGTTGAGATGTCTTTTCTTTCCATTGCTTATCTAAATGCTGCATAATTTCTAACTTAACTTTTCTACTCCACTCGGTGATCACCTCATTACTTATACCCAGAGGTGGGTTTATCAAAGTCGGAAATTCTTGGATCGCCAAGGAACGAAATCTGGTTGTCCTGCTGACATTTGGAGTAGCAAGAATGGTGGGAGAAGGTAAGTTCAAAATGCTTTCACCCATAAAAAATTCTAGGGATTTACGATAGGCCTAACTATCTGACAGTTCTATCTCAAGATTACTTATTCATTGGTGAAGCTTAGCTATTTCAATATCAAAGTCAACCGGAGACTTGGATTTTATTCGAGCCTCTAATCTTGAAATTATTTCATTCTTCTTCTTGGATTCAGCTTCCAAGCTAGTGATTTGTTCTTTAGAACCTTTGACGATCACTCTTTGAAGTAGAAACTTTCTATGCCATTTTTGTGCTTTTGAATTATCTAGAATTTGATGGTAGAGGCATCCTTACATGAACTCCTCTATTTGAGATCAGCTACCAACCTATCCTTGAGAACAATCAACCGAGAGTGTGATTCTGTAAGAGTGGGCATAATTGATAATTGCTTTTCCTATTCAAAAGTATAAATAATTAAGAATTAGTACATGCAAAAACAATCTCTTTCATTACAATAATAGTAGAGTTTACAAATCAAAGAGAATAAAAGTCAAGGTTGCACCGGATTTCTATCAAAGATAGGCCACACTACAAATTACATGTCACTAGTATTTAGAGTTTTGAAATTGCAATCTTAGCTTTTCAAGCGAACTAGCGATCAAAGTAAGTGTAGAATCAAAAGGAGCCTTAATGCCTTCTTGGTGTAAAAAAGAGGATATGGGCGATAATCCCATTCTCCGGCTGCAGGGCTATCATGGCCATATATTAATTTTGTGTGGTATGATCGAATTTTCTTAAGTATCATATCTTCTTCATTGCCCAGGAAGTCAAAGCAGAAACTAGGATACTGCATATAAACTTACTATAAACCTTGGAGGAAACGATGTCTGGCTAACTTCGACATTCTAAAAATAGAAGTTTTTTCTAAAAACTCCCTCCTTAACCTAACATATTTACTCAAGATGTCCTTCAGAGTAGGGCTGCTTGAAAGATTTTTATTTTGTGCAATATGTTAAAATTAAACTAAGAATTAAGAAACTAAAATAATAGCATTTATAAAATAAACCCAATGGTACACAATAGTTATACAAGTTACTCTGGTTTACACAAAATAGAATGCTTATACACTTCAGGAATAAATCTCTCTTTATTATATTTAAGTTTTTCCAAGGGAAGAGAGAGTAAAGAGAGGGGAATAGTATCGACTCGGGGAAGGTTCTAACTCTCCCCGGGGTGATTATCAGAAGGTCTAAATTCATCCAAATATATATGATGTAGTCATCTAATTAGTCCTCCGCTTTTCTCTCCTAAATAAGAGAAATCAGTGATTAGATTCCAGTGATAAGTTTTGTACATAAACTCCACTAGGGTATCCCTATCATCTATGAGCATCCAGAAAAGGGTCATCAATTCAGAATTTTCCTCCAAGAATTTTTCCCGATGTTTGCGAGCCTTCTTCATCCACGGAGCAACTTCTTGTTCTTTAAAATGTCTCAGTTTTAGTGCGCTTCCGGTAAGATCATGATATTTCCTAGATAAGTTGTTGTACTCTTTCACCTCCTTATCCATTCTTTTTAACCAGTCTATGTTCATTTGTTTCTTCCCAAGAAGAGCATCATAATATTATTTCGACTTTCTCCTTATTTAAAGTAATCAATGAATTAAATAAAGTACTTGAAAATCAAAAGCATTTGTATAAACCAATTCATACCTAACAAGAAGAAACTTGAGGTGATAGAATTTTTCTCTCCACTGGCTTCTGGCTTTGAGATGCACTGCCTTTGCCGGAAAGATCTTTCTATGAAGGGCTAGTGGTAGCAGCAGTTTGAGCATCTTAAGCGGATAGGGCTTGATTAGCATCACAAGTTCCATCTTTATTGTCCGGCTAGCCAGGCGGGTTCACTTCACCACTGTCATCGCTGCCACCATAATCATCATGGCAATCGTTGTCGTTATCATTCCCATTCCCATCATTTTTGGCTCTACCTTTACCATCATTGTTGTTATCATTATCATTGTTGCTCTTGACATCATCATCAGTATGACCATCTCCTTTATCTTTAGACTATGATTCTTCAATCACTTTGAGCATCGTCAAATGCTAACCACTCCTCAGCCTTAATTCTCTCCACAGTAGGGAATTCCCTGTCAAGGGTCTTCTTATCTTTCTTCAATTTCAAACTGAACTTTCTTTTGCATGTATCATTGATAGCCAGTAGAGATGGGAAATCCATATCCAGATACTTTTGGATGTTATTGGCATATGTAACGAACAATGCATCTTCCTAACATTCTTCCTTGATCCTTGGAAGAGCAACATTTAGGAAATTGGCAACACTATTTTTGGCATCAATAATAATATCATTCGAATAGTCTAAAAGGTTAGATTTTCTCTCAAGGCATTTGCTAAGCAACTCATTCTCTTTTATTAGCTCGACGTTCCTTTTTGTCAACTCAACGTTTTCTCAAACCACACTCTCCACATCTTCTTTAAGTTTGGAAGATGTCGCAAGTTCAGCCTCCAAATTTTTTATCTTCTCCTCTAGTAGCTGCTTGGATTTTTGTTCCTCAACAAGTGAAGAAGCTAGATTATTATTTTTAGAAATAGCTTCATCTCTATTAGAAACAATACTTATCATCCCCTTCCGAAGAGAAGAAATAAGGTTATCTTTTTCAAGAATAGCAGCATCACTTTTAGCGGTGGTATCCTTTATCTCATTTTGATGCAAAGAAATTCTCTCATTAAGTGCCACAATTTCTTCAGAAGGTCATTGGAAGGCACTTCAAAGAAGGAGCATATGTTTTCCCACCTAGAACATACAATTATTTAAGTCAAAAATGGGACTCTCAAATTCTAAATTTTAGCCAAATGAGTAAGATAATGTACAGATAAGATTTGATTTAAAATCAGGAGAAGATGATCATCCAAATAGGCTAGACGTTGGGATGACCCAAGGGAGGTAATTGATGGAGACTGAATAGCCATCTTAACAAGTTCCTTAAAGTTTACCAGTGAAGATCGAGTTTGAGACTTGGAAGGAAAAGGTTTGGTCTGGGAGATGAGTGCACTAAATTCAGCACGCATACGATTAATGGCAGCTAGAGATGTAGAGAAAGAGACGTTGATGAGAGGATTGGAAGTCTGAATTTCTTTAGTCGTCTCAACTTGGATTTCTTTTAATTTATCTGGAGCATTGTCTACATCTGCCGCTCTAAGGGATAAATCAATGCGTATCACTTCAAACTCATTGACAACAACAGGAGTAAAATCACTCACATGTTTAGGCTTTTTAACTTGAGGAGAAGGAGGAATATCAGTGATGACATTGCTATTAGCTAACTCTTTGTTCAAGTTTTCAATGGCTAGAGAAATTGAATCCACATAACTGTTTGGTTGATAGGACTCTGTGGTGGTCAAAGCTATACTCTTCCTCTTTTTAGACACATCGGCTTTGGTTTTTCATTTTCCAGAAGGGGCAGGAGTCGAAAAATCTAAAGATAGTAATAAGGAGTTAGCAAGTATGGAGTATTAGAGATCTTATTTTTAATTTGAACTAAAAGCTTACCATCGGTACTAGGTTGAATTGGAGAATTGGAAGTAAATGATGTTGGTTGTCCCATTACCAATGAACTCCACCACGGGGGTTAAGCTTAACTTTTGGAGGCTCCCTAGAACCATATGGCAATCCAAGATAATGGAATGATTGTATAGTCTCGCATAAATTAGAAAACTGATCCTGTTCCTCATGCTTTCCGCTACTTTGGTTAAAGATCATATAATTTCTTAGTCTACGGGTTTTAACTTCTTAGGAGCATCATCTAGAAAGAAACATTCATTAGTAATAATAATAATAATAATGGGTAAACATTTAAGGAAAGAAGAAAGAAAGAGGGCCTACTTGGAATGGAGAAGGTTCCCCTGATATTAGAAAATCACTTGACGAAGAAATATTATGTCTCCTATACTCTAGCCTTACTAACACTATTAGAAATTAAGCTATTGGGGTAAGGGAGGACTCGATATGATTGGCAATCTGAATGATCACTAAACTTGGAAGGAACCACAGTATGATGAAGAACTTCAGCGCTAAAAGAAGAAAGTCCTGCTTCTCGAGCCAAAACCTCCAAGCAGGTTAAGTATGTTTATGAGTTAGGCAAAAATTGAATAGGAGCAACACCCATACGTTCCAAATATCTATGAAGGAAACATAGGAATGGGAGATAGCTAGAGTGCTAAATGTGCATTGCAGTGAAAGTAAAATATCCTTTAGGTGGGTTGGAGATGCTATGTGAAAAGTCTGCTGGAATAGCTTCCACTCCGGTGATGCCAAATTGACCCAGGATAGAGTCAACTTCCTCTTGAGTTGTGATATATGATGATTATCGACCATCATCTTCTTTCTTGTCAGCAGGAGGAGAGGGCTTTAGTCCATGCCGGGCTTCACAGAGGATTTCTTTCCCATCTATTTGCTTTCCATAAATCTTCCAAGTGATATGGTTCTAAACTTGAGATAATAATCAAAATTGTGTCATGTAAAAATTTTGTGCATTAATACATATGCGTTCAGTTATTATATAAACAACAAAATTCGATCTAACCATAAGGGGGAAATTCAAAACTTGGGTGAATAAACAAAACTAATAAATGTTAAAATCATGGTTGACCCCGAGGAAATAAGTGTTGCCAACATTAATGGGTAACAATGATGTTGATCCAAATAAATTCTAAGTCCATCGATATCGACTCTAATGATAACAACATTTATAACTATGTGGGGGTAGTTGACGCTGTTAAATAATAAAGGCATGAAAAGTGAAAATATATAATCAATGTTAGTAAAATTAATTCATGAATCGTGATGACAACGAATGTTGTGAAACATCAATAAGCATCATTACTATAAAGAATATTAAAGTAATTAAAAATCATCGGCATTAATAAACGGCAATGACAGGATGCGATGAGTATTGGTGAAGGGCAGCAATTGCTTCAACAAACATTGACACTAGCAGATGATGCTTTCAAAGAAGTACACACATTTTCTCGACGATAAAAAGAAAATTTTAGGGTTGTCGAGGGTAGTGACAACATAACAACATTATCTTTAATAGCAATTAAAATAAAACAATATCGTGTCCTGTTAAATTAAATTATATTAATAACGGCGACTTACCTTTGCTACTACGACGCCTCACCCTTGTTACTTAAGCCTCACATTGATAATATGAGCTAACAAATGGTGAGATCATAAAACTCCTTTTGATCTCAAGTGTCATAATGTCATCTAGGTTCATTATATCGAGTTTTGTGGCGATGTCGAGGGTGAAGTAGTGTTATCGAAGTCGAACTCTAAAGTTAATATGATGTTTCATCAATAATTAAGCATGCTAAGGTTTTCACAAATCAAACATCAAAATCGATCATTGTCAGTTAATCACCTAACAAATTCTCTAATAACATCAATTAAAGTAAAATAATAACCGGGTTCATTTTCAAAGACCCATCTCAATGAAAATCCCAAATCAAAAATCAACATTAATCTAAAATGGATTGATTCAACAAGTTTCAATCATGAAACCCTAATAGTAATCTCAAATCGACTGAAAAACTCACAATTTTAATCTGAAACATGCCAATGATCAAAGCAAAATTTATAGAACCCCCAAAACAAAACCCTAGTAAAATTCCAGAAATTTAATCAAATCGAGCAATTAAGTTAGTCGATACAAACCATACCTGAGCGAGAAGTGATTGATTAAGAACTTGAAATGCTAAAAATTTTCTTTAGAATTTCCTATTTTTCATTTGGGTTATTTGCTTGTGGGTGTAAGGAAGAAGAATGAAGGCTTGCATATTTATATGGAAAATCGGATGCATGGCAACCGTCCAATCAAATCCAAATGGATGAACAGATTAAGCTTTGGAAGACCGATAGACGACAATAAGGATGTCGAGATTGTTGGCTTGAAAAGTCAATGCTTTTTCTCATACTAAGAGGGAAAATGTTACTACCATATCATTATCGAGAAAGTCCTACAACGATTCAGCCTCGACATCATTGAATACGGCGATATTGATGTCAACATGGATGCAACAAGCAAGGGTTTATGTCGAGGTTTGAAGCAAGGGTGCATGTCGAGGTTTGAAGCAAGGGTTCATGTCGAGGCTAAAAACTCTAGATGCCATGGTAACATTGAAGATGGATGTCAACATTAAAGTCCCCATCAACATCAAAGACCTCAATTTCGCTTCTCAACTACATCAACATTCGTCAAAGCCGCATCGAGTTTAATCAATGCCGCTCCTATTCAATATCGTCTCCATTCGATGACGCCGACCCGCCATGAAACGGGCTATCTCTTCTCGAAGAAGATGCACCTAGCCTTGTCGATAAACTAAGAATTTTCATCTCCATGTCATCGCTTATTAAGATCATATCAATGATAACCAGAGGTCATGAGCGTCGTCGAGGATCAAGAGGTGACATAACATCAACCTTATTTAAGTAATATCGAGAACTATTGTTGTCAAGGTTCATCAATATCATCGAAGCTGCACTTTATTGGCTTCGAGGATTACCAGAGAAGGATGATGTCGAGCATTAATAACACAAGCCCAATATCGAGGAACAAGAGTACAAACATTAAATTGCGATAATTCCATCAATGTTGAGGCCGATAAAACTACCATCATCAAAACTCGATGACAATGAAGATGTTGAGATTTGTGGTTGCTGAGGCTCACCACTCGCCAAACTCTATAAATAGAGATCCAAGTGTCTTCATTTGAGGGTCGAATTCTTGGATTCTCTCTTATTACTCATTTAAAACCCTAAATCGAATTGGGGATTTTGCTCATTGTAATATTGAAAGTGTTGTATCTATAATGATTTATTCAATTAACAAGGAGATGGTCTGACTAACTTGATTTGAGCTATAATTTACACATTTATATGTTATGTCAAGTTTTATCTAAGCTTATAACTTCGCTATCATCGAACACGTTAATATAAACTTTGCCAAACCTCGTAATTGTTTAGAACCTCGTTGACCTCTATATTAATCTCACTTTGAATAACTTCTTCCTCGATAATATCAAAGACCTCGATATCAAAGCTAAGCTTGACACGAGTAAACATACAAACTCGATGACTATGACAACTTCTCATATAACCTCGACGACTTCATGCCCATCCTCGATGGCTCCCATTTGCTTTGACAAGGCACTTCTCTAAAACAATTCCTTTCTTATACACATTTCGGTGGTGATGAATTTATTCGTTAACACTTACTCATATGCCGGAAAAGGAATTTAGGTGGAGAATTTCACATTCTTAGCACTCGATTAGTTACCAATCTCGTTCTACAAATTGCCTCAGATTTTCTCCAAATTTGTCCATGTACAATACACATTAGGAGGCTCGTTTTCAAGCTCTAAAACTGAACTGAATCCAGAAACGAACTCTCGTACATTGTTGATAAGGTATGGAAATAGAAATTCCAAGGCTAAAACAGCTTTTCCCTTATCACCGTCTACGCTTTATCCTTACATTGACCTTAATGCATCGCTATATTCATATATATATATATATATATCAACCCATCTATCTTTCCTACGCTTAGTATATGGCATTTAAAAAGCAAAATTTTCCATAAAAACCTTTTTCATTTTCAAATCAAAATTGCATATGGTTTTAAAAGTCAACTTCCACAAACATTTAAATGCAAATTTCCTTAAAAAAATTTGGGCAAAAATTCCAAAAATTATTTGAAAGCTAAAAGCCTCTTTTTTTCCATTGAGCGCAACGTTTTCAAAACATTGGTCTTTTCCATTTTTAGTAAATCAAGCCACATTTCAGTGTAACTGGAATTCAGTTACGAGTTAATGCATATGTTCAATCCTAGCATTTCATAATTAATCTTAGAACTTAAAACTTACTTCCATACCTTTATTTATTCATTTATTTTAAAATGACGACAAACCAACCTATTTATAAATTTTAATTATTAAGGAACAAGAACAATGACCCGTGATTTCACAAGAACCTTAGCATGTCCTTCGCTCACTAAAATGTACTATTTTACAAAACTTATAGTCTTACATTGCATTTTCCGTTGGTTAAGTATCTTTGTGAGATTTCCATATTTATAATGTTTCTTCCAAATACACATGCAAGGGCAGTCTACATATCCAAAAACAACAGCACAGTGAATAAATAGGAATATTTCTCATAATATGTCATACGCATCTTTTTATACCAGAGACAACCAATGGTTACAATCCAAACAACCTAAAGAGAAGAAAAGAACAAATGTTGTAAGCAAAATGACAGCAACACTACTAGACCTAAGATACTAACTATAGACTATGGGACTGTCTCGATCCTCCACAGGAGCTTGAGCCATTGCTGCAACCCAAAAATGGGTGTAGCATAGTGGTTATGCACCCAATCTCGTGGCTCTAACACTGCTGCTCGGCTCGAATCTCCTAGATCTCGGCCTGAACCTGTTGGATAACGACCAGCTCGGGGCTCTGGTATCTCCCAGCACCCTATCCTTGCCCTGCCTCCTACTACGGCTGCTCTTCTGTTGTTGGCATTGCTACCTCAGCTGGTGGTTCAAGGATCCCCATATTCTTGAGAGAGACTCTGTCAAATGTGGTGGGGACCTTCCTCTGGACTGGCTCTCTAGAGAGGTTAACTTTGTATCGCCTAAAGACACGAATGAAGAGATGACAACAAAGAAAGTAGCTCCGGGGAGTACCAACTCTAGGACTAATACAGTTGCCCATTATAGCATGAGCCTAATTGATAGCCATACCACCCAATGATGGCCTAGGTGGCCTTCTGTAAAACCGAGTAAATCTAATCGAAGCACCTGGAATGATGTTCTGCTTAACTATGCGAACGACGAGGCGAGCTATAGGTCGTAGATAGTCTGACCTCTAGACAACGATATCGCTAGAAAAGATCCACTGTAGAATCCCTAGATCAGTCATTTCAACATCCTCTAAGTCCGCTCCCTTCGCAACTATCCTCAAAATCTCACCGAAATCATCATCGGAAAGATTGATCTCAACTCCCTTCACTTTTAACTTGAGATTACTGATATATTCATCAAAGTTGTATGCTAAATGGGTGTCAAATAGATGCATGCAATGCGCGTGGGATTCTCACTCAAAAGTGTCATAGCGGAGGATCGATGCTAATCCTACTGCCATAAATAATTTCTCGAGCCCCTAGGCGATGAAATCCCTAAATTTTACTGGCCTTTTCTGAAGAAAGGTGAAATTTGCTGAGGCCTAGTAAATAGAGATTTTCTGATCATTCCGGTCTAGCCAAGCGATCTCTTGAGGTGTGAAACTTGAATGGCATGAGGAAGAACCGGTTGTTCGAGGTGATGCCATTGACTGAGTAAGGGTCAGAGAGGGGAGATTGGGTTCAGATCTAGAGAGGTGGCGAGGCTAGAACTAGCGTGCAAATATTGATGCTTGGGAGAGGAAGCTGCTGCCGAGGAGGTTTTGCTCTAAGCGGTGGGCGCGGTGCGTCCCTCGTCGTGGAGGAGATGGAGAGGCGGTGGGGGCCTAATTGGAGGGAGGAGGCGAGGCATTCGGTTGAGGAAGAGAAGGGATGTTGACAAAAATGGAGGTGGCTGAAGTGGATGTGACTTATATGTTGTGTTCCAGTTTCGGGTTGCGCCTTAAACCCATTAACCGATCGAGCCCTTAAGGCTATCGGTCGGCTGCTAAGGGTTGACCGGTTCGATCGGATGTCGAATTTCGGGCACAGGTTGAACATGGACCCTATTCGGGTCGGGTTAATTAATAATAATAATGATTATTATCGTTTCGCTGGGTTTCCTTCAGTCCGACACGTTTCAAGAAATTCCTGTCCTCTTTGCAACGGTGCCCAAGCATATCATCTAGCTCTATGAACTTTTTTCTTAATTATTTCGCAGATTCCTAACTTATCTTGCTCCCGCCATCAACAATTTCGCAAACTCGAAAATATTCCAGCTACTATTCTCTACATTATTTGTATGGAAATATTCCTCCTATTCACTGGCGGGCATTAAACACACTTCCTAACTACACACCCCAACTAAGTTAAGTGTCATTTCTATTTTATCCGCCTCTTAAAGAGAGAGAAATCTTGAAACCTTCAATTTTTATAAATAGAAAAATCATCGAGCTATACATTCGATCCTTTTCTTTTTGTTTCCAATATGAGAAACTCTTTTCCACCCAAAAACACCTTTTTAAACAAAAATCAAACTTTTACTTTACTATATTTTTTTTAAGAATTTCATAACTTGCTCTTTTTCAATCAAGATTTTTCAGCACAGCCGAATAAAAAAATTGTAAAACTTTCCTACTTTTTAAAACAAAAATCACCAAATAGATCCTTGGGAAAAATCCTTTGAAAAATCCACTTAAACGTTTTAAAATATGTTATCAAATTCTCTCACTTAGGGTCAGACTCAGAAATGGACTTTACTTTCCTTGATAAAATCTGGTTTGTTATCTTATGGTGATCGATGAACATTCTCTATAAGAACTTGCCTGCGGATGTTTATGACATATAGACTCTTATTTCCTACTTGTCTGGATAAAATGTGCATCTTCAACTGCCAATCCATCAAATCCATAATCATACCAACAATCAAATCAAACACCATTCAATTCCGGGATCCTTCCATATGTCGTGCTCATGCTCTCCTAGGTTAACGCCTTACGTGCAGTCAACACTCCGTGGGGTAATCGGGGTAGATGCGAAATTTTTTAACTTTATAAAATTTTCCCAACTTATAGTCCCCTCATCCATCCTTTCGAAATATGGTCGCAACTATTTATAGTTGGAATTTATAGGGTTTGGTGGATAATATATATTTATCACTAGAAAAATACAAATATGTACTCTTAGAATATCATGATCTCTATGATCGACTAACCTAGGCTCTGATACCAAATGTAACAACCCACACCTTAATGGGCCCAAATTTCGACAAAATCGAAACCCAAGTCTATTAGGGTATAAATCGTTGGTTTGGTAATCTATAATAAATATAAGTATATCAAAGATCGATCAAACTAAACTCACAGCGGAATAGAAAATATAATAGGATATAAATACCGACTAAGGGCACTACCTCGCAATCAATGGTATTCCATGGACATCCAATTGCCTTATCGGTACCGAGCATGAATAGAAAAAATTCTCCATCAACCGTTCAACCATGCTCCAATAAACAGTTCCACTAAATCTATCCTGTGGGTTGTAATAAAGAGGGGATCGGAACAACATTCCGGTGATCAGAAATTGCATACTTTATCTATAAAATAAATTTACACCGTTTGGTTTCCATCTAAATGTTATATCTATTTTACGACTAATCCGTTTAATTTAATATATGTGCGTATGATATATCTACCCAAACCTTTTCCAAGGTATACTATACGTACATATAACTAAGTACATATATATATTCTAATCATTTCTCTACCCAAAAACCCTACCACTTAATACTTCTTAATTATAAAGTGGGCCTTTCGCATCGTCAACGCTAGTCTATTGGTCCTAGCTACAGAGACTGATGATTCCTATATACGGCTTTATAATATAATATATTATTTAATTACTGTGCTACTAATACCACTCAAAGTCTCATCTAAAGGTAAACAAGCCCACCTCTACTAAACTAATTTTTCATCTACTCTACTACCTTAAGGTTCACGTGTATCCCATATAGGTTCTACACTAGTAGAAAGAAAAATCCATCAGGGAATAACCCAAGTCTTTGTTATAGCTCGTTTGGGATCGTTGGGCATCAAAGCCTATATACCAAACCTATTATAACTGTACTGGTACCAACTACTGACATAGCCCGTTGACCCTCCATAACTGACATCCCGGTTTAGACTAACCTAAGTAAGTCAAGGGAAATACCCCCTTTGGTTACTTACTATCTCTTATTGGATATTAAGCAGACCCTATTTTCCAAAAGGTATTGGACCATCTAATACTTCATAACCGAGGCGAATCCCCAGGATAATTTCCCCTACCTATCTACAACGCCTATCGCTTTTTCGCATAGGCCCTATTGTTGGTGATGTTACACTCAGTAGGAAGTGTGCACAACTACTGGTAACCTCCGAGCGAAGGGCATACTTCCATCGTATAAGTTTACTGACATCGCATCCTAACCTACTACATCAAATTAGTCATCCTAAGTTTTAGTGTTGGGGTAAGCCCACTAATCTTTATTTGTATATTTAATGCTATAATTTACTAACATGGCAATTATACTGCCTTAAATTATTTTATTACTACCTAATATGTTTATTTGTTATTGTGAGGAATGAGGAATATGGATCTTAAGGCTAGGATGAACACTAGAGGGGGGGTGAATAGTGTTTATAAGAAATTACTAAATCTTTTTGAGTTATTGTTGATTTGTACACAAATGTATGTAATATTCAGACACAGATATAATCACAGAAACAAACACAGATGCAGAAATAAAGTAAATGCAGTAAAGGAAAGAACACACCGGATTTTATACTGGTTCGGAGTTACCCTACATCCAGTCCCGCACAACTAAGTACAGATTTCCTTTCAAAAGCAATTGAACAATTACAACCCTCGGTTTCAAGGCTACGAGGTACACCCTCCAGAATCACAATCCTCTGGGTAGAGATACTTGATTTCTGGGGCAACAAGTTCACCCAATTGATTTCCAAGGCTACAATCACACCTTTTCTCGCTTGATTGATTTCCAAGGCTACAATCACACCTTTTCTCTCTTGATAGATTACAAAGAAGCCTATAACTCTGAATAGCACTTAGATCTTGTTGAGATAGTGATAGAGAATCAAACCAGAGATAATCTAGTTAGATTCAATGTTGATTTCGGTAGAGTGATGATAGGATTTTGAATAAGAAAATGTGAAAGAAGAAGAGAAGTGAAAAACCAGAAAATCTAATCTTAAATTCGTTGAAACTAACCCCTATTTATAGAAGAACAACAGTCATGTCCATTCGTGAAAGGTTATGGCGAATAGACACTTCTTTTGAAATTCAAAATTTGGAATCTAACTGTCACTATGTCGACATGGGGTACTAGGGCATGTCGACATCCCAAAGCATTTTTTGAAGATTCAATTTTCTTTGAAAATAACCTTTATCTTATATTAAAAACTATTTAAACTTTATAAATATACTTGACTATAGATAAAATACATAGATAAATATAGAGAATAATATATATAATTTTACTATAATTTTATATTTAAATCTAAGTATAAATATATTATAATTAAAAGATAGTTTAAAACAAACGAAGTTTAAAAAGAGTTTATTAAAAACAAAAACAAAGAATATTTTAAGGCTAAAACATCCTTTTGAAAATCATTTGAAAAGATAATTTTTAAGGCTAAAAAACTTTAAAAGCAATTTTGAAAATCATTCTGAAGTAATTTTGAAAATCATTTTGAAGCAGTTTTGCAAGCTTCTTCCTGCAGAATATCTCATCATATCAGGACTCGAGAACTTGTACAAAACCAGGATGTTCGTGAGTTTGTAAGCCACTTGTCGTAGGTTTGTAAGCTACTTGTCGTGGGTTTGTAAGCCACTAAAAAGGTAGAAATGGGTTCCATCCCAAAGAAAAATGGAGTGAAGATTTCAGTGCTATTATGAAGTTTTAACATAATTCTAGACTCAATACTTATCTTGAAATCTTGAACCCTTGATAATCTTGATATTCTTGATACTCATGAGTCTTCAATCTTGATATCTTGAATCTCTATACTGTACAGTCTTCATTCTTGGTACCTGCATGGTTAAATCCTGCATATACATATATATCTAAACTATAATGTTAGTATTTATATTTTATAATCTTATTCTAAGGTTGTTGTCATCAAAACCATCATCTCAAGGACTAACAATCTCCCCCTTTTTGATGATGACAACCTTTGTTTATAAAATATTACTTCTATCCTATTGACTCCCCCTAAATCTAATAACTCCCCCCTTAATCTATGCCTAACTACCTTATTTTATATTTCTCCCCTTTTGTCATCAATAAAAACAAACTAACTCTAAACTATATAACTCTTAGTCTAATATCCTATATGATGATAGTGTTATCATCAATACTTACTTGTAAACCTAAAACTTAGTCCTAAACTACTAACATTCCTAACCAAACACCTATATAATACTTATATATATTATATATAGGAATCATATATAAGAACACACAATATTTATTTATATATATATTTGTTTAAATTTACATTTTCGTAAAACGTGACAAGTATACACAAAACGATGAAAAATGAAAGAGAAGAAACTACTGAGTATCTTTGACAATTGGAGATCTATGGATCGAACAATTTGGATAATGGCAACAGAAATTTCCACGTTGTTCAACCAAGTTTCCGTCCTTGTCAAAACATACTTCGCCAACGCAAATGACTTTGTCGTTGTCTTCCGCATGCTCTTCTTCCATTGGTTCTTCTTCTTCTTCTTCACTTTCCTCTTGTTCATGATCTCCTGAAGAGTCCTCGTCAATCAAGATTGGGTTAGCATGATTATCCATAAGAAATTTTTGCAAATTCCTAAGGATTTTGCCTTGCCTCTCTTGTTCTTTGGCCATTCGAAGTTGCATCACTTGGATTTCAGTCATTAACTGAAGGGTATCCTTCGGAGAATCCTCCATTTTCGTCACACGAGCGAGCGTTGTTTGTTTAAATGGACCAGAAGAAGGCGATGGGAACGAAAAAGTTGATTTTATGTTTGATTTGGAAGAGGAGGCCATTGATAAATTGATTTCAGAAGATAGAACAGAAAGAAAACAGAGAGAATGAAGAAAATTTTGAAATAGGAGAAATTTATAACCACTTATTTGAATTTTGGTGGGAAAAATTTTAAAATTTAAAAAAACGTTATATATCGACATGGGTATAGGGGGGAAGTCGACATGGTTCTCAATATTTTTACTATTTGATTTATTTTGATTTAGTTTTTAATTATACTTTGTTATTTATATTTTATATTTCAGTTAATGAACAAATACCTAATTCTCTTCTTAATTTAGTAAATGTAGATTCATTTAAGGGTTTTGTTAAGATATCAGCAATTTGATTTTCAGAATTGATATAGTCGAGAGTAATTACTTCTCTACTTATATTATCTCTGAGAAAATGGTGTCTGATATCAATATGTTTAGTTCGAGCATGTTGAGTAGTATTTTTGGATAAATTTATTGCACTAGTATTATCACAATAAATTGGTGATTTTGAGATATTTAAACCAAAATCTTTTAAAGTTTGTTGCATATATATTAATTGAGAACAAGCCAAAGCAGCAGAAATATACTCTGCTTTAGTTGTTGATAGAGAAACTGTGTTTTGCTTTTTACTAAACCAGGAAATCAGAGAATGCCCTAAAAAGTGACAAGTTCCACTTGTATTTTTTCGGTCTGATTTACAACCAGCATAATCAGCATCACAGTAAGATATTAAGTCAAACGAATCATTTTTAGGATAAAATAAGCCATAATCAAAGGTGTGTTTAACATATCTTATAATACGTTTTACAGCTTTTAAGTGAGTTTCTTTAGGTTGGGATTGATACCTTGCACAGAGACAGACACTATGCATGATACCAGGTCTACTCGCAGTGATATAGAGTAGTGATCCAATCATTCCTCTATATAATTTTTGATCTACATCTTTCGAGAGATCTTCTTTACTAAGGTACTCATTGGTCGCCATGGGAGTGGGTTTTCCACTCGCAGTAGTCAAACCAAATTTACTAACTAGGTTTTAGCATATTTCTTTTGACTAATAAAGATACCATTATCTAATTGTTTTATTTGTAATCCTAAAAAGAAGTTTAATTCACCCATATGACTCATCTCAAACTCTTTTGTCATTATTTCAGAAAATTCTTTATTCATTTCAAAATTAGTTGATCCAAAAATGATATCATCTACGTAGACTTGTACTAGTTGAATATCATTTTTATTTCTTTTAATAAAAAGAGTATTATCTACTTTACCTATTTCAAAATTTGATTGTAACAAGTAAGATCTTAGTCTATCATACCAGGCTCTAGGAGCTTGCTTTAGACCATATAGAGCTTTCTTAAGTTTGTAAACATGATTTGAAAATTTATCATTTTCAAAAAGTGGTGGTTGTTTAACAAATACTTCTTCTTTTACAAAACCATTTAAAAATGCACTTTTAACATCCATTTGAAATAATTTGAAATTATTATGATTTGCGAAAGCAAGTAGAATCCTAATAGCTTCTAATCTTGCCACGGGGGCAAATGTTTCATCAAAATCTATTCCTTCTTCTTGACAATAACCTTGAGCGACTAACCGGGCTTTATTTCTAACAAATTCTCCTTGTTCAGTCATTTTATTTTTATAAACCCATTTAGTTCCAATTATTGTTTTATTTTCAGGTCTAGGAACAAGTTCCCAAACATCATTTCTAGTGAATTGATTTAATTCTTCTTGCATAACCAAAATCCATGAATCATCAGTTGATGCTTCTTCTGGATTTTTGGGTTCAATAGTTGATATAAAAGCTACATTACTCATTTGACTTAGTTGGTTTCTAGTTTTAACAACAGATTGCATATCTCCAAGTATATTTTCTATAGGGTGATCTTTTAAAAGTTTAATCCTTTTTTAGGATGATTTAATTCATTATTAGTTTCAGTTGACTCTTGGTTTTGAGTGATTAAATCCTCTTCATCATTTATTTCTTCAAAATTTTTGAAATTTTCATCAAATGAAACATGCATTGTTTCTTCGATGGTATTAGTTCTTAAATTAAATACTCTGTATGCTTTACTTCTATTAGAATATCCGATAAAGATACCTTTGTCGGATTTAGGATCAAATTTATCTAAGTTACCTTTTGTATTTAAAATAAAACATTTACTTCCAAAAAATTCAAAAATAAGATACCTTAGGTTTCTTTGAGTAAATAAGTTCATAAGATGTCTTATCAGTTAAAGGTCTAATTAAAATTCTATTTAAAATATAATAGGCGGTAGCAACTGCTTCTGCCCAAAAGTACTTTGGTAAATTACTATCAGAAAGCATAGTTCTCGCACACTCTTGAATCGTCCTATTTTTACGTTCTACTACTTCGTTTTGTTATGGAGTTCTTGGAAATGAAAAATTGTGAGTTATTCCCTTTTTATTGCAGAATTCTTCAAACTTTTCATTTTCAAATTCACCACCGTGATCACTACGGATGGTTATGATTTTTTGAGAAAGTTGATTTTGAACCCTTTTTGAAAAATTCTTAAAATATTCAAAAGTATCACTTTTATGTTTCAAAAATATTGTCCATGTAAATCTAGAATAATCATCTACAATTACAAAAACATATTTACTGTGATTTATTGACTGAATTTGAGATGGACCAAATAAATCAAGATGAAGTAATTCAAGAGGTTTTGAAGTTGAAATCATATCTTTTAATTTAAAGGAACTTTTTCTAAGTTTTCTTAGTTGAAATGCATCACATAGACTATCTACTCTAAAATTCATTTTAGGGAGGCCTGTTACTAGATCATGTTTTGACAGTCTAGATAAGAGTTGAAATTCAAATGCCCAAATCTCTTATGCCAAATCCAAGGGTCACTTGCATTTGCCAAAAGACATAAGTTATCATTTGAAATTTTCATACTAAGAATATAAATATTCTTTTTCCTAATTCCCTCAAATATTATGATTGAATTATTATCTTCAATGCGACACTTATCTTTTTCAAATTTAATTTTATATCCTTTATCGCATAGTTGACTTATACTTAGCAGATTGTGTTTCAGATTCTTAACTAGCAAAACATTAGTAATAATAGGAGTTTCAGAGTTACCGACTTTGTCGATGCCAATCACATAACCTTTTGAATTGTCTCCAAAGTTAACCAGTCCTTCGTCTTTGTATATTATATCATTCAGCCTATCTGGATTCCCAGTCATGTGTCTAGAACATCCACTATCGAGTATCCATTTGTTCCTTTTGATCTGCACGGTTTGTTTGTTCTGTATTGATTCCTCAATTCCCATAAAGCATGATTCCTGCACATCAAACAATCTTAGTAGACAACTTGTATTTGAATATTGATTATATGCAGACTTAAGAGACAATGATGATCTGAATATTTCTAAACATGCATTAACAAATTTCTTAAACATAGCCATTTTTTTTAAAAAAAAAACTTTTTCAAAAATCAGATTATGAAACTTTTGAAAACCTTGCTCTGTTACCAAATGTGGGGAATGCAGAATATGGATCTTAAGGCTAGGATGAACACTAGGGGGGTGAATAGTGTTTATAAGAAATTACTAAATCTTTTTGAGTTATTGTTGATTTGTGCACAAATGTATGTAATATTCAGACATAGATATAATCACAGAAACAAACACAGATGTAGAAATAAAGTAAATGCAGTAAAGGAAAGAACACACCGGATTTTATACTGGTTCGGAGTTACCCTACATCCATTCCCGCACAACTAAGTACGGATTTCCTTTCAAAAGCAATTCAACAATTACAACCCTCGGTTTCAAGGCTACGAGGTACACCCTCCAGAATCACAATCCTCTGGGTAGAGATACTTGATTTCCGGGGCAACAAGTTCACCCAATTGATTTCCAAGGCTACAATCACACCTTTTCTCGCTTGATTGATTTCCAAGGCTACAATCACACCTTTTCTCGCTTGATAGATTACAAAGAAGCCTATAACTCTGAATAGCACTTAGATCTTGTTGAGATAGTGATAGAGAATCAAACCAGTGATAATCTAGTTAGATTCAATGTTGATTTCGGCAGAGTGATGATAGGATTTTGAATAAGAAAATGTGGAAGAAGAAGAGAAGTGAAAAACCAGAAAATCTAATCTTAAATTCATTGAAACTAACCCCTATTTATAGAAGAACAACAGTCATGTCCATTTGTGAAAGGTTATGGCGAATAGACACTTCTTTTGAAATTCAAATTTTTGAATCTAGCTGTCACTATGTCGACATGGGGTACTAGGGCATGTCGACATCCCAAAGCATTTTTTGAAGATTTGATTTTCTTTGAAAATAACCTTTATCTTATATTAAAAACTATTTAAACTTTATAAATATACTTGACTATAGATAAAATACATAGATAAATATAGAGAATAATATATATAATTTTACTATAATTTTATATTTAAATCTAAGTATAAATATATTATAATTAAAAGATAGTTTAAAACAAACGAAGTTTAAAAACAAGAGTTTATTAAAAACAAAAACAAAGAATATTTTAAGGCTAAAACATCTTTTTGAAAATCATTTGAAAAGATAATTTTTAAGGCTAAAACATTTTAAAAGCAATTTTGAAAATCATTCTGAAGTAGTTTTGAAAATCATTCTGAAGTAGTTTTGAAAATCATTTTGAAGTAGTTTTGCAAGCTTCTTCCTGTAGAATATCTCATCATATCAGGACTCGAGAACTTGTACAAAACCAGGATGTTCATGGGTTTGTAAGCCACTTGTCGTAGGTTTGTAAGCTACTTGTCGTGGGTTTGTAAGCCACTAAAAAGGTAGAAATGGGTTCCATTCCAAAAGAAAAATGGAGTGAAGATTTCAGTGCTATTATGAAATTTTAACATAATTCTAGACTCAATACTTATCTTGAAATCTTGAACTCTTGATAATCTTGATATTCTTGATACTCATGAGTCTTCAATCTTGATATCTTGAATCTATATACTGTACAGTCTTCATTCTTGGTACATGCATGGTTAAATCCTCCATATACATATATATCTAAACTATAATGTTAGTATTTATATTTTATAATCTTATTCTAAGGTTGTTGTCATCAAAACCATCATCTCAAGGACTAATAGTTATTGCTATAAATGTCACCGTGCCTGTAATAAATGATAATTATCTTGATTGGACATTTCCTAATGATATTTATTTACTTATTCAAATTTGGACTATTGCTTCTTCCTTGTCTTTCCATAATTAATCTAATTATCCCATTAACCAGTCCTATTATTTCATTTACAAACATACTTAAATTCTTGTACCTCTTAATTCATTGCACATTTATTACCTATAAATTTTGGAGTTACAACCTTCCCATCTTTATTTCCTAATCCTATCTTTTGTACGCGTTTTAACATTCTAATTATAACTAATGTGAATGTTAACGTGTATTACATTGTATTAATTATATTTCTATTTCAAATGTTTGGCTTGGTTATGTGTGTTTATATGTTTCTTTCTTTTATGTTTCTACTTATTAATCCCTAACTAGAATAGTCCTTTCCATTTTAATCCGTTAGAATTACCCTTCTAAAAAAGTTTTCCATTATAACTTTTCAAAATCAACTTAAAATAAGAGGTTTGCTTTGTTTGAAATTGCAAGGAATTATCCATTTCTTGAAATAGATGGAAATTACAGAAAAGAAATCCATACTTTGCACATCTCTTTCCTCTTTTATGTATATTCGTTATCAAATCAAACGCTACACTTTTTCTTTGTAATTAAGAAATTAGACAGGATTATGGAGGTTCAATGGATAATATTTCACAAATTAAAATACAAAAATTCACATTCTAATGAAATCATAGCCAATCTAAATCATAATAATGTCTATACAACACCCTTATAGATCTGCAATATACTCTACATATATATCCATATTCAACTTCTAATAACTCGGGGACTAATTTCCACATCTAGGTGTAAATAACATTCCTATTTAATTTTTCTAAATTGTTGAATATGTAGGTAATGTTTTGTGCGTTTAATTTGATCCTATAACTCTTAGATCTTTATTTATGCATAAAAAATTAAATAAAAATGCAACGAAATAAACTCCAATGTTATAAACAAATTACATAATTTCCCAATCATCTTTTTAAGCTTCCCAAATCTCCCGATCTGAATCTAATTCCTTGATTCAATCCCATGTCCTTTTTAATCCAAAGAAATATGTATATAAGGATATATACGTACCATTAGAATTACAGATTTGAGAAAAGATTTGGGGTTAAGGGGAATATAGATTTATAATATTGAAATTTACCTTATTATTGCGCAAAGTTGATTTGCTTCTTCTCTTCTTCTTTTTATTATTTTCTGCTCTTCTCTAATTTGTATAAATATAAATTATTTTATAGTTAGGAAGAATAGTAGAGAAGAGAAAATGGCAGAACTTCGCTGCTTGAATCAAAAAATATGAGAAGAGAAGTGAGGGATTAGGCTAGAATTTATAGGCCCTCGAATCAGTTTATTCATTCGATTAAAAATATTAAATCTAGGTCACTGGACGAGGTTCAACCCTAGCCACCGTTTGCACGACCGATCGATCGCACCCTTAGAGCGGTCGGCCGGCCCATAGAGAGGATCGACCAATGGGTCCTGGTGAATTATTATATTTAATATTATATTTTGTATTTAATTATTTTTGTTCTAAATTCTTAAAACGTTCATAACTTCTTCATTTGAAATTCGATCGCAAAACTCCAAATATGAAAGTTGCTCAGAATATCACCACTAATGAAATGGTGCAAGTTTCATGGACAAATTTCTTCATTTGCTCAAATTCCATTTTTGGAGCCTTATTAATTATTATATTATTTAACCTAAATTTTACAAGGTGTTACGCATTGGAATTTGGCTATGAAACCAGTGCTATAGTGACTGTCTCATTTTTTAGATTTGCATAGTATATTTACTTATGTCGTTTGGAGTTCGTATGAAGGAGATATAACCGGAAATGCCATCGAATCGATTGGATACTACGCGATTTGAATTCAAATTTAAAATTTGGTGGACAGGAGGTTATTTAACTACTTTAACTTAAAACAAATACACATATACTACTTTTTCATTTTAGAAACTAAATTCTTGTTGTTCTTCTTCTTCCCTAAATGTTCCGATTTAACCCTAAATCCCAAAATTCAAAACCAAATTAAGAAATTGAAATCTCAAATCGAATATAGAAGCAAGGACAAGCCCGTAGGAGTCACTAGCATACTAGAACAGTGAACTGAAGGGAGCTCTATCTCTGGATACCAAAGAAAAAAGTCTAGAGGCTTAAAATTGGGAGGAATCGACTAGGGTGAGTGGGTTTACCTAAATTCTACGTTTAATTCCTTGATTTCATAATTTAATTTGATTAAAATTGGTAATTATATAATTAAATTAGAAATATGTCTCTGTAATTTCTGGAAACTTTGCTTAACTTGACTATTGATTTATTCTTGGGTAATTATAGGAGTTAATGAAGTTATATAATATATGTACAAAGTTTATGTGCGAAACTAGGCAATTTTGAGGCATAAATTTTGCAAAATTCATAGTAAATTGATGGAAAATTCATATAAATTTTCTAGATGGAATATGATATTGACAGACCTAAATATAATTTTTATGCATTTTTATATGATTTATACGAATATATAGTGATTTTCATGTATATGCGCAAATTGTCCAAAATTATAAATTTAATTATTTGAGACATTTAAATATGTCAAATTGATATGGAAGTATTTTCTAAGATTAGATATGATGATTTTTGGTTTCAAATGTACCTTTATGTAATTTAATTCAATTTATATAAATTTATATGTATATATTTCATATTATGTGAAAAGTAGCCCAGAATATGTATATTAATGATTTGATGTATATAGTCATATCAAAATGGCATGAAAATAATTTTTGAAGTTAAAGTATATATTTATATAAATTTAGAAAATTTATTTGAGATTTAAGGAGATATATTTTATATAGATATGATTTATTTAGTAAAAATGCACTAAGTGGTGAAAATATGTTTATGTAAATGTATATATGAATTATATAAATAATATATTTTAAAAATCAAGAATTGATTTTTTGAGGTTTGATAAATATATTTCAGTAAATATATTTTTATTTTGAATTTAAACTATACATATGAATCTATATATTGTATTTTATTATATGAAAGTTAAGAAAAATATAATTTAAAAATAACAAATGATGATAAAAAATCGTGAAAAATATTATGATTTGTTAGATTTGTATGTTGCTTAAGTCTGAGATCAAAAGGCTAAGGAATTACCATAATAAAGAAATAAATATGAAATACACAAATTTATACCAAAATTAGAAATCTGCCTCGGGCATGTACACTGGTGGACAGGTGGCCCACAACAGTCATTGAATGTTTTTGATAATCTAAACCTGGACCTAATTTAGGCCGTGATATATATAATTAGAGGCTCGTGCCGGATTTTCTGAGTATGTTCGGCCCGAGTGATGGGGTAGCTGATGTACCCTATCCTAAGTGGAAATGTGTGTTAGTATATCACGTACCTTAGTGGGGCAATGTTTATACATTATACAAATTGCTTTAGTTATTAATTTGGAATAAAGTCGGAATGGGAGGGAGTCATGACTCTCGATGTTGCGGGTTGGCTCCAACACATTGTTATTGGATATAGTGGGGTTCATGGTTTATCCGTGATATGACTATACAACTTACCGTATGAGCGAGTGTGGATTTAGTCATCTCATTTTAAAATTAGTATAGTAACATGACTATATGAAACTTTGTGTATATGAATTGTATATTGGATTTGATATGAATTGATATGAACTAAAATGTATAATGATATGGAAGTTTATCATTTTTGATTGTGTTATGTTATGAAACACGTATAGTAAATATTGAATTCAGTTATATTAACTCAAATGTTTCCTTTGTTTATGATATGTGATAGGTTGATGGAGACATGTTTGTTTATGGCGATACTGAAGGTTCAGGTGACGAAGGCGTGTTATGTATATTAGTATGTGTGTGTGATGGTATTTATACATATGTAAGATGCTTGATGTATTGTATGGATTTTTGTATGTACTGTACATATTAGTGTCAAATAGAACTACATATGGATTGGCTTGGAAATGATATATTATTATTTAATTATAATATTTTGTGTTTCTTCCGATATAAGTTCTAAAGACAAAATAGATAGTTTCTATTTTGTTTTCTGATATCAATTACCTAACGATCTATTGTTTTTTCACTTTTTTGTTAAAGTTATTGTTTATGTTGAAATCAAGAGGTTAGAAAATGACGGGTTGTTACACTTGGTATCAGAGCAAAACTATTGGACTAGGCACGTATGAAAGAGCGTATTTATAATTGTATTTTATAGATAATAGAATTACATACGTATACACCTTTTACTATTCTATTCTATTATCTGATTTTATGGGAAAGCACTATTGTAGCCCCTTTTTAAGATATTCGAGGATGAGTAACTCCACAGAGGCGACTAGAACGAGGCTATTGTTGGAGCTGAAGCCATACCTGACCCGTCGAACATTCTTGACGTGAACATCCTGATTTGCCCATGGTGCAAGCTTTGAGTTAGTTTAATGAGACTCCAGTTGTCCCTGCTACTACTACAACCGTGGAAGTTCCCCCTTGCCAACCACTTACTAGCAATTTCATCAAGTAGTGTAAGGACTTTATCAGCCTAAGTGGGAAGGTTTTTAATGGAACCAATCCTTATGTGGAGACTAAGGCATGGTTATGCACGTATGAGGTGATTTTTACATTATTGGGATTAAGTGATGTAGAGAAGAGGCATTTAGCTGCATGGAATTTGGAGCAAGAAGCTGGTGTGCGGTGGTAGATTTTATAGCAGAGGTGAATGTGAGGGATTCAAAAGGAAGTTTGAGGTGAAGTTTGTTTCTAAGGTGGGAAAAGGATGTATGTTGAACAAGTTTATTAACCTGAAGTAGGGTGAAATGGCGGTTTCTGAGTATGTAAACAAGTTTAATGAATTGTAAAGTCTTGGATAGAAGCTAGTTAATACCCTATCCAAAAAGGCAATGAGGTTTGTTGATGGATTGAATGCACCGCTAAGGGTGATAGCATTAAACCAAGTACCACATGGAGCTATCTACAAGAATCTGGTTGAGGTTGCTTTACTGAATGCTATGAAGGGAGTGGCAACTAAGGAGCAACCTAAGAAGGAGGCAAAGCAGAATAATTTTGGGAAATGATAAGAAACAACCAACAAGGAGGGAAGAATAAGAAAGGAGAAAAATGTTTTAATTATCGTAAGACTGGACATATCATAAAGCACTGCAAGATGGATCTTTTTGGAGTTAAGTGTCATGGATGCAATTAGATGGGACATATTAAGCCTAACTGCCCATCATTGAAGAAGGATGGATAGATGGTTAAGGCATATGCATTGGAAGCTGTTCCCACTACCCAAATTGTTCCATCGACTACTGTGGAGAAAGATAAGCAGATCATAATGGATAGTGTGTTACTAGTACTTATTTCTCCTATTCGTACATTGTTTGACATTGACGCATCACATTCATTTTGTATCAAGTGCACTAGTAGAAAATTTGGGCTTAAAACCTCACATTGTGCATGAATTTGTTCGGTATTGAATCCAGTTAGAGGATTGATAATTCTTACTAATATTTTCCATGGCATGGAATTAGTAGTTAGCGATGTGATGTTTCATTGTGACATGTATTAGGATTTGCTGGGTATGGATTCATTTTAGGAATGGACCAGATGACATGATATTGGATAGTGTTGGACTGTGAGAGGAGGGTGGTTCAATTGAGGAATGCAAAGGGCATGATCATGTTTTATGTTGTATGCTTGATGTGCCAATGTTGAGCTATTTTTGTTCGCTTAGCCTATCATAGGATGACCTTTTATCTATCCTTGTTGTGAGAGAATTTCCCGACATATTCGAAGAAATCTATGGTCTTCCACCCAAATGCAACATTGAATTCAGAATAGATCTCGAAAAAGATGCTAGACCTGTCATGATGCCACTTAGGCATATGACTTTGAAAGAAATAAGAGAATTGGATAAGTAGCTTTTCGAGTCATTGCATAAAGGATTTATTAGAAGAAGTATTTCACAGTAGGGAGAACCTGTAATATTCGCCGTGAAAGAAAATGGTTCACTATGGCTATGTGTCAATTATTGAGAGTTGAATAAACTAACAAGGAAGAATCAATATCCTTTGTCGTGTATCGATTACTTCTTAGATCCGTATGTTGGGAGAAGGATTTTCTCACAGATGGATTTGGCTACAGGATTCCACCGGTTGAGGGTAGCAAAGGATAGTATTCTAAAGGCTGCAATTCGAACGTATGATTGTTTGTTTGAGTGGGAAGTTATGCCATTTTTTGACTAATGCTCTCGCATATTTTGTCGATTTGATGAGTAGAGTATTTCGAGAGTAGTTGAATAAGTTTATGGTGGTCTTCGTGGATGATATTTTGATATTCTCGAAAAGTGAAGAGGAGCATGCAAAGAACTTGAGGAAAATTTTGTATGTTCTAAGAAGAAATTAGCTGAAAGTAATTTTTCTAAGTGTAACTTTTAGAATAAGGAAGTCTAGTTCCTTGGGCATATCATATCGGAAGCTGGTTTAGTTGTAGATCCAGGAAAGGTAGAAGCCGTGAGAGATTGGAAGACGCCCAGGGACGCGGCTGAAGTTAGCAGTTTTCTTGGTTTGGCTGGATTCTACCAGATATTCCTAAAGGATTTTGCAAAGATCTTAGCACCACTTACACACCTTACCAAGAAGAATTTGGTTTGTATGTGGGATGACTCTTGTGAATGGGCATTTGTTGAATTAAAGGAGGTGCTGATGTCTACATCGGTTCTCGCTTTACCTGAAGGTTCCAAATCTTTTACTATTTATACAAACACTTGTAGTATTGGGTTAGGAGCTGTTTTGATGTAAGAAGGAAAGGTCGCAGCATATGCTGATACACAACGTAGGACTAATGAAAGGAACTATCCAACCCACAATCTTGAGTTGGCTGCTATCGTGTTTGCCTTGAAGTTCTGGAGACATTATCTACTTGGAGGATGATTTAAGTTATTTGTGGACCACAAATCTTTGAAGTATTTTTTTTCCACAAAAAGACTTGAATCTGAGACAACAAAGGTGGATGGAATATTTGGCATTATATGATTTTTGGATCATATACACTAGGAAAGGGTAATGTTGTGGCAGATGCTTTAAGTAGGAAGCATGCAATGTTAAACGCGATGATGTTGGAGATAAACCAGTTGGAATTCATATTTGAGTTTGATTTTCAACCTCTACTAGAATATGCACCAGGATTATTAGCATCTTTGGAAGTCAGATTGGCATGGATAGATTGCATGCGCATGAGTCAAGGGCAGGATGCTTCTTTAGTGGAGATTATGGATAAGTCAGATAGAGGAGAGAGATCAAGTAATTCAGACTGCTATTCTAAGGAAAAGAAAGGCTATTTTGGACCAAATGTTGGATTGTGCGTTGTAAGAACTAGCACTTAGTGGGCTTGAATTTTTGCTAAATCGAAAATCCAAATCTACTAGAGTGTGGATTGTTAGTGTTGGTATCCTATAATAAACAAATGTATATCAAAGATTATCGATAAGAACTAACAACAGAATAAATAAATATAATAAATCTTATACATATATTGACTAAGGCCGATACTTTTGGAATCTAGTACCCTTGTCAATGCCGAGCATGCATAAAGAAATATGTGCTTCCATTGTCCCTGCCTTGTGCCAATATCCTGCCTTGTGCCAGTACCTGTCCCTCTAAATCTATCATATGGATTGTAATGAGGAGGAGGTTAGACAATGTTCTGGTGATTGGTAATTACATACTTTATCCATAACACTAGTTAATGCCGACTGTTTTTCATTATGTGTTATATATATTATTTAAGTTTAGTCATTTTGACTCCATGTTTTCATATGATACGCCCAACCTACTTGAGGTATAAAATAACTACTATGTGTGTGCATGTGTGTGTGTGTATATATAAGTACCGCAGTCCCCTATGGACCATGATACATTCCCCACTAGTATCTGTAACTCTATACCACGCCGGGCATTCATCCACAGTGTCTAGGCCAAATTTCCAGCGTACACCAAGTAGTCTCCCATTAGTGTCTAATAATGATATTAAAACTATTTAGCTTACCCAATGCAATCAAGGAAATGCCCACTTGGTTACTTAATACCCCCTATAAGGATTGAAGTAGACCCCACCTAGCCCTTTAGCACTTTAAACCGAGGATGACCCGAATTTTCGAACCAGTCAAAATTGTTGAAAACCCGTCCGTTCTAAAACAAACAAATAAAAACTACCAAAAGACATACCATAATCTGATAAATTTACAACAATATTAAATGTATATGATACAATTTCAATAATACAACTTATCAGAGTAATCATTAATTCTACAAGATGTGCTTTATGACATATCAAAATCAAATACTATAAATCTACTGTTGCATAACTCTAATATGAGATGATCATAGAACAACAATACTATATACTGGTTTACTTACTCTTGTAAAGTTTCAAAAATATCAACGTTTGCCATAAAATAAGTCAAATGATAATTTATATATTTTCTAAATAAAAAATTATGATAAAATCCTATAAATTCATTTAAAAATATGTCACTAAAAATCGTGCAATTATTTGAAACAAAGATTTTATTATATTAAAATTCAAATTCAGATATTTAAATAATTTAAATATTCAAAATTGAAGATTTAAAAATTACGGCTCATTACGTTCTTCCCCTTAAAAGAATTTCATCCCCGAAATTCCATGGAGCGAAAAATATAACCGAAGCCAAACAATCAACAAAAGTTAATTACATCAAAAATAATATCACCCATAACCCCGGTCGGAGGTATGGTGCCCTATCTTATCCTTTTTATTTATTAAATTAAGACAGTTTCATTTAAAATTCCTAGGTCGATTTACTAACCCTAGGTGAAATTTTACTTCGACACCTAAGCTAAGCCCTTATACCAATTGTAATGACCCGGATTTTCGGACCAGTCAAAATCATCGAAAATCCATCCGTTCTAAAACAAAAAAAAGGAAACTACCAAAAGACATATCATAACATGATAAAAATACAACACTATTGAATGTATAGGATATAATTTCAATAATACAACTTATCAAAGTAATCATTAACTCTACAAGGCATGCTTTAATATATACCAAACTCAAAAACTATAAATCCACCGCTGCACAACTTTGATGTGAGACGATCATAAAACAATAGTAAAATACACTAGTTATCTTACTCTGCGAAGTTTCAAAAATAACGTTTGCCGTAAAATATGTCAAATGATAATTTAAATATTTTCCAAATTAAATTTTATGGAAAAATCATATAAATTCAATTAAAAATACGTCACTAAAAATCATGCAGTTATTATATTTAAATTCAAATTTAAATAATTCAAATATTCAAATTCGAAGACTTAAAAATTACGGGTCATTACACGAATCCTACTTTGGTATATTCCCTTCCTCTGTACGTGAACATAGTTTCTCATAGGTCCTACAGTTGGAATGTCTCACATAAGTACAATGTATGCACGACTGCTGGTAGCCCCTTTCGGATGGAAAACTTCTGTTTTGCAACATTACCAACCTCGCATTCCCACTATTACTAATCACTTTGTCATTTATAGTTAATTTAAACTATTGACTAGACCTAACGATTCACACCGTCCATAATGTATACTTGAGGCTATATAAATTTAGCTGTTATTACGCCTCTTAAGTTCAATTATTAATATTCCTTTACTTTTATATGCATTTACTTCTTATTTCTCTAATGTCATTAGATGGCATTTACTACTTCTTTCTAATATAATAAATTAAACATCTACTACTATTCCATTTCTAATTATTACAATTAAATATACTTTACTACTTCTTTTCAATTTACACAACTGAGTATATTTACTGCTTCCTTTCAATTCTTGCATATTTTAGTGAAATTACTATAACTTCCCCAGTTCCTTAATTCTTTGCCTTATTCATGTTAGTGCTTACTATTTCTTTTCTAGCATATTTTTAATGACATCAGGATTATTATTAGTTGTATTTATAACACTCTAATTTTCAACTTTAGGGATTTCTACATTTTAATGCATTGAAACTACATCTTCCCAAAAGGAAATGTTAACACTGTAGTTTCTCATAAATTATCTAAAAGAGGATTTGTGCTGTGTTGGAATCACAAGGAATTATCTTTTGTGTTTTTATTAAAATAGACAACGCAAAATACGTTAAACTTCTTTACTTTGCATGTAATAATCCCGGTCGAGATTACCTAGAATATAAATTTAAAATATGATTTAATTAATTTTAGTTAATTAATTGAATGAATTTAGGGAATATGTAAGTTATTGTATTTCCAGATTAAAATGGATTTGGAGTTTAATAAATTGGGAATTTAATGAATTTTCTTTTTATGCTATTTAACTCTTATATTTAACTATATAAGAATAATTTTAGATAAAATGAATAAATAAATTGTATGAAAACAATTCCACTGCTCAAAATATGGTTTCCATATTAATGGTTCATTTTATTAAAAATATGGAGACTGGTATTTTATTTTATAAGTTGTAGTTAATTTTGATAAAATATTTCAATATTAATGAAAAGTGAGATTTTGACATGTTATTTATATTGTGGAAATTTTAGAAATAAATGTTAGTTAAATTAGAACATTTTTTTAGGTAAATTAGTATTTACAAAGTGTTTAAATGGAACACAACAAGTTTGCAACACTTTGGTTTTGAAAGAATTAGCAACACTTGGCTAATGAATCCACATTCTTTACCCACTTAGCCTAAAACAAAAGAAATAGAAATGAGAAAACGTACGTATATTGTTTCTCACTTCTCATTTTTATCTCCAAACCAGAAAATGAAATATATTCTAAGTACAAAAAACCTAAATCCCCAAATTTGCAAATCAAAAAGTGAAATCAAATGACTTTCAATCTATATTAGTGTGTTTTGATAAAAGGTAATCTCCTCTATCCATCTATGCATCAATTTAATGATTTATTTCAGTTTTGATTTCTAAAATTGATCATTCCTATCCAATCATTGTTCATAGCCTAGGTTTATATTATTATAAGAGGGAATAGAAGATTCTAAGCTCTAATCTTCCATTCCGGGTTTGTTTAGGTACGTTAATCTCACGATTTCAAGCCATAGATAAATGGTTGCTGCTGTTAAATGATTATGGTTGAATTTAAAGTGTATCTGATCTCAATATGTTAATGGATTCATTGTCTAGTTGAATTGAATTTGCTGTTTATTGAAAACCACCATATGAAATCATGAATTTCATATAATTATACATGTTTATATGTATGTATGACTACCTATTCAGTACCTCAAATCATTAGAGATGTAATACAGGAAGAATGAGTGAAAATGGATCGACGGAAGGTCATCGGAACCGCCTGGATGTCAGCCTAGGTGAGCCAACCGGTGGGCCGGTTGGTCGAACTGGTTCACCGATTGTAGCTTGAATCTGACATCTAGGCTATGTTTCGGTATTTCTCGATCGACCTGTTTGTCACTTGTTTTCCCAATTGATCTCCAGAAGTTGATTGCTTAATTTCAATACGACATTTCATATCAATTTCATTGATATTTTCTGGATTCGTGACTTATGAATTGTTGAATTCATTTTGATGTTTTATACCATAGAGATTGTTCTATGGATCTTGGGAGAATTACACACCTTTGATGCACATTTTCAACCAGATTTACAAATGATTGATTTCTAAATCCAATCGTTTTATACAAGACTATTTATGTGCCAATCTAATATATATATATATATACAGAGAATTTTAGTAATATACACACACACACTATCTATTTTCATATGCCATGGTTTTAGAAATGTTTTGGCATGGTAGTTTGAAAAGCTTGCTTATACACATATATATATATATATTTATGTTTCCATTATAAACAAATATTTTAAAAGTGTTTTTAAAAGAGAAATATTTTCATAAAATTGCACGTTATCGATCAAATGAGAAATTGTTTTAAACGGTTAAATAAAACGAGTGGTATGGAACGCTCGTGTTTGTTTTACCAATTAACTCATGGACTTGTTCGACCAAGCCATTGTTACACACGAGTGGAATTTACTATTGTATAGTAAACGTTTGGATAACCCCGTGTGGTATGGGACACATGGTCGTTATCTATTCGATTGCTATATAAAAATATTTAACACTTTTCGATGAGTTTATGACTTGCCATTGATGTTTATAGGACATGTTCCTATTTGATTTTTATAGGGTTTTGTACCTATCTTAATGTTTATAGGACATGTTCCTATTCGATGTTTATAGGTTTCGTATCTATTTTGGAGTTCATAGGTTTTATACCTATTTCGATGTTTATAGGTCTCGTACCTATCTTAATGTTTATAGACTTATACGTCTATCTTGGAGTTACATGCATGTAGGTGAATTTATTTCACCAATCTTGAAGTTTGGCGCCCCCCTTTATTTATAAGATTTCTGGATTTCTATTCGTGAGATTTCTAGATTTAATGATGTTGGATTATCACCAAATCATTTAAGATGTTTTTTCTTTTAAGAAGCTATTATGAGTTTTTGTATTTGGTGGTTTGAAGTTATTGATGAATGTTTGATTTTTGTCGATATATGCTTATATATAATTGAGATTTAGATTACTTTATCTATCATTTAGTTTTGCTAACACATTTATCTTAGTCTAAACTGACCCATTTATTATCTTTAATACTCGGGTCAGACCAAGATGTTTTAGGTCCTTCAGTTTGAGACTTTAGAGTGGATATCTTACCTGTTAGCTAGTAGTTCTCTTTTGTCATCCTGTGTATATATTTGACATTATGCAGTATCTCGTGTTAAGATTAGACTCCTTTTGTGTACATATTCATTTGGAGATGTAGCACTTTGTATATGTGTAGCCTACATCATGCATTTATTATGTGTCGGTTCAGACTTGTATCTATAATATTCCGCTGTGACTAATCTGATATTCTGTGATATGTATATTATTATATGTTGTTCTGAATTTTTATTATAGCCACCATAGTTTTTTAAGCCTGAATTATATACGTCGATTCCACTTGATTCAAGAAATGTATAACATATTAATCGACATGTGAATGCTCGCTTAAAGAAAAATTCACGGATGGTCGCTCTTAACTGGCTCTATTCTCTACACTAGTTGACAATATTACTTTATAATATTATCTATTAGTGTGGGTCTGGGGGTGGGCGTCACATTGCATATCTCTTTCTATTCGGTATATTCCTTTTGATTTCAAACAATACACTTTTCTACATATAATTATAAAGTTGGATAATTTACAGAAATTACATGGAGACATTCTTCATTCCAACGAATTCAAATATAACTTAATCCCAATCAAATTAGAAATTTCTTTTTATATTCACGTTATACAACTTATAACATTCAACTAATGAAATCAAGAGTTAATATACAATCTTATTAATGAATTATTTTCATAACTTTTAGGGACTACTTTCACTCTTACATTCTGGATTTACATATGTTCACATTAAACCAAAATTAATAATTAACAGAATATGTAATGATCTTAGCTTATTGTATATACATATTTAAGCCTACAATTCCAAAATTTACAATTAGGCATACAAGGAACGGATTCACAATGATATAAATCTAATATTATACAAAATATGTATAATTTTCCACTCACCTCTAAGCCTCCAGATCTCCAAATCTAAATTAATTCTTCTTATTTGACTCCCTTTCCTTCTATCAAATATATATTAAAACATATACATATTTATTAGAATTATAGGTCTAAGAAGAGATTTGAATTAAATATAGTTGTAAAGTTTTAGACTTTGAATTTACCTCTTCTTCGCAGAATTGATTCACCTGTTGTTCTTCTTCTCTTTTATTTTTCTCTACACACAAACACAATATACCATTTTGTAATTTCTATATTTTCTAGAGTTTGTGGAGAAAAGAAAATGGTGGAGCTTCTCTCCTTGATTCAAAAAATATGAGAAGAAAAGTGAAGGGTTAGACCTTTATTTATAGACACACAAATCAATTCCATCCGTTAGATTTAACTTATTAAATCCAGGCCGTTCGTCCTAGGTTTATTATCAGCCTACCACCGACTGACTGCTCTGCTTTCACCAATCGACTTCTGGAGGTTAACTGGGCACTGCTATTTGTATTAATTGATGATATTGTGTGCTTTATTTCCTTGTGCATTAGATTTAATTCAATTTAATTCCATTTAGTAGTAACATTACTTTAACGTTACATATCTTTTTAATAATTACTTTAACATCAAGTTAATGATATTTATTTCCTTCTATGTTTCCTTAGTTTGATTTAATTTCACTGAATGCTGTTAGTTAACATTTATATTTAATAGTTGCTTAAGTGCTAAGCTGATAATATTTATTGCCTTTTTATTTTTAAATATTAATATTCATTATTCTCACCTACATAAATTCTTATTTATTTCCATTTCGATGTTGATTTAATAAGATTTACCACAAAAATTTCCTTTAACATTAACATTTGTACTCAATGTTTATTTTAATTTTTAGTTATTAACATTTATTTCTTTTATTGATTTTGAATTATTTTCGATCCGAAAACTTCAAATGTCAATAAAATTTTCGTTTGGACTCCGATCGAAAACTTTATATATGAAAGTTGATGAAAAATTGTCATGAACACAATGATGCAAGTTTCATAGCTAAATTTTGACATTTACAAAAATTCTATTTTTTAGCTTTAGTAATTACTTATTAATACTTTTGAATCAATTTCCTTTTATTTTACGGGGTGTCACATGCATACTTCAGGTGAAGGAGTTGATAGACATGGTATTAGATGAGTGCCATCATTTGAGGATGACCATTCATCCAGGAGGAGATAAAATATATCGAGAGATGAAAAGAGTTTTCCATTAGCCAGGTATGAAGAGACATGTTGTGGTGTAGCTAAATGCATGACATGTTAGAGAGTTAAGGCATAGCAAAAGAAACCAGGAGGACTGATATACGTTTGGAAGTACCTCAGTGGAAATGGAATAACTTCTCTATGGATTTCATTGATGGCTTACCAAGGAGTATGAGGGATAATGAAAGTATTTGGGTAATAGTGGATCGCCTTACGAAAAGCGCACATTTCATTCTGATGAAGAGTAACAAAACCACGACAACTTTGGAAACTTTGTATATCAAGGATATAGATCGACTACATGGAGTACTAGTTAGTATGGTAAGTGATTAGAACCCACTTTTTATAATTGATTTCCGAAGGAATCTACAATAGACGACTAGCTAAGAGTCGCTATAGATGTGTATGGACTTTATCCCAAGTTCCTTCACAGCATTCAACGCCGCTATCAATGCTTCATACTCTACTTCATTATTTATTGCAGGGAATTCCAAGCGTAAAGCATAGCAAATGGATTGTCCTTCGAGAGTTTCGAGCACGACTCCTGCCCCAAGCATAAATTGTTAGATGCAACATCGATGAACAACTTCCAATATGTCTCCACTTCCGAGGTAACTTTTTCTTCCTTATCACGTATTGTAAACTCGACAATGAAGTCTACCAGCACATGCCCGTTGATCGCCCCTAGACGATGGTAAGTGATTTCATATTGACTTAACTCGATGTTCCATTTGATAAGCCGTCCAGAGGTCTCGGGGCGGTACAACGATGTTCCATTTGATAAGCTATCCAGAGGTCTCGGGGCGGTACAACACCTGCATCAAGGGTTGTTCTGTTAGTAGTTTGATTGGGTGTGCCTGGAAGTATGGTCGTAACTTTCTGGATGCAATCAAGAGGCAATATGCTTGTTTTTCCAATTTCGGATAGTTCTTCTCGACTCTAGTGAATCGTTCACTGATGAAATATATGGGTCGCTGGACCTTAGCTTCTTCATGCACGAGTGCATCACTTTAAGTATGGGGCGAGACTACTGGGTAGATAAACAAGTGTTTTTCATCTACCGGCTTGGATAGGAATGACAGAGTCTCCATATGCCACAGTAGTTCTTCGAAGGCTGTCTGACAAGCCTGATTCCATTCGAAGTTCTTCTTTCCTTCTTTAGCATGTCAAAGAACGGTATACATTTATCGGTTGCCTTTTAGATGAACCAGCTTAGTGCTGCAACTTTTCCATTCAAGCTTTGTAACTCTTTCTTGTTCCTTGGGACCTCGACTTCCTGTAAAGTGGTAATTTGTTCAGGATTTTCTTCGATGCCTCTAGTGCTTACAATGAATCCTAAGAACTTTCCAAAGGCTACCTCGAAGTGACATTTAGGTGGATTGAGTTTCATTCTGTATTTGTGGAGTATTTCAAACATTTCAGCGAGGTTGTCCAAGTGATTTGCGGCTATGCGCGATTTAACCAACATATCATCAACATAGACTTCCATAGTCTTCCCGATCCAATGCTTGAACATGGAATTTACTAGTCATTGGTAGGTTGCTCCAGCATTCTTTAAGCCGAATGGCATCGCTTTGTAGCAGTATAATCCCATATCAGTGATGAAGCTGTTGTTTTCCTAGTCAGGCTCGTGCATCATGATCTGGTTATATCCCGAGTAAGCATCCATAAATGATAGCAATTCATGTCTAGCTATCACGTCCACAAGTCGGTCGATTCTAGGCAGAGGAAAGCTGTCATTGGGGCAAGCTTTGTTTAGGTCTGAGTAGTCAATACAAATTTTCCATTTTCCATTGGATTTCTTGACCAAGACCGGATTGAATACCCATTCGGGATAGGTTGCATTGCAGATAAAGCCATTCATCATCAGCTTATCCACTTCTTCTCTTAGTGCTTTGGACCGTTCGGGTCCTAGGCTGTGCCTCTTCTGCTTCACTGGTGTATACTTGGGATCAATATTAAGTGCGGGGTGTAGTCTTCAGGCTACAAGCCTTTAAGTCGCTTATTACCTACGTTTCGCTTGTTGGAATTCTGGTTCTTCCTTTTCAGGTTCCCATCCTTCCCTATGTTTCCAACAGCGGTCCTGGAGTTATTCGCGTCTTGGTTAGCCGCCATACCATTCTGGCTAGCGTTGGTTGGTTGTAGGTTAGCAGGCTTTCCTTCTAGCTCCTCCGCCTCTTCCAATCTCAAGTATTGGCTTGCCTTTCGGTTAAAGTCCTTCCTAATGGTAGGTTGTTTCATTTTGATCCATTTTCTGAATTCAGTATCGGGTGGATAGAGTGGACCAGGGCCATGAAAACCATATCTTCATTTAGGTTACTTACTTCAATCACCATGGTGTTGAACCGACTCATGAAATATTTCAAAGATTCATTTCATCCCTGGAATAGGCCAGATAAAGACATTCACATCTTTTGGTTATGCTGTGTGAAGCCTAAACTAATCAAGGAATTTTGTTACTAATTTATTGAAAGTGGAGATGGATTATGTAGGAGCTTGGTGAACCACATGGAATTAATTCCCTTTAGAAAGATTGGAAAACATCTACATCGAATAACATTTGAAGCATTCACTCCGTCCATGTACCAACTGTACTTGTATAAGTGAGGTTTTGGGTCTCTAGTTCCATCGTAAGATGGAATAGTCGGCATAGTGAACTTTTTAGGGTTTCGTTCATTCAGAATGTCATTAGTGAAGAGAGTTCGTCTTAGAGTGGATCCCCATTCGTCATCTCTCCTATCCTTACTTTCATCCATTAAGCGCTTGATTATATCCATGATATATGCCTCTGATTTCCGGTAGTCTGTGGGTTGGCTGTCAGTGACCACACCAAATGTTTGTTCTTGCAAACGATCTTGGTAAGTGGGATGAAGCCAAGGATCTCCTATCTTCGGGAGAGCCATTCCCTCGGAGTTCCATTGGCTTGCGGTTGGTCGGGTAGAGGCAGTTTGGACCTCCCTGTCGATATTGAGTGCATTGATGTTTTCTTCCAACTCGTCATCGTCAAGTTGCTCACCATCTTCAGAGTCAGAGAGATCACTACAAGAAAATTTGCTTTTAACAGCAATGGAGAACAACATTTAAATGTTGATTGCTGCTGTCCAACCTTTTATAAGTAGGAAAATCTAAAGACGACACTGGAAAACGCTGAGATTTTTATTCAGTAAATTGTGAAATGTTGTTCCCTCTGAAAATTTCATTGCCGTGTAAAATTAATTTCCCTCCACTACCCAGCAACCCTAAATCACCTACGCCTCCAAATCTTAATTGCTTCCTCTCTGCAAATCTTTTAAAATGACTCCTCTCCAAATCTTAATTGCCTCCGCTCAGCAAATTCTTTAAAACTAATTCTCTATATCATGACCGTTGCTCACAAAACCATGGCTGCTTGGCTATGCTTTCGTCAGAGAGATGCCATTTATTGAGTTGGCCAATCGCATCACTTGGAGCTTAGTCGTGTCGCACTCGCCGCCCTATACTCTTCATCGCTGCCATCGGTAAGAAGAGAACTGCAAATTCGAGCTCGAAATTAAATTCGTTCAAATTCGATTAAATTTTGAATTTGAACTTTGATTTTCTTTATTGAACAGTTAAATTTAATAGTTTATTGCACTTGCTATTGAACAGAATAGCTGATATTTGGGAAAAACTGAAATTGCTATGTTGGTGTGTTTTTCATTTAACTTCCTACTGCTAAAGTGTATGATTCATGTTGTCTTGTACTGACTATCATTACATAGACATTTTAAGAATTAAAATGCTTCATTTGATTACTAAATAAATCTTTTAAATCGGATGTTTGTGTTGCATTAACACCTGATCAAAGTCTAGATTTTAATTTTGGTCGATTAGCAAAGGCAATGCAAGTAGTTCTTTATATTTTATTCTTCTGGATAAGTTACTTTAAAAACACATGAGATGGGGATATCGTCTAATTTTGTTAATTTCAATACAGGAACAACAAATGGTGATGCCAGGGCATCGTGAATCGAACCTACAGAAGGAACTAAACCGGTACATTCCAACTGCAGCTGCATTTGGTGGAATGTGCATTGGGGCATTGACCGTACTTGCAGATTTTATGGGAGCTATAGGCTCTGGTACTGGAAATCTACTTGCTGTCACCATTTGGTGGAATGTGTATAATTTAAATCGGATGTTTGTGTAGTTTGTGAGATACTTCTTAAAATATATAGTTTGTTTTCTTGTTCACGCTTTTTTAGCATGGAATGCAAGGCTACATTTAGGATAGAAATCTTTCAGGGATGGAGGTCTGACTAAGATTACAACTTGAAAAATATAGCCAAATATTTTCCTGATATGCAGTTGTACACTTTCTTATAGTTTTATTCTTCTGCTATGCAACCAAATGTATGCGGCCTTCTACAATATAGTTATAGCTAAATGTTTAAATGAATTGTGGATGATTCTTATATATCTTTTTAATTTACAGAGATGTCAAACAAGACAACATCTTACTTGATCTATATGGCCACCTAAAGCTTACTGACTTTGGGCTATGCAAGCATCTAGATAGCAAAAGTTGTTCTGCTGATAATGGTGTTTCATTACCTAAAAGCACTAGTGATCTTGTTCCAACTGAAACTTTACAATATTGGAAAAAGAATAGACGTCCATTGGTAAGTTGATTGCATTCACAGTTAATGGTAAATGTTTCTTTTTTACATGAAGTTGAAATTTGCTCCAAGTTTTAAAGTTACTCCAACTTTGTTCATTCTACCGAACTTAAATAAACAGTGATCGTTTTTTATACTTCATATATTAAGTATTTCAAAGGGATCAACCAAAGAAATATTGATGAAAATTTCAGTCTATTATGCTTTTAAATGTGCGTGAAATGTTTTCAATTGGCTTTACAACAATGGAATTGACTGACGTGGCCTCTTGCACTTATTATTATATCAACGGATGTCTAGTCTCTACAGTGATTTTTTTCCTAACATCCACTTAATAACAAAGACTCTGGTGCACATTTGGGTTTCAACGTTTTATATAGCACATCAAAATTCATAGAACATTGGTCTATATGCGCGCGCATGCACACTATATATATATATATATATATATATATGGAAAAGAATGGTGATGATGTTGGACAACTGAAATCAAATGCACTGGTCACTACTAGTAGAGATGAATAGAGAGCAAAAACTAATGTAGTGGTTATCAATAGCAGAGATGAGGAGAGCAGAATGATGAATCATATCACAGCAAATGCATCCGTATATGGTCGAAATATAGAGCCTTTGATCATCTATAATAATGACACTGATATGAATGTTATTTACTACACCGTATCTTGTAACCATATAATTTTCTCGTATATTGTCTGAGTAGTTTTATACTACAGACTAATAAAACTATTGGAACTCCTGATTATATTGCTCTCGAAGTATTATCGAAGAAGGGCTATGGTGTGGAATGTGATTGGTGAGTCCAGTTATGAAGTAATCATTTTGCATGACGCATGGTAAAAGATCAAGTAATTGTTAAAAATATAAATTTGCTTAATATGCATCAATTTTGATAATATTTTGTTCTAAAGTCTGATATTAATATTAATGATTAAAAAATTGAATTTTGATTTCTGTAGATGGTCACTTGGGGCTATCATGAATGCAGACCCTTTAATAAATTACACTGCAGGAAAAACCTGAGGTGGCGTTGATCATAGTGATGTGAAACCTCTTTAAATCATTCAGCCTCAAGGTCACTTTGTTGAATGGCAAAAGGTACTCTTTTGATCTAATAATATCTGTATGTTATCTTATATTAATTTGGTCATTTTCACAAACATGATGTGATATGATAGTAATAGCATGATAGGTGGTGTGCAATTTGCATGCTCAACTCTACTAATATTTTTCTTTGACTTTACATTGTCAAGTAAATTTATCAATTGTGTAATTTTACTCTAATACACTTTTTAGTACACTCGATCATTATAAATATTTTAACACCTTGTTAACAAGGAATCAAGTTTTTAAAGTAAAACAAACATGATTTTGTTATGTTTAATGTTTGAAGACTACTGCAGGGTATTGAAACTAATGGAGTAAAGCATGTTATGCAATTAATATCATGAGTTAAAATCAGTCTATAAATGTTTTATGTACTACAAATTTAAATATCAGTTTCAATTATAACTACTCAATCCTATTTCTATTGTATTTTTCTATTTATATATGATATTATCAAATGATGATGATGATGATGATGATATGATGATGATGATGATGATAATTTAACTAGGTTAACTAAATTTTATAATAATAATAATAATTTAACTAAGTTAACTAAATTTTATATAACAATAATAATTTAACTAAGTTTATAAAAATTAATAAAGTATTATAAAAATATAAATATAACTAAATATATAATCTATAATTTCTATTGTATTTGTCTATTTATATATGATACTATCAAATGATGATGATGAAGAGGACAATAATGATAATTTAATTATGTTAACAAAATTTTATTACAATGCTATTCTCATTATTCTTCAGCTCTGCTTTGCGGGTATTATCGTCATTTGCTTAGATGAGCTATTGCAAAAAGGATATGGTCTCGGCTCTGGCATCTCTCTTTTTATAGCCACTAACATCTGGTTAGTCCATAAATTTTATCACAATTTATTTTCCCATGAATATAAATAGTTTTGATTGCTAAATATTCTTGGAGATTTCGCATATAATCTTATGTAACAGTAATACTTAATTTATTTACATGAAATATCATTTGAGAGGCTTTCGAACATAAGATATGGCCAGACATGATGTTTCCATAGGGAATGTTTGTATACTGAAATCAGAATTTTAGTTCTCAAATTAGTTTTTACTCCTGTTTATGCACAGTGAAAGCATCATTTGGAAGGCATTCAGCCCTACTACCATTAACAGTGGCCGAGGTGCTGAATTCGAGGGCGCTATCATTGCACTATTCCACTTATTAATAACCCGAACAGATAAAGTTAGAGCACTTCGTGAAGCATTTTACAGGCAGAACCTCCCGAATGTGACAAATTTGCTAGCTACAGTATTGGTCTTCTTAATAGTAGTATATTTCCAAGGCTTCCGGGTTGTACTTCCAGTTAGATCTAAGAATGCTCGCGGTCAGCAGGGTTCATATCCAATCAAGTTATTCTACACATCTAACATGCCCATTATCTTGCAGTCTGCGCTAGTTTCAAACCTGTATTTCATTTCTCAGGTAAGAGAGTGCTTTTGTGCAATGAACCAAGTAACATTAACATCATAATATTCTGAATAAGTGTCACATAAATTATTCATCTTGATGCAGCTATTATACCGGAAATTTAGTGGGAATTTCTTTGTGAACTTACTTGGCAAATGGAATGAATCAGAATATTCTGGTGGTCAATTTATCCCAGTTGGTGGTATTGCTTACTATATCACTCCCCCAGCCAGGTAAATTTATTACAGCATCTTTAGTAGTTTCCAAATGGACCAGTTTGAGAACTTCATATTCTTGTAACAAGTTAGTAAAATACTTGTCAAACCTGAAACTTCGCTCCTGAGTTTTGCACCAAATATCACCTTAGTTGTCTTGAATGGTCAAATTCTTTCTTGTTTACTCGGATATTCATAGTTTCATCTTTGTGTAGTTTGGCAGATATGGCTGCAAATCCATTCCATGCATTGTTCTACATCACATTTATGTTGTCAGCCTGTGCACTCTTTTCAAAGACATGGATAGAGGTGTCTGGCTCATCTGTTAGAGACGTTGCTAAGCAACTCAAGGTAAAATGAAGAAATAATTTTGAACTAGTTCTTTATATTTTATTCTTCTGGATAAGTTACTTTAAAAACACATGGGATGGGGATATCGTCTAATTTTGTTAATTTCAATACAGGAACAACAAATGGTGATGCCAGGGCATCGTGAATCGAACCTACGGAAGGAACTAAACCGGTACATTCCAACTGCAGCTGCATTTGGTGGAATGTGCATTGGGGCATTGACCAAAAGTAGCAAGTAGCAAGCATATGAAACTTTTTAGATGCATGTTTTGTTGTTGGAATTTGGTGCGGACTTACTTTATTGATATTATATTATTATTTAACATATACCTTATCTTTGTTTAACAATATTATGATAACTTGGTCTACCGTGTTATTTTTGTTTATGGATATTATTGAAACTTGATTTATAGATGTTTTTTGTATATTAATATTGTTTATGGATATTATTATTGATATTATGGACATAACACAGCACGCATTAAACGCTGTAATAAAAATATTAACAACCTAAATAAAACGCTGTCAAAAGAATAATTTCTACAGCGTTTAAAATTAAGCTGTTGTAAGTTCTCTTTATACGACAGCTTGTCGTTATACAGCGTTTGTTCTAACGCTGTTGTGTCATATAACAGCGTTTAATAAACGCTGTGGTATCAAATTTTTTACAGCGTTTTCTATTTTGCTGTTAAAACTTTTGCATCTACGACAGCATGTCGTTATACAGCGTTTATAATAACGCTGTCGTATCATATAACAGCGTTTTTGAAACGCTGTCAAAAGCTGTTTCTGGTGTAGTGGATCTACTACTATATCTTCACGTGGGGTTTTTGCCCCTAGATTCAAGTTCATGGCGGGCTGCTTTGCAGTTGGTGGAGTTCTTTTGTTTCCTTCTATAGTGATTCCTATAGCTCCACCTACTGCTCCTTTTTACTTCTGCCTTCTGTTTCTTCCGTTTAGGCCAGAAATGGAAGAGTTTTCCTACTCCATGACAGCCGCATGTTCTGGAATGGTTCCTGGAGCTACTAGTGATTGCAAGGTCAGGAGAGCACTTAATTTGTCCATAAGAGCTTTCTGGTTGTTCTTTATATTTTGATTGATTTCATCAACCATCTTATTCAATTCGCCTTTAGTGATGACTTCATGCTCGATAGAATGTCTCGGCACCTGATCTCCTATGTTGGCTCCGAAATTTGCTCTGATTAATGGATTATCGGTGCCGTTGACCTCAACTTACTGAGAATTGGTCTCTTCTCCAGCTATTACAACTCCTATGGATCTTCCGAAAGCAGTTCCCTTTCTCCCTGGCGCCGTTGATTTTTAATGGAAAATCTTCTAAGCAGAGATTGAGGATCTAACTTCTCAACTTATCTGATCCAAAGAAGATAGCTAGATCTAAGCCTGAGTTGAAGCCTTCTCGGTGACAACACCAAAATGTTAACCCAAAAAATGGATCAACACCCTGTATTATGTGTGAAAGCACCAGCTATGTTTGTCAAGGCAAATAAAATAGAAAAAGAAATTGTAAATCGCAGAAAAAGATAAGAGACGAGAGATTTTAATAGGGGTTCGGCTGTTAATGAAGCCTATGTCCACTTTATAGCTTTTATTGATCAACTGTTGTTACAAAGGAGTTTGGATTACAATATGATTCTTCTTTCCTAAGTTAGATTAAGCCACCATTGTTAGAGACAACTGGAAGGATCTCAGTTGCCCTTTAATGGCCATTGTAAGGGAGAAGAAGAGTGAAGAAACAATGTTAGAGTTTCAGCAGGTATCAGGCTGATCCCTTTTCTGTTGCAGATGAGACGGTACTTATAGGGGTTGGAAATCTCTTGGGCCATGGATCGCTTTTTCAGAAGCTTATGGTCGTCATGTAGAGAGAGCTCAGAAAGTTTGGAGCCAAAATTGGCCATCGTTTGGATTGGTACCGATCCAACCCAATTGGATTGGTACCGATCCAAATCTTTAGCCAATTTTTGGCTCCGATTTGTTTAGTCAAGCTTCTTATTTCATAGTGATGCCCTTTGTGCAATTTCATAACTTGTTGACTTGTTTTGATGATGAGTTAGATTGAACTGTATTCTGAATCAGATGAACTTTCACTTCTTGAACTCAGATGCTTGGAATGTTGCCAAACTTGTTAGGTGAGCTTGGTTGAGGTATAGAGCCACCATGAAAAAGGATTAGGGCCACCACGAACCATCAAGTCGGATCGGTATCGATCCAATTGGATCAGATCGGTGCCGATCTCAGAAGATTGTATATTTTTGGATCAAACTTCTTGGGGTCCTTTGTCCTAAATTTTTAGGCTTTTCGATCAAGTCTCGAGTCGTTTTGGCTTAATCTGAATGTTCTAACTCCCATTGAATTCTACGGGTTTAAAAACCGGGTTAACAGCAGTTAATAGATTTTGTTGCTCATTGTCAATGGCAGCAATAAGGAGACCAGTTTTGTTGTTGTTTATTTTCATCCTAGAAAAATCATGGAAGGATTTGTGAATAGCAACTTTAGACTTGTTAACCCAAAAAATGGATCAACACCCTGGTTTGAGTGTGAAAGCACCAGCCATGTTCTCACAAAGCAATAATATAGATAATAGGTATAGAAAAAAGCAGTAAGAGAAAGAAGAGAAGAAGATTTTTATAGTGGTTCGGCTGTTAACGATGCCTACGTCCACTTTATAATTTCTATTATAGACTAATTGCTGTTAAAGAAGTGTTTGATTACAAGACTCCTGATTGTCCTTAGCTAGATTGAATCTCTAAGGTTAGGATCCACTGGAGAATCATAGTGAACCCCGTTGAAGATTGTTGTGTGGGAGGTGAAGAGTGAAGAAAGCTTCAAGTAGAGTCTCAGCAACCAGTCCGGAGAAGATCATGTTTATGTTGCAGGTAGGATGGTATTTATAGAGATCAGAAAGCTTTTGGGCCAGGCCTGTTCGCGAATTGTTTGCAGATGGAGATAGGAGGATGTAGTGGAGCTTAGCTCACGACCCGAGCCAAAACCATGGATCGCTAGCGATCCATGGTCTATGGATCGATGGCGATCCATAGTATTGGCTCGGTTGCGAGCTAGCTCCTTAGCTTCTCTGTTTGCCTTGCTCCCTATGTGTCATAGCGACCCAATGATTATCTTATGGACCGCTGGCGATCCATAGTGTATGGATCGCTAGCGATCCATATACTTAGACTATTTTTGGACTTTGATGTCTGGAATGCTTTTGTTGCCTTGTATCGACATTGTGCGCGTAGTCTCATTGAACATCGCTTTGTTCTGATGATGATCTACTTGCTAGTTGTACTTAGCTGCTTGGACTGGACGGATGCTTGTCTTTTGGTGTAACTAAATCGGAATCTCTTCAAACTCAGTCGGTGATTTCACAGTATGAATTAGATCATGATGCAAGGAAACAGGTTGAACTCTGACCTATACTGATGGATCGCTAGCAATCCATAAGCCATGGATCGCTAGCGATCCATGTCCTTAGAGGATTTTTCCATTCTTTTTCTTGGCTCTCTTCAACTTGTTGCTTTAGCCCTTTTGGTTGATTTCCGAGCCATTCTGACTTAATCAAGTTGTTATGTCTTCTATAGGATCCTGCTGGGTTAAAAACCCAGATAACATTTGCCCCCCAGAGTACGTCTTCGTTGGAAATAAGGTGTGCTCTGGAAGTTATCGCTTTTAGTCTCTGCTTGTTGAATTCCAAGCAATTGTGTTAGGGTTTTGCGAATGTGAGCTGGGTCACACTGCTGCTCACTTAGTTCTGGTATCAACCACTGTTGCTTGTCATAACGGATCAAATTTTTCCCCGTAGCTTCTCGGTATATCTTGAAATAGTAGGTAGATGTCGCAGAGAAAGTTTGAGGTCACAGACATGCAATCCTATGATTCGCTAGTGATCCATAGCTGATGGATCGTTGGCGACCCATAGATGATGGATTGCTGGCAATCCATAGCTTATGGATCGCTATCGACCTGAACACTTAGGATTTTTCATGCTTTTTTCTTCCTACTTAAGCAGTCGAGCCGATTCATTTCATTACTTCTACGCGACTTGAGCCTTTCTTCCTTCATGCGATCTGCGATTCTCGGCGACTTGATCCAACTCCTTAGCGGCGATTCGACCTATACTTGACCAATTGATCCATCACTTTCCAAAAACTTAGCCTTGTCTTCCATCATGATTCCTTCTACATCGCCAATGCTGGAGCATCGCCACTGTCTTCTCAGGCTGCATCTGACCAAAGCCTTAGTTTTCCATTGCCTTAGGTCGCTACCGATTCATCCCTAGTTTGCAACCGACTCAGTTGCAGTTTGCTGATCCTAAAGCTTCAATCCACTTTGCATTTTAGGTTGTTAATCCAAGGCGGGTTCGTTGATTACAATATTGGTTTATTGATTTGGTGGCGAGGTTGCGTTCGAGATGTTTGTCATGAGTGGTCTGAGTCGATTGCGGCTTGACGAAGGACGATAGTAAATCGAGTCATGAGTTCCTCTTGGAATGACATTTGGGACTTGCCCCGATGCTTGACAAGTTTTCATGTCTTCGTCCATCGAGCCGGAATCGATTTGTGCCAAGTTCCATAGCTGATATTGTACGGCACATCACGAATTGGTCCTGGCCATTTCGAGAATTTGGACTTACCTTACTTGCTTTTGCACACTTGGTGTCCCTGTACTAAAAAGAATTTTCTACGTCGCTTCAGACAACAGATCCGTTATCGACCGTTGATCGATAATAAGTAAGTGTAGAGGAAGTAAAAACAAAAGGAAACGATACAGGAAGTTTCTTTCTTTCTCCGACGTGAGCGAGCTATCTACACGGGATAAAGCGTTTGTAGTGTTTCGGACACCAAGCCCGCCCCCTATAGACATCACACTACCCTAGCCCTAGCACATACTTGAAATCCGATGTGTCGGCATGAATCAATGTCTCTCCGAAATTCAAGTGTTGTGAGGGAAATTATTGGTTTAGAATAGAATTACCTGACCGTTTTGAATGCGAGTTCTATTGTTTAGAATGAAGTATCCATCTTTGCGCCATAAGTCAAGCGGAGGAAGCCTGACACTTTCGGAAGCCGAGTCATCGTCCGTTGCCCTTTCTCCTTCCACCTTACAGGCTGAATATGGCTAGTTGGTCCCAATAGGCCCGGTTTTGGATCGAACTCCCCCTAATTTTAGAGTTCTTCTCAACCCGCCAGAAAGAGCTTCTTCTATGGTTCCTGCTAAGGTCCTGCACAATATCTACACGCAACATGGCATACCAGAGGAAGACATACGCCTTTCGGAGAAGAATGAGTTTGCTCACATGCACCCTCCAGGGTATATCGCTTGTCATCAGTATAAGTGTCTGAATGGAGCAGTGCCCCCTTTTAACGACTTTCTACACAAGATTCTCTCTAATTTAGGTATTGTCCCGTTCTAGATTCATCCTAATGGTTATGCCATCTTAACTTGTTTGCACGTCCTTTTTATGCGAACATTCAATCGGGCTCTAAGCTTTGATGAGTTGCGATACTTTCTTTCATTCAAGAGGAGAGATGAGTGTCTGCCTTGGTCGTAATCGAAGCTCAAAGGAATCAAAAAAATCGTATTACGACTGCAGAGCAACCTATCCCAGTTCAAGACCCAGTATTTCTTCATCAAATGCCCCGAGGGATTTAACCGCCTGTGGACGACAGGGGATAAGTTCTTTTCCCTACTTATTGAGTTCCGACATGTCTCTACGGGGCTTCTAACAAGTCGAACATTTCTAATAGTTATCCCCAGGGAAAATAGGGACTTTTCTCTCGATGAAGTTTTTCGAACCCTGAAGGCTATCGACGCTGAGGAACGATTCGTTAAAGTCCTGCTGACTAACGACAACTTGCTCCGATATGGATCATTGCATCCACGGACTTCTACCGTTCCAGTTAAAGTCCCCTCTCCTTCTCGATCCAGGGTTCGCACGCGATCCACTTCCTCTTCTTACGGTTCCGAAGAAGGCGCTTCTCAAGGGAGAGAGGGTTCGTATGGAGAATCAGCCGAAGAGGCTCGCGTTGGAAGAGATGTTGCTACGACTGGAGTTAGTCGCCGGACCAGAATGCCTTCGATTCCGAAAGAAGGAGAAGAGGAGTTCAAACAGAGGGAAGGCAAAGCCGCGATGGACTTGAAAAAGATGAGGGGGAGATTGGGAGTAGCAGCGATGAGTCCACTTCTCACGATGATTTCTACACGGAGTCCGATGATAGAGATTCTGAATCATGTGACGAGACTTTGGGGATGAGTCCCATTATTCCGACCCCACCGCCTTCGGACACGAGTAATAAAGATGATGCCCTAGAAATCGAACGACGTTAAGATTCTCTGAGTAAAGATGCTGGCGCAGACTTTGGAGATTTGAGCCATGTTTATGTTGATTTCGACGTGCTCATGAGGGATAATTTCAAATTTGAGGAGGTGCCCCCTTGTTCGGGCCACGTCGCATCCGAAGTTAGTATGATTCCTTCCGTAGTGCCTGCCCGATCTGGTTTGTGACGTCATTTTAGGTTCTCCTCCCAAACACATCACACGCTTCACTAGGGTTACACTTACTTGTACATACACTTTTCATGTTTATTTTCCGTTTCTAACACCTTTCATCTCTATTTCGTGTCAGGTATGATGAGAGGGCGCAGCCTTTACGATGACTTTGAAGAATTTACTAACTCCCAGCACTGCTCCAAGCGTTCTTTTGGCCGTCACCAGCCCCGAGAGACGAAGGAAGAGTGTAGAAGAAGAAAAGATTTAGAGGCCGAAACTTGTCCCCAAGACGAGAGAGAGCGGGGCCGAACATACAAAGGTGGGTATGAAAAGAAGAAAACTTTTAATAAGAGAGAGGAGCCGTCGAAGAGGTATAAATTTTATCGCGGCTCCCATTCTTCAGAACAGCAGGCCTTCGCCCCGACGCTCTCTTCAGCGGGTCAGGAAATCCCTGTTACTTATGTTCTCGTTTTTCCTTCAACTTAAATCCTGTCGTCTTCTGTTGCTCTTGCCCATGGTGCTTCACGTCCCCACGAGAGACCCACCTATATTCTTCCATCTGGTCCTCCCAGGCTTGGGGCGGCGCCCCCCGAGTGGTTCTTAAGAGGAGTAAAGTTTGATCATGACCTTCATCCGGTTCGTTAGGATTCATACATGCCACTTCTTCAGGCTATCTAGAACAATCTAGAACATCCTAAATGGTGGGAAAAATTATGTTAGCAACTAGAATATACGAATCGCAACAACTATCAAGAAATCCTCTCTTTTGAGTCAGAGAAGGATGGTTTTGAAAGGGCATTGATAGAACGCGATGCCAGGATCAAATAGTTGGAGGAGGAGAAAGAAGCCGTGCTTTGAGAAAACGGAAAGAACGTCGACTTACTGAAGGAATTAAGAGAGGCCCATAAGAGAATTAAAATCGTCTACAGGGACGAAATAAAGAAGGCTCATGTCGAAGAGGCCAAATTAAAAGAGGAGGTAGCTGCTTGTAGCACGACAATTGAAGCTCAGAGGAAAACTATCTCCAATCATGACCTTATCGTTGAGGGGCACAATAAGACTATCTTCGACCAGGCTGAGACAATCGCCTGACTACAGGATCAAGTTGCATAGCTTAACGCTGATAAGTCTCGCATCGAAGTTGAAAAGGCCGCCATTACGGCAAATTATCTGGAGCTTCAAAACGCTTTTGAAAGGAAGATGGAAAAGATGGACGAGACCATCTTGAATTTTTATGTCAATTCTCTACTACATCAGGGGAGCCTCGGCTACTTAGGCCCGAAATTTCCACGCACTCTCACTGTGGTCTGGGAAGAAATCTTGACTCGCTTTCGTGACAGTGGTAACGTTTATACCGAGCGAGAGTTAGAACACTCCTTCCTTAATAAAGAGTCAAAGAAGGCGTTGCTGGAGTGCCAAGAGATTTTGCGGATCGAGAGGGAGAAAGAAGCTGCCGATGCCGCTATGACTGCGGCTGCCGAAGCGCTTATGGAGCCTTTCATTTCTGGTGCCGTCGAGCCATCGGAGTAGCCCCGCGATCTGCCAACAAGTTCTGGGCTTGAGGCTTCCCCTCGGATTATAGAGCTATCTAAGGAGGGTGAAGGCAGTGACTACGAAGTTGACATTCTCGGTTATTCTTTCGGTGCAGCCGTGCAGGTAATCCTAGTGTTTACCCCGGGTTCGGGAGCTTTCAGCTTACGCCGCAAGAGCAGAATTTAATGCTTCCATTTTTGATCATATAGGTCCATCTACCTTATCTGTTGATCTACCAGCTTCCTCAGTATCTGGACCTGCTTTTATTTCCACTGCTTTCGTGCTCGTTTCCGTCCCTGCTCCGGTCTCCATGTCTATGTATGGCTTGCAGCCAGGGCTATAGTCTGAGAAGATCGCCGCACTTCATGCTTGGATGACCCTTATGTATCTTTGGAAGGTGACGCGATGGCGGCTGAAGTTAGGGAGCAGGAAGTTCAAACTGAGCAGCCACACAAGACTCAAGAACAGCTGGTTGCCGTCAAAATAGAGAAGGTTGAAGCAATCAAGGCCTCCAAGAGCTCCCGCAAATCATGGAAGCGTAAAACGAAGGGCGAGTTTTCTGAGAAGGTTGCAGAGCAGGAGGAGGACACTAGCACTGAGGATATTGTTGAAATTATTGGTAGCGACACCACTCCTGAGGCGAAGCAGATACTCCTAACAAGAGGCGGAAAGGGGAGTGGTGGAAAGAAGCGCTGGAAGCTTGGGTGGTGATTGATCTGATTTTGATTCATTTTGTGTCGTTTTGTTGAAGTGCAGATTCTGCACTTAGTGTTTTTGCTATAGTGTCTGTATTTTTCTTTTTTTGGCCGGCATTATGTGGGTACGGCCCTAACGTTTTAACCTTGTATAAAAGAAAGTTATAAGTAATACATTGTTGATATTTTGGTTGTACTCTTATTTGTTTGTTTATATGTGTTCTGTGCACTTGCGTTTACTCTATATACTTTCACTTCACTTTATCTATTCCTGTGATTACTGCCAAAATGCTTTGTTTGAAGAAACAGAACTTGTGAAATTATTGTTTTTAAGTATTTTAATTTATGTGTCGGTGTATGCCCCCCAGTTCACAGGGCTGTTTACTTCAAACAATTGGCAAATGGCCGGTAACTTATGGTTTAAATAGTTTGCATATTAAATTTGAAATTTGACTAAGTCACAACTTGATTTTTCTTCTTTCAGAAGTTTTGTAACTTTAGCGTGTATGAATTAATGGTAGGCAGTTACACATTGTCAACGTTAAATGTTATAGTTAGTCACAGAGTGTCAGCAGTTGAAAATTTTCCACTGGTTTGTAGCACTTCGATTTTGTTGAAGTCGCACCCATTGCTTCCAACAATGGGAGTGGGTTGGATCTTGTTATTTTTGTATGGATAAGTTCCCTAGAATTGCCAGGGCAATTTCGGGACTTGAAAGTGCACGCGGCTTATGGGATACACGGATTTTAGGATCGATATGTCCCATCGATCCGGAACGGTTCTGGTGCTCCTCGGTGTTGCCTATCTTCGGCCAACATGAGGGGTTTACATTTTAGGAGCGTGATTTCATGGCGATGCTCCTCGGCGTTACCTATCTTCGAGCAACCTGAGAAGTTTCATTTTAGGAGCGTGATTTTACGGTTCCGAGAGTTAATGCACGGCTTTTGGGACTGATATGACCCATCGGTCCGGAACGGTTTTAGTACTCCTCGATGTCACCTATCTTCGGGCAACATGAGGAATTTGTGTTGAAAAGTTGGTGCGTAAGTTTGTGAGGCTTTTGGTACCCCTCGGTGTTTCCTATCTTCGGGCAACATGAGGAGTGTAAGTTTTAAAAGTTAGTGCACGACTTATGGGATGTGCGGCTTTTCGTACTCCTTGGTGTTGCCTATATTCGGGCAACGCGAGGAGTGAAATTTTTTAAAGTTGGTGTGCGGCTTATGAAATGCGCGGATTTTCACACTCCTTGGTGTTGCCTATCTTTGGGCAACGTGAGGAGTGTATGTTTTAGCCTTCCCGATGTTGCCGGGGAAACACTGGTTTTTAGAAGGTGAAGATCGAGTTCTGTCGATCCAGCGGTTTGAGTCGATTTGCTTCCGTCGACCTGGCGGGTAGTTATTATGGACACATTTTTGTCGATTCAAAAAGTGAATCAATTTTTATTAAGGAAAGCAGGGCAGATTTTTGCCTATTTAAAATGCCCTCGACATCCCGGGATGGCTTATTTACTGAAAAATAGAGAGTACATAAGGTATTTTTCATATGAAGTAACGGCGGGTTCGCTATTCCATGCCCTGGGAATTTGGATTCTGTCGCCGGTTGTTAGCTTGAAAGTTCTATCCCTTAGCTTTTGACTGATGACATATGTTCCTTCCAAGTTCGGTCCGAAGGCCCCCGGGACGAGGTAGACTCGCTTGAGTACAAGATCTCCCACTTCGACGGTTTGGTTGTGAACTTTGGAGTTGAAGTACCGTGCGACCCTATTTTGGTGGGAAGCGGTTCTTAGCTCGGCTTCTTCCCTTCTTTCGTCAATCATATCCAACGATTAAAGTAAAAGCTGCTCGTTTTGCTTTTTATTAAAATTTTGCCTTCGGTGCGAGGGGACTTCTAATTCGACAGGAATCATTGCTTCTGAGCCATATGCCAGAGCGAATGGAGTGTGGCAGGTTGACGCTTTGTGGGTAGTTTTGTAAGCCCATAGTATGGGTTAAAGTTCATCAACCTAGTTCCTTTTTGCCTTAGTTAGTCGTTTTTTGATAGTGGACTTGATGATTTTGTTTATTGCTTCCAATTGCCCGTTTACTTGCGAAGAGCTACCGCTAAAAAAACTCTTCTCAATTCGAAAGCGTTTGCAGAAGTCTTTGAACTTGGTGCTTTTGAATCGAGTTCCATTGTCAGAGATGATTTTCTATGACACAACAAACCTGCAAATAATGTTTTTAGTAACAAAATTAATGACTTTCTTTGTGGTTATGGTGGTCAGCTGTTCCACTTCGGCCCATTTCGTGAAATAATCAACGACAACTATAGCATATTTGGCCCCTCCTTTTTCTATTGGCAGGACGCCAATCAAGTCGATTCCCCATATTGCAAATGACCATGGGTTGACCATCTGTGTTAGCTCTCTTGAAGGAGTCCTTTTAATTTTACTGAATCTTTGACAATGATCACATCTTCTGGCGTATTCTGCAGCGTCGTGGTTAATCGTTGGCCAGAAGTATTCGTATCGAAGGATTTTCTTTGCAAGGGTCTTCCCCCAGTGTGGTCTCCACATTCGCCTTCATGCGCTTCCTTTAGAATTCGTTGGGCTTCCGTCTTGTATCATAAATCGTGGTGCCTTTCGGAGAAGCTTTTTCTGTTGATTTCGGTCAGTCGGAAAGGTTCCTACAAGTAAATAGTCCTTTATCAGTGTCATCCACGTCTCTGGTTTGACGGTGATCTCGAGGATCCAATCGACGTCCATTTTGTCTATGCTTGGGGTGGTTAGAGTTTCAGCTGGGATTGGCCCCAATGACTGAGTTTCTTCGAAGCTTGCCAGTTTAGCCAAATAATCCGCCTTTGTGTTTTGCTCCCATGGAATGTGAGTTATGGTGTAATGTTCGATGTAACTTAGTAGCTCTTGCACTTTAGACAAGTACGGGGCAAGATTTTCCCCTTGAGCCTAGTATTCCCCCCTTTACTTGGCAGACGACTAGTTGGGAGTCGTTGTGGATGTGAATGGATTTTATTTTGAGCTCTTTCACAACTTTTAATCCTGCTATCAATGCTTCATATTCCGCTTCGTTATTTGTTACAGGGAATTCCATGCATAAGGCGTAGCAAATGGCTCGCCCTTCAGGGGTTTCAAGCACTACTCATGCCCCCGAACAAAGATTGTTGAATATGCCATCAACAAAGAGTATCCATTGCTTTTCCACTTCCAGCTGTGTTTCTTCCTCGTCATCCCATATAATAAATTCGGCGATGAAGTCTGCTAACGCTTGCCCATTGATGGCCTTTCTTGGGTAGAATGTGATATCATATTGACTCGGTTCTATATTTCACTTGAGAAGTTGTCCGGAAGTTTCAGGCCGATACAACATTTACTTCAGGGGCTGATCTGTTAACACTTTGATTGGGTGAGCCTGAAAGTATGGCCGTAACTTCCTAGATGCGATCAAGAGGAAATACGCTAGTTTTTTCAGTTTTGGTTAATTTTTCTCGGCTTCGGTGAACCGCTTACTAATGTAATATACGGGTCATTGGAATTTCGCTTCTTCATGCACAAGGGCGGCGCTCAATGCATGAGGTGAGACCGTGAAGTAAACAAACAGGTCTTCTCCATCCTCGGGCTTTGTAGGATCGGCGGAGCTTCCATGTGCCGCAGCAATTCTTCGAATGCTGTTTGACAAGTTTCACTCTATTCGAAGTTCTTTTTTCCTTTCTTCAATGCATCAAAGAACGTTATACACTTGTTTGTAGCTTTCGAGACAAATCGACTTAGTGCTGCGACCTTTCCATTCAGCCTTTACAGTTCCTTCTTATTTTTTGGAGCTTGGACTTCTCGTAATGCCATTATTTGTTCTGGATTTGCTTCAATGCCCCTGGCACTTACAATGAATCCTAAGAATTTTACAAAAGCTACTCCGAAGTGACATTTGAGCAGATTGAGTTTCATTTCGTACTTTCGGAGTATTTCGAACATTTCAACGAGATTATCCAGGTGGTTGGTGGTTGCTCGTGATTTGACCAACATGTCATCCACATAAACCTCCATAGTTTTCCCGATTTGGCGCTTGAACATGATATTTACCAACCTTTGATAAGTTGCCCCGGCGTTCTTCAAACCGAATGGCATTACACTGTAGCAGTATAGTCCCAGGGCGGAGATGAAGCTGGTGTTTTCTTGATCAGGTTCATGCATTAGGATTTGGTTGTACCCGGAGTATGCGTCCATGAATGGTAGCAGCTCGTGTCCTACCGTTCCGTCCACAAGTTGGTCTATTCAGGGGAGAGGGAAGCTGTCTTTCGGGCAACCTTTGTTTAAGTACGAGTAGTCGATACAGGTTCACCACTTCCCATTGGATTTTTTGACTAAGACCGGGTTAGATACCCACTCAGGATAAGTTGCATCATGGATAAAACCATTGGCCATTAACTTGTCCACCTCTTACCTCAATGATTTGGACCGTTCAGGACCTAGGCTGTGCCTCTTTTGCTTTACTGGTGTGGACTTGGGGTCAATGTTAAGCGCGTGGCATGCGATTTCTAGTGACACCTCACACATATCAGAATGCATCCATGCGAACACATCCAAGTTGGCGCGAAGAAATTTAGCAAGCTCCAACGGCATCTTGTTTCCAAGGTATGATCCAATTTTTAAGACTTTAGTAGGATCGTCCATATCGACTGGGACGGACACCATCAATTCTGCCGGTGCTGCCCGTTCCTCCCTTGAACTCTTCTTTCTAGGGTCCAAAGTCTTATCGAATCGGCGAGAGTCCCCAAGACAGGGGCGGCTCTGTAGTTGATATTCAGATGGTTCACGGATGTGGAGAGTTCTCCCCACGTCCTTCATTTTTTCCTTTCTTCTGGATTCATGTAACTCTGAAATGTAACATTCTCAGGTAGTGCACTGATCTCCTTTCACCACTCCGATCCTATTTGTAGGAGGGAACTTCATGGTTAGACACCATTGGGCCAGAGCTATTCCGAAGTATGCTAGAGCAGGTCGTCCCAAGAAGGCGTTATATGCGGACATTTCGTCTCTGGTTCGACTATGATCTCGAGGATCCAGTCAACGTCCATTTCGTCTATGCTTGGGGTGTTTAGAGTTTCAACTAGGACTAGCCCCAATGACTGAGCTTCTCCAGAGCTTGCCAGTTTAGCCAAATAATCCGCCTTTGTGTTCTGCTCCCGTGGAATGTGAGTTATGGTGTAATGTTCGATGTCACTTAGTAGCTCTTGTACTTTAGACAGGTATGAGGCAAGATTCTCCACTTGAGCTTGGTATTCCCCCTTTACTTGGCAGACGACCAGCTGGGAGTCGCTGTGGATGTGAATGGATTTTACTTTGAGCTCTTTCACAACTTTTAATCCTGCTATCAATGCTTCATATTCCGCTTTGTTATTTGTCGTAGGGAATTCCAAGCGTAAGGCATAGCAAATGGCTTGCCCTTCGTGGGTTTCAAGCACTACTCCTGCCCCCGAACAAAGATTGTTGGATGTGTCATCAAGAAAGAGTCTCCATTGCATTTCCACTTCCAACTGTGTTTATTTCTCGCCATCCCGTATAGTCAATTCAATGATGAAGTTTGACGCTTGCCCATTGATGTCCTTTCTTAGGTGGTATGTGATATCATATTGACTTAGTTCAACATTACACTTGAGAAATTATCCGAAAGTTCAAGCTGATACAACACTTGCTTCAAGGGCTGATCAATTAACTCTTTGCCAGGTCCACCCGCATTCTTCCCTGGACGATTTTTCGTCCAAGTGCGAGCCGAAGACTGTAAATCTGATTTTGGTGAAATCCTGTGCGTTCGTAGCTGCATCTGATGGTTTCTAGTGAGCCTATGACATGGTTGCACCAGATTAAATCTTCAAATCCGACGGCCTGAGATCCCTAAGCCACACTATAAATAGAACCCTAGGCCTAGATATTTTTCTCATTCAGATTTTCTTCCAATTGGGTTCATTGCCTGAGGCTGAACCCTAAATAGAAAAAATTTCTAAGGAGGAAATCTTTTTAAAAATATTTTACACCCTAGAAGTGGATCCAGGAAGGCCTAGGATTAGAGATAAGGACCACAGGTGAGTGTTTGTAATTATTTCAGATTTGTAAGTAATTTAAAATAATAGGGTTCTCAATAGTTGTAGTTTTTCTACAATTTTGAGAAAGTTTTTATGTAAGTTTATTTACAGTCAGTTTTTAAGTAAATTTCAGAAGTTCTTTTCAGTCTATTTTTATTCAGCTATTTTATTCAGTTATTTGCAGTTATTTACAGTTATTTACGGTTATCTATAGTTATTTACATCTGTTTTAAGTTGGAATTTAGCCAGTACATGTTAGTTTCTTTTTATAGAGATTTAATCCTTTTTGACGCGAATAAAATATTAAAAAGAGAAGAATTCGAAAATATGGATTAAAATAGAAAAACGCTAAATTTACAGAAATCAGATGTAAAATGAGAAAAACTGAAATAAAATGGAGATGGACTGAAATAGGCAAATTTGAGATATTTTCAAGCATGATTATAACAAGTGGTTATAATAAAAAGAAAAAATAGAAGAGTAACAGTTGCAAGAACAATTATAACACGTAGGTTATAATTAGAAAGAAAGAAATAACAGAAGGGGCTTATTTTAAAAATTAGATCTTGGATTAAGTTAATAAGCAAATATAGCAGTAGTTGCTCGTACCGGCAGCATTCCCTTTCAGGTCTAGGACTGATGGTCTCACACGTGGGTGAGGCTGGGCACGCTTATGCTGATTAGGGTAAATAAGTGGCCAATAGATAGAGGCTCAAATTTGGGGGTTTGGGCAAGGGGCGTAAAGTTAGAAGATTTGTTTGTTAGGACCAATACCGACAGCATTCCCTTTCAGGTCGTGGACTGGGCACGCTTATGCTGATCAGGGGAAATAAATGGTCAAGTAGGGGGCACAGTTAGTGTGTACCGGTGATGACCGAGCGTGCGGCATCGATTAGGGTAAATAATTCGCTAATGCATCCTAAGCGCTAAGAGGTACCTTTTGCTGTGGGACCAACAGGATTAGTTCAAGTGGCACAACAGAGATAGGAAAGGCCGATCAGTGGGTAGGATTAGGAATTCAGCCTAATCGAGTTAGAAGTTGAGATAGGATTAGGGTTTCAGCCTAATCACAAAAGTTTAAGACAAGTGCAAACAAACAAAGCAAACAGCCAAATAGAATCACAAACAGTATTTTATGCAAGTTTTATCTTTTCTTTATCTTCCTTGCATGCTAGAACTATTGCTTAGTCTATTATCTTTATCTTGCTTAGAAATGCTAGTAATTACTTTCACTCACCAGACTTATTGTTGACCCACTCCTCTATCTTTCCTTTTTTCCCAATAGACCAACAGAGTTGAGGATAGTTCATTCAGGTTGCTTGGAGATTCATTTCCGAAGTTTTCTCATTTCTGATGTATTCTTCTGCTTTTCATCTGGCTTATGATGGATTGGCACTTGTGAAAGGGATTATTATTATTATTATTATTTTGTACTCTAATTATGTGAGACTGAGATGTATTTTCATGAGACATGAGAGATTTTGAGTTTTTAAGACATGTTATGTATTTATGACTTATTTTGAGATGAAGTTAAATTCTGGATGATAAGTTATGTGTTTTCCGCTGCTTTTACTTATTTGTCTTGTGAATCTTAGTCTCTATGATATTTAGCTATACCTATAATGCACCACATCCTTTGGTGTGCCCTTTTTGGGAATACTAAGGGGTGTGGGGTGTTTCATTTGGTATCAGAGCCTAAGGTTACAGGATTCCAAAAAACTTGTTTTAAAAGTAAAGTATTTTTCAAAGGTAACATATCTTCAAACTAAAAGTATTTATTAGAAAGAAACACTTATTATAGAAATAGTTTTCAAGTATAAGAGAGTTTTTATAAAAATCGCCTTAAAGTCCAGTTCAACCTTCTTTCGATTCTTTCGATCTTAAATTTTCTTTTCTTTGCATAGGATGGCAGACGCCCCAAATCTTCCAGAGGGTATCCAAGTCCCTGGCTGGTTCCGTAGATACCTCCAAGCTACGACACTAGGTGCAAGGGCAAGCGCCCAATGCAACACCGGTGGGTGGAGGTCCCGTTAATCCACCTACAATAGCCAATTTTTCTAAGCTCTGCAAGGACTTCGCTAATCTAGGAGGCAAGACGTTTTTTGGCATGGAGGATTTCATAGAGGCACGAACTTGGTTGAGGAATACGGAGAAGATATTTGGGCTGTTAAGATTGGAGGACCGACAGAGAGTTCAGCTTGCATCTTGGCAGCTGAAGGGAGAGGCTTAAAACTGGTAGGAGATTGTAGAGATGGAGGGGAGAGACATTGGTTGGGTTGGAAATTGGGAAAGGTTTGAGAGAAAGTTCTTATCGCAAGCCGAGGAAAGCATGCAGTTGGAGAAGTTCATTAGTCTGAAGCAGGGGAGTCTTTCGGTGAAAGAGTATATAAATCAGTTTAATGAGTTATCAAGGTTCGGGATGGAGCTTGTTAATACACCGCATAAGAAGGCCACCAAGTTTGCTAAGGGTTTGAACTGACCCCTCCAAGGGTTGGCATTGACACATGTACCAATGGGAGCGACTATGAGTCACTTGTTGAAGTAGCACTCATATCAGATGTTGCTAAGGAAGAAGAGGTTAAGGGGGTTCCTAAATCAGAAAACTCTAAGAAGCAGTTGTGGAAGAATAAAAAGGATAAGGACAAGAAGAAAGGAGGAGGACCTCAAAAGGGACATATTAAGAAGGGCGAGAAATGTCATAATTGTGGATTGGTTGGGCATTACTCAAAGGACTATAAGAAGGACACGGTGAAGGGGAGGTGTTACAGCTATGGGCAGCCTGAACACCTTAGTAGAGCTTGTCCTCAGAGGAAAAGGTAGAGAGCAGGCGCACCTACGGTGCAAGTACATGCTTTGGATGCAGCACCTTCTAGTGGTGGACCAGACCGAGGTAGAAAAGTCTCTGTAGAAGGTTTGATCTCTATTTCGGATTTTCCTATTTGGACTCTTTTTAACTCTGGAGCATCGCATTCTTTTATTTCTACTTCCTTGGTTGATTGTTTGCACTTAGATATTTCTCTAGTTGTAGACCTTATAGTTGTTTCAAACCCCATAGGAGGATCGGCACATTTATCCATGATTTGTAGAGGTTTAAAATTTTTTATACTAGATGTAGACTTTGATTGTGACATCTATATACTGAGATTTTCGGGATATGGGATGATTTTAGGGATGGACTAGTTATCCACTTATGGTGCGATATTGGGCTGCAAGAGGAGAGTCGTCAGGCTAGGGACATGTACACTACAACAAAAAGATCCTTTAATAGCGTTTAAAAAACGCTATAAAAGGCTTTTACAACGTTTTTATAAACGCTGTAAATCAACATGTTGTAATAAATCAGCGACCTATTATTGCAACAGAAGAAACGCTATAAAAAACATGTTTTTTATAGCGTTTTGCACATGCTATAAAAAGTCTTATTTGTGGCGTTCTTACTATGCTATAAAAGGCTTTCACAGCGTTTTTATAAATGTTGTAAATCAACATGTTGTGATAAATCCGTGATTTATTGTTGCAGTAGAAGAAACGCTATAAAAAACATGTTTTTTTATAGCGTTCTGAACATGCTATAAAAAGTCTTATTAATGGCGTTATTAACGGCGTTTTAGAAATCATTTTTGCAGTACATACATATCCATTATCACATTATAATCGACAAATTTACATAAACACAATGTATCATTTCACACAATCATATAGATCACATTAAACGAAAAATAACTAACCATTCAACATTCACATAGAATAATGCATAACATACCGTAATATTTAATGAACATTACATTATAAGTGTAAATAATACAAGTGATAAAAAGATCATACTACACATGACGATTAAATGTGCAAACCAAAAAAGTTATTACTTCAAAAGAACTTCGAATCGCTAATATACAACAGCATGTTGCCATTTGTATGCACCACAGATGGGTAATTACCTATGAAAAAGAAATTCAACAATTAGCAATTGTAACTATACATATGTGTGTGTGTGAAACTTAATTATATAAATTTAATTAACTTATATGGAATTTAATTAATTTATATGAAACTTAATTAATTTTTTGGTGGCTGATGATTCATCTTTTGGTGAATGGGAGCCAAATTTCCCCTCCAAACCAATTATCTTTTGATTTTCTTCCCTATTTACCCAGTATTTTATGAAAACCTGTACGGAGAAAATACGGAAATTATTGGTTAGAGTATGTACCATGAAATATCAAGATAGTTCTTCTCTATAGAGATTCGGTTGACCAATATCCAATTACATGTTGATGCAATCACAACAATAATATGATATGAATTATCTATATTTTACAAACGTTGATCAATGCCAACTGACCCCATAACATAAATGAAAACTACCTCCTCGTTATCTGGATTATTATTGCAAGTGTTGTTTGTCTTTGCTCCAGCAACAAGAAGAAAACTGGAAGCAAGTAAATACAAGGCGAATATAACAAAGAAACAAGGATGATATGATGGGGATTCCCAGATTGCCATTTGAATTATCTTAGATTTACTATTATTTCAATACGATATGTGCAGCTACCAAATACTATTATTTTTATAAAACCTGGTCAATTTTTATAACAATTTAACGATGATCTCAAAAACAGTTGGCTTATTTAATTATTATAAAACTTAATTAACATAGTTACTTATTTTAAACTTAGTTAATTTGTTGTTGTTGTTATTATTATATTATATTATTACGGTTATTATTATATTATATTATATTATTATTCTTCTTTTAAATTTAGTTAATTTTTATAAACTTAATTTATTTTTATAAAACTTAGTTAACTTAGTTAATTTTTATATCCTTTGATTAATTTTTATAAAACTTACTTAATTAACTTAGTTGAATATTTATAAGACTTAGTTTATAAATTAGCTAAATAATTTTAGTTAATTTTTATATAACTTAGTTAAATTTTATAAGAATTAATTAATTTTATAAACTTCTAGTTAATCTAGTTAAATTTGTATAAAACTTGATAACGTAGTTAACTTTTATAAATATTAGTTAACTTTTAAAAAAACAATTAGCTTATTTAATTATTATAAAACTTAATTAACTTAGTTATTTTAAACTTAGTTAATTTATTATTATTATTATATTATTATTCTATTACTACTATTATTATTATATTATATTCTTCTTCTTCTTTTAAATTTAGTTAATTTTTACAAACTTAACTAATTTTTATAAAACTTAGTTAACTTAGTTAATTTTTATAAAAATTAGATAATTTTTATAAAACTTGGTCAATTTTTATAAAACTTGGTCAATTTTTATAACAATTTAAAAAAGATTTCAAAATAGAGAACATGATTTTTATAAAACTAAATTAATTTTCATAAACTTTAGTTAATTTAATTAAAAAAAATTAAATTTTGTTGATTTTTATAAAACTCAATTAACTTAGTTAATTTTTATATCCTTAAATTAATTTTTAATAAACTCACTTAATTAACTTAGTTGAATATTTATAAGACTTGGTTTATAAATTAGTTAAATAATTTTAGTTAATTTTAATATAACTTAGTTAAATTTTATAAGAATTAGTTAATTTTTATAAACTTTTAGTTAATCTAGTTAAATTTGTACAAAATTTGATAACGTGGTTAACTTTTATAAAAATTAGTTAATTTTTATAAATAAAGTAAAAAATTTTAATTTTAATTATTTTTTATATAACTTAGATCTTAGTTAAATTTTTACGCTTAGTTTATTTTCATAATTTTATTTATATTTAGATATTAATTTAATTTTATAAAACTTAGTTAATTTTTATAATATTGTTTAATTTTTATAAAACTTGGTTAACTTAGTTAATTCTTATAAACTTTATTGATTTTTATAAACTTATCGGATTTCATGAATTTTCGACAACACCTCCTTTGCGCGGTTACTGCTTTCCCGCACACCCCAATTCAATATACATTTACACGATCAAAACGAGATCGGATTTATATCATATATAACAAAATATACTTCATAATAGCGTACACATTCAAATGCATAAAAACATACCTTTTATTAGCAACTTTATCTACCGATCTCCCATATAGCAAAGGAATGTTTTGTGTACCTATATAGCAAAGTAAAGGGGTGAACAATTATATAGGTACAGTCTTAAAATGATATATTACAAATAAATAAGACAGTAAGGTAGTTCATGGTCTGTTCGCAATTAAATAAGTAATGTCTACCATCCTCTTACTCATTTCTACTTCCACCAAATAATGCAACTCAGTGCCTGTAACAGCCGTACAACCATCTGCCACCCTGCACATTCTGCCACCAGTCTACCATACTTCACTAAAACATAAAACTGTTACACTTCCTCAACCACAAGCCTCTGTCCAACCTTCAAATTCCTTCTCAACATCCTCAGTCACCATTGCATACAACTGTCAACACTAACCATCCTTCAACAACATTTCCACCTCCATCTACAAAATACCCCCTGCCTTCATTCATTCATCTACCACGAGCATTTCACATACAAACACTGCCTGCAAACATACCTCCTCCAACCACAAAACTGCTGTCAACAAACGCGGTCATCACAACTTCATTTCCTTCCAACCACCTTGCCACTGTCAACATGCACATCCCCACAACAATCACTACTTCAAACCCACTACAACCATCTTATTGTCAACCATATCAAACTGCTCCACCCTTCATACTCACCTCTGTCATCTCTCAACATACTCCCTGACAACATTGCCTACCTCTGTCATCTCTCAACTGTTTATTTTTATAAAATTAGTCAAATTTTTTAAGCTTAATTAATTTTTATAAAATTAGTTGTTTATATAAACATATTTGATTTTTATATAGTTTAGTTTGGTTAGTTAATTTTTCAAAAAATTAGTTAATTTTAATAAATTTAGTTACTTTTTATAAAACTTAGTCAACTTAGTTTAATTTTTATAAAAATCAGTCAGCTAGTTAATTTTTATAATATTTTATTAACTTGGTTAATTTTTGTTCGAATTGGTTATCATAAAGCTTGGTGTTTAGATGAGTTGATGGAGGTTCCGTGTCAACAGCTGTTACAAAATAAAACTAGTCCAAATCAAATTATTAAAAATCAATTTCAATTACCATGATTTTCCTATTTTAATATGCATGCAGACCTTCTATCAGCCATGAGGGTCCTCAAACACCGATCTGCCAATCACTGGCCTTCATATTCATACCTGCCTTGCACTCGCTTTCTCAGTCTCAACCTGATATATTCCAACTTGCCTTGCACTTGCATATTCTGGCCTGCATGCCTGCCACACATTTGCTTATTTCATGAGCATTTTTTCCACCTACTTAAATATACTCGTTCTGTAATACTCAATATCTAATTTATTGTCGTTATTAGTTAGGTTGCTAATGCCAACCTATACCTAGTACGGTTTTGGCCATAAGGTATTTTGTACGCTGACCCTGTACTTAAAATACAATGAGACTTTGAGTTTTAGCAAGCAAAAAAACACACGAATTTTTAATATACCCACCATCCTTAACTGATAATGCAATACAGAGCTACTTCTAATATGCTAAATATAGTTGAAAATTAATGAAAAATTCAATGCAGACTTATTTACCTGCATTATGAATTGCTCACCGCAAAATGTTAATTTTATTTCACATTTAAACATCTGTTTATAATTTCTTTTTTACCATTACATCACAAGTTATATAATATTTCCATGTAATATATTTATGTTAATTTTTTTTGTGCAAATGTGTATGAATTAAAACCTATAATCATGATGAATATACTTCGAATTGTCTGTATATTCATTTTTTGATGTAAATGTATATGTGTATAGTTTTAATAACTTTGCTCTATTTGGTAACTCCAAAGATAGAGTTGTTAATTTTATAGTTGGCACAATTTTGAAATTTATAATAATGATGTAGACTTCTGATAGTCTGTATAATCATTTTTTTAGTTCAAAATTTTCCATATATTCAATATTTAAAGAAATGCACAGTGCTGAAATAAACAATCAAATATCTTTAAGAGTAAATGTTGGGACTCACACTGTTATCTTGATGCGCACTAATTCCCACAAAGTCTTTTTGCTAAGATTTCGACAATTTATTTGCACTGCTAAGCGAATAACCACATAATGTTGAATGTATCCTGAAAAACCAAAAAAAAAAGATAAACTTTACTCGATAAATACACAGCCAAACTTAGAGCAAATTCCCATAATTGAGGCATACGATCTATCAACTTAAATTACTTTATTTGCAAACTACAGGTCATATGTTAAAGCGAATAAAATACATTATTGAGGCAGAGGTAAGATGATGAAAATCTCATTAAAGCGAATTAATACCGAGCTAATTTATATCCAGTTTAGCCAAATTTTCTTACAACTTGACACAGCATAAAGTATAGAGACAACATCAATTAGAACGACATGTTATCATAAAATCTCCAAAAGCAAAATGGGTAATTTGAAAAACGAGTATGTATGACTAAATATTAGGAGTACTTTACGGATTTGCTTCAGCAACGTTCAGGTCATCAAGGATACTTGTCCTAGCTTCTTCGGAGAGTCTTGCAAAAGGGCAAGCTTTTGAGGGTGAGCTTTTGCACCAGCAATTTTGCAAGCTTGCTCTGTTGCAAGCTTGCTCTCCAGCTTTGTTTTTGCACAAAGATTTGAGTAAACAACTAAGAAGCTAAAAGAAATTGAGGCTCAAATACTTTTGAAGAGGGATGAGTTGCATCAATTTAAATCAGGATATAAAAAGGTAATAATATCTTTGTTTTTAATCCTCATCTTTGATTATATGTGACGCAGCGGCGGAATACAAAAATGATGATACGATGAGAATAGCAATCGATGGATTGAGAAATACTGAAATGCCCAAATTCGTTGATCCGAAGATGCCGAATTCTAGCTATCTCTGACACGTTGATCGCGCACGATACCGTGAAGAGAGATCTACAATTCTTCGAGCGTTGATCAAGCGCACTTGATGCCGCGAATTGGCTTCACGGTCGTTCAATCGAGCGCACTCGATTGACCGAATGTGGAGATAGGAGATCACACTCGACTACCAATTGGATGAAAGCACAAAGCTAACAAAAGAAATTTTATTTCAAAATCAACAACCTTTACAAATGACACACCTTGCCTATTTATAGGCATTACAACTCAACACAAATGACTTAAGGAATTACAACACAAAACACTACATGCCTCAACAAACAATAGTACACGACTTAAGAAACAATAGTATTCGACTTAAGGGAAATCATCACAGCACGCGACTTAACGTTTAAAATATACGACTTAAACAATGCCTCACGAATTCCTTCTTCAACACAAACAGAACAATACGCGATTTCAATTGTTCGCGATCTAAATTAGATATCTTTATTCGCAATTTTAGGTAGGCCTGGAGATACGATTTAGGCTTGAGTCGCGAGGCAATATGTCGGGGATGTTCTGTCGCGGCTTTGATTAAGGTCGAGGAAGATTGGGGAACAGGGAGTTAGTTCGGGTTGTTTGAAGTTGAGTCGTGGTTTCGGCATAAGGCGAGGCAGGGTGATGAGTCGAATACCGAGGCATTGATGAGTCGTAGGTCGAGATGTTGATGAGTCGTGGGTCGCCGAATAACGAGGCATCGTTGAGTCGTAGGTCGAGATGCTGATGAGTCGTGGGTCTCGGTAAAGTTGAATCGCGATTGTGATGAGTCGGTTGTGAATTTAGGTCGTGGAATTGATAACTCGCGCGCGAGTTAGGGGATGAGTCGTGGCATTGCTGAGTCGTGGATGGCGATTTTAGGTTGAGGAATCGCGATAATGGGTTGCTCGTCTTCGAATTCAGGTATGTTACTGCATCATCCTCCCCTTGTCGACAAAAATTCGACCTCGAATTTGCACCCCTCTCTTCCTCAACTAGATCATTCCCTTGATACGGAATCAAATGCTTAACGTTGAAAATGTTTGCAGTGTGAATATGATCTGGTAACTTCAATCGATATGCATTATCATTAATCTTCTTCAAGATTCTAACTGGACCAATTTTTCGGGCCTTCAACTTGTTGTAAGTGCCAACTGGAAAACAATCTTTTGTCAACACTGCGTAAACAAAATCACCCTCTTTGAAGACAACACTTCTTCGTTTCTTATCCGCAGCCCGTTTATACTTCTCATTTGTCTTTTCCATACGTTCCAGAACGATTTTATGACAATCTTTCAATTCATCAACGAAATCTGACGCCCGCTTAATCACTCCTTTCGGTCGTGGCACTACCGTTAAATCCAACGGCGCCTTTGGCAAGCTTGAATATACAACTTGAAATGGACTGAAACCAGTGCTTCGGTTAACAGCATGGTTATGAGCGAACTCTGCTTGACACAACTTCATATCCCAACTTTTCAAATTGTCTTTCACAAGACGTCTCAGTAAATTTCCCAACGATCGGTTAACCACCTCTATTTGCCCATCTGTCTGCGGATGATAAGCGCTACTAAAATTCAGCTTCGTCCCAACCATCCTCCACAGACTCAACCAGAAATGACTCAGAAATCGAGTATCTCGGTCGGAAACAATAGATTCAGGTAGTCCATGTAAACGATAGATTTCTTTAAAGAATAACTGAGCCACTCGGACGGCATCAGCAGTCTTCTTACAGGCTATAAAATGTGCCATTTTCGAAAATCGGTCAACCACCACATAAATGGAATCGTTTCCCCTTTGAGTTCGAGGCAAACCCAAAACAAAATCCATACTCACATCAACCCAGGGCTTAGTTGGTACAGGCAACGGCATATATAATCCAGCATTGGTCGCAGTTCCTTTCGAAACCTGACAGATATGACATCGTTCCACAAACCTTTCCACTTCTTTCCTCATTGATGGCCAAAAGTAAGAGTGAGAAATCAGTTGTAGTGTACGGTCTCTACCCACATGACCTTCTTCGTGCAATTCTTTCACAATCTTCAACCGTAAACTGCAATCCGGTATACATAATCGAGTTCCCTTGAACAGAAAACCATCTGCCATCACAAACTCGTCAGTACTTCCGTCTTTGACTTTCTCAACAAGCTTTGCAAAATAAGGATCTTATTCAAACAATTCTGGCAATAATTCAAACCCCGTCACTTCAACCTTGAATGTAGTTAACAAGTGATTTCTTCTACTCAACGCATCCGCAACACGATTCGTCACTCCCGACTTGTGTTTCACAACAAATGTAAATTGTTGCAGATATGCAATCCATGATGCATGTCTCGCTGAAATCTTGTCTTCCCTTGTAAATGTTTCAACGCCTCATGATCAGTGTATAGAACAAACTCTTTCTGAAATAGATAGTGTCTCCAGTGTTTAATAGCTTGCACAACAGCATAAAATTCCACATCATATGTACTATATCTCATCTTTGCTCCTGATAGCTTCTCACTTAAATATGCAATAGGACGACCCCTCTGACTCAACACCCCTCCAATTCCAACCTTCGATGCGTCAGTATGTAATTCAAACAACAACTGAAAATCAGGTAATGTTAGAATTGGTGCTGTCGTCAACAACTCTTTGATTCGTTCAAAAGCAACTCTTGCTTCCTCCGTCCATGAAAACTGTTTGCCCTTCATACAATCAGTAACAGGCGCCATCACACTACTAAAGTGTGGAATAAATCTTCGATAGAATGAAGCCAACCCGTGGAAACTTTGAACTTCTGTTATCGTCTTGGGCTGTGGCCAATCTCTATTCGCTTCGACTTTACTTTGGTCAACCTGTATTCCTCCATCCGATACAATATACCCCAGAAATAAAACACTATGCGTCATGAACACGCACTTCTTCATTGCAGCATAAAATTGTTCTTGTCGCAGTACCATCAGTACTTCTCTCAGATGATTCAAATGTTCCTCTGGATTTCCACTATATATCAGAATGTCATCGAAATATACCACCACAAATTTTCCAATAAATGGTCTAAAAATTTAATTCATCACTCGCATAAATGTACTTGGCGCATTTGATAAACCAAATGGCATTACCAACCATTCGTATAGACCCTCCCTGGTTTTAAAAGCAGTCTTCCACTCATCACCTGGCCTGATACGAATTTGATGATATCCGCTCTTCAAATCAATCTTCGAAAAGATAGTAGCTCCGCTTATTTGATCTAGCAAGTCATCCAACCTCGGCATTGGAAATCTATATCTCACAGTAATCTTATTCAATGCTCGACTGTCAGTGCACATTCTCCACGTCCCGTCCTTCTTCGGTACTAACAAAGCTGGTACAGCACAAGGACTTAAACTCTCCTGCACACGCCCCTGTTCAAGCAATTCTTCCACCTGCCTTCGCAACTCCTCATGCTCTTTTGGACTCATTCGATAATGTGGTCTATGTGGCAGCATTGCTCCCGGAACAAGATCAATTTGATGTTGAATGTCTCTTAGTGGCGGTAACTCCTTCGGTAACTCTTCTGGAAATACATCCTCAAATTCTTTCAAAACTGGCTTCGCTTCTTCTGGAATTTCAACCTCTTCGCTGCTCTCTCGCCCAATCAACAAATATACTTCCGGCTCTTCTTCGACTTCTTTAACAAACTCCTTCAAGGTTAATAAAGTTTTCAGCTCTTCAATCTCCTCCAGTTTGTTTTCTTCTTGTTGACGCTTCTTGGGAACGAGAGTAATCTTCGTGCCTTCAAACATGAAACTGTAACTGTTGGTACGCCCATCATGTTGCACCGCCCTATCATATTGCCACGGTCTTCCCAACAACAAATGGCATACGTCCATGTCCACAACATCACACCAAATTTCGTCCTTGTATTTCTTCCCAATTGAAAAATTAACACAAGTCCTTCGACTAACTTTCACCTCCCCACATTTCCTCAACCAAGCTAACTTATACGGTTTCGGGTGCTTCTCTGTCTTCAATGATAACTTCTTTACAGCTTCTGTAGAGATAATGTTATCACAGCTTCCAGCATCAATAACAAATTTGCAAACCCTTCCCAAGATAGTGCACGTCGATTGAAAGATGTTACTCCTCAACCAGCTAGTCTCTTCCTCCTGCTTCGGTGTTAAGCAATTCCTCCTCATCATTAATGTATAACCATCATCTCCAGACAACAATTCTTCCTCCTCAACTGGTAATTGATTAGTATCTTCAGCCTCCTCATCCTCATCCTCAACCTCAGCAATCATTGCTCTCTTCTTTGGCTTTGGACACTCATTGCTTTTATGACCCAACTCCTGACAATTGTAACATTTGAAACTGTTGTTAACCTTTGCCTTCTCAGCCTCCTTCACCACTGGTTTACTGACAGGTTTAGAAACATTAGAACTTCCACTAACACCCTTCACTTGATTACTGGAATTCGTAAACACACCACCTCCACGCCTCCCTTGCTTCTCCCAAGCCAACGCTTTCTGATGTGCTTCCGCCATAGATCTTGGATCGAACATATTCACCATATCCTGGATCTGCATTCTCAATCCCCCAATGAATCTAGATGTCAGTTGTTCTTCCGTTTCCATAATATCATTCCTTGCAATAAGCTGATAAAATTCATCTGCGTAATCATTAACAGTCTTCGTGCCTTGCCTCAAGTTCTGCAAACGTTGATACATCAAAGATTGATAATTGTAAGGTAAGAACATTGCTTTCATTAATTTCTTCATCTTCTCCCAAGATTCAACTTTGGACTTCCCCATTCGTTCACGTGTAAGTTTGGTTTGCTGCCACCATGCTAAAGCTCTACCCCTCAACCTTGTAGCAACCAACTTCACTTTACGATGTTCTGGAACTTCTTTGAAATCGAAAATTTCTTCAACAATAGCCACCCAATCTAGAAACTCCTCCGCTTGCATGCCACCTTTGAATTCAGGAATTTCAGTCTTCATCCCCGACTCCCACTTGTGATCATACTCAGAGTAATTTCTTCCTTGTCCTCGTCCTCGTCCATGAACACTACCACCATCATACTCTTCTTCACAATCCGATGTATATCGATGTCGGTCCTGACCACCAACATCTCTATCACCACCATTTCTTCCACCAACATTCCTACGATCTACATTCCTCCGATCTCGATCAGTCACATTTCTATCCCGACTTCGATCATCAACATTTCTATCACAATCTCGATCCACGCTCCTATGATCACTATCAACACTTCTCTCTCGATTTGAATGTGGTGAAGCTCTACTTCTCCCATGGCTCGATTCCGGTGATACTCTTCTCTGATTTTGACTCATCTCCAACATCATCCTCTCTAATCGACCAATCCCTTCATTAATCTTCTCATTAAAATTGTCGTTAATTCTTTGCTCCATCTCATCGGCTTCTTCTCTCCCATACAAAGCATCAATGTTGCGATAACGGTTAGCTCTTCTCGGAGGCATGATCACTCTTCAACAAATTCCAACAAAAACTTCACTTCGATCTAAAAATCTTCAAATCAAAACTACCCACTTGTTGAAAACTTCAAAAATCTCCAAACGAACAATTCTCTTCAAAATCTCGATAACCCACTTCTCCAAATGATGTAAATCTCGCACAACTCCAAAAATCTATGCAAACTCCTTGCGCTCTAGCTTTGATACCAAATGATGCAGCGGCGGAATACAAAAATGATGATACGATGAGAATAGCAATCGGTGGATTGAGAAATACTGAAATGCCCAAATTCGTTGATCCGAAGATGCCGAATTCTATCTATCTCTGACACGTTGATCGCGCACGATACTGTGAAGAGAGATCTACAATTCTTCGAGCGTTGATCAAGCGCACTTGATGCCGCGAATTGGCTTCACTATCGTTGAATCGAGCGCACTCGATTGACCGAATGTGGAGATAGGAGATCACACTCGACTACCAATTGGATGAAAGCACAAAGCTTTATTTCAAAATCAACAACCTTTACAAACGACACACCTTGCCTATTTATAGGCATTACAACTCAACACAAATGACTTAAGGAATTACAACACAAAACAGTACATGCCTCAACAAACAATAGTACACGACTTAAGAAACAATAGTATTCGACTTAAGGGAAATCATCACAGCACGCGACTTAACGTTTAAAATATACGACTTAAACAGTGCCTCACGAATTCCTTCTTCAACACAAACAGAACAATACGCGACTTCAATTGTTCGCGATCTAAATTAGATATCTTTATTTGCAATTTTAGGTAGGCCTGGAGATACGATTTAGGCTTGAGTCGCGAGGCAATATGTCGGGGATGTTCTGTCGCGGCTTTGATTAAGGTCGAGGAAGATTGGGGAACAGGGAGTTAGTTCGGGTTGTTTGAAGTTGAGTCGTGGTTTCGGCATAAGGCGAGGCAAGGTGATGAGTCGAATACCGAGGCATTGATGAGTCGTAGGTCGAGATGTTGATGAGTCGTGGGTCGCCGAATACCGAGGCATCGTTGAGTCGTAGGTCGAGATGCTGATGAGTCGTGGGTCGCGGTAAAGTTGAATCGCGATTATGATGAGTCGGTTGTGAATTTAGGTCGTGGAATTGATAACTCGCGCGCGAGTTAGGGGATGAGTCGTGGCATTGCTGAGTCGTGGATGGCGATTTTAGGTTGAGGAATCGCGATACTGGGTTACTCGTCTTCGAATTCAGGTATGTTACTGCATCAATATGTTAAGTAAAATGCAAGTCGTTGCACATGTATGCACAGGCATCGGCACACAACAATGAAGTGGTTGAAAAACTGAATCAAGAAAAGCAATCTGTAAGTCTCCATTTTCAGTCCTCTTTTTCTGTTTGAGATGTAGTTTCTAATATTGATATAATTTAATTTGTTTGAGATGTAGTTTCTAATGAGCATGTTTAGTGAAATCACTGCATACAACAAGGTCATATATGTATGGGAAAAAAAATCCTAATATGATGCCATAAAATTAAGAAGTCACGTACAACGATTGTCAATACTAATCATGAAAAGGAAAACGTGTGTGTGTTCTCTTTACGTATACCATATTTATATACATGCATACCCTCAAACCAACCAACCCACCCACACTATACACAAAAGTATGGAAGTATCCGTTAAATTTCCATGCAACAGGACATTTTTCTTGTATTTTTTAATATACAAATGCCTTCTCATATATTTTTATAGTTACTAAACAGTATCTTCAAATGTGTTCTTGTATTATTAACCTTACTCTCAAAATAAAGTAGCATATAAAATAAAGCAGCATATAAAATAAAGTAGCATATAAAATAAAGGTTTTTGGAAAAATAAAATAAAATATTGTATGCAATCTTCTTTTTTATTATAATAATAGCAATAAAATATATTTACTTCCACAAGACCAAAGCACATCAACAATAATTTAAAACTTGCGTCTAATGCTCTACTTTTACTTCCCTGTCAAAAAAGTATTTGACTTGAAGCAAATCCTTGCAGAAGGATACTATTCTTTGAATGTGTGCATGCCTATGTATAAACAAATCCAAGAATTAATAATTTCCCACACAAATTGCAAAACGAAGTTATGGCATAAATTACCTCAGGCTTCTCTTTACTATCAAGACCCTTTTGTAGAGAAGATTTACGTTCTGTACCAGACTGATCACTATTTTGTTTTCCTCTGTTCTCAACCTTCTCCAACAATTTGCACTTTCTTTTATTACTGATTTGTTGATCCATATAGTTATTCTGTAGCACCTTTTACCAAATTAGAAATTTGAAAAAGAAAAAAGTACAATATTTGCTGGAGTGTTACCTCTTCACTATCAGATTCGTCGTCGCCACAAAAATAATTAGTCCACTCCTTCGATGCTAGAACTCTAGTTCTTTTTATTTATCTTGGTTTTTTGTTCCTGTTGATCTTATTTTCAATGATTTGTCCCTTATCAGATCTTTTGTACAGCTTGTTTCTTTCTTCTTATAAGTAGTATGATTATTAGAACAAATTTTACTAGGTATTTTGGCATGTTATGTAATACAATGACTAAGCAGCATTGGTATAAACTTTACCTTACCAATGCCATTAGATTTATCTCCACTTTTCAACTCTACCTTCCTAGCCTTCATTATACTTTTCTTCACATTTCTCTTAATATTATGTTAATCACTATAAAACTTGTTATATCCAGATCTATCCATCTTGACTTAAGACTTAAGGTTGAGTTGGGTAAAGAAATATTTATTAAATAAAAAGACAAGAAATTATGTTGATTCTTCCAAAGTTCATCTTCTTTGCTCAACCAAACAAAAAGAGTAATTATATGGATTGCATTTCTCTTGAATTGTGGTACAAATAAGGGATCACAAAGACAGACATAGCTTATGACCTAATAGGTGTGGATTGTAAACTACATAAGTTGCCTGAATAGAATGAGGTGAATGTGGTTCGGTTTGGATCAACAAGTTGAAATCAGGTTCAAGAGTGCTTTTTCGCACAAATCTGACCAGAGACACATTGCCATTAGATACATTCAGATCACAAGTTAAGCCAGATTCAAATATTTTGGACAAGTTTTGGTCATCAATATGGGTTGGATAATACTACTTCATTCCAATAAAATAATGTATCATACATGTACATATGCTCACTAGATCACAAAAGCTTTGATTCAGATTATGGCAAGTGCCTTTTGTTTGCTCGTTGTTAACATATAAATAACCTCAAAGTTAAAATTCATTCTGGCACCATATTGAAGATATTTATTTTTAGTAACATGCCTCAAATGTTGAGGCCGTTATGATAATAATAAGTTTATAGCACTAAACATGAGACGAGTTGAAAGGTATTATAACACGTCTAATGTATGGAGACCATTATGATAATAACAAGTTCATAGCCTCTAAACATGCTAAGAGTTGAAAGCTAATTGGCAAATGATAATGAAACATATAGAATTTTTACAAAGCATTTCCCTGAAAATAAATGTTAGTGATCATTGGACTAACCTTCTCAATAGAAGTATCTTCTTCACTGCTATACTCATCACTACTCTTGAAAATATAGTTCTGTAATATAAACAAATAATCTTGCTATAAAAAATCAAAACTAGAACTTTATATTTCGAAGAAAAAAAAATCATCAAACTGATATCACCTTTTGTTCATATTTTGTAAAAGGAGTTAACATAATATTCAAATTCCTAAATCATCTATAATGTTGTGCAACTAAATTTTGTGTTATATCCTCAAAAAGTTTGCAACTATTACAATTAAAAATACCATATAATTATCTAAATTTGTTTACCAGTTTATTATTTCAGTGATATAGTCATTTTTTGTCATTTTTAACCCCTTCTTGGTGAGAAAAAGTTTCCAATAAAAGCTATTTTTTTAGCCTATAAAAGTTTATGCATGCCTAAAAGTTAAAATACACTGGTAAGTGATTAGAGTTAGAAATTCTTTCATTACTGAAAAGAACATCCATATGGAATCAATTGCATATCGTTTCAAAATAAAATTTAAAATGAGAGGAGTGTTATGGTAAAACTTCGTTTAAAACGATGTGGTAGAAAGCAACGTGCGACTTGAAGGACATAATTCACTGTGGATTCTTACATCCGTCATTTTCTATAGGAATGAAGATGCTCTTGAATCGACATAGTTTGTTCTGTTCCTATTTACCAACCCAATTTGTTGAGAATCATTTAAACGGAAATACAAATCAATAACGCAAGTATTACCTTTGGCCAGGCTTGAAGAATCCCGCTCCAGCTGCTGAATCGGTCGGAACCAAGCTTAAGGAAGAGAGGGTTGCTGAGCTTTCATATTAACTCAATTGAAGGAAGAAGTGAGAGAACGTGCAGAATCGGTGAGAATCGAAGAGAGTGGAATTGTGAGATTTGAAGAGAGTGGAATCCTGAGGGAAGAAGAAGCGAATGTGAAAATTAAATTTGGCGGCCCTCAAATAATTTAGAGGGAAATGAATTTAGAATGCGAAATTTATTTCAGGAGGGTTATTAATTGCAGTAGATGATGCTGTCTTTTTATTTAATTGACCTAATCAACCTCAAACAACTTAATAATTGCAAGTCATGTTCTTATGCAATCCACGCTTGCTATTAATATAACATTTTCTTATAGTGTGTAGTGGACAGACTCTCGAGGTTTCTTGCGACCCACAGGGGTCAGTCATGTTGAGCTTCCTTTATTCCCTTGATTCATCACTAGGAGAGTTAGATTCAGTTCCAGTTGTTAGAGATTTCCCAGACGTTTTTGAGGAGGTTAGGGGCTACCCCCTAAGAGAGAGATCGACTTTAGGGTCTATCTGAATGACAATGCTAAGCCAGTGGCATTGCCCGTGAGACATATGGCTCCAAGGGAGAGGAACGAGTTAAGTAAGTAGATGAGTGAGCTATTAGAGAAAGGCTTCATCAGACGGAGCATATTTGAGTGGGGGCGCCAGTCGTCTTCGTTGCAAAGGAGGATGGTTGTAACATTCCCCCTTCTGACCGCCTCCAGTCGGTAGTTAAACCAACTCGAAACGTTCAAAAAGACGAATTGTTATTTAGTTTATAAGGTTTAAACAGAATCAGCCACAGAAACACAGATAATAACAATGAATTTAAACAAATGAATCTTGATTTCATTACTATAAATCTTTTTGAATACATCAGAGTTTATACAATTTAATACTGATACAGCGGAATATCTTAAAATACAATTTTCTTCTGAAAACTAAAGTGATTCTTTACTCTCTCTCTAACTTCGCTGCTCGAAAATCTTCAAGCTGTAAAAATACTCGGTCTGACCCGAGTATTATATTCAAAAGAAAATAATACACAGGTCAGTCTAATTCAAACCAGTTTATTAGTGCATAGAGGCAGTAATAATTTAAATAGACGACAGTCACAATAATTCTCGTCTATCCGACTCTTTAAACAAAGAAACCGGATAACGAAAATTTTAACACTAAACAGTGTTAAACAATAAATCAGCAGATTTAAATCATCAACAGAGATAAATAAACAATTTATCAAATCGACTAAATCAATTTAAAACAATTGAAATTGTCACTTTAAAATCATCAAAAACTCGATTGGCTGCCGTACACACGTGTGCATTCGTACACGTGTGCACTGCCCCGCCAACTCGTGTGCATAGATAACGGTGCAACATGAAACTGCTACAAATACACAGAGGCAACATCACATAACGAAACTGCAACTCAATCAATATGTCCAAACTGTATGCAATGGATGCAGACGTACAAGTGCAGCTCAACACAGTGAAACAAGTTCAAGTGGCAACATGAAACTTCGAACATGAATATACATGTATGGTGATACAGCAACACATGGATGCAACTCGACAATAGAGTAACAAAAGATTAGCATCAATGCATACTGGAATGAATGCATCAAAGTGACAATACAGAACAGCATATATAGAAGTACATCAACCAATCAACAACAGCTACAACAACACAGTGAACTCAGGCATGAACCAGTGATGTGCCACGACAACAAATTGAATGCAGACAGGTCTAACAAACTGGACAACATACAAGATCATCAAAGTGCACACAGTGAAGTACAACAGTGAAGGCATGTACACAACAAATCAAGACTGAACCAACATGAATGCATCAAAATGACAATATCCACAGTAAACAACATGATGCAGCAAGATACATGTATAGTGAACAGTGCAGTCCTTAAACAATGCAAGTAACTCAAATGGGGATACCGCATGGAGCAACAGAACATGTATGCAGTGAACAGTGAACAACTAAAGAAAACTGGACCAAGTTCAACCTTACTAGCAATTGCAGACCAGTGAACAATAAAATGGAACTGGACATTGTAATCTCAGGAGCGAAAAATGCTGGACAGTGCAAACACATGGATGATAATGCCACTACGACAGACAGTGCCGAAGCAAAAATGTATTGCTTCTTCAAAACAAAATACTGGACTACATGAAGCAGGGCAGCACTTAAAACTACATGTTTAGCCAAGCTGTCACTAAATGAATCTCTATTGCAATGCAGACTGAAATATGGGAGAATGCAAACCCAAGTCAACATGAATCACTTGAAAATCAAAGACCCCAAAACTGAATGGACTGCAAATTAAAAAAATGAAGGGTATAGCAACCATGAACTCATGTATACAGTTCAAGTATACGAGGGCAAAACCCAAAAGCATCAAAAAATCAGTTTAGGGAATATGCAAACCAGATAAGGGATGCACCAGAACAGGAAAATCAATTCAAAATTCAACTTAGATGAAGCAAAATATATATATATACATACAAGAATGCAAATATATATATATATGCATATATATATGCCAGAAATCAAGATGACAATCCAAGTGGTCAGAGACTAGGCAGAAGTGATACAGTGAGTGGTACAAGTGTAAATGCAAATGAGATACACTCAGGTCAAAGATCGCAGACTAGAGTTCAAGTAACTTCAGAAGTAAAATGAAGCATAAATATACACATGCACATGAGCTAGTAAATATGCAGCCGAGAGAACAACTGCAAGTAATGTGGAACAACAATTGCAAACAGGTTCAAGAAGACTGCGGCTTCAAAACATCGCATATACATATTTATGTTTCATTGGACCTTAATATGTAGTTCAACAGTGTATAACGAAGTCGTGAAACAGCAGTCTTAGTGGTGAACCAGGAAATCAAGTGAACCAGTAAATGATACAATAGCAACATAAACAAACAAATCATGGAACAACCATATCAATGTCAGGGCAGTGCCTAAGTTTCGAATCAAAATAAGGCCGCAGGTGACTTCAAACAATTTCGTATTCAAAATTTCAGAGAATTTAGTTAATCCAGGGTACAAGTTTAAACAATTTCAAGTGACCGAAGTCAATCAGTTCAAGGCCAAGGAAATGGTAAAAATTGAACAGCCCAAAACCAACACAGTGCCACGACGAACAAATTAATGCCGAAATCACCCAAAACAAATCAATATCGTTACACCCACATCCAAAATCATCAATACAGTGGATAACAAAAATCGAACTACCTCAGTACGAAACGAGGAAAGAATTAGATGTGAGGGGCGAAAACCACTCACCTTAGCTATCGGAGCGCAGATCGAAGCAAAGATGAACGGAGATTGATCGCCCTAGTTGAAGACGAGCGAAGAGGAAGACGAAGCCCTAAATTTCCACATCGAACGAGACGAGATCAAAGCCGCCATTATTTTTCTTCTCGTCTGTTTTAGGTTTAGGGTTTGTGAATGAAATGAGAAAGGGATCGGGTATAGGGTTTTAAATGAAATGAATGGGCCGAGATAAAATTTTAAAGCCCAAAACCCTTTAACAAATTTTTCTTGTTTTCTTCCAAAAGAATTCTAACCGATTCAAAAATTCCAACAACAATTTTTATTAAACGAATTCCAATTCGAATCGAAGCTCCTATAAGCAATTAACTAGCAGAGAAATCGTTTAACAATGATATCAAATCGATGCGAAAACCCCGGTTATCACCGAAATTTAAATTGAATCCGAATAGATTTTCTACGCGTTTATACGTCGTATATTCACAAAACAACTCTGATAAATACGAAATTTTGAAATCCGGTAATAATTTAATATTACGGACCCAATGAAACTGGTTTCGTCAAATTCCGAGACTGTGCCTCGGAAGGCTATTTTTAAATTCGATTTCAAACGATACAATTTCAAAACTGAACAAATCGCTTTCAAATTCAATTCTGAAGCTTCTATTATCTCCAGTATTATCAATATGAATTTTCTAAGCCTTTAAATTATTTTTAACCGGCTTAAAATTGAAGATTCAAATTTTATTCAACTTTCAATAGATTAAATTCAAAAATTTAATCGCCAATTCATTCTGATAATTTGAAATTCAAGTCAAATCATCATTCAAATATTTAAAATTAATTAAATATTCTCAAATTAAATTGTTTAAAATTCAGGGTCGTTACAAACTCCCCTCCTTAAAAACTTTTCGTCCACGAAAAGGAAAAGTTGTTAAAATTTCACCGATATTTATACTCTAGTAAAAATTTTCTAAGCTTAAAACTTATTACAAATAAATGAATATAGGATTCATTTCATTTGTTTAATCTCACTAGTTTTGTTTATCTTCTCTTTTGTTCATTGATTTTCTAAAATCAAAACACAAAAGTCTTTTACTAACATTTTCGATTTACAACTCAGATTCAAACTTAAAATCTGTCACGTTAGAGATTTATATAATATATCTCTTCCAAAGCTGTGGACTTTCAAAACATTGCAAAAATCCTCTTCCTTAATTTATTAGGTAGGAATTTTTGTAATTCTAATTTCAACTATTGATTTGCTATTTAAAGTTTGAAAATACTTGCTAACTCGAAATTTAACAAGTCCATCTTCGTTCTCACAGACATTAGGCATACGCTGGCCAGGCGCAGGTCTAAAAATCTCCAAGTACTAAATATACTTGCTTCAATTTCCAGTGAAAATACTTTTAAAAATTCTTTTAAAAATGGATATGGAAAGCACGTTCCCCCATGGATCACAGTTTACCCGGCGGTTACGCTACTATCTCAGTAGAATCGCTTGTAACCGTAGATTTCACATCTCTCTTGAATTTCGCCATGGTTGTTGCCATAGATCGCGGTCCACACGGCGGTTACGCTACTATCCCAGTAGAATCGCTTGTAACCGTAGGCATCTCGCCCCTCGAATTTCGCTTTGGCGCTTAGATTGCAGTTTACTCGGCGGTTGCGCCATTATCCCAATGGAATCGCTTGTAACTGTAGGCATCTCGCCCCTCAAATTACGCTAACATACATCATAATCAACATGATCCCATCACGAGGGATTCTAGTCCAAATGGACATTCCAACTTATGGAAAATTCTACGTAGCTACGAATTTCAAATGGACACTCTTCACGAGTTCCAATACCTTCTCCAATAATAAATGGAAGGTACTTTCCATATCCTCAGTTTAGAAAACATAATACTATACATATATAGTTCTTCATTTCACATTTCGTACATATCATACTCATGTAAACCTACATAAGATTTCCATAACAATGTCTTTCTAAACTGACGGTTTCAATTCACCGCATTCATATATATATATAAGTTCTGAAAACTTACATATTCCATATTCATAACAAAATAGAGGATTTCAAAATTTTCCTCTAAGTCGATTTAGAAATTTAAGGTTATCTCAAACCTAATTCATATTCATAATTCCATTTATTATCGACTTTCACATTCGATTTGAATTACACATCACATCGTCAATTCTCAACACAGAATTGATGTCTATCGATATATAACCTCTGAGCTCGTACGTCTCAGAGAAGGGTGTTAAGCTAAGAGAATAAATTCTCCGCCACCAACAGATATATATTTAATAGAGATCAATTGCTATGTCATCAATTCACAATGTTAGACATACAATCCAAATCATCATCTGAAATTCAAAGCTCAACTTATATTGTCTTTGATGTCGAAGTTAAACTCAATTTTAACTTAACGATTCAATCTGTTTGAAAATTTTCAAATTGAACAAATTGTTCAAATCCTCATTTAACTTTTCAACTTCGACTTCAAAAATGAATTTCAAATCATTTATTCCTTACGGAATATATTCACAACATCTCATATTTGGAAAAACATTTCCATACTTATTTAAAAATAAGTAATTCACAAATCCATTTTATTTCAACATTTGAAAATATTCAATATACTTAAATCAAAATTAAGTATATGTTTCATCTTTAAGGAAATCATTCTCTTTTACATATTTATTTGAGTCAAAACGAATGTTACGTAAAACATCGTTACGACAACTCAAAATCACCAGTATAGGAATTCGAAAATTAGATAGATGTATAAATCCCGATACTATACAAAACATTTCCTTTCGGAAATCATTTACTATAACAACAGTGTTATAGTCCACCATTTCCTTATATTCGAAAACGTCTATTTCAACAATGAATGTTGAAATCTATGGTTTCGATATTCAATGCCTTTAAAAACATCTTTAAAACATTTATCTTCGTTTTAAAATATCGATTTTCCAAACATGTCCATTTTATTCAATAATATATTCACGGTCCAAAATTGTGAATATACATCGTTTAACAAACTATACAGAATTTTACTTATCAAAATAAGTCAGTTTCGAATTTATAAACAACGTTTATAAATTCTATTTCTATTCATAAAGACTTCAATTCATAAAAATTGCTTTATTAACCATTCCTTTATAACTCAGTTTTATATCAGAATTTTAATTTACAAGTAAATTACTTATAAATTCTTTTATTTCGCAACTTCGAATCATTTTATAACTTCACAATTTTAATTCTGTAATTTCCATTCACTTATGAAATCCATTAATATTTCATTTTTTTTAACACTTATACAAATTATTTTAAAATTCAAATATAATATCAACACTTTCAAATCTTTAATTTAAGCCGTTTATAATAATTCAAAATTTCCAATTTAAACTATTATATAAATTTATCAGTTTTCCATTTCCAAGGTAATCACTAGTTCTTTAGTAAACCATTCATCGACTTGGTTTTCAATCTAATCGCATTTGATTCATTCACATTGGATTTTACTAACATTCATTCATATTCAATTAGTTCACTTTCACTAATTCATATTCGAGTTAGTTTGCTTTCAATTCAAATCAAATTTGATTCTCTTTAAATTTACTTATCTTTCAATTTGAATTCAATTACTTAGCTTTCCAATTTCATTAATTCAATTTCATTAATACTTAATGAATTCTATAAAATCAACTAGCAACCAATGCACATTCAACTTAACCAAATTTATTTACTTTGCTTACATTCAATTTGGTTCAACATACTTAATTTCAATTGGTTTATATTCCAATTCTGATTGAATTCTTATACTCACCATATTCACTAATTCGCTTTTACAGTTAAAGTTGAATTTCCTTTTTATAACTCAAATTCATATTCATTCTTCACTTTATCAATTCATTTTGATATCAAATTCAATTTGATTCACTATTACTTAAGCCATGTTTCATTTTATCTCTACTTGCATTTATTTTCACCATAAAACTTAAGTTCGTCTCAAATTTATTTGAAATTCTATTTTATTTAACTTTACTAAAGTCAAATTCATATCACATTTCAAAATTCAGATTTTTGTTTTACTTAACAAAACTGTTTAACATTTTAACAACTGGTTTTACTTAAATTCTCATTTTATAAGTTAAACAACTTATTAATTTACACTTTCCAATTCATATCATATAATCACTTATCCTTTAAGTTTAACTTTCCATCTCAACAATTTATCAAATCAAGTTCAATTTATTTAACTTCCTTTAGTTAAATTTCCAAATCATATATTTATTGATACTAATTCAATTCAATTTAACTTTTCTTAAGTTAAAAATCTTTATTTTCAAAAACAATTTTATACTTCTTTGGATTTGGAAAAAAACATTTTCTTTAAAGTGTTTCTAGTAACTATTCATATTAAACATCATAAACTAAGCTTTGTGTAAACCAAAGCTCTGATACCACCTTGTAACATTCCCCCTTCTGACCGCCTCCAGTCGGTAGTTAAACCAACTCGAAACGTTCAAAAAGACGAATTGTTATTTAGTTTATAAGGTTTAAACAGAATCAGCCACAGAAACACAGATAATAACAATGAATTTAAACAAATGAATCTTGATTTCATTACTATAAATCTTTTTGAATACATCAGAGTTTATACAATTTAATACTGATACAGCGGAATATCTTAAAATACAATTTTCTTCTGAAAACTAAAGTGATTCTTTACTCTCTCTCTAACTTCGCTGCTCGAAAATCTTCAAGCTGTAAAAATACTCGGTCTGACCCGAGTATTATATTCAAAAGAAAATAATACACAGGTCAGTCTAATTCAAACCAGTTTATTAGTGCATAGAGGCAGTAATAATTTAAATAGACGACAGTCACAATAATTCTCGTCTATCCGACTCTTTAAACAAAGAAACCGGATAACGAAAATTTTAACACTAAACAGTGTTAAACAATAAATCAGCAGATTTAAATCATCAACAGAGATAAATAAACAATTTATCAAATCGACTAAATCAATTTAAAACAATTGAAATTGTCACTTTAAAATCATCAAAAACTCGATTGGCTGCCGTACACACGTGTGCATTCGTACACGTGTGCACTGCCCCGCCAACTCGTGTGCATAGATAACGGTGCAACATGAAACTGCTACAAATACACAGAGGCAACATCACATAACGAAACTGCAACTCAATCAATATGTCCAAACTGTATGCAATGGATGCAGACGTACAAGTGCAGCTCAACACAGTGAAACAAGTTCAAGTGGCAACATGAAACTTCGAACATGAATATACATGTATGGTGATACAGCAACACATGGATGCAACTCGACAACAGAGTAACAAAAGATTAGCATCAATGCATACTGGAATGAATGCATCAAAGTGACAATACAGAACAGCATATATAGAAGTACATCAACCAATCAACAACAGCTACAACAACACAGTGAACTCAGGCATGAACCAGTGATGTGCCACGACAACAAATTGAATGCAGACAGGTCTAACAAACTGGACAACATACAAGATCATCAAAGTGCACACAGTGAAGTACAACAGTGAAGGCATGTACACAACAAATCAAGACTGAACCAACATGAATGCATCAAAATGACAATATCCACAGTAAACAACATGATGCAGCAAGATACATGTATAGTGAACAGTGCAGTCCTTAAACAATGCAAGTAACTCAAATGGGGATACCGCATGGAGCAACAGAACATGTATGCAGTGAACAGTGAACAACTAAAGAAAACTGGACCAAGTTCAACCTTACTAGCAATTGCAGACCAGTGAACAATAAAATGGAACTGGACATTGTAATCTCAGGAGCGAAAAATGCTGGACAGTGCAAACACATGGATGATAATGCCACTACGACAGACAGTGCCGAAGCAAAAATGTATTGCTTCTTCAAAACAAAATACTGGACTACATGAAGCAGGGCAGCACTTAAAACTACATGTTTAGCCAAGCTGTCACTAAATGAATCTCTATTGCAATGCAGACTGAAATATGGGAGAATGCAAACCCAAGTCAACATGAATCACTTGAAAATCAAAGACCCCAAAACTGAATGGACTGCAAATTACAAAAATGAAGGGTATAGCAACCATGAACTCATGTATACAGTTCAAGTATACGAGGGCAAAACCCAAAAGCATCAAAAAATCAGTTTAGGGAATATGCAAACCAGATAAGGGATGCACCAGAACAGGAAAATCAATTCAAAATTCAACTTAGATGAAGCAAAATATATATATACATACAAGAATGCAAATATATATATATATATGCATATATATATATGCCAGAAATCAAGATGACAATCCAAGTGGTCAGAGACTAGGCAGAAGTGATACAGTGAGTGGTACAAGTGTAAATGCAAATGAGATACACTCAGGTCAAAGATCGCAGACTAGAGTTCAAGTAACTTCAGAAGTAAAATGAAGCATAAATATACACATGCACATGAGCTAGTAAATATGCAGCCGAGAGAACAACTGCAAGTAATGTGGAACAACAATTGCAAACAGGTTCAAGAAGACTGCGGCTTCAAAACATCGCATATACATATTTATGTTTCATTGGACCTTAATATGTAGTTCAACAGTGTATAACGAAGTCGTGAAACAGCAGTCTTAGTGGTGAACCAGGAAATCAAGTGAACCAGTAAATGATACAATAGCAACATAAACAAGCAAATCATGGAACAACCATATCAATGTCAGGGCAGTGCCTAAGTTTCGAATCAAAATAAGGCCGCAGGTGACTTCAAACAATTTCGTATTCAAAATTTCAGAGAATTTAGTTAATCCAGGGTACAAGTTTAAACAATTTCAAGTGACCGAAGTCAATCAGTTCAAGGCCAAGGAAATGGTAAAAATTGAACAGCCCAAAACCAACACAGTGCCACGACGAACAAATTAATGCCGAAATCACCCAAAACAAATCAATATCGTTACACCCACATCCAAAATCATCAATACAGTGGATAACAAAAATCGAACTACCTCAGTACGAAACGAGGAAAGAATTAGATGTGAGGGGCGAAAACCACTCACCTTAGCTATCGGAGCGCAGATCGAAGCAAAGATGAACGGAGATTGATCGCCCTAGTTGAAGACGAGCGAAGAGGAAGACGAAGCCCTAAATTTCCACATCGAACGAGACGAGATCAAAGCCGCCATTATTTTTCTTCTCGTCTGTTTTAGGTTTAGGGTTTGTGAATGAAATGAGAAAGGGATCGGGTATAGGGTTTTAAATGAAATGAATGGGCCGAGATAAAATTTTAAAGCCCAAAACCCTTTAACAATTTTTTCTTGTTTTCTTCCAAAAGAATTCTAACCAATTCAAAAATTCCAACAACAATTTTTATTAAACGAATTCCAATTCGAATCGAAGCTCCTATAAGCAATTAACTAGCAGAGAAATCGTTTAACAATGATATCAAATCGATGCGAAAACCCCGGTTATCACCGAAATTTAAATTGAATCCGAATAGATTTTCTACGCGTTTATACGTCGTATATTCACAAAACAACTCTGATAAATACGAAATTTTGAAATCCGGTAATAATTTAATATTACGGACCCAATGAAACTGGTTTCGTCAAATTCCGAGACTGTGCCTCGGAAGGCTATTTTTAAATTCGATTTCAAACGATACAATTTCAAAACTGAACAAATCGCTTTCAAATTCAATTCTGAAGCTTCTATTATCTCCAGTATTATCAATATGAATTTTCTAAGCGTTTAAATTATTTTTAACCGGCTTAAAATTGAAGATTCAAATTTTATTCAACTTTCAATAGATTAAATTCAAAAATTTAATCGCCAATTCATTCTGATAATTTGAAATTCAAGTCAAATCATCATTCAAATATTTAAAATTAATTAAATATTCTCAAATTAAATTGTTCAAAATTCAGGGTCGTTACAATGGTTCCCTTCGACTTTGTGTAGACTATAGAGAGTTGAATAAGCTCATGAAGAAGAACCGTTACCCACTTCCTAGGATAGACGATCTTTTAGATCAGTTGGTTGGCTCTTCAGTATTTTCTCAGCTTGACTTAGGCACTGGATTTCATCAGCTTAGGGTCGTTGACGATAACATCGATAAGATAGCATTTAGGACACCCAATGGATTCTTTGAGTGGTTGGTTATGCTGTTTGGCCTGACCAATGCCCCAGCCTATTTTGTAGATCTGACGAGCCATGTTTTTTGAGATGTCCTAAATAAGTTCGTTGTACTGTTTGTGGGCGACATTCTGGTTTTTTCTAAGAGTATGGAAGAGCATGTTATTCATCTTGAGGAGGTTCTTCGTACACTTCGTGTTCATCAGTTGAAAGCAAAATTCTCGAAGTGTCACTTTTGCCGTGAGGAGGTGTGTTACTTGGGGCATGTATCTCAAGAGAGGGTCTAGCTATGGATCCCGCTAAGGTAGTAGCGGTACAGGATTGGAAGGCCCCCGAGAACGCTGCTGAAGTTAGAAGCTTCCTAGGTTTGGCTGGTTATTATAGGAAGTTTATCAAAGATTTTGCAAAGATTTCAGCACCGCTTACTCACCTCACTAAGAAGAATGCGACATTCATGTGAGACGTGGATTGTGAGGATTCCTTCACGATGCTAAAAAGGGCCCTTACTAGTGCACCAGTGTTAGTTTTACCCAACGGAGCTAAGCCTTTTACAGTATACACTGATGCATGTGGGACTGGCCTTGGGGGCAGTATTGATGCAGGAGGAGATGGTAGTATGCTATAGGAGTAGACAGTTGAGAACTCATGAGAACAACTACCCCACCCATGATTTGGAGCTGGCTGCTATTGTTTTCGCGCTCAAGTCTTGGTGACATTACTTGCTAGGAGAGAGGTTCGAGCTTTTCACTGACCATAAATTATTGAAGTACTTGTTCTCACAAAAGGATTTAAACTTGAGGCAGCAGCGTTGGATGGAGTTTTTGACATCATATGACTTTGAGATAGCTTACACCCATGGCAAGGGGAACGTGGTTGCAGATGCGTTAAGTAGGAAGAGAACAACCCTTTGCCCAATGTTCGTGGAGTGGAAAAGCTTAGATTTTATTTCCACCTTTGATTTTAAGCCCTCTACGGACATTATTCCTGGATTATTGGCATCACTTGAGGTTAAGCCTACCCTCATAGATTAGATTGGCTCAAGGCGGCGAGAGGATTCAGAGCTTGTGGATATTCTGGATAGGATTAGCAGAGGAGAGGTCTCTAGAAACGCTATTCCATCGATAGTAAAGGGTGGCTAAGGAGAGATGGAAGACTTTGTGTCCCCCGCACTGGTGATTTGATGAGTGCGGTTCTAGCAGAAGCACACCATTCTTGGACGATTATTCATCCGGGTGGTGATAAGCTGTATAGGGACATGAAGAGAGTGTTTTATTGGAGTGGCATGAAGAAGGATGTAGCAGAGTTTGTGGCTAAGTGTCTTGTGTGAAAAGGGTTAAGGCGGAGCAGCAGAGGCCTGGCAGAATGCTTCAACCATTGGATGTACCCGAATGGAAGTGGGATAGTGTTTCGATGGACTTCATAGATGGTTTACCCCGATCTAGGAAGAGGAATATTCGGGTGATTATAGATCGTTTGACTAAGAGCGCCCACTTCATTCCAGTCAAGAGTAAGAGGACATCACCTTATTTGGCATCCATATACATTCGTGAGATAGTCCGACTTCATGGAGTTCTCTCTAACATAGTGAGGGACAAAGATCCTATCTTTACTGGCGAGTTTTGGAGGAGCTTGCAAGAGGCTTTAGGGACACAACTTAGAATTAGTACAACTTATCACCCTCAAGCGGATGGCCAAACAGAGAGAGTTAATAGTGTTCTTGAAGATTTGTTGAGTATGTGCATTCTTAATTTTGGAGGGACTTGGGAGGAGCACCTTCCTTTAGTGGAATTTTCTTATAACAATAGTTTTTAGGCTAGCATTGGGATGGCTCCTTTTGAAGCCATTTATGGATGACCTTGCAAGTTACCTTCGTGTTGGTTGGAGTCAACAGAAAGATTGCTACTTGGTCCCGACATGGTTAGAGAGACTTCGAAAAATATTGATTTGATTAGAAGAAGAATGAATATGGCCCAAGATATACAGAAATCCTATGTAGATAAGCGGAGAAGGGATATGAGTTCGAGGTAGGAGATTTTGTTTTCATTAAGGTGTCTCCACTAAGGAAGGTATTAAGGTTTGGATCAAGTGGGAAACTTGCTCCCAGATTCGTAGGACCGTTCCCCATTATGGAAATAGTAGGGAAGATGGCGTATCGGATAAAGCTACCGAAGAGGCTCACGGGAGTTCATAATGTTTTTCATGTTTTGCACTTGAGAAAGTGCTTACATGATTCAGTAGAGGTAGTGGAACCTAGCCAACTTGAGGAAGTTGAAGTGGAGAGAGAAGCATCGGTTCGTCGCATTCCTACCAAGATCGTTGGACATGATATCAAGAAGCTTAGGAATAAAGAAGTCCCTTTGGTTAAGGTGCAGTGGGGAAATAGTATTGAGGACGCTACGTGGGAGGCTGAGGAGAAAATACGTATCTCTTATCCGCATCTCTTCGATGGTACATCTTGAATTTCCTATTTCCATCTTTAGTTTTGAATAGGTTCTTTCCTTTAGTATCCTTTGGGAGGGTAGATCTTAGGATTTAACCTATGGATGGTAGGACTGAATGTAAACATGTTATTAGAACATGTTATGTGTGTTGGACGCAAGTGGTTGCAAGTGTTTGCCAGTGGATGCTAATGGATGCATATACACACACTAGGCACTATTATCTCTTAGAGATCGGCCTAACTAGGTCTCTAAAGCATATGCATATGGATGTGTGTGCACTTGCATTTTTATTTCAGGGTTGCTATGAATGGGTGATTAGCATATGATTGTTGCATTTGGATGATGATTGTAGCATGCATATAGAACTATCAGTTGTCATTAAGGAATTTGCATTCATTTGGATACATGGCACAGACATGAGCACATAAAAAGGAGGTCGACTGAATTAGTAGACCGCCTAACCTTTTGCATTAGTTAGGGACATTAACACTACACTATTGCATATATCATAAATTGCATTAAAAAGCTTAAGGACAATGGATGTAATGGATGATGGTTGAATATGTGGTTGTGGAATTTGGATGAAAATATTTATTTCATTTTTCTGTCCTTGGAGATTTCGGGGGCGAAATCCTTTAAGGAAGGGGGAATGTAACAACCCAAAAAATTAAAGTAATAATAATTAATTAACAAATTAATTGAATAATAAAATAGGGTTGGGAAATTGTCAGAATTGAGCCATGAGAGTTGCACCATTGGGTCTGTGGTAATTTTCTAAGCAATTTTCATATATAACTTGTTGAAATCCGAGTCGGTATGGACAAGTTATGAGAGAAACAAAGAAAATCAGAATTATATATATAATTAAACAAAAATGAAAAAAAAGGCCAGACCCATTACGGGTCGACCCGCACCTGAGTCGGGACGACCAATAGGTCGACCCATCTATCGGCCAGGTCGACCCGCATTTTTCCCTGGATGATTTTTCATCCAAGTGCGAGCCAAAGACTGTAAATCTGATTTTTGGAGAAATCCCGTGCGTTCGTAGCTGCATCCGATGGTTCCTAGTGAGCCTGTGACGTGGTTGCACCAGATTAAATCTTCAAATTCGACGGCCTGAGATCCCTAAGCCACACTATAAATAGAACCCTAGGCCTAGCTATTTTTCTCATTCGGATTTTCTTCCAATTGGGTTCATTGCCTGAGGCTGAACCCTAAATAGAAAAAATTTCTGAGGAGGAAATCTTTTTAAAAATATTTTACACCCTAGAAGTGGATCCAGGAAGGCCTAGGATTAGAGCTAAGGACCACATGTGAGTGTTTTGTAATTATTTCGGATTTATAAGCAATTTAAAATAATAGGGTTCTCAATAGTTGTAGTTTTTCTACAATTTTGAGATAGTTTTTATGTAAGTTTATTTACAGTCAGTTTTTAAGTAAATTTCAGAATTTCTTTTCAGTCTATTTTTATTCAGCTATTTTATTCAGTTATTTGCAGTTATTTACTGTTATTTACGGTTATCTACAGTTATTTACATCTGTTTTAAGTTGGAATTTAGCCAGTACATGTTAGTTTCTTTTTATAGAGATTTAATCCTTTTTGACGCGAATAAAATATTAAAAAGAGAAGAATTCGAAAATATGGATTAAAATAGAAAAACACTAAATTTACAGAAATCAGATGTAAAATGAGAAAAACTGAAATAAAATGGAGATGGACTGAAATTGGCAAATTTGAGATATTTTCAAGCATGATTATAACAAGTGGTTATAATAAAAAGAGAAAATAGAAGAGTAACAGTTGCAAGAACAATTATAACACGTAGGTTATAATTAGAAAGAAAGAAATAACAGAAGGGGCTTATTTTAAAAATTAGATCTTGGATTAAGTTAATAAGCAAATATAGCAGTAGTGGCTCGTACCGGCAGCATTCCCTTTCAGGTCTAGGACTGATGGTCTCACACGTGGGTGAGGCTGGGCACGCTTATGCTGATTAGGGTAAACAAGTGGCCAATAGATAGAGGCTCAAATTTGGGGGTTTGGGCAAGGGGCGTAAAGTTAGAAGATTTGTTTGTTAGGACCAGTACCGACAGCATTCCCTTTCAGGTCGTGGACTGGGCACGCTTATGCTGATTAGGGTAAATAAATGGTCAAGTAGGGGGCACAGTTAGTGTGTACCGGCGATGACCGAGCGTGCGGCATCGATTAGGGTAAATAATTCGCTACTGCGTCCTAAGCGCTAAGAGGTACCTTTTGCTTTGGGACCAATAGGATTAGTTCAAGTGGCACAACAGAGATAGGAAAGGCCGATCAATGGGTAGGATCAGGATTTCAGCCTAATCGAGTTAGAAGTTGAGATATGATTAGGGTTTCAGCCTAATCACAACAGTTTAAGACAAGTGCAAAGAATCAAAGCAAACGGTCAAATAGAATCAGAAACAGTATTTTATGCAAGTTTTATCTTTTCTGTATCTTCCTTTCATGCTAGAACTATTGCTTAGTGTATTATCTTTATCTTGCTTAGAAATGCTAGTAATTACTTTCACTCATCAGACTTATTGTTGACCCACTCCTCTATCTTTCCTTTTTTCCCAATAGGCCAGCAGAGTTGAGGATAGTTGATTCAGGTTGCTTGGAGATTCATTTCCGAAGTTTTCTCATTTCAGATGTATTCTTCTGCTTTTCATCTTTTTCATCTGGCTTATGATGGATTGGCACTTGTGAGAGGGATTTTTTTTGTACTCTAATTATGTAAGACTGAGATGTATTTTCACGAGACATGAGAGATTTTGAGTTTTTGAGACATGTTATGTTTTTATGACTTATTTTGAGATGAAGTTTAATTCTGGATGATAAGTTATGTGTTTTCCGCTGCTTTTACTTATTTGTCTTGTGAATCTTAGTCTTTGTGATGCTTTAGCTATACTTAAAACACACCACATCCTTTGGTGTGCCCTTTTTGGGAATACTAAGCAGTGTGAGGTGTTTCAGGGTTGATGATTTGGAGGAGTTGAAGATTAGCTAAATGAGGAGGAGGATTACAGTTGCTACCTGGATAGGAAAGTACGATAAGGGAAGGAACATCTATGATTTTTCTATTTAAATTAACTTTTTGTTCATGCTTGGAGACTATTAATGGCCAGTTAATGTTGTCGATGGGGATAGATGGTTGTCAAGATCATTGGAGATGTCAGATAGTTCATCATCGGATTTGTAATTGGGCTCAAGGATAGAAAATGGGTTATCAATTTGAATCAAGAAGGGACAAATTGTGGATATACTGCTAGAACACAGTGATGGAGATTGGTTGTTACACGCTTGTTTGCCTTTATCCCCTTCCATATTCCTAGCTAGTCTATGAGTTAATTGATGTGCATGGGAATTTAATTGGGAAGAGGATGTGGCATTGGATGGTTGGTTAACTTGTTTGGGAAGATAGGCAGTTGCATGAGAATTTATTGCTGTTTTGTTTTTATTTAGTCCCTCATTATTAATTAATACATATTTTTTATTGACAAGACTTGCATTATTATTCTTAAGATAGGTAACATCGGGAGGGGGGGGACATGCATTGAAGAAGCATTATCTAGTTGGCTGCCAAGGATAAGTTTGTTGTTTTATTTGGAAGTGATTGTGCCATTCTTTTACGTTGTTGTAAATTGTGCATTATTTTTCCTTTTTTTGTGAACCCTTCATTAACAGAATGCATTACCTTTGTCTCTTCCTTCTATCTTTCTTTAACTCTATTTTTCCCACATCAGTTCTTCTTTTGTTAACATCTTGACTACCCACTAATGTACAATTTTCAGTCTTGTGACCAAACACCTTACAAGATGAGCATATATCTGGAACCCAAACGTATTCAACACCAATTTCCTACTTCGGTACTGGTGATATGCATAGGAATACTCTTAGGCAATTCAACGGATAGATATATTTCCACTAGTCGCACGTTGCTTTCTACCACATCGTTTTAAACGAAGTTCCGGCAGGTTAACGTTACAAATCTGGTATCTCTTAAATACGAATACACAATTGCATTTTTGCATGCTCAACCCGATTTAGCCTCGCAGTTGATTCATCTAAAGACAACACTTTGCCCAGATGGCTAGCAATCCAGTTAATACTTATATGGGTCCAATGAACTGATGGTATTTTGTTAAGGTACACCCATATAGGAATCATCTTGATTTTTTTTTCTCTAATTCTATCAATAGTAGGTTCCTAAGAAGGTATAAAAAATAATTTACCTCTTATAATTAATCGATCGGCCCCCATTATTTTCTGTCTTCACTCCTTATTCTGAAGAGAGACCCTTCAAATTTAATGTCCATCCCTTCTAAATTCTTCCACACTATCTTAAGATGTTGGAAAACAGCCGAGTTAGAAAGTTTTTTATCTAGAGAAAAATCCCACCATATGGTTTTTCCAAAATGAGGAGCCCACTGCTGTCACTTTTGGTGGAGGAACTAATGCATTCAGAGATGAATATTCTAGCTTAAACTCCCTTTATTTGTATTTCCCCGCATTTCTAGAAGGGTTATTAAACAAAGAAGACCATGGCTTGCTTCCACTATCATGGATCTAAGCTTTAGTAGAGAGAGAACCAGCATTAAGGGGATGATCAGAAGGACAAGGGTCCGGAGGGATAAGGATAGGAGGAAGGAGGGGTTGGATGGGACCGAAGTTTGGGTCAGGAGGAAAGAGTTAGGGTTTGGATTGAGAGAGGGAAGGATTAGATTGGAAAGGGATAATAGGAAGGGAGACCACCATGGCAAAGGATTCGATTTAAAACAAATATTAGCGTAAAAATGATATTTAAATTAAGTATTTTTCTCTAATCATTTTAGGATTGTTTTCTAACCTATATTAGAGTGTTTTAAAATCAATTTCATGTTTAAATATATTTTCAGTAATTAATTATGAATTTTTATAGTAAGCGGGTTTTAAAATAAAAACATGTTTGTTTTTTGTTTTTCCATTTATTTCAAAGTTTATTATTTTTACTTTATTTCTTTATGAATAATTATATTATATTGTTAAGTAGTTTGAAAGTGTTTTAACATAATTATAAGTATTTTAAAAGTGTGTGTGTATATATATATATATTTAAGTTTTAAAAAGAAATTTAAGTATTTTATAAAAGTAGTAAAAGAAGTTTTGGATTTAACTCTTAAATTAAAATAAATGGTTTTGTGAATTTAATTAAATGTGTATTACCTTAATTAGTAAGTGTGGATATGCTTTGATCTTTAAAAAGAATGTCTTAAAGTTAATGATAGGGATAAAAATGATATTGGGTTGTAGGAAATAATGTTTTAGTAACATTTTTTGCCTTATTAATTTTACTTAGGAATATAATTACTACTTTAAAATGAATACTTTAAGGATAATTATAAGTGAAATGGGTTTAGATTTGTAGTGACAAATATTTAAGTAACAATTGTCTTTAACCCTTAAGAATATACTTAGATCTTTAGTAATGGATATTAAAAAGACAATAATAAGTATGGAATCTTTTTTAAAAAGAGGGAAACAATAAATTTTTAACTTATAAAATAGAAGGGGTTTATAGTAACAATGTTTAAGTAACATATGTTTTAACCTCTTTGATTATAATTTAAAGTAAGTAAATCTTGTTAATGATTTGCGAATATACTTATACATTTGAGATAAGTATATGAATATTTTTGAATTAAAGAAAAGAGTATAAATGAATAGTAAAATACAAGAATAGTAAAATACTTGAATAGTAAAATACACGAATAGTAAAATACATAAATAGCGATATAGTAGAATACAAGTATATATCTTTTATAAAGAGAAATTAAATCTATATGTAAGTTTAAATAAGTTAAGTTTTGACTAATAAGTGAAGTTTAATTAAATAAGTGATGTTTTAATTAATAATTTAAGTTTAATTAAATAAGTGAAGTTTTAATTAATAAGAAGTTTAATTAAATGAGTTAAGTTTTAATTAATAAAGGAAGTTTTAATTAATATGTTAATTTTTAATTAATAAAGGAATTTCTAGTTAATAAAAGGAGTTTTACTAATAAAAGAAGTTTTAATTAATAAATGAGTAATTAAATTAAAAGAGGATTAGAATTCATTTATGTGACTTAATCGTGCTTTATGTGTTTACTTGTGTATGGAAAATATTTAGTCGTGTGCTTAGCACTAAAAGCCAATGAAGTAGACTTGATTCTATATGTGTGGGTTAAGAATGGCGACTCAAGTAGGGTGTAGGAGAAATAGTGCTCTAACCTATCGGGCTTCGCTCTTAACCGAGGCATAGTAGAAGTTCAAAAGTTCGAAAACGTGATAAGTATATAAGTCTTGGTTTCCATATGCGACCGTTTTATTGTTGTTGAATTTGACCAAATTAACTTGTGAAATATCTAGAAGAAACACGAGAATTATATGGTACGGTTATTCAGCCAGTGATGATATGACATATGTATAAACTCGTCTTGCTCTTCTTGGACAAGTGATAAGACAATCAGTCCGGGTAGGAGATGATCTCCACCCTTATCATTGCATGTTTATTTATAAAAGAACCGAGGTTAAGTTAACCCGAAATTCATCACTTCACTCTTGAAGGGACCGAGATCGGATAAGTATAGTTAGGTAATATTTATAGAAAACCACTTCAAGACTTAGATATGTGTTCTATCTCTTGGAAGTGGATCTGCTCGAGATGCTAGAATCCATATGGGGATTCGTGACCTGTTACAACAATTATGGATCGCGTGTTGAGATGTTGAACATGACTTCACCATCGGCAATGATATAAAACAAAATAGGATGCATAGCCGTGGAAGTTTAGCTAATCCCATGGGTATATCAACTCTATATCTAGAGATTCAATATATTGCGCACGGGAGTTGATCATATTCAAGATCACGTTTTCAGGCATAGATCAACTATGTTTACCTTGTTGGTATATTTTATCTAGAGATATACGGCACCCAAAAGGTACCTTATGACCCTTGTTACGAGGTCTACCTCGATGTACTGAGGGCACCTCCAATGGAAATTCCATTATGTGAATGCACCTTAGCATTTTTTATTGTACTTCAATATTGTTGTGTCATGAGATGCGGGTGACACAGCTATTTTCTGATTTACATTCTTCACCCTAGACATTATCTATTATACCATCATATGTACTTATTAGATGGTTCGACTCTTTTGAGGGGAAAACTTTACGGTGATTCGAATGGTCTCAAAAGGTGCTGTTATATGTACGACGCATATTTCTTGAGTTTCTCACATCAGACTTTTGTATGACTCGTGGTATTATTTTTCCCTTTTTTCCATGGGTGCACTTTCGAGTAATCTGAAAAGGGTAGGTTTTCGTTGATGTTCATTGGGATCTTGGGGAGGAGCTGGATATTTTACCTACATAGTATTTATTTCGACTACATTACTTTATATAATTATATCAGCAATTATAAGGACAGGTTGTTATAACTGTCCAGGCTGATGATAGTACTTTGATTAGTAACTCTGAATTGTTATATGTATTAGAGTAACATTGTGTACTATCTTTTGATATTATATGTTATCATTCCACATGTGAGATTTTGATGTATCTATTCTCCTCTTTCTTGTTCCTTCTCTTTTCTTCTTTTTCTTTACCCTAACTTTCTGTCTTTCCAGCACTTGGGTATTCGGCATGTGAATACCGTGGATGTATTAATGTCGATGTTCAAGGGTCAAAAAGGTCGTTCGTTATAGGTATTGCAGAATAAGTGAGATCAATTATTTCCTGTAACACTCCATAATAATCTTGTAAATCATCACCCCGTTCATCACTTTTAAAGCATACCGCACTATTGTAAGTTGTTTTAATAGCTTCAAACTCCTTTATGTGAAATTTAAAGCCATTTACATACAGGATTGGGCATTTTCTGTATTTCAACATTGGACCAAACATAAGAGTTTTATAACAAATATCACTAATTTCATTATTAACAACCAATTGCATTAAAGTAATGCATATTAATATACGAAATAATTAAGCTGTTTCATACTAAGTTTATTCAACAATTATATAGGCTTGCATATAACTATAATAAGCCTCAAATACTTTATTGAGTTGAACCCTAGAATTTTGTTGCTCAAATGACTCTTAAATAACTGCTATTATTAAGATAAACATGATTATGGAATGTAACACAGTATTGGCAGTAAATAAAAAATATTGTGTTACCTAATAAGATCTGATAATTGTTACAAATTGAGAAGCACCATTGTCTAGGCTTCTAGCTATGACAAACTCTTTAGGTGTTTGAAAAATTCCATCCTTCCATTTACCTGAACGATGTCCATGTTTTGGAAAAATGGAAAGAGAAATGTCAGATGGCTCATCCATTGCATCATCATTACGAGTACCGATGTTAGAATTCAGCTTAACAAATTCATCACAGTAATAATAGAAAAATGTGGATGCTTCTTTAACAATATATGCTTGGTATATTGAACCTTCAACATGTGATTTTTGTTTCACCTTTTTTTAAGGTGAATGTTTGCGCTAAAAGTTAGACAAACACCCAATCAGATTATATGAGGAGATTAACGAAGAAATAAATGAAAAATGAGGTAAATAACACATGAGAATTTACAGTGGTTCGGCAAATACTCTGGCCCACATCCATTTAAGCTTTGTTTATTATTTCTGAGATTCTTTACAACTAAGATTTTACAACTTGGTTTCTTACAATTCGAATAAGGATCCAATAGAGTAAAGAGTAAAATTATTTAATTTAGAATGTAAAGAAAAGATCACGTTTTCATGCTACTCTCCTTCTATTTATAGACGAAGATTGGAAAATTTGGCTTTGATATTTGCTACCCACATTCTAGACATCCGATAGAAGGCTCCAGAGATAGATCATGGCCAAATCAGTATTTGGGTTCTCAACTTGGTGTCAAGTTGAGCTTAACAAGTCGGTACTAACTTGTGGTTGTTCTTGACACAACTTATTACTTTATCTTGACTTTGGCTTCTCGGGGGAAGGAAGCGAACTCAGCACTCTTGACTCGGTACTGAGTTGGGAGGTTCAATTTGGTATCGACTTGACACTTGTACTTGTGTATTTCAACTTTTCTCTCCACCATTTGATTCCTCTGGAAAATAGCTAACTGTCTTCAAGTGGAAAGCATGGTTCTGCAATAATCCTTTGGACTTCACTTGAAATTTAATTTCTAGAGTTATGATTTAGAACTTCTGATTCATTTCATGACCATTCAATAGTTCTATAGCATCCAATTATAGCTTGGTTCAAAAGTAGGATAACATTTGCTCCTCAAAGTATACCTTATGCTAACAAGATATGCTTTGGACCGAGACAGGCTATCGATTTGAAACTCCAATCTGAATAGATACCTTAATCCTCTAAACTATTTTCATAAAGCAGTGCGTCTTCTTTAGATCATCATGTCACTTTGAATGGTTACCGCCTCATGTCCATTGGGTGACATAAGAGCCAGAGTGCGTTGTTCCGATTCACCGTTCAGATTCTGGAAAATTTTGGAAATCCTTTCTTTTCCTTGGTCGGGTGGGTAGGATTTCATTCTTCCTAATCAAACTTTCTTTTCCATTACCCATTAATTTTTTCATCTTCTTCTTGTTTTTTCAAATCTTTCAACTCGGTACCGAGTTGTGGTCTACAACCCAATGGCACTTTTACTATGGATTTTGGTGGTTAATTGTTTAAGTAACAGTTAAGTCCATCTACTCTTTACTTTTCACTTTCATCTTTCTTGTTGCTTGCGATTTGGATATCCATTCCAAAGCTGACTTTTGGTTTCAGCCATACCATCGCCACTATCGACTTAAGATATCACTGCAGTTCATCTTGGCCATCACAATCACTAAGTCCTTTGATTTAATCTGACTCACATGAATCCTACCCCTAAATTGATTTGAATTCTGACCTGATTCCTTCGCCTTAAACACTACCATCAATGTCAATTCCAAGCTCAAGTGGTGGCAGCGTTGCTCTAGAAGGTCGTCGACGTCAATTGATGATTACTGACAATATCTTGTCATAACAAATATTTCATCCACCTCCTTTTGATGAGCCATGGCATACAAAAACTAGAGCTTAAATTTTAGCATTAAAAATCCGAATTTTTCTTATAAATTTCCTAGGCACAACTCGGACCGTTGCCTCCTATAACTTGCTTCGGGTTGACTTCATGTTTTGCTAGGCCTTGGCTTGGGTTTTTGTGTGGCTTTAGATTTTCAAAACTTTGGCAAAAAAATTTTAAGTAAAAATAGGGGAAGAATATTTGGGCAACCTTTGGTCAAGTGTGAGTTGATAGTTGAGTTTTGATGGGACAGTTTCAAAGAATGGTCACATCGAATGCATTCTGGCATGATCACCCATATGGTTCACTGATCATTGTGACTTTACTAATGCCAAAAATATTTTCCATGTTTAGTAGTTTCTCGATTTCTTCTCTTGCATTGCCGGGAATGAGTGGTTTTGTTGCGGAATCAGTAGTATTTTTTGGACTAATTACCAGTCACTTTTTCTCATGGGGAGTGAATTAAGGGGAGAAGGACACGACACTACCAGGTGTATTTGACTTATCACTAAGGAGACGGCACTCCGGGAACCCCAGGAATTAATTAACCGCATATCGTCCACACGAACCTCTATTGTTCGTCCGATCTGATTCTTAAACATTTGAATTTACCAATCTTTAGAAGGTAGCTTCTGCATTCTTTAGATTGAATAGCATGACACTGTAACATTATAGTCTCAGATTGATGATCAAACCGGTATGCTATTGAGGTGGAACATGCATTGGTATCTGATTATAGCTGGAATATGCATCTATGAATGATAATGCCCAGTAATTGAGTCCAGCAATTGGTCAATCTTGGACAACGGGAAGCTTCCTTTAGGCACGCTTTATTTAAATATGAAAAATCAATGCATCAACATCATTTTCCATCAGGCTTCTTGACCAGCACTGGATTTGTTACCCATTCATAGTATATAGCAATGTGGATGAAGTCGTTACCCTTCAGCTTATCCACTTCTTCTTTCAACATAGAGGATCATTCCAGACCCAGGCTATGCCTCTTCTGCTTCACAAGAGGGCATCATGGGTTCACTTTCAATGTATAACACGCTATCTCTAATGATATTCACACATGTTAGAATGCGTCCAAGCAAACACATCCAAGTTTGCTCAGAGAACCCTATTAACTCCTTCATCTTCACACTAGGCTGAGATTCGATCTTTAAGACCCGAGTCGTGTTATCCTCATTGACCAAGATGTTAATCGTTAGCTCAGATAGAGCCACCCTCGCATTCTTTGTCTCTTTCCTCGGATCCATGCATTTATAAAATTTACTATGCTGTTTGAGCTAGGGATTAGGTGGTGGTTGCTATACGTCAACTGATTTGATTGAGTGAGTCCTCTCTACATATTTTTCTTTTTCACAGTGCTATGTCCCTCTCAGCTCGACAATGTAACATTCATGTCCTATACTCTGATCTCCTTGATTGGCTCCTACTCAGTTCTCAGTTGGGAACTCCATTAATAAGCAACACAGGGTAAGGCCACTGAAAACTGGTCAGGGCAGGTCGGCCCAAGGAAGTGTTATAAGCAGAGTACGTATCTATCACAATGAAGGTTTGCACTAGCACTCTCTTGTGGTTACCTTCACCAAGATCCACCGATAGGTCAACACATCTAACAGGCTCTGTAGCCTCTCTGGTAAATCCTTGGATGTTGGATTTACTTTACTTCGGATCCTACCCATCCATCCTCATTTGATCATCGGTTTTCTTGAAAAAAATATTGATTGAGCTCCCACAATAGATGAGAACTTGTTTCACAGTAGCCAGTCCGATCATGGCTGATGTGCAATTAAATGTGCATATATATACATCCATATTTTATCTCTTTTTATTTAAATAAAAGTCATATTTGGGCATCTTAACATGTTTAAAACCATAATTCAATTATTTTCAAATCATCATATATTCATCTTCATTCAGGGGCAAAATGATCATTTTTGTGCATATGTCAATTTGAGAATTTTTACTTGGACATTTTCTGATGATTTTTATAGGAATTTGGATGCATATGGAAGAGGCTTTTATGAAGATACATGCATGCACAAAAGAATACAAAGGAAAGAAGAGGGAAATAATTCAAGACCATGATCATGGAGGACCCCACCCACTTACCTAAATTTACAATTAGAAGCTAATGGACAACTAAGTGGAGATTAAAACTTCATGCACATTACATGATGGATTAATTAGTGGCTAATGGTTACTTGGTGGCCACACTTCCTAAAGGGCATTTTGGGAAGCTCCCTAAAAAAAAGAATTAGGGTTTTATGCATGTATAAATAGCCCTCTTATGTACATGAAAATATCTTCTACTCTTTCACATTAGTTAGGAAATTAAGAAAGCAAGTTGTAATGACAATATTTCATGGAATAAAAATGGCTTCTAAGCCTCTTTCTCTTCTCTTTTCTACATGCTTTTCCTTGCTTTTATGTTGATATTTATCTCTATGCTTTCTTTTATTTCATGTTTATAGCTTAGATCTCCATTAATGCAAGTAGTGTAGCTTTAATTCTTATGCAAGTAGTTAGTAGCTAATCTCTTTTGCTTTCTTTGCTTAGTTTTATTTCTTTTGCTTTTTAAATGTTGAAGTTTACAAGTGTTGATTTAATAACACAAATGAATAGCTAAACCCCTTCAATTTAGGGGTGATAAAGCTCTCTAACTTTATGTAATTTCAACATTTTTTATGATTTATGATCTCTTTTGGTTTGTGCTTCATGAGAGTGAATTTTGAGGCAAGTTTATACAAGTGGGTTTGATAGCTTATGTTGCTTTTGCAAATGAGCTATTCTTATTCAACATAAACACAATTTGCATCATCATTTGCTAATCGGTTTTTGACTTTGAAAAGAAAGTAAAAACAAAATTTGATGGTCTATCTTACTAATTACAATATTAAATAGATTATACTTAAAATAGCTTTTCCTTTGGCTTCATTTTCATGATAATTTCTAAGTGGTATAATTGTTGTATTATAGTTTGATGGTTTAAGTTATGTTAGTTAATAACATAAATAAACCATACTTATGATCAATGCAACACTTATTTCACTTAATATCATTACTAGAGATCATAAATTATTTGTTTGTTGATTTACAAAAAAATGAGAGTGGATTTGCATCTAAATTGTTCTCTAGTCTAATAGTTTTTAAATCACATTTTAATTCTAGTTTTAGCTTCATTTTTTGTAGTTAACAATTTCCTCTCACTTTGGTCTAATTTGATTGAATTGATTTTTAAAATCTAAAACAATTCCCTGCGGATCGACCCGTACTCGCCACGTACTAAAATTGTACGCCATGCGCTTGCGGTTAAATTTTAATTTGAAATTTTTCAACGGTTTTCTAATTCGATAGAAATTCCGTCGTTGAACAAGTTTTTGGCGCCGTTGCCGGGGAAGTATTTTTATTTTGATTTTCTATTCTTCGAATTATTTTTGTTTGATTTTATTGTGTGTTTGCATTTAAAAAAAATTAAAAAAAAATATTGTGTGTTTGTTTGATTTTTGTGTGCATTTGTTTGTGTGCTTGTTTTCTATTTTTGCATTTGCATATTATTCAAAAAAAAGAAATATACACAATTTCAAAAACAAATTTTCTATTTCATTTGCAATTTTTATTTACATTTTACTTTTCCTTTTACATTGCTTTTCCTTTAATACAAAAAAAGGAAGAATTTTTTTTTTACACTGCACTGTGCAACTGTTCGCTGTGCACTTAAAAAAACACTTCTCTGCTCTCTGTTCAATCACATTTCCCCCTTGCCACTTCAAACCATTTCTGCTCTCTGTAAGACCACCATCTCTCCATTGCTCACACAGTTCTACATTCAACTGCCCCTCCTCAGTCAGTCACCAGAACTGACCAAACAATAGCATCACACCCATCTTCTTCACAGACTTCACACTTCATAACACAGTTTCCAACCCATCAACTTTGAATCCACTTCAATCTACCATCTCCTCACAATACAAACACCACCACTTAACCACAGTTTTTCCACCATACCATCACATACAAATTACCTTACTGCCACCTTACTTGCCCATCCTTTTGTCAACAAATCTGACTTCTGCCCAAAACTGCCTCAATCAACACAACTTTCAGTTCACCATTCTTGCACCACACATTATCACTGTGCAACTTCAAGCATCTACCATCACATTACTACGGCACATAACAACTCCAACCTTCAACCAACATACCCCTTCACAGTGCCATAGCAATAAGAACATCATCTCTCAAAATCCACCACCAAATTACTGTAATACCACTTCTGCCATAAACTCTACCATCAATACAACCATCAACCTCCCTCTACCAACAAACAAACCACATTACAGCCTCTTACATCCTCACTGCTTGCAAACGTCTCTGACCATCAACTTGCACACATACTTCAGACAAACCACCATTTCACTACCAGACATAATCCCCTCCCTCTACCACCTCTCAACAGCTCAAAACCCATGCTTCATCACTAACTTCAACTGCTCACTGTGATCATATTCCATCCACTTCCATTTTCAACCACATCCAGCTCATCCGCCTCACCAGACCTCTAGCAACATCCTATTCCTAACCACCCACTGCCATCAATCCCACTTGACACCCTCCCCCTGTCACATTTTTGCCCACTACTTTGCCATAGCACTCCCCTAATCACAACCATTCAACTATAACTTGCCTGCAACTGACATCGCCACCATCGAACTGTTACATTCAACCATATTCTAACCAAATACAGCAACAAACTTCTTCACTAGATATTACCAAAACGGTGCACATAGTACCCATCTACCACTAACATACAACATCACATTGAACACCATATCACCTCCTCCTGCCTATAGTTCAACAGCTCCAATCAACAAAACAGCAGCCCCAATCAACAAAACAGCAACCCCAATCAACAACCATTTCTTTTCAATTACACACTGACAGCAGCATTCACCTCCCACATTCTCTGTCTAAACCTGCCTGCACTGTATACTATCTCAATCCATCTTCTATACCATCTTCTACCGACCTGCTGCCTTTACAACCACTGCCTTGCCATCCTCAAATTCATATAAACAAACCAAACTCCACCACGAATCATGACAACGCAACACCAAAAGTCGCAATCTCGAGCATCGACCACCCTCAACCTCACCTCAACTCCACGAATTCGTGCGGCATCGCCTCCACCCAAACAAACAGCAACATCAACAATCCGGAAACCTAAAATCGCCCATCGCAACAGTGATCGACCCACAGCCTCACCTCGAACAGCACCTCCCTGAAACTACAGCAAACTGAATCCCACTCCTCCAATTGTAAATCCAAAAAAAATAGAGAGAGTGAGGTTTGATTTTGATTTCACCAGTTTTTTTTCCTTTCTCTTTCAGTTTGCGAATTTGGATTGATTTCTGTTAAAAGAGGGAAGCTTTGTTTAAACTGTAAAGAGACGAAGTGGTTTTGAGTTTCTTTTTTTAGTGGGTCGGGTTTTGGGCTTGAATAAATTTTTTTTTTGATGTGTGTTTGTTTTCTTTTGTTTTTAATTGTTTAGCTTTAGTTTGCCAAAAACAAAGCTATTGTACATACCTTGTTCATTTGTTTGTTTATTTTATTTCCCATTTGTTTTAGTCTAAAAAAAAACAAGTTCAACTTTGTTTAATTTTCATTTTTCATTTGTTTTCACTTGTATTAGTTTTACTTGTTTTAGTTTTCATTTATTTTATTTTCATTTGTTTTGTTTTTCTTCTTTGATAAACATATTAAAAAGAAAAAAAAAACAAAAAAAATTGTCGTATATATCTTCGTTCGCTCCTTTTCAGGTTGCCAAAGCAGATTAAAAGGAAGAACTACTTGCCAAAAATAATTGCTTGTGTGCTTGCTCTAAAAAAAATTGCCGCTTAAAAATAAATTGCTAATAATCTGCACGCTCTGGTATCGTGCATTTTCCCTTGTTTTTATTTGAATTGCATTGTTGGTTGCTTGCATTTTCATTTATAAAAAAAATTCAAAATCCAAAAACAAAAACAAAATTCATTTTAGTTGCATTGTAAATTCACGTTTAATTTCTTTTCTGCATTCATCTCATCTTATTTTTATTTTCTAAGGGCAATACCCCAATTCACATAAGGTGAGGGATTTCATCACCCTTTCCTTAGCCCACAAACGCATTTCATCATAGAATTTGACTAATAATAAAGGTTAGACATTCGACTTAAGGGTGTCGTGAGCTCATCTAGGGCTTAATTGTATCTTCACAATTGTTTTCTTTGAACAATTTTATTTCTTGGTGTTTAGGCTACGGCAGAGTAATAACCATTTATAAATATTACGGTGATTCGTAAATATTATAGTGGTTGTTCCTCTGAAGGTACTTAAACCTTCGGCTGCATTGCTACGGTAATTCGTGGTGCACCGATAACTCCTGCCCGTTACCTGGCTGAGAAATATTTTTGTTGATTTAACACAAAGTGTGATTTTACAATTTTAGGTTAGGAACTACTAAGGATAGAAAACTGTAATTAAGTCCTTTGCATTCATTTAGTTATATTAGTTCATGTATATTTAAAAAAAATGCAAAATCCAAACAAAATTTGTAAATTTTTCTTAACTTAGTTTTTAATTCCAAAAAAAATCCTTTTTTCCTTTCCTTTGAAAATTTTCAATCCAAAAATAATATATAATCTTTTCAAAAAGAAAAAAAATTCAAAATTCAAAAACAAAAACAAAAATCAAATTTCCATTCTCTAAAAATGAAAAAAAAAACAAAAATCCTTTTGGTAAATAATTGAAAATTTGAAAATTCAAAAAAAAAATACAAAACCAAAAACATATAAAAAAATTTATCTTTTGAAAATAAATTTCGTTTGGTAAATAGTTTTCTTCCTTAAAAAAACAAAAACAAAAACAAATTTTCACTTCGTTTTTCAAATCTTCTTTCATTCTCTAAACTCGATTCTAACTTCTTTCTCTTCTCGACTTTCACTTGTGCATGAGTGCTTGGACTCGTGACACAACAATAAATCGTTGGACTCGCGACTCAACCGCTAATCGTTTAACTCGAACAGACGATCCCCCCGAAATGGCGAACAAGAACGCCCCTCGAACTCTTATGGATAGAATCTTTCCCGATAGAGTTTCTATTCCATCTTGCATCACATTACCCACCCCTACGGGTAACCATTTTGAACTTCACTCAAACCATATTGCCACGCTTCCGAAATTGGCAATTTCGAGCACGATGATCCATACATCTTTTTGACTAAATTCGAACAATTTTGCACAACCATTAAACTCCAACAACTTTCCGATGACGGAATCAAACTTCGATTAATCCCATTCGCTCTTACAGATTACGCTGAAAAATGGTTGTACAGCTTACCATCGAACTCGATTAAAACTTGGGAAGAATTCGTAAAAGCTTTCTTAAAAAAGTTCTGCCCTTTGGAAAAAACGAGTAGAATCCGAGACGAAATTGTAAATTTTCATCAATTCAAGGGAGAACCATTTGGAAAATATTTTGAAAGATTCAAAGAGCTTTTGATAAAATGTCCACACCATAACTTTGAAAAATGGACGATTTGCCACATCTTATACGATGGACTCAAAAACAGCTCACGAACCATGCTCGAATCAACGTGCCAAGGCAACTTTCTTGCCCAACATCACGATGATGCTTGGCAATTTCTTGAAAACCTCGCCGAAAAATCATCCAAATGGGAACGTTCGAATGAAAAATCAATTTACTCGTGATCGAGTGCACACTCGATAGAATCTTCTTTTGCTTCGGAAGCTAAGATCGACGCAACGATTAAAAAATTCGATAACGTTTTCTCATCGAATCAAATTGTTTGTACCAAAATTGGGCACAACACTCTTCGAAAGAGTTTGAAGAGATAAAAATGAAGAAATTAAATGGAAAAAGAGGATTATCTAACAAACACTTCAAAAATAAATGATAAAAATGCACGGAGACACAAGAATTTAGAGTGGTTCGGTGTGTTGCCTACGTCCACTATGAAATTGATCACTTTATTGATGTTTTTTTATGATTACAATGGATTGCAGTGGATTACAGCGAATTAAAGTTATGAAATTCGAGTACAACAACAATATTGGAGTATGGAATTGAATCCGGCAGAGTTTGGACATTCAAGAGCTAAGAGATCCTTTTTCTATAGGCATTGGGGCTCTATTTATAGGCGTAGGATGCAAATATCTCGCTCAGATCTCGATAGAATTCTTCTGGCACGTGGGTGGGCCCACGCGATCGAAATCATGAAGTTTCGGCCCGATCCGTGATCGATACGAACGTAATTCGTATCGATCAAGATTTTGTCCAATGGAGTTGAAACTTGGTGTGAACATTCTTTAGCTTGTACGTAAGCTCCTGTGAAAATTTCATAGCATTTGGACTTAGGGATTGTGAGATATGATCGATGCGAGTTGGTGTTCTTCGACAAGTTGTTTGGTTCGAATCGATGACTTCGAATCGATCTGTTCGAATCGATGGTTGCACGTGTTTAGGTGATGACATGGCACGCACTCTTCGGATAGATCCCACTTTTACGCCGAGTTGATCGAGTCATTCCCAGATTCTCGCTTTGTTCGCATCGAAGTAGTTGCCTTGTTCGAATCGATAGGGATGGTTCAGTTCGTATCGATGAAGGTGGTGTAGTTCGTATCGATGGAGTTGGTTCAGTTCGTATCGATGAAGGTTGCTTCCACTTGATGGATACGAACAAGCAGTATTGAGATGGATACGAATAGTGATTGCTCAATGGATACAAAATAGTGATTGTTTGATGGATACGAAATAAGGTCACCTGATGGATACGAACCAAGATTATCTGATGGATTCGAACAAATGTGATTCGATAGACACGGACAAGGGAGTTTGGTTGATCGATACGAACAAGGCCGTTGGGTGGATGGTTTCGAAGAACGCAGTTCCCCTGATCGATACGATGTCGCATGCTCCTGATGGATTCGAACAAGTCTCATTAGTCGATGGATACAAAATGACGTGCTTCCCTGATGGATACGAAATGAAGCTTGCTCACCGATGGGTTCGAATTAGGATCGATTCGAACAAGGCCTTCCAGGATGGATATGAATTGTGGTTACTTCCTTCAATTTGCGTTGATCATAGCTTGAGCATACGAACTCGGATTGACTTGAAATTTGGAACGTTGGCTTTCCTAGCTTCGCTTGTCGTGCCATATCAATTGTAGCTTGATCTGGACTCGGACAAAATGCGTCGACATCCATAGCAAACTTGCGCATACTCAACATTCAGGATGAGCGATCCTTGGTTTTCAGCCAACTCCTTAATATCTCGGCGTTGCCAAAAGGAGGGATAACATTTGCCCCCCAAAGTACGTCTTGTGGAAACATGACGTGCTTTGAAAAGCTGTAATCTTTACTTTGAACAGTTATCATCTTTTCGTTGAAAGTTGTATTTTTTGACTGATTTTCTCAGTAATGTGAACTGTTGATTGTCAACCGTTGTAACCTGTACTATTGTAACTGATTGCTGTATGATAGTGATTAGCTATTTGTCGCCGTAATCGTTATCAGATAAGTATCCAATTCCTGTGGATGTTGAAAATTGAATATTAGTCCGACATATATGCATATATGTTAATCTGACTCTCGTTGACGTTGCGCGTTCACGAGTCGTTGTCAGTTTTCTTGCATCGAATCCCGTATCGATCCTCTCCTGAACCGATGTGAAATTCGAATTGCAACAACGCTCGATGGTTGTTTCAAAATGTCCCTTCGTATCGATCCTCTCCTGGATCGATTTAAAGGGTTGAAAGGTGGCCCTCGCATCGATGTACTTCGCATTGATGGATACGAAATGAATATTTCGTATCGATGGACATGAACTTCGATGGACTCTAATACAGTGGACTTCATTCTGTATCGATGAACTCGTGCTGTTGTGGGTCGAGTGCTGATGGATACGAAATAAGCATTCCGTATCGATGGAGTTTAATGTTTTTGGAACAGCTCTTGTTGCGCACTTCGCATCGATGAATTCTGTGTTGTTGGATAGGAATAGCCAATTCGCATCGATGGATATAGGCTTTTGGAGGCTGTGACTTGATGGATTCGAACAGTGAACTTCGCATCGATGAAATGTGGTTGGAGTCTAGAACAATGGATACGAACAACGGTTTCGTATTGATGGACCATGTGTCTCAGACAAATCTCTGTCGACTATTTTGTCTCGATAAAAGCTCGAGTTTATGGATTCGAATAGCTTGTTCGAATCGATTTAGTGGTGGACTCATTGTAACCGGTCGAGTTTACCGGGAGGCGAAGCGTTTTTCCCTTCACACTCGAGTCCATATAAATACTTTTTGGACTTGGCATTTTTTCCTTACTTGCTCACTTCTTTTCTTCGGCCCTTCGCATCGATCAGACTTTGAAAGCAAAGAGACTGTGCTCGCCTTCAAATCGACCTAAATCCTAACCCCCGAACTAATCACTTGAATTAGGTAATTAATCGACGAAATCATGTAGACATTGACGAGACTCGAGATTCAACGCCAGTTCATCCAAAGTCGCGGCCTATTCCGGCGCCGTTGATGCCGGAGTTGGGTCGAAGTGAGGTCGAGGAGAGGGCAATGGCGTTTGTGCTCATCGGAGAAGAAGGAGTCGAGGGGCTCAGCGAAAAGTTCCTCGGCATCGATTTCGTATCGATGAAGGTTTTTAAGGAACTCGATTTCGCATCGATCCTCAACTGGGAGCTTCGCATCGATCACCTACCTTTAACTTCGTGTCGATTGTTGATCCTTTGATTCTGTTTTTATCACTTCGAATCGGTATGGATGCAAAGTATAGTTGTGATGGGTACGAACTGTGTTGTAACCCGATGGATGCAAAATCAATACGACCCGATCGATACGAAGTGAATGTTTTCTGATCGATACGAAACTACAGAGTTTCGATCGATACGAAGTAGTGACTATGCCGATCGATACGAGAACACGGGCGATGATCGATACGAGATGAGGGGCTCGAATTGACATGATCTGGTTTTCAAGGTGATCGATTCAAAATCGTTCCCTCAAGTGATCGATACGAACGAGACTTTGGGTGGTCGATCCGAACTTGTGTTTTGATGGACACAAACTTCAAACAATCACACGACTCCGACGAGCTTCATCCTTGCATATCTGGAATCAACTATTGAACCACACACTTGACTGCCTTTCGAAGCTCGTCGATGGAACTGTAACTTAACAGAATGATAACTAATTTTAACTTGGATCGATCACCAATATTTGGATGGCACGGTTGTGACGGTCAGCGATGATGGTTACTCCAGTTGAATTTTGAAGTCTTGTCATTCAGACACTTTCTCTAACCTTGTATTATTTCTTAAGTATTATGCAGCACTGCACATGCACAACACATTCACACACTTTACACTGGGGGAAGCACGAGTGTTATTGTCGTCTAATGATGATTTATCATAAGTTAGTTAATTATGGAACCTTCAAGCTCACAACAGTAGGAACTTCAGGATTCATCTTCTTCTATCCTAGAGATTCCGGCCATCGCGGCCGAAGTTATAGACCCAGCTCCGAATGAGCTACCAAACGCTACGCTCATTTGTAATCCCCAAGATTCTGTACCGTCCAATGTCTCTGAAGACATGTTGGGACGAATATGCCTAAGGCATGGTTTGTCATTGGACGACGTACTGTTACCGGGACCAAGCGATAGACCGCAGGCTCCCTCAGAGGGGTTTACTGCCTTCAATTGCCATGCGTGCATAGCAGGAACACTCCCTCCGTTCAACCAATATATTAAGGAAGTGTTGTCTTTCCTTGGAATTGCCCCATCTCAATTACACCCCAATGGATATGCTTTGCTGGATAGCCTATTTATCGTATTCATGGAGCATCTCTTCCGACCGCCAATGCCGACTGAGATTAGATACCTTTTTAACTTCAAGAGTAGGGGAGATAGCTCGTCTTTCACTTTACTGGAGTCAGTTAGGAACTACCAAGTAGTAACCGGATCCTGGGGAAGGCTGAGTTACTTCAAAACAGAATGGTTCTATGTCTGATGCCCCTCGGGATTTGCCAGCCGATGGCTAGTTAGACGTAAGTGTTACATTACTCTTCAAGAGCTATCCAGATGATAGTAGTTGATATAAACTGACATCTTCTTTTCTTTGTTACAGCCGTAATCTCACGACCTGAAGGCGGGTACTTCAAAGAGATAGTAAGGGTCCTTCAAGAAGTTCCGAGCGAGATGAGGGACATTGATTCGGTTCTAACCGATAGAAATTTAAGAATCGTCAGGCTGATTGAGCGGAATCAAAGCATAAGGCTTGAAGGGACACTGAGGGCAATCTCGAAGAAGCGGGTGAAATGCAAAGTGCCCGGTGTCGTAATAGCTGAAGGGGTTGATCCGGAGAGAACACCCACTGATGACGAACTTATAGCTGGGCCTTCTCGCAGTTTTCAGGACTCGGGAGGAAGAAGAAAAGGCAAGGCAGTTGCTCATAAGCGTTCTAAATCCATGAGATTGAAATCTGTGGTTGTGTCTTTGCCTGTTCTTGGAATTAGAATTTCGGAGGCTCCTCCCCCGCAAGTAGAGAATTCTTTCGAAGGGCTTGCTGATATTCCGATCCCGGATTATGTATCTCTTCAACATGACACCGGGTTGGAGGAGCTTGACAGTGCTCTTGATCTGAGCGAGTCGCTTGCTATAAGTGCGGCCGACATTTCCAGTTGGTCGGGGGGTTGCACATACATACACTTCACGGCACTGCACGATTTCCTAATCGTAAATTGTCCAACTCAAGAGATCACTAACTTTTCCTTCGTTTCTCATTTACAGGTACGATGTCTGGGAAAGGATCGATGTTAGGGAGCCTTCGCTCGGCTCGAAAGTCTTCTACTTACTATGAGCCCCGCAGGAGAGATTCGGATAGAGACCGCGATCGCATGTACTCTAATCAAGAGAGGTACGAGCGGGATAGGGATAGAGACTATAGATACCGATCTAGGTCCTGCTCTCCACCTCCTAGAATTCCATCTCCACCTCCTGTTCATACTTCACATCTACCAGAGCCTCCATGACACATACCATCTTCTCACACTTCTAGGCCCGAAACTCATCAATAGAGAGTCGAAACTATGGCCCCCATAATTGCAGAGCAGGTCACAACTGAGCCCACGGGGGAAGGGGCTATTAAAATTGCTCAGCTGAGGAAAGAGTTCCCAAACATATGCTTTGACGGCTACGTCTTTCCACCTCATTTAAAGAGAATTCCATCGGGGGCGGAAAACACGATGCATGATTACATTCATGACATCTACGCCCAGTATAGAGAGTGGGTGAAGGCTGCAGAAAAAGCTTCCAAGGTGGCCTTTGAGCGAGCCAAAGCGATTGAAAAGATGGAGTCTGAACTCGCTCAAAAGGACCGAATCATCCAAGTGCTTAATACCGAGGCTGAGTCTTCTCGGAAATCTGAAATTGAGGCCACCAAAAAAGCTGATGAAGCGAATGTGGCGATGGAGAGATTGAGGCACACACATGTTGCCTTGGTGGAAGAGATGGGCCACCGAAATACTACCGTCACGGCCGAACGGGATGCGGCGATTAAGGAACTCAACGAGCTTAAAGCCAAATTCTCTGACATCGTTAAGGAAAGGGACGATGCGAACAACGCAGCACAGGAGGCGTGCGAACAGGCTGTCTTGCTTCGGGGTGAATGGGATGCGGCCTTGGCTAAGGTCCGCGAGGCGGAGACCAAGGTTGAGGAGGAGGTGAAATCGGCTGAGTCCAGGCTAGAAGCCGATATTGAAGATCTTCTTGTCGTTTACAACGCTAATGTGTTGAGGCACAAAGGTCTAGCCTAGCTCGATGACTACCCGACACATTTACACAATGCCTGGGGCTGATTGGTTGAGGAGGAGAAGGCGGTGCATCTGGGTGAGTCAGTCGACGAGTTTGAGCTCGAGAATCGTCTGCTGAATGAAGACGAACGGAGGATTCTCCATGAGTCGATGATTCTGCATGAAAAGGAGAGGCTTGGCACCCAGCACTTGGAAGTAGGAGAAGGCTCGGGGGTGGAACACCACGACGCAAGTCTTGAAATTCCAGCGTCAACCCGGCCTGAACCCTTACCTGCGGTTGATCCCCAAGCTGTCCCTGCCTACAATCCAGATCAGCCGCAGATGTCTCCGGCCATAGAGCAAGTTGCTGAAGCCGCTCAGCCATCTACAAGCCAAACTGAGGAAGGTACTCTGAACATCCTATATGTCTATCTTAAGTTGGGATCGTCATTCGAATTAAGTACTAACAGTTCTCTTGTTTTTGTCCAGTGATTGATGCTACACCGGTCGTGCTTCCTGCAACCCAAGAATCACATCAGACGTAGGAGGCTATCGTCACCGAAGCGACCACCGTAACTACAACTGCGCCACTTGATGAAATGTAGGGAAGCATGCTTGTTTTTGATGAGCAAATGATGGAGGAACTCCTTGGTCGTCATAGTGATCCTTTTGCGGACCTACCATTTGTTATGGGCGAGGCGCCCCCGCTACTGGCTCTTCAATGCCAGCCACTGATGCTCCCAATGAGGCCCATGCGATTCATGAAGAAGAAATACTGGCCGAAATTGACACTGAAATGGAAGCAGCGGCCAGTGGTGGCAGTTTCGAGGTGGAATGGCGGCACCTGGCCCAGCTTCGCTTAGAATGATATCACCTGGTGGTACAGTGATTGACACTAGTGTATTCATTCTGCCTCCTACAGTTGATCATGTTCCTCCGACCCCGCCTGCAGGAAGCATCCCTATACATTCGAGCTCGGAGGAGGACGTCGAGATCATGCCCCCGCCTGGAGATCGACCACCGAAAAGTAAAGGCTCAAAAAGGAAAGTTAGTGGTGGCTCCAGCGGGTCTACACCAAGGAAGAAGCCGAGAGAGAAGAAGAAATAGATAGGCCTCTTCAGTTTGCTCCGAGTAGATAGGGATTTATTTTTGGTTTTCCTTTCGTAGGCCGTGTATAGATGCGGGTTTGGCCTCTTCTGGTAGGAATTTTTTGGAACAAACTCGTACATGAATTTCTTTCACAAACAGTAGAAATGAAACTCTTCCTTTATGGCTTCTTCTCAGTTATTGTGTATTTACTTAAGTGTTTCAATATTTGAAGTGTACTTGTGAAGTTTCAGCTTCCGAGTCAAGTTCGTTTTTATTCGCCAGGTCCGAAAATTGTGGACACGGTTCATGACCGGGAAGTGAGTTGAGTTTTGACGTCGCACTGCTTCAGTCAATGGTCGACACTTAAGTTCTGCCCCCAGTCTTGGGGATGAGTTTTAGAACACCAGCCAGCGATTGCATCTCACTTATAACATGCTGAGTTTAGTGCCACTGAATGAACGTTTGAGACAAGCGGAGATTGAGTGGTTCAACCACACTTGTTTGATTATTGATGATCATATCCGCACTCTGGGGATTTTCATTTGTTTACTGGCAATTGGTTACGCTGTTTTAAGTTTTAATTATCTATCCACGCTCTGGGGACTTGGAGTCGACATTCATACTCCAACTCGCACTTTGGGAGTTTGGAGTTGGTGCTTATACTCCAATTCGCACTCTAGGAACTCGGAGTCGATGTTTATACTCCAATTCACGCTCTGGGAATTTGGAGTTGAAGTTTATACTCCGTTTCGCACTCTGGGAATCCGGAGTTGATGTTTATACTCCAATTCGCACTCTGGGAATTTGGAGTTGAAGTTTATACTCCATTTCGCACTCTGGGAATCCGGAGTTGGTGTTTATACTCCAATTCGCACTCTGGGAATTTGGAGTTGAAGTTTATACTCCGTTTCGCAATCTCGGAATCCGGAGTTGATGTTTATACTCCAATTCGCACTCTGGGAATTTGGAGTTGAAGTTTATACTCTGTTTCGCACTCTGGGAATCTGGAGTTGATGTTTATACTCCAATTCGCACTCTGGGAATTTGGAGCTGAAGTTTATACTCCGTTTCGCACTTTGGGAATCCGGAGTTGATGTTTATACTCCAATTTGCACTTTGGGAATTTGGAGTTGGTAAACAGACGGTTAGTCACATCTGTGGCATGTTTTTGGATTTCGCTCTCACTCTGGGAACGAAAGGTGTATCAGGATCGTGGATGGTCAGATCACATCCACCTCGAGCTAACAAGCGAGGTCGTTAGATGGACGGGTCCACCTTTCTCAAACTTGGTTCAGATACGGACGAAGTCGTTAGGCGGATGGATCCACCCTCTTCGTATTTGTACGTTTATACTACAGTTCTCTCTCTGGGAATCTGGAGTTAAGTGAGGGATTGTCGTGTATCAATCCTTCTTTGACTGTGGTACGATGGCTTGTCCCCGAGCTCGGGTTTCACTTAGCGAGTGACCGGTTGTATCACAGTCACTCCCTATTTGAATAAATCCCACCGTATGATGGGACTTAGCTCTTCGTGCATGGTGATGATTATATGAAGTATTTCAAGTAACTCATAGCTCTGGCTCGAAGATATTGCATTTTATTGCTGAAATAAGAAAATATGGCAAAGTCAGTTGCCTTATTACAAATTCTAATTTTGAAATGCAGAAACAAATTGTAAATGAAAAAATAAACTAAATGAATAAACACGGCCTGTTATGTGTAGTAGCGACGAAGACTCTCGTTGTTCCAGGCCCTTGGTAGAGTAAGACCGTCAACGGTCGATAATTTGAATGTGCCATCCCCGAGCTTTCGTTTAATAACATACGGTCCTTCCCATGTTGGCTTCATATGCGAAGGGACCGGATAGATTCTTTTCAGGACGAGATCGCCGAGTTCAAAGGTTCACGGGCAGACCTTGGCATTGTACAATTGGGCGACTCGACTTCGATACGCGACTGCCCTCAAATCAGCCTCTTCACGTTTCTCATCTAGTAAATCAAGAGATTCAGCAAGTAATATAGCATTTTTCTTTGGATCGTAGTATGTCACACGATGAGAATGTACTTCTAGCTCGACTGGAATAACATCTTCTGAACCATAAGAGAGAGAGAATGGAGTGTGACCGGTCGCGGACTTGTGGGTTGTACGGTAGGCCCATAAAGCCATAGGAAGTTCATTGACCCATTTGCCCCCGACCTTTTCCAGTCGTTTTTTCAGAATGGACTTTATAGCCTTATTGACTGCTTCGACCTGTCCGTTTGCTTAAGGGTGTGCAACTGCAGAGAATTTCTTTTGAATGCGAAACCGTTTGCAGAAATCTTTAAATTCAGCACTATCGAATTGGGTTCCGTTATCAGTGATAATGGTGTGTGGGAGACCGAATCGACAGATAATGTTGCGGACTACAAAGTTGATCACTTTTTTTGTTGTTATGGTAGCAAGAGGTTCAGCTTCAGCCCACTTTGTAAAGTAATCAACTGCGACGATGGCGTACTTTGCACCACCTTTTACTAGAGGTAGAGAACCAATGATGTCGATGCCCGATACTGTAAACGGCCATGGGCTGACCATTTGAGTTATCTCGGTAGGCGGAGCTCTAGGAATTCGAGCATGCTATTGACATTTATCATATTTCTTAGCATAATCCGACGCATCGCGATTTACAGTCGGCCAAAAATATCTGTATCGAAGTACTTTCTTGGCAAGTGCTTGCCCCCCGGTGTGATCACAACATTCTTTCTCATGCACATCGCGTAATACTCGTTTAATTTCATCGTGAGTGATACACCGGAGTAAAGGAACAGAGTACCCTCTTCTGTTCATGACTCCATTCTGGATGGTGAATCGTGAAGCCTTCCGAAGGACTTGTCTTTTTTCACTCCTGTGCTCCGGCAGGATTCCATGCTCAAGGTAATTCCTAAATGGAGTCATCCACGACTCCTTATCGGGAGCGACTTCACATGTCCAATCTGCTTCTGCCCGGTCAATACTTGGGGAAAATAACGTCTCTATGAGAACGAGTCCCATTTGCTACGCTTCACCCGTGCTGGCTAACTTTGCCAACGAATCGGCTTTCTGATTGCGTTCTCGAGGTATACAATAAATGGCATAATAATCAAACTGATTCAGTATTTCCTGAACCCGAGCTAAGCAAGCAGCCAGCCTTTGATCTCTCGCTTGATATTCTCCCCGAACTTGACACACAACTAATTGTGAATCATAATAAATTTCCACAGCGATAATTCTCAAATCTCTGGCAAGTTTCAATCCAGCTAAAAGGGCTTCATATTCAGCTTCATTGTTGGTTGCATGAAAATCGAACTTTAAAGCATAACATATAGATCGGCCTTCGGGGGTTTCAAGTACAACCCCAGCGCCCGAGCACCGGTCGTTTGATGCACCATCAGTGTACAGCTTCCAGACGTATTTGGGAGATTCATTGGTTTCTGGCAAGTCCTCTAAAATGGTAAATTTGGCTATGAAATTGGCTAGGACTTGTCCTTGAATAGCTCGCCTTGGAGTATAAGTAATATCAAACTGGCTCAGTTCGATGTTCCACTTGAGTAACCTACCAGACGTCTCAGGCCGCGTAAGGACCTGTCGTAACGGTTGGTCGGTGTAAACAATGATAGGATGGGCCTGGAAATATGGTCGGAACTTCCTTGATGCAATAAAAAGACAATAAGCCAGCTTCTCTAGTTTCAGATAATTCCTTTCAGCTCCAGTCAACCGTTTGCTGATGTAATATACTAGCTTCTGTATCCGGTCTTCTTCCCGAACTAAGGCAGCGCTGATTGCGTTTTCTGATACCGCCAAGTAAACATACAACTTCTCATGATCAATAGGTTTTGACAGGATAGGCGGTGTGGATAGATGTTGAATTAATGCTCGAAATGCGCCCTCACACTCCGTGGTCCATTCAAAGTTTCGTTTTCCTTTTCGGATCAGATCGAAGAAGGGAATGCATTTGTCAGTGGACTTTGAGATGAACCTGCTCAGTGCTGCTACTTTCCCATTGAGACTTTGGACTTGCTTTATAGTTTTTGGAGTTTCAAGATTTCTGATTGCCCATATCTTTTCAGGATTAGCTTCGATTCCATGGGCATTGACGATAAACCCAAGGAATTTTCCGGATGCAACTCCAAAATGACATTTCAATGGGTTGAGCTTCATTCTGTATTCTCGAAGTATGTTGAACATTGATTCCAGGTCTTTAATATGGTCAGTGGAAAATCGTGACTTCACAAGCATGTCGTCTACATATACTTCCATGGTTTTCCCAATTTGATTGGCAAACATCTGATTGACCAATCGTTGATAAATAGCCCCGACATTCTTGAGTCCGAATGGCATAACTTTGTAACAATAAAGATCTAGATTGGTTGCGAAGCTGGTATGTTCCTGATCATATAAATGCATTGGTATCTGATTGTAGCCAGAATACGCGTCCATGAAGGATAAGAGTTCATGTCCAGCTGTTGAGTCAACGAGCTGATCAATTCTGGGGAACGGGAAACTGTCTTTAGGACAGGCTTTATTCAGATCGGAGTAATCGACACATGTTCTCCACTTTCCGTTTGATTTTCGGACAAGCACGGGATTCGACACCCATTCGGGATATAGCACATCTCGAATGAACCCATTCGTTTTAAGCTTTTCTACCTCTTCTTTAAGGGCAGCAGATCTCTCTGGATCCATACCACGCCTTTTCTGTTTGACCGGGACATGCCGTGGATCAATATTCAAAGTGTGGCTCGCGATGTCCGGCGAGATCCCACACAAATCAGAATGCATCCAGGCGAATACGTCAAGATTCGCCCGTATAAACTCAACCAATTCCTCTCGGGTCTGCTAGCTTAGCTGAGATCCAATCTTTATCGTTTTTGAATCATCATCGTCGTCAATTGGGATGTCGATCGTCAGTTCGGCCGGGGATGCTTGACTTTCTTTAGATTCTCCTTTATCTTCAGTTTCTCTTGGGTCAAGATCCCTTTGGAACTGGCTGGAGTGCCCGGGCCTAGGCCCAGGCATTAATTGTCAATTATCAACAAAACGAACGCAGAGAGATTCCTCTACGCCCTTTCCTTTCTCCTTTCGCTGCGCCTCCCGCAGCTCGGCAACGTAACAGGCTCTCCCAGTAGCCTGATCTCCTTGAATGACTCCCACTCCACGATCAGTGGGAAACTTTAGAGTCAAACACCATGGGGCAATAGCTTCCCTGAATTCAGCGAGGGCCGGTCGACCCAAGAAAGCATTATAAAGGGAGTCTATGTCCAACACAACGAACTGCAATATCCGGCCTCTCCGGCGTTCTCCAACCCCCAACTCCACTGGTGGTTCCAGTACTCAAGTGGGTATAGTAGCGCTCCCATTGAAACCATGGATTCGAGATTGGCAAGGCTTTAAATCTTTAGCCTCCATCCTCATCTGATCATAAGCTCGTTTAAACAGAATATTCACTGCGCTTCCACTGTCAACCAAAATCCTTTTTATCCAAGCAGGACCTACTTGAGCCGAGATGACCAGTGGATCGATAGTGGGGGCTTCGACTTTATCAGCATCTCTGTTCCTGAATACGATGTCATCAGTCATTGTCTTCTGTTGCTTGGCCGGAGCCCCTTCATCAAAACTACTATAAAACTCGAAGTCTGCATGCCTAATAGAGCTGGCATACGACTCCATTTCCTTCTGGCTTCGGTCTGCTGGATGGGGACCACCACTTATTGTATTAATAACCAATCTCCCGCAAGTACGAGCGGGTTCCTCCTGCCTTTCCTGGTTTGGTGCACGATTCTGATTCGATGGGCCCGCACCTCCTGACTGCGGCGCCCGCACAAATTGATCCAACTTTCGTTCATGCATCAGTTTTTCAATGAGATCCTGTAAATGACGACACTCATTTGTATTATGGCCATAACTTTCATGGAATCTGCAAAACTTTCCTATTTGGACTAGTCTTTCCGTTGACGGCTTCAGGGCAGGTTTCTTGTATTGCATGGTATTACAGGTCTGCAAATACACATTTTCCAGCGACGTATTCAATGGAGTATAATTGTCGAACATGGGAGCTCTACGTCGTGGACCGCGATTTTGATCTCGTTTTTTGCCTTGGTTTCCACTGTCCCTCTGCTGGTTCTGTTTGTTCTGTATATTCAACTGAACTTTCCGGAACTCTCCCCGGATTGTTTAACTGCAATGTTACTTTGAATTCCTTCCATGTTGGGCCCTGCGTCATCCTGCTTCCTAGACTGTTTCGCATCCTCCCTCCTCAGGAATTGGGCTGCCTTGGAATAGAAACGGTCCAATGACGCAGGTGGCTTCCCAGCTAACCAATTTTCGAACTTGGAATCAGGATCAATCCCCTTAGTTAATGCCATCGGGATAGAGTTGTCATTGGGATTGCTTATTTCTGCACATGCAACATGAAATTGCTCCAAGTAACGTCGGAGTGTCTCTCCGGGAGCTTGAGTGACACTAGACAAAGTATTAACATCTTTAGGTCTCGCTACGTGCATACGGAACTGTTCAACAAACTTGGTGGCCATCTGGTCGAAATTAGAAATGGATCTTGGCGGCAAACGAGTAAACCACATAGTTGCAATGCCCCCCAGGGAAATGGGGAAACTACAGCATTTAACTGCATCGTCAGCCCTTGCAGCATTCATCAACCATTCATACTTCAGGATGTGTTGATTGAGATCAGAACTTCCTTCATAGACTGGCAAAGTTGGCATCTTGAATCGCTGAGGTGGTTCAGCATATAATATGTCATCAGTGAAAGGGGTATGACTTTGGGAAATCCCCCAGTCGTCATTAGTGAGAGCCTGGCTTTCATGGATCATTTGACGAATCATCGTTCGTATATCCGGCATCCGGATATTTGGAGCATGTTGTGCCAAGGTGTGGTCGGGTTCCATAATGCGGGGCTGGACCGGGCGCGGTCGATGGTCCATGTCTCACCTCCTTGGTTCGAGATTTTCAGGAACATAAGGTTCGGGAGTGCTCTCGTCGGCGACGATGTGGATCAGCTTGATTTCTAGCTTCAACTCCTTGTTCGGTAGTGGTGGTGGTAGCGAGGTTACCTATGAGATGGTAAGGAGCGGCACCCCCTCGGGAAGAGGGTCCGGTCTGATGACTGGTGGATGGTCCGGTTTTGGGTTGTCCAAGGTTTAGGGCAGGTTGGTGTCCTGTGGCCTGGATGTAGCTTACGTCCAATCGTGGGCGTGTAGATCGATGATGATCATCGGATGAGGCTGAACTCTCGGTGGAAGAGTAAGAAGCTTGATCTCTTTTGGATCTTCTACGCCTTTGGCGATTCAGCTGGTTGGTCAACCCTGCGTTGGCGCGTAGTTGTTCAGTAAGCTGTTGCCGACTCTGGGTCAACTCTTGAACCAGCATCTGGAACTCTTGTATGGTGACCGGGCCTGATGGATCTGAAGGTTCGACGACATCTTGGTTGGATGGAGGCAATTGTACAGGATTCTGTCTATCCCATCCTTCCTGATTAGCAGTTGTAGAAGCAGTTCGTGTGCTCGCCATGATGAATTGATGAAGTCCTTTCCTAGATCTGATGCAAATCTGAATAGAATGGAAGGGCTTTAAGGCTTGAGATCTGGATCTTCTTCTTGGATTTATGCAATCCAGTATCGATAGCAGATCCAAAGAGCAGGAGAAAAACTGGGTTTTTCTCAGTGAAAGCACCAAAGTGTTTGTACCAAAATTGGGCACAACACTCTTCGGAAGAGTTTGAAGAGATAAAAATGAAAAAATTAAATGGAAAAAGAGGATTATCTAACAAGCACTTCAAAAATAAATGATAAAAATGCACGGAGACACAAGAATTTAGAGTGGTTCGGCGTGTTGCATACGTCCACTATGAAATTGATCACTTTATTGATGTTTCTTTGATGATTAAAACGGATTACAACGAATTAAAGTTATGAAATTCGAGTACAACAGCAATATTGGAGCATGGAATTGAATCCGGCAGAGTCTAGACGTTCAAGAGCCAAGAGATTCTTTTTCTGTAGACCCTGGGGCTCTATTTATAGGCGTAGGATGCAAATATCTTGCTCAGATATCAGGAGACTTCTTCAGGCATGTGGGTGGGCCCACGCGATCGATCCCATGAAGTTTCGGCCCGATCCGTGATCGATACAAACGTAATTCGTATCGATCAAGATTTTGTTCAATGGAGTCGAAACTTGGTGTGAACATTCTTTAGCTTGTACGTAAGCTCCTGTGAAAATTTCATAGCATTTGGACTTGGGGATTGCGAGATATGATCGATGCGAGTTGGTGTTCTTCGGCAGGCTGTTTGGTTCGAATCAATGACTTCGAATTGATGGTTGCACGTGTTCAGGTGATGACGTGGTGCGCACTCTTCGGATCGATCCCACTTTTATGCCGAGTTGATAGAGTCGTTCCCAGATTCTCGGCTTGTTCACATCGAAGTAGTTGCCTTGTTCGAATCGATGGGGATGGTTCAGTTCGTATCGATGAAGGTGGTGTAGTTCGTATCGATGGAGATGGTTCAGTTCGTATCGATGAAGGTTGCTTCCACTTGATGGATACGAACAAGCAATATTGAGATGGATACGAATAATGATTGCTCAATGGATATGAAATAGTGATTGTTTGATGGATACGAAATAAGGTCACCTGATGGATACGAACCAAGATTATCTGATGGATTCAAACAAATGTGATTCGATGGACACGGACAAGGGAGTTTGGTTGATTGATACAAATAAGGCCGTTGGGTGGATGGATTCGAAGAACGCAGTTCCCCTAATCGATACAATGTTGCATGCTCCTGATGGATTTGAAAAAGTCTCATTAGTCGATGGATACGAAATGACGCGCTTCCCTAATGGATACGAAATGAAGCTTGCTCACTGATGGGTTCGAATTAGGATCGATTCGAACAAGGCCTTCCAGGATGGATACGAATTGTGGTTACTTCCTTCAATTTGCGTCGATCATAACTTGAGCATACGAACTCGGATTGACTTGAAATTTGGAACGTTGGCTTTCCTAGCTTCGCTTGTCGTGCCATATCAATTGTAGCTTGATTCGGACTCGAACAAAATGCGTCGACATCCATAGCAAACTTGCGAATACTCAACATTCGAGATGAGCAATCCTTGGTTTTCAGCCAACTCCTTGATATCTCGGCCTTGCCAAAAGGCAGGATAACACAAATGAACCAAGCTTCCCAACCGGTGTGTTATAAATGCAATGATCCTAATCATATAGCCGATCAGTGTCCCAATTCTGTCGAACAAATCAGTGCTTTCAATAAAGCCAAAAATGACCCTTTTTTCCAACGTACAACCCTAGTTGGAGAAATCACCCAAATTTTGCTTGGAACCAAAACAATCCCAATATGAATACGGTTCGTCCCAATTTTCAAGCATTCCCGAATAATGCTTCGAATCCTCCCTTTCAGCCCAATCATTTTCAACCAAACTTCACGGGTCCGTCTCATAATCAACCGCAATAATCAAATTTTCAACCAAATTCTACACGTCCTCCCCAAGACGATAAACGTTTAAGTTCACTTGAGAAAACTCTTGAAACGTTGGCTAAAGCAACTACTCAAAGCTTTCAATCAAACAGCAATTTGCAAAATTTATTAACCTTATATATGCAAAACACAAACCAATCATTTCTAAAATTTGAAATGCAAATGAGTCAATTAGCCACGTCTGTAAGTGAACGCAAACGAGGAACATTCCCAAGCTAGCCCCTTCCAAATCCCAGAAATCAAAACGCAAATTTAAATCAAGCCCATGTTGTTCAAGATAGCAACGTCACCCAATTGAATGCTATCACAACTTTACGTTCCGGTAAACAAATCGATAATCAAGTCGTTAACCCAAATGATTTACCGGAAACCTCTCTCGACACTTCTAAAACCACGAACGAATCTGAACAGAACGTGGAGCCAAACGTTGAATCGAATGCCAATCAAAATTCTTCTTCTACTCGAGTAGACCCGCCTACCGAGTATCATGTTCCATTTCCACATCGTCTTCGACCAAAGAAACACTCGGACCAAATGGAAAAGATGTTGGAAATTTTTAAACAAGTCAAAGTTAACATTCTGCTTCTTGACATCGTTCAGCAAGTCCCCACTTACGCGAAATTTCTTAAGGACTTGTACGCCCAAAAGCGACACACTCAAGTGCCCAAAAATGTCTTCTTAGCTGCCAGTTTGAGTGATGTCTTGTCCCAATCCATGCCCGTAAAATACAAAGATCCTGGCTGCCCTACGATTTCGTGTACAATTGGAGACAAGACGATTAACAAATGTTTGATAGACTTGGGCGCAAGTGTCAACTTGATTCCATACTCCGTGTACGAACAATTAGGCCTAGGTGAGCTCAAACCGACGAAAGTTACGCTTCAATTTGCCGATCGTTCCATTAAGAAGCCTGTGGGAGAAATCAAAGACGTGCTCATTCGAGTAGGGCAATTCATATTCCCCGTTGATTTTATAGTTCTCGAAACACAACCCGTGATAAATGCCGCAAGTCAAATTCCATTGATTTTAGGCCGACCATTCTTAGCCACCTCAAATGCCTTAATCAATTGTCGTAACGGATCGATGAAAATCTCTTTTGGAATCATGACTTTGGATCTTAATATTTTCAATCTTGAAAGCCAATCGAATGAACCTCGTGACCAAACGTTGGAAGTTAGTGCAATTCACGAAAACTTTGAAAACGAGACACTTGATCTTAACAACGAACGCGAAGCCGAGTACGAAAAATTATTTCACGAAATTCCCAATGAAATTGAATATACTCTTCCCTTTGAATCGCTTCCAGTTGAGTCCGAATCTCAACCCAATTCTTTGATCGAGCAACTCCCTAAGTTGGACCTCAAACCACTTCCCGATCACCTTAAGTACGCATACTTAGGTGAAAATGAAACTTGTCCTGTCATCATTTCTAACAATCTTTCTCTTGACCAAGAAGCTTCTCTTCTCTCTATTCTTTCGAAAAACAGAGAAGCAATTGGATGGTCGATCTCCGGTATAAAGGGAATTAGTCCCGCTCTTGTTCAACATCGCATCCATTTAATCGACGATGCCAAGCCTGTTCATGACGCGCAACGAAGGCTTAATCCAAAAATGAAAGATGCGGTGCGTGATGAAATTCTTAAACTTCTCGACAACGGAATCATTTACCCAATCTCTGATAGTTCATGGGTTAGCCCAATTCACGTTGTACCGAAAAAGTCTGGGCTAACCGTTGTCAAGAACGATTCAAACGAACTTAATTCATCTCGTACTCAAACGGGTTGGCGTGTTTACATTGACTATCGAAAACTAAATGCTGCAACATGTAAAGATCACTTCCCTCTTCCTTTCATTGACTAAATGCTCGAACGTTTAGCCGGCCATGAATTCTACTGTTTCCTTGATGGTTATTTCGGCTATAACCAAATTCCAATCGCTCCCGAAGATCAAGAGAAAATGACTTTCACATGTCCATTCGATACCTTTGCTTATTGACGTATGCCATTTGGACTTTGTAACGCTCCTGCTACTTTCCAACGGTGCATGGTTGGCATCTTTTCTGACATGATTGAACGCTTTCTAGAAGTTTTTATAGACGATTTATCTATCTTTGGCGATTCTTTTTCCCAATGTTTACATCATCTTGAATTGGTTCTAAATCAATGTAAAGAAAAACATTTGACTTTGAATTGGGAAAAATGCCACTTTATGGTCAAACAAGGCATAGTCCTTGGACATATCATCTCAAATAAAGGCATTGAGGTAGATAAAGCAAAAATCGACGTCATTGCAAACCTACCCATTCCCAAATCTTATAAGGACATTCGATCATTTCTAGGACACGCGGGCTTTTACCGACGCTTTGTGAAAGACTTTAGAAAAATCGCTCGTCCTTTGATGACTCTCCTCAGAAAAGACGTTCCTTTCAATTTTAACTCTGATTATATCTCTTCTTTCGAACGCCTTAAGAAGGAACTCATTTCTGCTCCAATCATTTGCGCACCCAATTGGGATCTTCCTTTCAAAATCATGTGTGATGCTTCGAACTTTGCGGTTGGTGCTGTCTTAGGACAATGCATCAACAAAATCCTTCACGTCATTTACTACGCGAGTATGACTTTGAACGACGCTCAACTCAACTACACAACAACCGAAAAAGAGCTTCTAGCTGTCGTTTTTGCGCTCGAAAAGTTTCGACCTTACTTGATAGGTTCACACATTACTGTGTACGTGGACCACTCTGCACTTCGATATCTCTTCACTAAAAAGGATGCTAAATCACGTTTGATTCGTTGGATCCTTTTACTTCAAGAGTTTGATCTTACAATCAAGGACAAAAAAGGATCCGATAATGTCATAGCCGATCACTTATCTCGTCTTCCGAACGCACCATCTTCTTTGCCAATCAATGAAAACTCCCCCGATGAACAACTTCTTTCAATTTCTATCGATCCATGGTACGCTGATATAGTGAACTACTTAGTCACTAAAGAAAATCCCTCATCTTGGTCCAAACAGGACAATGCAAATTCATGTTCCAAGTGAAGTATTTCTATTGGGACGATCCATACTTGTTCAAATATTGTCCCGACCAAATCATCCGACGTTGAATTCCAGATAATGAGATCAAGAGTGTTCTTTCGTTTTACCACGATCAAGCGTGCGGTGGACATGTCGGTCCGTGAAAAACTGTGGAAAAGGTGCTTCAGTGTGGTTTCTATTGGCCATCTCTTTTCAAAGACTCATTCGAATTTTGAAAAACTTGCGATCGATGTCAAATGCTTGGACGAATTTCTCGATGAGATATGATGCCTCTAAACCCCATTCTTACGATCGAAATCTTTGATGTTTAGGGTATCGACTTTATGGAACCTTTTCCCAGTTCTTTTGGAAACTTGTATATCCTTCTCGCAGTCGATTACGTCTCAAAATGGGTTGAAGCTGTTCCTTGCAAAACCAACGACCATAGAATTGTTGTGAAATTTCTCAAAGAAAACATCTTTTCGAGGTTCGGCACACCTCACACAATAATCAGTGATAACGGAACCCATTTTTGTAACCGTTCTTTTGAAACTTTAATAAAAAAATACTCGATAACCCACAAGTTATCCACTCCATATCATCCCCATACTTGTGGCCAAGTTGAAGTTTCAAATCGACAAATAAAACAAATCTTGGAAAAAACTGTTAACAAAAATCGAAAAGATTGGTCTCAGAAATTGATCGACGCGCTTTGGGCTTACCGTACTGCTTTTAAAACTAACCTTGGGATATCCCCATTTCGTTTAGTTTATGGAAAGCTTGCCATTTACCTGTTGAAATCGAACATAAAGCGTTGTGGGCAATAAAGAACTTAAATTTTGATCTCCTGGCGGAAACCGAAAACTACAACTCAATGAACTCGAAGAACTTAGGAACGACGCGTATGAAAACGGGAAAATTTACAAAGAAAGAACAAAAGTTTTTCATGACAATTCAATCCTAAGGAAAATGTTTTCGTCTAAACAGAAAGTTATTTTATATGACTCAAGACTTCATTTATTCCCTGGGAAACTTAAATCAAGATGGACCGGACCATTTGTGGTACGAACTGTTTTTCCATATGGTGCCGTAGAAATAGAAAACCCCAGGGATGGATCGATTTTCAAAATCAACGGTCATCGTTTGAAACCTTTCTTGGAATTTCCCAGTAACCAAGAGGAGGAGCTCATGATTCTTCATGATCCAATCTACGTCTAGTAAGAATGTTAACCCTCTTTTGTAAATATGTACATATTTTCCCCCGTTACACTCATTATACCGTGCATTGACTGTGGGGACACAGTCAAAATTAAGTGTGGGGGGAGTCTCATTTTCATTTTCATTTTTTTAGTTTCATGGCATTTTTTAATTTCATTTTCTTTTAACTTAAAATAAAATTCTCAAAATTTCTAAATCTCAAAAACATTTTCTCAAAAACATTTTCTTTTTAGCATTTTGATTTATTTTTTTGAAGAAACACTATGGGATAAGTATAAGTTTTGGTTAATAAATTGAAATTAAAAAAAAATCTATCTTAACAAAAATAAAAATGAAGTTTGATTACAAAAAACAATGGTTTAACTAGTATATAGGAAGGTTCATATGTGTTAATTATGAAGTATGTTCTAATTGAAAATCTTTGTTTAAAAAGTGGCAAATTTAAAGTAAAGTATATAACAATTTTATCTTCTAAGTTAAATGGTGCTAAGATGATTTTGCAAAACTCTCTCCTTCTAAAAAAATATAGAAAAAAAAAACTTTTGTATATATGTATATATTTTTAACACCTAGATTCATGTGTTCACACTCGTGTGTTCACTCGTCATGCTCTGTACCCTTCTCACGTAAGCCCGAAAGGCAGTGCACGATCGGTATATCTGGCCTCAGTTTATTTGAGTTAGGTGTATGTATATAAAAATTCTTTTTAATAACGCCTACAGTCGATAAGTGTTCACACTTGTGTGTTCACTCACCATGCTCTGTATTCCCCTTACATCAGTTCGCAAGGCAGTGCACGGGTAATATATTTGGCTTCAATTTACCTGAGTTAGGCATATGTAAATATTGTTAATATCAATAAAATTTTCAAATAAGAGAGAGTAAGAAATTGAAATCTAAGCATTATTTTTACTTGTTTTATTTAACTTGTTATTGAAAAGAAATGAGAATACCACTTTGACAAACTTTGATAATCAACTAAGGATCCATTTCATAATTACATTATGTTATCAACCGAAACAACTAGCCAAACTATAGTCTATCTGTTATGACAACTTAATTTTTGTTGGAAATTTTGAAAAGTAAATGACTTAAATTTTCAAGGTAATGACCAAAACTTATATTTAACTTATTTGTGTCTATTTAAAAGTAAATCTTTCATTTGTAAATACTTTCAAAAACTTGCATTCATCTCATTGTAAATAAATCTTGCACTTTGTAAATATTTTCACTTTGCATTTGGATTTTGTGGGTAGTATCCGTTGAAAACCCTCACGAGACAACACTCATCCTACTGGGGACACCCAGAGGTTTAACGGCTTGTTGCATACGCTCAATGCAATCGTACTCCCTACGAAAATGGATTTATCTTCGTGTTACTTTATTCGAGGACGAATAAAAAGATAAGTGTAGGGGTATTTGATGGCACGTAAATGTGCATATATATACATCCATATTTATCTCTTTTTATTTAAATAAAAGTCATATTTGGGCATTTTAACATGTGTAAAACCATAATTTAATTATTTTCAAATCATCGTATATTCATCTTCATTCAGGGGCAAAATGGTCATTTTTGTGCATATGTCAATTTAAGAATTTTTAATTGGACATTTTTTTGATGATTTTTGTAGGAATTTGGATGCATATGGAAGAGGCTTTTATTAAGATACATGCATGCACAAATGAATACAAAGAAAAGAAGAGGGAAATAATTCAAGACCATGATCATGGAGGACCCCACCCACTTACCTAAATTTATAATTAGAAGCTAATGGACAACTAAGTGGAGATTAAAGCTTCATGCACATTAAATGATGGATTAATTATTGGCTAATGGTTACTTGGTGGCCACACTTCCTAAAGGGCATTTTGGAAAGCTCCCTAAAAATAGAATTAAAGTTTTATGCATGTATAAATAACCCTCTTATGTACATGAAAATATCTTCTACTCTTTCACATTAGTTAGGAAATTAAGAAAGCAAGTTGTAATGACAATATTTCATGGAATAAAAATGGCTTCCAAGCCTCTTTCTCTTCTCTTTTCTACATGTTTTTCCTTGCTTTTATGTTGATGTTTATCTCTATGCTTTCTTTTATTTCATGTTTATAGCTTAGATCTCCATTAATGCAAGTAGTGTAGCTTTAATTCTTATGCAAGTAGTTAGTAGCCAATCTCTTTTGCTTTCTTTGCTTAGTTTTATTTCTTTTGCTTTTTAAATGTTGAAATTTACAAGTGTTGATTTGATAACACAAATGAGTAGCTAAACCCCTTCAATTTAGGGATGATGAAGCTCTCTAACTTTATGTAATTTCAACATTTTTTATGATTTATGATCTCTTTTGGTTTGTGCTTCATGAGAGTGAATTTTGATGCAAGTTTATACAAGTGGGTTTGATAGCTTATGTTGCTTTTGCAAATGAGCTATTCTTATTCAACATAAACACAATTTGCATCATCATTTGCTAATCGGTTTTTGACTTTGAAAAGAAAGTAAAAACAAAATTTGATGGTCTATCTTACTAATTACAATAGTAAATAGATCATACTTAAAATAGCTTTTGCTTTGGCTTCATTTTCACGAGAATTTCTAAGTGGTATAATTGTTGTATTATAGTTTGATGGTTTAAGTTATGTTAACTAATAACATAAATGAACCATACTTATGATCAATGCAACAATTATTTCACTTAATATCATTACTAGAGATCATAAATTATTTGTTTGTTGATTTACAAAAAATTGAGAGTGGATTTGCCTCTAAATTGTTCTCTAGTCTAATAGTTTTTAAATCACATTTTAATTCTAGATTTAGCTTCATTTTTTGTAGTTAACAATTTCCTGTCACTTTGGTCTAATTTGATTGAATTGATTTTTAAACCCGTACTCGCCACGTACTAAAAATGTACGCTGTACGCTTGCGGTTAAATTTTAATTTGAAATTTTTCGATGGTAATCTATTTCGATAGAAATTTCGTCGTTGAACAATGGTTGTAATCACTAAGGGGTCAAGCGTCGGTGCCTCAACCCCATCTATAACATGATTCCTAAACATGATACCATCACTCATCAACTTCGGTTGTTTTGCTTAAGCTACATCTTCTATATTAAAGTAGCTCCCCTAAAAAACATGTTTTAATGAACTTTCATATCTCTCGACCTCATTCCATGTTTTCTCGGTCAGATGAGATCCAACAGCAATGGTATTGATCATAAGTCTCTTTTCAGGCTCCCCTCTGCTAGACCCAGCCTACTCATTGATTGATCTGCCCCTATAGTTGATTGTTCACCGCCTACCATCCCACAGGTACTTCACATGCTATTGAAGTTTCTTCTTTCCGATCAGATCTTCGATTATATCCTGCAAATGTCGACACTCATTTGTGTTATGCCCATTGATCTCGTGGAAGCGACAATTTTTCCCAGACATTTTCTGTCATTTAGTTAACTCCCTTCGAGCTAGTTTTCATAATTTTCAGTGCCTTGCATGGTAAGGTAAATGTTCTCCATGGTTTCATTCAGCGGTATATAATCTTCAAATTTTAGATACCTCGGATGCTTCTTAATATCTGGTTTTCTACCCTCAATGCCCTAGTTTCCTCTCTTCTAATTATTATTCTTGTTCCCAACATTTATTGCAATATTTCCAGCGCTCTCGGTAGTTTGCTTTACAATGGTGCTTCTCTACACAACTTCTGTAGACGGCCTTCCATACGAACAGTGTGAAGTCGGAACCGCTATGCAAACTTCCTAGCCAATTGATCAAATGAAGATATTGATCTCAGCATGAGCCGAGCGAACCACATCGTAGCCACTCCCTTAAGAAATATCGGGAGACATTGACATGTTATGGCATCAGTTGCTCTGGCACCACCAGTGTGCCATTCATACTTCAAAAGATGTTATCTCAAATCAGTCTATCCATTATATGATGGAATTGTAGGCATCAAAAATCTCCTAAGATAATCCTCCCGCAAAATGTTTTCAATGAATGGGTTTCTATGAGGCGAAGTACCCTAATCATCGTTGCTCTTATGCTGGTTCTCATTTACCAGTTTCCTTACCATATCAGCAAGATACTCCGGATCCTTCTTCACGCCGTAAGTCAAGCAGAGGAAGCCTGGCACTTTCAGAAGCCGAGTCATCGCCTGTTGCCCTTTCTCCTTCCACCTCACAGGCTGAATATGGCCAGTTGGTCTCAGTAGGCCCGGTCTTGGATCGAACTCCCTTTAATATACGGGTCATTGGAATTTTGCTTCTTCACGCACAAGGGCGGCGCTCAATGCATGAGGTAAGACCGCTAAGTAAACGAACATGTCTTCTCCATCCTCAGGTTTTGATAGGATCGACGGAGCTTCCATGTGCCGCAGCAGTTCTTCGAATGTTGTTTGACAAGCTTCACTCCATTTGAAGTTCTTTTTTCCTTTCTTCAATGCATCAAAGAACGGTATACACTTGTCGGTAGATTTCGAGACAAATCGACTTAGTGCTGCGACCTTTCCATTCAGGCTTTACAGTTCCTTCTTATTTTTCGGAGCTTCGACTTCTCGTAATGTCGTTATTTGTTCTGGATTTTCTTCAATGCCCCTGGCACTTATGATGAATCCTAAGAATTTTCCAAAAGCTACTACGAAGTGACATTTGAGCGGATTGAGTTTCATTCTGTACTTTCGGAGTATTTCGAACATTTCAACGAGATTATCCAGGTGGTTGGTGGTTGCTCGTGATTTGACCAACATGTCATCCACATAAACCTCCATAGTTTTCCCGATTTGGCGCTTGAACATGGTATTTACCAACCTTTGATAAGTTGCCCCGGCGTTCTTCAAACCGAATGGCATTACCATGTAGCAGTATAGTCCCAGGGCGGAGATGAAGCTGGTGTTTTCTTGATCAGGTTCATGCATTAGGATTTGGTTGTACTAGGAGTATGTGTCCATGAATGATAGCAGCTCGTGTCCTGTCATTTCGTCCACAAGTTGGTCTATTCTGGGGAGAGGGAAGCTATCTTTCGGGCAAGCTTTGTTTAAGTCTGAGTAGTCGATACAGGTTCGCCACTTCCCATTGGATTTTTTGACTAAGACCGGGTTAGATACCCACTCAGGAGAAGTTGCATCACGGATAAAACCATTGGCCATTAACTTGTCCACCTCTTCCCTCAATGATTTGGACCCTTCAGGACCTAGGCTGTGCCTCTTTTGCTTTACTAGTGTGGACTTGGGGTCAATGTTGAGCACGTGGCATGCGATTTCTAGTGACACCTCACACATATCAGAATGCATCCATGCGACACATCCAATTTGGCGCGAAGAAATTCAGTAAGCTCCAATGGCATCTTGTTTCCAAGGTACGATCCAATTTTCAAGACTTTAGTAGGATCGTCCATATCGACTGGGACAGACACCCTCAATTCTACTGGTGCTACTCGTTCCTCCCTTGAACTCTTCTTTCTAGGGTCCAAAGCCTTATCAAATCGGTGAGGGTCCCCAAGCCAGGGGCGGCTCTGTAGTTGATATTCATATGGTTCACGGATGTGGAGAGTTCTCCCCAAGTCCTTCCCTTTTTCCTTTCTTATGGATTCATGTAACTCTGCAATGTAACATTCTCTAGCAGTGCACTGATCTCCTTTCGCCACTCCGATTCCAATTGCAATAGGGCACTTCATGGTTAGACACCATTGGGCCAGAGCTTTTCTGAAGTCTGCTAGAGCGGGCCGTCCCAAGAAGGCGTTATATGCGGACATTTCGTCTCTGGTTCGACTGTGATCTCGAGGATCCAGTCAACGTCCATTTCGTCTATGCTTGGGGTGTTTAGAGTTTCAACTGGGACTAGCCCCAATGATTGATCTTCTCCAGAGCTTGCCAGTTTAGCCAAATAATCCGCCTTTGTGTTATGCTCCTGTGGAATGTGAGTTATGGTGTAATGTTCGATGTCACTTAGTAGCTCTTGTACTTTAGACAGGTATGCGGTAAGATTCTCCACTTGAGCCTAGTATTCCTCCTTTACTTGGCAGACGACTAGCTGGGAGTCGCTGTGGATGTGAATGGATTTTCTTTTGAGCTCTTTCACAACTTTTAATCCTGCTATCAATGCTTCATATTCCGCTTTGTTATTTGTCGTAGGGAATTCCAAGCGTAAGGCGTAGCAAATGGCTTGCCCTTCTTGGGTTTCAAGCACTACTCCTGCCCCCGAACAAAGATTGTTGGATGCGCCATCAAGAAAGAGTCTCCATTGCGTTTCCACTTCCAACTGTTTTTCTTTCTCGCCATCTCGTATAGTCAATTCGGTGATGAAGTCTGATAACGCTTGCCCATTGATGTCCTTTCTTGGGTGGTATGTGATATCATATTGACTTAGTTCTGTATTCCACTTGAGAAGTTGTTCGAAAGTTTCAGGCCGATACAACACTTGCTTCAGGGGCTGATCAGTTAACTCTTTGATTGGGTGAGTCTGAAAGTATGGCCGTAACTTCCTAGATGAAATCAAGAGGCAATATGCCAGTTTTTCCAGTTTTGGGTAATTTTTCTCAACTTCGGTGAACCGCTTGCTAATGTAATACATGGTTTGTTGGATTTTTGCTTCCTCATACACAAGGGCGGCGCTCAATGCATGAGGTGAGATCGCTAAGTAAACGAACAGGTGTTCTCCATCCACAGGGTTTGATAGGATCGGCAGAGCTTCCATGTGCCACAGCAATTCTTTGAATGCTGTTTGACAAGCTTCACTCCATTCGAAGTTGTTTTTCCTTTCTTCAATGCATCAAAGAACGGTACACTTATCGGTAGCTTTCGAGATAAATTGACTTAGTGCTGCGACCTTTCCATTCAGACTTTGCAGTTCCTTTTTATTTTTCGAAGCTTGGACATCTCGTAATGCCGTTATTTGTTCTGGATTTGCTTCAATGCCCCTGGCACTTACGATAAATCCTAAGAATTTTCCGAAAGCTACTCCGAAGGGACATTTGAGCGGATTGAGTTTCATTCCATACTTTCGGAGTATTTCGAGCATTTCAACGAGATTATCTAGGTGGTTGGTGGTTGGTGGCTGCTCGTGATTTGACCAACATGTCATCCACGTAAACCTCCATAGTTTTCCCAATTTGGCGCTTGAACATGGTATTTACCAACCTTTGATAAGTTGCCCCAACGTTCTTCAAACCGAATGGCATTACCCGTAGCAGTATAGTCCTAGGGTGGCGATGAAGCTGGGGTTTTCTTGATCAGGTTCATGCATTAGGATTTGGTTGTACCCGGAGTATGCGTCCATGAATGATAGCAGCTCGTGTCTTGCCATTCCGTCCACAAGTTAGTCTATTCTGGGGAGAGGGAAGCTGTCATTCGGGCAAGTTTTGTTTAAGTTCGAGTAGTCGATATATGTTTTCCACTTCCCATTGGATTTTTTGACTAAGACCGGGTTAGATACCCACTCAGGATAAGTTGCATCACGAATGAAACAATTGTCTATTAACTTGTCCACCTCTTCCCTCAATTCTTTGGACCGTTCAAGACCTAGGCTGCACCTCTTTTGCTTTACTGGTGTGGACTTGGGGTCAATGTTGAGCGCATGGCATGCGATTTCTGGTGACACCCCACACATATCAGAATGCATCCATGCGAACACATCCAAGTTGGCATGAAAAAATTTAGTAAGTCTAACCGCATCTTGTTTCCAAGGTGCGATCCAATTTTCAAGACTTTATTAGGATCGTCCATATCGACTGGGACGGACACCGTCAATTCTACTGGTGTTGCCCGTTCCTCCCCTGAACTCTTCTTTCTAGGGTCCAAAGCCTTATCGAATCGGCTAGGGTCTCCAAACCAGGAGCGGCTCTGTAGTTGATATTCAGAAGGTTCATGGATGTAGAGAGTTCTCCCCACGTCCTTTCCTTTTTCCTTTCTTTTGGATTCACGTAACTCTGTAATGTAACATTCTATGGCAGCGCACTGATCTCCTTTCACCACTCCGATTCCATTTGCAGTAGGGAACTTCATGGTTAGACACCATTGGGCTAGAGCTATTCTGAAGTCTGCTAGAGCGGGTCATCCCAAGAAGGTGTTATATGCAGACATTTCGTCCACGATTACGAAAGTCTGAATGAGGGTGACCCTTCGATCACCCACTCCAAGTTCCACTGGCAGGTCGATTGTTCCCACAGGTTGCTTGGGTTCACCAGTGAACCCTTGGATCTTCGATTGGCATGCAGACACGCTTTTCATGCTGATCTTCATTTGATCAAAAGTATGTTTGAAAAGTATATTGACAGAGCTACCACTATCGACCAACACTCATCAAACAACAGCGGGACCAATTCCCACTGCTACCGCCAATAGATCAAGAGTCGAGGCTTCGATCCCTTCGGTGTCCCAATTTCAGAACACTATGTCATCACTCAAGATTTTCTGCAGCTTGTCCGGTGTTTCACCTTCTACTGCAAGACATGATTCCTTTGGAGCATGCTTCAACGAACTCGCATACCGCTCCATCTATCCCCAACTTCTTTGCGCAGGGTGTGGTCCCCCAGATATTGTTCCAATAATAAGTCTTTGATCAGTTCGTTTGGACCCTTCTTCACTAGTTCTGGCTCGATTCCTTCGTTCTCTAGGAGGCTGGGGAGTCGTAGGTTGACCAGGGTTCTGTGACTTTCTCACGTACTACTGGAGTTTGTTTTCTCAGATCAACTCTTCAATGAGATTCTTTAGATGGCGGTATTTTTTTGTATTGTGACCGTGTGCTCATGGAAGCGGCAGAACTATCCTGAGTGCTTTTGTTGCTCGGTTGCTTCCTTCTTATGGGGTTTTTTGTATTCCTCAGTCCCCTATGTGGCGAGATAAATATTTTCCAGAGTGTCGTTTAGAGGGGTGTAATCTTCGGGCCTAAACCCTTTAAGCCTTTTATTATTGCCATTAACATTTCTTTTATTGTATTTTTGATTTTTTTCTCTTTTGATTTCCATCTTTCCCTGTAATTCCTTCAGCAGTTCCAGAAGCATGCGCGGTTCTGTTCATTGCTACGTCGCTTTGTCCGATGTTCATTAGTTGCACACTGGTAGACTTCCTCTCCAGCTCTTGCGCTTCCTCCAATCTTAAGTATTGACTCGCTTTACGATTGAAGTCTTTCCTTATAGTGGGTTGCTTCATCTTAATCCACTTTCCGAATTCAGTCCCCGGGTGAATGGCACAGACTAACGCCATAAAACCATGTCTTTATTGGGGTTGCTTACTTCTGTCATCGCGGTATTGAACTGGTTCACGAAGGATTTCAGCGATTCGTTGCATCCCTGGAACAATCCGGATAAGGACATGACATCCTTTGGTTGCGTGGTATGGAGCCTGAACTGATCAAGGAATCTTGTTGCGAGTTGGTCAAAGGTAGAGATAGATTTTGGTGGAAGCCTAGTGAACCACATAGACGCAATCCCATCAAGAAAGATGGGAAAACACCTGCACCGAACGGCTTCAAAGGCATTAGCTCCATCCATGTACCAACTGTTCTTGTACAAATGGGGTTTTGGGTCCTTTGTCCCGTCGTAGGATGGAATGGTTGGCATTGTGATTTTTTTTGGATATTTCTCATTCAAGATCTCATCGGTAAAGGAAGTCCGACTTGGTACAGATCCCCATTCATCATCTCTCCTATTTTTACTCTCGTCCATTAATCATTTAACCATATCTACTATGTATGCCTCTGATGTCCGATAATCCTGGGGGTGGCAGTCAGTCACTACACCAAGTGTTTGACTTTGCAAACGGTCTTAGCACGTGGTTTGAAGCCTAGGCTCTCTTGTCTTTGGGAGAGCCACTCCCGTGGGATTCCGTTGGCCTACAGTTGGCCTAATTGGGGCAGTTTGGACATTCCTAGCATCATCAAATGCGTTGACATTCTCTTCCAACTGGTTGTCTTGCTCTCCATCTTCTGAGTCGGAGAGGTCCATAGCTATATCTTCTTGCAGGGTCTTTGCCCCTTGATTCAAGTTCAGACTTGGTTGCCTTGCGATGAGCGGAGTACTCGTATTTCCTTCCACATTGAGTCCCATGGTTCCTGTTGTCACTCTTTTTTGCGGTTGTTTTCCGTTTCTTCTGTTTAGACAAGAAATGGAAGAATTTTCTTGTTCTACAATAGCCATGGGTTCATACATAGTTCTTAGAGTAGGAATTTTCTGCAAGGTTAAGAGAGCGTTAAGCTTATCCATTAGAGCCTTCTGGCTACTTTCCATCTTTTGGTTGATTTCATCAACCATCTTATTCAACTCATCTCTAGTAATGACTTCGTGCTGACTGGAGGATGTTGGCGCCTGATTTCCTAAGTTAGCACCATTTACTTTAGTTTGTTGAGGGTTAACCTCTTCTCCAGCTATCACTGCCCCTATGGATCTTCTAAAGGTAGTTCTCCTTCTTTTAAGAGCCATTGATTCTAAGCGGTAAATTTTTCAAGCAAAGATTGAGGATCTAACTTCTGGACCTATCTGATCCAAAGTAGACAGCTAGATCTAGATCCTGAGTTGGGTTCTCAGTGAAAGCACCAAAATGTTAACCCAAAAAATGGATCAACACCCTGGTTTGAGTGTGAAAGCACTAGCCCTGTTCACAAAGAGCAATAATATAGATAATAGGTATAGAAAAAAGCAGTAAGAGAAAGAAGTCAAGAAGATTTTTATAGTGGTTCGGCTGTTAACGAAGCCAACGTCCACTTTATAATTTCTATTATAGACTGATTGTTATTACAAGAAGTGTTTGATTACAAGGCTCTTGATTGTCCTTAGCTAGATTGAATAATCAAGGTAAGGATCCACTAGAGAATCATAGTGAACCCTATTGGAGATTGTTGTGAGGGAGGTGAAGAGTGAAGAAAGCTTCCGGTAGAGTCTCAGCAACCAGTCCAGAGAAGATCTCGTTTATGTTGCAGGTAGGATGGTATTTATGGAGATCAGAGAGCTTCTGGGCTAGGCCTGTTCACCAATTGCTTGTAGATGGAGGTAGGAGGATGTAGTGGAGCTTAGCTCGTGACCCGAGCCAAAACCATGGATCGCTAGCGATCCATAGTATTGGCTCGGTTGCGAGCTAGCTCCTTAGCTTCTCCATTTTCCTTGCTCCCTATGTGTCATAGCGACCCAATGATTGTCGTATGGACCGCTAGCAATCTATATACTTAGACTATTTTTGGAATTTGATGTCCGGAATGCTTTTGTTACCTTGTACCGACATTGTTCGCGTAGTCTCATTGCACATCGCTTTGTTCTGATGATGATCTACGTGCTAGTTGTACTTAGCTACTGATTAGACTGGACGAATGCTTGTCTCTTGGTGTAACTAACTCGGAATCTCATCAAACTCAGTCATTGCTTTCGCGGTATGAATTGGATCACGATGCAAGGAAAACAGGTTAAACTCTGAGCTATACCAATGGATCGCTAGCGATCCATGTCCTTAGAGGAATTTTCCATTCTCTTTCTTGGCTCTCTTCAACTTGTTGCTTTAGCCCTTTTGGTTGAGTTCTGAGCCATTCTGACTTCATCAAGTTGTTCTGTCTTCTCTTGGATGTTGCTGGGTTAAAAACCAGGATAACAATGATTAATAGAGGTAGAATATGACTTGGTAAAAATAACAAGATCATTCGCAAAAAGCAAATTGGAAATAGATAGAGATTTGCATTTCGGATGGTACTCAATGCATTTCAACACTTATTGTTTAGATAGTAGAGCAGAAAACACTTCCCTATCATCAAGAAAATGTATGGAGTTAATGAGTCCCCCTGATGGATCCCTCTTTTGCTTTTGAAATACCCATTAAACTGCCATTAATGTTAATAGAGTACTGAGAGGAGGTAATGCAAGCCATAACTAAATTTATATACTTAGCCGGGAACTTCATTTTCAGCATAATCATCTGGATACTACTCCATAAGTAGTCATGAGCTTCATTATATCCACTTTCATGCAACATCTAGGAGATATATTTTTTCGATCATACCCCTTAGTAAGCTCATGAGTGAGAAGAATATAATTTCCTATGTTCTAGTTACTAATAAAGGCGGATTGGTTTCCAGAAATGATAGAAGGGAGAACTAGTTTCATTCTAGAGTCTAAGAGTTTAGTTATGCATTTGTAAGTGGTGTTACAATAGGAAATTGGTCTAAAATCATTAACATGTTTAGGATTAGGAATCTTATGCACTAGGAAAACAATTATAGCATCGATTCCATTGAGCATTCTTCCATGTCTAAAGAAATTTTGAATAGCTTTAATGAAGAGTAGGCCTATTATGTGCCCTTGAAAACAATGAGAGTTAAACCCATCAGGTCCACCAGAGTTATTACTATCAAAGCTAAACACCAAATTTTTAACTTCATCATTAGAGAATAGTCGCCCTAAAGAAGATATTTTATTTTTTGTTAGGGATGGCAAATCAATCCCACTAAGAACTGCACTGTTAATCTCAGGGATGACTTCAGGCCCAGGAATACTTTGAAGATGCTATGATGTACACTTGCTAATGTCTTCTGTAGACGGGGTGTTGTTGTTAGAGTCTCTTAAAGAGGAGATTTTATTAGCTTGAATTTTTCTTTTTGATGCCTGATGGTAAAATTCTTTGTTTTTATCTCCTTCGAACTCCTACTTGTCTCTTAACTTTTGTCTCGGCGTGTTAGCTTCAGTTTTCAAAGCATTATTAAGGTATTCAATAGTTTTAGATTCCTACATAATCAATTCCACATTATAAGGATCAGATACAATATTAGTTTGTAATGTTATAGGTTCCTATCTAATTTTTTCTAAAAGGTAGGCCTTTTGCCATAATGATCTTTACTCCATTGGGATAGGGCAAGTTTATTTGCTTTAAGTTTCTTTTAAAGGATAAACATAGGGTTACCATACACTCTAGTATTGCGGGCTTCCTTCATAATATGCAGGAATGTAGGGTGGGATGGCCGGGCATTGTAATACTTGAAGCAATGGGAAGTTTTAGTTTGAGGGGAGGCAAATGAAAGAGTATGCAGGGAGTGATCCAAAAGTAAAGAGGGAAGGTTACAGCTAACAAGGTTTGGCCATATGTTGCAAGCATCCAGGGAACATCGGGGGGGGGGGGGGGACATGCATTGAAGAAGAATTATCTGGTTGGCTGCCAAGGATAGGTTTGTTGTTCTATTTGGAAGTGAATGTGCCATTCTTTTACGTTGTTGTAAATTGAGCATTATTTTTCCTTTTTTTAACCCTTCATTAACAGAATGCATTACCTTTGTCTCTTCCTTCTCTCTTTCTTCAACTCTATTTTTGCCCACATTAGTTCTTCTTTTGTTAACATCTTGACTACCCACTAATGTACAGTTTTCAGTCTTGTGACCAAACACCTTACAAGATGAGCATATATTTGGAACCCAAACGTATTCAACCCCAATTTCCACTACTTCAGTACTGGAGATATGCGTAGGAATACTTTTAGGCAATTCAGCGAATGGATATATTTCCACTAAAACTTTTGCATGCTCATCCCGATTTAGCCTCGCAGTCGATTCATCAAAAGACAGCACTTTGCCCAAATGGCTAGCAACCCGGTTAATACTTATATGGGTCCAATGAAATGATTGTATTTTGTTAAGGTACACCCATATAGGAATTATCTTGATTTTTTTCTCTAATTCTATCAATAGTAGGTTCCTAAGAAGGTATTAAAAATAATTTACCTCTTATAATTAATCGATCAGCCTCCAGTATTTTTCATCTTCTCTCCTTATTCTAAAGAGAGACCCTTCAAATTTAATGTTTATCCCTTCTAAATTCTTCCACACTATCTTAAGATGTTGGACAACAGCTGAGTTAGAAAGTTTTTTGTCTAGAAAAAATCCCACTATATGGTTTTTCCAAAATGAGGAGCCCACTGCTGCCACTTCTGGTGGAGGAACTAATGCATTCAAAGATGAATATTCCAGCTTGAACTCCCATTGTATTTCCCCGCATTTCTAGAAGGATTATTAAAAAAAGAAGACCATGGCTTGCTTCCACTATCCTAGATCTAAGCTTCAGAGGAGAGAGAACCAGCCCTAAGGGGATGATCGAAAGGACAAGGGTCCGGAGGGATAGGGATAGGAGGAGGGAAGGATGGGTTGGATGGGACTGGAGTTTGGGTCGGCAGGAAAGAGTTAGGGTTTGGATTGAGAGAGGGAAGGATTAGATTGGAAAGGGAGAATAGGAAGGGAGACTACCATGGCAAAGGATTCATTTTAAAACAAATATTAGAGTCAAAATGATATTTAAATTAAGTATTTTCTCTAATCATTTTATGGTTGTTTTCTAACTTATATTAGAGTGTTTTAAAATTGGTTTCATGTTTAAATATATTTTTAGTAATTAATTATGAATTTTTATAGTAATCGGGTTTTAAAATAAAACATGTTTGTTTTTTGTTTTTCCATTTATTTCAAAGTTTATTATTTTTACATTATATTCTTTATGGATAATTATGTTATATTGTTAAGTAGTTTAAAAGTGTTTTAACATAATTATAAGTATTTTAAAAGTATTTATATATATATATAAGTTTTAAAAAGAAATTTAAGTATTTTATAAAAGCAGTAAAAGAAGTTTTGGATTTAACTCTTAAGTTAAAATAAATGGTTTTGTGAATTTAATTAAAAGTGTATTACCTCAATTAGTAAGTGTAGATATGCTTTGATCTTTAAAAAGAATGTCTTAAAGTTAATGATAGGGATAAAAATGATTTTGGGTTGTAGAAAATAATGTTTTAGTAGCATTTTTTTGCCCTTATTAATTTTACTTACGATATATAATTACTACTTTAAAATGAATACTTTAGGGATAATTATAAGTGAAATGGGTTTAGGTTTGTAGTGACAAATATTTAAGTAACAATTGTCTTTAACCCTTAAGAATATACTTAGATCTTTATTAATGGATATTAAAAAGACAATAATAAGTATGGAATCTTTTATAAAAAGAGGGAAAAAATAAATGTTTAACTTATAAAATAGAAGGGGTTTATAGTAACAATGTTTAAGTAACATTTGTTTTTAACCTCTTTGATTATATTTAAAGTAAGTAAATTTTGTTAATGATTTGCAAATATACTTATACGTTTGAGATAAGTATATGAATATTTTTGAATTATAGAAAAGAGTATAAATGTATAGTAAAATACTTGAATAGTAAAGTACTGAATAGTAAAATACACGAATAATAAAATACACGAATAATAAAATACATAAATAGTGAAATAGTAGAATACAAGTATATATCTTTTATAAAGGGAAATTAAATCTATATGTAAGTTTAAATAAGTTAAGTTTTGATTAATAAGTGAAGTTTAATTAAATAAGTGATGTTTTAATTAATAAGTTAAGTTTAATTAAATAAGCGAAGTTTTAGTTAATAAGAAATTTAATTAAATGAGTTAAGTTTTAATTAATAAAGGAAGTTTTAACTAATAAGTTAATTTTAAATTAATAAAGGAATTTTTAATTAATAAAGGAATTTTTAATTAAAAAAGGAGTTTTACTAATAAAAGAAGTTTTAATTAATAAATGAGTAATTAAATTAAAAGGGGATTAGAATTCATGTACGTGACTTAATCGTGCTTTATGTGCTTACTTGTGTATGGAAAATATTTAGTCGTGTGCTTAGCAATAAAAGCCGACGAAGTAGACTTGATTCTATGTGTGTGAGTTAAGAATGATGACTCAAGTAGGGTGTAGGAGAAACAGTGCTTTAACCTATCGGGCTTCGCTCTTAAATGAGGCATAGTAGAAGTACAAAAGTTCGAAAATGTGATTGTTGGGCGAATTCTCACCACCGGACCAGCATAGCCGGACCAAACCATCTCCATACCATCTAGATGCCGGACCAACTCAACGCCATACCATGCTTCTCCAAGCTCCCATCAGACCACTTGCCTCCGGTCCAACTCCACTGCCTACCGGACCAGACTTGACCGAATCGACTACAAAGCCTCCCTGCCGAATCGACCTCCACCGAACCAGAATGCTACCAAACCAGCAACCCTCCATCCACTACCGGTCCAAACACTGCCGAACCAACCACTCCACCAAAGTCCCACCGAACCAAAGTACTACCGGACCAAGACCTCATCTCCAACCAACTACTACCGAACCAAGGCATTGCCGAACCAAATTTGCCAGGCCAGATAACATCAGCCCAGGCCCACCAGCAGCTATATACATCCAAGACCCCTGCTCCCTACCTCACTATATAAATAGAGGGGCAGGGGTACAAAAATGGGGACAAGGTTTGAGAGCTCAAGCACGGAGAGAACTTTCAAACAACTTTCTTTTACTTGTATCAAAGCTTTGTACTTGTAATCAAAACAAGAGAAGAGAAATAACATATAAAGTGGACGTAGGCACATTCTGGCTGAACCACTATAAGTCTGCGTGTCTTTTTACAGTTTAGCCCCTGCTTTTCATATATTTGCATAAATCACCCAAATCGCTAAGAACAACATAAGATCTACTAAATCATACAACTTTGAGGTGTTTGTCCATTTTTTGTGCAAACATTTTTGGTGCTTTCACTGAGAACTTGAAGACTCGAAGCATCAGCTTCATCCACTTAATATTTTTCCTAACAGCATCATCCACCGTTCGGAAAACATGCCTCCCAAGCAGAAAAAAGATGTTAACAAAGGAAAAAACATCGCTTCCAGCAGTCTTCCAGATCCAGCGGTCACGGATCAAGTAAATCGTCCTCCTCTAGCGGCAGTACCGAATGAAGGACAGGCTAATCCGACCACTCCTACCGTAGAACAGCCCATAGCAATTACTAGGGCAGATCTAGACAGGGTTGTGGTTGAAGTAACTAATCGCTTCACGTCCCAGCAGGAAGCCTTGGTGGACCATCTCATGTCACGCTTAAGGGATGCTGAAGAGTCCAACCGCAACACTGAATCATGGGGCGAGTCCCAGTCTGGAGGGTCTCGGAGACAACAAAGATCTTCCTTCTTCGAAGGAGCTAACGGCAGAAGCAGCCATGGTAGGAGTCGAGATCGAGCACAGCCCGAAGTTAGGCCTGAAGAAACGCTTGGAACCGAACCCCACGGGGGAGGTACAGGGCGGAGCTCAACTGTAGCTGAGCCTGTCATACTGCCTAACCACGGAAACGCCAGTGACCGGGGCCGAGCTAGAGTCCAGCCCGAAGTTGGACCCAAGGAAGTGCTTAGATCAGAACCCAGTAGGGGAAGATCAAGGCAAGGGCCAACTATGGCTGACCCTAGCATGCTCCCAGAAGACCAAAGGCAGCCACCGGAAAATATGAGGAATGATAGACGATACCATCCCTATAGATCATCTAGACGGGATCAATCCCACAGAACAGAGCCAAATTCGTTTCTATCTGCTCCAAATTCTGATGAAAGGATGGCACGCTTATTTAGAGAGTGCGTCCAACGGGAGCAAAGAGATCGAGGGATAGGTGCTAGGGTAACCAGCCCCTTCGCCCGCAACATTGAAATTGCTATCACCCCCCGAGAATGGAAGATGCCAATAATGGAACCTTACAAAGGAACCTCCGACCCCGTTGTACACTTACAGAGGTACACACAACATATGCTCATGAGTGGAGCGACAGAGGGAGTACTGTGCAAATGCTTTCCGCTCTTCCTAGCAGATCTCTCTACCTCCTGGTTCTGTCATCTACCCCAGGGATCCATCAGCTCGTGGGAAATGTTGAAAGAAAAGTTTATCAGTCAGTTCCGCATCCATGTGGAACAACCTAAGGACGCTTATTCCTTATCCAGCGTCAAACAGAAACCTGGAGAGAAACTGCAGCAATACCTAACCCGGTTCAATGCCGCAGCAGCCGCAGTCCAAGATGTCGATGAGAAGCTTATCCTAATGGCCCTCTGTAGTGGTGTGCATCCGGACACTAAATTTGCTAGAAGGTTGACAAAAGAAAAACCAGCTACTTTACCTGATTTCTTCCATGAGGCTGGGAAATACATGAGGTTTGAGGATGCTGCCATTGAGGGGCAGTCAGGACAGCAAAATAAGGCAACTCACAGCAACGCCCCTGCTATGGCAAGGGATGTTCGAAGAAATGATTCCAGAGACAATGCTGGGGGCAAGAAGGGAGAAAAGCGCCTATATCGGCCTGGACCGAGATTCGACACTTACACTCCTTTGAACGAGACTGTCGAAAATATCTTCCTTGCCACCCAAGGCGAAGTTAGATACAAACGCCCACCATACAAGAAGGAATCTGATAACGCGCAGAAGTCTGGAAAATTCTGCCGCTTCCACGAATCTCATGGGCATGATACCAATGAATGCCATCATCTCCGGGATCTGATTGAGGAACACATCAGGAGGAAGAAGCTGGAACGCTATGTAAAAAGTCAGGATAGGACTCCAGCTCCTGCCAATGAAAACCCAAGGCTACCCTCACCGGAGACCGGCAGAGGAAACCGCAACGCTAGCGGCTCTAGTCAAGAGAAGATAGTGGTCCATACCATCTCAGGAGGACCGCACATCGCAGACAAGAGCTGGAAAGAGATGGAAAGATATGGAAAGTCGCTTAGAGGCAGTAAAGACTGTGTCAATTCGGTTATAGAAGAACACCACCCGAAACGGAAAGAAAGTGATGACATCACATTCGATAAGCGTGACCTGGAAGGAAGGCAGTACCCTCACATGGATCCCATGGTTATCTCTGCCCGGCTCGGTCCCGCCGAAGTTTACCGAATCTTAGTAGACACTGGAAGCTCAGTGAACATCCTGTTCAAACATGCATTCGACAAAATGAAATTATCAATGAAGGATGTATCTCCCTGCGATAAACCACTACACGGTTTCACTGGAGATGCGAAGATGCCCCTCGGGCAACTAGACCTCTTTGTTGAGATTGGAAGCCATCCCCGCTCCGTTGTACAAAAACAGACGTTTGTGCTAATAGAAAACCATTCGGCCTATAACGCCTTCTTAGGAAGGCCAGCCTTGTCCGACTTCCAAATTGTCCTAGCCCCATGGTGCCTAAAAATGAAATTTTCAACGGAAATGGAGTAGGGGAAGTAGAAGGAGACCAGGACGTTGCTCGAGACTGCTATGTGACTGAACTTCGCAACAACCACAGGAAGGATAAAGGGAAGGGTGTAGAGATTGCCCTCTGCACAAAAAGTCTAGAAGCATAGCAACTAAAGAAAGCCCCTCCTCTTCGATATACCAGCGACCCTTTCAATGAATTAGACCCTAGGGACAAAGAGGAGGAGGCCACCGCCGAGCCTGCAGAAGCTATGGAGTTTGTGTCTGTAGACAAGCACGACTCAAGTAGAATATTGAAAATTGGGTCCCAACTAAAAGAAGAGTTGAAGGAGCAACTCATCGACTTTCTCCGCCACAACTTGGATGTATTCGCATGGTCACACGTTGACATGACCGGAATCTCCCCCGACATAGCATGCCACGTATTAAACATTGATCCTACCAAAGCGCCCGTAAAACAAAGAAAGAGAAGTATGGGGGCAGAGCGATCAACAGCCCTCAATGAAGAAGTAATGAATCTACTCGCCAACGACTTCATAAGAGAAGCCATCTACCCGGAATGGATCGCTAACCCGGTGCTGGTAAAGAAGGCTAATGGGAAGTGGCGAACATGCATTGACTTTTCCAACCTAAACGACGCCTGCCCAAAGGATTGCCTCCCACTTCCCCGAATCGACCAACTGGTAGACAGCACAACCGGGCACGAGCTCTTATCTTTTATGGACGCATACTCAGGATATAACCAAATTCCCATGCATGCTCCCGACCAAGACCACACTAGTTTCATCATCGACCGGGGTTTATACTGCTATAAGGTAATGCCTTTCGGACTTAAAAATGCAGGAGCCACCTACCAGCGCCTCGTCAACAAGATGTTTGCAGGGCTAATAGGGCAAACTATGGAAGTATACGTGGATGACATGCTGGTAAAGTCAAGGAAAGCTGACGATCACGTAAGCCACCTAGGCGAGATGTTTCAAGTACTTCGCCAGTATGGAATGAAGTTGAATCCTCTAAAATGCTCCTTCGGAGTATCATCAGGAAAGTTCTTAGGATTCATCGTCCATGCCAGGGGAATTGAAGCAAACCCTGAACAAGTCCGAGCGCTAAGGGATATCAAGATACCTTCCACTCGAAAGGAAATGCAAAGCCTGAATGGAAAAGTGGCCGCCCTAAGCCGATTCATCTCCAGGGCAACGGAAAAGTGCGTCCCCTTTTTCGAAGCTCTAAAGAAAGACAAAGGAAAGTTCGAATGGACTGACGAATGCTTAACCTCTTTCCTTAACTTAATCGAACACCTCCAGAAACCACCGGTACTCTCGACTCCAAACGAAGGCGAAGAATTATACCTATACCTTGCTGTGTCATCTCACGCCCTAAGCGCTGCCTTGGTACGGGAAGATAACCGCACGCAGCGGCCAGTTTACTTCGTCAGCAAGAGGTTTACGGGGGCAGAAGTCAGATATCCTAAACTTGAGAAGCTAGCGTACTGTTTACTAATCACATCACGGAAACTGCGTCACTACTTCCAGTCCCATTCCATCAAAGTTCTGACCGATCAACCACTGAGGCAGGTACTCCATCGTCCCGACACTTCTGGGCGACTACTTAAATGGTGCATTGAACTAAGTCAGTATGATATCACCTATCACCCTCGCACCGCCATCAAGGGACAAGCTATGGCTTATTTCATTGCAGAATTCACTACCAACGAAGATAAGGAGCAATTGGAAATAGTAGAAGATATCAAGTGGAATCTCTTTGTTGATGGTGCATCGAACGAACAAGGCTCGGGGGCAGGTGTGGTAATAATCACTCCCAGGGGAAACAAACTGCACTATGCTATAAGGTTGGAGTTCGCTGTCACCAACAACGATGCAGAATATGAAGCAGTAATAGCCGGACTAGAACTTGCCCTAGAAATCGGAGCCAATTCTTTGTGTCTTCACAGCGATTCTCAGCTTATTGTTAATCAAATACTAGGAAAATTCCAAGCTCGAGAAGAACGACTCATAGCATATTTAAAGAAGACCAAGTTACTTCTTAGCCGATTGGACCACTACTTAGTCAAACACATCCCTCGGGAAGAGAACCAAGAGGCCGACGAATTGGCGAAGCAAGCAAGTGTAAGAGACATCGCCATCTTCAGGGCAGTAACCATCTCAAAGAAACTGGCCCCAAGTTTTGAGCAAGTGAATCTGATAGCTGCAACCGAGGAAGCAACTTGGATGACTCCCATCCGAGACTACCTACAAAGCGGCACGCTACCCAACGGGCGTAACGAAGTCAAGAAAATCTTGAGGAAAGCATCCCGCTACACAATACAAGAAGACATCCTCTATCGACGCGGATTCTCTAACCCGTTATTAAGGTGTGTCGCTGGAAGGGAAGCCAAGGAAATCTTATTCAACATCCATCAGGGAAGCTGCGGAGATCACATCGGAGGGCAAACATTAGCAAAAAAGATACTCCGATATGGATATTTCTGGCCCACCTTAAGCAAGGACGCCTTGGATTTCGTCAAAAAGTGTGACAGATGTCAGAAGTTCGCTAAGATTCCACGGCTACCAACGACTGAGATTACTCAAATGACCAGCCCTTGGCCCTTCGCAATATGGGGAATTGACTTAATCGGCGAGCTACCAATGGGCCGAGGCGGGGCCAAATATGCTATAGTGGCAGTCGACTATTTCACCAAATGGGTGGAAGCGGAACCTCTGAATAAAGTATCTTCAGCAAAAGTTATTAACTTCTTGATCAAAAATGTTCTGTGCAGGTACGGAGTCCCACTCAAAATCATATCAGACAATGGACTTCAGTTTGACAGCGAGGAATTCGCCAACTGGTGCCAAGAGCACGGAATTCACAAAAGCTTCTCATCCGTAGCGTATCCCCAGGCAAACGGACAAGTCGAAGCCGTCAACAAAATTCTGAAAACTCTAATAAAAAAGAAGCTCGAAAAGTCAAAGGGCGCTTGGGTGGATGAACTTCCTACGGCACTATGGGCCTATCGCACATCTTTCAGAACATCAACGGGGCACACTCCTTTCTCTTTGGCATACGGATCAGAGGCTATGCTCCCAGTTGAAACCATTGTGCCTTCCCACCGTAGGATCCACTATAACCCAGAAGAGAACGAAGAACTCCTTCACATGTCTTTGGATCTAGTTGAGGAGAGAAGAAATGATCCAGTCCTTAAAGCAGCAGCCCACAGACAAAAAGTGGCAGCACAATACAACTCCAAAGTCAAGCATCGTACCTTACAAGAAGGGCGTGCTCCTATGCATATAGCATTTCCACCCGAAGCAATCCACAGCGCAATTTCACCTGGATAAGACCTAACAGGTACTATGCGAATCTATGCCCTCGCCAATGAGACACTTTTGCCCCGGCATCCCTCTGCTGCGGGTTAACTCATTGCTCGCGACGGCCCTTAAAGCCAACTGTAATGAGCCGATTATAAGCCACCGAGAAGGCCGACTATAGCCGAGGCAGCTCATTACGGCGTTCGGCTCGCCGGCAACTGTGAACCGATTATAAGCCCCAACATAAGGTGTGGCCAGCCAGGGGCAGTTCACGGTTGACGATCGGCACCCACGCTAGCCGGCCATAGTAAATCGAATAATACCCACGATTACGGGCCATAATGGCCCGGGTAGTTACTGTGCGCGATCTCGGCTCCGATGTGTCTTAAGTGCGGCTGTGGTAAAAAAGAATTAACTCCCCGTGGAGGCGTAAGATGGGTGACAAATGTCTCCAAGACCCACAGCTAGGGAAAGTGACTACAAAGCCCGTTTGCCACAAACTTAAGCACATCGAAGGCCTTCCGTGATTGGAAGTTTTACTATTTCACATATTTCAATTTTACTTAAGAAACTTTTCTCCTATCCTCTGTAACAATCCCTGAAGTGCAGGACACAAAACAGGAGACACTCACTAATAGAAGCGGATACTCACAGCAAGACATTGGACCACATCCCTTACTCGGTCACACAGGATATTCAAAGCTGCCATCTACAAGCAAAATATAAAGGGCGGTATTTTCCTTCTTTCATATATGCCTATAATTTGTTCACACCTCACGCTAACACTGCAAGTCATGAAATTATGTTTTAAACAAGAACCTGACATCAAACACAATTTAAGAATATGCATAGCTATATTTCTTATGCAACATGTCAAAATAGCGAAAACATTCAAAAGACGACAAAATCAGCTTAAGTTAAAGAATTACACATCAAGAATAGAGCTATTTATTACAAGTAGCAAGAATTACAACCTAAAAGTTACTCTACTGTTTTAAGACTAACATATACAGCCATGTCAAGTCCACAAAAAGAATTTTCCAAGTCTAATCAGGGAGCCGGCTGCGTTGGAGTCTTGTCCTTGTCCTGTTGCCCACCTGTCCGGTCAGAAAAGGAAATCATTAGTGATAAGCAACAGAGTTAACAAAAGAAGAAACTAATGAAGAAGAGGTTACCAGCAACTTCCCCTTGATCGTCTTGGTCATCATCCCCTACTTCCACACCTACCTCCTCAACCGCGAACAACCGCATCCCCTCTTTCACCGCTGTCTTCTCCTCCTTGGTAAACTGAGCGGTGACCACATCCATCCTAAAGGCCACTCCACCCTCCTTATCCGCCTCAGCCTTGGCCTCCTCTAGAGCCCTGAGGTAAATCCTAGCCATAACCCGGGGGTAGTCGTCCATCCAAGATAAGTTGCCCTGCTTCCAAATGCGAAAGTACATATCCTGCAGCATATCATCCATCATCCCCTCATTCTCCTCAAACTTCCTCATACGAGCCTCAGAAACCGATAGCCTTGCAATGGCAGCATCCCTCTCCAGTCGGTATCGCGAGCAGTCAGCCTGAAGGGACCTCCTCATCGCCTCCATCTCCTCCTTTAGCCTGACCTGAGCAAGCTCTGGGGCTTCAAGCTTCCCCGACAGCTCCTCTACCTGCTCAAGATCCGCCCTCCGAACCTCGTCCACTGTCGAGATGGCCATATTTATCTGCTCCTTGCAGGCAGCCTCCATCTTCCGCAATTCCGCCTTACTAGCCTCCTCCATAGTCTTCCTCAACCGCCCGGAGGCAGCCTCATGCTGAGAAATCTGAATGTCCTGCTCAGCCAGCTGTTTGGCCTGATCCGAAACCATCAATCGTAGTCGGATGTTGGCACTCCCAATCTCCTCTCCAGCCTTAACCAACCGGGCATGATGCCCCATCAGCTTCCTAGTCTCCTCCGCCACCCGATCAATATTAGCCTTGGCCTCGTCTCCCATGGTAACTATCCGAGTAGTAAGTAAATCGAGGTCTAAGGACTTAGCCTCATCAAGCACCCGTACCATGGGATTGCGGGGAAGAAGGTGCTCACTGGTAACCTCATCAAAGGTAATATCATGGGAACTTGGATCCAGATCAGGATGACCCGCAAATGGATTACGAGCCAAGCCAGGACGATCAATCTGAGTAACGATAGGATTTTCAGACGGGTGCGGAGAGAGTGCGAACTCAGTATCCTCCTCCGTAATATCATGAAGAGGCTGAACTAGGGCTGAGGACCAAGTGAAGGTTCGGATAAGGCATGACTCCTCTTTCTCTTTTGAGTACCCTCTTCAATAACCCCGAGAAGAGGACGGTAGCCGACTACATCCCCGGAACGGTGGGTCGAAGGCTTCGGCTTGGCGGAAGCTTTGGAGAGCTTGTATTGTTCAAGCCTGTGCCGAAGATCTGAGGCCTTGGCCGTTTTACCTGCTCCTGATATGAAGAACAAGTGTCACAAGATTACATTGATCCATAATTCGAGAAACGCGGTAAATTAAAAGTTAAAAGAAGAAAGGAAACACATTTGTTATACAAACCCTGGGGAGGAGTAGGATACTGCAATAAGTCCCAGATTTCATTCCAGGACGGGAGCGGATCATAAAATATTCCTAAGTCCCTATCATAAATGGAGCCTGCAGGAGTCAAAAGTTCACCTTGAGTCGTCGGAGCCACCTTGGCTGGAATAGTCTAAGAAGGCTCACCTGCACCGGTCCCGGCCTTGTCAGCTTTCCCGGATTTCTCTACCAAAGCCGGTTCTCCGTCCAGCCCCTCGAAAGCTTGGTGGAATGCATCATCCGTCCACTCCTGAATCTCGCCTGCTTGCCCAGGAAGCAAGGCCCCGATGCCATCGCCACCGTCACCACCTTCCCGGTCATCTCCACCCTCACCTCTCTCCTCCTCCACATCTTCCTTCCCCGGAGTAAGTGGACAAGTGCTGGGGGAAGGGCCATCCGACTTCTTAAGCTTCTTACCTCCGACCACTGGAGATTTTGAGAAAGGTTTCCTCTTGCCACTCTCTACTGTGACACCTCCCTTAGCTTGAGCAGCCGCCCTCTCCTCCGCCGTTTCCCTCTGCTTGACTACTGACTGCTGTGGAAGGATCAAATCATACTCCAGAAGGGTCGCATTTCTGATCAGGTAAGCAGCCGATCTATCTCTCCCGGGGATAGCTTCTATCTCAGCCACCATCTGAACCAGGCGATCAGTCTCCACAACCGCAAAGCCACCTGTCACTAGCAAAAATTGAAAACGTATGAGAAGAAGCATCGCAACCAGAATGGAAATTATAAATAAAGCATCGACTTACATCCAGAGGTGAAACGCCGAATAGAAACAGAGTCGTCCCTGACGAAGAACCACTCCTTCTTGAACATGCTGTACTTAGAATACAGATCCAAGACCGTCTTGAAGGTTACAGCTGACTCCAAGCTGATGTATGGGGACCCCTTCTTATAGCCCCTCAGATTATATAAATATCGGATCTCCCGGTTGGAAGGAGCACGCCCATGCTTCCTCTGAAAGATGACGAAGAGGCTCACCAGTATAGTATAAGAGTTGGGTTGAAGCTGGAATGGGGCCACCTTTAGATATGTAATAAAGTTGAGTACCCAAGCATTAAGAGGCGGGATGGCACCACACATACAGTGGTATCTGCTGTAGGCAAAGTACCCTTCGGGAGGGTCATATGGCATAACTTCTCTCCTTGGCAACAGCATGCGCGCCCTATCAATTCCGAAAGAACGGGAGATGACATCAAGCTGCTCTTCCTTAAGGGAGCTGGGAAAGCAATCGGGCGGGGAGTTCAGAAGCTCCTAAGGGCCGTACCCGTCCACTAGTGATCTCGGGGTAGATCCGTGACGTTCCGGTCCTGGCTGAGCAGGGGGCACTGCGGAAGATTCTCCTTCGCCCTGGGACTTCTTTTTATCTGATCGAGTTTCTGCTTTTCGAGACATTTATCTGCAAACACAAAGAAGTGCGTCGTTAGAATAAAGGAAGTAAAGAAGTGAGTGTGTGCAGTCTGGAATTTCGCTCATAATTCAAGTCATAGAAGTGCATTCGGTAGTTCAAGGTCGAAAGGTCATTCGGTATTCGAACTCCCCTATCTCGTTCGGCATATCCAACAAGGGACCCATTCGGCACTCGAATTCATTCGGTAACCCAAGGTGAAGTTAAGTTCATTCGGCATTCTCAACTAAAAGCTCATTCGGCATTTCTCAGTAAAGGCTCATTCGGCATTCTCAACTAGGGTCCATTCGGTATTAAAACTTCAAGCCCATTCGGTAAAAAAATTCATTCGGTAGCAAAGAATTCTCACCTGGTTCGGCTAGCACTTTGATCAGGCGAAAACAAGGGTTTGATTCGGCAAATGATTTGGCTCGGTTTGTGAAGAATGACGAAGGCCTAACACCTCTACTTATAGGCAAATAAAGGACACCGGACCAACTGGACCGGCACTCAGAGACCGAATGAAGATGACCAAGAAAACAAAGTAAGCCGTATACCAGCATACGCCCCACTTTGGGGGGCAAATGTTGGGCGAATTCTCACCACCGGACCAGCATAGCCGGACCAAACCATCTCCATACCATCTAGATGCCGGACCAACTCAACGTCATACCATGCTTCTCCAAGCTCCCACCGGACCACTTGCCTCCGGTCCAACTCCACTGCCTACCGGACCAGACTTGACCGAACTGACTGCAAAGCCTCCCTGCCGAATCGACCTCCACCGAACCAGAATGCTACCAAACCAGCAACCCTCCATCCACTACCGGTCCAAACACTGCCGAACCAACCACTCCACCAAAGTCCCACCGAACCAAAGTACTACCGGACCAAGACCTCATCTCCAACCAACTACTACCGAACCAAGGCATTGCCGAACCAAATTTGCCAGGCCAGATTGCATCAGCCCAGGCCCACCAGCAGCTATATACATCCAAGACCCCTGCTCCCTACCTCACTCTATAAATAGAGGGGCAGGGGTACAACAATGGGGACAAGGTTTGAGAGCTCAAGCACGGAGAGAACTTTCAAACAACTTTCTTTTACTTGTATCAAAGCTTTGTACTTGTAATCAAAACAAGAGAAGAGAAATAACATATAAAGTGGACGTAGGCACATTCTGGCTGAACCACTATAAGTCTGCGTGTCTTTTTACAGTTTAGCCCCTGCTTTTCATATATTTGCATAAATCACCCAAATCGCTAAGAACAACATAAGATCTACTAAATCATACAACTTTGAGGTGTTTGTCCATTTTTTGTGCAAACAGTGATAAGTATACAAGACTTGGTTTCCATATGCGACCGTTTTATTATTGTTGAATTTGACCAAATTAACTTGGGAAATATCTAGAAGAAACATGAGAATTATATGGTACGATTATTCAGCAAGTGATGATATGACATATGTATAAACTCGTCTTGCTCTTCTAGGATAAGTGATATGACATATGCTTCCAGGTTTTTTCATTCAGATGAGGTCCAGCAGCAATGGTATTGATCATAAGTCTCCTTTCAAGCTCCCTTCTGCTAGACCCAGCCTACTCTCATTGAGTGATCTGCCCTTATAGTTGATTGTTCATCGCCTGCCATCCCGCAGGTACTTCACATACTGTTGAAGTTTCTTATTTCCGATCAGATCTTCGATTATATCCTACAAATATCGACACTCATTTGTGTTATGCCCATTGATCTCGTGGAAGTGACAATATTTCCCAGACATTTTCTCTCATTTAGTTAACTCCCTTAGAGCTAGTTTTCGTAATTTTCAGTGCCTTGCATGGCAAGGTAAATGTTCCCCATGGTTTCATTCAGCGGTATATAATCTTCAAATTTTAGATACCTCGGATGCTTCTTGAAATCTAGTTTTCTACCTTCAATGCCCTAGTTTCCTCTCTTCTAATTATTATTCTTGTTCCCAACATTGATTGCAAATTTCCGGCGCTATCGGTAGTTTGCTTTACAATGATGCTTCTCTACACAACTTCTATAGATGGCCTTCCACACGAACAGTGTGAAGTCGGAACCGCTATGCAAACTTCCTAGCCAATTGATGAAATGGAGATATAGATCTCAACATGAGCCGAGCGAACCACATTGTAGTCACTCTCTTAAAAAATATCGAGAAACATTGACATGTCATGGCATCGGTTGCTCTGGCACCACCTGTGTGCCATTCATACTTCAAAAGATGTTGTCTCGAATCAGTTGTTCCATTATATGATGGAATTGTAGGCATCATAAATCTCCTAGGATAATCCTGCCGCAAAATGTCTTCAATGAACGGGTTTCTATGAGGCGAAGAACCCTAATCATCATTGCTCCTATGCTGGTTCTCATTTACCAGTTTTCTTACCATATCAGCAAGATACTCCAGATCCATTATATCGATTGGATGACAATCATCAAGACATACCTCGAGTAGCTCCGCAAACATTCTCGGTTAGTTCCATGACATTTGGGTTCTCTGTCTTTGGAAGAACCGTTAGTGCAGTCATTTATTTTCTACGATCTCTCTATTATGGTTCGCTAGTGTCTGTTTGAACATTACCATTCTGACTACCAACTAGTGGCTTAACATCGACATTAATTTCTTGCAGCTTACCATCCAAATCCTCAATCACCACTCGAGTTATCAACTCGGTATCGAGTTGTGGAGTTAACTTGGTGTCGAGTTACAAACTGTTAACCTGAGTTTCCCAATTTCTTTTTTGAAGTCCATCTTCCCTTCTCTTTATCTACTATTTTCCATCTTTGTGATTTCTATTCGACAAAGAATTCAGAAGATGACAACTCCTTACGACTCTTCCTATATCGTCAGAATAGCTGAGTCATTAAATCCATGCTTTCCTTCATTCACTTTAACATAGAATTCTGGCTCTCTATCAACATTCTGTTCATTTCCATCATCAATCTGTCCAAATCAACCTTAGTGATCATTTTTGGTGCACTTGTAATTTTAGCAGCAGCTGGTTGGTTTGTCTCTTCCTCATGTTCAGAGCCTTCATTTTCAACATCATTAGTGGGTCTAGAAACGATCAATTTCTCTTTGGTGTTTCTAGGTGTCATAGGTTTCTTGGATTTAATGATTGATCTTATGAAAATCTAAGCAATAAAGGATCCTTCAACAACTTTAATATCTAACTCATGGATTATGGTGATCCAAAGGTTCAAGATAGATTCAGGGAGTGAGAATTTCAAAAGCTCTCGATGGAAGTACCAAAATATTTATGCTAAAAATTAGACAAACATCCAATCAGATTATAAGTGGAGATTAACGAAGAAATAAATGAAAGATTAGGTAAATAACATAGGAGAATTTATAAAGGTTCGAAAAATACTCTTGTCTACGTCCACTTAAGCTTTGTTTATGGTTTTTGAGATTCTTTACAACTGTGATTTTACAACTCGGTTCCCTACAATTAGGGTAAGGATCCTACAAAGTGCCGGGGTAAAATTAGCTTATTTAGAAAGTAAAGAAAAGATCCCCTTCTTGTGCTCCTCTCCTCCTATTTATAAATGAAGATCGATGGATTTGGCTCGAAGCCTCTAATATTTGCCACCCACATTCTCCACATATGGCAGAAGGCTCCAGGGAGAAATAGTGGCCAAATCAACATTGGGTTCTCAACTTGATGCCGATTGAGCTATACAAGTCGGTACCTACTTGTGCTTCTTTTTGACTTAGTATTTTTTTCTCTATCTTGACTTTGGATTCTTGGAGGAGAGAAGCAGACTCAACACTCTTGATTCGGTAATAGTTGGGGGTCCAACTCGGTGCCGACTTAACATTAGTACTTGTGTTTTCAAATTTGCTCTCCATCACCCGATTCATTAAGAAAATGGCTAATTGCCTTCAAGTGGGAAGTAGGGTTTTGCACTGATCCTTTGAACTTTACTTGAATTCTATTTTCTAGAGTTACGAATTATGATTTTTGGTTCATTTCATGACCATTTAATGGTTAGTATAATAATTGTAACGACCTGGCATTTCAAACCATTCAAATCGACAATCATCCACTCATGTCAGACTTGAATTGCTCAAAACAACAGATTGTTAATTTATATTTGGCAAAACTTAACATATACAGTAAATAAATCAATCACAGAATCACAGACACTGAGTAATACATTAATAAGCAGCGGAATAGATAAATAGTAGTTCATGAAGCTACGATATAAACATCAGAGTTAAAACAAATACAACAGATATCTCGAATACACAGAAGATGCTTATACAAATGCCAATGACAAGTCTGAACAAAACAACTAGAATAAACTAAAGTAACTGGAAAGCTGAATAGAAAAAAACAGATCTTCAAGCAAAGTTCCAAACTCCAAAGGTGAGTCTCAAATGCTGTGACACTCAGTCTGACCCGAGCATAAAGCAAAACACAAAACACTCGAGTCAGGATTAACATTCTTATACCAGTAAATTCAACTCAAGTGAAATGTCAACTGAAATACAAAGTAACTTAAAGGATGTAGGGATTCCATCCCTTAAGGATCCGTTAAACTATCTACATACATAGCATAATACGCTACATATATAATGTCTATAGTAAAGTAAACTATTATAATAGCGTTAAGGCATCACCCATATCCCCCTTAATACATTTTATATAATGTCATAGTCTATACAGTACTGTAAACTCTACCAAACCGGTGGGCTATCAGGGAGCACTCCCTAGGTACGACACAAACCAAACTCGTAGAAGGCGAGATAAGGCATGTGATAAGGCACGCAAGGCAATGCCAGGGTAGGATTCTACCATTTGCACTCCCGGACTGGTGGTAACGCATAGTAGCTACTACCGCCCACCTCGAGACACACTCCCAAATCAAAGGTGCATCCAATCAAATCACAAAGTAATAGAATGGCATCGAAGAAATGTGCCCGATCGGAGGTGCGACCTCACTTGGCCTGGTATAGCTCCTGTTTTAGCCACATCAAGCTGACTCGCGGGAGTCAGAGCTGCGTTAATACCTCATACAGAATCGTCGTCAAACCATCCTACTTCGTTCTTGAATCTCTACCACGTACACAGTTGTTAAAGTGGTTTTCGATATTGGCAGAGAATATGCCAATATCTGATCCCGGTCTCTTTAAAAACCAAACGCTTTTTTCACACCGTGGTCATTTTATAAAATCACTTTTATAAACATTTTAAACAGTTCATACTTCGTTTCAAAATATCACATTCATTTCAAAATTATATCACTTTCGAAATCATATTTACCTTCGAAATCATATCACTTTAAATAATATCACTTTAAATCGTATTCATTTTGAAATCAAATCACTTTAAATCATATTCATTTCGAAATCAAATCACTTTAAATCATATTCATTTCTGAAATCATCATATCAAAATATTCGCATTTAAATCCATTAAATCTAAATCATAACAGTTCCAACCTAAACAGTTTTAAAATATTGAAAATAGTTCATATATATTGAAATAGTTATAAATTAAAATAGTTTATATTTAAAATAGGTTATAGATTAAAATAGATTATATATTAAAATAGTTTATATATTGAAAATAGTTTATATATTAAAATAAATTTTCAAATTAGAATTGTTTCTTCCAATTTCACAAATCAATTCAAATCAACTGTAGTTCCAAAATTCAATTTAAATCAATCTCAATTCAACTATTTCAATTGTAAAGGTTGAAGGTTCAATTCAAATTCTCATTAAAACCATTTTAATTTATATCGATTTCAAATCCAGGTATGAACTACAAATTTAAACCACTTCCAATTCATAAGGTTTCAAAGTTTAAATATTCAAACAATTTACAATAACTCAATTTGATAAATTTCATTTATATTTCAAAATCCAACTTTAATTTTATTTAAATTTGAAAATATTCACTTAATCATTTTTTTAATAACATTTAAATAAAATCTCAAATTACAAATTTAAATTAAACTTAACTTATAATTTTAAAATTTCTAAAACATATAATTTTAAAATCTAAATTTTACAAAAATAAAATATCTTTATATTATATTTAAAAATCAATATTTATTAAAACCCATCTATTTCCTTTCAAACTTTGGAAATCATTTTTCAAAAATAGACCAACGGTGTTCGTATATAGTTTTCTATCCTATGGTCAAGTGATACGGATATTTGTCATTTCAATCCACAATTTAAATTTAATATTTATGGGTATATATCATTTCAACCTGAAATCCCAAAATTTCAAAATCAATGAAAATCGCTTGGGTATATCATTTAACGATTCCTCTAATCTTTAAGATCATTCGGGTATGTATCATTTCAACCCATAAGGAATTCTAAACTAACATGGAACTTGCAGAGTGAGAACAATAGAATAATAATATAACATATCAACAATAGGCATATATCATAATTAACAAATCAGATGTGATATATATAACAGGTTATGGTGTCATATGTCATAGGTAAATAATTGCAGATACTGGCATATCATACTTAACAATTAAATAACTTAACAATTCAAATTTAACAGCATATTTCAATCGTCATTTCATGTGAATTAAATTTACTTTATATAAGAATTTTAAACGTGAGTGATTGCTCACCTTTCGAGGCTAGAGAGATTAGACACACGATAAGCTACGAGTCCAAACAACAAATTCCAAAGCACAACACGATGAACACGAATTCGACGAACGAAGAAAAGCTGGACTGGAATTCGAAAATCGATGAAAACAAAATATATATAAATTTCAAAAATCTATTATTTACTCATATAAAATCTTTACAATATATATTTTCCTTTAAAATCAATATTAGATTTGAAACACAAATCAAAATAAATTATATATATATATATATTCTAAAATCAATATTTAATTCAAAACCCATATATAAAATAAAAATCTATATATATATAATATATATTACAAAATCATCACCTAATTTAAAACGCATATTTAAAATGGCATATCTATATATTATAATTTACTCTAAAGTCAAAACGTATATTGAAAAATCAATATATTTGTAGACTATATATCTATGAAAACAAATACATGCATGCTACTCAAAATATATGTAAACTCTATACAAATACATGCACGCTACTAAAAATATACACAGACTATAGGTATATATAACGAATATATGCAGACTCTAATATATAGATATATAATAAAATATATATGCAGGCTACAATGCAGACTTTAATATATATATATATATATATACAATAAAATATAGGGGCATTTCAATAGAAGGACAAACTTTGCAGTCCAATTAGTTTCTAGGACACACATCCATAGAAAGTAATTTCAAGACCAAAGTGAGCAGAATAATTACTTTTAAGGACAAAGTCAGCAGTCCAATTACTTTCAAGCACATAATTTCATAGATATTTAGGCCTTAGAAACTAATTATTTTTCATTTTGTCCTTAAAAGTAATTATTTCAGTTGTGTGTCCTAGAAACTAATTGCACTTGCTAAAGAGACCCTTGTGGCTAATTTCCACTAAAATATATATATAATCTCTTCTTCATGAGCTCGAACAGCATGGAACTGATGGCTGCAGGGAACATGAGAGGAAGTGGCGGCTAACGGGAGATGTCGGAGCACAAGGCTATCGTTGTCGCGTGGAGATCAAGAGCTCGGCTACCCGGAAAGAGCAATGGGCGGTGGAAGGAACGGGGTGACGTGAGGCAGTCTACTTGGTGGGATTCGGGTGGTCGAAGCGGAGCTGGCTTCGCGAGGCCAAGGCAATGAGTTATGAGGCTGAAATGGTGGTAGGTCATGTGCTCGGAGAAGGTGACTGCGGGTGAGGGGTTTGCAGGGGTGTTGTACGGTTGCTTGTATGCTGGAGTTTGGTGTGGCCTCGGCTGGTGGGTGGAAGGCGAATGGGAGTGAGTGGATTAAGGAAGCAATGGCAGAGGGAAGTGGGAAACTTGGTGGTGGAGCTGAGGGGTAACAGTGCGGAAGGGAGCAGTTTTGGCCGATGTTGTTGTGTGTGCATCTGGGTGGCTACTCACAACCGGTGCTGGGGGGATTTGGTGAGGGGGAAGGTTCGGTCAGGTGGTTGGTGGACTTGGTCGAGCACGAAGTGATGGTGGTAGGGTTGCTTGGTTGTAGGATCGCTGAAGGACGGACTTGGCAGTGGGTTGAGGAGGAAACGAGTTTAGTGATGGAAGGAAGCAAGGTGGTGAGCGCGTTTTGGTGGAGGGAAAATAACGAGGAGGGGTGGCGGATGGAAGTGGGCACGGGTGAGCTGCCGAAGAGAGAGAGTGCCGGAGGTAATGGAAACGATGTTGGAGAAAAAAAAATATGCAGATCCTAATATATATCTTATATATTTATTTTATAAGACAAAGCAAAGAATATATATTCGACTTTATATATATATATATATTCTTTCTCTCTAGCATGAGCCAGAACAGTAAGAAGAAGGGGAAAAAGAGAGTGAGGAAGAAAATGAAAGAACCAAGAAAATATGAAGATGGACCAGCAAATAATTGAATACAGTGAGAATATCAAAAAGCAGGTACGTTGAATTTATGAAAATAATAATAACCGATGGCTATTTGTTTCAACTGAGACAATGAAAGGACACAGAACCCAAAAGGTTCAAAATGGGTACCGATACTGATAACTGTTTTGTAGATTTCGACACGTACCGGACTCCGAAGCGCACAAATAAATATACTACGGAGATCAGCACGATAAGACAAATAGAATGGTACACAGATATCAGCGATACGACCATCCTATCAAAAGTTGATATTCGCTGCCGAAAATGTTGCTAATTTGCCGAAAATAAGATAAACGAAGCTATAGCAATTCAAATTTGACGAAACGAAATATGACGTCTCACTCGGAAAATGGTCTACATTTTTATTATATTAAAATATTCAGATTTCGAAAATATTTTATTTTCATCAATTTAACTGATTTTAAATTGAAATTGAAAATTACACAACAGAACTAACTTTCATATTTTTCTGATGAAAATCTGACATTTGCTACGTTAAAATAGACGTATCACAAATATCAATTTTTCATTGTTAAATTTAATTGTTTTACTTTCAAGAAAAATTCAGTAAATTACGTTATTAAAAATCATTAAAATTCCCGGGTCGTTACAATAACAGTGACCCAGGTACCTTTATATCAAATAGTCATTAATTATACATTTACTATGTTTATTTTGAAAAATAATATATAATTCCTAATGGGTACTTTTGGCACAGGTCCTTATTATGGTTCAAAATACACGAAAAGTCCTTCACTAAATTTCAGTGTAAATTAGGTCCCTGTTTTTTATTCATGATTATTGCAGAGCATGATGCAACTTTTCATAAAAGTTGCTGATATTTCCGCAACTTTTCTGTACATTGTGAATATAGTGTATGAAAGTTGCTGAAATATCAGCACTTATAAAAGTTGCTGACATTTCAGCAACATTTATGTACACTGTGAACACAGTGTATGAAAGTTGTTGAAATATCAGCACTTATTTATAAATGTTGCTGACATTTCAGCAATAATTTTTCTTTGTTTCTAGAAAATAGGGACCGAATTTATAATTAAACTTTGACAGGGAAAATTGCTGAAATATCAACACTTATTTATAAAAGTTGCTGACATTTCAGCAATAATTTTTCTTTGTTTCTAGAAAATAAGGACCGGATTTACAATGAAACTTTGACAGGGACCCGCTTTACAATATCAAAGTATGATAGGGATGCCCCCCTAATTTCCACATTCCTAATTGTATTTCACACACCTCTCAAAAGGATACATCCATTCATATTGCATCGGTCCTCGCATTAAAGCTTCGATCGGTAGATGTACGGGTAGATGTTCCATGTAGTTGGATACTCCAAGAGGAAATACTTTCTCCAATTTACATAATAATTTGGGTATATCCATTTTTAGTTTTTTCAAATTACTTTTATTAAATATGGTTGGGAATAACTCTTTATACAACAAATTAAGTTCAGTGATAGGCATCCACACTTTCGGCGCCAAAAGCTCCTTAACACTATCGAAAAAAGAGTCTCTACACATACATAACAATCATTACTCTTCATACCCAATAGTTGAAGATCCTTCATATCACACATCTTCTCATGTTCAAAGAAATTCCATCTGGAAACCTAAAATTTTGAACCCGCTCTAATAGTTTTTGTCGATGCTTATTTTCCAACTCGTAACAAGCAAGACGTTTGAAATTTGGTCATTCGCTTTCAATAATAAGCTTAGAACGATTACAGTATAACATAATATTCTTCCTTAACTTTAAATCATCTTTTATTTTTCCTTTCACATTTATTATTATGTTAAAGAAGTTCTCAAACATATTTTTCTCATTATGCATTAGACCTATATTATGTCGAAGTTTATGATTTTTCAAATATGGTAACTCTTAAAATATAGTTTGTTTACACCAATTGTGATGCTCTCCTTTACTAAGAATTTTGGGTTCTTTTCTTATCTTCGACATTTTGGGATAATCTTGCATAAACTCGTATGCTTCTTTACTACTCAAAATGGATGGTGGCTCCAAAGTAATAGTTGTGTTTCATCTGAAGTTTTTTATCAAATCTAATGTGATCGTTTACATGTAAAAAATGGCGATGTTGATCCCACCAACACTGTTTTCCAACATTTTTAAGTCTAAATGATTTTGTCCAATCCAAGCAAACAGGACAAGCGAATTTGCCACCAGTACTCCATCCAGAAAGCATCTCATGCGTAGGAAAATCTCTTATCGTCCACAATAATGAATCAAAAATTCTAAAGTTCTTTTTATTTGAGACGTAACAATACCCTCTATCTAAAGTCTTTTCAAATCATCAACCAAAGGCTGCAGGTACACATCTATCCCTTTTTGGGTTTTTAGGTCCATGAAAAATTACAGTTAGAAACATGTATGCATTCATCATACACATTAAAAAAGGGAGATCGTAAGGTGTTAGGATAACCGGCCATGCTGAGAGGCTAGAACGAAGCAAATTAGGCAAAACCATCCGTGCACAAACCAAATCTAACATTACGTAATTCTTTAGCAAAATCAGGATATGTCATATCGAAATGTTTCTACGCTTCAACGTCTAAAGGATGACATAAAACACATTTATCTTGTTGTCGTTCACTATATCGCATGTGTTTCACCGTAACAATAGATGTATATAACCTTTGCAATCTCGATATAATCGAAAAATAATGCATTCTGATGAAAGACACACCTTTACCACTAGTTTTAATCGACTTATATCTATGTTGTTTACATAATTTACACAATGCCAAATCTTTAACTTTCTTCCAATAAATCATGCATCCACCTAGACATGCGTTAATTTTTTCATAAGGAAATCCAAAGGCAAAGACCTTTCTTTTAAGAGATTACCAATTCTCCGCCACTACATTGTCAGATGGAAGCACTTCTTTACACAAGCTAAGAATTGCATTCATTGGGTTTTCCTAACATTGTATTCGGATTTTATAGTGATTAACCTAGATATGGTTATCAAGTGTGTCATTTTACAAACTTTATAGAGTGCTCATTCCGTTGTTTCTAACAAGTTGAAAAACCTTTTTGCTTTCGAGTCAAGATCTTCCTCAAAATCTGGTTCTGCGGTCCACATACTCAGACCAGCAACATCATGAGCCATTTTAGTCATTATATTTCTAGATCTACATTTTCTTCAATAAGGGGTTCATTTCAATCCGCATCCATATTTACAGTCTCCTCTTGTACAATGTGATATTCTTCTCCATGGTATACCCAACCAGATAGTTGGCATAAAATCATATTGGTTAAATATAATATCATAGTATGATACTCAAGGAGTTTCAAGCAATGACATTTCTAATACGGATATCAGACTTCTTTCATATTTGTTTTACTATAAATTGCACTTTCATGAATGCATCTACGTCATTTCTAAAGTGTAATGGAATCGTTCCTCTATTTTTACCTCTCATATACATCCAACTTCGATCTTTCAAATAATTAATCTTCTATACTTTACACATAAACAAAATTTACATTATCTTTCATGCGATAGTATTATTAATTTAAATAGCATGATTAATTTTATTATTGCTGTAAATAACACTATTAATTTTATTAATAATTTAAATAACATTATTAAGTTTATTAATATTTTAAATAACATTATAAATTTTATTACTACTTTAAATAACATTATTAATTTTAGTATTACGTACTTTCATTAACTTTATTAACACATTCAATAACATTATTAATTTCAATAACATTATAAATTTTGTTATAAAACACTGGAATTCGCAAAAAAATTCAAAACTATATGACCTAGAGATTTCTACGCTTTTTTTAAAGGTCGATCGGCATACTTTCCATTATAAACGCAATCATATTTATGTTTTCTAAATCATTTCAAATCGAATGATTAACAAAATTTCAGTAGCACTTCTCCTTATTCTCTGTATCATATGCAAATGAACGTACATGGAGAACAAAAAGGAAGTGCCGTCAAAATTTTGTTAACCGTTCGATTTAAAATATTAATTTACGAAACATAAATATCATTGCATTTATAGCTTGTCCAATACTGGGACAAATCCGATTAATAACATATCAAATGAATATTGATATCTGTTTTATTTAAAAAATGAATATTTATATAACGATCATATACGGTGCTTGTCAGATGGGGTCAAACTAAACATTTACGGGGTTTTATTCATACCAGCATATCAAATGACGATGAATTATTAAACAATTTATATCAATATACAAAGCTAATCAAATACTAATACAAACCAACGAATATAAACCACGAACAATGTCTTATAACAATTTTTAACAATGACAACAAATTTAAACTAATAAATCTATATCACATATGAAGCTAATCAAATCATAGCATTGCACGGGAAATGAATCCAAATAATAAATCATATCAATGGAGCCTTGACTAGGAGAGCTTTGCCGATGACTAGGAGGACTTGTGGTTTATGCTTTGCAGTCGTCGAGGTGGAGGGCTTGGCTGATGATTAAGAGGGGTTGCAGCTTCTTCTTTGTAAGGGCGTCGAGGTGAAGTGCTTGGCCGATGACTGGGAGGGCTTGCGGAGACTAGGAGGCCTTACAGCTTGTGCTTTGCAGCAGCGTCGAGTGGAGGGCTTAGCCGACGAGGAGGATGTGTGGGCTTTACAGCAGTCGAAGTTGAGGGAGGAGGATGATTTTTGAGGTGGAGGGCTTGGCCGATGAGGAGGAGGTGAGGGCTTTGTGGTGGTTGAAGTCAAGGGATGAGGAGAGTTTTCGAGGTGGAGGGCTTGGCCGATGAGGAGGAGGTGGGAGTTACCGTTGTAATAAGGAAGACGTCGAAGTCGACGAGGAGGTGGTGGGGGCTTGGGTCGTTGTTTCTTCTTTTGTAACTGTGAAAGTGAGAAGGGGAAGACATCGATCGAGGTATTACCATTAGGGCCGACGTCAAGCTGATGCCATGTCGACACCATTATAAAGACGTCAGCAAGGCATCGATAATGTTGTGTAGGTAATGGTTTACCTATGACTTATCGACGTCGCGTCAACATTGCTGGTAAAGGCATCGGCGGGACATCGGTAATGTCAAGTAGGTAAATAATCACTTTTCTAGTAGTGATATCAATTTGCGAGGCTTATCTCTATTGACTTGTGATGGGTTTATTTATCGACTTGCAATAGCCTTATATCATCAATTTGCGATAATCTTGTATCAACAACTTACGAAAGCTTTACATCATCAACTTGCAACATCTTTGTGTCATCAACATGAGATAGCTCTCTTTAAATCTACAGCATGTGATAGCACTTCAACTTTAACAATATAACTGGCTTGGTCACTTCAAATTGCAGTAGTTTTAGCTTTATCATCTTGCGATAGCTTGTCTCTATGAACTTGTGATGGCTTTATTTATCAACTTGCAATAGCCTTATATCATCAAATTGCAATAATCTTATATCATCAACTTACGAAAGCTTTACATCATCAACTTGCGACAGCTTTGTGCCATCAACATGTGATAGCTCTCTTTTAACCTTCAGCATGTGATAGCTCTCCAACTTTAACAATATAAATGGCTTGGTCACTTCAACTTGCGGTAATTTTAGCTTTATCATCTTGTGATAGCTTTAATACTATCGTGTGATAGCTTCTTTTCTTTTCAACATGCGATAACTTCTGTATTCTCAAATTGCAATAGCGTTAACATCATCAATATGTGATAGCTCGTTCATCTTCAACATGTAGCGACTATGTTTCTCAATATGCGGACTCGTCCAACGTTCGATAACTTTTATTTCTTGGTGTGCGATAGCTTTGCATTGTCAATCGTTGATAGCTTCATATCTCATTCATTCTCAGATGTTTTGGGTGTAACATCTACGCTCATTTTTCTTTCATCATGTTTACTTTCTCCCCTTTTTAAGGACAAATCCACCTTCTTTGTCTCTTTCTCTTCAAAAATTCATTCGAAAACGAAATCGTGTGCTAAATATATGTAAAACTTTTGGATAATGGTTACTGCAATTCTCCAATTCTTTTAATCTTAAGTGCATAAATTTGAAAAATCGTTGTGTTAATCTTAGGAAGCGGATGGTATTATCAACTGTATCGTAGTCATGTCGAATTTCGTTTTCAAAACAGTGATTTGTCCATGGCACAACAATGCTTTATCGATTACTTGTCACTACTCGTGGTCCACAAATTCTAACAAAAGAAAGCAATGAAATCAATAAAGTGAATGAGCTTTAAAGCTTAGCAATTGACACCGTACTCCACAATTGAAACCCAAGCTATCCAATTAAAGATCACACTATCTAGGTTCAAAGGGGCAGCCGTATCGTGGGGTTCCATAAAAAATTAAGGAGTACAGATCCTCAATCCTTTCTCCATAGTACTTATATAATTATTAGTATCCATGATCAAAACGAACGCAATATAGACAACCATCGGTATTATAGAAGAGAAAGCTCATAAGTCTAGATGTCTTGATATAGACAAAAACAACCAGTAAAAACCTACATATTTTGGATGGGATGACTCTTTGATATGCTCTAGATTATGTTCGCATCAACAAAGTATGCATCATCGAGTGATTCATGAAAATTGTTGAATTTTCGAATAAACATGACCTTTTGTGAAAATCTACATGTTCGGAGAATACATTAATAAGTAGATTCATATTATTTTTTAAAAATATGTTTGTTCACCGTAGTGATGTATTATTTTAAGATCGATAAAGCTATGAGGTCCAAAAGTCTAGTGTGGAACTGTTTTCATGGTACAAATTTAACTAAAAATTCAAAATCAATAATCCCCCCGAATTCGGGGACTTATATCCAACTATAAATAAGTAGATCACATCCCTAAAATTCAATCAACCAAGGAAAGATCAAACTTCTTTTTACAAATTCTTTTTTCTTTTGTAAAAAAACAATGTAAAATTTAGTGCAAATATCATGCTGATTTACTGGGTGTTTGACTTGATGTTTTCTAAATAGCATGTGAATTGTACGGCATTTGATCAATTACAATCCAAAGTCTGTCATGTTAACACAAGTAAAAGTTTAGTTTTAAGGATACAAATCAGAAGCCACCCAACTATTATTAGGACGACTACAGTTTCATTATCGGAAAGCCATTTGAATTCGATCCGAATATTATCTATCCATTGTACCAACAGTACAACAGCCTGAATGTAGAACATTATGCAAACTTTCGTTTAAAAATTGCTTTTATCCCTATCCAATTTATTTATAAACTTTGTTTATGCTACATTTCTAAAAAGTTATAAGCTAAATCGATGATTATGGTATCAATACAGTTTTTACTCAGGATACTTAAGAACAACGGCTGGATTCAAGTGACGCGGCTGGATTCAAGTGCTGAGTTTGAAATAATCAACCGGTTCGGGCTTTGATTTTTGTAATCGGACTTGGCTTCGCGGTTTAAGCTATCCAAACAGAATTTAATCAGGTGACAGACCTAACTGTATCCGTGTCTCCAAGATGCCATAAACGGATGCACGCATAACAGTGAATCATAATTATATGCAATCTTAGATGACAATTGCTTTATGGGTAGAGGATTCGCAAGTCAGAAGCAAAAAAGATTGGCTAAGAACATAATTTGACAGTATGCTTCACCTGCACATCAATCTGAAATACGCATTTGATATTCAGTTCTTGTAAACATGAATTATTATATCCCATAATTAAGCAAGACAATGAATTCATATGACCCAAAATATATCATTGAAAGAAAACCAACTCATTTATACAAGATCAAAATTACATTATTTTCATAAATATCTGATCTTCCTTCCCTTTAAGAGAGAGAGAGAGAGAGAGAGAGAGAGTGCATCTAGTTCCGGTCAAAAGAATCTTATAACTCGAGTAATTAGTGTTATGATCCCATAACATAGTGGGAAACAATTGAAATTGTAAGAATGCAAGATTGCACAAGGCGTAGCAATCAACCAATCATAGATACAGTAAACTGTAAGGATTGTACTTGATATTTTCTTTGTCTTTTTTGAGTAGGAAGATCAATTCTGGGCATTAGTGCCGCTGATGGTCTCCAAGAGTCCATTAAATTTGGTACCATAATCATGACCCATCTTTTTCCTCTTAGTTTCCAAGTATCTTCGGTTTTCTTTGGTGATAGGAGTTAGTAAAGGGACTCTTCGGACTACGCTCAACCCATAGCCTTTCAATCCCACATATTTTGCAGGGTTGTTTGTCATTAATCTCATTGTCCTAACCCCTAGATCATATAGTATCTGCGGAAAACAAAAGGTGCTTAATTGCTTGTTCAAGGACTGAAGCAGGTAAGTACAAGACTTAATGCATGATAGAAGCAATTTGTCTATTGACTCCAAGTCACTTTATTGATCATTATTCCGGCCATCATTTCAAGTACTTAATTTGATTTAATCGCCTAACACAATACAGTAGTTAAGAACTTCTTGGTACTATAGGCAGCGGCATAATTAATATTTTCCATTGCGATGATACTTAAAAGAAAAAAACACATAAAAACGAAAGTACAACTTAATCTTTACTCTTTCCTTTTTATTTTCTTCTTTTTTTTTCTTTTCTGTGAATTGCATATTCAAACAAGTACGTTGATATATTTTAATTCCAACATGATACCAGGTGATATTTTTGTTCAACAACGATTTTAAATTAGCTGAATAGAAATGAATCAAATCATAACTACAAAGACTTACATCGTTTCAACATTTCGACACCAATGGCAATGATAACAAATGAGTCATATGTATGTCTATATATATATATATATATATATATATATATATATATATATATATATATATATTACAGACAGATTAAAAAAACTTTACATTCGTGCCATTTGACTTTTGGGAGTTTTACCAACATATGTATGAAGTTATCTATCGTCCTTAAACATAGGAGTTTTACCAACAAATAATAAATAATTTTAATCTATAAGTCATATAAAATCTAATTCATACGACAAAGAAGACAACGCAGCAGAGTTAATTCCAAGTTGTACTTGTTGTGCTATAAGAATTTGGGATGGATAGTCAACCCCGCACAAGCTATTTAGGTTTCATCACTGACTATAGGTATCTGCTTAGCCTTATAAAATGAGATTGCTCATATCATGAGGTAGGGCCAAGCTAGGGACTTCTACTGCCTCAGCCTACTTGGGCTATTAGGATTTCAAAATTTGAACCACACATTCACCACTGACAGTAACCTTTTCTCAAGTTTCAACGTAACTTGTTCATTCTAAGGATCGTTATGTAGAAAAAAATTTATTGAAGGAGAATTTAACAAAATTATGGTAATGGCTAAATGGTAACTCTTGGATTATTAGTTACCTGTGCTCCAATGCCATATTCTCGTGAATCAACAGGTAACCCCAAATCTTCATTGGCTTCCACAGTGTCACGGCCAGCATCTTGCAGATTATAAGCACGTAATTTATGACCTAATCCAATACCTCTACCTTCGTGTCCGCGTAAATATACTAAAACGCCCCTTCCATCTTTTTCAATAAGTTCCATTGCCATAGCTAGTTGATTTCCACAATCACACCTGGCCGATCCAAATATATCGCCCGTTAGACATTCAGAGTGAACTCTCACCAGCACATTTTGTCCATCTCCTATATCGCCCTGGTAACGATTTCCATTGAGATTATTAAAATATAACTCATTTATCAATGAATTGTCAGAAAGTAAAGTGTTTGCCCTTACATATTGTAGGTTTTGGAAACTGCTACAAACTTTAACTCTCCACAAACTTTGATAAGAAACTATTTTTAACAAAACTTTATTGAATTTATCCAGGGTTATAAGGCATAAAGAAATAAAACGATGCGCAAAAAAGAAGGGTAGCTCATGAAGCCAAAAAACCACAACAATGATATGAATCTCTTAAAACATCTTGAAATATATGTAGCGGCGTCGGTGTATGTTCTTTCAGGAGTTTACGGATAGTTTTCGAACAATGTCCAGATTATCTGGATATTAAAAAATAAAGAATAAAATGTTGTTTGAGTAAACTTACTTTGACCATGGCAATGTGTTCCATCCCATCAAGAACCGAACGATAACAATAGGCTTGGACATTTCCCCACTTCAAAGGTAAGCGTGCAACTGAAGCACGCTCCACTAATTTTTCCCTCTTCCTCCTGTATCTGCAAATTATTTTGTGTCAGCAATGATATGGTGTCACTTGTTTCAATATCAGTTACCATATTGCTACTGGAACATAGGCCTAGTGTACATACCTAATCAAATCGGCAATGGTTACAATTTTTAAATTCTCTCTCTTTGCAAATTCACGAAGCTTTGGCAAACGAGCCATGGAACCATCATCATCTACTATCTCACATAAAACTGCAGAGGAAGATAACCCTGCAAGCATCGTGAGATCAGCAGAAGCTTCTGTGTGACCAGCTCTTTTTAACACACCCCCTTCCCTGTATTTCAATGGAAATACATGCCCTGGCCTGTTGAAATCCTCAGGCTTCGAGGATGGTGATGCAAGAGCTAGTATTGTATTAGCTCTATCTTTAGCGGAAACACCGGTTGTTGTGCCTTCCTTTGCATCCTATGTAGAGTTTATAAGAGTAAGTAGTTTCAAATTTTCATTGCCATTATGAACAATCACAACACATGATATAATGATTATGGCTATGATCCATATGTAACCATTAAGTAAACAAAATACATGTTATACCCAATGTAGACATCTCTTCCTATTGGGTTAAGCCAAGCTATTAAGAGAGAGAAAACCGTCAAAATAACTTGGTGGTAACTGAAGTGGATGTTTGGTAAAGATGTATATTCTATTGCTATGCAAACCATTATATTTTTCTCATGGCATTACATGAATACTGTGGCCCTTGAGTAGGGGCATCCTAATCTTCTTTGTCAAAAATTTAATTTTATCGGATGTTAACATGAGTAGTCGATATTTCCTTACATTACTTGTAACAGGACAGCAAAACTACTTCTATTAATACTCATGTCAATATCAAAGTTTCTAAGTTAGGCGTGTTAAAATGCTGCACTGGATTAGAAGTTAAAATTATTTTGCATGACAAAATCAACGTCAAAAGATCACTAAGTTTTACGTAAATCAGATTCATATCGCCATAAATAAATGTTGTTGAATAATAATAGCAACATTTGCTTTAAAACCACGCTTTTAAGGAACATATTAATGCGGGAAAATAGGTAAAACTTGCAAGAAGCCAAAAGAAAACTGCATGGTTCATCTGTACAGAAATTGCAAGGTCAAAGTAGCCAATGATTTCAAACTTGCATGGAAATTTTGTTCATGACCTCTATAATTGCCAGTAAGTAATTCTGCAAGGAAAAATGCATACCACAGAAATTGTAAAAGCTGTGCAAAGTTTCTCTTCATTTTCCTTGTTTGTAACCATAAGAGGAAGCTTTAACCTCTCCAAGTCGTCTCCATCCATGCTCACACATACAATTCCCGTTCCATGTTTTACAATGAATGCCATGGCTTCTGGTGTTACTTTTGATGCTGCCATTATTAGATCTCCCTCGTTCTCCCTATCTTCATCATCTACAACAATGACTAACTGCCAAAAAAATATTCCAATTTGATTCTTAGAATTGGATTCTAGATATGACCAAATGGCATATATTCTTACATTCTAGATAGAAATCCAAGCTTTTACCGGTAAGCAGATGGTTTTGAAACTCTACAACTCTAATTGATAATTTTATAAGAACCTAGGTAGACAAATTATCCTTCTTTACTAAGAAAATGAAGAATTAGTTTCGCCCTTGCAACTCAGCCACTGGATCACACAGAAATCACAGGTCTGAATAAACTAAAGTAATAGTTGATATTCCATTTTCATAATTGTTAAATTGATTAGATCATTGGATTTTGTAATCTAACGACCATGTGATACGACCGCATTAGGTAGAACTCACCCCTAAAAGCTAGCTTGTAAGGGGAGGGTGTCTAATGGGTTATATACAAGCCAATGTATCACATATTTTACAATGTGGGACATATCATTCCACCGCTCTTCGAAAGTCCGACGTCCACGTCGGCCCACTCTATCGACACTGACCCGACGGTAGCCCTTTTCTCTTTTGAACGGCTTCACTCACCTATCAGTATTTTAATCTAGCCTATAGGTCGCCCCTCTCGTGGCTCGAACTTTCGAGTGCGGCTCTCAATGAAAGAGCCAATTGATACGACCGCATTAGGTAGAACTCACCCCTAAAAGCTAGCTTGTATGGGGAGGGTGCCTAATGGGTTATATACAAGCCAATGTATCACATATTTTACAATGTGGGACATATCACCATGCTGATTGGGTGAACCCTCTTCTCTACTCTTTTAGTAGGGAAGGATATCCAAATCCAACCTAAGTTAATCCTATACAACCTCAATGTGTTAAGTGTTAACATAAGCTGAAACACCAAAATCTATTTAAATTGCCACATATTGTAAAGAAAAGTTACCAACCTTGCCTTCACGGATATCTTCGATGGCTTCTTGGATTGAGGAGAACCCTTCTGTAGGGTAATCTAAATCGCGATCATCTTCATAGTCATCAAAATCTTCAGCTTCGTAATCGACAATTGACACATTTTCGGCAACTACATTGCTTGTTTGCAACATTGCATCAATTGATGCACTTTTCGGCGCATTAACAGCATTAGAAATACTGGAAACACCACCTCCTTGTAAAGCTAAGCTTGTAGTTCTCCTTAGATTGGTTGATCTCAAAACAGAATCTCTCTTGTTCACAGAAAATGGACTAACAAGCAATGCTTTTTGTGAGTTTCCAGTGGTACGTATTCGCCTAAAATTACAAGAGATGATTTATTTAGTTATAATGAGGTAGAGAATACTAATACAATTGAAGATGAGAAAAAAAAAATGTCCTGAAGAAAATGAAGTACTTCAAGATGCAATCATTATAAGTTATCAATTGGCAAGACTAGAGTAGTGTCAAATGTGGTACTCAACATCCATGAATTTTTTAGATAACATCAAAATTTTACTAATGGATATTACCATAAAAAATACATTTCCAAGAATGTCATTATCAAACATCTCATTTGGTTGCAAGTGGCCTAATTTGGCCCCATTATACATAAATAAGTGGTCTATCATGCACGAATACAAACATAAATGTATGCGAGTTGTCGAATAGGATTCAAACCTCAGATTATAAAGTTCAAACTTTATCAAAACAACATTTAAATTGTAAATGTGCATTCAAATGATTCATATTAATGTGTAAACATATTTGTATGCTATTAATTTTGCTCCAGGTAGGTTATTAACTGACATTTAGGTATGTAAAAACATTGATTCTTCTTTTTGTTTTTTTCATAGTAAAAGTTTATATATTTGATATTGATTTTAATACTTAAGCTTCTTCGACTGAACCTAAAACTCACCTTTCTTTGTTGTTCCATCTTTATATTGTTTAGGAAACAAAAAATTTTGAACCATAAATCAGGTAAATATCTTGATATTTGCTTTATTTCAACATGGATAAAATAACATTTTCTCATATGTTGCTTTGACAGGAATTTGAATCAGAATTCGAGGATTGAATCATAATAAGAGAATTTGATTTGTAACTGGATCTGAATACTAAGATTTTAAGATTTTTGATAAAAATGGATGTTTGCATACTATCAATATGTGCACGCGCACACAAATTATTTCATGTTTAATTTACATGAATAAAGTGACATTTAGTAGTTAAATTTACGAAATTTTTTCTTAGTAATAGTTCACAAATAAACTGCAGAAACTAAAAATCTGTAAAAACATACTGATGGTTACAGATTCCAGTGACAGATGAAAAGGCAGCATTAGAAGCCATTAGTCTCACAAAGTCCCTGCTTTCACAACTTAGGCAATTCAAATCTAACCCTGCAACAAAATCAAATTTAGAAAGAAAAAAAAAGCCAGCAAACTTGTTCGAACTACAAAAACAAAATCTCAATATATGAAGGATAGACGAAAAAGCCCTCGATTTTTAATTCAAATCAATTCAATCCATCCCACAGATCTTCCTATTCATTCATGACCACAAATCAAATTACAGCTTCAAAATCAAAGAAGCAAAATACTAAAAACAATTGCAAAAGCCTACCGAAGTCGTCTGATTTGAATGCAAGAAGAAACTTTGTAGGCGGCAAGGTTGAAAGACTTGATTTAGCTTGGAAGAAAAGAAGCTCTATTTGTATTTAAATAGAAACGTCCCAATGATAAGAGAAACAGAAAGGAAAAGCTATATATAGAGAGAGGGATCTGGGTAGGCAGGTAGTTTTGATTTTCCAGCAGCGCCTTGATTTTCCAGCAGTACGCGGGATAAAAAGAAGGCATGTTGGGAGAAGTTGACGCAGCCGGATATTTTTATTAAAAAATGTTAAGATCAAAATATCATTATCTATCAACAGTGTTTAAATATGTTTTATCTTTACCCGGGGGTATGGGGGCTTGGATCAGCGGACGGTTTTACTATACTCTCCTCAGGAGTTTACCGATCCATCGGGTTCTTCTGGGTTTTCAAAAAAAAAAAAGTTTTACCTGGTATTAATTAAAACCCTATTTAAATGGCAAAATGTAGAAACTAAAATGCTTATTATGTAATTATGAAAATTGACTAAAAAGAGTACGATATAGGGTTAGAATCAAGATTAAGATTTTGAAGTAAAAATAGATGATAATTATGATTTTGAAGCAAAATCTGAAGAAGAGGTAAACTTTTCACATTTTTTCTTCTTTTCAATTACTTAGAATAAATAGGTTGAATTCACACATCACACAACGGAAATGCATGGAAAATAAACTTACCGCACAATTCATCTACTAGTATTATTATATATCAAGCGGTACCCGCCCTACTTTTATATTATTGTCTCGTGGTTGCTTCCTGGGTTTTATATTATTACCTAGTAGTTGATCCCCTAGGAATCTCGACCATGATAGTGGGTTGCCACAAGATTAAAAAATACGTGTGTTGCTAAAAGCATCTAGAAATTTACTTACTAATACCATATAAAATTTTAACCAAGTTTAATAAATAAACATGTTACTTAACATCAGTTCTATTTCTTCACTCAGTAATTAATCATTAAAAAAATTCGTGAATTTTAAACATCTAGGCCTAATTTCAAACATATAAAACCCTAAAATCCAAAATCTCTTTATTAATTGATCAAAAATTCAATTTAGATCACTAATACATGGAGGAAGAGCATTATTCTAAGAAAGAAGGTAAACATTAAAAGATGAAAATCTAAAAGTTTCTTCTTTGGTTGGCTGTGGGACCGTTGTGAGATTTGACTTTGCGTGGTGGCTCCAACTGACTTCCTCATTGTTGGAAGAGTGTTGTGCATCGTGGCATGTGGCTTTTTGCTGAAAAGAAAGAAGAATGGGTATTATGGTTTAAATGTTTTGGGTGCCTCGTAATTATCTTATGATATTAAGTAGCACATAAGTTAATTATACTTGATGTTATCTAGAAACGGTATTATGAAGCACATTTCTAGGTGCTTTTAGCAATACACAAAAATAATAATAAGATGAAAAAGGTTTACCAACAAACACAATGAAGGAAAGGAAGATGTGGATCTGGATGCACGGTGGGGTTGTGTTTGAGATTGAAAACAACATGGCGACATTGTTAGTGTCTTTAGTTTTTTATTTCCGTTGACAAACACTAAGAACGAAAGAAAATTAATAACGGTAAAATGTAAAGTTAGCGAATTGGTAGTTTTGTAAATTATATGGTATACGTAAATTAAAAAATGGTGCACATTGTTTTGTAAAAAATTTGGGTATATATATAGTAAAATATGATGTATGAATAGAACCAGCCAAAAATCTATCCTTATAGTGTCTAAGATTCCTCCTTTTTTATATTTACTAAAATATCTTGTATTATGTTATTAAATGAAATGATTTATGGTTATTAAAGTTTTAAAGTCATGTTATTTTTCTACATTTAGTGGTTTCGTTATGCATTGCTGTAACGACCCGAAAATTTTAATGGTTTTAATGAGATAATTAATTGAGATTTTGTGAAATTTTAAACAATAAAATTTGAAAATAAAAATTTATTATTTGGAATACGTCTATTTCAATATAGCAACTGGTAAATTTCCATCTGATAATATTGAAGTTTATTTTATTGTGAAATTTTATTTCAATTTGAATCGGTTGATAACAGTTGAATTTAAAAGTTTTCCGAAATCTAAATATGTCAACATGAGAAAATTTATTTAGAACACTCTGAATCAGACTGCGAAATTCGTTTCGCGAAATTCGGACATTTCTAGCCCCGTTTGAATTTTTTCATAGGGAATAACAACGTATATTGGTACCGATTATCGACTTTTGATCGGATGATCGTACCACTGATATCTGTATACCGTTTTGATCGTCTCGTTGTGCTGATCACCATGGTATATTCATTTCTGTGTTTTGAGATCCGGGTGCGACGGAAACGATGAAAATGTACGTCGTACTGATACCATTTTGATGTCCTTTCAAATTTCAAACGGCTGGAGGCATTCATTATCAGCTGTTACCTTTCCATCTTTTTAATGCATTGATGGCGTGCTGCTTTCATTTCTATCAGTTTGGGAATATATAATTTTCCGTTAAACGTTTTACATTCATTAAATTTCTGAACCGGTTCGAAAATCAAACTTTTTTTTTCATTTGCTTGCAGCGGTTCACAATTTTAATTGCCCCTTTATAATTTCGCCTGTAGCTCTCTCTCCATTTTTTTACAAGCACTTCTCTATCTAGATCTCAATCTCATCTTCTCCTTTCGAATGCAAAGTCTACCTGTATACTCCATTCTCACATCCTCCATTCAAATGCCTAGAGCGCACACCCCACCGACCTCGCACGATCATCTCCCCGCCTCGTCCTCACCTCAGCGCACGACCAAGAGCATGCGCCACTCATCCGACTACCCTCCACGTGTTTACCTCACCAATGGCCACGCATCAACCTCGCCTTGGTCGCGTCAGCCATGTTCGAACCACCGCACGTGCCAACCACCACCTGCCTCCAGCGAGTCGCCATCCCTTCCTTACTCTTCCCCGAGCTACCTCGGCTTTCCTTCCTCTCGTGTGTAAGTATAGATGTATTATATATTATAATGTCTGTATATATTAGTATAATAGCTGTATATTATTATATGTGTTGCGTGTGTATATATATTTGTATATATGTGTTGCGTATGTTGTAAACTATGTGTGTTTATGTATTGGTAGTTGCTGTTATATATATACGTTTATAGTATATATTTTATATAAAGTTAAGTCTGCATTTGGTTAAACTATTTGATTTCCTTTAAATTTATATTATTTATAGTTATGTATTTATTTATTTACTTATAAAGGTTTTCAAAGCTATTAATATGTACTGTATGTTTAGATCTGAGAATATAAACCAACTTATATACGTTACTTTACACTTATGTTATATATTGTACTCGCAGCCTAGATATAATATTGTTTTATATTAAATATATACGTTACTTTATATGTTTATAAGTTGATTTGTAACTTACTTTAGTCAGTTCTATCTTGCTTTGGTTCTGAGAATATAAAGTATATATTAATACGTATATAAGGAATGGCTGAACAATATATATTGGTATACAATGTTGTGACATATGTTTTGATATATTTACTATTGCTTTCAAAATCATGTCTGCATATTTTGGTCCATTAATTTATAGCCTACTTTTACAGTTTTATATGCGAATATATATATAACGTGTCAGATTTTTTTTATATTATATACATAAAGTTTTAAGATTTAATTTATATAGATTTTTAAAGTTCAAATTCCTTTATTCTATATGAGTTGAAAAGGTGGTATACAGCTTGCTTGGTATATTATAGTTTTACTGAAGCTTGTATTTGCCTACCCACGTGGATCTAGATCGTGCACTCTGCTTAGCTTGTGATCCACGTGAGACATGTTTTCGAAACATATTTGTTTATACTTAACATAGTTTAATTTGAATAATGATTTTCCAATACAATGTATATATATATTGATTTTAGATTGGATATTTTGATTTTTAAGATAGGTTTTGGATTTTTATATGTAGATATTTTCGTTTTGTTTTAATAACTATTGAGTTTTAAATAAAATATATAAAGATCTTATTTTAATATGTGTTTGAAATTTATGATTTTGAAATAGATATTATTTTAATATTTATCTTAAACTTAAATATTGATTTTATGGGAATAATAATAATAATATATATATATATTTATTGTTTCTATCAAATCGTTTTGATTGTTTCATCGGTTCCTTATCTATCAGTTTGTCCGTCGAATTCGTGTCCATCTAGCTTTGCTTTGGAATTCCTGCTTGGATTTGTAACTCATCTCATTCTCGTTCATCTCTAGCCTTGAAAGGTGAGCAATCACTCACGATTAACGTTCTTTTATTTATTAAATTTGATTTCAATTGAAACGACGATTGAAATATGCTGCTATTAGTTATTTACACTGCTATACATATGTTATTACCTATATCAGTTCACCTGTGACATCTGACACCATTATCTGTTATTTATATTGATGATATATGCATGTTATGTTATTATCATATCTGTTATCACTCTGCAAGTTCCCTGTTAGTATAGAATTCACTATGGGTTGAAATGATACATACCCGAACGATCTTTAGAATAGGAGAAAATCGTTATGGGTTGAAATGATAGACCCAAGCGATTTTCATTTGAATTGAATTTGGGATTGCGGGTCGAAATGATATCTACCCGTATATACTTAAATTACGGATTGAAATGATAAATATCTGTATCACTTAACCATAGGATATGAAATTATATACAGACACCGTTGGTCCATATATAAGTATTTTGAAAATAAATTCTATGGTTTTGGAAAGAAATATATGGTTTTTGTTGATTCTTAAATTATTATATATAAATGGTAATGATATATATAGATTTAATGATAATATTTAATTTAATTAAGATTGATTTAATACATATAATATAGTTAAGTATTTAAATTTATATTCCAAAATAGATCTCGGTAATAATTTAAATTTAGTTGAAATTGTATTCAATAAAGAAGTTTATTTAATTAAACCGATTTGAAACTTATTGAAATTGAGATTTAAGATATGATTTATAACTTGGGTTTGATTTAAGTAATTTAATGAATGTTTCTTGTTTACATAAATTTAAGGAAATATTTAGTAAAAATGTAATTTAAGGCTTGTTAAATGATATTGAATTTATTAAGTGAATATTCCCTGATTAAATAATAATGAAGTTAAATCTAGAGCTATATGAAATTGTTAAATTTAGCTTTGAAAATATTAAAGCTTTGAAATATATTGAAATTTAAATGGTCTATTGAGAACTGAATTGAATTGATGAATTGAGCTTTGAATAAATTTGAATTTGGAATTTGAGTTGATTTGAATCGATTTGTGAGACTTGAGGAAATTATAAATACTTTACTTTATAAATTATTTAACCTATATATATTATTTTGGAAAAGCGATATATTTGAAATGAAAATGATATCTTGGTTTTGAAGTATAAATTTATTTGAAAGGGCCACGGTGTTAGAGTGTATATTTCTACATTGTAGATAGTTCCACGGATCCTTAGAGGATGGTTATCCCAAACATCCTTTAAGTTACTTGTATTTCAGTTAATATTTCACTTGAGTTGGATTTATTGATATAAGAATGTTAATCCTGACTCGAGTGTTTTGTTTTTGCTTTACGCTCGGGTCAGACCGAGTGATACAGCAATTGAGACTCACCTTTGGAGTTTGGAGCTTCGTTTGGAGATCCAATCATCGATTCAGCTTTCAGCCTTCCAGTTGATTTGTTCAGGGAGGTCATCTGTTTGTACTGGAGACTTCACTGATTTGAGATATTCTGTTGTATTTTTATTTCTAACTCTGAAGTTTATATAGTAGCTTCATGAACTAATATTTATCTATTCCGCTGCATTATTGTTATATTACTCTGTATCTGTGATTCTGTGATTGTTTTATTTACTGTATATGCTGAGTTTTGCGAAATTTAAATTTACAATCTAATATTTTGAGCAATTCAAGTCCGACATGTGCGGATGCGAATGGTTGAAAATACCGGGTCGTTACAGTTGGTATCGGAGCTTTGGCTCTAGGCAAACTTAGCATATATAGTAAATTTATATGCGGAATCACTTTCATTCGAGCTTGAATTCTTTTCCTCTTTGATTTGAATTTCCTTTGAATTTTGGAACGTTCCCTCGGTTCCGAAATCCATTCGTGTCCCTCACTATTTGTATTCTTTTGATTCTGGAGTATCGCATAACTCCACTTCGAATGATCTCTATAAGAATAGGCGATCCGCCAATCTTTGAATGATTTGTAAAGGGGTGGAACTCCTTTACAATTGGCATTGATTCACCGGAGATTTATATATTCCTCGGTTTAGATGCTGTTATCTCCTGCGATCCGAATTCCATCTCAGGCGATCGAATGTCGATTTGCCTTAGAATTCTACATCAATCATATTCTTGAAGTCACGGTTGACCCGATTAAAGTTGCCCGCGATTTATGTAAGTATATCCATCTCCTATTTGTAATTTAATTATCTCATTTTCGTTCGAGCCTATCTTCGAATCAGAATTCGATTAGGTTAGAGTCACTCTAGTTTGAATCTCTATCCTTGTTTCGAAATCCATTCGTGAACCATTCTTTGAAAAAAATCGGGTTGTTTGTATTTTAGAAATTGTTTATATATCGAAATTATTATTCTGATAAGTATGATTATATCTTATATATAAGAGTGAATGTTTTCGATAAGATTATATACCTTTAAAAAAATGAGAATTTGAAGTTTTGAAAGGATTTGAAACTTTGAAAGTTATATAAATTGATTTATATAAAAATGATTTATAACTGAAGGATTTTAAATTTGAAATTCGAGAACTGAACCCCGGTGTTTTGAAATTGGTTTTAAGATTTTGAAATATATAATAATAAAATGATTTAAAAGTATTTTTCCGAATAAGAAATGTTTCAAATGATTTTAATGAGTTTTGAATGATTTCGAAGAAATTTCAAAGAAGTTTTCAAGAAAATAGAAGTCCAGAACTCACTTATGTCACTGGAGAATAATTTCAGTGATGAGTGCACGCATCACCGACATTGATTTTCGAGTTTCAGAGTGGGGGATAGGCCACTTTAGTAGCTTTGCTACGCGAGTGATTTTATGAAACCAATTTTGATTTCAAAGTTCGAAGTATGATTTGATATTCGAAGAATATATGTATATATATTTGAAATGATTTGAAGTGAGCCCGGTGTTCAGTCCTCGAGTTTCAGATTTGATTTGGTATAACCCTATCTATTGAAATTGATTTACTGATTTGTTGTTGATTTCCAACTCTTGGATTTAAAATTTGATTTCTTCGACTATTTTGAAGGTTCGAGCACTTCCAAATCAAGGTTAACTTTTCAAAGCTAGGTAATTTTGAAAAGTATATAGTATATAAGTTTGGTATGTATGTTTAAAGTATGCAGTAATATGATTTAAATAGGTTGAAACTGTTTTGTTAAGTAAATGAATAAGACTTTTGAATTATACTAATATGAAATTTAGTTTTAAAAATATTTTGAATAAAATTTAGTTTAAATGTTTTAACTTAGTAACATCTTTATATAACTATATATTTAACAAGTTGGAATAGATACATAAGTTGTACGTATGCTATTTTATTCACATAATTAATTTGATCCAGGTTTGAGTACACAAGTTCGAGGTGAATTACACCATTTCGTGTTAGGATTTTTCATTTGATTCTTGACGGCGAATATTTGATATGGATTTTGGGCTTGGTTCTAGAATTCTCTATCATGGTATATGGCTATGCAAGGAGACTGATGGTTTCTAGTCAAGAAACCATATTGAAATCCGCATTAGGGAAGTCGAATGGACAATACTAGTTCGAAAGCGAACTTGTGTGATCGAGCGAGCGATCGAATGTGATGTTGCGAAATGATGACATATGTACATCTTATGTTCTAATATCATTGATATACTTGACGCTGAAATTGGAAGGTGTTGGGTTGGATATCTTTGTAATTTAATTGAAAATTTTCTTTTATGAAAAACTACTATCAATTTAAACCATTTTCAAACTATTTTTCTTTTATTCTTCTTAAAACAAACTATTTTATTTACAAAACTATTTTTCAAACTATTTTATATACAAAACTATTCTAAATTCAAAACCTTTTAGTAAGCAAAGATGTTCAATCCCATATAGCTCTTCGTACAGCGAAATTTATTTTTGAAAATTTTGATCCTTATATAAGATGGACTTTATGTAAATATAAGATGATTTTGAAAACATTTGATTTTGGAAATGAATTGTTTGACTTAAATTATATGGATTTAGAAACTTGGATTATCTTCTAAATTTATTATTTTGGAAACTTTGAAACTGAAGATATTTAATTTGAGAAGAAATAATTTGGTGAAATTGTATATGATTTTGAAACTGAACTGATATTGAAACAAATTGAAATTTGAGAACCTTATTTTTACTAAAATACCTGATTTAGGAGTTATCGAACTTATATAAAAATTTGGTTTGTATAAGTATGATGTTGATTCGAAAACTATGGATTTGAAAAGGTACTCAATTTGAAAAGTGAAATCTTATATAATTGTAGTCTATATAAGTGTGATTTGATATACTATTGATTTTGGAAAATATTTGATTTGAAAATGAAATCTTATATATAATGGACTTTATATAAGTATGATATTTGAAAGTGATTTGAAAAGGTACTATATGATACATATTTTCGAAGTAAAGATATGGAAAGTGCCTTCTGCTTGATATCCGCTTTGTGGCCACATTGTGGATTCATTCTATCGATATTTCTCTGATTTTTGGTTTTCCGGATATGATACTCGAGTGTCCATCGAATTCCATGGCGTTACCCATGGTCTTACGAGTGCGACTACATAGCGTAATTCACCTGGCTGGATGGACCAGGGGTACGGATGTTTCCTGGGGGATTCAGGCGTAACCATTGTGTATCCTGTGATATGTAGGTCGTATTAGTAGTGAAATCCACAGGGCTGAGAAAGCTTACGGATACGGATGTTTCCTGGGGGGATCCAGGCGTAACCTTTGTGTATCTGCGGTCTACTAGTCATCATGGCGTAATTCGTAGGGCTGAGAAAGCTTACGGATACTGATGTTTCCTGGGGGATCCAGGCGTAACCTTTGTGTATCTGTGATCCATGGTTAGACAAAGGTTTTGTTTTTTTTGTTTGGATTGTACTTTCCGTATCTGTTTTTAAAAGTTTTTCCAGTATTTTCACTGGGTGTTGAAACAGGTCTACTAAGTACCTGGAGAATTCTAGTTTTGCGCCTGATCAGCGCACTACCAGAGTCTACAGGAACGAGGATAAACTTGTTGAAACATCGAGTTATAAAAGTATTTTATTATAAAGGTATTTTATTATAAAAGTATTTCCAATAAAGAATTTTTTTATTAATATTTGAAATTGAAATCCTTATGGTTTGAATTAATTATTCATGCCCGATACTATTCTTTTGAATCTACCTTATCTGCTCAGCTTTATTTATTCACCTATATTCTGTTTTTCCAAGTCCTCCTTCTTTTCCTTGTTGACTATATCCTTTAAAATATTGTTTATTTATATACTATATGGTTTAATAGAAAAATTTTTAGTATTATAAATATTTTAGAAGTTATTAATTAAATAAAACATATTTAAAGTAAATGATTATTGATTTATTAATAATATTTGAAAAGTATCTTGAGATAAAAAATTTAATAAATTTATGAATTATGGATTTAATGTTTTCAAATAGCTTCTTTGTAAATATAAGTAATGATGTAAATAATTGTTTTCAAATATTTTTCATATATTTATAAAGGTGTTATTTAAACATATAAATGGTATTTATAAAGGAAGTAAGAAATTTTACAAATGGGTTTTGAAAAGTATTAAAGTATTAAAAATAATTGATTTGCAAATGAAGTTTTCAAATGAATATTTCAAGTAAAATTTATATAGTTTTAGATTAATTGTTTATCCTTGTCTTTCAATCTATTTTTCTTTCTGGTTGTTTTTGTTCTCCTACCTCCTTCCTTTTCGGGGACGAAAAGTTTTGAGTGGGGGAGAGTGTAACGACCCGAAAATTTTAATGGTTTTAATGAGATGATTAATTGAGATTTTGTGAAATTTTAAACAATAAAATTTGAAAATAAAAATTTATTATTTGGAATACGTCTATTTCAATATAGCAACTGGTAAATTTCCATCTGATAATATTGAAGTTTATTTTATTGTGAAATTTTATTTCAATTTGAATCGGTTAATAATAGTTGAATTTAAAAGTTTTCCGAAACCTAAATATGTCAACATGAGAAAATTTATTTAGAACACCCTGAATCAGACTGCGAAATTCGTTTCGTGAAATTCGGACGTTTCTAGCCCCGTTTGGAATTTTCCGTACGGAATAGCAACGTATATTGGTACCGATTATTGACTTTTGATCGGATGATCGTACCACTGATATCTGTATACCATTTTGATCGTCTCATTGTGCTTATCACCATGGTATATTCATTTCTGTGTTTTGAGATCCGGGTGCGACGGAAACGATGAAAATGTACGTCGTACTGATACCATTTTGATGTCCTTTCAAATTTCAAACGGTTGGAGGCATTCATTATCAGCTGTTACCTTTCCATCTTTTCAATGCATTGATGAAGTGCTGCTTTCATTTCTATCAGTTTGGGAATATATAATTTTCCGTTAAACGTTTTACATTCATTAAATTTCTGAACCGGTTTAAAAATCAAACGGTTTTTTTCCATTTGCTTGCAGCGGTTCACAATTTTAATTGCCCCTTTATAATTTCGCCTGTAGCTCTCTCTCCATTTTTTTACAAGCACTTCTCTATCCATATCTCAATCTCATCTTCTCCTTTCGAATGCAAAGCCTGCCTGTATACTCCATTCTCACAGCCTCCATTCAAATGCTCAGAGCGCACACCCCACCGACCTCGCGTGATCATCTCCCCGCCTCGTCCTCACCTTAGCGCAGAGCATGCGCCACTCATCCGACTACCCTCCACGTGTTTACCTCACCAATGGCCACGCATCAACCTCGCCTTGGTCGCGTCAGCCATGTTCGAACCACCGCACGTGCCGACCACCACCTACCTCCAACGAGTTGCCATCCCTTCCTTACTCTTCTCCGAGCTACCTCGACTTTCCTCCCTCTCGTGTGTAAGTATAGATGTATTATATATTATAATGTCTGTATATATTAGTATATTAGCTGTATATTATTATATGTGTTGCGTGTGTATATATATTTGTATATATATGTTGCGTATGTTGTAAACTATGTATGTTTATGTATTGGTAGTTGCTGTTATATATATATGTTTATAGTATATATTTTATATAAAGTTAAGTCTTCATTTGGTTAAACTATTTGATTTCCTTTAAATTTATATTATTTATAGTTATGTATTTATTTATTTATAAAGGTTTTCAAAGCTATTAATATGTACTGTATGCTTAGATCTGAGAATATAAACAAACTTATATACGTTACTTTACACTTATGTTATATATTGTACTCGCAACCTAGATATAATATTGTTTTATATTAAATATATACGTCACTTTATATGTTTATAAGTTGATTTGTAACTTGCTTTAGTCAGTTCTATCTTGCTTTGGTTCTGAGAATATAAAGTATATATTAATACGTATATAAGGAATGGTTGAACAATATATATTGGTATACAATGTTGTGACATATGTTTTGATATATTTACTATTGCTTTCAAAATCATGTCTGCATATTTTGGTCCATTAATTTATAGCCTACTTTTACAGTTTTATTTGCGAATATATATATAACGTGTCAGATTTTTTTTATATTATATACATAAAGTTTTGAGATTTAATTTATATAGATTTTTAAAGTTCAAATTCCTTTATTCTATATGAGTTGAAAAGGTGGTATACAGCTTGTTTGGTATATTATAGTTTTACTGAAGCTTGTATTTGCCTACCCACATGGATCTAGATCGTGCACTCTGCTTAGCTTGTGATCCACGTGAGACATGTTTTCGAAACATATTTGTTTATACTTAACATAGTTTAATTTGAATAATGATTTTCCAATACAATGTATATATATATATTGATTTTAGATTGGATATTTTGATTTTTAAGATAGGTTTTGGATTTTTATATGTAGATATTTTCGTTTTGTTTTAATAACTATTGATTTTTAAATAAAATATATAAAGATCTTATTTTAATATGTGTTTGAAATTTATGATTTTGAAATAGATATTATTTTAATATTTATCTTAAACTTAAATATTGATTTTATGGGAATAATAATAATAATATATATATATATATATATTTGTTGTTTCTGTCAAATCGTTTTGATTGTTTCATCGGTTCCTTATCTATCAGTTTGTCCGTCGAATTCGTGTCCATCTAGCTTTGCTTTGGAATTCCTGCTTGGATTCGTAACTCATCTCATTCTCGTTCATCTCTAGCCTCGAAAGGTGAGCAATCACTCACGATTAACGTTCTTTTATTTATTAAATTTGATTTCAATTGAAACGACGATTGAAATATGCTGCTATTAGTTATTTACACTGTTATACATATGTTATTACCTGTATCAGTTCACCTGTGACATCTGACACCATTATCTGTTATTTATATTGATGATATATGCCTGTTATGTTATTATCATATCTGTTATCACTCTGCAAGTTCCCTGTTAGTATAGAATTCACTATGGGTTGAAATGATACATACCCGAACGATCTTTAGAATATGAGAAAATCGTTATGAGTTGAAATGATAGACCCAAGCGATTTTCATTTGAATTGAATTTGGGATTGCGGGTCGAAATGATATCTACCCGTATATACTTAAATTACAGATTGAAATGATAAATATCTGTATCACTTGACCATAGGATATGAAATTATATACAGACACCGTTGGTCCATATATAATAATTTTGAAAATAAATTCTATGGTTTTGGAAAGAAATATATGGTTTTTGTTGATTCTTAAATTATTATATATAAATGGTAATAATATATATAGATTTAATGATAATATTTAATTTAGTTAAGATTGATTTAATACATATAATATGGTTAAGTATTTAAATTTATATTCCAAAATAGATCTCGGTAATAATTTAAATTTAGTTGAAATTGTATTCAATAAAGAAGTTTATTTAATTAAACCGATTTGAAACTTATTGAAATTGAGATTTAAGATATGATTTATAACTTGGGTTTGATTTAAGTAATTTAATGAATATTTCTTGTTTACATAAATTTAAGGAAATATTTAGTAAAAATGTAATTTAAGGCTTGTTAAATGATATTGAATTTATTAAGTGAATATTCCCTTATTAAATAATAATGAAGTTAAATCTAGAGCTATATGAAATTGTTAAATTTAGCTTTGAAAATATTAAAGCTTTGAAATATATTGAAATTTAAATGGTCTATTGAGAACTGAATTGAATTGATGAATTGAGCTTTGAATAAATTTGAATTTGGAATTTGAGTTGATTTGAATCGATTTGTGAGACTTGAGGAAATTATAAATACTTTACTTATAAATTATTTAACCTATATATATTATTTTGGAAAAGAGATATATTTGAAATGAAAACACTATAAGAAAATGTGGCTTTAGTTGCATTTATTAGTTGCGTTTCAACTGTAAATGCAACTATTGTTATTTTACAATTTTCTACGCACTGTAAAAATTTCCCTCCCTTCCCCGCCTAAACTATTTCGCTTGTTATTGTTATGTTTGATGTCTCATTCCCGTCTCTGCTCTTTTTTCCTCTTCACTTACTAAAAATGCGACACGACCTATGTTTCTTTCATCATCTTGCTACTCCTCTCCAATTTGTCGATCCACTCCTTCATCAATCTGCTCCCCTTTTTACAAAAACCCTAAATTCGTTCCACTCCTCCTATAATCTTGGCCCATGTTTTCACGCAAACCCTAAGTCGTTATGAAAAGAAAATCGAGACTCGTAAAAACTGCGATTTAGATAAGGTATTAAATTTCTGTATAATTTTGTCATTTATTTTAGAAATTTTAGTAAATGCTGCCTCTATATTATTAGATAATTAATTATGACTGCTTTTTTTGTTGGTTCTATTACATTCTTTTTGCTTTGCTTGTAGGTTCAGAGAAGGCTTCAATGGTATATTTTTTGTACTTTAAGCTGAATATGATCTTATTTTATACATATATTCATCGTTCAATTCATCTGTTTTAATAAAGAGCGGTGCTTGGATGAGATAATAAATAGGGAGCTATGTATGGATGAGGAAAAATGGGATATCATAGGTCTGAAAATTTTAAGACATCATATCCCTTTTCATTACGCTAGATAACCTGCCCTTTTTTTACTATTATTGTTAAAAAATTAATTCACTGTTGCTTCTTTTGAGTATATTTGGATTTAGTGGTTCAATATATCAAAAAATAATTTACCATAGTTTTGTAAGATGGTTCATGTAACATTTTGCTTTTGTTGCTTTTCTACATTTTTTAGATTTTATTTTTTGGCTTAAATCCATGTGTGGATTTGAAACTAAATTCCTAAACTCATAATATTCAACCTGCTTCTTTTGCTAGTAATTTTGGGCAGATGCTCAAGCAAGGAATGAAGATAGAGTATTCATACAGGTTACACAGTTGATTGTCCTATTTCTATCTGTTAGCAGTATAAAAAATGACTTATGTTATATTTTTCGTTTTTCGTCTTTGTACTATTCTGCATATCTGTGTATTAGTGTACTGATTGATGTGTGTAACAACCCGCATATCTATCGATTTTATATTTAAATATTTTATCGTTAGTCGGGTGTTAGTCCGAAAAGCTACTTTTTGCATACGGTCAAATTAGGACTCGAGACCACCCCCATTGAGTTCAAAATGACGTTTGTGATCTTTTTGAGTGTAAACTACGATATGTTTGGAGATAGTGAAATTTTCGGCACTTTTTCCCGCCTTTGACTTTGGTTTGGACTGCACCCCTTTAGTTCAGCCCAACCCTCTTCCTCACTCTATCAAAACACTTTAAGCTTTGTCAAAAATGGTGGTGGGAAGTGGAAATTAAAACTCCAAACACAAATTCTATTGCAAATCCGAGATTCAACATCAAATTCACGTGAAGAACATTGATTCAAGCTTGTTGGTGTTCTTGCTTTGCTCTCAAATCTCCATCTTCATCAAATTCCGTGAAAAGGTGAGATTTTTAATCTCACATCTCGCCTATAACTGTCATTGGGTTGTTGGGGATGATCCCTCATCACTTTAGCATGTTTGTTTGCATTTGGTTTGGATTGGATTGGCGAAAAACTACAAATTTTGGCGTTTTGGTGAGTTTCTGGCCATCGCTAAGTCGTCCACGAGTTAAGCCTAAGTCGTAAGTCGTTCGCATTGAAAAGTCACACGGAGCATAAGTCGTTCCAGGCCTTAAGTCGTTCTGAGTGTGCTAAGTCGTTCGCGAGTTAAGGGCTTAAGTCGCGCGCGTTGAAAAGTCACCGCCTTTGTATTTCTGTTCGCCTGTGCTAAGTCGTCCACGAGTTAAGCCATAGGTCGTCCACGAGTTAACCCCTTAAGTCGTCCACGAGTTAACATCTTAGGTCGTCCCCGAGTTAAGAGTTAAGTCGTTGCCTTTTGCTATCTCGTCCTGGCTTAGGTCGTACTGAGATAAGTCGTTAGGTCGTATAGACCTTAGCTCGTAGCTCGTATTTGAGCTTAAGTCGTTAAGTCGTATCGACTTTAAGTCGTTGGGTCGTACACCCTCTTAAGTCGTAAGTCGTTCGCGAGATAAGCAAGTACTAAGTCGTTCGCGAGTTAAAACCTTAAGTCGTAGGTCGTCTCCGACCTATGCCCCACTTAAGTCGCATCCCACTTAGGTCGCGGGACTCTGTTAAGTCGTAGGTCGTCTCCGACCTTACCCTTGGCCTTGTTAGTTCGCGTGAACCCTTAGGTCGTATGACCTACATTTCCTTAGGTCGCTGGACCAGCTTGCCTTCACCAGTCTGCGTAGGCAATCTTATATGAAAAGCATTCATCAGAACTTCCACTTTGATGCATTTTGAGCTGATTTCCTTGGATTTTATTCACGTCTCCGAATGTGAATTTTTGTGATAGATTGTTCCAACAATCGTTTTATGACTTGTCACTTTAAAGATATATGAAGGTTTCAATACTAATAGTAAATATCAAAACCCTTTCATCAAAGCGATTTCAACACTATTTTAAATATCAAAAGTTCGTTTTCTCAAACCGATTTTCAATCTACTAGTATATACAAGCCTTTACTTCACTCGAATGAGAAATCGACTTAAACGACTTAGTAAAACGGGTGGTATGAAACGCTTGCGTTCACTTCGTCGGTTAGCTCTTGGACTTGTTCGATTGAACCCTTTTTGTGACAATTTCCTAGTGAAGATTTACAGCTTGTTCGTAAATATTTAAGTTAAGCAAGTGGTTATGGGACATGAAGCTAAACTCATATATTTACTAGCTTGGTGTGATTGACACTTCCTTATGATCATGACGATCATTCTTGTGATTTAGACTAGCGATTGAGCGATGTCTCTTAGTCCGTGTGTTCGGACTTGCCTTCGGGCCATCCGTGTGTTCGGAAAATAAAATGGATAGCTTCCATGAGATAGCTTCTCGTCCGTGTGTTCGGACTTCCCCCTTTTAGTGATTTCTGGATTTCGTGTGTTGATTTCTGGGATTTGTTCTGGATTTCGTGTGTTGATTTCTGGATTTAGTGCTTCACCAACTTTTGTGGTTTTCGCTGATATGATATCAGTTTTTGTGTATTGGTGAATTTGTGTGTCATTACCTTTTTATGTGTTTGGATCTTTGAGAAGATTCTTGTGACATTGATTAATCCCTTGTTGATTATCATTTACATACTTATAGTAGTATGCCATCATGGTTATTATATGTTTATGCCATACCCCTTATCCTATATCATGTCATCTGATATTTATAGTTAGACTGATCCGTTTATTATTTTCTTATAAATAATACTCGGGTCAGACCGAGATGTTACAGGTGCTTCTGCTTGACTTCTCTTCTGGATTACTCTGACTTTTGGCTAACTACTTAGATTAGTAGTTTTTGGTTGTACACATTTGAGATATAGACTCTATGTTGTGTATCTATTCTTTTGTATAGCACATGATGCTATTCTTTTGTATTATAGTGGATCTTTCCGACCACTACTCTGATGTACACTTTCATGTGTTATATGTTTATTCATATCTTCTTCCGCCTTTGTGATATGGATGTCTGTGACTGATTTATGTTATGATTATTTCTATGTTTGTTTCCGAAGATTATATATAGCCACCGTGTGATAGCTTTGTGTTCGTATCGGTATGTCGGATTTCCTCCTTAAAGGATATGCATTCTACTCTATCTGACGTATCGGTGCTCGCACAAAGAAGTTACATGGATGGTCGCTCCTCTACAGCCTTATTCTCCGTGCTAATTGACAGCACTACATCGTAGTGTTCTTGGTTAGCGTGGGTATAGAGGTGGGGCGTCATAATGTGGCACTGCAAGTTGGACAAGCGCTGCATACATTTGAAAAGTAAATCATTGAAACATACATTCAATATCTTTTTTGATGAAGAAAAGGAAGGAAGAACCAGTGCACCGGAGCACCTTCCAAGTGCCAACTTTCGGTAAACACCTTTCGTTACATCCATTTGATGTTCATTAATACATTTATTAGGTTAGAGTTGATACATGTAGCTATTTACAACAAAATTTCACTAAGTATGCATAGTTTGTTGATATTAGAACATATGGTACTGCCACTGGTCATAAACATTGCAATTAAATTTTCTAGATGAACTATTTTCTTATATTATTAGCATCCTGACAAGAATATGACATTATTTTAAACTAATCTCTTCATACTGTAATGTTTAAATATTGAATAGAAAAGTACTAAAAAACATGATGAACCTCTATTAATTATTTGCAAGTTTTATATGACCATGATAACATCATATGCATCTGCAAACTTTGGGAGGATATGTAATTGATATATTGATATTTAGACTTGTGATTATTAGAAATGACCGGTTTTTTTAACATGGTTAATTGATTACAGTGGAATTCAATCCGAATATTTCTAGATAGCCACTGTCCTATAGTGATATTAAAAATGGTCTTATTAAAATGGTAACCAGATGTTTAGTATGTAGTATATTATATAAATTACAATATACTCATGGAAATCTTCCATAGCTTCTGATTTTCAGCATATACTATATTATAAAAGATGTATAGTTACAAGTTATAACTCAGTAATTGGAGGTTTTCAGATGCTTGTAGTAAGGAACTAGCTTCTTTCAGAAATTCAAATCCACATTAATAAATCTGTTTTCTTATTGTGGATGATAAGGATAAATAACAAATATACATGCACCGAAAACCTTCCTAGAAATTGTTTATGGAGCTTGCATGGAAGATGGTTCAACTTGCACTAATATCCTTGTTCGAGGAAGGAAAAGATGTGAACTACACAAAGGTGGAAAGGTTAAGTAAGGTAAACGTATCATATTTTAACAAATGCTATTGAGTTTGTTATTGTTCGCCAAATGTTTGGCTATTTGCATTTGTTTTTATTTTGTTTCTATATTAGCTATAAATAATTTGTCTGTCTAACCACACTGCAAAGAACATAGATACATCTTTACAAGGGGTAGTGCTACGCTCAATTGCATTTCGATAAATTTTGGTATTCTATTCATGTCACAATGATTTACTACTCCTACCGTCCACTACTATTTTCTTCAACTACTAATGGAATTACTGTATTATCGGCCTAGCAGGGCAGAATGCATGGGCTAGCAGTGTGAAGGCACAAAAGGGTTGAAGCATGTGGCATAAAGTTCTGAACTTCGACTTGAACCTAGCATGAACTATAGTAGTGTAATACAACTCAGTGGGATCGTGGCATGAAATGTAGCATGCACGGGTTGATATGAGTCAAGTTAATCTAAAATTTCCTTCACGTGTCCTAAATCTATTACGTTGTGAATAGGATATGACTAGTCGAAACATGAGAGACACAAGCTGAAGTGTGCACGAAGTTGATTCTTGAACATAAAACAAGATTTGAATAGGTAAAACATGAATAATACAAGCAGAATGATGAAGCTTAGTTAATATCAATGCGTATAATAAGGTTGTGGATAATTTGAGTTGAACATACAGGCAAGAGAATAGTGGAGGTGCATCAAAGTGCATACAATATCAGACAACGAGTGCTTCTCACTTATGGGTGCTGATAGGATACTTAATGATATTATATGCACATGAGGTATTTTGTCCTCTTTATTTATACATTTTCTTTAAAAATTATTTATAGAAAAGTCTAGCTACATTTGTTATTAAACAATAAAAAAAATTATAATGAAAGACCACTACTTCAACAGTTGTTCTGTAGATGTTAAGTTAATAGGTTTCTAGTTTAGATTTTGTTGTTCCATTGCGGATTTTCAATTTTGATTTGATAACCGTATTCATGCAAAGATAGAAAATCTTATGAACTAAGAAACATGCTATGCCCAACCTTATTATTTGTTTCGATTTTAAAGCGACAAATTGTCTTCTAATGGCAGACATCTTCAATTTCCATACCAGAAACAAAGGGTGTCCCTGATGATATGGCCACAAAGATTACTAGGACTAAAATGCAGGGCCAAAGTACTAAACAATTATTGCAGGTATATCTGATATTTCATCCTTACTATTTTTGTTATTGTTCATTCTGAGTCTTGCAAGACTTTGCAGCTGATGCATTGCTTTTTATTGTTATGACTATTTTCAGTATTGGTTGATCAATTTGAAACTTTTTTGCACAAATGATTGGATTATATAACTAAAATTTTGTTTTCATGATGGTCATTCTTACTTCAGATATCAGTAATGTTTCTTATGTAGATTATTTAATGTACAGGGAACGGTGGAAGAAAAAATGGAACTAGTGCAAGCAAGGAAATATAAGCTTATTTTTGAACCGTTGACAGACGAAAAAGTTCGATCAACAAGAATAGTAGAAGAAATATATATATATACATACATACATACATACATATATATATATATGGGATATATTATTTGTTCCAACTGAAATGCATGTACTGAAAGAACGAAACATTGAGAAGAGGGAGTTTGAGATGGTGACATTGTGGAGGACAGACATGTAAGCATGAGGTGGTGACAAGCGTGGTAAGGTGCTACTTGAGAAGTGGAGTGTCGCATTGAATGAATGCGCCGAGTTATGTAATGGATATTGCCACCTGAACTATAATTCCAAATTCAGATTGCCAAATTTGCATATATAAGGTCAGCTTCAGTAAATTCATATTTATGTACTACTATGTACCATCTCCTTATAATACATGTTTTTCCTTTTAAGTATACCTCAATCTTTTGACCAAAAATGGAAAATTGTTCAAATCATTCAGCCACTTTCACGTGAATACTGAAGCATGGCGAGGACTCGGAGCTTAAGTATTTTCAGCAGAAGATTATAAGGGAGTTGATTTTTTTCTTGTAGGTTACAATTGTTAATTGAAAATCTACGGTCGCTGAGGTCTTGGAGGCGCATAAGGATCCAATCCTTGAGGTGAGTTTATTTTGATGGGAAACATGAAAATGTTCAATTTTGAATGGTGTAGTATTTAGTTAGTACGAGCTCATGGCCACATCAGTTTCAGAACTTGTAGTATATATAAGAATTTGTTTATAGATATAGAGACATAAAACTAAAAAGAATATTTGTCAATTGCAAGTCTATTAAGTATTTTCAGCAGAAGTACGAGAGTTGGAAAAATAAGCAAACATGATGTAATAAGAAGAAAAAATTGCTTGAAGTAATACTGGGAGAACATACGTTAAGTTTAGCATTAAATATTGCCCAGTGTTGTCCATGCAAGTACTTTATGCCCGTTTTTGTTAGGAAGGAAAATGCCTTTGGTCTAGTTGTTAACAAGAGGGCTAACACAAATAAATGGAAGTAACTGACACTACAGTTGTTGCCTAATACAGTTACGGCAATGTGAATTTAGGGAATATTTTTGTTTTAGAGAACCCAATTGATAGAAAACGACAAAGGTAAAGAAAATTGTACATTTCAATTAGTGGATGGATGCATCATCGATGGATTACGGACGTTCCAGATACTTTTTCATATTTTATAAGATTTAACTTGACCATAGTACTGAATACACAATCTGCCCATAGTACTGAATACACAATCTGCACATAGAATGAAATCAAGTCAGACTTTTAATCCAGTTTTGATCTGAATATCTGTGTAAATTGAAAATTGTGTATTCGTTGGGGAACTATATAGGATGCATATAAAAATAGAACAATTTTTGTTAATATGTGTTAATATAGAATATCGAGTTATAGATTACATGATTTTCATATATACATATATATATATACATATATATACATATATATATTGTTGATTGTTAAACTCGTTTGCAGGTAATTAGCTATTTCGAAGCGAAGACTGTCGACAACAAAAAACTATTGGTAATCAAGCAACGAACATGAATTTAACTGTTATATATGTTGTCGTATTTTGTTAGTACCATTTGTGGAAACTTGTCTGTGAATGCTTGTAGTATGTGACTTATTTTGTTGAAAAACTACTATCGAATTGATTATGGATATTATATTTGATTGTGAGATTAGCATGTTTTTGCAATTATTTGAATGCAACCAAAAAATTATACAGTTGCATTTTAAAAACGCTACTGAAAATCAAAAAATACATATAAACAAAAAATGCAACCAAAAAATGAAGACTTATGGTAGCGTTTTTTTAACCCTACAGAAAAAACCTATAGCTGCATTTAAAAGTGATTTTTGGTAGCGTTTTTTAAATCCTACAGAAAATACCTATAGTTGCATTTAAAAGTGACTTTTGGTAGCGTTTACTACAACGCAACAAAAAGTTTTAGACTTTTAGTTGCATGTCGTATAGCAGCGTTCTCTAAAACACTACCATAAGTTATGGTAGCGTTTTTTCAACGCTACCAAAAGTCTTTTCTGGTGTAGTGAAATGATATCTTGGTTTTGAAGTATAAATTTATTTGAAAGGGCCACGGTGTTAGAGTGTATATTTCTACATTGTAGATAGTTCCACGGATCCTTAGAGGATGGTTATCCCAAACATCCTTTAAGTTACTTGTATTTCAGTTGAGATTTCACTTGAGTTGGATTTATTGATATAAGAATGTTAATCCTGACTCGAGTGTTTTGTTTTTGCTTTACGCTCGGGTCAGACCGAGTGATACAGCAATTGAGACTCACCTTTGGAGTTTGGAGCTTCGTTTGGAGATCCAATCATCGATTCAGCTTTCAGCCTTCCAGTTGATTTGTTCAGGGAGGTCATCTGTTTGTACTGGAGACTTCACTGATTTGAGATATTTTGTTGTATTTTTATTTCTAACTCTGATGTTTATATAGTAGCTTCATGAACTACTATTTATCTATTCTGCTGCATTATTGTTATATTACTCTGTATCTGTGATTCTGTGATTGTTTTATTTACTGTATATGCTGATTTTTACCAAATTTAAATTTACAATCTGATATTTTGAGCAATTCAAGTCCGACATGTGCAGATGCGAATGGCTGAAAATACCGGGTCGTTACAATTGCACTTTGATGTTGTAAGCTATCTAAACCTTTTTATTAGATTTTGCAAACCCATGTTGCGTTATGCAACTAAAACAACATGTTAAGGGAATACAAATGTTATGAACTGAAGTGTTTGTAGTAATATGTGTTTATGCGATTGTAGTCGTTTTAAGTGTACATTGCATTTTTACATCGTCAGTTATTTATTTACGTGCAACTAGTTACATTATTATCAAGCAAGTTGCATAAAGATTTTAATCTTATATATTTTCACTAAAATAACATGTATTGTAGTTATAAAAATAATATATCTTCTATATCTAAATGGTATAAACATATGATATCAATGTTATCATTGTGCATTTTTTATTATTAGCTTCATCATACCTTGCATTTTAAATAGTACAAACAACTTGAATTGTTATCATTGCACCAAATTCATTTAATTGTGGCAATACATCATGTGTTTGTGCATATGTACACCATAGACCTCTCATGTCGTTACATCGTATTATCATGTTATACCTTTCCACATTTTACAATATACACTTATACATGAGAAACACACACATTAAATTGGATAAACAACTCATTATGACTAGTAATTGTAGTCGTTTCTTATATGGAATGTGAAAGGTTTGAATTTATATATTTGTATTTATTATTCATATGTCATGTTATTGTTGTTTTATATTATCATGTTATATACATATCACCTTTTGCAATATACACCATATATTTGAGAAACAAAAACATAATAAATTGGATGAACAACTCATTATGACTAGTAATTATAGAAGTTTTACATGTGGAATGTGAAAGGTTTTAATTTATTTATACATAACATAAACACATCTAAATTGAAATAAAACATTAACCTAAAATGTAGACTGGATCTAAATGCTAACTAGTTATTCATATAACCTAATTAGGATCCACTTAAGGATTTTTTGTTTAAAGTTACCACATTTCATCCACTGCTAAACAGACCTGGCCGAATGAGATATCTAGAGCTCAATCAATGGTAAAAACGATAATAATATATGTAGTTAATTGCAAAGTACAACATTGAAGCACATGGTTAAATTCGATAACATTTATCGATTAACCGATTCGCTTTGGCCAAAGACTTTGACTTTGAGTTGATTAGTAATTATGGCGATACTAAACTTCTATTCGAAGGAGACGAATCCTCTTTTGAATGGAGTTTCACTTCAAAGGGTCTAACTCATACCCAATTATGGACTTAAACGTGTGTTACCACCATTTCTCACTTCAACCTTGTCGAAACCAAGATGAATGGAAGAGAAGGATGTACAAGCCATAATAGCATCAACAAAGCCTTTCGAATGAGTCGAAGGGATGATACAGCCAAGGGTTAGATGTGTTACAAGCTTTCGAAAGGGTCGAAAACACCCTTGCACTTCAATTGATTCCTTTCAAAACTGATGCTTTTGCCTGCATGAAGACATTTGAATAATTTGAGGAATACCTTTCGAAAGCATCAAATAACAACCACCCACATGTGTGCCAAAACTTTCGAAACCCGAAGGTTCCGCCTTCATTCAAATTACTCAGAAAGATGCTTTGTTGGAACAACCCCTTCTAAAGCATAACTAAGCCTTCCGAACCGGTCGAAGCCTTTCACAACTAAGAGGGGTTCTGCATCAAGCCGCAAGTATGTTTTCGGAAGTTACCTTCCGCATTGAAACCCTCAACATTTCAACACCTTCAAAACCCAAAAAAATTACCCATTGACAAAGTCGAAAGCTCATGCCTCTTCTTACTTGCATCAACAAAGCAACACAAGGTGAAAAGGCGCACCTACCCCTTTCGATGAAAACGGAAGCATTCAAATCCATTCAAATGCAATGCAGAAGGGTGCACAAATGTTAAAGGTGGCGAAAGGTCCACAAGACCGCCTTTCGACCAGGTCGAAAGCACTGAGTCGAAAGGTGTCAACCCGCACCTATAAATAAGACCCTAGGGGTATGGTTTTTGGGGATCTGAATTCTTTTGCTTTACTCTTGTATTTTCTAAATGTTGTAAATCCTAATTTTCAAATTAGATTGGAAATTTGATCGGTTTGTACTACTTAAGTTTAAGGAAAACTGAAGAGAATAGAATGTATTATAACCATCTTAACCTGATTAAGAAGTTTCGACTACTTTCATTATTTTGAAAGAAGGTCTCGAAAGAGTTATCTACACTTTGAATTCAAATTTGGGTGTTGACAAGTTTTCCTGTTAATGTTTTAGCGCTAGAAGGAGGGGCCGAACCTCCGCCCTTATTGAACTTTCAACTCCACTTACCATTAATCTGATCTCATTCCAAGCCTACCTACTTTAAACTTTACATCATCATGTTTAGAAAAGTCAAAAGATCCTAGCAAGGATCCTCAGAACCACATCTAATTGGATTCTCCCATGGAACAATTAATGATTCAAATCTACATGAAGAACAATTGTTAAGAATGGAGGCTTTAAGGATCATAAGGAAAATGAAAGTGGAATCCTATGATCCAAATAAATGGAGTTTAAACCCTTTTCATATTGGCCCCACTCCTATCTTTGCCTTAGAAGAAAAGAAAAATGAAAGTGATAACTTTTTTGATCAAATGAGGAAAACAATTCAATATTACACCAAAGGCACAATCTTTGAAGAAGGAATGATGACCGATTACAACGTTTTTGCACACAAATGGCATCAAGCAACAAGTGGGACACTACCAACACAGGAACTTCAAAGGGTTTTAAAAAGAAAACTAGTCGTTGAGGATGAAACTCCAGAACCAAGTAATAAAAGATCTAGAAACCATCCTCAAAAGACAAGCTTTAAGTCAAGACTTCCTAAGGAATGCAATTTGACAACATCAATCGAGAATGTTTATCTGCTAACCAAGGAAGAGTTCAACCATTGGCCAACACAAAAGAAAAAGCCTAAATATGAAAGGAATCTTGGAGGATCCTATTGCCACTACCATATGATGAATGGTCATGAAATAAATCGATGTAGAGCACTCGAAGGAATGATAATCAACTTTTTCAAACAAGGCAAAATTAATGAGTTTGTAAAGAGATCCTAGATAAAGTCAATAAAGAACTACTTTACTAAGAAAAATCTAGATGGTTGGAAGTAAAATTCTTCTTGCACTTGGACATTACCTTAAACGGTCAAAGCCTTTGTCAGCGCCGAGTTGGCCAGGTCAAAGTGCCTCCTGGAGGGAGGTTAGAGTAAGCTTTCATATGCGCCATGCTATGGCCAGGGTAAAGCATCGATAAGCCCTTGATCGTGCCACGTTATGGCTAGGTCAAGGCGCCTCCTGGAGGGAGGATGGAGTAAGCCTTTAGTCCCGCCACGCTATGGCCTGGCCAAGGCACCAAACAAGCCCTTGATCGCGCCATGCTATGGCCAGGTCAAGGCATCTCTTGGAGGGAGGACGGAGTAAGCCCTTGGTCCCGCCACGCTATGGCCTGGTCAAAGCACCGAACAAGCCCTTGATCGTGCCACGCTATGGCTAGGTTACGGTGCCTCCTAGAGGGAGGTTGGGTAAGTCCTTGGGTCATGCTTGTGTGTAAGCTAACCAAACACACCAGACAACAATGGACTAAGATGTCCAAGCCCGAGAAGCGACATATCAAATAGTGGACTAAGACGTCCAAGCCCGAGAAGCGGCATATCAAACAACGGACTAAGATGTCCAAGCCCGAGAAGCGGCATATCAAACGATGGACTAAGACATCCAAGCTCGAGAAGCGGCAAATCAAACAACAACAACTTACAAAGCCTAAAGGATAACACATGTCAAAAGAGTCAAAACCCGAGGAGCGGTACGGAACATAAGGCTTAAATAAGAATCTGCAGCCTCCGACTAATTATCAAAGAAAAATTTCTGAACTTCACTTATTAATACCCGTATCAGGGTTTCGGGTCTTTACTAATAATCTATGGTCTTCATCGAACCCGAATCTGGGTTTCGGGGCTATTATTAATTACTGGATTTCACTCATTAATGCCGGAATCTGGGCTTAAGATATCTATTAAGAAGATTATTATTATGGACTTTTGGTTATCATCCACTAATACCCAAATCTGGGTTTCGGATTTTCTAACTTTTAAATTTCATTCATTAATGCATGAATCTGGGTCACTGGATTTCTACTACAAACTTTCAGACAATGATTTTTGGACTTCTATTAGACGATCATTATTGACTTTCTATTAGCTATATCCAAAAGATGAATTTCTAAACATCTATAATTAAATCCTTGATTGAATTTATGGTTTCCTACCATTGGATTTCTGGTATTCCACCAATATAATTGAAGTTGAATTTCTGGTTCTCTCTCATCATTACCAAAGATGGGTTTCAAGACACTCAACCGTATTCAATTATAGAATTAGTTTTCACTTATTATCATATGTTAACATAATGATCTATTAACCTCCGCAAGTAGTGTGGATAAACTTCTATATATATTTCAAGCTAACGATAAGGAATATTGTTTACTTCGTGCTTTTAAGGGAAAGGAGATCGGTAAAGAGGATTGAAAGATCCAGCAAATACAAAAATCATAGTACAAATTATCAAAATGTTGATTCAGAAACGATATTATAAGAAAGGACTACAGACCAGGTGATATTTACCAATTTTCATACTTTACATAATTTATGAAATTATTTACAAGTATATAGTACAAATATATATATTTCACAAATCTTGAACAGCCTTGTCTAGATTCTCAACAATTAAAGGATCAACGATATGATGAATTGCAACACGAAGAACTTCCTTAAGCTTCTTCTCTTTTTTCCTTACCTTATCGGCGTCATCAATAGATTTAATATGGGTCTTTAAAGCACGATTAAAATCTTTGTTTGCACCTTTGAGAATTTTATTTTCCCTTTCAAAATCAGCAATATGCTTCTGAAGAAGATACTTTTCGCGTTCAAATTTCTGAATCTTAGCTGCATACTCATTTATGTGTTGCGAGTACCTCACTTTCTGTTGTTCATCAAAATATTTCATCATCTTAAATTTGACTTTCCTGCACCATTCTCCTACTACCTTCTCGTCTAAGCCAGTAGGAGGATTAATCGTAGCAGGAAACTTTTGGATGGCAAGAGAAGTAGACCTTGTTGATTTTGCAACAGATGGAATAATGGAAGAAGCTGGTGAATCGATGTTTGAAATGTTATTCCCCATAATGAATTCTAGCGATTCACACTGAGCTTGACTATCTTTTAACTTAATCTCCAAATCACTTATTTGCTGGAGGAGTTCAGACATCTTATGGTCAAAATCAATTGAAGGATTTGATTTAATTTGACGCTTCAATATGGAAATCGATTCATTCTTGCTCTTAACGTCCGCTTCTAGATTGGTGATCTAATCATTGAGATTTTTAACGATTGTCTTTTGAAGCAAATATCTTCTGTGCCATTCTAGAGCTTTAGCATTGTTTTGAAAGCGAGTAGACAAAGGATCGCTAAGAAGCGTCCTCTTTTCAATATCTACTAACAACCTATCTCTAACACTGATAAAGAGAGATGTTGAATTTAGCGAGAGTGGCGTTGTAAATAACTGTAACTCCTATTTAAACAAACAAAAAGAAAATAAAGTCAAGACTCAAATAATTAATCTCTTTTATTATAACAATAAAGGATTACAACTTAAGTAGAAATGAAACAAAAGGTACAACTCCATTGGACATTTGTTTCACGTTTAAAGTTGAGAAACGACCATTTTGACTTTATTCAAGGAATTAGCCGAAAGATTAACCGTCGAATCAAAAGGGCATTAAATCCTTCCAGCGTAATAACTGGAGGATATTTGTTATAGTCCCACTCCCGGGCGGGAGGACTATCACGATCACATATCAATTTGGTATGATATGTCCGGATTTCCTTAAGAAGCTTTTCTTTTTCCTTACCAAGAAAATTGAAATGAAGATGAGGATGTTCCATGTAAAGTCTTTGCAAATCTCTAAGAAAGCAATATCTGGCTAATTTTGAAGATTTCAAAAGTGAAGCCTTTTCTAGATAATCTTTTCTTAGTTTAACATACTTGCTTAAATAATTTCTAGAAACAAGGCTGCCTGGGGGACATTCATTCTGTGATAACATAATAAAATACAACTAAGTATAAAAGAAAACTGGAGCAAAAAATTCACAAACCAATATTATTACATAATTATGAATGTTCATCCGGTTCATACAAAATTGACTTTTTGAATAACCCTGAAACAAAATTTTCCTTATAGTATTTAAGTTTTTCAAAAGGCAACTCTTGGGGAATTGATTTGACTCGTGGTAAGTTTCAGCAGGCTCCCGAAGGTGGATCAGATCCAAATTCGTCCAAATATCTCTTGTGTAAACGCCTAAGTAGACCCCCACTAAAATCACCTGAGTATGAAAAATCTACAGTTGGGTGTCTGCAATAGGCTTTGTATAAAAAGTCTACAAGGATGTTCCTCCCTTCACCAACATCCAAAAGAGCGTAATTAACTCCCGATTCTCTATTAAAACGCTATCATATCGAAGGCGTTCCCTCCTCGTTCGTGGGGCAGCTTCTTGATTTTTGAAAGACGCTAACACTGCCACACTTCTGTTAAGCCTATGATACTTATCGGAGAGGATATTGTGTTCTTTTAACTACTTATCTAACTCTCTATACAAGCTATTTATTTCTGCTTGTTTTCTTTCAAGCTTGGTTTTATAAGGGTGAATGGATTTCCTCCTTATTTAAAACAAAAGATGTAAACTATTATTATCTTGGAAGTGAAAGCCATTTAAACAAGGAATCCCATACCTGAGAAACAAAAATTGTAGTTTGAGAGACCCGCCTTTTCTCTCTTTGTTCATCGACGTCGATGTTCGCAGTCTCTTCTAGAAGCTCAGAAGGCTCTAGAGGTTTAGGTTGGCTTGATTCATGCATGATTGGATTGGGGTTGAGCTTTTTTGAAGCCTCGGTATTGTCATCATCATCTTTTTCATGAACATCGGAGTCACAACCCCCATTGCCACCTGAACCTTGGCCTCCATCTACATTATCATCATCATCATCATCATCATCATTGTCATCATCATCATTACCGCCTTCTTCCTCTACAACTTCATCTTTATCACCTTCATTCTCGGAATCAGAATCTACTTCTAAAGAAGGGACTTCGAAGGATAAGGTTTTGGAGGCATCAATCTCCTCTTTCAGGTACTTCAACCCCCTGCTCCATTTCTTTGACTTTAGCCATAAATCTATTAATAAGAGCAGGGTCGAGAGAAGGAAAGCTCAAATCTGGGCATTTTTCTATATTATCGGCATAAGCAAGCATCAGGGCGTCCTCGTAGATGTTAACAATGATGTCATCGAGGGAAGTAATTAGGAATTGTGACACCCGTTGCTTAGCATCAGAGATGACACTGACAACCAACTTTAGAGAATTTTTCTTTTTCCCCAACTTTTTTCATGAGAGAGGATTGTTTAGTAGCCATTTGAGCTTTTTCATCTCCAGACTCATTCAGAGCCATTTTCAAAGCCAGATTTTCATCAGCTAAAAGTTAACGTACTTTTCTTTCCTCGGAAATAATAGACTCTGATTGAGCAAGAGAAGTTCTCAATCTCTCCAGTTCCATTATAGCTTCATTTTTACCAATAGACAAGGAGATGACTTGGCTGTTCAATTTTGAAATTTCCTCTAGAAGCTTGGATGTTTCAGCGGAGGATTTTAATGCGTTTTCTTGCAGAGAGAGCTAACTTTTGGAAATCTATAAGGAAAAGCACGATGCAAGTCAGCATTTAGAGAGAAACAATGATAATAAGGATAAATAATGTGAAACGTACTAGGAGTTGTTGTTCTATAAGAGACCGACTGTGACCCGCCAGATCAGGAACTGAAGAAGGCGGGTGAATAGAAGCAAAAGATAAAGATTAAAGATAGATTGAACTATCTTTTCAAAATCACTTGTTGACATGGGTAACGTAGGTCCAGAGGGAGTTGAAGTTCTCAAGTCTTTTTGCATCTGCTCAATGACATGAGGAGAGCAGGAAATGACGATGCAAGATAAAGGATCATCCTTTGAGGGAGTCATCTTGGGTCAATCAATAGAAGCTTCAACAATTGGACTCTCTAAAGTTTTACTCATATCAACAGCCTCACCCTCTTCTAGTGGTAGTAGGGAGAGCCAAGTCACTTATGATTGGTTCAACCTAAGGATCAGTTGTTGAAGGTTCAAAAAATTACATGGCAGTGGAGTAATTTAAAAAGAAACACAATAACAAACTGCAAGTGCTATGTTTAAGCCTACCAGAGTGATCGGGGCAAATTGGAGACATTGGGGAGAAGTTCTTCGGATCACCCAAAGATAGGAAGTGTTTGCTCCGAGAAGTGTGTTAAACTAGGGGAGGTTGACCAAGTACCCTTTGACCTGATGGTAGGAGGGAATGCTTTTGAAGGTTTGAGGGATTCAATAAAGTAAGCCTATTTCCAATGCTACTCGAAGCAGCAATCAATAGCTTGACAGTGTTCTTATCCACGCCATTTAGATTTTTAGCGGAAGGACCTGACAAAGAAATCAGATTAGCAAAAGAAAGTAATTGAATATAAATAAAGACTATGATTACGAGGGGAAGAGAAGACCCCACTGATATTGGAAAAGCATTTGACAAAGAAGAATTGCGTTTCCCAATCTCTGAATTTGTTTACCCCCTCGTAAATTAGCTTTTTGGGGGGATTGGCTCTAAAAATTTGATTGTTCAAATTGCTGAGTTTAACTAATCGAACTAGATAGTTCCGAACTTCAACATTTAGTGATGGAATCCCTGACTCCAGAGCCATAAGTTCCAGGGATAGAAGATATGTATATACATTTGGAGATAGCTGGATGGGAGCAATGCCCAGGTAGGCCAAGAATTGGATAAGAAATCCGGGAAAGACAAGAAGCCACCATGCCAAATATGGATAGCGGTATAGGCGAAATATTCTTCAGGAGGGATTTGGATGGTGTCGTTATCACTTGGGAGGATTGCTTCCACCCCAGTGATGCCGAAGTCATTTAGAATTGCGTCCACCTCATCCTGGGAGGATATTAAAGAATGTTTAGAAATTGCTTCGATCTTCTTTGGAGAAGATTCCATTCTCGGTACTGTATCTTTTTCTGGTTTTTTAGAAGTCTTTTACATGCCCATGATCCTGCCAGGTGAAATCATTTCAGTAAGAAGTTATAATTTGGTATGTATGCAACATTTTTCAAGGATATCGAAAACCTATTACAACAGTTCAAATATCAACCAAAACATGAAATTTCATATCCTTGAAAGAATGTTAGAGTTAGTTTAGGAAAATGAAATTTGTTGAGCTTTCAACAGTGTCGAAAGCGAAAATAGAAGTGGACCTCCAACAAACACTCTTCAACAATGTCGAAAGCTCAAGGAAAAATTTATTGTTGAAAGGAGTAGTTAAAGCCTACACAACTAGTTCAGATATAAATATGCACTAACAACATTCAGTAAACAAGACAAATAAACCTTTCGACACTGTCAAAACCCATGAACTTTGTTTTACTAAGGGAATATGAATGTTGTTGAAACCCTGTATGTCGATTGAGTAGAAAGGTTTGGGTTTGGGTAATATTAATACAAATGAAAAGGCTTTGGGACGTTTCGACAATATTTGTATAAAGTAATGGTCGAATCCCAATTAGTTACAAAGGGTGTCGAGAAAGTCGAAAGGGGTATATGGTTTCAAAAACATACCAACAACAAAACTTGATTCGATACAGTAGGTTTCGATCAAGTCGAAAGGTTTGATTTGATTTTCAACTTAAACAAAATATGTCTTCCTCAATCCAATTTATGAAAAGAAAAATGAATCTCTAACTACTCACATCTCCTAAAATAAATTAGAAGTGGGCATGTACTCTGGTTTCGAAACCTATAAAATAAAAACTATGCTTTCGAAAGTATGTACTATGTAATCATTTAGTGAAACACATCGAGCAACTTCTTCGAAATGTATCATAATATATTAAAGCATACTTATGCTTTCGAAGAAGTCCACTTCATATTAACAACATCAATGCTTTCGACGAGATCGATTAAGAGATAGATGCTAGACTTCCTTTCGACCTATCGAAAGGGGTTGAAGAAGCAAAACAAAATTAGCCGCCTTAACCCCTTTTGAAGGGGTAGAAAGGTAATATTACAACATCAAGTCGCGATTCATACGGCATAAACTTCCTTATGGAGTAACTGGAAAACTCTTTCTTTCCCAAATTCAATTTTAATCCAATACTTTAAAAAATTAATTAAAAGCAAAATCGATTTGAGCGCGGATTTACAATTAATAATCATAAAAATCCCCGAAACTGTAGATTCGAACCTTAAAAAAAAAAACCAAACCAAATCAGATGAATTTTAGGTATAGATTGATGTGGGAAATGGAACAAAATAAGCTATAGAAAGAAATCCAAGGATACTTTCATATGAACGAAAAACTCAAATTATGAAATTAAAATAGCGATTCAAATTAAAACCTAATAAATTTTAAAAATCAAAATTCACCGTAGAAAGTTAATTCGAAAATCAAGACAACAAAAACTTACTTTGAATTCAAGCTTTTATTTGCTAGAAATAGGATTTATTTAAGAAACTTGAGAATTTTAATTCTTGCTGGATGTTCCTTTTAATACAGGTAAATGAAAGAGGGGAAGAAAGAAGCGTGATTTATAAGAAAGTCGGCATGAAGGAAAGACTTTATGATTAAATTTAAATAAACAGCCAGGATTTGTGCAAGAATATGAAAAGGCGGGAAATCTCAGTGCTAAAATAAAGAAGAGTATCGAAGCAGATGACTTGAAAAGTCAAAGGCATCCCTTCGCAAGGGGGGAGGCAAATGTTACCACCCATTCTCACTTCAACCATATCGAAACCAAGATGAATGGAAGAGAAGGATGTACAAGTGATAATAGCATCAACAAAGCCTTTCGAAGGAGTCGAAGGGATGCTATAGCCAAGGGTCAGATGTGTTACAAGCTTTCGAAGGGTTCAAAAGCACCCTTGCGCTTTAATTGCTTTCTTTCGAAAAAGATGCTTTCACCTACATGAAGACATTTCGAATAAGTTGAGGAATACCTTTTGAAAGCATCAAATAACAGCCACGCACATGCATGCCAAACCTTTCGAAACCGAAGGTTTCGCCTTCATTCAAATTACTCAGAAAGATGCTTTATTGGAACAACCCCTTCGAAAGCATAACTAAGCCTTTCGAACCGGTCGAAACCTTTCACAACTAAGAGGGGTTCTGCATCAAGCCGCAAGTATGTTTATGGAAGTTACCTTCCGCGTTGAAACCCTCTACATTTCAACACCTTCGAAGTCCCAAAGAATTACCCGTTGACAGAGTCCAAAACTCATGCCTCTTTTACTTATATATATTTAATGTATTTAAAAAATTACTTATATCTCAATATAATAATAGATACAACATAAAATAAAACAAAAAATGTTACGTTATTTAGAACAAGATTTACTATAAGGCTTAAGTTACATAATCAAATTACATAAATATTCATAGAGTACACCTTAACTCTATCCACTCTTTCATGTAGAATTTTAACATTTAGTTTTGAATTGCATTTTACTTTATATCATATATAGCATTCATGTTTTAATAATACATATAATAACAACATGTGAATTGAAAATCAAATTGCAATGACTTATATATTTACACGTATTTATTTAGAATAATAAATCATTAATCATTGTAAATAATTGAGTAACTAACTTAGATGAGATTAGAATTGTGATAGAAATTAACGTTTTTATTTTTCATATTGCATAGGATTTTCCTAGCTAGTATTTTTCTTTTATCCAAAGATCAAATAAAAATGGAATTCAAATACTAGAGGCAAAGAGAAGCAAATTTATATCAACAACCTAGCAATTTGATGGAATTGATTTTAGGTCTTGATCTTATGGACATTGATTAGGTTATTTTTGGTTGGATTTTGATTGTAGAAGATGAGATATTCGAACGTTGTGATTTCTCATATCTTTATTTGAATTTATAATGTTAGCTTTATATTTTTAATGGTAGTTGCTTACGTTTCCTATGTCTCAAAATTAGATGATTTTGATATGTTTTGTTTTTGTTTTGGATGTGTTTGGATGTTAAAACATGTATGTTTAGGTTAGAGAACTATAAAAAGTTGTTTTGGATGGATTCAGACGATTTTTTAACCTTTTTTGTCATGTTTTCACGATAGGCGCCATGCTCGAAGGTAGATGATCGAGAAGAAGAAGATCGATAAGAATTTTGCAATCAAAAAATTACGATAAAAAATTTTCGTTGGTCAGAATAAAACTCTATAATATCAACCCGAAAATTTTTTACCATGAAATTTTGAGTCCTTAAATTTGAGCCCTCCAGGGTTGGTTCTAGGTGCTTTTGAGTTCGTGTGCAATCCATAATAATATGTGTAGGTGCAAGTTAGGTTTTAGAATAGAGAAATCAACCTTAACATATGAATGTGCTTGTGATAGCTCGAGCTTAATACCTATGGAGTTTACCATTTAAAAACATGAAGGATGAGGCACTTTTAGGGTGCTCAGTTGTACCTTAGACCAACATGGATATGTGATAATAATAATTAAAATACTCATAGACAAGTATCACATCTCTGCATAAAGCAATGACATGAGGAGTTGGAATTTTTCTCAAGCAAAAACAAAATAAAAAATACCTAAGGCACATTTGTCGAAATAGACAAAATATAATACATTATATAATACAAAGGCGGTGTTCATAAAACAGAATAAAATATAAAGCTAATTGTCAACAATAACCCTAACATCTATGGCATATACATACATATACATACACAAAACATAGATGTATACAAAACATCATATCAACAATAAAAGTATATATTGGGCATGCACTTCAACCATCATCCAAAAAGATATATAGTCTAAAACCTCAGTCTACTTATGAGAGTACCAGAGGGAAAACTCATGTCAGACATAGTCTGGTATGAGTGTATCATTATCCCAAAATATAATGAAGTTGTTGGAACTGGCTCTGTGACATCTCCATTTTGAGGCAAGAAAATAGATACTATTGATGTTGCAATCATCCTTAGTATTATTTCTCAATGATAAAATAAGATCAGTTATTATACCATTAACATCAAGAGCGCAAGAATTTAATTTTTTTAATAAAATAGTTTCTTTCGTTAATTTGCAAATTCATTACATTTCAAATTACATTACATAACCCTACGATTACGTCGTTTCGAGAAAATATAATAATTACAAATATAATTCCAAGAGCGACATAGAAGATGCCCCTTTGGATGATCAAAGTCTAAACTATTTGATGGATAAAATACCCATCATTACACACTTCCAACAAAACAAAAGCAGCTAAAAATGTAAAGTGTAAATAATCTCTAAATAGAGCTTGCCTCCTGTAGGTCTTTGGAAGCTTATTCATCTAACCTAAAAATCTTACTCTCAATCTATCTAATTTCAATCGAGGAAGCGAGTTTAGGGGAAAATCAAAAACTTCGTATCAAACAAAAAGTCTGGTGTTAATAATATTATACCATCTCAAATCAAAATAGGTAACTAGTGAGGCCACATCGTTGAAGCACAGAACGAGTGTCCCCTCATTAATACCTTTACAGTCTATATGTTAACCATAACGTACATACGACCAAAATGATTAGAACATAATCATTATATCATCATGCATAAATGGATACACGGATAGTCTGTCATTCACTAGGGTCAAGGTTACACTTTCCCATCATTACCCTATTGGAACTGGGCCAGCCTGCAGTGGAAGAAATGGATGAATTTCAAAAAAATTAACCATTTTGGATCTTTAATGGGCCTATGAAGTTTAAATATACTGAAATCTTCTAAGTTTCTTTTAAATTAAATCAATATTTTATTTAACTTCATAAATAAAGTTTCACTTTAATTTATTGTGTATGTAAGTTAGAGTATATCAAATATACTCTTATATACAAATTGTGTGAACGTTCACTTTTCAAATTTATTCAGAGAAGGAAATATTTCATTTCCTTTCTCTTAACTTATTCAATTAATGAGAGGGCATAAATTTATTTAGAGAATGAAACTTTTCATTTTCTTTCTCTCAAAATTTCAATTAATGAGGGATCATAAATTTAGTTGGAGAAAGAAACTTTTCATTTCCTTCTCTTAATCGAATTAAATAACTGATTAATAAAATAACATCAATGACTAATTTAAATAAGACAAGAATTGTAAATATGTGACGACCCGGATTTTCGAACCGGTTAAAATCTTCGAAAAATCCGTCCGTTCTAAAACTACTAATGAAAACTACCAACTTCATATACCATATTTGATAAATATTCAACATTACTAAATGTATAGGATACAGTTGCAATTATACAACTTATCAGAGTACTTAATTTATTTATTAATCCTACAAAGTGTGCTTTAATACATACCAAATAAAATGACTATAAATCTACCACTGCACAACTCTGATGAGAGAGACATCACTATCCTTACCTGCGAACTCAATAAACAATGTAAATGCGCAATAAAATAGTAAGCAGGAAAGATACAATAACACAAGAAAAACAACAGCCAATAACAGATAAACATGAAAGAGTTATTTTATTTTAGGGGCTGCATCACCACCACTTGTGACTACCTACGTACCCCTATCTAATTGGGTACCCAATTAGATACAAGATCAAGCCAACGTAGTTCTCCTATCGCAAATAGGACTCATGGAGCCTATGAAGCAACAAATAATATGCAATTCCCAAAACTACCCACTTAGGCTTAATCTTCAATTTTAGATTTTCAAATCCAATTACCTTTACGGAAATTATCTCTTTGGACTTTATTCTCGAATTCTTTTTTCAAAACTTTTGACATAAATATATATTTTTTGTTCAAACTAGTCATTTACTTCGGGATCTGAAAACAAATCACTTTTTGAAAACGATATCAATATACAAGCATACAAAACTATATGCTACCTAATCGGGAGGTTTCTAGCCATAACAAGGCAACTGGGTCCCAGCCTTCATACAATCGATAAATAAGTACATCCTTCTATTCCAAGAGCAGACTATACCAAAAACATATACCCGCTTTTTAGTTACAAGTTACCCGAATCATCGGTAACATAACAAATCACTTTATATCCCGAAGTGGCAAAATCATTTACACTAATAATTACACATACTTCAAATCTATAATAATTTCCATTTCCAAATCCTTTCAAAAATCATTTTAAAACCATCGGGTTTAGTCCTCGAAATTCTTTCCGTTTTATAAAACACTTTTACAAAACCATTCTTTATATAAATCACTTTTATATAATATAACTTCAAAATATTCATTACCAAACATTTCTATTTCTTTTAAAGGGAAAACATTTCATAACATTTTCATTTGAAAACCAATTTTCAAAACAATTCATTAAATTGAAGTGAACCAAATATTACCGCTAAACACCTTACAGTCAAATCGTGAAATAAATCACAAGGTGTTAGCCTACAATTATTTTCTATCCAGCCCATGCATATGAATAATTAATTGCTCATAAACTGGTCGAGCAAAGTCAACAATCAATAAATAATAATCATTGCTCATAAACTGGTCGAGCAGAGTCAACAATCAATAAATAATAATCATTGCTCATAAACTGGCCGAGCGCAATCCAAACAACTAAACAATCAATTAACAAAATAAACACAACAATAAATGATAAATCAATGCTTCCTTCTATCAAATATTTATAACACTTTTTATTTTATCTTGGGTTAAAATGGTTTGATATTTATTTTGGAGCATCTGGGCTTTCCCTTCGACATGTTCCGTCCCTCGCCCAAGTCTTCTTGGATCTCACAGACGAAACACATGTACTACTCGTTTCCGTATACTCAGTTATTAGTCTTCATTTTAGAAAAGATTTATTAAACTTCCAAATCATCATTACATTACTTAATTATTCCTTTAAAAATCATTCACAAAATATTTAGGAAAGAATTGTTAAGCTTAAACTCATATTCAAAAGGTTATAGAATTCGCAGCATAAAAGTGCTGCAGAAAGTGCTATATAAGCTTATTTGATTTAAACAACTTTTTAATATTTGAAAATTCATATTTTCCCTTTCAAATCTCTTTTAAACTATTTTAATAGATTTATCAAATTTATTTCATATTTTTAATCATTTAAAAATATCATTTATAAAGAAATCCTTTTCTGGATTTCGAACTGCAAAACCGCGATGTTTTTAGAAAATTGGTTTGGACATATTTCAAGCTCTACTTGATGAAATTTTGATTTTCTTTCTTTGCTAGAAAACTATGGATATAATAGACCGAAAATTCTTATCTCGAAGAATTCCGAGCTATATTCCACTTTGTACACTCATTTAACTGTTATGGCGCGAAATCGCGAACTACCGTTACGCGACGCGCTTAGTTTTGACTTTATTTTCAGTTTCTTTTCAAACTTCTTGGAAACACTTTTAAATGTTTATAAAACATTTCTAAATCATTTTAAACTCATCTTAAACAATATTTTATATTTCAAACTCATATTCCATTTCATTTCATATTATAATATCGTATTATTATAATATCATTTTCAACTTTCTTTTTAGAATCGTTTAGAGGCTAAATCACTCCACACACACATTTGTCTGGATTTAATTCCATTGAATTAACTATACTTACTACCCATTTCTCTTATCATTTATCAAACAAGTTATCAACCATTTCACAACCATATAATCAACCATAATATCAACCAATTTATCATTCATTAAATCATCCAACATATACTAAACTTTTAAATCATTATACTTGAAATAGGTTATGGATTTATTAGTAAATATGAGTACTCACCTTTTACTTAACCAATTTCTTCCTACCAACATTCATATGCAACAACGCTTCACTAAATCCTCTTAACTACACCAAATATTTTTCGTAGACTTTCCTTTTAATTCCGGCAGCACTTCCTTCTCTTTTTCTCGCTCCGAAGCTTCACGAACTAGCTCCTCCTATTTGATGTGCTCGGACTCCTTCTATTCCATCATTTCCGCCATCATTTCTTTACTTTTTTTTGCAGAGTAAGCGGAGTTGAAAACTGGGCCCCAACCAGATTTATTAAAATAAAAGAGAGTACAGACAAAAGAAAAGAAAAAATACAGACCAAAAAAGAAACGATGCTACGAAATCCATGGTTCGATTTGATGGTCCAAAAATTCATGCTTACTTGCTCTCATACCATCAACTATATCATGCTTAAGAGCAGCCCAAAGCACTAGCACATTCCTGCATTTTCCTTCAAATACCCTTATGTTCCTCTCACCCCACACCAGTTTCATCAATTTTTTAAGAATGAAGAAAAAGTATGTTCTTCTCTCAGTATTCCACTTGGTTGCAGTTAAAATCAGGGACCACTGTTCAGAGAAGTGATGAGGAACAGCAACAATCCCGATCTTGATCAACATATCACTCTATAGCTCATGAACTAAGGGGCATTCAAAGTATATGTGATGAGCAGTTTCAGCATAGGCATCACACAAGATACAAATGGTGGGAACGAACATTCCATAATCAACAAGTTTCGTTCTTGTTAGAAGGGCATCATTAACACACTTCCAGAAGAACAAATTATCTCTGCTAGGAGAAATATCATTGCAAGTTGCTCTGTACCATTTGCATTCAGGCATATTGGCTACACCATGAAGTGATTCGTAAACACTGCTTAATGAGTGTGGACTGCCATTCCAAAGCACTGTTTCCTGGTCTTGGAAGACATACGTATTACAAGCTAGATTCTTCCAGTAGGTCCTAACAGTTTGATTGCTGCAATATGGAAGGCACAACTTGCCATCCACAATATGATCAACAGCTTTGGCATTTATGCTAACTCCAAATTGAAACTTTTCCTGAGTGTTGAAAATGGAATCAAGTATTACGCCTTTGCAGATCCATGGGTCATTCCAGAAACTGCAACCACTCAAGGCAGTGAGTTTTATCTGGATAAGAGGCTTAAATAGATCTCTCAATTTCAAAATGTTCCTCCAAATCCAGCTGCAAGACTGAGGAACATCCATTTGCCAAAAATTCTTGGATCCAATATTATGCACAAGACACCAACAAACCCAAAGAGAGTCCTTCCTGTTCAAAATGGCATTGAAGTGAGTACTATATGCGGCCCTATTCCAAATCGGTAGGTTGATGATGCCAAGACCTCCTTTGCTGTATGGCTTCTCAAAAGCTTTGAATGAACATGGAAACGGCTTCCTAGCATGGATGGAACCAAACCAGAAGAATCTAAACATTGCAGATCTGACCATATTCAAAAGTTTAGTTGGTAAGATGAAGGCCCTGGCCTAGTAGATCATCATAGATAGACTAACATAATTAATGAGAGTGAGCCTGCCTGCTTGAGACAGAAATCTGGTGGACCACCTCTCCATGGTTGAAGTAATTTTAAGAAATAAGGGTTGGCAATCAGCAAGGGTTACCCTAGAGGAACAAAGAGGCAACCCAAGGTACGTCATGTCATGATGCATGATTTGCATCCCTGCTATAGAAGAAAGATCTTGACTTCGAACAGGAGAAACTACAGCAAACAAAATGCTCGACTTATGTGTATTTAACTCAAGACCAGTCATCAGATAGAAACTATGAAGAGCACGTCTAATGGATTCAAGAGACTGATGGTTGGGCTTGGTGAATAACATGATGTCATCAGCGAAGAGAAGAGAAGTTATCTGGGAGTCTTTGCACTTTGAATGGAAGTGGATTTGTCTGGTCAGGTACAGAGGCTTTAAGTAGCATGTTAAGACTTCCATAACCAAAATGAACACATAGGAAGAGAGCGGGTCACCCTGTCTTATTCCTTGCTTGGAGACAAAATAACCAGAGTTTGCTCCATTCAAGATCAGAGTGAATGAGGGTGTGGAGATGCATTCATATATCCATGCAACAAACACTTTAGGAAACCCTATAAGGGACATTGTTCTAACCACAATAGTCCACTGTATGCTATCATACGCCTTTTTGAGATCAAGTTTGAGCATTGCTCCTTGAGTTGCATTAGCACTGCTATATCCTTTTAATAGTTCATGAGCAAGCATGACATTATCAAGGATGTTCCTATTAGGCAGAAAGGCAACTTGGTTCTTAGAGATGATTCTCACAAGCACTGCAACAAGACAGGTGGCAATGATCTTTGAAATACACTTGTATATAACGTTACAACAGGAGATGGGTCTAAAGGATGAAACAGTAGAAGGGTGCAAGCCTTTGGGGATTAAAACTAGATTCGTGGCATTGACAGATTTAAGAAGCTTGAATTTGCCAAAAAAGTTGTGAACAGCCAAGCAGAATTGCACACCAACGATATCCCAAGAGAATATGAAGAGCTGGACGTTGAAACCATTAGGCCCACCACTCGAGTTTTTGTTCATTGAAAAGAGAGCATACTTTATTTCGAGATCAGTAACTTTTTCCACTAGCCTAGCAGCTTCAATCCTATTAACTTGGGGCAAGGCAATAGTAGAAAGATCATCCAATTGAGGCTTAAAGTTTTTATCATTCCCAAGCAGGCCAGAAAAATGCTTTTGAAAGGCTCTGATCACAGTCTCAGGAGAAGAATGCAGGATCCCTTCATCATCATGTATCGAATATATATTGTTATTTGATTGGTTGGCTTTGAGGGTGGCATGGAAAAAATTAGTGTTCCTATCACCATCCAAAGCCCACTTGATTCTTGACTGTTGCTTTTTCATATCTCGTTCAGTGTCCAAGGCTTGACTAAGCTCATGGAAAAGATCAGCTTCCTTGGTAGCAAGATCTGCTATATCAGGATGAGCCATCATCATAACTTGAGCTTCCTTGTGCTGTTCCTTAAGAATGGTTGATTTGAGGTTGCCATTACCAAACTTTTGTTTTGCCCAAACTCTTAATGCATCCTTAATTGCTCTTAGTTTCTTGCAAAAATATACATAGGGTTTCCAAAAAAATGATTAGGCCACACAGTTTGTATTATTGAGTTGAATTCGGGATCAAGGATCCAAGAATTATAAAATTTAAATCCTCTTTTAACATCATGGAGCTTCCTACCAGAGGATATGATTAGAGGGGAGTGGTCAGAAAGAATTGAAGGAGGAAGAAAGGTCGTTAGATCAGGCTAGGAAGATAAGGCTTTGAAATTAGAGAATGAATGATCAATATTTGAAAATGTTCTAACTCCACTTCTGGAGCGAATGTTCCAAGAAAATAGGGCGCCTTCCCTATGAATTGGAATGAGAGAAGAATCATAAATAGCAGTGTTTAAGGGATAAATATCATTAAGCATTAGAGGATGGCCACCATTCTTATCAAACAAGGCAAGGCAGCAGTTGAAATCGCCAACTACTATCCATGGATGTGTTTCCTGTCTAAGAGCAGGGATCAAGGTGAGGAGAGATTGTCTTGTAGCTTGAGAGTTCGATGCATACACAAAGGAGATATAAAAGGATGTAGGGGGATTATGGTACTTAGCATGGAGATGCATAATCTGAGCAGTGGCGTGAATGAGATCAAGAGATAGGACTAAAGGGTTATGAAGAATCATAATACGACCATAGCTAGCTTCAAGAAGGTTATGTGTCAGAGTCCAAGATGGGTTGACATAATGTGCAGCAGAAATCGTAATGGGAAGATTTAGTTTAGTTTCAAGAATTGCAAATATCGACAAATGATGCAAAGTGATTAATTGCTATACATGGTCCAACTTAACGAAGTTGTGACAGCCTCTAATATTCCATGAACCAATGTTGTGAAACATTATTAAACTAGAGATTGATGAGTAAGTTCTCTCATGCTCCTTGTTACAGGAGATTCTGATCGGGATGAGACGTGGTTTTGCTTCTGTGGTTTTCTTTTGTTCCTGATGCCGGCATTCGAGCATGGAGCACGATTAGAATCTCCATCTTCACATGACATCAAGGGGGGAGATTTCCATCCTGGAATGGTTCCAGCAAATACATAAGTTTGCCTTGAGGAAGTTTGATTTGAATTCGAAGATGGTGATGGAAGAGTATTGGGAAGAGGTTGAGAAGTTGTTTTCATAGAGATTACCAAATCTGTAATCTGCTTTTGTAAGGCCAGACAAAAGGGATCATCAAGGTCATTTTCAGGGAGAGGAAGGAAATTGTGATGTGAAGGGGGATAGGGGTTATCTAATGTTGGAACAAATCCAAGGTTGTTCAAACAGAGGGGACCGGGATCAGTAGGCATGGTGTGTGTTTCATGCACGACAGATATACTGCACATATCTGTGGTGACATTGTGAACATTGTTTAAGGGTACTTCAGTAGCAGTTTCATCATTCTTATTTCGTTTAACTGATCTATGTATCTGCTCACTGCAGACCACTTCATCAACATGAGTAATTGTTTCAACATCATGTTCCTTCTCACTAGTTACTTCATTCTCTTCTCCAGTTTCATTATTCAACCCAATCAACAACTCAAAACTGTTGTGGGAAAGAGGAACGTCATGCTCCTTCTTTGTCATACAATTTTGAGATTTACTAACATTTTGTTCAAGTTCAAACGGACAAACCATTCCTTTTTGCGTTTGCTCTACAATGGAAGTAACAAGTTCTGCAACAGGAAGCTTGATAACATTCAAATCCGTTATTTCACATGGGGATGGTTCTTTAGTATTACTCTTCCTTTTTGCTACTTTCTGCCAAACTTGTTTACTTTTCTTATGTGTTGTGCCTACTCCAATGTTTTGTTTAGCTACCTCCTGATTGTTACTCTTTAATCCAGCTTCGTCATTACAGTTTGCTTTATCTGCACATAATTTGAGGCAAGCAATGTCCACATGACCAAACTCCTTACATTCATTACAAATGTCAGGCCTCCACAAATAATTGACTTTGAAAACTTGAGTAGAACCATCTAGTAATTTGACAGGGAACTCATCAACTAATTTTCGATCAGGGGAAACATCAACAAGACATTTCGCATATCCAATCCTTTCTAGCTTCTCAGTGGACGTATCCATGCATAAAAGCTTTCCAATTCTAGAAGCTAGCCAGTTGATACCAATATGTGACCAAGCATAGATAGGGATGTTTGAAAGTTTTAGCCATACAGGAACAGTTTTGATAGAACTGCAACTATTACCTATTGATGGATCCCAAGCTTTAACTATGAAAATTTTGTTCCTAAGGAAGATAGGATCAGCTTCCAGAATTCTCCTTTTGTCCTCCGCACAAGACAGATTGAACAGGAACAAACTTCCATCAGATTTAACTACAATCTCGCCTTTCAACTTCCACAATTTCTTTAGATGATTGATAACAGTGAGATAAGAAAGGGGTTTGTCAAGAAAGAATCCCACCAACCAGTCTCTCCATATTTCAGTTCCAGCCTTAATAACAACGTCAGGAGGAACTAGAGCATGGCCATCGAAAACAAGGGGAAAATCGACAGGGGAAAAATGCCCAGCATTACGGGGTTTGGTTTTGAAAAGAGATGACCAAGAGGCAGAAGCAACCGGCGGTTGAGGGAAGGACGAGACAGGAGGAGGTTGTGGGATGGACGCGACAAGAGGAGGTTGAGGAATGGACGAGACAGGAGGAGGTTGAGGGATGGACGAGTCAAGAGGAGGGGGAACAGGGGGAGGTAAGGCTGGTGGGGATGATGGCAGAGGACAGGTACGAGAAGATGGTGAGAGAATAGGTGAAAGAATGGGAGGAACAGGAAGAAGGACAGTTTGAAAAGATGGGGAGTGGGGAGGGACAAGGGCGGGAGCAGCCATCATTTCTTTACTTCTTAGATGCTAAACCATGTTTTAATGGTATTCTAAGGCCTTTGGCAAAGTTTGGTGGTGTTTGGAGTTGATTTGATATGGTTTTGAAAAAGTTAGTAAGGAAATGGAAGAGAAGAAGAAGCCATTAAAGAGAGCTTCAAGGAGGAAAAAGAAGAAGTAAAAATGTGTAAAGAAAGTGGAAGAATGGTGGTCTTATTTATAGAAAAGTTTTTGAATTAAATAATATTTTGTAAAAAGACCAAAATACCCTTACTTACTTATAAAGTAATCTTATTTTTCTTCAACACTTAACATCACATTTCAAATCATTACTTTATGTCATTTTCACTTAAGTATTAAGTAAAGAAAGTAATAACTATGTTTCTTTGATTTGATGTTATACTTTTTGCTTTGAAATGACATTTTTGTCTTTTTGTGCTTACTTTTTCTTAATTATATTTTAGAATTTTCTAAGTATGTTTAGTAAAAGTAAACTTGATTAGTGAATTAATTTATACTTATACTATTTGAATATATGTTCCTATATAAGAAAATAAAGGTGCGACGACGTTGCGACAACTTTTAATCGACAAAACATTGTTTTTCGACAAAATGTTTTACGGTCACATTTTGACGTTTTGGTTAAACTATTTATTTATGTAAACCAAATTTAAAAATAAATTTGTATAATGCTATTTAAAAATATAAACGCTCATAAATAAATTAAAATAATTTATTTAACCATTGAAACCTACTTTTCTGAATCAGCATTTTGTCACTTTTGTCGTTATAGGCAAATGTTACTATTTTTGTGTATACTTCTCTTTCCAAACCCTACCTAATTTTATTCGAATCATATAACCTTACTTAATTCATATTTAAAATCACTTTAAATAGTATATTTTAAAGTGGTCAAATTCTGGGTCGTTACAAAATATATCTACGGTAAATATTATGCAAGTGCAACATATATGGAGTGTGCATAGTCAGTGGTAATCGATATGCATACATAAAATAAACAAGAGCAATTTGAAGGGTTATTACATAGGAATTGAAATGGAAATAAATAAGGGATGACATTGGTGATTGATAGAGTTTCCCTTTTAGTAAACTTAATTAATGCAACATATTAATGACAATCAATAAGTACTATAATATAAGAATATAAAAGATAAACAATGAATTGTATGTATGCATTATTGCCTTAATAAAAAAAGAGAAACGATTTCATACTATGATAATATAAGTAAAGAAAAATAAATTTTATATGAACACATACAAGTAGATCTAAATATGTATATATGAAATTCAGTCAAAGCTTTCTAATAATATAAATTAGATAGCTATTACAGTCAATTTCAAAATTTTGATTTATTGTTAAAATTCCTTTTATTCATATGTAAATATCTAATGCAATAAAAAATGCAAGTAATACATGCATGCATACATACATACATACATACATACATATATTAACATTCAAAACTAAATTTACACTTTGTTATGAAAGATTGAAACATAGATATTCAATTGAAACATTGTATTGATTCCATATAAATTTCATTTTTAACTTTATATAATTCAATCAATCAACATAAAAATGTAAATTTCCAGATTTAAAGAAATGGAATTTAAATTAATGTTAAAACATAGAACTAAAATAAAATATTGTGCTTTAAATTATATAGATTTAGTTTCAATTTAACAAAGTAAAGAAAAGAAGCTAATCAATTCGAACATGTAAACATTCAGATCTAAAGAATTACACTTTAATTAGAATGTTTAATAACATAGATCGACACTTAAATATTATTTTAAAAAATAAACAAATTTAATTTTGATCTATCAAATGAAAACTCAATCATATCATTCAACAAATAATTCAATCTTCATAAACAATTTTTTAATTAAGCAAGACAGTAATACATCATAAAATTATGAAAGTCGAATTAAATTTCCATCAAACAATGCAAAATAACTACCTATATATAGAAAATGACATATCTTTCTACTCAATCATTAAAACACACCTTGTTGATGTTGCCTTTGATTTGCACCTTGAATGAAGAATGCTTCTAGATCTGATTGAATCAATTTAGGATGTTGCCTAGAAATCACACCTTGAATGATGATATCTCCTCAGATCTTCAAGATCCACATCCTATCCTTGCAAGAGATGGATGAACCACTTTTGTTTTATTCTATTTGACCTTTTAATTTGGAGTCGAAAGATTTTGGAAATTTGTTTTTTTTGTTTCTACCATGAAAAGTTAGGAGCAGAGAAAGAGAAAGAATGAATGAGAAGGAAAATGATCTATACGTGCAGAATGAATTAGAGAATATGTATTATTTGAAACATTGAAACTTTTCTCATTCTTTAATTAAAACTTCCCTAATTAATTCCCTTGCTTGTTTCTCTCTCTTCAATCCTTTCTTTACATGTATGTCATCAAATGGCATAAAATTTCCACAAATCATGTCATCAAATGACATAAAATTTCCATAAATCATTTCATACAATTGTCTTTAAATTACATCGATATCGTATATCAATGCGCGCAAATATAACTTTTATAAATGCATTAAAATAATTAAAAAAACTTTCAAACATCAAATAAATAATAATTAATTTTTCTCAAATATCAATTAATCTAATCAATTTACAATATTTTATAAATTAATTAAATCATGTGGTTTTTCAGAGAATTCATCATTATAGTTGTGCGACTCAAAGGTGTAAATTCAGTCAGCGATTAATATCGAACTATTCGAATATTAACGTTCACACATCACTTAGCAGGTAATGTGACAATTTGGCCGAATTTATCGCTTACACATCTTTTGGTAAAATCTAATTTTACTTATTATAAGTGGTACCTAATAGTGACAATTATTTACACCAATTCTCTTCGTCAAAACTATATCACATTAGCACTTATGGAATTTGGTAATGGTCAAAATTCCAATATCGTCCACATTCAACTTTATAGTCCAAACACAAACTCCTTGGTTCAATAATAAAAATTATTATTAACCGAAATGCTATGGCCAGAGACTTTGACTTTGAGTTGACTTCAGTTGACCGTGATACTAACCTCATATAACTGAGGAGACAAATACTCTCTGGAATAGTGTTCCACTTCCAATGCTTCCACTCGACCCACTATAGCCGTTCGATGAACGTCATGCCATGATTTAATTATAATTAAAGTGGAGCTTCCATATTCAAGATCAACAGTATTCTCAAGTCGATAGAACTATATAAATTAGTCACATCGATATTCTCTGCTTGACCTCGGTTATACTAACCAACAAAAAACTATCGAGTGAGTCATTCCATAGTTATCCAATAACTATTAGTATGTGACCCCTAGGTGCCCCCAGCAGTCATAAGTAATACACTTCCCAATATTTGGAGAGCTTTATGTACTCTAGTCTCAACAGATGTATCGATATCCAGTCTCAATACTTCTTGACTAGGAATATTTAAAAATGATACATTTGTTTCATTGTGATAAATTACTCACGGTTACAACACTTTGTAACTACTATCACAAATCATACCATTTATGGATTTTCTATTAAATATACTTTTAATTAAATTGATTAATTAATATAACCACATTATACCAAGTATACAACTGAAAGAAAAAACCTTTTATTTCGAACAAGATTAGTCAATGAGTTAGATATATGTAACACATTACATAATTGTCCCTATGGCATACCCCTAACTCTACCATACTCATCTCATAAAATAGTACATTCAACTATATAGTTTTCACAACATCGCTATAAACCTATATTAGTTTTCACCGGTAATTAAAAATCTATCAGGCTGGCTCGAACAAAAAATATACCGGATGATTCAATGGTCATCTAGTCTATTCAGAAGAAATAACAATAGTCTCTTAAGGTCGATAGGAGAACAAAATTCGTGGTCTCCTAAAATTGACAGGAGAAAATAGCAATGGTCCCTTAAGATCGGTAAGTGAAAAATATCAACGATCTCCTAAAATCGGTAGGAGAAAATCATAGGTCAGCAATCTGCTACGAGTTCCTTCGGATGCGTAACTCCTTATTTTAGCCTCAATATCGGCAATGCCCTAACATTGGAATCATGGACCCGACCAACCGGGGGCTTAACGGTTGGAGGGTACGACACAACCCTGCAGTAGTCTCCACCCTTAAATATGGTTTTAAAATGTCAACGAATCTTGTCTTTTGATATAACATCCTTCTACTTGGAGGCCCAAAACTAACGGCTATGGATGCTGCAGTCATCCATAGTTATTAATCATCGGCGACCAAATATGGCGGTGTTAGATTCATTAATACACAAAAACACATGAATATGGAAAAAATTTAAAACTTCAAACAAGATCACATTCCATTTCAAATCATTTCCAATTCATTACATAATCCCATAATCGTAAACCACGTTCAGAGAAAATATATTTATTACAACATACGCCAAGAGCGACATATGAAGATGCCCCTTTGGATGATCAGAGTATACGGGCAATATAATAACTTTTCCATTACAAACAACACAACGGAATCAAATAAAAGAGAACTCTAAATATCTATTATGCCTCTTGCACGTTTCCGGAAGCTTTATTCGTCTATTGAGGTACCTGAAAACCTCAACTCTCAAACTACTCAAAATCAATTGAGTACCCGGGAGTTTAAAGGGAAACATAAACTTCGAGTCAGACATAAAGCCTGGTATGAATAATAATCTAACATCTCAACCCATTTATATATCTAGTGAGACCATGCCGCTTAGCGGAACGAGTTTTCCCCTCACTAGTATTTTAAAATCTTTATAAAACCATATACTATGCTCCTGCATCCACAATGGTTAAAAACACAGACATTTCAAAATATTATGAGGAAATGCATATAAGTTAAAACATTCTGGATTTCCCATCCTCGGTTTAATTGACTCCATGTCATATTTATGGTTTCTAGGGTCACTATTAACCTATTAGTTTTTCATGGGCATACTAATGGCCTTTATATAATATATGGACTCCTTGTCATATTTCATAGTTTTCATGGGTGCACTATGAACCTGTTGGCCCATGCCAACTAACTTAATTAATTCATGGGTTCCCCTGAACCTATTGGTGTCCCTAGTAACTTTTCTCTTATCCTAGTTTTCATGGGTTAACTAGGAACCTATTGACAACTGTCAATAACTTGATCCGGATATAGTTTTCATGGGTGCACTACAAACCAATTGGTCACTACCAACCATTCTTTATAACATAGTTTTCATGGGATCACTATGAACCTATTGGCACTCCAATAACTTCCTAATCATAATTTTCATGGGTGCACAATGAACCTGTCTCCCTGACAACTTCTATATTTAGGCATCCAATATTCTGGTCTCTGTGACCTCTTGGATGCAATTCTTCTCATCCAGGAGTTTAACCAATTTATATTCACTACTGGGTCAACCTAGCTAGTTCTTCTGCCTTTTTTACCCCCAAAATGCAGTTATGGGTCAGTTATAATGTGAATATATTTATATTTGAAGAAGCAACAACATAGCATAACAATACCACTCCTGTGGGTTTAGTATAAAACATGGTTAATCCCTTTAACCTATTATTTTATCAAGGAAAGCTTCTTCTTAAAACCATTACAAAAACTCTTTTAATTTAGCCATGGGTTTTTCCTTTAAATTTGGGTTTGGGTTATTCGTTTTGAAAAACAAAGCCCTTTAGCTCCTTCGAAACCTTGCTTTCGACCTCACTGGATACCCTCCTTCGAAAGCATAAAAACCTATTTTCAAAACATTAGGCCCTTGCCTTTCGAACATTTTAATTTTTTTTAGAAACCTTTCGAATGTATTAAAGAATTAGCATTTAACATTTAGTAGCATAGCTTCGAAACCAACTGAAAGTCCCCCTTTCGAAACCATTGGGTTTATATTTAAAAATATCTTTTGGGTCAAAGTGAACACACACGAAAGCACCCCTTTCGAAACCTTGCTATATCTTATAAAAGCATTTGGAAAAAACTTGATGGCATCGACACCATCCTTTCGAAAGCATAAGTCCTTTGGGTAAAATACTTAAAGGTTGGCTTCGAAACCCCTTTCGAGACCATTGCCTTCGAAAACCCTAACCCCTTCGAAAGCTATGGGAAGTGGCTTACATTTTATAAAAAAAGGCTTTCTTCCGACAGCATTGATATCTTCAATACCATCGAAAGGCATAAAAGCGGCAGAAGGGTTTCGACTTGGTCGAAAATGCCCTTCCGAACACTTAAATTTTTAAAACTAAGTAACCCCTTCGGAAGCTACTTCTTTTAAACTAAGGCGGCAGCTCTTTCGAAAGCAAGTTAAAAGTCACTTTCGAACGCATCGGTCTTGACTCCTTCGAAAGCATATAAAGAAGCAGGCAAGTGCTTTTCTTTAGAAAACAAAACCATGTTACCGACCCCATCGGAAGCCACGTTTCGATACCCTACCTTTCGCCTTTTCTCCAATCCACTACGCACCAACTAAGTGATACCAAGTATATTGGTTTCGGCTTCTATGGTTTCAACCTGGTCGAAGGCGGAAGCTCTGGGTTGAAAGCTATTTCCAAAGGAGGCGGAACTCATTTTTCTGAGTGAAAATGCGGTTTTTACCAAATAAAGTAATTTCTTTGTAACTAACTTGCCCACGTGTAAACACCTGATTGGTTGCCTTAAACTTTTCAAATTATTTCAAAGATAATTGCCGCATTTTCTCAGATCTAAAACAAGGTTAACTTTTAACAAATAAGCCCTTCCCAGTTAACAACAATTAAATCATTTAGGTCCTCCTTTTAAAATAATGTAATTTCCATAACAATCCTTATACTAAAAATCCCCAAAAATCATAGAAATTCACTTTAAATACGTTATCTAACATATGTAAATTTTAGACTCAAATTCACCACATAATAACCGAAAATAAATTTCTAAACCCAATAATGCATATTTTCCTTTGAAAATTCATATTAAATTCTCCACGGCTTGGAAAATTATAAAAATTGAAACCCAACTCCAAAATCATGTTTCTCATAACATATAATTTATTTCATGGCATTCTAAAATCATTTGCTCTCGGTTTTGCCTTAAAACCGTTCATATACATATTTAAACAAATTGATATTAAATCAAACATGTTATAAAACCAAGCATATCATCATTCAAATCATCATAAGATGGATTAATTTATAAATCCGAAAACATGTGATTGAAAAAAATAGAGATGATTAGGATTATTATTCACTTTAGATTGGATAAGGAAATTAGAGATTTGTTTGAGATCGATTCCCCTTAGCTTGATCCTAAGCTTTTACTTTGATTTCTCTTCTTCTTCTCCTAGTAATGGCCAGCTTGCTCTTTTAATTTCTTACATTTAAATTTTTTGTGATAAAATGAATGTGTATGATAAGGTAACGTGAGTATAGGGTAGTGAACTATGGGTGCGACAATTACCTTAATGCCCTTATGTTAATTTAATTGTCATTTATCCATTTATAAGCCCATTCAAGTTATTTAAGAACGACCTCTATGTTTATTCACCAATCTCAATCTCCTTATCACTCTACATTATTCTATTTAATTTATCTAATTAAATCTCCTGAATAATGTTACTCAAAAATTAAGGGTGTTACAAGCTCCCCTCCTTAAAGAATTTTGTCCTCGAAATTCAGTAAGGACTAAATACTAAACATAACAATCATCTGTAACGACTCCTAACGACCATACTAGTCTACCTGACTGGCTAATATATATATATATATATAAATCTAATATAGACATACCCTCAAAGTAGATCGGGATAAGTATCTCGAATCATGTCCTCTGTCTCCCAAGTACAGTCCTTCTCGTTGTCGCTCCACTGAACTTTCACCAACTTAACTGTCTTGTTCCTCAATCTTTTCTCATCTCTCATTACAACCCGAACTGGTTGTCTAATAAAAGTCAAATCAGGCTCTACTACTAAGTCTTCTAACCCAGTCGGAGGAATAGTTGTCCGTGGATCATGCACATACTTGCGAAGATGAGACACATGAAATACATTATGGACACCTGCCATACTACTCGATAACTATACTATATATGCGAGCTTTCCAATCCTCTCTATAATCTAGAATGGACCAACATTTCTTGGGGCCAGCTTCCCCGACTTTCCAAATCGTATCACACCCTTCATTGGTGACACCTTAATGAAAACCCTATCTCCAACTGAGAACTCTAGGTCTTTACGCCTCTTATCTGCATAACTCTTCTGTCTGGATTGACTTTCCCAAATCATCTCAATTTTCTCTGACGCCTCTTTAATCATATCTAGATCTAAGACCAATCTGTCTCCAGTCTCCAACCAACATGCTAGTGATTTGCATGGCCTCCCATACAAAGCTTCAAAAGGCTCCATTCCTATACTAGTCTGGTAACTATTATTATAGGAAAACTCAACTAAATGTAGGTGATCTTCCCAAGATCCACCAAAGTCTAACACACAAGCTCTCAACAAATCCTCAAGTACCTTATTGACTCTCTCTGTCTGCCCATCCGTCTGAGGGTGATATGCCATACTCATCTTGAGCTTAGTGCCTAACAATCCTGTAGACTCCTCCGGAATTCGCTAGTGAATAAAGTATATCTGTCACTGACTATGCTACTAGGAACTCCATGTAGTTTAACTATGTTCTTCATGAACCACTTAGCCAAAACAGGTGCCATCCTAGTTGACTTAACTGGGATGAAATGGGCACGCTTGGTCAACCTGTCCACTATGACCCATATACTTTCATTTCCTCTGTTTGACCTTGGCAACCAGTCAATAAAATCCATGAATATCGAATCTCATTTCTAAACTGGAATCTCTAAAGACTGAAGCAACCCACTCGGCTTCTGATTTTCGGCCTTCACTTGTTGACAAATTTCACAATGCCTAACCCACAAGCCAACATCCCTCTTCAAACCTTCCCAATAAAAGCTCCTCTTCATATCTTGATATATCTAGGTACCTCCAGGATGAATCGTAAACTTGGATCGATGACATTCTCCGAGAACTTCTTTCCTCAAGTTCTCAACATCTAGAACACATAATCGCCCCTTCTTTCTCAACCATCCTCTTTGGTCAAGACAAAAATCTTTAAATCATCGATCTCAGTTCCAACCTTAAGCCTTCTAATATTATCGGCTAATAATGGATCCTCCTTCTGCTTAGAAGCAATTCTCTCGATCAACAGTGGTCGAACTTATAAACAGAACAACATGGCAATACTCTGACTAGAACTAGCAGACGATCTTAACTACACTCCACAACTGGCCAAAACTTCTAGATCCTTCCATTCTGCCAACATAGCCAACACAACATTCGGGTGTCTTCTGCTAAGAGCATCCGCTACCTTATTATCTTTCCCTAGTGTATACTCTATACCAAAATCATAAGCAGCCAAAAACTCCAGCCATCTCTGTTGTCTCATATTCAGCTTGTTCTGAGAGAATAAGTATCTTAAAGACTTATGATCTGTGTATAGCTCAAATCTCTCTCCTAAGAGAAAATGCCTCCAAATCTTCAATGCAAAGATCACCGTGGCAAACTCTAAATCATGAGTAGGATATCTCACCTCATGCGGTCTAAGCTATCGTAAAACGTAGACAATCACTTTACCCTTCTGCATCAACCCAACTCCTAATCCAGTTCCACATGCATCAGTATACACCACCAATCCTTGGTTTCCGTCCGGAACTACCAAAACTAGTGCATTGGTCAACAAATGCTTTAACTTATGGAATGCTTCCTAACATTTGTTAGACCACACAAACTTCACCTCCTTCCTAGCAAGCTTAGTCAAAGGCGCTGATATCCGTGAGAAATCCTTGATGAATCTCCGATAGTAGCTAGCAAGTCCAAGAAACTTCTAATCTCGGTAACCGTCTCTAGTCTCTTGTAATTATTAACAGCTCCGATCTTATCTGGATTGATTGACAACCCTTTATCTGAAACTACGAGACCAAGAAACTTAACATCTTTCTTCCAAAAATGAAACTTGGAAAACTTCGCCTTTAGTTGATTCTGCCTCAGCGTCTCAAGCACAACTCTAAGATTATTTTCATGCTCTCTTTCATCCTTAGAGTATACCAAAATGTCATCTATAAACACCTACACGAATCTATCCAATACTCTCGGAAGACTCGGTTCATCAAACCTACGAAGAAAGCAGGTGCATTCGTCAATCCGAATGACATCACTAATCACTCATACGATCCATACCTAGTCCGAAATGCTGTCAAATGAATACTGTCCTCTGCCACTCTTAACTGATGGAACCCCATCGCCAAATCCAATTGGGAAAACACTCTGGCTCCACTCAACTGATCAAACAGATCATATATTCTTGGCAAAGGATACTTATTCTTGATTGTCCTCTCATTCGACTTACGATAGTCAATGCACATCCTTAACGACCCATCTGGCTTCTTCACGAAAACCGCGGCCGTTCCCCAAGGCGAACTGCTTGGTCTAATAAAATTCCTTAATTCTAGATCCACTAGCTGCACCTTTAATTCCTTCATCTCAATCGGTGTCATCCTTCTAGGTGGACTACTTATGGGTTCAGCTCCTGGCATAAGATCTATCCGAAACTCAACGGCTCATTTTGGTGGCAGTCCTGTGACCGGCTCAAAGACATCTGCAAACTCTCTTGCTACTCGAACCTGACTTATAACTTCTCCCACTTCCATTGCATTTAACAAAGCATAACTACCCTGGTCAGAATTATCTACTGAGAATATAATTCGGCTATGACTATCAGGGTGTCTTAGTGATATCTCCTCATCCTGGCAAAATATTCTGGCCTCATACCTCCTCAACCAATCCATACCCAAAATGATTCCAAAATCTACGAGATCGAAAACATATAGACGGCATGCAAACTTATGACCTAACAAATCAAGTTCTAACTGGTCACATCTCATCCCTAAAGTTGCATACCCTCCTATTGGATTCACAACCCTTAAGGAAGTAACAAGGTATGTGGGTTCTATACATAACCTATCAACCAAATACTGTGATATAAATGAATGTGATGCACCGGTATCAAATAGTACCCTAACTGGTATACTCTGAATCAAAAGCATACCTTCCATCGCAGTTTTCCCCTTATATGCGGCAGTAGGCCTAGAAGAAGATGGTGGTCCGATAGCAAAAACCTTCCTTCTATCCGCCCTGACTGGCTTGGGACGTGGTTCTTATAATGCCCAACTTAGTCGCAGTTGAAGCATTTAACATTCTTCTTTTCTGCAGGCTTCTTTCCCTTGCCTGACCGGCACTCGTGAGCATAATGACCCTACTTGTCACACTTGAAGCACACTAACTCAGCCTTTGCCTTTTTGGCAGCATCTCCCTTCTTCTTAAAGAACTTCCTCTTCTTTCCCTAAAAACCCTGAGGTCAACTGGCTTCTCTCTAGCACAACCATCCAGCATCTCTTCATGGTGAATGGCCATCTCCACCACCACATTACAAGGATCACAGATATGGGTCATGGTCATTCTAGCAAGCTCGGGCCTTAATCCTCGAATAAACCTCTCATTTCTTCTGATGTCAATGTCTATGGTGGCATATCCATATCGAGATAGCTCGTCAAACTTAGCAGCGTACTTGATTACAGACATCTCTCTCTGAACTAGATCCATGAACTTCCTCATCAACACCGACTTAGCAACCTCAGATAAAAACTTCTGCTCAAATCTCCTTCTGAAATCAGCCCATGTCAGCTCTTCCTCCGGAACACCGGCAGTAATACAATTCCACCAGTGAAGCACTGCCCCTTGCAACTGCCTAGAGAGCAGCCTTCTCATTTGCCCATTATCCAACCCTAGATCAGTAAAGATTCTCACACAGTGCAATAACCAATTCTCCACCTCAATAGCATCCTCTGTTCCCATAAATGGCTTTCCACCCAGACCGGTGTAGTCTCTGCTCAACTTAGCATAATTATTCCCAACTGGAGCCACAGGATTAGCTCCTCCAACATTTCCAACCATGCCAGAAGCAACTCCTGCTTGCATAAGATTAACCAAGAACTGATACATCATCCCCACATCTACTGGCGGATTACCAGCACCCACATTGGTTTCAACATTTTGGTTAGCATTAGCCTGTCGACCTTGGTTCCTCTGAGTATTGGGTCGAGCATTTCCATTGGTTGTGGTGCTTCCTCCACCGAGATTTCCTCTTCCATTTCCTGCTTCCATATCTTCTTTCTCGTAAATCTTTATACGAGCCTTAGTAAGATACAGAAGAACGGTCTAAGAGAGAGGGGAATACGTACTTATATATATATCAAATACAAGTACCTTACTATAGCGTTATCCTACCCCGATCATATTTCTGATTCATTGGACTATGTTTGAAAAAATTTTAGGTTTATCTTTTTTTTAAGTTTCATAAACCTATGCTCTAATATTAACTTACAACATCCCCCACTTGGAGGCCCAAAAATAATGGCTACGGATGTTGCAGTCATCCACAGTTATTAATCCTCGACGACCAAATATGGCGATGTTAGATTCCTTGATATACAATAACACATGAATATGGAAAAAATTTAAAACTTCAAACAAGATCACATTCCATTTCAAATCATTTCCAATTCATTACATAATCTCATAATCGTAAACCACATTCAGAGAAAATATATTTATTACAACATACGCCAAGAGCGACATATGAAGATGCCCCCTTGGATGATCAGAGTATACAAGCAATATAACAACTTTACCATTACAAGCAACACATTGGAATGAAATAAAAGAGAACTCTAAATATCTATTATGCCTCATGCACGTCTCCGGAAGCTTTATTCATCTAATGAGGTACCTGAAAACCTCAACTCTCAAACTACTTTTCTTTAGAAGCAGGCAAGCGCTTTTCTTTAGAAAACAAAACCATGGTACCGACCCCATCGGAAGCCACGTTTCGACATCCTACTTTTCGCCTTTTTCTCCAATCCACTACGCACCAACTAAGTGATATCATGTGTGTTGGTTTCGGCTTCTATGGTCTTGACCTGGTCGAAGGTGGAAGTTCTGGGTTGAAAGCTATTTCCAAAGAAGGTGGAACTCATTTTTCTGAGTGAAAAGGCTGGTTTTTTACCAAATAAAGTAATTTCTTTGTAACTAACTTGCCCATGTGTAAACATTTGATTGGTTGCCTTAAACTTTTCAAATTATTTCAAAGATAATTGCCGCATTTTTTCAGATCTAAAACAAGGTTAACTTTTAACAAATAAGCACTCCCATTTAATAGTAATTAAATCATTTAGGTCCTCCTTTTAAAATAATTCAATTTCCATAACAATCCTCTTAGCGAAAATCCCCAAAAATCATAAAAATTCTTAATATGTTATCTAACATATGTAAATTTTAGACCCAAATTCACCATATAATAACCGAAAATAAATTTCTAAACCCAATAATGCATATTTTCCTTTGAAAATTCATATTAAATTCTCCACGGCTTGGAAATTATAAAAATTGAAACCCAACTCCAAAATCATGTTTCTCATAACATATAATTTTTTCCATGGCATTCTAAAATCATTGGCTCTCGGTTTTGCCTTAAAACCGTTCATATACATATTTAAACAAATTGATATTAAATCAAACGTGTTATAAAACCAAGCATATCATCATTCAAATCATCATAAGATGGATTAATTTATAAATCCGAAAACATATGATTGAAAAAAATAGAGATGATTAGGATTATTATCCACCTTAGATTGGATAAGGAAATTAGAGATTTGTTTGAGATCGATTCCCCTTAGCTTGACCCTAAGCTTTTACTTTGATTTCTCTTCTTCTTCTCCTAGTAATGGTCAGCTTGCTCTTTTCTTTTCTTACGTTTAATTTTTTTTGATAAAATGAACGTGAATGATAAGGTAACGTGAGTATAGGGTAGTGAACTATGGGTGCGGCAATTACCTTAATGCCATTATGTTAATTTAATTGTCATTTATCCATTTATAAGCCCATTCAATTTATTTAAGAACGACCTCTATGTTTATTCACCAATCTCAATCTCCTTATCACTCTACATTATTCTATTTAATTTATCTAATTAAATCTCTTGAATAATGTTACTTAAAAATTATGGGTGTTACATTTGATCAATGTAGGCATCCAAACATAATTTGATCTTCAAGATCTCCTAGATGCAATTCTACTCACTTTGTAGTTTAAGTCTAACCATATCCACTATTGGAACAACCAGATCATTACTTCCCCGTTTCCAAGGTCATAAATATTGAATGATAACATATAACATAAGTGAGCCTGTAGACAAATAACAATATACTATAATAATCGATTAAGATATAAAATTGAACATATAACACATAATCATTCATCATCGATGTATGTTCATATGATAATCATTTTATATACAAAAATTAATTACACTCAAGTAACAATTTCCTTCATAAAAACTCTTTTAAGAATGGACATAAACATCTTTTCTTTCCTTTGAAAACCTTATCAAAATACTTAACAAAAACCATGTTTTGTTTAAGGAAAACATAGCCCAACATAGAGTTAAAAACTACCAAGTGTCATAAAATAAGCTATCTTTCTTATTGCAAAAAACTTGAGCCATCACACATCGAAATTCTTAAGCCATCGCATGTCAACAATATAGGCCATCACATATCAATTAAATCATAGTCATTCCTTACAATTTCAAACATAACATAGGTTCCATTTTAGATAAATTATGAAAATTTACAGTGTTAACAATTCCTTTTTGGAGGATTTAATTCCAACACATTAAAATACAGAAATCCCTAGGTATAACCAAAATATAGTAAGTAGTGATAATAACAATAATTCAATTATAAATCTAACATATGCAATAAGTTTGAAAATAAACAATAGGCAATGAAGTATAACGCAATGAATAAATAAGAAGATTATTGTAATTAAAGAAAGCTAGTAACAATAAAAAAGAACGGTAGAATATATTTAATGGTATCAAGTATAAGTTAAGTAGTAAAAGGTGATTGACCTATTTAAATAAGAAGTAAGCGGTAAATGATATTAAAATTACTTGAAACAAAAAGCAAGTTGTGTAAAAATAATTGAATGCAATAGTTGAACGTAAGGGGCGTAGTAATTAAATAAAATTATGTAGCCTCAAGTATGTGTTTCTGGCGGGTGTGAATTATTGAGTTTAGTCAATGGCTTAGATAACATGGCATAGTCAATAATAAAGGTTGGAATGCAAAGTCAATAGTGTTACACAATAGAAGTCTGCCTACTGCAAGGGGCTACCAGCAGTTGTGTATAGATTATACCGATGTAGGACTTATCCAACTCGTTAACCCGTTGTTCAACCAAGCAGATTTCAACAAGAATTAGAAGGCCAAAATGAAGATGAAACAATTCACAAACTTGAAAACACACTTAAAAGGTGTGGAATGACATACTCAAGAAAACTCATGACTTCTGGAGCTAAGGAAACCAGTCAGTACCGAGTGGTTTCCTCTCGGTACCAAGAGATTTTTTCTACTACTTTGGCACTATAAACCCCATACACTTCATACTCTATTCCAACCTCTCGTGGTTAAGTGCTTTTCTCATAGTTTAGATGAGCAATTCTCAAGATTGATGAGAAGAAATCATGATAGTTCAAGTGTTATCGGAAGAATCATTGGAATCAACTCAAAGTCTATGGAAAAGTGCTTGGAAAGCATCGAATTAAAGGTAGGAGAGCGAGGCAATGGAAAGTTAAGGATTTGCAACTAAGTAAACCTCTTGGCACTGAGAGGAACCTCTCGACATCGAGAGGTTTTATGGCCAATTGGTCCGCTGTGCTCTGTGGTGACTTCTTGGACCACTATCTAGACTTCAATGCAAGTAGGCTCCTGAACCTACACAATTGTTTCTCTATAAATACCAGCCCTACTAGAACTAAAGGGAGATCTTCACCCTAATCTAGGGTTGACACTCTACATCTTCTTCACTCTTATCTCCTTCCTCAAATATACTCTAGAACCACCATTGTAAATCCGAGATCCACTAGATTGTGGTCAGATCTGATAAAACTGGTTGTAATCCAAAGAGAAAACAACTAATAACGAAAATAAGTGGACGTAGGCCGAAGAATTTGCCGAACCACTATAATTATTGTGTCTCCTTTTACTTTCCTATTATTTTTGCTTGTTTGGTTTGAATCTCTACATTTTGGTGCTTTCATTTGATATTTAGGTGTTGGAGCCATTTTCACGTCAACATTTAGGTGCTTTCATTTGATATTTAGGTGTTGGAGCCATTTTTAACGTCAACATTTTGGTGCTTTCTCTGAGAAAGAGCTAGATTTGATAATCTAAAGTTTGGATCTGAATAAGATAAAGAGACCTAAAACTACATCTAAGATTGGAGGAAATCAACCAGAGCATAGGGGCAACTTTAAGGTGTCCTCAAATTTCAATCAATCTGTCTATGTGACCGGAGAAGAGATAAATAAAATGATGAAGGAGATGCAAAATGGGATAATGACTCAACAACAGGAAATGCTGGAGGGATTTTTCCAAATGATGGAACAATAAAGAACAGCCAGAGCAGCCGGAACTCAGAACTAAAGGATAGAAACCAATGCGGTAGCATCTGAAATTGTAGCGAACTGGAACAGTTCCCCCACGACCAGAACCAGTTGGTACTGATAGGATTCGTGTCATTACCGAGAGGAATATAATCATGAGCAATGTTGGGTTGAACTTAGGGCAAGCTGAGATGACAAACGGACTATGTTGGAGCTAGGCACGCAAGACAGAATGCAAGTGCACAACAATCAGAGGAATATGTGCCAGAACTTCCTTATATGAATGGAGGACAGAATGGAGTCAAAGGTTTGGATCAAAATGCAAACGTGCAGCCAGAGGAGTATGTGTCAGAATATGTGCCAGAGTTCCTCCATAGGAGCAGGGGTAGAATACAACTAGTGGTCAAAGATTTCTGTTAGACGATAACAACCGGATGGCGGAAATGATCAAAAAGTTAATTAGAGGTGGACCTCCTAACTAGAGTTTGGAGGACGTAAACAGAAATCCATTTACCTCTAACATCTGGAATGCGAGGAATCCCCCTGATATCAAGCTTACAACGTTGGTAGTATATGATGGAAAGAGGGATCCAATAGTTCATTTAATGAGGTACATCAGACAGAAAGTGATGGGTGCTTCAGAGAAGGTGATGGGACGGTGCTTTCCATTATATCTGACAAATTTAGCGGCAATGTGGTTTAGACAGCTAGAGAATGAGGCCATAAGAATGCGGACTGACCTAGTGAATAAGTTCATAAGACAATTCCGAGTTCATATCTCCCGACCAAAGAATGCGATGTCTCTATCGAGTGTGAAGAAAAGGCCCGAAGAGACCTCGAGGAGTTACTTGACTAGGTTTAACACGGCTACCACTGTGGTTCATAGGTCGGATCCATCGGGATTTTGATGGCGGCAGTTTCGAGAGTTGCAAGTAAGACTGACTTTAAGATTGCTTTGAAAAGGGACCCACCAATGGATCTTATGGAGTTCTATCACGAAGTCGAGAGATATTTACGTCAAGAGGACGTTCAGGCTGAGGATACTAAGATTAATGTTGTGGATGATGAAGGATCGTTCAGAGTAGGACGTGGTAAGAGTAAGGGAAAGCAAAGGGCTAATGACAACTTCGAGGAACCGAAATGGTAAAGGAGGGAGTCAAAATTATCTTCCTACACTGATCTAACTGAAAACCAGGAGAGGATATATATATCTAGATATTATGTGGCAGATCCCCTATCGAAGACTAGCTAAGAGAGAACCCATGGACAAGGAGAGAAGATTTATAAAGTTTTGCATCATCCATAAGTTAGACGAACGTGAAACGAACGAGTGCCGACATCTTCGTGATTTGATAGAGAACTGGTTTGAAGCAACCAGCTGCAACAGTACGTGAGAAACTGAACTGCAATAGTGCAGCCGGAGCAGCTACCATCTGCAGCGAAAGTATCAAGGACTAGGGGTCTGGGTCAAGGATGGTAATCCCATAAGTGGGATAGGTGGGAGTCAGTTCGATTCCCAAGCTTTGCTATCTATTTTGAATAATTAAGACAATAATATTCTCGGGACACTTACATATGTAAGAGATCTCTATTGGTCTCTAGACACGCTTGAGTTAGATGTCCAAGATGAATAGATAAGATAACAATAACCTCATATCGTTTACATGTATACGACATCTCAATCGGTCTCTAAGCATGCTCTGAGTTGGATATCTAAGATGAATAATTCGGACTTTTGTTTGCATGTTTGCTTTGATTTGAATATTTGATTTTCTAAAAGATCCACTTGAACGTGATGGTTAATACTGATTGTGGTAATCCTGTCTGGAGAGACGGGGTAGTGATCGCACAGTGCAAGTTTCCTTGTCGAAGAGCAAGATGATGGACTTGTACAAAAAGTAAGTCCCCTCACCGAAAGTGAGCGGGTGGGCTTGCTTGGTCATTGAGTCCTCTCGCTTGAGAGTGAGCGGATTAGGCTCAGCAAGGATCCAGAGAGATCGAATCCTAGATTGGATATTAAACGATTCGAAGAGATCGAACCCTAGATTGGATGCTAAACAATCCAGAAAAGATCAAACCTTGGAACAGATGTTGACTTGATAAAAGGATTTGACCGTCTTGTAATCAGACTAAAATAGATAAATCTCGGGCAAATACGGGATGAGTTTGATATACGATATGATAACTTCGGGTGAAAACGGATTGATTACGATTTATGACTAACACTTAAGCAAGGATTGGAGTCTAAAGCTATAACAAGTCTAGAATGACCTTTGGCATGTAGGAGAATTCAAAGGAACCAGATGATACACCAAGATCATATCGATGGATGACTAAAGGGTTCAAATACTGAAGATTGATTATTGCCGAAACTTGTTCTTGAGCAAAGCACACCTTATATTCGAAAAGCATACTTTTAGGGGAAAGTGTTAACCCGTTCTTTAACCAAGAAGATTTCAACAAAAATTAGAAGGCCAAATTGAAGACGAGACAATTCACAAACTTGGAAACACACTTAGAAGGAGGGAAATGACATACTCAAGAAAAATCATGACTTCTACAGCTAAGAAAACCAGTCGGTACTGAGTGGTTTCCTCTCAGTACCAAGAGGTTTTTCCTACTACTTTGGCACTATAAACCCCATACACTTTGTACTCTACTCCAACCTCTCGTGGTCAAGTGTTTTTCTTAGAGCTTAGATGAGCAATTCTAAAGAGTGATGAAAAGAGAGCGAAGAAAGCATGATAATTCAAGTGTTATCGAAAGAATCGTCGGAATCAACTCAAAGTCTATGGAAAAGAGCTTGGAAAACATCGAATTGAAGATAGGAGAGCGAGGCAATGAAAAGTTAAGGATTTGCAATTAAGTAAACCTATCAACACCGAGAGGTTTTATGGCCAATTGGGCCGGTGTGCTCAGTGATTACTTCTTGGACCAATCTCTAGACTTTAACGCAAGTTGGCTCCTAAACCTACACAGCTGTTTCTCTATAAATACCAGCCCTACTACAACTAAAGGGGCTCTACATCTTCTTCACTCTTATCTCCTTCCTCAAATATACTCTAGAACTTTCATTGAATCCGAGATCCACTAGATTGTGGTTAGATCTGATAAAACTAGTTGTAATCCGAAGAGAAAACAACTAATAACAAAGATTAAAGTGGACGTAGGCGAAAATTTGCTGAAGCACTACAAAAATTCTTGTGTCCCCTTTTGCTTTCATGTTGTTTTTGCTTGTTTGATTTTGATTTCTACATTTTGGTGCTTTCATTTGATATTTGGATGTTGGTGCCATTTTTGGCGTCAACACAACTGTAGGATCCATGGAATTATACGTTCGCATATAGGTGGAGGGAATACCCAAAGTATGATGGTTTCGTGGTCGAAGTGTCAAAGGACAAGCAGAGTCCGCTTCAACCTTTTAGGGGGTACAAATTAAGTAATCAAGTAGGCATTTCCTAGATTGCATTAGGCAATCTAAGTAGGACGGTGAGCATAAGGCGCTATGACACCGAGGTTAGTATCATATATGAGGAGTAGGAGCTGTTTACATAGGTCGAGATCGTTATCGATTCTGAGTGGTTAGCAGAAAGACAATGGTTACGCCTAAACAGGTTACACCTCCTACTAGTGTAGACCACGTTTAGAATATACACCACCTCACAGTTGTTTGTTTGTTAGTTTTTTATTTAGGAGGACATGCGATAACCTTTTAATGGAGGTCTTTCAAAAAACGAGATAGAATACGGCTAAATAGTTGTAATGCCGTTATTAGGCACTACAGAAGCTTCTTGGTATGCATGACGATGAGGACGTGATACTGTGTTGACGATGGATCCTAACGAGGTGTTGAGTTAGGGATACTAGTGGGGAAAGTATCCTGGTCCAAAAGGGACTGTGGTACTTATATATATGCACACACACAAATATATATATATGTGTGTGTGTGTGTGTGTGTGTGTGTGTGTATGTATGTATGTAGTTATTGTATATCTCGAGTAGATAGGGTGTATCATAAGCGTACGTGAAGTCAAGACGGCTAACAAAACAGTAGACATAATATGTAATGAAAGACAATCAGTATAAACTAATGTTATGTATAAAGTTTGCAATTTACCAGATATCATAACGTTGTTTTGACCAGCTCTTCGTTACAACTCACATGATAGATTTAGAGAGACATATACTGTTACAAGACGGGAACGGTAGAATGACAGATTTTCTTATGCATGCTCAACATTAACAAGGGCACTAGAGTTCAAAGGTGTCAGTCTTGGTCAGTAATAATATGTTTTATTATACTTTATTATTCCGCTGTGAGTTTATATCGATAGTGCTATATTATGCTTTTGTTATTGCAGGATATCAAATATCAACGAGCTGTACTTTGGTAGATTTGGATTCTCTATATAGGGAAAATTTAGATCCAATTAGGTGCGGGTTGTTACAACTACGATAAAAGATGGTGCAAAATAATAGCACAATGAGGCAGTAGCTGTGAGGATGAATGACGGCTTAGTGGATAGAGTTAAAATACTACGTGGTTTTTGGAGTTGAAAAATTAAGTGAATTTCGGAGTTGGAATAAAAATAACATCGGTTATATTTTTTAGACTAACTTTTAAATTTGATGGCGTAAAATCTAAGATTGAAGTCAAGTTTGTCATTTAAACTAATTATCTTTTTTACTGTTATTTTTGTTAAATTACTTTTACTCAAACGGTGACCAGATCAGTCGAATTTTGAAAGGAGGACTTTTGACCTGGAAACGAATTTCATGAAATAAGTTTGAAAATGAGGACTTTTGACCACTTTTTGAAATATCCGATCGGTCATAATTTCCATGCAACAATATTTACGGTAGAAACGAGCTGGCCGTTGGATGCTACTGCGAAGTATACAATTGAATTTCATATTTATTTACCACTGTAGACCTACCAGTCAACAGTCCAAGTTGTATTAAATTATTAGTCATCTGGATCACATTATTTATTATTGTATTAATACACGTGCTTGATTATTACCTTCTCGAATCTCACCCCCTTTCATCTTTCACGTGCTTGATTATTACCTTCTCGAATCTCACCCCCTTTCATCTTTCTTAATCTTAATAGCAACATGGGCTAAAATTCAAGCAGAGGTTAGCATTCAGCCGCCTTCTTTGATTCACTTTTTTTTTAAAAAAAAAAAGAAAAAAATTACAACATGCTGCAGTCATCTCATCATTGCCAAAAATCTTTAACAAGTCGTGTGGTATAATAAAGGAAAATGCTACCCAATGAAAAACAGAATGCATGCCTTCCTTTTTGTTGTTAAAAATATCGTTGACTAGATTTTAGTGGACAATAAGAGTCATAAAACACAGTAGTGCATAACGAAAAGCCTCAGCTAAAAGAAACAGAGTACAACTTGATTTTGAGTGTATCTCACACTGGCCACTTTTTAACTCTAATTTCCAAAAAAGCATCAAACTTTGCAGTTTCGTGCATATTATTACTACTCTAATGTTACAGGTTTTATGAAGTACTGACTGTGTATCATTTTCAAGATCGACGTTGTTACAGTTTATCATCAGCAATCTGTTCATGATACATTCATGCACATGTACTGTATTCTGTAGAGTAACGAAGAGACTGTAATGTTGGCCTCGCAATTATAATATCATCGCAATCGTCATCGAAAGCAAACTTGTCCATATAATTTCTACTTCGATTTTGCCTTAATCTGTCAAATATATCTTCAAGCGATTCAGAAGATGATTCGTTTTGCATGGAGTTTTCTTGGAAATCATGCAATCTAACGAATCTTTTAGCCTTGAAATTTTGAAACCCTGCTTTCACTGATGCCCAACTAGAAGCTATTCCTTTGGAAGTTGTGTTATTTGCATCATCATGGAATGTTGAATTTATTCCTTGCTCGTCTTCTCTTGCAACTTGTGGTTGATTCTTACGTTTGTTCTCCTTGTGTGAAAGGGTATTTATTTCCTTTTGTGGCGTATCCTTATCCTGATATAACAAGAGATACGTAAACTAAATACCAGAAGATGAAGCAGTTGATGATATAATAATGAAACGTGAATACTGGAATATATCTTTTATATTTGACAGATAGTTATTTAGTAAAAGATAGGTGTTAGCTAATGGTTGATTGGTTTGAATAATGCACTTGATATCTTGAGGATATAAAAATAAATAATCTAAAGCTGCAGTCATGTTTATGTATTTTTAATTCTAATCGGTGGTAACCAGACTGGCATGGTCACGTTGTTGACATATCATGATCACAAACTTTAGTGGATTCAACGCATTAAAAAAAAGGAAAAGGGAAGGAAAGAAAAAGAAAGGCTTTTTGTGCCAAGTTGAAAATTGTGTTGTTTGGTAAAGTAATTTCTTTGGACTTTGGAATTCAATTCCTCTCTAAATAATCTCTCCTACCCAGGAAACCAACTCCTGTACAAGCACGTCCATCTTTTTTTTTTTGGCCTTTTCTTTATAAAAAAAAAGAACAAAGAATTCATTCAAGCTCCTAGAGTTGAGTTCTGTTCCATTGAGGAGGAAAAGAAGTGTGTTTGTTAGAATGTGTGAGCTTGTGAGCAAACACATCAATATAAGCCCATATTTGAACATCAGGCCAGGCCTCTAATTCTGAGACCATATGTTATACCATCAAGATATAGTAGCTTGTAATCTTACTCCATGATAAAATCTTTCTGCTATTTATCCGTGGTTTTTAACTAATTTGTTTGGAATATTTCCATGTCAATCAGTCTTGTGTTGAAATTCCAGATCCATCCGCACATCCGTCCATGAGAGCAACATAGAGTTTTGATAAACACCTTTTAACAAAAGGAATCCTTTATTGTTACATGCGACCAAATTCATATATATACCACTCCACCTCTATTATTTTTCACGATGTGAGACTATTATATCCAATGTGTGTTCATTACTCACATACAATGCGAGACGTCCCAATATGTTGTTCCTTTATTTTTCAAGGAACTCTTTTAATTTCACTGTCTATTCGTGCTTCAGTGTCACAACTAATAGTTATTCTAAAAAAGCAATGGCGACAATTTAATGAGAACAACAAATCTAAGATGGAGAAGTTTAATGAGAACAATTTCTTGTTTCAGAAACTGATTACGAAAGCAATTTTAACAAAAGAAAATTGTATGGAGGAGATTGGAGAAAGAAAGAGATTGCTGATGATAGCAAATGGAAGAAAATGAACAATAACGTTAGTGAACTTTACACTTGGGGCTTGCCAACCACATTCTATCGAGGGTGGAAGAGAAAAAGGACTGCAAAAGAATCATATGACACACCTTTGCAAAGTTGTATTACTTGGATCAAGTCAGATGTACGAGTTGGATCAGGTACAGGATTGAATATAAAGTTGGATCGGGTACAAAATTGGGTATAAAGTTGGACTGCGTTATAAAAATTTAATATACAAAATGAGAACATTATCAAAAATTAAAATAAAATTTCAAGGTATTCATCTCCTCCGTTTGGTTTGCTATTTTTAGTTTTGTGTTTTCGTCTAAAGAAAAATTCGCATTTATTATGTATTGTTGAAAAACACACAATTTTGAAAAATGAAACTAACATAGAAAATATAAAACAAGTTTATTTGATTTTTCGTGTTTTGAGACATAACAAAAGGATGGAAAACAATTCATCTCCTCCGTTTCCCGTCCATCGTCGCGATGGCTAAGAATTGTAAAAAATTTCCTACATTTTCTTGTATTTTGTAGTGTATGTTGAAAACACAAAACTCAAAACGAAACCAAACGGAGCCTTAGATTTTAAGCATCTTGGTGCATTACAAAATCCAAGGTAGGGTTTTGTTTTAGCCTGAAACGATGGGTATTAAGTGAATTGTAATGATGAAAAGAACAAGAACTTTTTTCGTATTGGTGCATGTTTTGAGCCCTGACTTCCAACACTCTGAATTTGACTTGGGCTAATGAATGAAAAATGAATCTTTTCCTAACAAGGATTGGATTGGGTTAAAATGTGACCGGGTTGAACGAAATTATCACACTCAAGTCATACATAGTATGGCCATGGATTATAAATTGTAACCCATAATTTATCCGAATTAGGTTGGATTAAGTTCATGTGCAACCTAACATCATCACTACAAGATGTGAGATACAAGCATCCTCAAGTACAAATTCTAACACTAAAGAAGAGATGATGGAGATGTCTTAAATTCCATATGCATCAACAGTGGAGGGTTTAATATTCACTACGGCCTGTACAAGATCAAACATTGCACAAATAATTGGAGTGGTTAGCGAATACATGATAATCTTGGTCGAAAGCATAAGGATACAATGAAAAGGATCTTAAGATATGTTAATCCAAAAAATAGATCAACACCCTGGTTTGAGCGTGAAAGCACCAGTCCCGTTTTCACAGAGCAATAATGTAGATAATAGATATAGAAAAAAACAGTAAGAAAAAGAAGACGAGAAGATTTTTATAGTGGTTCGGCTGTTAACGAAGTCTACATCCACTTTATAGTTTTTATTATAGACTGATTGTTGTTACAAGATGTATTTGATTACAAAGCTTTTGATTATCCTTAGCTAGATTGAATCTTCAAGGTTTGAATCCACTAGAGAATCACGGTGAATTCCTTTGAAGATCGTTGTGAGGAAGGTGAGGAGTGAAGAAAGCTTCCAGCAGAGTTTCGGCCACCAGTCCGGAGAAGATCTCGTTTATGTTGCAGATAAGATGATATTTATAGAGATCGGAGAGCTATTGGACCAAGTCTGTTCGCCAGCTGTTTGCAGATGGTCACAAGAAGATGCAGTGGAGCTTATCTCGTGATCCAAGCCAAAATCATGGATCGCTAGCAATCCATGGTCTAGCGATCCATAGCATTGGCTTGAATGCGAGCTAATTACTTAGCTTTTCCTCTGCTTCACTTTGTTTGGGGTCGCACTTATTCTATGATCCAGTATGGACCGCTGGCGATCCATACACTTAGCATATTTTTGGACTTTGGTCTTCGTTGTCTTGTGTCGACGTTGTTCGTGTAGTCTCGTTGCACATCGCCTTGTTTCGATGATGATTTACTTGCTGGTTGTATTTGGCTGCTGATTGAACTGGATGGATGCTTATCTCTCGACTTAATTAACTCAGAATCTCATCAAACTCAGTCACCACTTCTGTAATATGGATTGGATCACGATGCAAGAAAACAGGTTGAACATTGAGATGTACCTCTCCATAGGCCATGGATCGCTAGCGATCCATGTCCTTAGAGGATTTTCTCATCCTCTCTTCTTGACTCTCTTTGACTGGTTACTCTAACTCTTTCGGTCGACTTCTAAGCTATCCTGACTCAACCAAGTTGTTCTGACTGACTTCTCTTGGATCCGCTTGGGTTAAAAACCCGGACAACATTTCCCCTCCAGAGTACGTCTTCGTTGAAAACAATACGTGCTTTGGAAGTAATCGCCTTTCAGTTTTTATCCGTTGAATTCCAGGTTGTTGTGTTAGGACCACACGAATTTGAATTAAAATAGACTATCGCTTGCTAAATTTTGCTTTGGACTACCACTGCTCGTCATAACAGATTAAATTTTCCTCTATAGCTTCTCGATGTGTTTTGACATGGTAAGTAGATGTCGCTAGGCAATTTTAAGGTCGGAGGCGTGCAACCTTATGTGTCCTTAGCGACCTGATTACTTAGCAATTTTTTTTTGCTCGTTTCCTCCCCCTATTTAAACCTTCGACCCCGACCTTTCCACATTCACCACACGACCCGAGCCTCATTTTCTTCCTATGATCCGAGCTTCTTGCAGCGATTCAACACAAGCATCCATCGTTTCGAGCGACCCAGCCTGGCCCCAAACTTCCACTCGATCCCTTCAACGCCGCCAACTCCACAGCACCGCCGCCGTTTCGCCGTTGCCTTTAGCCCGCCTTTGTCACTGTCAACCAAACCCTAAGCTAGTCGTTGCCTTGGATCGCCGCCGCTCCACTCTCTGGCTCGCTGACCTCAAAGCTTCGACCAATTTTATGTTCAGATTGCTAACCCAAAATGGGTTTGTTGATCAAGATGTTCGTTTATTGATTTGGCGGCGGAGTTGCATTCGTGATGTTTGTCGTGAGGAGTCCGAGTCGATTGCGGCTTAATGGAGGAAGATAGTAAATCGAGTCTTCAGTTCCTCCCGGAACGACATTCGGGCATTGCCCCGGCGCTTGACATGTTTTGTTGTCTTCGTTCATTGAGTCAGAATTGACTTGTGCCAAGTCCCATAGCTGATATCGCACGACACATTGTGAATTGGTCCCGTCCTTACGGAGAATTCGGATTGATTTTGCTTTCTTTTGCGCGCACGGTGTACCTGTACTGGAAGGGACTTTCCGCGTCGTTTCGACCAACAGATCCGTTACCGATCGTTGACCGATAACAGGTAAGGGTAGAAGAAGTAACTTCAAAAAAAAATGATGCGGGAAGTCCTTTTACCTGTCGGCTGCGAACGTACTATCTACACGGGGTAGAGTGTTTGTAGTGTTCGGGACACCAAGCTCACCACCGATAGATAACACATCACACTTGTTCCGGTACTTACTTAAAGCCCGACACATCAGTGCGAGCCGGTACTCTTTCGAAATTCAAGTGTGGTACGTGGAGTTCTTATTTTAGGTTTGAATTATCTGACCGTTTCGGATGTAAGTTTTGTTGTTTAGAATGAAGTACCCGTCCTCTCGTCGTAAATCTGGCAGAGGAAGTCCTGCGCTTTCGGAGGCCGAGTCGTCGTCCGTTACCCCTCTTCCTTCTGCTTCACAGGATGAGTATGGTCAGCTAGTTCCGGTTGGTCCGGTCATGGACCGGACTCCTTCTAATTTCAGAGTCCTTCTAAATCTGCTGGAGAGAGCGTCTTCCGTGGTCTTTGCCAAAGTCTTGCACAACATCTGCCTGCAACACGACATCCCGGAGGAAGATGTGCGCCTCCCAGAGAAGGATGAGTTCGCTCATATGCGCCCCGGGATATACCGCTTGTCATCGGTATATGTGCTTGAACGGAGTCGTGTCCCCTTTTAACGATTTCTTGAGAGAGACCCTCTCGAACTTAGGTATTGCTCTATTTCAGATTCACCTCAACGGCTACGCCATCTTAACTTGTATGCATGTCCTTTTTATGCGAACATTCAACCGTGCTCCGATCTTCGACGAGTTGAGATACTTTCTTTCATTCAAAAGAAGAGATGGGTATCCGTCCTTGGTCATAATCGAGGCCTCGGGGAATCGTAAAATTGTATTGCGACTGCAGTGCAACTTGTCCCAATTCAAAACCCAATACTTCTTTGTCAGATGTTCCGAGGGTTCAACCGTCTTTGGACAACGGGGGGTAAGTTCCCTTTTTTACTCATTGAGCTCCGACGTGCAACTACGGAGTTTCTAACAAGTCGAATAATTCTTACAGCTATTCCGAGGCCGAACAGGGACTTGTCTCTCGATGGAACTTTTCGAGCCCTGAAGGCTATCGATGCTGAGAAGAGATCAGTTAAAGTCTTGTTGATTGACGAAAACTTGCTTCGATACGGACTGTTGCATCCGGGGAGGTCTGCAGTTCCAGTTGAGATCTCATCCTCTTCTCGATCCAGGGTACGCACGCGATCCACCTCCTCATCTTACGGTTCCGATGAGGGCGCTTTTCAAGAACGGGAAGGCCCGTCTAGCGAGTCGGCTGAGGAGACTCGCAAGGAAAAGGATGCTGCCGCGACCGGAGTCGGTTGCCCGATCAGAACGTCTCCGATTCCGAAAGAAGGGGAAGAGGAGTTTAATCAGAGGGAAGTCAAAGCTGCGATGGACTTAGAAAAAGAGGGGGGAGATTGGGAGTAGTAGCGATGAGTCCACTTCTAGTGATGATTTTTATGCAGAATCCGATGATGGGGATTCTGAATCATGCGACGAGACTCCGGGGATGAGTCCTGTTATTCCGAGCTTACCTCCTCCAGACACGAACGGTAAAGACGATGCCCAGAAATCGGACGACGTTGGGATTCTTCGAGTAAAGATGTTGGTGTTGACTTTGGAGATTTGAGCGATGTTTACGTCGATTTCGACGCACTCATGAGGGAAGATTTCAAATTTGAGGAGGTACTTCCTTGTTCGGGCCATGTTGCACCCGAAGTTAGTCTGATTCCTTCCGCGGCGCCTGCCCGATCCAGTTTGTGACGTCGTTTTAGGCTCTCCTCCCAAACACATCACACGTTTCGCTAGGGTTACACTCACTTATACACATACTTTTCATGTTTATTTTCCGTTTCTAAGGCCTTTTATTTATTCTTCGTGTTAGGTATGATGAGATGACGCGGCCTTTACGATGATCTTGAAGAATTTACCGACTCTCAGCGCTGGTCGAAGCGATCTTCCAGCCGTCACCAACCCCGTGAGATGGAGGAGTACCGAAGAAGAAAAGATTTAAAAGCTGAAGTTCGTCATCGAGACGAGAGGGAACATAGCCGAATATACAAAGACGGGTATGAAAAGAGGAAGAGTTTCGACGAGAGAGAAGAGTCGTCGAAAAGGTCTAAATTTGATCGCGGTTCCCATTCTTCGAAACAGCAAGCTTTCGCTCCGACACTTTCTTCAGCGGATCAAGAAATCTCGGTTACCTCTGTTCTCGTTCCGTCTTCAACTCAAATTCCGTCATCTTCTGTTGCTCTTGCCCCCGGTGCTTCGCGCCTCCACCGGAAATCCGCCTATGTTCTTCCATCTGGTCCTCCCAGGCTTGAGGCGGCGCTCTCCGAGTGGTTCTTAAGGGGGGTTAAGTTTGATCGTGATCTCCACCCGATTCGTAGAGATTCATATATGTCACATCTTCAGGCTATTCAGAATGATTTGGAGCAGGCCGAAGGGTGGGAAAAATTATGCAAGCAGCTGGTGGATACGAACCGCAACAATTATCAAAAAATTCTCTCTTTTGAATCGGAGAAGGATGATTTCGAGAGAGCGTTGACGGAACGCGACGCCAGGGTCAAACAACTGGAAGAGGAAAAGGAAGCGGCGCTTCGAGAAAGCAAAAAGAACGCCGGCTTGCTAAAGGAATTAAAAGAGGCCCACGAGAGAATAGAGATCATCTACAGGGATGAAATTAAGAAGGCTCGTGCAGAAGAGACCAAATTAAAAGAGGAGGTGGCAGTTGGCAGCGCGACAATTGAGGCCCAAAAGAAAACCATCTCCGATCACGACCTTATCGTAGAGGCGCATAATAAGACCATCTCCGACCAGGCTAAGACAATCGCCAGGCTACATGATCAAGTTGCGCAGCTTAGCGCTGATAAGTCTCGCGTCGAAGTTGAAAATCCGGAGCTTCATAACGCTTTTGAAAGGAAGATGGAAAAGATGGATGAGACCATCATGAACTTTTATGTCAACTCCATGTTGCATCAGGGAAGTCTCAGCTACTTAGGTCATAAATTCCTACGCACTCTCATTGTGGTTTGGGAGAAAATCCTGACCCGCTTTCGTGATAGCGGGGATGTCTATTTCGAGCGAGAGTTGGAGAACGCCTACCTCAATGAAGAATCACAGAAGACATTGCTAAAGGGCCGGGAGATTTTGCGGATTGAGAGGGAAAAGGAGGCTGCCGATGCCGCCACGACAGCAACTGCCGAAGCGCCTCCGGAGCCTTTTATTTCCGGTGCCGGCGAACCATCGGGGCAACCCCGCGATCCATCAGCAAGTCCTAGGCTTGTAGCTTCCCCTCGGATTGTGAAGCCGTCGAAGGAGGGTGAAGGCGGTGAATTCAAAGTTGACATTCTCGGTCATTCTTCCGGTGCAGGTAATCTACTTGCCTCTCCCGAGTTAGAGAATTTCCATCTCACGTCGCAAGAGCAGGACGAATTTAACGCTTTCATTTTTGATCTTATAAGTCCGTCTTCCTTACTTGTCGATCCGAGTGCTTCCTCGATGACCAGGCCTATTGCTATCTCTATTGATTCCGTGCTCGTTTCTATACCTAATCTGGTTGCCGTGTCCGTGTCTGGTTCGCAGCCGGGGCCGGAATCCGAGAAGATCGCCGCACTGCATGGTTTGGATGACCCGTCCGTATCTTTGGAGGGTGATTTCACGGCGGGCGAAGCTCGAGAGCAAGAAACTCAGATTCAGCAGCCGCGCAGATCTCAAGAACAACTGATTGCAGTTAAAAAAGAGAAGGTTGAAGCAATCAAGGCCTCTAAGAGCTCCCATCGATCTCGAAAGCGCAAAACGAAGGGCGAATCTTCTGAAAAAGTTGCAGAGCAGGACATTAGCATTGAGGAGATCGTTGACATTACTGGCAGCGACACCACTCCCGAGGCGAAGCAAAAACTTCGAACAAAAGGCGGAAATGAGAGTGGTGGAAAGAAGCGCTGAGAAGCTTGGGTGGCGGCTAATCTGGTTTTGATTCATTTTGTGTTGTTTTGTTCAAGTGCAGAGTCTACGCTTAGTGTTTTTGTTGTGCTGTCTATATTCTTCTTTTGTTGGCCGGTATTGTGTGGGTAAGAACCACGTTTTGACCTTGTATAAAAGAAAATTATAAATAATACATTATTGATACTTTGACTGCAGCTTTATTTATCTACTCATATGTGTTTATTTTGTTTACACTTGCTTGTGTGTGTTCCGTGCACTTGCGCTTGCTCTGTGTGCTTCCATTTCACTTTATCTAGTCCTGTGATTACTGCCAAAATTCTTTGTTTGTAGTAACAGAACTTGTGAAATTTTGTTTTTTAAGTATTTTTATTTAAATACCGATGTGTGCACCCAAGTTCATAGGGCTGTTTGCTTCGAACAATTGACAAACTGCTGGTAACTTATGGTTCAAATAGTTTGCATGCCAAAACTTAGAATTTGACTAAGTCACAATTTGATTTTTTCCTTTTACAAGTTTTGTAACTTATGTTTTTATGCGATTCTGGAAAGTATATAACATATGCATGTTTAAAGTGCGCACAAAGATGTAAATTTAGTGCAGAACATACAGTTATACATACAGTTATGAGATTAACTATTAGAAAATTTATAAGCATACGGTTACGAGATTAACTCGATGAATAGTCTTTGCAAATTTTTGGAAGTTAAACCACTTATTACTTCTCAAAATCGTGAGTGGATACTTATGAGTATCATTTCTTAGGATTTTTGCAACCTTCAGACACGCTCTTTGTTGCTTAGAGCATGCACATTGTATGAGTTGACTGTGGACAGTTAGACGTTATCCACGTTTAAATGTTAGAGTTAATCGTTGAATGTTAGTAATTGGAGTCTCTCGCTGGTTTGTAGCACTCCGATTTTGTTGGAGTCGCGCTCGTTACTCCCGGTAATGGAAGCGGTTTGATTTTTGCAATTCCTGTGATAGACGAGTTTCTTGGTATTGCCAGGGCAATTCCGCTACTTAAAGTACCTCCCAATGTTGCCAATCTTCGGGCAACGCGAGGAGTTTATTTTTTAAAAGCGTGATTTCACGTCTCCGAGAGTTAAAGCGCGACTTATGAAATGCGCGGCTTTTAGTTCTCCTCGATATTGCATATCTTCGGGCAATGTGAGGGGTTTGTGTTTTCAGAGTTGGTGCACGGCTTGCGGGATGCGCGGCTTTCGATTCTCCTCGATATTACCTATATTCGGGCAATGTGAGAAGTTTGTGTTTTAAGAGTTAATGTGTGGCTTATAAAGTGCGCGGCTTTTGGTACTTCTCAACGTTGCCTATCTTCGGGCAACGCCGAGGGTTTATGTGTTTTAAGAGTTAGTACGGGGATCAGGTTTTGCCTATCAACGGTTTGAGTCGATTTGCTTCCGTCGATCCGGCGGGTAATCATTATGAATACAGTTTTGTCGGTTCTAAACGCGAATCAACTTTATTAAGAAAATTTGGGCAAGTTTTTGCCTATTTACAATGCCCCCGGAATCCCGGGATGGCTTATTTGCTTAAAAACAAAAGGTACATTAGGCAATTTTCAAGTGAAGTAGCGACGCATCGATTTGCTCTTCCATGCTCTGGGAATTTGGACTCCATCGACGGTTGTCAATTTGAAAGTTCCGTCCCTTAGTTTTTGATTGATCACATATGGCTCTTCCCAGTTTATTTCATTCCTGGCATGGGATAGATCCGTTTGAGGACGATGTCTCCCACTTCGAAGGTTTGGTTGTGAATTTTGAAGTTGAAGTATCATGCGACCTTTTTTTGGTGGGCGACGGTCCTTAACTCGGCTTCTTCACTCCTTTTGTCAATCATATCCAGTGAATCGAGTAGAAGCTGCTCGTTTTGCTTCTGATTAAAGTTTTGCCTTCGGTGAGAGGGGACTTCTAGTTCGACGGGAATCATTGCTTCTGAGCCATATGCAAAGACGAACAGAGTGTGTTCAGTTGCCGCTTTGTGAGTTGTCTTGTAAGCCCATAGTGCGAGTGGAAGTTCATCAACCCAGTTTCTCTTTGCTTTAGTTAGTCGCTTTTTGATAGTGGACTTGATAATCTTGTTTATTGCTTCCACTTGCCCGTTTGCTTGCGGATGAGCAACTGCGGAGAAGCTCTTCTCAATTTGGAAGCGTTTGCAGAAGTCTTTGAACTCGGCGCTTTCGAACTGGGTCTCGTTATCAGTGGTTATTTTTTGTGGCACACTAAACCTGCAAATAATATTTTTAGTAACGAAATTAATGACTTTCTTTGTAGTAATGGTGGTCAGCGGTTCTGCTTATGATTGAAAATGGAAGATTCCTTGAATGATGCACTGCAATTTATGACTGAAATTCAAGTGGTGCAAATCAGAATGGCCAAAGAACAAGAACGGCAAGGCAAAATCCTTAGAAACTTGCAAAAGTTTCTAATGGACAATCACGCCAATCTCATCTTGATCGATGAAGAATCTTCAGGTGTTCAAGTGCAAGAGGACAGCGAGGAGGAAGAAGAAGAAGCCCCCATGGACGAAGAGCACACTGAAGATGACGACAAAGTTGTTTGCGTTGGCGAAGTGTGCTTTAACAAGGATGGAAATCTAGTCGAACAAAATGGAAATTTCTGTTTCCATTACCCAAATTGCTCGATTCATAGATCTCTCATTGTCAAGAATACACATTAGTTTCTTTTCGTTCTTTCTTATTTTTATATAATCTTACTTATGTTTTCTACACAAATGTAAATATAATATTATATAATAAATGATTTGTGTTTATCACATTATCATATATGGATTCTTAGTTAGGAGAGTTAGTTATTAAGGGCTAAGTTTTAGATTCAGAATTAAGTATTGATTATTTATGATAACACTATCATTATAATCACATATAATACAGTATTAGATTAAGGGGGAGTTCTATAGTTTGGAGTTAGTTTGTTTTTATTGATGACAAAGGGGAGAAGTATAAAATAGGATAGTTAGGCATAGATTAAGGGGGAGTTATTAGTTTTAGGGGAAGTTATTAGAGAGTTATTGGGATAGAAGTAATATTTTATAAACAATGGTTGTCATCATCAAAAAGGAGGATATTGTTAGTCCTAGAAAAAAATGTTTTGATGACAACAACCTTAGGACTTGTTATAAAATATCAATACTAACATTATAGTTTAGATATATATATGTATATGCAGGATATAAACATGCAGGTACTGAGAATGAAGACTGTACAGTATAGAGACTAAAGATTGAAGACATCAAGATTCAAGACTCATAAGTATCAAGATATCAAGAGTTCAAGATTTCAATAGTACAAGACAAGTATCGAGTCTAGAATTATGTTAAAACTTCTAGAAAAGCACTGAAATCTTAAAATCCATTTTATTCGTGGAATGGAATCCACTTCGAGCCTGTTAAAGGAATGGAACCCTAAGTAGGATGGAACCTACGAAAAATCTAGGGGAACATTGTTTTGTATCCACTGACTTTTATTCAAATGTTTTACAAAATTATATCTAGTTTTCGAAATCTTCCTTTTAAAATCAAAAACATCTATCCTGGTTTTTAAATATTTTTAGCCTCAAAATAATCTTTATTTTCAATATCAAAATTATACTTGGTTTTAAACTATCTTTTAACTATTATATATTTAACTTTTAATATTTATACTTAGATTTAAATATGAAATTATAGTAAAATTTTATATATATCAAAATATTATTCTCTATACTTATTTATGTATTTTAATTATAGTAAAGTATATTTATAAAGTTTAAAATAGAGTTAATACAAGATAAAAGTTATTTTCAAAGAAAAACAAATTATCAAAAATTTCTTAGGCATGTCGACAACCCCTAGGGACCCTTGTCGACATGGTGTCAGTTAACTTCAAAAGTTTGAATTTCAAAAGAAGTGTCTATTCGTCATAACCTTTTACGAATGGACATGGCTGTTGTTCTACTATAAATAGGGGATGTTTTTAACGAATTTATATTCATATTTTTTTGATTTCACTTCTCTTCTTCCACATTTCTTTATATACATTTTTACTATTACTTTGCTGAAATCTCCATTGAACCTAACTAGATCATCTCTGGTTTGATTCTCTATCACTATCTCAACAAGATCCCAGTGCTATTCAGAGTTATAGGCTTCTTTGTAATCAATCGAGCGAGAAAAGGTGTGATTGTAGCCTGGAAAATTAATCAAGTGAGAGAAGGTGTGATTGTAGCCTAGAAAATCAATTGGGTGAACTTGTTGCCCGTAAAATCAAGTATCTCTACCCAGAGGATTGTGAATCTGGAGTGGTGTACCTCGTGGCCTTGAAATCGAGGGTGTAATTGTAAGAATTGATTTTGAAAGGAAATCCGTACTTGTGTTGCGGAACTGGATGTAGGGTAACTCCGAACCAGTATAAAATCCGGTGTGTTATTTCCTTTATTGCTTTTACTTTATATTTGCATCTGTGTCTGAATATTGCATACATTTGTGTTCAAATTAATATAAACTCAAAAAGAATTAGTAATTCCTTAAAACACTATTCACCCCCTATAGTGTTAATTCTAGCCTTAAGATCCGTAATCCGTATTTCTCACAACTAGTCCCAATGATTGAGCTTCTCCAGAGCTTGCCAATTTAGCTAAGCAGTCAGCCTTGGTGTTCCGCTTCCGCGGAATATGAATTATGGTATAATGCCCGATGTCGCTCAGCAACTCTTGTATTTTAGACAGATACGGTGCAAAGTTCTCCCCTCGAGCCTGGTACTCGCCCTTTACTTGGCAAACGACTAGCTGGGATTTTATTCAAGTTCTTTCACAATTTTCAGCCCAGCTATTAATGCTTCGTATTCTGCTTCATTATTTGTTGCACGAAATTCCAAGCGTAAGGCGTAGCAAATGGCTCGTTCTTTGGGGGTTTCAAGCACTACTCCCGCCCCCGAACAGAGGTGGTCAGATGCGCCATCAACAAAGAGTTTCCATTGCGTCTCCACTTCCGATGATGTTTCTCTTCGTCATCCCGTATAGTAAACTCCACGATGAAATCTGTCAGCGCTTGCCCATTGATCACTTTCCTCGGATGGTAAGTAATATCATATTGGCTTAGTTTGATATTCCACTTGAGAAATCGTCCGGAAGTTTCAGGTCGGTACAGTACTTGTTATAGAGGCTGATCAGTCGGTACTTTGACTGGATGCGCTTGGAAATACGATCGTGGCTTTCTAGACGCGATCAGGAGGCAATATGCTAGCTTTTCCAGCTTCGGGTTATTTTTCTCAACTCTAGTAAACCGCTTGCTAATGTAGTATACGGGTCGTTGAATTTTCGCTTCTTCACGTATAAAGGCGGCGCTTAAAGCATGAGGTGATACTGCTAGGTAAATGAAAAGGTCCTCTCCGTTCACTGGCTTTGATAGGATTGACGGAGTTTTCATGTGTCGCAGCAATTCTTCAAATGCAGTTTGACATACTGCATTCCATTCGAAGTTTTTCTTTCCTTTCTTCAACGCATCAAAAAACGGTATGCACTTGTCGATGACTTTCGAGATAAATCGACCTAAAGCCGCAACCTTTCCATTCAGACTTTGTAATTCTCTCTTGTTCTTCGGGGCTTGGACTTCTCGCAAGGCTGTTATCTGCTCTGGGTTTGCTTCGATGCCCCTGGCGCTTACGATGAATCATAAGAATTTTCCGAAGGCTACTCCGAAGTGGCATTTAAGTGGATTGAGTTTCATTCCATACTTTCGGAGTATTTCGAACATTTCAGCGAGATTATCCAAATGGTTGGCTGCTACTCGTGATTTAACCAACATGTCATCCATGTAAACCTCCATAGTTTTCTCGGCGCTTGAACATGGTATTTACCAACCTTTGATAAGTTGCTCCAGCGTTCTTCAAGCCGAATGACATCACCCTGTAGCAGTGTAGTCCCAGATCGGTGATATAGCTGGTGTTCTCTTGATCAGGTTTGTGCATTAGGATCTGGTTGTACCCGGAGTATGCGTCCATGAATGATAGCAGTTGATGACCTGCCATTCCGTCCACAAGCTGGTCTATTCTGGGAAGGGAAGCTATCTTTCGGGCAAGCTTTATTTAAGTCCGAGTAATCGATACAAGTTCGCCACTTCCCATTGGACTTTTTGACTAAGACCGGGTTAGATACCCATTCAGGATAAGTTGCATCATGGATAAAACCGTTAGCCATTAACTTGTCCACCTCTTCACTTAATGCCTTTGACCGTTCAGGATCCAGGCTGCACCTCTTTTGCTTTACTGGTGTGAACTTGGGGTCAATGTTGAGCACGTAGCATGCGATTTCTGGTGACACCCCACACATATCGGAATGCGTTCATTCGAACACATCCAAGTTGGCGCGAAGAAATTTAGTAAGTCCCAAGCGCATCTTGTTTCCAAGGTACGATCCAATTTTCAAGACTTTAGTTGGGTCGGCCATATCGACTGAGACAGACACCGTCAATTCTGCCGGTGCTGCCCGTTCCTCCACTGAACTCTTCTTTCTAGGGTCCAAAGCCTTGTTGAATCGACTATGGTCCCCAAGCCAGGAGCGGCTCTGTAGTTGCTATTCAGAAGGTTTACGGACGTGGAGAGTTCTCCCCACATCCTTCCCATTTTCCCTTCTTCTGGATTCACGTAACTCTGCAATGTAGCATTCTCTGGCAACGCATTGATCTTCTTTGACCACTCCGATTCTGTTTGCAATCGGGAACTTCATTGTAAGGCACCGTTGGGCCAGAGCGACTCTGAAATCAGCTAAGGCAGGTCGTCCCAAGAAGGCGTTATATGCAGAAGTTTCCACAATTACGAAGGTCTGAACAAGGGTAACACTTCGATCATCCTCTCCAAGCTCCACTGGTAAGTCAATTGTCCCTACGGGTTGTTTGGGTTCGCCAATGAACCCTTGGATTTTTGTTTGGCACACAGACATGCTTTTCATGTCGATCTTCATTTGGTCAAATGTACGTTTGAAAAGTATGTTGGCAGAATTGTCGCTATCGACCAATACCCGTCGGACCACGGCGGATCCGATTCCTACCGTTACCACCATCAGGTCGAGAGCCGGAGCTTCGATCCCTTCGGTATCTCGGTTTCTAAATACAATATCATCATTTAAAGTTTTCTATTGCTTGGTCGGGCCCCATCTTCTATCGTGAGACATGATTCCTTCGGAGCGTGTTTTAATGAACTTGTATATCGCTCCATCTCTCCCCAACTTCTATGTGCAGGATGCGGGCCTCCAGATATCGTTCCAATAATGAGTCTCTGGTCAGTTCGCTTTGATCTCTCTTCACTGGTTCCGGCTTGGTTTCTTTGGTTCCTAGGGGTCTGAGGAGTCGCGGGCTGGTCAGGATTCTGTGGTTTTCTGACGTATTGCTGGAGCTTGAACTCCCGAATCAGCTCTTCGATCAAGTTCTTCAAGTGGCGGCATTCTTTTGTATTGTGACCGTGCGTCTCGTGGAAACGGCAGAACTTCCCTGAGCGATTCTGTTGCTCGGTTGCTTCCTTCTTATGGAGTTTTTTATATTCCTCGGTCCTGTGTCACAAGATAAATATTTTTCAGAGTTTCGTTGAGAGGGGTGTAATCTTCAGGCCTAAAGCCTTTAAGGCGTTTACTGCTTCCATTTTTCTTATTGGAATTCTGATTCTTCCTTTTCTGATATTCATCTTTCCGTGTGATCCCATCGGCAGCCCCGAAAGCGTTCGTATTTTGGTTCATTGCCACATCACTCTGTCCAACGTTCAACGGTTGCATGCCAGTTGATTTCCTTTTTAACTCATGCGCTTCCTCCAATATCAGGTATTGACTTACTTTGCGATCGAAGTCCTTCATTGTAGTGGGTTGCTTCATCTTGATCCATTTTCCGAACTCAGTTTCGGGATGAATGGCTCGGACCAGAGCCATGAAAACCATGTCCTCATTTGGATTGCTGACCTCTGTCACTGCGGTATTGAACCGGTTCATGAAAGACTTCAGCGATTCGTTTCGTCTCTGGAATAACCCAGACAGGGACATCACATCCTTGGGTTGTGCGGTATGGAGCCTGAATTGATCGAGGAATCTCGTGGCAAGTTGATCGAAAGTAGAGATGGATCTCGACGGAAGCCTCGTGAACCACATGGAAGCGATTCCTTCCAAGAAGATGGGAAAACATCTACACCGAACCGCTTCTGAAGCGTTTGCTCCGTCCATGTACCAGCTATACTTGTATAAATGGGGTTTCGGATCCTTCGTCCCGTCATAGGATGGGATAGTTGGCATCGTGAATTTTTCCGGATATCGCTCATTCTATATCTCATCAGTGAAGGGAGTCCGACTTGGTATAGATCCCCACTCATCATCTCTTCTATTATTATTTTCGTCCATCAATCATTTAACCATATCCGCGATGAATGCCTCTGATGTCCGGTAATCCTGGGGACGGTCATCAGTCACTGCACCAAGTGTTTGGCTTTGCAAACGGTCTTGGCGAGCGGGCTGAAGCCTAAGCTCTCCTGTCTTCGGGAGAACCACTCCCTCGGGATCCCGTTGGCTTGCGGTTGTTCTGACTGGGGCGGTTTTGACATTTTCAGCATTCACAAACGCATTATCATTCTCTTCCAACTTATCAAAATTAAATTGTTCTTCATCCTCTGAATCAAAGAGGTCCATGGCTATATCCTCTCGCGGTCGATTGCTATATCCTCTCGCGGGGTTTTTGTCCCTTGATTCAAGTTCAGGATTGTTGCCTTGCGGCAAGCGTGGTACTTGTATTCTCTTCCGCATTAATTCCCATAGTTCCTGCTGTCCCTCTTTTCTGCGGTTGCTTCCCGTTTTTCCTGTTTAAGCCAGAAACGGAAGTATTTTCTTGCTCTATGGCAGCCGAGGGTTCAACCATAGTTCTTGGAGCAGGGTTTGATTGTAAGGTTAGGAGAGCATTGAACTTTCCATCAGAGCCTCCTGACTGTTCTCCATTTTTTGGTTGATCTCAGCAACCATTTTGTTCAACTCATCCCTAGTAACGACTTCATGCTGACTGGAGGATGCTGGCGCCTGATTTCCCAAGTTAGCACCATTTACTTCAGTTTCTTGAGGATTCACATCCTCTCCAGCTACTACTGCCCCTATGGACCTTCCGAAGGTAGTTCTCCTTCTTCCAGGAGCCATCGATTCCAAGTGGTAGATTTTTCAAGCAAAGATTGAGGATCTAACTTCTGAACCTATCGAATCCAAAGTAGATAGCTAAATTTGGATCTTGACTTGGTCTTCTCAGTGAAAGCGCCAAAATGTTAACCCAAAAAATGGATCAACACCCTGCTTTGAGCGTGAAAACACCAACCCTGTTTTCACAGAGCAATAATGTAGATAATAGATATATAAAAAAATAGTAAGAGAAAGAAGACAAGAAGATTTTTATAGTGGTTTGGCTGTTAACGAAGCCTACGTCCACTTTATAATTTTTATTATAGACCGATTGCTGCTACAAGATGTATTTGATTACAAAGCTTTTGATTATCCTTAGCTAGATTGAATCTCCAAGGTTGGAATCCACTGGAGAATCACAGTGAATTCCTTTGAAGACCGTTGTGAGGGAGGTGAGGAGTGAAGAAAGCTTCCAGCAGAGCTTCAGCCACCGGTCCGGAGAAGATTCCGTTTATGTTGCAGATAAGATGGTATTTATAGAGATCGGAGAGCTATTGGGCAAAGTCTGTTCGCCAGCTGTTTGCAGATGGTCACAAGAAGATGCAGTGAAGCTTAGCTCGCGACCCGAGCCAAAATCATAGATCGCTAGCGATCCATAGCATTGGCTCGAATGCGAGCTAATTACTTAGCCTTTTCCTCTGCTTCACTTTGTTTGGGGTCGCACCTATACGGCGATCCATAGTGTATGGATCGCTGGCGATCCATACACTTAGCATATTTTTGGACTTTGGTTCCTGAATTGTCTTCGTTGTCTTGTGTCAACGTTGTTCGTGTAGTCTCGTTGCACATCGCCTTGTTTCAATGATGATTTTCTTGCTGGTTGTATTTGGCTGCTGATTGGACTAGAAGGATGCTTATCTCTCGACTTAATTAACTCAAAATCTCATCAAACTCAGTCACCGCTTCTGTAATATGAATTGGATCACGATGCAAGAAAACAGGTTGAACATTGAGTTGTACCTATGGATTGTTAGCGATCCATGTCCATAGAGGATTTTCTCATCTTCTTCTTGACTCTCTTTGGCTGGTTACTCTAACTCCTTCGGTTGACTTCTGAGCTATTCTGACTCGACCAAGTTGTTCTGACTTCTCTTGGATCCGCTTGGGTTAAAAACCCGAATAACAAGATATATCAATGGGGCATCAAATGTTGCATTATTGTTATCCTGTCACTTGGCCCGGCTACAAGGTGATAATTACAAAGGCTTTGATTAAGTTTGGGTAAGACTTGAGTTAGTTAGAGATTGGAGACGTAAGGGATTGATCCGTTTTGGATAGTCCGGCATATGTGCATTGTTCGGCCTATATACATGGGTCGGCCTATATGCATGGTTCGGCCGAGGGAGGAGAGACGTGTCACACGGTCTTGTGAGATAACGTATGTCGCTCGGCCAAAGAAAGATGTTGGTAGGAACTCCAGATATACCGCTCGGCTTAGAGGAGAAGTTCGTCGCTCGGCTGAGGGAGATATGGTTTCGTTCGGATTGGGTAGTTCCGTATATGTCGTTCAGTCCAGATGCTCCGGCATGCACCGAACGGTTAAGGGAGTGAAGCCATACATGGTTCGGCTAAGGAGTTTTTTCTCAATCCAGTTTCAGTGCTCGTGGCTCAGTCGAAGTGGTTCAAAACGCATGGTTCGGTCGGATTGAATTGGAACGCGTGGCTCGGTCAACGACGTAAGTCGCATATGGCTCGGCCTAGACGGGTTAGCAGGTGTTGTTCGTAGAAGGGGAGTTGGTGTCGTTCGGTCAGAAGTGGTTCGGTACGAGGTGAAGGAGTTAGCCAATTCTTGGAAGCCAACATCGAGGTGAGGAGGTCGACATTGCTTTGCTCCGAGATCTACTACGAGTTGCTCTGAGTTCTTTAGAGGTTTACTTCGGCTTATTTGCTTAATGGCCAATAATCAGCCGCGATGGTTCGACATTCCTTGTTCGGCCGAGGGTCGTTCGGCACGCCTGGATCGGCCAGCCTGAGTTCAACATATTTGGGCCAAGTCATCTTTGCTCCTAGGCCTGAGAAGAAAGTCCAGCCTATCTTCGTCTATAAATAGAGGGGCAGGGGTGCAGTGAAGAGGGACCTTCTTTTGGAAGAACTCCAAGGAAACTCTGTCATTTTTGATACTCTGCTATTTTCGATTCAAACTTGTATTCAAGTGGTTTGTTTACAAATTGTATCTGTATTCAAGTGATAGGGAAAGTAATAAAGATCATATTCAAAGTGGACGTAGGCAGTTACGCCGAACCACTATAAATCTGGTGTTTTCGTTCTGTTATTCTTTTTGCACTCAATTGCGTTATTTTTCTATTTTAATTTATTTTCTTCATTAATCTCTCTACATATCTTTATTCAATGGTGTTAATGACCAATTTTGGTGCTAACATTTTGGTGCTTTCACTGAGAATTGAATTCTCAGCTTGATTGGATCTCATCATCTACTAGTGGATTTCCATATTCGCGACATAGATCCAGTTGTTTACCAGCAAACTTCCTATTCTACTCAGATTTTAAAGAAGGAAGCTATTAGCCATGGGATTGGATTTACTGATGTACGCAAGATCTTGGGATTGGATGTTGAAGTTTGCACTCAAGCTAAACGAAGGCTGGCACTTCTCTGAAGGCAATTCAGCTGATCTCTCATATGGCCGAACCCTCACCAAGGAATTGCGTATATGCCGACCGCCCTAGCCGAGCCACTCTTGGCCGAGCCACCCTTGGCCGAACCGCCTTCGCCGAACCGCCTTCGCCGAACCGCATTGGCCGAGCCACCCTTGGCCGAACCGCATTGGCCGAACGGCCTTGGCCGAGCCACCCTTAGCCGAACGGTCTTGGCCGAGCCACCCTTGGCCGAACCGCCTTCGCCGAACCGCATTGACCGAACGGACTTGGCCGAACCACTCTTGGCCGATCCACCATGCCTACACTACAACACCGAACCACCTTCTATTTTGTGCTTTACAAGCATGCCGACCCAGTGTTACCGATCGCATATATACCGATCCATCTAGTTACCCCCAAAAATATGGATCGGGTACTACCCTTATTTTAAAAAAACACTTTTTCGGGTACGACCCAAATTTAAGAAAAAGGCTCTAAAAAAATTCGGGTGGAAACCCACCCGAACCCTAGCCGCAGCGCAGTGCCTCCGAATAGTGAATTCAAAACTCAACCTAATGAAGGAACATTCTATCAACTTCCCTGACATCCTATGACTGACCATGACATAGAGGATCAAGCGACAGCTTCTGAATGACAACAAGGGAATGGACAAGCAACCGCTACTCAAACGATACTCCCAACGGTTGGAGAACATGGATGATATGACTATAGGCAAACGCCAAGATGACTCCAAGCGCCATTCTTCACTGACCCAGCACTTCGAATTTAGTGACTCCAAGCAAACCAATGTTTGAATCTAAGCAATTTGTTCCAAATGCTAACAAGGATATCATACTGGTCGCGTTTGAGGGGAGTCAACCTCCAGATATATTTTGGCAGCTAGTTAGCTGGAGAGCCTCCTACGACCGTGGATCGTTTCTGTTATAAAATGAATCAGAACCAAAGTGAGGAGGAGTGGAGCAGGCTAGGAAAAATAACAATGCAGGCCCGTTGGCTAAGGATTCTGATTCCAGTAGATAAAACAAGATCTCAAAGTTCAACCCATATGCTCTTTGAAAGATTCAATCGATAGCCTCTACTTGGAGACTCGCGACTCAGAGTGGTACTGAAAACCAACCTCGAGAAAGTCCACCAAAGTCCAAAGAAAATCAAGGGAATGTTGTATATTCCAAGATGCACACTGATCCTCACACTGGCGATTACAGACACCTCCGAGGTATGATCGAAAAGCTGATCTGGAAAGGAAAGCTTTAACAGTATGTGCAAGTCCTGCGGAATGGCGGGCAGCGAACATCCGATGCCTATCAATAAAGAACTAGGATTATCAATTGGATTGCTAACGGCCGACATCCATTTGAAGGGAGCTAGGGCCAAAGTTGAATAGCGAGCACACGATGATGCTTCACTGATCAATGAGATGTGACCAAGTACTCAGAGTTGGCCGCCAACCAATCCACGCAGACCATGATCGGACCTGTGGAGTTTTATCAAGACGAGCATGATTCGACCACTCATCATCAACCATATGCCTTTGATTTGAGGCCATGGACTAGAGATGGAAAAGCTCGTCACGGTCAGCCTTATACAAAGCGTTCGTAATTGACCGTCCTTCGTCGACCTCCATATTTGATTTGGTGGCCTAAGCAAGGCTTGGAATGAATGTGGCCCGATCATCCATTCCTCGTGTCATAAAGTAAAGTTCGATAAAATACATATGCCTCTCCTGAAGCTCAATGATGCCGGAATCTAACTAGAGCGGACGTGATTTGGTCATCTACACATCAACTCCTACCCGGAACACAAGAGGTAGTTCGAAAGCCCAACTTGAAGTAGCTGTGATGGACTGCCTACTCATCAACCATCGCTCCCAATACATGGACACGATTGCACCTTGGAACATATGCAACTTAGTTTGTCTACTCGGTGATACATTGTCCTCGTTTTCTAGAAAGAGATACGAAGCAAATTGTGCGAGACTTGATTATCCAACCCCAGCATGGATGTGATCCAACCATCTATCATATACCTCCTTCCTTGACTTGATTGGAAGATCTATAATCACCAAGCGGACGAGAATCTACCGTCCATTTTTCAAGTTTCATCCTTGATGCTGGGGGCAGAGTCACATTTCATGAGCAAACGTGGTTCGATCGTTCATTCAACAACATTAGCCTCGATACAGTAAATGAAATACAAATCAAACAGGTGGAAATACGACTGCTTTCAACAAAAATCTCTAAGTCCCTTGTAACGATCTAGAATTATTAACCCTGCCTAATAAAACAGAATAGTATAATTACTTGTCTAATAAAACAAGAGAGAATTATTAACCTTGCCTAATAAAACAGAACAGTATAATTACTTGCCTAATAAAACAAAATAGCATAATGATTATTATATTCCATCTAAATGATTTCTATTGGACCAAAACCTGGTCGAATCAGGTTCTGCCATGCGGCTGGTTGCCATTGGACCAAAATTTGGTCGAATCAAATTAAGCCATCTAAATGATTGCCATTGGACCAAAATGTGGTCGAATCAAATTAAGCCATCTAAATGATTTCTATTGGACCAAAATGTGGTCGAATCAAATTAAGCCATCTAAATGATTTCTATTGGACCAAAATGTGGTCGAATCAAATTAAGGCATCTAAATGATTTCTATTGGACCAAAATGTGGTCGAATCAAATTAAGCCATCTAAATGTTTTCTATTGGACCAAAATATGGTCGAATCAAATTAGGCTATAGGAAATGACTAAAGTACCCTTCTCTTCACCTATAAATAGCCAAGTCCATATCTCATTTTATTTCATTCACAAACTAAAGAAAGGAGGAGTGGATCCCACGGTGAGAAACTATATCACTTAATATAATGTTTATATTGGTTGTGATTGGTTGAATGGATTGATAGTTATGGATGTTTTAACTATATAATAGTTATATCAGTATTTAATTGTTAAATATTCAGTTATACCATATACTGCTTGTTTGGATGATATGAATGTATATATGGATGATTAATAGTGATAACACTGCACGTTACACTTATTATACACACCCATTTGGATTTAAACGAATAAGTGTTAAGTGTTGTTTGAAAACCCTTGTTGAATGCTTGTTTAATTTGTTTTGCTAAAATATAGTTTTATTTCCTTGTTTGACTATTTGGTTGGTTAATTAATTATTTTAAAATTTAGAAGTTAAATACTTAATGGGGTATGCGGAAACAACTAGTACACGTGTTTCGTCTGTGAGATCCAAGGACACTTGGACGAGGGACGGAACATGTCGAAGGAAAAGCCCGGATGCTCCAAAATAAATATCAAATCATATTTGAATGGTTTTAGTTGTACAAATACACTATATTTGCGACACTTTTTGTAACGCTTAAATCAATATTTTGATTTTTGAGCTATAAGTGATCAATATTTTCCAAATTTGAAATAGTATGAATAAAGAAATTTAAATGGAGGTTTAAATCGCTTAAATCAAATATGAATTTGATTTGTTGAGACTTAAATTAAAAATCCATTTGGTTCCGAATGGTTTTAAAGGACGCTTATTATTCGGAAAGACCGGGAACGGGAATTTCCCATTCCGAATAATAATACGACGCTATGATTGTGATGAGTCGTATTGAAACGATGATGAAGACCAGGGATCTTCACATCTAATGGACTGCTTGTTGATTTCTCTTCATCGGTTTAGCGGCCGATATAGAAACGATACCCCTATACTTTTAAAGCAGTGGTCCAGATGATGTTTGAAGAATCTTCGGATATGCAAGGGCCTTCCACCTTTTGGGCAAAGGTTGAGGAATAAGGTGCCTTCGGTTTTGTTCAGTCCCAGAACGAACTTGTGGATGGATGGATTGTCTGACATTACATTCTGACTTTATATGATTGATCTTTATTAACGTATTTCTGCTTGGTGGCGGAGAATTTATTCTCTTAGCTTAACACCCTTCCTTGAGATGTATGAACTCAAGGGTTATGCGTTGGTAGAAATCAGTTATGTAATTTTGGATTGGTAATGTGACATTCCGAAGAATGCTATGGATAGGATCAAGGCTTTTGTTGAAAAGCAGAGCCTTGTGGGTACGAGACTTTACGAACCTCACACCCCGGGAATGGCCGAAACAGGAATGGATGCGGCAAGGTGTAGGATGTCTATTCCCTTCTAGATATATATAGTGATACCATGGTATGGAGCCCAGGTATTCACTTTGTGGATTATATATTTATATAGCTGTACTGTGGTCTTACACGCCCAGTATTTGTTTGATGTGGATGTTGGAAAAGATCGGGGCCCCATTTTAAAGGTTGGTAACAACCGGGGGATGGATAGACTTGAGTAAGTAGTTACCATTGAGTGGTAACCCGGTCTTGTGTTGGCAGAGAAACAGTAGTTTCTCGGGACGTCCCTCTAGAGGCGTACCCAATCGTGGATGAGGAAGTTCCTTTGCCTGGTCATTATTGGAAACTCATTCTCCAATACGAACCTTGTACGGTTTTGATTGTATTACCCGCTGTTTAATACAGTGGCTATAGTAGGCATACCATCATGTAACGTATGCTGGCTAAATTAATAAGTTTATTTTGAAAATGGTTTTCAATCACTAAGCACTATAATAATATTAAAAGGATAATTTTAACGTATCAAAGGCATGTTTGACTGTCATAAGGAGAAACCTCGACCATGTGTGCATTTGCATCTTGTGTGCGGATCGAGACCTTATGATAGTTTCATTTTCCAAAAGCATATACGGAACTTGTTTTCAAAAGAAATTATATACTTTTGTTTCTCACACCAGTCCCATGACTGACCTGGAGTTTATTGTTTTTCCCTAAACTCTGGGTGCCCTTATTTTTTCCACACGGGCAGCCTAGAGTCAGGTAATAGATCACCCTGTAGATAGTTGGAGCTGGAGTTGGAGTGTTTATTTGGAGATTTTGGATCAGAGTGAAGATGTCGGTTTTTGGACTCTCTCTGAAGACTTGTTTCTTTAGTTTCTATTTCCGCTGTGTACCTTGTTCAGTTGTACTTCATGATGTTGTATATAGTGATGTAACTATGACTTTCTAATATCACCTTGTATCATCTTTTGTTCTAAATATATATGAGAGCATTTTGTTTCAGCTGTGCATTCTTATTTATACTGATGTTATTTACTGGTAGCAAACCCTACCAATGAGGATTTTAACATTTGGATCTCGACATTGATATCTTTGATATATGATATGTTGATTTTCAAAAGTGAAGAATCCAATTTGATTAGGGAAGATCGTGAATCCTTATCTGTTTGGATTTGACTTGTGTGGATTATAGTTGATTCAAATGGTGAGAATTTACGGGTCTTCACAGTTGGTATCAAAGCTTAAGGTTGAGTAAGAACTTTAGCTTCCAGTAATAACATTAGTCACTCATTAGAGATAGGGTTAGTAACACCCTAGAATGAGTATATCTGAGAGAGCGTTCGAATTTCAAACTTTTCAATTCTTATCTAAATCCTAACTCTTTCTTCCTATCTCAGAGAATGAGTGGAAGAAGAGGAAGAAGAGGTGGCAGTACCACCACTAATGGACGGACTGCTCCAGCGGTTGTAGAAGCAGTTATTCCAATCCAACCAGAAGTAGACTTCTCCGTCTTATGCAAGAAATTCACTAATCTAGGAGGAAAGACATATAAAGGCAAAGAGACGATAATTGAGACACAAGCCTGGATCAAAACATGTGAAAAGATTTTTAAGGGCTTGAATATCAATGATGAGCAAAAAAGGTATCTAGCTACTTGGCAATTGGAAGATGGGGCCCAAAACTGGTGGGAAACTAAAACGATGGAAGAACCAGAAGAAAACTTTTCCTGGTCGAGGTTCAAAAGTGAATTTGAAGAACATTTTTTGCCTGCAGCTGGTGTTGATAGATTGTATGAGGAGTTTGTGGAATTGAAACAAGGTGACATGACTTTTGGAGAATATGTGAAGCGCTTTAATGAGCTTTCTCGATTTGGTTCCGAATTGGTGAGTAACCCTTTAAGGAAAAATCAAAGGTTTGTGAAAGGAATGAAGAAGAGATACCACGGGCGGATGACCATTCATATAAAGCAATCCTTTGCGGATTTAGTGGATATGGGCTATCGTTATGAAGCAGCAGATAAAGAGGAGTCATCTGAAGAAGAGAAAAATGTTGTAAAGAAAGAAGGTGGAAATTCTGGGGGAAATAATAAGAAAAGGAAGTTCCAAGGCAGGAAAAATGACAATAACAAGAAAGGAGGAAACCCGAAAAGTCGTCTATCTGAAGTTACTTGTTACAATTGTCAGGAAAAGGGGCACTATTCTCAGAAATGTACAAAGCCCAAGAAGAAGAACCTGAACTGCTTTGTTTGTCAGAAGCCGGGCCACTTCGTGAAAGACTGTCCCTTGATGAAGCAAGTTCAGAAATCAAATGTTTACGCACTAGAAAATAAGCCTTTATCTTCTAGAGATGCAAAGGGAAAGGGCGTCTTGGAAGGTATTCTTTCTATTTCCAATAGAGATATTCGAGTTTTATTTGACACTGGTGCTTCTCATAGTTTTGTCTCTAAAAATTTGGTTGAAGAACTTAAACTTAAATCCAAAGTAGTAGGAAATCCTCTTTGCGTTAGAAATCCGGTTGGTGGCCCTACGAATATTCGTTTACGATGTAAGAAGATCCCTATCTCATATTCCTATTATCGGTTTCCTCAAAATCTTTATGTTCTTGACTTTGACGAATTTGACACTCTTTTGGGCATGAACTGGTTATCAAAATATAAAGCTAATATAGATTGTGCAAAACGAATTATATCAGTTAAAACCAGTTTTGGAAACTATATTGATATCCCCTGCGAAGATCCTAGTCCGAAACGTGATAAATTGATGTACACCCTAGGATATCCAGATCTCGATATTAAATCTATTCCTATTGTTAGAGATTTTCCTGATGTCTTTGAAGAAGTTAAATCTCTCCCTCCTCATCGTGAAATCGAATTTCGAATTGATCTGGTACCCAATGCCAGACCAGTTGTTCATTCTGTTCGAAGGATGGCCCCAAAGGAGAAACTAGAATTAACCAAACAAACCCTTGAACTATTGGAAAAAGGCTTCATACGTCCAAGCCGTTCCAATTGGGGTTCAGCTGCTGTATTTGTTGCAAAATCTGATGGATCACTGAGAATGTGCTTTGACTATCGAGACCTCAATAAACAAACTTTGAAAAATAAATTCCCTTTGCCTCGTATCGATGAGCTATTTGATCAACTTCATGGAGCTCGTTTCTTCTCTCAGTTGGATCTTGCTCAAGGATTCCATCAATTGAGAATCGCTGAAGATAGTATTCCCCTGACTGCATTTCGAGGACCGGACATCTTCTACGAATGGTTAGTCATGCCATTTGGACTAACCAATGCTCCCGCATTCTTCGTAGATCTGATGACTCGAGTATTTCGGGATGTATTGAACAAATTCGTGCTGGTTTTCATTGATGATATTCTCATCTATTCCAAAACAAAGGAAGAGCATGCAGAACACTTGAGAGTTATTCTGGAAATTCTGAGAAGCAATGTTCTTTATGCTAAATTTTCCAAATGCCATTTTTGGGAGAAGGAAGTCAGATTTCTTGGACACGTAGTTTCTGAGAAAGGTATTGCGGTCGATCCAAGTAAGATTTCAACAATAATGGATTGGAAGCAGCCTACTACACCAAAGGAAGTCAGAAGTTTTCTTGGTTTGGCTGGATATTACCGGAAGTTTGTACAGGATTTCTCTAAGTTGGCTAGTCCCTTGACAAAGCTAACAATGAAAAATGCTAAGTTTATCTGGACACCCCGATGCGAAGAATCTTTTCAGGAATTAAAGAAAAGATTGACCACAGCTCCAGTATTAGCTGTGATTGATGGGAATAAAGATTTATCGGTTTACACTGATGCTTGTGGTGATGGAGTTGGCGCTGTTTTGATGCAGAAAGGAAAGGTGATTGCCTACGCAAGTAGACAATTACGACCCCATGAGAAGAATTATCCAACTCATGATCTTGAGTTACTAGCAGTTATCTTTGCCTTAAAGATATGGAGGCGTTATCTGCTAGGTGAAAAATTCGATATTTTTACTGATCACAAATCGCTTAAGTATCTTTTCACTCAGAAGGATCTTAATCTACGTCAACAACGTTGGTTGGAATTTCTAGCGTCTTATGACTTAGATATCCAATATACTCCTGGAAAAGCCAATCTGGTTGCCGATGCTTTGAGTCGGAAGCATTCTGTCCTTGCTTATTTGGTAATAACCCCAAATCTGATAGAGAAGATCGCTAACAAACAAAAGGAAGACCAGTTTCTCCAAAATATATATGGAAGAATTCAACGAGGCGAAGATACAAGTTTTGAGCTGGACAATAGAAACATTGTGAAATTGAAAGGAAGAATTTGTGTTCCTGATGACAAGGAGCTAAAGAAGGAAGTGTTGGATGAATGCCACAAGTCAAAATATAGCATCCATCCTGGGGTAAACAAAATGTATCGAGACATCAAGAGAACCTTCTGGTGGAAGACAATTAAAAGAGACATCTCTATTTATATAAGCAAGTGTGCTACCTGCCAGCAGATCAAGAGTGATCAGCAAAAGCCAGCAGGACTTCTACAACCCTTGGAGATTCCAGCCTGGAAATGGGATCAAGTTTCCATGGACTTTATTGATGGGTTGCCTCAAACGAAAAAGGGGAATGAAGGTATATGGGTTATTGTAGATCGCCTTACTAAAACTGCACATTTTATTCCAGTAAAACCCACTAGAACCGCATCAAGTTTAGCTGATATTTATATCAAAGAAATAGTTCGATTGCATGGAGTCCCAAGCAGTATAGTAAGTGATCGTGATCCAATTTTCACGAGTCATTTTTGGGAAGCTTTCCAAACTGCGTTGGGAACAAAGCTAAATCTTAGCACTGCATATCACCCGCAGACAGACGGACAGACAGAAAGAGTCAACCGGATTCTGGAGGATCTTTTGAGAGCTTGTATTCTAGACTTCAAAGGATCATGGGAGGATCACTTGCATTTGGTAGAATTTTCATATAATAACAGCTACCAAGCAAGTATCGGGATGGCTCCATTTGAAGCGTTATATGGTCGACCTTGTCGATCACCGGTATGTTGGGTTGAAACAGGGGATCATCTTGTATTGGGACCAGATATGATTAGGGAAGCTTCTGATAAGGTTGAATTTATCAGAAAAAAAATTGAAGGTTGCTCAAAGCCGTCAGAAAAGCTATGCTGATAATCGAAGACGTGCTTTGGAATTCCAAGTAGGGGATTCAGTATTCTTGAAGGTTTCACCAATGAGAGGAGTTATTCGTTTTGGGAAGACGGATAAACTCGCTCCTCGATTTATTGGACCTTCCCCATTCTGGAAAGAATTGGACCACTAGCTTATCGTATACAATTACCAAACTGGCTAGCTGGGGTCCATAATGTATTTCATGTGTCTCATCTGAGGAAGTACGTTCATGATCCCGATCAGATCATTGAAGAAATTGCTCAGCAGGATGTGGAGATCACTCCTGAATTATCATTGAAGAGAGAACCACTTAAAATCATCGATCGGGATGAGAAGAAATTGAGACGCAAGGTGGTTAGGTTGGTCAAAGTCCAGTGGAGTGGAGATCCAAACGACTGCACTTGGGAAACTGAGGAAAGCATGAAGAAAGCTTATCCCAGATACAGAGTCGACATTCCATCTTAGTCTATCTTATTGGTAAATTCAAATTCCTTATCTTTTCAGTTTTTCCTTCTTATTAATTTCGAGGACGAAATTCTTTAAGGAGGGGCGGTTGTAACGATCTAGAATTATTAACCCTGCCTAATAAAACAGAATAGTATAATTACTTGCCTAATAAAACAAGAGAGAATTATTAACCTTGCCTAATAAAACAGAACAGTATAATTACTTGCCTAATAAAACAAAATAGCATAATGATTATTATATTCCATCTAAATGATTTCTATTGGACCAAAACCTGGTCGAATCAGGTTCTGCCATGCGGCTGGTTGCCATTGGACCAAAATTTGGTCGAATCAAATTAAGCCATCTAAATGATTGCCATTGGACCAAAATGTGGTCGAATCAAATTAAGCCATCTAAATGATTTCTATTGGACCAAAATGTGGTCGAATCAAATTAAGCCATCTAAATGATTTCTATTGGACCAAAATGTGGTCGAATCAAATTAAGGCATCTAAATGATTTCTATTGGACCAAAATGTGGTCGAATCAAATTAAGCCATCTAAATGTTTTCTATTGGACCAAAATATGGTCGAATCAAATTAGGCTATAGGAAATGACTAAAGTACCCTTCTCTTCACCTATAAATAGCCAAGTCCATATCTCATTTTATTTCATTCACAAACTAAAGAAAGGAGGAGTGGATCCCACGGTGAGAAACTATATCACTTAATATAATGTTTATATTGGTTGTGATTGGTTGAATGGATTGATAGTTATGGATGTTTTAACTATATAATAGTTATATCAGTATTTAATTGTTAAATATTCAGTTATACCATATACTGCTTGTTTGGATGATATGAATGTATATATGGATGATTAATAGTGATAACACTGCACGTTACACTTATTATACACACCCATTTGGATTTAAACGAATAAGTGTTAAGTGTTGTTTGAAAACCCTTGTTGAATGCTTGTTTAATTTGTTTTGCTAAAATATAGTTTTATTTCCTTGTTTGACTATTTGGTTGGTTAATTAATTATTTTAAAATTTAGAAGTTAAATACTTAATGGGGTATGCGGAAACGACTAGTACACGTGTTTCGTCTGTGAGATCCAAGGACACTTGGACGAGGGACGGAACATGTCGAAGGGAAAGCCCGGATGCTCCAAAATAAATATCAAATCATATTTGAATGGTTTTAGTTGTACAAATACACTATATTTGCGACACTTTTTGTAACGCTTAAATCAATATTTTGATTTTTGAGCTATAAGTGATCAATATTTTCCAAATTTGAAATAGTATGAATAAAGAAATTTAAATGGAGGTTTAAATCGCTTAAATCAAATATGAATTTGATTTGTTGAGACTTAAATTAAAAATCCATTTGGTTCCGAATGGTTTTAAAGGACGCTTATTATTCGGAAAGACCGGGAACGGGAATTTCCCATTCCGAATAATAATACGACGCTATGATTGTGATGAGTCGTATTGAAACGATGATGAAGACCAGGGATCTTCACATCTAATGGACTGCTTGTTGATTTCTCTTCATCGGTTTAGCGGCCGATATAGAAACGATACCCCTATACTTTTAAAGCAGTGGTCCAGATGATGTTTGAAGAATCTTCGGATATGCAAGGGCCTTCCACCTTTTGGGCAAAGGTTGAGGAATAAGGTGCCTTCGGTTTTGTTCAGTCCCAGAACGAACTTGTGGATGGATGGATTGTCTGACATTACATTCTGACTTTATATGATTGATCTTTATTAACGTATTTCTGCTTGGTGGCGGAGAATTTATTCTCTTAGCTTAACACCCTTCCTTGAGATGTATGAACTCAAGGGTTATGCGTTGGTAGAAATCAGTTATGTAATTTTGGATTGGTAATGTGACATTCCGAAGAATGCTATGGATAGGATCAAGGCTTTTGTTGAAAAGCAGAGCCTTGTGGGTACGAGACTTTACGAACCTCACACCCCGGGAATGGCCGAAACAGGAATGGATGCGGCAAGGTGTAGGATGTCTATTCCCTTCTAGATATATATAGTGATACCATGGTATGGAGCCCAGGTATTCACTTTGTGGATTATATATTTATATAGCTGTACTGTGGTCTTACACGCCCAGTATTTGTTTGATGTGGATGTTGGAAAAGATCGGGGCCCCATTTTAAAGGTTGGTAACAACCGGGGGATGGATAGACTTGAGTAAGTAGTTACCATTGAGTGGTAACCCGGCCTTGTGTTGGCAGAGAAACAGTAGTTTCTCGGGACGTCCCTCTAGAGGCGTACCCAATCGTGGATGAGGAAGTTCCTTTGCCTGGTCATTATTGGAAACTCATTCTCCAATACGAACCTTGTACGGTTTTGATTGTATTACCCGCTGTTTAATACAGTGGCTATAGTAGGCATACCATCATGCAACGTATGCTGGCTAAATTAATAAGTTTATTTTGAAAATGGTTTTCAATCACTAAGCACTATAATAATATTAAAAGGATAATTTTAACGTATCAAAGGCATGTTTGACTGTCATAAGGAGAAACCTCGACCATGTGTGCATTTGCATCTTGTGTGCGGATCGAGACCTTATGATAGTTTCATTTTCCAAAAGCATATACGGAACTTGTTTTCAAAAGAAATTATATACTTTTGTTTCTCACACCAGTCCCATGACTGACCTGGAGTTTATTGTTTTTCCCTAAACTCTGGGTGCCCTTATTTTTTCCACACGGGCAGCCTAGAGTCAGGTAATAGATCACCCTGTAGATAGTTGGAGCTGGAGTTGGAGTGTTTATTTGGAGATTTTGGATCAGAGTGAAGATGTCGGTTTTTGGACTCTCTCTGAAGACTTGTTTCTTTAGTTTCTATTTCCGCTGTGTACCTTGTTCAGTTGTACTTCATGATGTTGTATATAGTGATGTATCTATGACTTTCTAATATCACCTTGTATCATCTTTTGTTCTAAATATATATGAGAGCATTTTGTTTCAGCTGTGCATTCTTATTTATACTGATGTTATTTACTGGTAGCAAACCCTACCAATGAGGATTTTAACATTTGGATCTCGACATTGATATCTTTGATATATGATATGTTGATTTTCAAAAGTGAAGAATCCAATTTGATTAGGGAAGATCGTGAATCCTTATCTGTTTGGATTTGACTTGTGTGGATTATAGTTGATTCAAATGGTGAGAATTTACGGGTCTTCACAGTCCCTGAAGCGGACTAGAGTACTCAGAGTCCCCAGAGCGCGGACTAGAGTATAAACGACTTGACAAAAATCTCTAAGTCCTTGAAGCGGACTAGAGTACTCTGAGTCCCCAGAGCGCGGACTAGAGTATAAACGACTTGACAAAAATGTCTAAGTCCCTGAAGCGGACCAGAGTACTCTGAGTCCGCAGAGCGCGGACTAGAGTATAAACGACTTGACAAAAATGTCTAAGTCCCTGAAGCGGACCAGAGTACTCTGAGTCCGCAGAGCGCGGACTAGAGTATAAACGACTTGATGAAAATCTCTAAGTCCCTGAAGCGGACTAGAGTACTCTGGGTCCCCAGAGCGCGGACTAGAGTATAAACGACTTGACAAAAATCTCTAAGTCCCTGAAGCGGACTAGAGTACTCTGAGTCCGCAGAGCGCGGACTAGAGTATAAACGACTTCAGAAAAATCTCTAAGTCCTTGAAGCGGGCTAGAGTACTCTGAGTCCCCAGAGCGCGGACTAGAGTATAAACGATTCAAGAATCTCTAAGTCCCCAGAGTGCGGACTAGAGTATAAACGATTCAAGAATCTCTAAGTCCCCAGAGTGCGGACTAGAGTACTCCGAGTCCCCAGAGTGCGGACTAGAGTATAAACAATTCAAAAATCTCTAAGTCCCCAGAGTGCGGACTAGAGTACTCCGAGTTCCCAGAGTGTGGACTATAGTATAAACGAATTAAAAATCTCTAAGTCCCCAGAGTGCGGACTAGAGTACTCTGAGTCCGCAGAGTGCGGACTAGAGTATAAACGAGTTAAAAATCTTTAAGTCCCTAGAGTGTGGACTAGAGTACTCTGAGTACCCAGAGTGTGGACTAGAGTATAAACGATTCAAAAATCTCTAAGTCCCCAGAGTGCGGACTAGAGTACTCTGAGTCCTCGGAGTGTGGACTAGAGTATAAACGATTCAAAAATCTCTAAGTCTCCATAGTGCGGACTAGAGTACTCTGAGTCCCCAGAGTGCGTACTAGAGTATAAACGATTCAAAAATCTCAGCCTCCGGAGCACAGGCTAAAATATACAAGATGGATGGTAAAGCTAAGTAGTAAAGATCATCAGAAAAAACAAAATTTTATTTACTAATCAAGGATTCAGTTTCACTACAACTTCTCCTGAACTCGGAGCAAAAAATCTATTTACAACGACTACGAAAATAAATAGAGATAATTACATAAGCCAGGCTTACTCGCATTGAGCGTGGCATGATAGCTACTTTTTTGACTTCTTCTCCTTCCTCGGTTTCTTTGAAGACTCCTCCCCCAAGCGTTTTTTCTTGGACACCTTGCTTACTAGGGAAGTGGTGTCTGGGGAAGGAAGAGGAACATCCAGTGGCGAGGTTCCACCGGGAAGAATAACTCTAAGTCACCAGAATGCAGAGTGGCGTATAAACACCGATAAATAGATGAGTGGATTCAGACCGTTCTCTATTCCGCAAACTTCGGCCGGAAATCGATAGGAGGAATATTAACTCGCTAAAGATGGAGTTCGACCATCCGACTTGTGGCCTGGCCAAATCAATGCTAGGAACAGGAGTACAAATCACTAAAAGCTGAATACGACAGCTCATTATAGCTCTAGCCTGGCGTTCTTTACAACTTAAGGCAACGACTGCAAGGAGGCGTCAACACAGAATCAATCGAAACGGCATCTAAAGCTACGAGCGACCGACTATATCATACCTCAGATCGAGAGTCAATATCGATCTGCACCAAGCACATACGAATGTGACCCGAATGTCCCTTGAAAAACTATAACCACCAGAGCGTGGAAAGGAGAGTAAACCACGAAGACTTGGTCATTAATTCTCCAGCACCCTCCTTCGATCCGTCAGTAGAAGTATGAAACTAGATGATCATGACCCGACTGCACTTGAGCCAACTTTACCCCGAGATCTGATTACAGAACATGAACCAAAATGGACGTGGCTGACCGTTCAGTACCCAACTTACGCCCTTAAACTGACGAGGCATCGGAGTATTCCCCTTGGAATGAAAAACCACAATACAATCTAGGATAGGCGAGACTCAGCCTCCTATCAACTAATATCCCACGATTCAACGGGAAAAAGAGCAAAGCTAAAGTGGGCATGGCTGGCCTTCCTACTTATCGGTATATGCCCCAGACTTGGGGGCACGAGCGAGAAGCAGGATGAATGTGAACCGATTATTCACCAATCGACTCTATGTCTTTGGAGTTTAGGTGCGAGTATAAACATAGCTAGGACGAAACTCAACCATCCACAGTACATTTATCAACCCGAGACTGGGAGCATAAGCGTGATCATCCAAAGACTGGCTACGATAGCTCAATATTGAAACTTATATATAGTGTTTACAACTATTCAAGGCTATGACCGAAAGAATGCCTAGCGATAAAATCATTAAATCGATGCCTAAGCTCGTGGGCAACTGACTATCACTCCAACCCGAAGGACAGGTAAAGGATCATGAATGCATTGAATGGAAAGCGCGTTACTCGAATATATAAGCAAATTCAAACTAAAAGCAAGATCCAGCTGTGCAGCTTCACGCAACTCGAGGCTAACCCCTACTCGGCATTTTCTTCAACGTGCTTCTAAGCCTGATCTTGGGCCATTTGCAGACAATCGATCAAAGCATTTCGAGCCCTTCACTATCAGACTTAATAACTCATGACCAGACTCTAGGATTCGACAAGAGTATCCATCAACATTGACCGTCCTAACCAGATTTCGCATTGAATGTTACACAAAATAGTTACATCTGAACTCAAAGAATCCGAGATTGCACCCGCTGAGCTGACAGTCGACATTACAGTCAGCCATGGTGACCCTTCACGGGTGTAGAAGATCGGATCACAGCTCAGTGCAATGATGATAAAAAAATTAGATGGATTTCTCTGAATAAATGATGATATGTTCCATTGGACCTATTCTGACATGCGTGTGTGATTTCACGACTATCGCGAGCCATGCATTGAATATCGACCTAAAGCTACAAAAGCTAGCGTCATACAACGACCTGAGACGTCTGAAAGAGTACTTAAATAGAATATCGAACTAAGCCAATTTGATACCACTTATTTCCCACGAAGAGCTACCCAAGTACGGAAATTAGCAGACCTTATATCTGAATTCACTGCATCAGACGACTACTCAAAGAGTATTGAATAAACAACCAACAAATGGAAAATGTACGCGGATGGAGCATTCAATGATCAATGTTATGGCGCAGGAATCGTGTTAATGACTCTCGAGGAACGATTGATCTGCTACGCCCTGAAACTCAATTTCCGTGTAGCAAACAACGAAGCTAAGTATGAAGCCTCGACCGCTAGCCTCAAACTTGCTAGAGAACTTGGAGTGGAAACTTTAAATACCTTTTGTGATTCCTGATTAGTAGTATGCAAAGTTAGGGAAGTTATTCTTATCGAGGGGCATAGTCTTGCTCCTTATCTCGGCCGGGTCCAAGAGCCGGCCGGGTCCAAGAGCTACTAGCCGACTTCACGTATTACATCATTACACACATCCTCAGTGAACGAAATGAAAAGAGTCAAGTCACTGGCCAAGCTGGCCAGTTTCAGGGACGTGCAACGGACATACTTTGTTTCGGTTGAAGTACTTAATATTCTAAGCATTGACGGATGAAGATCGGCTAAATCTTGGAGACAGAGCCAGAAAAGGGGTCATCGATGACTCCTATCAAAGACTATCTACAGTGAGGAATTCTTACTGAACGGAGGAATGGAAAACGACAGATTCTCCTCAAAGCTTCATGCCAAATCATCCAAGAAGAAGTGGAGTTTATCCATTCCCATGCTTCGGTGAATCACTCATGATGATATCAAATGAGTCTTGAGTGAAGTCTATGAAGAAGAATGCGGCGATTGCATCAGGGGGCAAACCCTGACCAAGAAAATACTCTACTATGAGTTTTACTGGCCGACTATCAATCAAGATGCGGTTGATCATGCTGGACAATGCGATGAGTGCAAGATGTTGGCAAAAAATTCGAGAGCCCTGCCGATGGAAATTACTCAAATGGCTAGTCCATAACCGTTTGCCACCTGGGGGCATTGACATCATCGTCTCCTTGCTAATCCTAAAGGTGGTGCGAAATACATCATCGTAGCAGCTGATTACTTCACCAAATGGGCAGATGCAGAGCTTTTAACCACGACCAAGATGAAGAAAATAATCGACTTCGTCGTCCGTAACATCATTTGTCATTATGACCTTCCACGATCCATTATAACTGGTTGAAGCTATGAACAAAATCATAAAGTCTATTCTGAAGAGAGGTTTGGAAAAGGCTAGAGGTAAATGGATGGATGAACTCTCAACAACATTATGGGCTTATAGAACTACCCATGAGTCCATGGCTGGCCGTACTCCCTTCACCCTTGCTTACGGCTCCGAGGTCGTCATCCATGTAGAACTTGAAGTCCCCTCTCATCAAGTGGTTGATTACAACCCTTATTTCACAAAAAATATAAACAAGGAACTGCAATCGAATTGCAATTAAACTAGATGGAATTGGTGACGACTTATGAGCATATAAAACGCATCCGAGAGCCAATGACAAGAACGTGTGCCCGAACATGCACGTGTATATTCGAAAAAATTCGACTTCTTGAAATCAACAGAAATTGAATTTTCACTTAGGGTTATTAAGAAACGACTGGATCAGATAGCCGAAGCTTACTAGCCCAGTAGAACCGGACACGGATGGCCACTGATGAACTACAATCCTGAATTTATACTATTGGGAATCGACCAAGCGTCATGACGGCGGAAGAAGGATACGACACTTTGGAGGATAAAATTGAAGGATAATGACTATTCAGGAAACATGGTGGATTTCTTTCCGGAGACTCTAACTTGCTTCGATTCAAAGCGCGTCATGTTGGTTCACACGACGCACTTTGGGGGGCAAATGTTATCCGATCACTTGGCCCGACTGCAAGGTGATAATTACAAAGGCTTTGATTAAGTCTGGGTAAGACTTGAGTTAGTTAGAGATTGGAGACGTAAAGGATTGATCCATTTTGAGTAGTCCGGCATATGTGTATTGTTCGACCTACATACATGGGTCGACCTGTATGCATGGTTCGACCGAGGGAGGAGAGACGTGTGTCACACGGTCTTGTGAGATAACGTATGTCGCTCGGCCAAAGAAAGATGTTGGTAGGAACTCCAGATATACCGCTCGGCTTAGAGGAGAAGTTTGTCGCTCGGCAGAGGGAGATATGGTTTCGTTCGGATTGGGTAGTTCCGTATATGTCGTTCAGTCCAGATGCTCTGGCATGCACCGAACGGTTAAGGGAGTGAAGCCATACATGGTTCGGCTAAGGAGTTTTTGCTCAATCCAGTTTCAGTGCTCGTGGCTCAGTCGAAGTGGTTCAGAACGCATGGTTCGGTCAGATTGAATTGGAATGCGTGGCTCAGTCAACGACGTAAGTCGCATATGGCTCGACCTAGACGGGTTAGCAGGTGTTGTTCGTAGAAGGGGAGTTGGTGTCGTTCGGTCAGAAGTGGTTCGGTACGAGGTGAAGGAGTTAGCCAATTCTTGGAAGCCAACATCGAGGTGAGGAGGTCGACATTGCTTTGCTCCGAGATCTACTACGAGTTGCTCTGAGTTCTTTAGAGGTTTACTTCGGCTTATTTGCTTAATGGCCAATAATCAGCCGCGATGGTTCGGCATTCCTTGTTCGACCGAGGGTCGTTCGGCACGCCTGGATCGGCCAGCCTGAGATTAACATATTTGGGCCAAGTCATCTTTACTCCTAGGCCTGAGAAGGAAGTCCAGCCTATCTTCGTCTATAAATAGAGGGGCAGAAGTGCAGTGAAGAGGGACCTTCTTTTGGAAGAACTCCAAGGAAACTCTGCCATTTTTGATACTCTCCTATTTTCGATTCAAACTTGTATTCAAGTGGTTTGTTTACGGATTGTATCTGTATTCAAGTGATAGGGAAAGTAATAAAGATCATATTCAAAGTGGACGTAGGCAGTTACGCTGAACCACTATAAATCTGGTGTTCTCGTTTTCGTTGTTCTTTTTGCACTCAATTGCGTTATTTTTCTGTTTTAATTTACTTTCTTCATTAATCTCTCTACATAACTCTATTCAAGGGTGTTAGTGACCAATTTTGATGCTAACAATTATGTTATGAAGGATCAAAATTTACCGTTAGAGGATATGTAGATTCAGATTTTGAAAGTGATTTTCGTAAAAGTATGTCCACCACATGTAATGTTTTTACGCGTACCATGGGAGCTGCGAGTTGGCTTTCAGAACGGCAATCTGCAATATATTGTGACTACTTCTACAACAAAAGCAAAACATATCACATCATCAAATGCAAGCAAAGAGATAATATGGCTGCAAATATTATTTGAGGAGCTCGAACACAAAGTAGAGACAACTGCTTCATTTAGTGGTATTCAAAGCGCTTTGCACTTGACAAAAAATCCATCCTTTCATTCAAGTTCAAGGACAAATCATATTCGAGTGAAATATCATTTTATTCATGAAAAAGTTGAAGAAGTGTGGTTTTTCAGAAGTTCCATAAAAATAAAAATAAACTAATCCAGGCAGACGCACTAACGAAACTGATAAATCGTGACAAGTTTACATGGTGATGATCCTCTATCGATCTAGCAGATACGGACGTAGCATGAAATGGAAACAGCGGAACACACAGAAGAGATAAGATTATAAAAGGACTTTAAATTAGAGTAGAGACTGTTAACGATTGTAAAGCCATTTTGTGCCACCTTGAAATTTGTGTTGGTTGATGGCAACTAAATTGTTTGGAAACTACGGGATTGATAGCTCCATCTCGAAGTAAACTCTCTAGTATCCAAAAACCAACCCAACACAAGCACATGACAGATTATGAAGAATTTCATTCAAGTTCAACGGTTTAGTTTAATTCCATGTCTAGGGGAAAAAAAGAGTTTATGAGAGTGTGTTTTGTAAGTGAATTCTTTCTCCTATCATAAAAAAAGAGGATATTGTCATTTGTATTCCTTTTATTTTAAAGAGAATCAATGAAATCTTCATACTGTTTATCTGCTTTTTTTTCTTCTTTTTTCTTTTTAGTTTTTTTCTCCAATTTAGTTGGAGTATTTCCACATTATGTTCATTTATTTTTTTAGTTTTCATTTCTACTTTCGTATCTATTTGTGCATCGGTTTCACAACTAAAATTCCTAATAATAAGATTGACATACCATTAGTGTATTTGCAGTTTCAACATCCTCATTTCTATCATAGAAGTTTCTTGCCAATGGTAAAACTTGCTCGCCTATCTTGTGCCCTTGTTGAAGCCAAGACCGCTCTGAAAATTAGAATAATAATTATTTTATATTCCAAAACAATCAATGCTATCTCTGCGATTTGCATCAGTTCATTTTGAGTATGCTGGAGTCTTTGTTCAGACAATTTATCATTTTAAATTTAGTAACATTTCCATTTAGGAACGAAATTGTGACTAAAAACAAGGGTTTACAACCTGGAATATGTTCTGAGTCGTCGGTCAACTTCAGAATACGAGTTATTCAGTCAAGTTCAAGGGATATATATTCATAATTTTCAACTGCCATAATATATCACACTTGCCTTTTTGCAGGATAATTACACCTGATGGGTCGTATCCATCCATTTCTTGCTCCTCATTTTCAATTTTAAACTTTATCCAATTTCCAAAATAGTCAATTGCTCGGCCAAAGAAATTGCCAGCAACCAATATGGTGTAGATAACCATGATCAGTGGATAAATTTTGTTAAATCCTTTCCCAAAGAAGGGGACAGCATCATCAATGTTTCCCATTCTCTGTGTTGCAATATATAACCGAGTTACCAAAAGTTGGATGTGGCAAAACAAAGGTTGTTTTTGTTGTTGTAGAATCAGTGCTTTATATTTACTATAGCATAAGTTAATAAGCACCGAATGTACTAAACTACGTATTATCAATGGCAGCATGGCCAATTCTATTGAACCTTAATACATACTATCCATGTTCCAAAAACTTTCCTAACTTCTACACCCCAACTCTTAGATTAGAGCACCCAATAGGGATACTTTGTGAGTATCAGTATTCACAATATACCCCAACAGACTAGCAAGTGAGTATATTTATGCATTAGGTAGTAAGAAGCTGCTACTCACTAGCATTGACTTATTCGATGTTCAGAATATCAGATAACTAAATGGACTAATCAAAATTTATATTTCGTGAGACAAGTCAACGATTGTTATTACCATATATTGGGGTATGGGTGAATATTTTACTAAAAATTTGTCCACGTTTGCATAGGAAAGTTTCCTACCCCTTGTTGGAGTTGCTCTTACATAGAACAATTTTTTTCTAATATCCTTCTCTCTCGTTTTTTTTTCACCAACAAAATAAACCAATGCATTTTAAATTTATCGATTCTCCGTTTATAATATATCCGTTACAAAATAGATTTAGTGAATATACTGATAAAATTTTATTATTATTATTTTCATGTACAAATTTTGATTGTTTTTTATTTAGATTGTTTCATTTAAATGCAGAAATGATGCAATTATAAATCACAAAACATCATCTTGAAAATCAACAAGGTACAGCAACTGCATGGTGACTTTGTAAAACCACATACCCTCCTGTTAGGATTTAAGACAACGCTGCTACTTGACAACACTAAAAAGGCTCCCTAGTTAGTGCAAAAATTCAACTTTTGCAAATCTAAAGTCAAAAAAGAGAAGGAAAAAATTGCACACTTGTGATTCAAATCCAAATATGTTTTCTTCAAATTCCATGATCAACTAACACAATAGTGCAAAGATCCAGCAATGTTTGTTAATTGATTGAGCTGTTAAGGATTTCTTGAATTTGGAATTTTTTTTTCAAATATACATATATGTGTACACACACACACACATATTATATGTATATGTATATGGCTGAAAGCTATAATTTTGAAAATTTGAACTATAGACAGTAAGTGTTGGCATTCAAATAGCATTGACCTTTAATGGCATGCTAAAGTTTTTGTGATGTTACAGGGATGAATTATCAGTAAACCATCAAATACCAACAATAGGTATAAGCGATGATGTATATAAAATGATACATAACAAAAGGAAACATGCAAGGCACTTGTAATGATAAGGGACAGTTTAAAAGTTCAAGTTAATTAACATTTGTTTCTGCATTTTATTTTGAGAAGAAAATGCAAATACAACTCAAACTTTTCATAATGAACCACGGTATTCAAAGATGGATAGAAGGGGTTTAATTAATATAGAGAAATATCCATGAGGGCAAAATTAGCTCAGAATTCTAATTGAGCCAGATTCCTTCTGAAAAGCGAATTAGTAGCTTTTTGAATCTTTTTACAGCAAAAAAAAATATTTTATCATAAAAGCTGGTATTGCGCATTGAATCCTTCTGAGGGGGGAAAAAAACTCATGAAGCTCATCTATACTTTTAACAGATTCCTCACAAGTAAAATGCAGCAGTTATAAGAAAAACAAGAAAAAGACAGAAAATGTTTTACGATAATCTGCAAAGCTACCTCTTCGAAAACAGTTTTAGTATTGCCATGGAGACTTATAAGGTTGAGAAAGTTATAGGATATGGGAGGAGCATATCTTGCAACCATCCTATAGCAAAGCAAAGAAATACGGAAACATGTAAGTCCTCCAAAAGTTTAACATGTGAAATAAACATTGAAAGTAGTGTAGGTAAAGAAACTTACGAACAAATCATAAGCAAGCTGACTGAGTTAGTCTGTCTAGGCGTTAGTGAATAAAACATCAACATTCCAATCTTAAACAAGGAATAATATGTACAGACACACATGTACACCAAAGGAATAAATGCGGCAATCTGCGAACACATGCTTTGTTAAAAACATATCAATGCACATAGAATGCGAGTATAAGTTATTGAATACATATAGAGATTAGTCAACATCATATGACAAAATAAAGTCAACATTATACTGCAACATGAGCATTACGAGAAAGCATAAATTTTACTACAGGTTTCTAGCATAAATATGATCGCTTGGAAAGAAAGTTTGAATTATAAAAAAAAAATACAGATTTTGACAAGCTAATGTCAGATTTTATTTTTCTTATTCAGCCTACTAGAAGTCGCATGTTCTAATAAGCATTTGTTATACATAATGAAATTATGTTTTTCCGAAAGAAAAAATGAGAAGAAAAGAAAATGAAAAATAGAAAGAGAAGGGAGCAAAAGATAAAGCACAATTTTCAATTCTGAAAAATTACCTGCACTAGAATCTCATGTTTGCCCATTGCATTTATAAGAATTGAAAAGAAAGATAAATCAACTCCACTTGGTAAAATCGCAGCTTCCGCCAGGAGAATTGCTGCTGACATGCAACCAAGTACAATGGCCCACAGCTTCTCCAACTGCTTCCTTAGTATGCAGCGCCACATTAACTCTATGTAATCAGCAGTTTCAAGATTAAAAGAACAGAACTGGAGTATATACTGAAATATGTATGCTCATTACATTGTCAACACAGCAATTACTATTGTTAGTATGTTGAAAAAGAAAACGAATATTCTCAATGCATACAGTGAGACAAGAACAATAATCAAATAGTGCAGGTGAATATAAATTTGAAGCGTACCTGTCGTATCAAGAAATGAGCCTAATTTACTTGTTCGCGTTCCTCTTAAACTTGATACATACCTCCTGTAACAGAAGAATGCTTAATCTCTTTATAACTAATTATCAGTAACTGAACTAGTATAAGCTGCCATTTGCATTCAACGAAACAGTTTTACTTAACAAAATGCACCCTATAATAATAACCGAAGTTCATCCATTCTCGAATTCAACATTGGCATATAATTAGGTTAGTGGTCTGCATATTTGATTACCTTTAGTAATATTAAATTCTTTAGTAGTTTCATAATTATTTAAAAGTTGTCGGTTCTTCCTCCAAAGTATATGTACCTTTAACAAAATTTTGCATTTCTTGTATGAAAGAGGCTTTTTTTTTAATTTTTTTATTATTAAGTTATACAGGTTACTGGTGACGGAAAAATTCTTCTATATCATATTTGCATGTAGATGTGTATCTTTAAAACAATAGATGATCAGGGGTGACACATGTTATATACAACAGAAATAAGTGAAACATGAGTTTAATGAAATGGAACTGATGTCATATTTCATGTCTGTTTCAGGATTAAATCATAAGTTATGAAGATATCAAATGTTTTGAAACATAGAAAGAGCAAGTGTGGACTAACCATCCAGTTGATTTTCGAAGCTCGTAACTTTTCACTGTATCTTCAAGTTCAAGGGCCTCCAAGACATTAGTCATGTATTCGCTGTAAAGGGCTCATAGTACAAAAAAGAGGATCAGGTTAAAATAGTGTAACAATAGCTTGATTTGCTTAGAATTATGCACTTTTTGGGAAGTGTCATTTTGGCTACTAGAATACAATGTAAAAATTAAAATTATTTGATTATTCAAACTTATAATGTTCCGGATAAGAAAAACGAACAAAATGAGTTGATGATCTTAATTCTGCATGTAATCAATGCTCTTTTCTAGAATAGGAAAAAAAAAGAGAGGCCATTATACATAAATGTAAAACAAGGGCTTAACGTCCTGATATAAATTCCAATTTCAAATTGCCATTGGAGGAACATGCTTGAATAAATACATCAATTTAACCTTCTTGAATCAAAGTTGATTATTTTGGTGACAATAACTATACTAAAAGGGAAACACTCAGTCTGTACCAATATAATGCAAAAGGTGGGTCGCAAATTAAATATTATGCTATACACTGCACTGCAAAAACCTTGCAGGGTTTTATGCTTGCCGCGAGCAATCAACATGTGGCGTGTACTACAAAATTGTACCTCCTGTATCTGTAATACTCTTCCCGAGCTTTCCTTAGTCTGCGTCTAAGTTTGGCCATTGTCTTATCATCAGTATCATAATCCATATCATTTTCTCCAAACCTACCACCAGATGGCTTAAAAGATGGATCTTCATGCATCTATATGTACAGCACAATGAGAAATTAAGCAGACCTTAGAGGCTACTACTAATGTTTGTCAGTTAAACTGAGTATTTAGGCACTGTCATAGTATTACCATTTGAAGCAACATGCTATCAATAACATCCATGTAAGGCCTTAGAAAATCACGCTTAGACATTTGTTTCGATGTTGCTTGTACAATCTGGCATTTCAAACATGTAGAAACATCAAAATCAACTAAAATTGCAGCCACCTCACCCTCATACTATAAATAACTGACCTATACACATACGTGTGTGTGTGCGTGTTTTTTTTGTGGGGGGGGGGGGGGGGGAGGGGTGTTTATACATATACATCAACATATAGAATACATACATTTCAATTTGCAGAAATTAGTTGGAGTGAAATCAAGAACTGAATTGCTCAAGGGGACAAAAATGGATGAGTAAACTGAAATAGACAAGTAAATAAGCTTTTGGAGTATATTAGACAAAAAAAAATTCCATATTTCATGGGACCAATATGCTAGCAGGAGACAAAAAGGATTTAGCTTATCGTCAAAACTCAACTCAGGGTAAAGTAGAAATGCAGCTTTCTTAAATTTATCCCATACTGGTAAAAGAAGGAAAAGGACAGTACATTACCACTATCACATTTGAAAATTCCTGATGCGCATTGTCAAGGTTCACAGCCATTTTGGTAACCCTGTGCGAAAGAAACTTTTGTCGGTTACTCCAATCTGCATTTCTCCAAATGCTCTTTGGTATTTCACTCAAACCGAAACCAAGAAGAAATGCACCTGTTACGAGACCAAATGTATTTGAGCAACCCATGGCAAATCCAACTATTCCACCACTCCTACAAAAGTATATAAATATTTAATAGTATATATGTGTGCAGTGTATTATAATGCAAAAGTTCTATAAATATTAAATACAATCCTGTATAAATGAACTAGCATTTGGTAGTATATATATGCTATTACACAAAATGTCTAACTGTAATCTTACATTAATTTATGGGACTTGAATCTAGTTTGAATTCACGACATTCAGATCAATTAATCTTTAGGTTGAGAAACTCATCATTTGAATGGGATGGCTTATATATTTGAAACAATGTACTACCATTAATAATCAACAGAAATGAGAAACTGTGATTAAATTGTGGCTGTGACATATAAGGCTGATGAGACATTCGTTACGGCATATAGATTGTAAAAGACACATTGTATGTTGTAATCTTATAGCAAAATTGAGTAGGTCATTCAGGCTAATAAGTAATATTATACATATACATATATATGTATGTATATGTATATGTGTATGTGTATATGTATATGTGTGTGTATGTGTATATGTGTGTGTGTGTATGTGTATATGTATATGTGTGTGTATGTGTGTGTGTATGTGTGTATAAGGTGATGAGAAACAAACCAGTTTCCATGCATAATAACAAGCAGAATAAGTCCAAAAAGGCCAACTGAACCCACAATCATATAGAACATTAAGTTTGCCCTCAAACTTGTTTTTAATCTTTCTGTCACTGTGAAATCTCCAGCATCTTCATAACCCTGAATAATGGGAGCCACAGCCCTGCTTAGAGGCGATAACTATAAATGAGAATAAGGTATATGTAAAATGATTAAAGATGCTCTATATACCTCATAATATCAAATTGCTAGTTATTCCATATAATCATTGGTAGATATCAGACAATTATACTCTACAAACTAAGATCTGACATTCAATTTGTGCGCTGCCACAAGATTGACTAGAAAAGAAAACAAAATAACGTTTTACAAATGTATCAACGTGTTAAGCATGAAGCTAATGTGGAAGGTGAACATTCAAGGTGCAACGAACTTGATAACATTATACGCACATGGCACTTAATTCATTTCTGATGAAGCACTTTTATTAACTAAAAATCAAATCAAATATATAACAGGACTGGAAGATTATATACGAAGTCTGACGAACAACTAAAATTCAAAGCACATGTGCCGTCTCTGCAAGTAGAAAGAACAACCAAATGGATTAGCTTGATTTGCAAAATACCAAATCAAGGTTTTCTGCCATAAAATATGATGAAATTTGATGATTTCCCTTCATTTTATTTTAATGACGGATTACCTTTTAGCAGACAGCCTAGACAAATTCAGTGATCAGAAAACTACATGCAAGAGAACAAGAGATGTCCATGACATAGAAACATTGGTAAGAGTAGTCATATTTTGTTGCAGAAGTCAATTAAACTACAGATTCACAATGTCAAATCTAATATCAATGTCTGATTTTATGTAAAACTACAAACACTTTACTGAAAGATCTTTATGAAGAAAAATAAATTATTCCTTTTTTCTCAATTATTGGCAATTCACAATAATCAAAACACATAAAAATATACAAGAGAAAATCATTGTGAAAATCAATCATACCAGGTCAATGCAAAAGTACTCCAATATGACCAACTCCAAAAGAAAGCTACGCCTCCCTTATCATGACCAACTATAGTCTGCATCGCAATAACAGAACATGCATTAGTCACTTCTAACTCAAAATATCTGGCGCGTTCTGTAAACGGACATTGGAGTAGTGTATAGTGCCACCTTCCTAAATAAAATGCAAGCAATATACATATGCATGTTTCCAATAGCTTATGTAGATGTGGATATCTGGTGCCAATGCGTCACAAAGGAATATTTGGCTTAATGCGTAGCATGTTTCAGAGCATAAAAAACGATGCTTTGAAGTTTTATTTTAGACTTTTAGTCAAAAATATTAACGTTTTAATGTGCAGTTGAAATTAGTTTGGAAGTACGTATATGTGTAAATGTAATTTGTGTGGAGAGTAATTGTTAAAGGTTTATCAAAAATGAATTTTGAAGTAAATAATTAATGCAACGCATGTCAAGTAGGAAAACTTCAAAAGGCATCTTTTAAATCTAAAAATGAAATTTCTACTAAACAATCATTAGAATTATTACATTTTGATTTATTCGGACCAATGCAAGTTTGATCCATAAATCATAATATATATGTTTTTCTCAAAATATTTTCTAAACAATATAGAATTCAAAGTATCTGAAAATAAAAATATTCGAAGTGATTAAGGAGGATAATTTGAAAATGAACTTTTTGAACAATTTTGTAAAAAAATAGGGAATACACCATAACTTTTCTTTTTCTAGAAAATCACAACAAAATGGTGTGGTGGAACGTAAAAATAAAACTTTATTAAACAATAGTACTTTACCTTAAAAAAAATCGGGTTGAAGTAGTCTCCACTGCGTGTTATGTCCTAAATCGTATCATTATAAGACCTTTAACAAATAATACACCTTATGAACTATTTTATGGATGAAAACCAAAAGTTTCATATTTTTGGCACAAAATGCTTTATGTTAATACAAAAAATTAATTGGCCAAGTTTGATCTAAAAGACGAAGAGGGAATCTTTGGTGGCCATTCCAAAAGAAGCAAAATCTACACAATTTTTAATATACGAGCTAATACAAATGTTCGAGAACTCAATTTCGACCTATGTTTCGGACTTTAAAATTTTCTTAGTTTCGGTCAATCTCGACAATTTTGAAAGTTTCGATTTCAGTCCCGATATCAGACTTCTGTATTTTTAATGAAAAACTACTAATAAACGTTGCAAATAAAATAGTAAAATACAAAATATAGTCTGTAAAGAGATAATAATACAACATATCCATTTAAACATAAGTTAATATTGACTTTAGCCATCTATTTTAATTAACAATGCTAACCATATATTTTAAACCAGCCCAACCCTCCTTCCGATGCTCGATTTCCTTTCCTCCTCCCGATGCTCGATTTCCTTGGTAATTTATTATTTCGGTTGAGACTAAGTAGTGTTTGGTTTAAAAACGAATTTTGTGTTTTCGGTTTTCAATATGTATGTCAAATATGTGAAGAATGGAGGGACGGCGGAGGGGTTGTAAGAAAGACGGATGGAAGGATGAAGGGGATAGAGGGATAATGGAAGAACGGATTGTTTTACGTGCTTGTGTTATTTCCAAAAACATGAAAATTAAAAATAAAAATTGTTTTCTATTTTATATGTTTACTTCGTTTTCTAAATTGGTCGTTTTCGGCAATATACATGCGTCATGTGCATTTTTACGTGGATGAAAACCCAAAACTAAAAACAACCCAAACACTACCTAAGTTTTTTTTGCTGGATTCAATTCAATTTGTTTTTTTGTGTTTCCCTTTCTTTCCCACTCACTATAGCATACTCGAATATATTTTTCTATTGTCGGTTACCGAGACAAATGTTAACTTAATCTGTCCCGCCTCCGATCGAAACCTTATACCATGACTAATACAATTGAAGAAACACTACATGTATCTTTTGATAAGAATATTAAAACAATCAGTGATGATACCATTGATAATCCTAGGAAATAAACCAACCGACAAATTTGAAACAAAATTCTTCACAACAAAATAGTAACATTAAAAATACTATTCAAGAACAAACTCAAGGTAAATTTTTAAAGCCACCACCTCGTAAGAATCACCCTATAGACAATGTATTAGGAACAAGAAGACAATTAAATCAAATGGGTCATGTTGCTTTTATTTCAAATATAGAACCTATAAATTATAAAGAAACCGCTAAAAACGATTACTATATTTTATCTATGTAGGAAGAACTTAACCAATTTCAACAAAATAACATTCCAGGATTAGTTCCGGGACACATAGATCAATCTGTTATTGGAAGAAAATGGATTTAAAAAAATAAGAAAAATGAAAAGGGAGATGGAATATGTACTAAGGCATGATTAGTCGCTTAAGGATACAACCAGGATGATGGAATTGATTACGTGAAATATTTGCCTCAATAGGATTAGAAGCCATAAGAATATTATTAAGATTGGTGTGTCATAATAATTTTAGAATTTACCAAATGAACGTAAAAAGTATATTTTTAAATGTATTTACTAAAGAAAATGTTTACATCTAACAACCCTTGCTATTTGAACATCAAAAATTCTCAAATCAGGTTTACAAACTAACAAAAGCACTTTACGGCATCAAACAAGCTCCTTGAGCTTAAGCTCCTCGAGCTTGGTATGACATGCTAAAAAGCTCTCTTAAATTCAAATTTTGAAACTAGAAAAGTTAGTCTACACTTTTTATTAAAAATGAAAATAACGATTTATTAGTAGTACAAATTTATGTAAGCAGTATTATTTTTGCTTCATCAAATGAAAAATTATGTAATAAATTTTCAAACATAATGAAAAGTGAATTTGAAATGCCTCATATTGGAGAATTAAATTTATTCTTAGGATTACAAATTAAACAGTTAAATAATTGAATTTATATATCTATATATATATAATTGTTAAGATCTACTAAACATTTTAATGTGGAAAACACGTCGTCTAAACCAACCTTGATGAGTAAAACACTGCATCTTGATAGAGATGAAAATGGTAAATAAGTTAATCAAAAGTTATATCAAAGTATAACAGGCTGACTTCTTTATCTAACCATTAGTCATTCAGATATAACGATAAATGTTTGTTTTTGTGCCAAATTTTGATCAAATTTAAAAGAATCACATATTCGAACAGTCAAACGAATTCTACGTTATTTAATCAATGCTAAAGATTATGGACTTTTCTATCTGAGAGATTGTCGATTCGAATTAGTATCATACAATGATGCTGATTTCGGATGCTTCGAAACAGACGAAAAAACACAAGCAGCACATGTCATTTTTTGGGCCAACCTTTAGTATCATGGTTCAGTAAAAAGCAGAATTGTGTATCTTTATCCACATGTGAACCTGAATATATTTCAATTGCGCTAATATATGCTCAACTCGTATATATATGAAGCAAACTCTATAAAAAAATTATATATATAAAAATAAATCGCATATTTACTACGATAATACCAGTGCAATCAACCTTCCTATCCAGTAGATCATGCTAAAACAAAACGCATTGATATACATCATCATTTTTTATAACGTCGCAAAAGAAAAAACCACTTTAGATTTGTAAACAGTGAAAATCAAATTGCTGATATTTTTATAAAACTTCCATGCGAAAATACATTTTTAAAGTTAAGAAGAGAATGAGGTATCCGCTTATTAAATGAACTAAATCAATTACCAACTATTTTTATATGTATAGATAGATATTTTATACTAACAGAAAATTATAAAATAACAACAACAACTACAACAACAACTAAGCCATTATTCCCAAACAAGTTGGGGTCGGCTAGAGATGGAACCCAAAACTAAATGAAAAATGAAAAAAAAAACAATTTAAAAGTTATAATAATAACAAAAACAATAATAAAATAAAATCAAATAAGTAAATTAATAATAATAACTAAGTAAAATAAAATAAAATAAAAATATACATGTATATGTATAAGAGGAATGATAATAATAATACTAATAGCGATAATGATACTAATAGTAATATTGGTCAAAGACTAAACCTACGTCTTAGGCTCAAGTTCCCTAGTCCTATAATCTAAAACTTATAAAACTCAACGCTCATGGTTCTGGTACGTGAATCACTAACTTCCACTCGCTCTGATCCGTCACCAGCTCTTCGGATACACCTCAATCCTTCAAATCCTTTTTTACTACTTCCTCCCATGTCAACCTTGGTCAACCTCTATCTCTCTTTGAGCATTCAACGCGGCATATAATTCCAACATGCACAGGTGCCTCGGGCGGCCCTCGTTGAAGATGTTCAAACCATCTTAAGCGATGTTGAATTAGTTTCTCCTCAATTGGTGTTACTCCAAGTTTATCACGTATATCATCATTTCTAATTCGGTCTCTTCTTGTATGACCGCAGCTCCATCGCAGCATACGCATCATCATTTCTTATATTATCATTCCTTTTATACATATACATGTATACAGAAAATTATAAAATAATGTAAATAAAATTATTTTTCTTAAACTTATTTTATTTCCGACAAAACACCTCCTTTGTACGTTTATAGATATAAAATAAAAGTGAAACGTATTGGATTAGTCGACTGATCACAAAATCAATCGGTTGATTTAAGAAGATAAAAATCTTTCATTATTTAAAATTTTATTTTCTAGTCTTAAAATAAAAAATATATAAGAAAATAAATTAATGAAAAATTAAAAAATTAAAATTCGTTCGAGGAATAAGATAAATTACGAATAAACAAAAACATAAAGGAGAGGAAAATAAATATAATCGATGAATCGGTTGAACTTTAATTAGTGCATCGATTATACAATAATCAATCAATCGATTAAAGTTTAGTCGTTATACTGATTATCGTGTTGAGATTAAATCAGAGCTCTTCCTCACTTTGTTTTTCTCTCCTCCCCTCTCACTTTCACGGCAGTAGCTTTCATTTCAAATTCAAAATCAAATTTTCTAAATTGTACCTCTTGCAAAAATTCAAACTTTTCATGGCTCCTAAGAAGAGATCCGCTGAAGAATCTTCTCAAAGCTCTCTAGTTCCTCCACAAATAAAGACTTAGCTCAACAATAATTCGAAGGTCATCAACGATTTCAACAGATTTATGAATTTCATGTTATTGGCCAGTATGCTAGTAAAATTTCATGATTTAGAGTCCTACAAGTTAGAGAATCTGTTCAGAGATGCAGGAATAATAAACATCACCCAATACAACAGATTTGAAAATCGAATTTATCCTTTTTGTTTGGCTCTTTTTCATGTTAATGCTAGAGAAACTATGAGTGATGGATATTATGTAGTTTCTGAAGTAAAATATATGGAGATTTTATTTGACTGGTCGAGTTTTGGATGAAATTCCCTCCATAACAGCAAATGGATGGGATTTAGATGATATCAAAATAGATAACCCCGGTATTTTACATGACATAATTCACCAACATGAGTGTTTGGGCAATAGAAAACTTAAGGGACAAAGGAAAGTTAGTAGCTAGAATCATTCAACATGACACTATTCCAAAACCCGCAGTTTTGACCAAATTTATCAAACCGTAAAAATATCAGTGAATAGTGTCATTTTTAACAACATGCTAAGTGATGAGCATGCGATAGAAAAGTCTAATGGACTCCTTATTGACAGGTCAACATGCAAAATGATGCATATACACGAGACTTTTGTGCCTTATCCCCCTTTTAATGAAGCAGAAGAACTTTTGTACCCTATCCCCTTTTTAATGAAGCAGAAGAAGCCTGCATTCCTCCACAACGACAAGATATCTCTATACAAATGGAGGAAGATGGCGAAACATATGCATAGCCTACGCTGTCAGGGGCACCGTGAAGCGCCGTTTTGGCATTACTTCACAATTTTGGCGCCCGACTTTTTTACTTTGGTGCTTAATTCTGACATTTGTTTGATGCACCGTTTGAGTGCTAAGTTTTTCTTGAGGCGCTAAGAAAATAGATGTTTTTAATATAGTTTTTTTTACTTTGACTATATTACATATAATTACACTAAAAATACTCGGTTATTTTGTTTGTTTATTGAAACTCTTCATCTTCTAATATAACTGTACATTTTAATTACACTATATATTTTGTTTCAAAATATATGAACAATCATTCAAATATTATTGCATTTTATAAGTCGAAATAATCACATAATTTTCAAACTTCTTGGAGATTACTTAATTGGTTCCCTGGTTCCAAAAATATAAACGTACAATAAAAGTTACTCACTAATTTCTCGCTTTTTCGAAATTTAATTTTAGTGTATTCTTCATTTTTTTTCTTTCTTATTCTATTTATTTTTAAACACTATTCTAAATATATTACCAAAGTAATATATTACAAATAATAAAACTGAACTATTCATTGTTATTCTACTTTTTATTATAAATCCATGATTACTTTATACATAAATATTTAATTATAGTCATGGCATAAATTTTATTATGTATAAAGTTTGTTGTTTTTGTAAACCATTTTAGTGTTTTGTTTATTTTCAAATTCATTGAAAATATTTGAAAATTAAAAAAATGTGTGTACATGTATCATTCACATTAAAATAATAAATGGTGATAATTTAATCAAGTTATTTGATTTTTTTATCATATGTAGTTATTATTTTTATAATTATTTAATGCAAAATTATTTGCACCAAATTATGTGGTAAACGCTCATTTTCATCCGAGCTTTGCTTTGACTCTGCCTAGACTCTAAGAACATTCTCAATGCCTAGCATTGCGCTCCACCTCAAATAGCATAGCATACAACACCATCAGCCAGAGAGGGATTATTACTATGACGCAATACAACAAATCATGCTTCACGGTACAACAAATTATGCTTCACGGCACAACAAACTCTTTTTTTTTGAAAACCCAGGAGAACCCGACGGACCGGTAAACTCCTGAGGAGGGTATACACAACAAACTCTTAGACCAGTTGGAACATACAGTGGATGATCAGAGGAGTTTGAAAGAAGGCATGAGAACCGATTTCGAATTTAAAGCTAATTAGAGAGAAGCGGAGAAGATAGTGCATTGAAATAGGATCGATAAGGGAGGAACAATCAATACAAGGGAGAGATCTTGGCATCATGATTAGGATGTTGCATTCTTTGTGTGGTTCTACATGGACACAAGAGAGTGGTGTTGGAGTGAGCACATAGTGTAGTAACCCTAGTTCACCTCTTCTTTCTGATGATACGGAGTATATGCAAGTACTATCTAAATGAGATCGAGCATCCACTACTCACATTAGTGCACCATAATCCTCCAAAGTTCCTAAAGGACCGAGAGGAGCGGTCTGTATTACTCCTGAGCCAGAACCTACCACTCTTGCTGGCTATCATCGCCCTCCATTACCACATAATGATCAGTAAATAATATGCATTTAGTTAGTACCTTTGTCATTCCAGGTGTTTAGCATTTGACATTTAAGTATTTCTTGCATCACTCAGACATTTGTATTGGCATTTAGTATTGCATTGACATTATGTGATGTTGCGATCCACACTTGTTATTTCATTCTATGTTTGATCTGTGATATTGTGATGTCGTGATATTCTGTGTTTTGTGATCTGTCTATTGCTTTTTTGTTGTATATGACAAAGGCAAAGAAATATTTATAGCATATTGACAGGGGTATTATAGAAAAGGGAGAATTATATCATACGGTAAGTGTTTATATTGTTTATAAGTAGTTTTCATCGTAAAAAAGAATAGAATGTTAGAACCTTGTATTTTTTTGATGTCAACGAAACACGCACATATATCAAAATAAATACAGGATTATAAGAAACATTGAAGATGCCAACTTATCAATAAAGAGTAAAACAACAAATATTAGAACAATCACTCGAACACGAACACAAAAGCACAAAAGAAGTATATTTTATTTTACTAAGTCAATATCAAGTCTAGTAGTCTATATTTGTAAAACCTACATATGACCTCCAACTAACTTCAAAACTTGTCACGTGGCATAAAATACTCTTTAGGATTTTTCTCAATTTGTTCTAAAAATATCTTGACAAGTATTTATACACAAAGGAGGAAAAATGTACATAATTTTGGCTTCAATCGATAAACTGATTAAGTGATAATTGGTCGGCCGATTATCCACTAGTGGATCAACTGATTATCAACTAATCGGTGTACCGATTAAAATGATCTGCATACTCTTTTCTTTCTTATAACATTGCGTCTCTTCGACGAAACTTTACATCCCTTCCATAAAATCAATGATCGCAAATTTACTCAAATAGATGCATCTCCTAGCCTTTTCTGAATCAATACATCTCCTCGTTACATCTCTCAAACTCTATTTCTAAAACTATGTTCTAATCTCTGCTTTCAAAAACTATCACAATGCTTTCAATTCCAAACACTTGTTGTTTTGATTCCTATACCTCTTTAACGTTCAACTCAAGATCATTTAATGGATTATAGGATTAATGTACAACATCGAAGACAATTTGCATATTTTAGATGCAAGTCAGTCTACAACTATTCTAGATATTTGAAGTTGAAGTCGTGTTCGGGTGTTTTGGCAATCTTTATAGAAACATATTCTTCCAGATAAAGCGATGGAAGTTAGTAAAAATCCAAAAAGATGATCTGGGACTGGATGTAGGACAAGAGTATGAAGATGTGATTTGTTTTAATTACTTTACTTATTGTGTATTAGAGGTGGAGCCTTGACGCAACAGTTAGGTCACCCACATGGTGATTTGGACGTACAGGTTCGAATCCGAAAACAGTCTTTTCGCAATGCGAAGGAAAGACTGCGTACATTATCGACATCCTCAGAGCCCACTATCGTGCGGGAGCCTCGTACACTGGGTTCCATATACTTTACTTATTGTGCATTAGCTTATATTATTACTGCTCAATTTGATAACCATCCATACTGTTCGCTTCACTTAGATTTTCAATGTATGTATCTGCATGTGTGTCGTCTATATACACACACACACAATGCGGTGAACAAAATGAAAATATTTGGATGCTTGTGTAGGAAGAGACAATATACGTATTTTTATTTTATTTTTGGTCCTGCATTGTTAGATGTCAGAGGGAATTTTCCCTTCTAACAAGGAGTCATGTTTCATATAGTGTGGATATGTTTCATAAAGTGTGGATGTGCAGTTGTTTTTCCTCTCACTCTTTCTGTTGGGACTATGGAGTGCTCTTAGATGCCAATAATTTTTTTTACCATTTGCGATATTGATGCTATGTGGCAGGGTTTTTATTTTTATTTTTAAATTGCTATGTGTAATCACACATTGAAAAAAAAATTGCACATGCATATGAAGATGTCCCTCTAATGATCATGAACTGGCTATATGTTCCATGTCAGCTTGTGCATTCATCAATCATTAAGTGTCAGCTTGTGCATATAAAGAGGTCGGATATCTCTCAAATAGTCCTTCATTCCACTAAACAAACTTTCGTGTAACAAAACTGTACTATGCAGATTTAATAACCATGTTAAAATATGTACTAACTGATAAGGGTGAGGAAATGATTGGCGCTATTTTTACCATTTCATCCAACAAGAATAGTTCATCTAATTTTAGGAATTTTTCCAGAACATTTTCTCTTGAATATCATTTAAAAAAAGTTTCGAATTGCCTAGTATTCCACCAATGAATAATCCAAGGTTCCTGACTTTTTTTGAAATGAGAGAGATACAACAGGGCAAAAATGAATTGCAAGAAAATATAGGAAGAAGAAGAAGAAGTAGTCATTCAACAAACTAAACTAAACCCCAAAAATAATTCAGTTGAGTCCATATTTGTGTAAAAACATAATTATACTATAATTTCTAGAAATGAACTTTCGTTTCTAAAGAAAAAAATAGCACGAGCCAGAAGATAACAGTACAAAAAATAATATTGACATTGACAGTTATGTTCACTTAAAATAAATGAAATCTAACATTCGGTTTGATATGTCGATTCAATTTCAAAATAAATCCAATAAAAACAATGGTTGGAACCGAGTTCAACCAATTTAACAAACTAAACTGTAACCGATCAGAAAACAAATAAAATCAAAGGCAGGAACCAAACTCAACCAATTTAACAAACTAAACTGAACCGAACTACTCAAATTATTTTGTACAGTTGGTTTGTTCAGGTCTAACCCGTAAATGCTCATCGCACTAAGTTGCTTGTCTATAAACTTTTTTCTCCGAATATTCAGATAAATTGAACATCACAGAACACATACGCCAAGTTATTCAAAGTGACTTACGTTGTCATGGGAATTTGACTCTTGAACCCCTTATTTGACATCTTAGTACTTTGACCATATAATGAGCTATCATTATAGGGTGGTAAATGATGAAGGGAGGATTAGAAACATTTTTATCAGCCATCATCAGTTTCTTTCTCCTTTTTGCCAAAACCAAATAAGAGAAAAGGATACTTTGTTGTTTAAAGGTCTCAACACCATCACTCATTTATATAGTTTAATCTATTCCAACCATAATTCCCTTTACTCCAGTTGAAAATTGATGCAAGAAACAAGCTTTCGGAAAAAAAAAAAAAAAACTTCAAACAATCAAAATTGATGTCATATGCATTTCTCGATTAACGTACTTAGAACATTACAGACAACAAAACGGCCACATTGTATGTGGAGAAAGGATCCAAACGCTAATAACACACAACAACAAACAATCGTTATTCTTTCCTTTGCTTTTTAGAGAAACAAGCATCATCATTCTTTTAGTGTGATGCTAAGAGCACCCACTAAACCGAACTGATAAACCAAATCGATCGACTGTCAAACCGAGGTAGCCCCAGCTGGGTGCCATTAGCACTGCACTTCTTTTAAACTACTGGTAAATCAACGCAACTGATTAAAAATAATAGCAACGAACACAAAATTGCACGGATCTTACAGTCCAGATGTCAGCAGGAACGAGGATGATAACGGAGATGGAGCAGAACCAAGCGTAGCCCACCGTGCAGAACACGTATCTGGGAACGTGAGGCCCAGCGAAATAGCGTAAGGTGACCGTAACCATACCGAGGGTGAGCGGAAGCGACACAATATAGAACACCCACATTATTGGAGTTTACTAACATCTGTTCCCTCTCGTTTTCCCTTTCGGGTTTGGTTTGGGATCCGATATGATACGAGAATAGGAAGAAAGAGGTGACGGTACAGCTTTTATCACGGAAATGAATATGTGCGTAAACAGAATTTGACTATGGCACCGTGATTAAGAATGTGTACATTAAATACAACAAAATACGAGTAACAATTTAATGACCGTTTCCGCAGATGCACAAGGGCGAAGGAATTTTAAAGGGTAGTGAAAAGGAATCTGGAGAAATTTCAGCAAAACATCCCCTCTCGCTGAATAAAGCTGTTTACAATTTCACCTCTCCTCAGAACTAAATCCTATAACAATTAATTGAAAAATGAAAAAATCTAAATCCTATAACAATTAATTGAAAAATGAAAAAATAAACTATTGTTTATCGAAAACCACTTTCGGCATATAAAAAAAGAGTGGATTTTTTTCTGCATTTCAAAAAAATAAAAAAAGTGACCCGCACACGGATGCTTAACGTTGAAACTCCTACTGATGGTTTGACGCTGGAATTCGAACCTGTCCAGACGCAGTCCTTTGGTTCCAATCTCCCAGCTCCCAAACCAATCGAGCTACGAACGGCGGGTCTGTCTTATCTAATTTTAAAGTCACTTTTAACATGGGCTTTTTAAAAATTATACATGGTATTAGTATCTATTTTGACGGTTGAATAATAACGAATAAGGGAAAACTGTTATTTCAAACACTTTATATAAATAGTTCTCATTTGGCTTATTTCTTAAAATGTATATTATCACAAAATAAGTCCACTGCGTATAAAACATCTATCTGATCATATTTGTTAAATGTTTCTGCTAAGCATTAATAATTCAAATGGCAACATTTAACAAAACATTTTAAGACATAATAGGTCATCAAGTTAATGTTATCTTCATATTATATAAGGATGACTAAAACAATACAAAATGAAACCAACATTCAAAACCAATACAAAAGTGAGTTTACCGTAAACGATTTGTAGTAAGGATGCAAGAACATGACTAATTGTCAAACTACAAAATCATCGGTCTTCGTCCATATGTAATGTAATCTAATAATATTTTATATGTTAAACTATATTTCTAGTGTTAATCAACTTCACACGTTGTCATGAAGTTCGTAAGCCTTAAACACTTTTGTGAATAATGATCATTGAAAATTGGTAGCGGTGTTATGAATAAGAGCAAATAAATTGATGTCAATGTCATTAAATATATCAAAACATATTCACACAATATTTTAGAGATGATGTTTTTTTGTTGAACGGTAAAGATTGATTTTAAAAGATAATCCGGCATGAATAATATATATTTGACATAAACATCCAAAAACTGAATTGTGACAACCCACATTTCGGAAGATTTAAATCGACAATAATCTACACATGTCCAACTTAAACAGTTCGAAACATAGATAATCATTGGGGTTAACTAAGAAAAATAAGAAAAGAAGGAGAAAACAAATACAGAATCTCGCAGCGGAATGACAAAATATAATAATCAAATAAAGAGTTCATGAAACTGTTTATATTATACATTTGATTATAATTTATACAACATTTATCAAAGTTATATAAACAACGGAGATAAATAAATAATGCAGCGGAACAACATGATGCAGGGAATAATAATAGTAATAATATATATCAAATCTTCATCTTTGTCCTTCAGAGAATAACCTTCAATGCGTTGAAATACTCAGAGCTGACCCGAGCGTAATGAAAAAACAAAATACTCGAGTCAGGACTAAAATATCCTTATGAGAGTCAAATCAATATCAAATAACATGAGTGTAATAGCGTCAGAGATGTTTAGTGGATTTCACATCTCCTATCCACGTGCGTGCAATAACTCAAGAGATGTTACGGGATTTTCATTTCTTAAGGATCCGTCAAAATATTTATATATAGTAGAATACGCTACATATATAATGTCTAATCAATAAAATAGATATTTTTCTTAGCGTTAAGGCTTTACATTAATCCCCTTAACGCATTTTTAAGCATTGTCGTACAGTTTGCATATAACGCTCCAGTAGCACGTCGGGGGATAGGGATGCGCCATAATACGACAACATTAAACCAAAATCATAGGGGTCTCGTATAGGGATAAAAGTATGACAAGGCACGTGAGGCAACACCTAATGTAGGATACTACCAGTTCGGATCGCAGAGCTGGTGGTAACGTATCGTAGCCACTACCATCCACCACGTCCATCCATCCACTGTCGAATCAAGGGAAGCTATCCCACAATCAAGGTGCACCAATCGAAACCAACAACAAGAGTAATAATATGGACCAAGTCCAAGAAAATCGAAGAACGGATGTCCGCTAGGGGTAGTAAGCCCGCTTGGACCTGTCAAGCCTGTAGGATCGATTTCACCCTAGAGGGGGTGAATAGGGTGATACTATTAATTATAAAAATTTAATGTGGAAGTATATAAAATAATTTCAACACAGATATAGCAGAATAATAGCAGCACAGATAATAGCAGAATAATAAAAACAGAAAATAGAACGTACAGATTTACCCAGCTTCGGCAAAACCCTGCCTACGTGCTGCCCCCAAGGTTTCTACTAGAAATTAAGTAGTCAGACGCTTACACACATAAACTCGCGACACCCACTATCGACTAACCTAACTCTACGCTCAAAACTCTGCCACAACTCAGCCACTGAGTTGCGAATTCTCGAACTACACCACCGTAGTTCGTCTCCTAGTCACACGACTAGAATTTACAATGTTTAAAAGAGAAAATACAAATTTAAAAGACAAATTAAAATCAAAACCCTAAAATAAAAGCCCAAACTATAAGTGACCGGCCCAAATTAAAATAAAGAGAATTTATTATTCTCCAGTCTTCCCTTTTTATGGCCCGTATCCTTTGTGTTTGTGAGAAAAATGTCTGCCTCGTTCACTCGTTCTTCTTCAACAAAATTAGGGCTTTTGATAATTGAATTAGTTGATTGTTTGTTTGTCGATTACAATGACTATTCCTTTGATTTGCTTCGGTAATCGACCGTTTCTTCAGTTCGCACACGGCTCCTTGATGCAGCCCAGCCTGATATTCCAATTCAAGATTTGAAGATGGAACAAGTTAACGACTCAACTAAGTCGTATGAACGAGTTAAAGAGGTGAAAAGGCGGGGAAACGATGATGCAGCGTGCCACGAGTCGATCATTCTTAGGTCGCTCATCTCTCTCCAGCGTAAGGTCGCGAACGACCTAACTCGAACATCTTCGCTTTCGCTAAGTCGTAGGTCGCTCCGCCTCCAGTTATGCCGCATTCCTTATGTCGTAAAGCTTAGGTCGCAAAGCTCCGGTTATGTCGCATTCCTTATGTCGTGAAGCTTATGTCGCGAACAGAATTTTAGGTCGTTAATTGTTAAGTCGTATTGTTGTAATTTGTTGAGTCGTATGTCGCCTGTGTGATGATGTTGTAACATGATGTAATTTCTTAGGTCGTATGTCATTGTGTAGTTAAGTCGTGAGGTATGTTGAAGGTCATGTAACGACCTCGTGTTTGTATTTTCTTTGTTTGAGTCGTTAAGTCGTAAGTCAACTTATGTTAAGTCGTTAAGTCGCATACGACTTATGGGAGGCGTGAGTTGTATTTGCCTAAAAATAGGCGGGTGTTGGTTCATTTGTAGGAAGTTGAATTTTAAATAAAATTTGGTTTGTGCTTCTTGCCTCCATTAAAATTGGTAGTCGAGTGTTATCTCCTATCTCCACCTTCGGCATTCGAGTTCGCTCGAATCAACGATTGTTGAAGCCAATTCATGGAATCAAGTGCGCTTTATCAATGTTCGAAGAATTGTAGATCTTCTCTCACGGCATCGTGCGCGATCAACGTGTCGAAGGTTGCTAGAATCCGGTATCTTCGTGATCAACGGATTTGGGCATTTGGGTATTTTTAAATTCACCAATTTATCATCGATTCACCGATTATTTCCGCTAATCGTGTGAGATCCTGGACGGATTCAATTTACATCGTTGAATTCGCTTCCTTGGCTGCATCATTTTGGTATCAGAGCTAGATCGCAAGAAGTTTGCATCATTTGGAGAATTGGGTTTCGAGAATTTGAAGTTTGGAGATCGGATTTGCATTGTTGAGAAGTTTGGTGTTCATCGTGTTCATCGTGAAGTTGCAACAAGTTGGGAGTTTCGATCCATATCATATTGGATCAATGTTCGGAAAGTGTTTGAATTTTGCTCGTTGGGATTTTTGCGCGCCGAAGTGAAGTTTGAAATTCCGCGCCGTATTGAAGTTGCGCGCCTTATCGTCTTAGGTCGTGCACGTTGGTTTGTGCCTTAGGTCGTGAACATTTCGCTAAGTCGTTCGGCCGAGGTAGTTGAAGTTTGGGAAGTGCACCTTTGCATAAGTCGTGCTCAAATTGAAGTTTGGAGAGTTGCGACCTAGAGCTTGGAGGGTCGAGATTGTCCATTGATTTGTGAAAGTCGTGTATCATTTTTCGTGAAGTGTTCGTGTTAGCAGTGTGAAGTGTGAATTTCTGAAGATTTGTTTGAAGTTCAATCATGCCACCGAGACGAGCTCAACGTCATCGCAATGTTGATGTTTTGTATGAAAGAGAAGATGCCGATGAAATGGAGCAATGAATCAACGAGAATTTCAATGAGAAGTTGAATGAGGGGATTGGTCGATTAGAGAGAATGATGCTTGAAATGAATCAAAGTAGAAGAAGAGTTTCACCTGAATCGAGCCATGGGGGAAATAGAGTTTCACCAGATTCAGATCGGGAGAGAAGAGAAGATCATGATCGTAGAAATGTTGACGATCGTGATAGGAATGTTGATGATTGAAATCGAAGAGAAGTGGATGATCGTGATCGGAGGAATGTAGATCAAAGGGATGTTGGTGGTAGAAATGGTGGTGGTAGAGATGTTGGTGGTCATGATCGACATCGATATGCATCAGATTTTGATGAGGAGTTTGATGGTGGTAGTGTTCATGGTCGAAATCGAAGCCAAGGAAGAAATCATTCAGAGTATGATCACAAATGGGAGTCCGGAATGAAAATTGAAATTCCAGAGTTTAAGGGTGGTCTGCAGGCTGAAGAATTTCTAGATTGGTTATCTAATGTTGAAGAGATCTTTGATTTCAAGGAGGTTCCGGAAGATCGTCGAGTGAAGTTGGTTGCTACTAGGTTGAGAGGAAGGGCTATGGCGTGGTGGCAGCAAACCAAACTTACACGAGAACGGATGGGGAAGTCGAAGATTGTTGCTTGGGAGAAAATGAAGAAGATGATGAAGGCTGCGTTCTTGCCTTACAATTATCAATCACTCATGTATCAAAGGTTGCAAAATCTGAGGCAAGGGACGAAGACTGTTAATGATTATGCTGATGAGTTTTATCAACTGATTACTCGAAATGACATTATGGAGACGGAGGAACAATTGACTACTAGGTTTGTTGGGGGGTTGAGGATCCAGATCCAGGATATGGTAAATATGTTTGACCCTAGATCTGTGGCTGAAGCGCACCAGAAGGCGTTGGCTTGGGAGAAGCAGGGAAGACGAGGAGGTGGTGTGTTTCCAAGTTCCAATACTCAGAGCAAGGGTGCTAGTGGGAGTTCCAATGTTTCTAAAGCTGTCAGTAAACCAGTTGTGAATGAAGTTGCGAAGGCGAAGGTCAACAACAATTTCAAGTGTTATAATTGCCAGGAAGTGGGTCACAAGAGTAATGAATGCCCGAAACCGAAGAGGCGAGCTATGATTGCTGAAGTGGAAGGTGAGGATGTTGATGAAGGTTATTCTAGTCCAGTTGAGGAGGATGAACAGGATATCGCGTCGGGAGATGAAGGATGTAATCTAACGTTGAGGAGATCATGTTTGACACCGAAGCAGGAAGAGGAGGCTAGTTGGTTGAGGAGTAATATCTTTCAGTCGACATGCACTATATTGGGGAAGGTGTGTAAATTTGTGATTGACGCGGGAAGTTGTGACAATATCATTTCTACCGAAGCTGTGAGAAAGTTGAAGTTGAAGACGGAGAAGCATCCAAATCCTTACAAGTTAGCGTGGTTAAGGAAAGGAGGAGAGGTGAAGGTGGACAGGCGAGTTCATGTTCCATTTTCTATTGGGAAGAAGTATAAAGATGAGATCTGGTGTGATGTGGTGGAGATGGATGTTTGTCACTTGCTTTTGGGAAGACCATGGCAGTATGACCGAGCAGTGCAGCATGATGGTCGAACCAATAGCTACAGCTTTATGTTTGAGGGTACTAAGATCATTTTAGTTCCGAAGAAGAGACAGCAAGGAGAGAGCAAGTCAGAAGAGATTGAGGAGCTGAAGACTTTGTTGACTTTGAAGGAGTTTGTTGAAGAAGTAGAGGCGAGTCCAGAGGTGTTCTTGTTGATTGGACATGAAGCTACTGAATCTGTTGAAGTTCCAGAGGAAGTAAAGCCAGTGTTGGAAGAATTCATAGATTTGTTTCCTAAAGAGTTGCCAAAGGAGTTACCACCGTTGAGAGATATTCAGCATCAGATTGATCTTGTGCCAGGGGTGGCATTACCTCACAGGCCACATTACAGGATGAGTCCTAAGGAGCATGAGGAACTGAGAAGGCAGGTGGAGGAGTTGTTAGAACAATGGCGTGTTCAGGAGAGCTTGAGTCCTTGTGCAGTGCCAGCCTTATTGGTACCGAAGAAGGATGGGACTTGGCGGATGTGTACGGACAGTCGGGCTCTAAACAAGATCACTGTGAGATACAGGTTTCCTATGCCGAGGTTCGATGATTTGATTGATCAGTTGAGTGGGGCTGTTGTGTTCTCAAAGATTGACTTGAAGAGTGGATACCATCAGATTCGTATTAGACCGGGTGATGAGTGGAAGACTGCTTTTAAAACTAGGGAAGGTCTATACGAATGGCTGGTTATGCCGTTTGGCTTGTCAAATGCTCCTAGTACTTTTATGAGGGTGATGAACCAGATTTTCAGACCATTTATTGGGAAGTTCGTAGTAGTTTACTTTGACGATATTTTGATCTATAGTGGGAGTATGGAAGAGCATATCCAGCATTTGCGAGAAGTGCTGTTGATTCTACGACAGGAGCAATTCTATGCAGCAACGAAGAAGTGTGTGTTCATGACGCACAGCGTTTTGTTTCTGGGATATGTTCTGTCGAAGGAGGGTATTCAAGTGGATGAAAGCAAAGTGGAAGCTGTCAGGAGTTGGCCACAACCCAAGACAATTACTGAAGTGAGGAGTTTTCATGGGTTGGTATCTTTTTATCGAAGATTCATTCCACATTTTAGCAGTGTGATGGCACCTGTAACCGATTACATGAAAGGAAAGAAGTTCGTGTGGACAGAGCAAGCAGAGTTAACTTTTGAGAAGATCAAGACACTTTTGACGACAGCACCCATTCTGGTACTGCCGGATTTGCAGATATTGTTCGAGTTACACACTGATGCTTCGAAGGTTGGGATTGGTGGAGTATTGAGTCAGAGTGGAAGACCAGTTGCTTATTTCAGTGAGAAGTTGTCTGGAGCCAAGTTGAGATATAGCACTTATGACGTGGAGTTTTACGCAATTGTTCAAGCTGTGAAACACTAGAGGCATTATCTGTTTCAGAAGGAGTTTGTTCTTTATACGGATCATGAAGCTTTGAAACATTTACAAAGGCAGGACAAAATTTCAACTAGACATGCTTCATGGGTCGCGTATCTGCAGCAGTTTACTTTTGTTGTAAAGCACAAATCAGGGGTGACGAATCGTGTAGTTGATGCCTTGAGCAGGAGGAATCATTTGTTGACGACGATGAAGGTGGAAGTGACAGGATTTGAACTATTGCCAGAGTTGTTTGAGGAAGATCCTTACTTTTCGAAGATTGTTGAGAAAGTCAAGGATGGGAGTACTGATGAGTTTGTGTTGGTAGATGGATTCTTATTCAAGGGGAATCGATTGTGCATACCAGATTGCAGCTTGAGAATGAAAATTGTAAAAGAGTTGCATGAAGAAGGACATGTTGGTCGGGATCGCACATTGTAGTTGATTTCTCAGTCTTATTATTGGCCCTCGATAAAGCGGGAAGTTGAAAAGTTTGTTCGAAGATGTCATGTTTGTCAAGTTTCGAAAGGGACAGCTACAAATGCGGGTTTGTATATGCCTTTACCTGTTCCTACAAAACCGTGGGTTGATGTAAGCATGGATTTTGTGTTGGGCTTGCCGAGGACTCAACGGGGAAATGACTCTATATATGTTGTGGTGGACCGTTTCTCGAAGATGGTACATTTTGTTGCTTGTAAGAAGACAGCAGATGCGGTCCATGTGGCACAGTTGTTCTTTAGAGAGATCTATCGCTTGCATGGTTTACCGGAATCTATAGTTTCGGACAGGGATACCAGATTTCTGAGTCATTTTTGGCTGAGTTTGTGGAAGATGGTGGGAACAAAGCTGAATTTCAGTAGTGCTTATCATCCGCAGTCGAATGGACAAACCGAGATTGTGAACAGATCGCTGGGAAATTTGTTGCGGTGTCTTGTGAAGGATAATCTGAAGAGCTGGGATGTGAAGTTATGTCAAGCGGAGTTTGCTCATAATCATGCTATCAACCGTAGTATGGGTTTCAGTCCATTTCAGATTGTATATTCAAGCTTGCCAAAGGGACCGTTGGATTTAACGATAGTGCCACAACCAAAGGGGACAGTTAAGCGGGCTGCTTATTTTGTTGATGGGTTGACAGAATGCCATAGAATCGTTCAGGAACGATTAGAGAAGACGAATGAGAAGTATAAATGATCTGCGGATCTGAAGCGAAGAAGTGCTGAATTTAATGAAGGAGATTTAGTATATGCTGTACTAACGAAGGATCGTTTTCCAATGGGAGCATACAATAAACTTAAAGCTCGAAAGATTGGTCCTGTAAAGATTATGAAACGGATCAATGAAAATGCTTATAGGTTGAAGCTGCCGGAGGATGTGTACACTTCTGACGTGTTTAATGTTAAACATCTTATACCTTATTATGGAGATGAACAGCCCAATGGGGAAGAACTTTTAAATTCGAGGACGAATTTTTCTCAACCAGGGGAGGATGATGCAGCCCAGCCTGATATTCCAATTCAAGATTTGAAGCTGGAACAAGTTAACGACTCAACTAAGTCGTATGAACGAGTTAAAGGGGTGAAAAGGCGGGGAAACGATGATGCAGCGTGCCACGAGTCGATCATTCTTAGGTCGCTCATCTATCTCCAGCGTAAGGTCGCGAACGACCTAACCCGAACATCTTCGCTTTCGCTAAGTCGTAGGTCGCTCCCACTACAACAAAAAGACTATATTACAACTGTATTTTTACAACTGCTAAAAAATGGCAGTTGTAATAAAGGTTTTTTACAACTCTTTTTTTCAGAAAGTTGTAATAAACTTATTTTCAACAACTCTTTTATTTTGCCAGTTGTAATAGATTCCAATTACAACGTTTCTTTTTTGCCAGTTGTAAAAGATACCTATTTTTAACAACATTTCTTTTTTGTTAGTTGTAATAGATGCCTATTACAATCTTTTTCGTTTGCCAGTTGTAATAGATATCTAATTTTAACAACTCTTTTTTTTGTCATTTGTAATAGATGTCTATTACAACCTTTTCCGTTTGCCCGCTGTAATAATTAATTAATAATTATAATTAAATAATAATACTTAATAATTAGTAATTAGTAATTAACAATGAATAATTTTTTTAATTAATAAATAATAATTACTATTAAATAATAATAATTAATTTGAAAATATGAATAATTAATATTAATAATCACTATTCGATTAATTAATAAATAATAATTTAAATAATTAATAAATAAGAATATTTAATAATAACCTTAAAAATTAATAATAATTAATAATCACTATTAAATATACTTAATAATTAATGAATAGTAATTAGTTTTCAAAAATTAATATTTAATATTTAATATTTATTAATCGATAACATATACATAATGATTAATAATTAAATAACCAATAAAATCTTAATAAAAAATAACCAATAATTGAAATAATAATAATCAATAAATAAATAATAAATATTTAATTAATAATCAATAATTTATAATTACTAATCACTATTAAATAATAATTACTATTAAATAATAGTAACCATTAATTAATATATAGTATTATTTTTATAGTTATAAAAATTAAAAGTTAAAAATCAATATTAAATAATAATAAAAGCTAAAAATAAATATTAAATAATAAAAATAATAATAAATAATTAAATAAAATAACAATAATTAATAAAAAAATAAAAAATAAATATTAAAACCGGACGAATAATTATCGGATGCAAATGTGATCATATTTGTATTCGTTTTTGAATATCAGATAATTTTTCATATTTCGAATACAAATAAGAACGAATTTCAAATTTTTCGGACATTCGTTGGCAGCCATACGTTGGACCTAATTTACATAATGTTATATGTTGATGGCTTACAAATTTCCCCTTGGCTCCAACACCAAATTTCCTTTGGCTCCAACACCAAATTTTCCCTCTTCATAATAGAAATCCTTTTATATCTGAATTTACTTCATTCTCCACTGCTAATATCCCTAAATGGCTAAATGGCTAAGTTCCCAAAAATCCCTAACCCTAAAACCAAAATCACTTCCTTTCCTACACCGACCACTCTCGTCCCACTGTTTAACCCGTTCGTCCTTCGCAACCTTTCGTCCTTCAAAGAGTTCGTGCGCCTATACAAGACCAGTAACGAGCTTGGCTGCAGGGAGTTCGACGTCACCCGTTGTTGTGTGGACCTCGATATCGGAGATGTGTTCTCATACAAAATGAAGCATGCAGTTTCGAGCAACTCATTGGGGTTATAGATTTGGAAGTGAGGATGGATGTCTAATTGCAGATTTGGCAGTGGAGGCGCCTTCAGTGGTATGCTCTTTGTTATTATCGAAAGTATTTTGACTGTTCCCCCTTTCGATTTTAATTGTTTGCATATATATTTGTTTCTGTATATTTCTTCAGCCAATACCTCAAAAAAGTGTGTTTTGTTGGGGGTGAGTGCTATTTACCAATGTCTGAAAGCATTTCCACCCGTGCTATTTACCAAGTTAAATTAAACATGCGTTGGAATGCTACAGGAAAAAGTTTTTAGATGCCATTTTGACATCAGAAAAAGTGTATTATGTTGTAGGGAGTGTTACTTCGTCTTCCTAGAGCTTAGAACTGGGCAAATGAATTGGTTAAAAGGGGGCTCAAGTTGTTGCATGAACTGGTTAAGATTGTTCAAGAATGTGCTCAACTGAATTGTTTGTTTCTTTTATTTAGGAATACGCAAAAATGTAGGTTTGAAGCCTCATTCATTTAGATTTTGTTGTATTATATATACAATTTGTGAATTTATCAATTTACTATGATTTTCCCACGGCATGCCATTTCTTTGTTGATTTTGCAACATCAGCTTACACCAAAATAACAATATTAAGTGGTTTTTAATCTTATATTTTCCTAATTCTTTCACTTTCAACCACAGTAAAACTTTTTAACTTACGCCACTAATCTAGATTACAGGACAAAATTAGCATATACAAAGTTATCCATCTCATCTAAAGTAATATTATAATTTAATGCAGTGGCATAGAATATTAATTAATATGCCCACCATTGCAATTAACAGAATATAATACCACTATTACTTCAATAATCATCAATAAGTACTCATCACCATAGTGACTAATATAATAACAGTACAGCTTTCTGAGCTTTTCATAAGTTGCTGTTCTGAGATCGAGAAGGATCAATAAATGTATGCCGTCAGATCGATTGGTGGAGTCAGGCATCCAACGGTGAGGAGGAGTTGGAGGGGAGATAGGAATAATGGTGTTATAAGAAAAGTTAAAGGTGAAAAGGATCAATAGATGTCACATATATAAAGTTAAAGGTCAAAAGGGTCAATAGATGTCACATATAAAAGTTAAAGGTGAAAAGGATGAGATGATAACCGAATTAAAAGACAAGCTTGAATTGGCCACGAGAGAGCACAATCTTAAAGCTGAACAGGCTAATGAAGAGATCAAGCAGCTAAAGCATGATAATGATGAACTGAACTTATTGGTTAAGGAGAAGGATGGAATTATTATGAAATTAAGAAATGACTTAGCCAAGGTTGAATTGGATATGAAGTCTAGGTGTTATATGAAAAGATCAGAAAATGGTTTATCAACACCATTGAAGTTGGATAGTGACAAACAAATAACAAGTCTTAAACAGAGATTTTCTGCTCCAGCCCATGTAAGTTGCAATCATTTTAATGAAGTCTTTAATCTTTGAATATGTTTGTGCTTATTTATTATACTGATGCAATGTTTTGTTGGAATCTGATACCAGTCAATATGATACAAATTAAGCAATATAACTTTCTTAGCATGTATTATTGGACATATTATAATAAAAAGAAAAATGGATATTTTAGGTGTATAACTGGAAGCTCTTACCTTATAAAGTGGCAGTGTTGACTACAATTATGAACATTCTTATAATCGAGGCATACTTGTACCAATAAAAGGGAAATTGTGTAGATAAATGGTAACATCAAGTTGCTGTAATAAAATGATTTATATTTAATATACACTCCCTTCTTTATTCTTTCTCTTCAGCCAAATCAAGTATTTAATTGAGTTTATATAAGGTTACCAGACAACCAAACAATACTTTGAGTCAGATTCAATTGCAGCAGTAGGACCTAATGCTGGTTTTAAAATTAACTGCAAGGAAGACTTGAGCATAATGGAGCAGCTAGAATATGGTATGAAAATAAATGAAGTCCATTTATTATTTTGTCTAATTATTCTTTTCAACATGCATATATTGCATTTAAAACATTTGGTTAATTTTTGTATTTTTTGATGTAGATATGTATAAGCTAGCATTTGATCCTATAACAAATATGTGTGCCTTGGCATTTGGATACTGTGCACTTGTGCTCAGGTAAGTGTACATTCATTTTTATGTTCTTATTTTATTTCCATTGAGTTCTAGAATTACTATGGTGTTCTAAAGTCATAGTTTTTACAAGTTTATAGCCTGGGACATGCTACTGGAATGTGTTATTTGAATATAGCAAATATTCAACTTGCATGTACTTTTGCAGCATAATTCAAACATGTTTTGTACTATGAATTCAACCTGTATTATTTACATGTTCATAATAATTATTCTTTTTACAGCATAATTGTGTGCACTATGAATTCCACTTGCATGTGTATTTTTTTCAAACAATATAGAATTCGATTATTGTCTTAGGTTGATACAAAATTCAATACTTATCACAGGCATACATGAGTACATGTTTTTATTGCATCTGCAATGCTCAGGTTGTTCATAGTACTTGCATGTATTTGGATTTAATGAAGTGGACATGTACATAGTAAAGATTTGTTCTTTGTCCTTTGTGACTTCTCTTATTTCTCTTCAGTCACCATCCTTTTTGCAGTTATCAATTTCGTGTAAAAAAATAGATCAGCAAACTTGAACAGTAAAAGATGTTTGGACAACGAAAGAAGGGATGACCAGTTAATATTTTTGTTCATTTTCTACTGATTTTTTTTATGTTGTGCATAGTGTTTATTTCAGAATATATTGACAAAATCATGACGATCTTACATGATAATTTCAGGTTAAGTTTTGCAAGGTTTTGGGTGACTGTTGTTGGAGGTTGACTCAACCATCCGAACATCATGCTTTGGTTTCAGCTTGAGTGGAAAAGTGGAAAGTAAACAACTAAGAGAGTGAGTGCTCAGTTTTGGCTATGTTTGTCTATAATCTTAAGGTGCTATTATAATGTTAAGTTGTTTACTGCTTTCCTTAAGCACTTATTTGGTCATATTCTACTATAAAACCTTGGATAATCATGGAATTAAGTTAATGTGCAGGGGCTTGTGCAATGGTCTGGTAAGAGAAGAAATATGTATGGGGATTCATCAAGAGAGAGATCGGGATTTATCAATTGGGGTTATAATCCCTGCATCAATTGGGGTCTGGTAAGAGAAAAACAGTGACAAGGACCACCATCGGAAATTTTGCATGTTGATACCACCGCATTCAGAAGATGTTTGATTTGAGAAAATGTTGCATTTGTGTTTTAGAGTATATGAATTCTATGATTATTAATATATGAATGAATTATATGATTATTAATATGTGAATAATTGCTGCATGTAAATTTTTTTTGGATTTAAATCGCAAACTGTCAATTATAATTGTAATAAAGAATATTACAATTGTCAGAAAAAGTTGTAAAACATAAGAAATTACAAGGGTAGATAACAGTTATAGTAGAGATTACTACAACGGTTATACCATAGTTGTTATACATGCTACATTACGATTGTTACATACCGACAACAGTTATTAACTGTTGTAAAAATGTTAACTGCAACGGAAAATAACAGTTGTAATAGGATATATCACACCGGTTAATTGCAACATCGAAACACAGTTGTAAAAGATTTTAGTCTATTACAACTTCTTATAATACGACGGTGAACTCACCGTTGTAATAGGTCATTTACAACGGTTTTCCACCGTTGTAAAATGTTGATTTTGTTGTAGTGTCCGCCTCCAGTTATGCCGCATTCCTTATGTCGTGAAGCTTATGTCGCGAACAGAATTTTAGGTCGTTAATTGTTAAGTCGTATTGTTGTAATTCGTTGAGTCGTATGTCGCCTGTGTGATGATGTTGTAACATGATGTTGTAATTTCTTAGGTTGTATGTCGTTGTGTAGTTAAGTCGTGAGGTATGTTGAAGGTCATGTAACGACCTAGTGTTTGTATTTTCTTTGTTTGAGTCGTTAAGTCGTAAGTCGACTTTTGTTAAGTCGTTAAGTCGCATACGACTTATGGGAGGCGTGAGTTGTATTTGCCTATAAATAGGCGGGTGTTGGTTCATTTGTAGGAAGTTGAATTTTAAATAAAATTTGGTTTGTGCTTCTTGCCTCCATTAAAATTGGTAGTTGAGTGTTATCTCCTATCTCCATCTTCGGCATTCGAGTGCGCTCGAATCAACGATTGTTGAAGCCAATTCACGGAATCAAGTGCGCTTGATCAACGTTCGAAGAATTGTAGATCTTCTCTCACGACATCGTGCGCGATCAACATGTCGAAGATTGCTAGAATCCGGTATCTTCGTGATTAACGGATTTGGGCATTTGGGTATTCTTAAATTCACCAATTTATCATCGATTCACCGATTATTTTCGCTAATCGTGTGAGATCCTGGACGGATTTGATTTACATCGTCGAATTCGCTTCCTTGGCTGCATCACTCCTTCAATTTGATCGAGTTCGACTAAACTGGTATGTGATTTATTCTTTTTGCTTTACTGGTTAGCTTGCTTGAACTCGATGATTTTTCTACGCCGATGATGAATGGGTTAAATAGGGTTCGATCCCCTATGATCTCGTTCGTTTGATAATTTTCTTCGATCACTTGATTATGTTTGAATGACTATGATTTCTTTAGACTAGTTCAATTCGTATATTTTGTTTCTGGATTCTCACGGCTTTGATTTTGAACTTGCTCGATTCCTTGGTCATCACGGCTTTGAATTTCTGGTATTTGAACTTTGATTCTATTGACTTGGGTTTGAAATCTGCTGTTGACATCGGTTTCTTAATTTTTGCTTTGTTCGAACTTGTACCCTGTTGTTCCATGACTTTGTTCAAAACTACCGTGTCACTTGCTTATGCTCTGTTCACTTCGAGTTGTCTAAGTATATACACATCTCTGGTTGTATTTCATTTTCACTGTTTTGTTGCATTGTGTGGTGAGTTGCTTGTACATGCCGAGCCACTGATTTTGATCTGGTTCATCTATATGCTCCAATGTTGAACTGTACTGGTTTTGAAGCTTGTGAACACTCGAGTTTGTATTGGTCATCATGTCATTGCAGTTGAAACTTTGAGCTGTTGTATACATGTATATATGTATGTGTGACTCGCCTTTGATTGAGTTCATCGTAATTTGTTGTATTGAGTCAGATGTATTATTCATGCATGTATATTGATCATAGTCACTTGCTTGATTAGACTTGGTTGGATATTGAACTGCTGAGTTGTATGCATGCATATAAGTATGGTCATTATTGAGTTCCTGTGTACATTGTGATCTGGTATCACTGGCTTCATCATGTCTGCATATGAACTTGTGCATGCTTTTGATTGTTGCACTTGCCTTGAGCTTGAGTTGTTTTCATGTGTACTTGAGTGTGGTCTGTGCCTTTGTGCCATGATGTAGCTTGATTGCTTGCATATTGATGTTGCCTCTGCTTGTGTAGTTAGTTCATTGATGATTTTGGAATTTGCACCTAAGTTGAATCCAGCTTATAGATCGGGTTTGACCTTGTGCTCACCTGTCCCTGCAGTCTTGTCAAGTGTATATTGGTGTGCACGGCCTTGTGGCATGTACAGTGATACATTGTGCATGTCACAAGCTGTTCATGTATGATGAATTCAAATTTAAATGATGACGAACAACCCAAATAACTGAGGTAAATAATATTTTCAAAAATTATTTTATTTTACACTGCAAAAATATTTCTTTTTCAATTTTACTGCATCAGTGTTTTCTTTGTAGATAATTCAGATGTTGGATTCAATCTGGAATAGAGTTGAAGATAAAATTCGAGTGAATGGGTGAAATGTAGTGAGGTGCGTATGTAAATGATAATTGTAATGTAATTGAAATTGTATTGTAATTGAAATTGTATATATATATATATAGTGAGAGCTCAAATTTGTACTATTCAAAATTGTAATAAATATTTGTTTGAATAAAATTGTTTGAATTTAAATTCTGTGTTATTTATTTTATTCAGCAAATATTTATTTAATTACTTGAAAAAATAAAATAGTACATTAACAAATACATTTAAATGAATATATATATATATATGTGTGTGTGTGTGTGTTTGATGTGTGTTTAGTGTTTGATGATAACAAACTATATATATCGTATTTTAGATGTGTTTATAGATTATACATATACAGAAATTTTATCAACACAGAATTTGAATTCAAACTGAAATTTTATTATAACAATCTTTTATTACAAATTTTGAATGGTACAAATTCTGACTCGAATTCTGACTCACTATAAATGTACAATTTCTGAATACATTACAATTTGATTTTACAGTCACAGTCCTCACTACATCACTCATACACTCAGTTGTTTGTCTGCATTTGCACTGTCCAGTTCCAGTATCTGTCTTGTTTCCTGTGTACCTGTATAATTGACAATCTACAGCAGTAATCTGAACAGAAACAAATTTAAATTTGCAAGAATATAAAATCTGTTTTTTAAAGCTGTCTCAGATATATGGGTTAACGTCATCATTGATTGTGTAATATCTGTGCATATCAGTATTCATATCAGGGACAGGTATTTACGAGTGCCTGCAGTACACACGTATGCACGTGTGCACTGCCTCGCCAACTCGAGTGCACAAGGTCAAATCTATATCAGATTCAACACAAAGTGCCAATAGACTCGATCAAAATTCAAAGTGTAACTGCAACAAGGCAAATGCATGTACAAGTTCAACAAGACAAGTACAAACTGAACAACAACAAAAAGAATGTACCAACATGAATATACACAGTACAACCAGTGTCAACATCTACATTGATACAAGCAACTGAGCAAGACAACAGAGTAACAAAAAATGAGCATCAATGCATACTGGAATGAATGCATCAAAGTGACAATATAGGGCAGCACATATATGCAAAGTCCAACATGTTCAAGTTCATCAGACTAAGCTTCAACTTATCTATAACAAATGCAATTGCATGTATGCAATGCAGACAGGGACCAAAATGTCCAGATGAACTAAGAAGTGAGATCTACAGCAAGGAAATAAAAAAAACAGTGCATCAATGTAAATGTGCACAGCTACAACATGAATAATGAAGACTGAATATACATCCAGGGAGAATACAGAGCTCATCAAAGTACACATGTACAACACAGTGAGACCAGATGCAAGTGAAGCCATACATAAATGTCAATACAGAACAGAGAACATCAAGGCCAAGATTACAATGTCAAAGCACAGAGCAATGCACTAACATACAGACATATACAAATGGTCAAGTAAACTGGTAGCAATGCAACAACAATGTCAAACTCACAACAATACAAACAGCTATGCAGACAAGTTACAACAGTGTCCAGAATGCAACTACAAGGCATGAAACCACTGTGCAATGCTCAAGCACAGAATAGATGGCCAGAGACGAAGTTCACAGTGGCTAGAAGATCAAGGCAACACATCATGGAAGTAAACAAATTCAAATTTAATACAGATGCAAGTCGAGATGAAATGGAAATTCACGAATACAATGATTGACCGAAGATAAAAATTCTACTCCAAGTCAAATGAAAAAAAAAATCAAGTGCGTATCTGTTGTTTTTGAAACAGTCGAACAAAGTCACAGAGGAAAGTATCACAGATAAACAGGCAGAAGGTCAGAGAAGAAAATTGTCAACGCCGAAATCATGTGTTTGAAAACAGGAAGTTTTTTTTCTTTAAAAATCAGAGAAACAGTCAAAAATTATTTTTGGAAAGTTTATGGAATAAAAATAAAAAATCGCACGTTCAAAACAAAGCCGTGAATCGAAAGTAATTCCCAAATATATCGGAGCATAAAAAGGGAAAGTCTCAACAACGTGAAGATCACGTAATATCAAATCAGACGCTTATATAAAGGACCCAAAATCATCATTGACAAGTCGGGGTGAAGAATAGAGCAAAAACCAGATCATCACAGAGCAACAGAGCAATCGAATTCAAGTATTAAAACCAGTAAGCTGAAGGCATAAATTACCTACCAAATTCACAGTCGAATTCGATCATCAAGGAGAAGCCAAACCCAACAGAAGTTCGAATCGCAAGCCAGAACAACAGAGGAGCCGAAGCTCAGAACCCTAATTCAGAGTCGCAACAAAAGACGACAAAGCGAAGCTTAAATTAGTCTCCAAATCACAAAGGGAATCGCAAGCCAGAGCTACACAGATTGACAAAGCCGAAGTTCCAAATCGAAGTAGGGTAAAACCCTAAATTCCAGAGCTACAGAAAGTCACCAAAAACAAACAAGGGCAAAGCCCTAATTCATTCAAGCAAGCGTTGAAGAAGAGGAGCTAATTCGTCAGAAATCGAAGAATCGACGAAAGCCCCAATTATTGAGTCGCCATTTCTTTCTCAAAGAGGATCGAAGATACAAAGGGGATCGGGCCAGAATAACTAAAGAAAAAGGGTGAAACAGAACGGGCCGATAATTGTTTAAGGGGGCCAGGCTATTTTTATTAGGGTTTAATATTTTTTTAAGGGTTTAAATTTTAGTTTTAAAGTTTAAATTTGGGCCAGATTTTATTGATCTAGTTTTAGGCCAAATATCATTCAAGGGCAAAAGTGTTTTAAACTGTCATTCTATATTTTGCCCTGGGGTTCAACCTGTATTTTGTATTTTCAGTTTGTATTGTCAAAGTCCAGTCAAAGTGAATCACCACCTAGGGTTTAGGTGTTGTCAGATTGTCTAGTTAGGGTTAGTTCAGTGAGCAGGGAGGCTGCGAGTTTGCAAAGCTCTATAGGCGGGAGCAGAGTTTGCGAGTAAACGAAACTCTATAGGCGGAGCAGGGTGTGCGAGTCTGTAGGAGTGTTTGTGAGCGGGAGCGAGTGTCTGCGAGTCTGTCAGAGTGTTTGTAAGCGGGATACTGTTTAACTCTAATAGAAATATGGGAATGCAGCAGTAGGCAGGGGTTGCCGAAGCTGGGTAAATTCTGTGTGTGATTTACTTTACTGCATATTTATTTATCTGCTGTTTACTTCCGCGTTTAATTTGAGAAAATTTGCGATAACCCTATTCACCCCCCCTCTAGGGTTAATCTAGATCCTACAAGTGGTATCAGAGCGAGGTAAATTTTTCTTTAACTCTAGAGTCATGAATTCTTCAATATCTGCTTTTTCTGAGGGGCAATCTATTGTTAGGCCACCAATGTTTAAAGGGAATGATTATGCTTACTGGAAGGTTAGGATGAGTATTTATCTTAGTTTTGTTGATTATGATGTTTGGGATATTATTGAAATTGGCTATACACCTCCCACTATAACTGTTGGTGATACTGAGATTCCTAAACCTAGGGATAGATGGGATGCTAACGATAAGAAATTGAAAACCATAAATGCTAAAGCAATGAATGCGTTGATCTGTGCTCTTGATAAAACTGAATTTAATAGAATTTCTCATTGTAAAACAGCACAGGAAATTTGGCATACTTTGGAGGTGACACACGAAGGAACTTCTCAAGTCAAGGAGTCTCGTCTAGCCCTGTTCAGCAATGAATACGAGAACTTTGTGATGGACAAAGGCGAGAGCATAAAGGATATGTTTGGACGCTTCTCAACCTTGGTGTACAATGCTAGAGCGCTTGGAAAGGTATTCTCTAAGGTAGAGCTAGTAAGGAAGATTCTACGAGTCTTACCGATGAACTTTGAGGCAAAAGTCACTGCAATACAAGAATCGAAAGATTTAAGCAAACTGAGCATGGAGGATTTGATCGGAAATCTGATGACGTACGAGCTTGAGTTAAAAGCAAAGGAGGAACGCATCAACTCCGAATCAAAGAAGAAGACGATTGCCTTAAAGAGCAGAGAAGTGAGCGATGATGAAGAAGAAGTTGATCCAATTGAAGGACTTGAAATGATTGTCAACAATCTTAGAAAATGGTCGAAATTCAAGCCACGCAAGAAGAAATCAAGAGATAACAGATCTAAAAATTCTGACAATTCTGAAAATGAATCAATCTGCTATAACTGCAATAAGCCTGGTCACTTCAAACAAAATTGTCCACTTCCCAAAATCAACAAAGGAAAGAAAAAGAAGAAGAAGGCCTTCGCAGCAACTTGGGATGATGAGGAAGGAGAGGAAGCTTCGAGTGATAGCTCAAAGGAGGCTAACCTATGTCTTACGGCCAGATCAGATTTAGAAGCAGAATCAGATTCAGAAATAAGCCTAGAGCTATATAATGAGGTAAAAAACTATACTTATAAAGATCTTGCTTATTTCTGCATCGATCTTACTAAAACAGTTGAAGCTCTTGGTTCTAAAAATGAAAAACTGAAATCTGATAAGAAAAAGCTTGTCTATGAAAATTTCAGGCTAGAAACTGAACTTGAAAAAATCCAAAACCTAGAATGTAAAAACTGTAAAGCTTTAGATTCAGAATTATCAAAATTGAAGAATAGCTTCGAGGATCTTAAAAACGAAAACCTAAATCTAAAGGAAACTATTGAAACTAGGAAAAAGGATTTTATAAATAGATGCACTTCACTTGTGTCTGAAAACTCCACACTGAACCAAAGTCCAAGATCTTGAGAAATCACTGAATAACTTTTCTAGAGGAGAAAAATCATTCAATATGCTGTTAGGAAATCAATTGTTTGCTAACAATAGAAAAGGACTAGGCTTTGGAAAAACACAAGTTGAGGATAGTGCTAAAGGAAGGAGTGTCTTTTCTAGATGTGTAAAATGTGGAATTATTGGACATCGTGCTGAAAATTGTAGTCATAGGAACAAGAACACAAAATTTATACAAGTTTGGGTTCCAAAGGGATTATTTATTCACAATTATTCTGCCACTAACAACCATGGATCTATAAAAAGGTCACATACATCTTTAACCGTGTAGGTGTGGTGGCAGGCTAAGGAACAACATTAGTGTTATCTGTATTCTGGCTATTCCAAATATACAATGGGCGTCAAATCAACGTTTCTTAGCCTAGTATAAAGGTGACAGATTCACTATGAGCAAACAACGAATGATTGTCGTACAGGTAAAATAGGTAGTTGTATTTATTTTCAATCGATAGATAACCGGTAAGAATCTGCACCATAATCTGAATTAAATCAGCCAGATATGTTTGATAATTCTGATTTTTAACCAATTATCTTGCTTGAAGTAATTATGATTGTTGACCGATTCTGATTTGCTTATTATGATCTTATATGACTTGACTTTAATCAGTGGTTAAAAATTGATCAACCATCTTCTTCTTGAACTTAATCTGTTTGGCCAAACTATGATTGATTCCTGATTGCTCATGCTCTGAAAAGTATTTTTAGAAACTGTTGAAACTGTTGAAAATTTACTGGTGAAAACTTCAAATTACTTTTAATGCTTTGACTGAGATTCTACAGAAGGTACACACACTCGCTCTTCATTTGTTAAAAGTTTGTGTACGTTTCGTTGTCACAGTGTTTTATTTCTGAAGTTAAATCTGATACTGTTGAAATGGATCTCTTAACTGCTTCTAGACCCCATATTATATTTTCTGTGTGTTTGTGTTTGCACGTTTTTAATCTAACCCTAAAAAATCACATTTGAATGCCACTCAACGAAATTTTGAGATATGTTTCACACACACACAAATTTGGACTATGATATCTTTCGTGTGAAAACTGTAATTTAGTTGGTTATTCTGATGCTGATTATGCGGGTTCATTGGTTGACAGGAAAAATACTAGTGGGACATGTTTCATCCTAGAATATTCATTTCATGGTCTGATAATTCTGTTCATCATTCACTCACGAAACACATTGATGTGAAACACCATTTTTTTTATCACATTGCTAGGAAAAACATTTGCATTGAATTCATTTCAACTGAGAATCAACTTACTGATATTTTCACAAAACCCCTTCCCAAAGACAGATTTTCAGATTACGTTTGGATTTGGGGATTATGGAAATTGACTAATCATTTTTCAATTTTTGGTTGAAATATTCTTGGATATTTATTTTCAACTTCAATTTCTAGAATTCAAACCTGTTTTGGATATCATTCAAAGATTGATTCGAATATGGTATTCAGTAGTGGAAATACGTTTGGTTTATGAAATTTCATAATATGATTAATTTGGTAACTTATTCCACGACCATTTCTATTTCTACCATCTTTCTATCATTCATAATGGTTTTGAAAAATGAGAAGAGTGAATTGCTTTTTAAATTAAAAAGAGGAAAAATCAAAGAAAATTTTAAAATATTCCTCATGTATCCATTCTCATTTAAAAGTCCTTATGGTTATGCATGGATGGATCATGAGAGGTTATCATCACTCCATTCTCATTTAAAAGTCCTTATGGTTATGCATGGATGGAGCTTGATAACTAATAAGTAACTGCTAATCCCATTTAAAAGTCCTTATGGTTATGCGTGGTTAGTAAGTGCTTATTTTTTTGTTTGTGCTTAAATGTAAAATCTTTTTAAATTATAATAAATAGAAGAAAACATCTCTCTTCTCATTATAAAAACCAAATCATCGATCCATTCTTTAAAATGTGGAAATTGTTATCTTGTTATGATATATTATGGTTTTTCCTTGTTTTTTTCCATTTGTTTTCCCCTACTGTTTCATTATTTTTTTTCTGTCTTTTGATGATAACAAAAGGGGGAGAAGGAAGAGATTTTGATAAGAAAATAACTATTTTTGGAATACTACACCAAATTTGTTAAATGTTGTTAGTTATTTTCTATAGTTCTTTTATTCGTCTGTAATTTCCAAAATCTTCTAAATAGGGAGTAATCTCAGTTGTAGGGGGAGCATACATGTAGGGGGAGCTAAATATGTCATGTTTTAAACACATCTACTGGAATTTCAAAATCTTTAATATATGTTTGTCATCATCAAAAGGGGGAGATTGTTTGATGTGTGTTTAGTGTTTGATGATAACAAACTATATATATCGTATTTTAGATGTGTTTACAGATTATACATATACAGAAATTTTATCAACACAGAATTTGAATTCAAACTGAAATTTTATTATAACAATCTTTTATTACAAATTTTGAATGGTACAAATTCTGACTCGAATTCTGACTCACTATAAATGTACAATTTCTGAATACATCACAATTTGATTTTACAGTCACAGTCCTCACTACATCACTCATACACTCAGTTGTTTGTCTGCATTTGCACTGTCCAGTTCCAGTATCTGTCTTGTTTCCTGTGTACCTGTATAATTGACAATCTACAGCAGTAATCTGAACAGAAACAAATTTAAATTTGCAAGAATATAAAATCTGTTTTTTAAAGCTGTCTCAGATATATGGGTTAACGTCATCATTGATTGTGTAATATCTGTGCATATCAGTATTCATATCAGGGACAGGTATTTACGAGTGCCTGCAGTACACACGTATGCACGTGTGCACTGCCTCGCCAACTCGAGTGCACAAGGTCAAATCTATATCAGATTCAACACAAAGTGCCAATAGACTCGATCAAAATTCAAAGTGTAACTGCAACAAGGCAAATGCATGTACAAGTTCAACAAGACAAGTACAAACTGAACAACAACAAAAGCATGTACCAACATGAATATACACAGTACAACCAGTGTCAACATCTACATTGATACAAGCAACTGAGCAAGACAACAGAGTAACAAAAAATGAGCATCAATGCATACTGGAATGAATGCATCAAAGTGACAATATAGGGCAGCACATATATGCAAAGTCCAACATGTTCAAGTTCATCAGACCAAGCTTCAACTTATCTATAACAAATGCAATTGCATGTATGCAATGCAGACAGGGACCAAAATGTCCAGATGAACTAAGAAGTGAGATCTACAGCAAGGAAATAAAAAAACAGTGCATCAATGTAAATGTGCACAACTACAACATGAATAATGAAGACTGAATATACATCCAGGGAGAATACAGAGCTCATCAAAGTACACATGTACAACACAGTGAGACCAGATGCAAGTGAAGCCATACATAAATGTCAATACAGAACAGAGAACATCAAGGCCAAGATTACAATGTCAAAGCACAGAGCAATGCACTAACATACAGACATATACAAATGGTCAAGTAAACTGGTAGCAATGCAACAACAATGTCAAACTCACAGCAATACAAACAGCTATGCAGACAAGTTACAACAGTGTCCAGAATGCAACTACAAGGCATGAAACCACTGTGCAATGCTCAAGCACAGAATAGATGGCCAGAGACGAAGTTCACAGTGGCTAGAAGATCAAGGCAACACATCATGGAAGTAAACAAATTCAAATTTAATACAGATGCAAGTCGAGATGAAATGGAAATTCACGAATACAATGATTGACCGAAGATAAAAATTCTACTCCAAGTCAAATGAAAAAAAAAATCAAGTGCGTATCTGTTGTTTTTGAAACAGTCGAACAAAGTCACAGAGGAAAGTATCACAGATAAACAGGCAGAAGGTCAGAGAAGAAAATTGTCAACGCCGAAATCATGTGTTTGAAAACAGGAAGTTTTTTTTCTTTAAAAATCAGAGAAACAGTCAAAAATTATTTTTGGAAAGTTTATGGAATAAAAATCAAAAATCGCACGTTCAAAACAAAGCCGTGAATCGAAAGTAATTCCCAAATATATCGGAGCATAAAAAGGGAAAGTCTCAACAACGTGAAGATCACGTAATATCAAATCAGACGCTTATATAAAGGACCCAAAATCATCATTGACAAGTCGGGGTGAAGAATAGAGCAAAAACCAGATCATCACAGAGCAACAGAGCAATCGAATTCAAGTATTAAAACCAGTAAGCTGAAGGCATAAATTACCTACCAAATTCACAGTCGAATTCGATCATCAAGGAGAAGCCAAACCCAACAGAAGTTCGAATCGCAAGCCAGAACAACAGAGGAGCCGAAGCTCAGAACCCTAATTCAGAGTCGCAACAAAAGACGACAAAGCGAAGCTTAAATTAGTCTCCAAATCACAAAGGGAATCGCAAGCCAGAGCTACACAGATTGACAAAGCCGAAGTTCCAAATCGAAGTAGGGTAAAACCCTAAATTCCAGAGCTACAGAAAGTCACCAAAAACAAACAAGGGCAAAGCCCTAATTCATTCAAGCAAGCGTTGAAGAAGAGGAGCTAATTCGTCAGAAATCGAAGAATCGACGAAAGCCCCAATTATTGAGTCGCCATTTCTTTCTCAAAGAGGATCGAAGATACAAAGGGGATCGGGCCAGAATAACTAAAGAAAAAGGGTGAAACAGAACGGGCCGATAATTGTTTAAGGGGGCCAGGCTATTTTTATTAGGGTTTAATATTTTTTTAAGGGTTTAAATTTTAGTTTTAAAGTTTAAATTTGGGCCAGATTTTATTGATCTAGTTTTAGGCCAAATATCATTCAAGGGCAAAAGTGTTTTAAACTGTCATTCTATATTTTGCCCTGGGGTTCAACCTGTATTTTGTATTTTCAGTTTGTATTGTCAAAGTCCAGTCAAAGTGAATCACCACCTAGGGTTTAGGTGTTGTCAGATTGTCTAGTTAGGGTTAGTTCAGTGAGCAGGGAGGCTGCGAGTTTGCAAAGCTCTATAGGCGGGAGCAGAGTTTGCGAGTAAACGAAACTCTATAGGCGGAGCAGGGTGTGCGAGTCTGTAGGAGTGTTTGTGAGCGGGAGCGAGTGTCTGCGAGTCTGTCAGAGTGTTTGTAAGCGGGATACTGTTTAACTCTAATAGAAATCTGGGAATGCAGCAGTAGGCAGGGGTTGCCGAAGCTGGGTAAATTCTGTGTGTGATTTACTTTACTGCATATTTATTTATCTATTATTTACTTTCGCGTTTAATTTGAGAAAATTTGCGATAACCCTATTCACCCCCCTCTAGGGTTAATCTAGATCCTACAATATGTTTTTTATCATCAAACAAAAATTGTATACTCTCATATTCAATAAAGCTGTCCTGTTTTAGTCATTTCAAATTGGCACAAGTTCCGGGGTCTATCCATCATCGTTCTCTTTCTTCAAATCCGGCAAACGACGCCAAATCCAACCACTTCGTTCTGGACTCTCCTCTGCGTACACTGTTGTTAAAGTGGTTCCAATATTGACAAAGAGTATGCCAATAAGAGGCCTAGATCTCTTTGACAACCAAACGTCGTTTTACACACCGGTTGGTACTTTTACTTTTTGAAAACAATTCACACTTATTCGCTTTAAAATTAATTTTATTCCAAAATCATCATATTTACTTAAAATATCTATTTCACTTCAAAATCATTTTCGCCTCAATATCTCGATTTCGCTTCCAAAAATTTTCGAATTTCAATTTAGGTTATAACTTCATTTTAACCCAATTCGTATTTAAATCCATGATTTAAATATAAACATTCCAACCTTGACCAGTTTGAATTTTTAGAAAATAGTTTAAATAGTTTAAAATAATTGAAAGAGTTAAAATAGTTTAATATAAAATAGTTCAGTATTAAAAATGGTTTATAAAATAAAATAGCTTGGAAATCAAAATAAATTGAATATTTAAAAGATAGGTTTTAAACAGTTTATATTAAAATAATTTATTTGAAAATAGTTTCAAAGTCAAACTGATCCAATCCCCAAATTTTCCAATTCAAATTAATTCAATTTCCATTCCAATTTAATCGATTCCATTCCAATTTCAATTCAAATTAACTTCGATTCCAATTTCAATTCAAACAAATTTCAATTTCAATTCGAAATAAATTTCAATTTCAACTTCAACTATTTGATTCAATGGTTAAATTTCCACTCAATTCTCAATTTTAAACCATTTCAATTTATATCAATTTCGAGCTTGATTTTCAAAATATCGATTTAAATCATTTAAATTAAATTTTACTTCGATGATCAATTCAATGTCTAAATCCTTAACGTAATTCAATTCCGAGCTCAACTTTTGAAATATCGATTTAAACTACTTTTACTTAGAAATATTCAAAGTTCAAATAAAAGTCCAATCTTTTAAAACAAATCAATTTCCAAAATTCAAATCATATTTCAATTATAACTTCAAAATCTCAACTTCGATTATTTAAACAATTCATGTTACCAAATTTAAATTTCAACATTTCGAGCTCAAGTTTGAAAATAATTCAATTTTCATAAATTCGATTTTTATTTCTTTAAATCAAAATCATTTAAATAATTTCAAATCAAAAATTCTGAAATCGTATAATTTAACCAATCCGGTACCCACATATAATTTTCTATTCTATGGCCAAGTGAATAGTTATTTCAATTTAATTCCAAAGATGGATATATATCATTTCAATCCAAATCAAAGTGTCATAGGTATATATCATTTCAACATATTTCTTAATTTATTCGAAATAATTCAAATAACAGTTTTATATACTGTCAATAATTTACAGGATGATAACAGGATATAACAATATAAATAAACATCCAATAATCCAAAATCTCAACCAATAATCATCCATCACAATCAACATCCAAAACAGTCAATATAATTCACAACAATTACATAGTTATCAATATCGGGTATTCTACTGGCAATTGAATTCCAATTTCAAATTTAACTGTCAGTTTTAATTTTTAACAATTAATTCAGATGACAATTTAGATGTCGATTAAATTTATCAAACAACAACCAATAAATTTATATCACTTCATAATTTCAAATTTAACTGGCATAAAAATATTCTAGTACTTCGTGAGCGTTATAAAATACTCACCTTTTATTTGAAACTGAAAATATTTCAGCTTCAAATAAATTCCAAATCGACCCCATATCGTAGACGACGTCGATACGAATCCACTTCAATTGGTTTCGCTCGAAACGAACCTCGTATGGAGAATCATGTAATAATTAGCATTTGATATAATAAAACATAATTAACAAATTAAATGATAATTAAGCATACCCTAATCTTCCTCCTGCTCTCTCTCTCTATCACGTACAGGAACACACACGCGACCCACTCACACGAGAATACCTTACGCGCGCGCTCGCCTACTCGATCGGACTTCGATCTGCCACACCAGCATGACCACCTGCCTCGGAGCCTCTACCGCCAGCGCCGCCTCCTCAGCTACATACGTTGCCACCCTCGAGCCACCAAAACCCTAAAACGTTGTCGACCATCCCACTTAGTCACGCCGCCTCCCTCGGGCGCATGCAAGTGCCTCCGACCCTAGCCTGGTGGTCGCGTGCCCTCGTCGGGGTATTTTTTTTTCGTTCAATCGTTATTTCATTTTTTTCCGATCCGCACGATTTTGAGAAGGGGAGGGGGGAAGAGAGCACGGGTAGACAAGATTTGTGGGCGGCTGTACGAGTTGTTGGGAGATAGGAAAGAAAATAATATTATTATAATTAGAAAATATCTAACGTTTAACGTCCGAAATTCTCGAACTCCAAACAAAGCATGCCGTTTGGCGTTCTTAATGCTTTACCCCCATTCCGAACACAATGGGACTAGTCTCGAGGCCTAATTCGATTGTATGCAGAAGATAACTTTTCAAAATCAATTTATTTTAATTAAATTCCTTTAATTAATTTCTACTCGTTTCAAGCTAGCACGGCCAAACGACAAGTTAGATCGCTACGAAACTTGAAATCCTACAATAATTCACTGTTACGGATCCGATGAAACTAGTTTCGTCGAAATCCGAGATAGTGGCCAAAATGGCTATTTTTACTCGTTATTTAAAACCAGAGATTTCCAAAATTTAATTTAATCACTTTAAATTCAATTTTTAAGTTTAACAATCTTCATTGTTGTTTAAATAAAATTTAAATCATCTTTCGAAATCATTTTCATTCATATTAAATACGAAATTCAATTATTTAAATAATTCCAATATTAAATTTAAACAATTTAATTACCAATAAATCACATTATTTCAAATATAAGTTATTCGACTTATAAAATTTAATTTTAAAACGAATTCAAATAATAAAACAACTACTTTTATTTTAAAGTCATTCAATATTCAATATTCATTATTCAATTGCAACTATTGGTTATAACTCATTCAATATATAGAATTCCACTTCAATACTAATTATTGCCAAAATCTTCGAAATTGATTATTTCAAAATTTTATTCAAGTTCATTTTCAATAACTTACATAAATAAAACATTAAATTTTTATTTCCAATCATTTTTATTCAATAATCATATTAAATTTAATAATTTAAAATAGTTAAAAATATAAGTCGTTACATGAATAGTGTCAAGGCAAAATTCGTTCTCTTTTTGTAACCATCAAGTGACTACTATTCTTTTACAATAATGACAAAAGGAATCCCATTTGAAAATTAGCATTCACCGCCATTTATGTAAAGAGAGTTAAATTAATATTTTAATTTAAGCAGCACACACACACACACAAACACAACTAGACGTGCGCTCATACACACATATACAAAAGAGAGTCGAATAAATACATTGTGATAGTTTGTATGTTTACTTATTTATCTTAACTAAGTCAAGGTTGCGATTTTTGTTCTATTCAATAAAATATATCTAACTCGGATGAAATACCAATCAACCCTTTACTAGCATGTAAACCTAAAATTCGATCCCACTACCACAAACAGTGAACAATAATACGAATAATCTTTTTCTTAAACAAAGTAATGAAAAAACTATGAATTGTTTATTTCTTCATGAAAGCTGAATTAGAAGGATTAAAATAATTCCTTTTTATTACTTGGATTTATCAATTGTCTTTCAAAAGGCTACACCATAGTTTGCATGCTTTGTAAACATGTGAAGCTTATGTTTTTTCTGTACTATTTTGTTTACTGTTCCAATGAATATTAAATCTACTCAACTTTTATTACCTCTTTTTTCTAGTTATTATACTCAAAATGGTAAGTTGGGCTAAAGATACTAAGCATATTTGACATCGAGAAAGAATTGAGTATAGTTCAATAAAATGAATCGAACCTTCTTGATTGGTTTTATAGTATAGATCGTATCCATTTTAAGTACACTTCTAAACAACATTGAAATATGGATGTCCTACATCTTTCCTACGCTATGTATCTTTTGTTATAAACAATGGAGGATCGGAATTGAGTCTGGTTTTAGGCATGTTAACGTTTGCTTAAAGCAATATTTTCTCCCACTTGTTTAGAGTCTGCTAATGGGTTGTTGGCAACTTGCTTTCCAAGAGACAACAAAATCCGAATCCAAAGAGCAACAACGTTTGTGGATTCGCATGAAATTTATTGATTAGAAGTTTGAAAATGTAAAAGTGAAGATAAAAATGATGGTGGAGGTGTATATATATAGTAAAAATAGGTATTTGCTGAAGGGACGCGACTGTTAGAAAATAGTTGTAACCGTCTGCAAATAACAGTTCAAATTTTTAGAAAAGAAAATATTATAGTTGAAATCCAACAGTCATACCCTTTCCAAACCCCTACTTGCATATGTGCAAAGTGTTAAGTGCTTTCCGTCGTGCGTCTTATGGTAGTGTCCTATTTCTCTTCTCTCTTAGTTATTCTAATTGACAAAGCATGTGATATTTCATACACACACACAAACATTAAAATTTATTTCCCAATGTGGGATTAATATGTTTACTCCCATCTGCAACAAACAATCTACCTCAACAATTCTCCACTAGATTGTTTTTTTGACGATAATCAGTTTTTATCCTATTTTTAGACTACACATCATATGTGTATTCGATAAACCATATATTGGTGTAAAAAGGTCAAGACTTTAAAGAGTTTTAGGTTGTCTTAACTTAACTGAGTCTCCTTTGACTTATAAAGTCGAAAATATCCCACATGTAACCTTATTTTATCCCTTCCTGTCAAAACCATTATGGCCACATGCTCCATCTTGGCTTAATGAACTTTTACAAGAGTAAACACAATAAAATTTTGCTTAGAAGCGGCACCACTTCCAAGTTCATAAAGGTAAAGTTCTATTTTTCTTAACTTTATTAAGAGTACTTAACTCAACCTCTTCATATCTATAATAGCACGCACTAATTTTAAATCAGTGTTTTTCAGTCATATGATAGTTTATTACCATTAAACCTTAAAATTAAGTTAGTTGAGATTAAGGTTGGGTTACTACTATCAATGATTATTCTCAAGGCAGGGTTTAAAACCCATTCTGACTGATGTGATTCTTTTCATTTCTCTGGTCATAGCTTTTGTGAATGGATCTGCCAAATTATCACTTGATCTTACATATACAATGGTAATTATTCCATCAGTAATTATTTGTTTTACATACTCATGTCTGAGGCTTATATGTCTCAACTTTCCATTATATACATTACTATATACTGTAGACATAGTTGCATGAATATCACAGCGTAAAGATATGGCTGACATCGGTTTTGGCCATAACTTAATATCCAATAACATATTCCGTAACCATTCAACCTCTTTTCCAATGACCAGAAATGTTATGAATTCAGATTCCATGGTGGAGTGTGTAATATATGTTTGTTTCTTTGATGCCCATGAAACAACACCTCCTTCTAATATGAAAATCCAACCCGAAGTTGATTTATTATCACCAGCACCAATTATCCAACTTGCATCAGTATAACCCTCTAATACGCTTGGAAATCCATTGTAAAAGAATCCTAGATTTTTAGTCCTTTTAAGATAACCAAGGATGTGACGCCCCACCTCTATGCTCATAGTAACAAAGAGTATTAAAAGAAATACTGTCTATTATTACGAAGAATAAGGCTGGATAGGAGCGACCATCCGTAATTGGCCTTACACTAATATTGGTTATCTCGGTAGGAGTGGTATATACTTTTTTTTTCATCTATTATTTATTTACTCCCATCGATATATCCAATTATCAGTATAAAACAAAATACGATAGTTCATAATAGTTTAGGACATTAGATATAACAATAACACAGATAATATAAATGCGGAACACAGATTAACAAAAATCTCATATATATATATAACCGATGTCAGTTACAATATAGTTGACACGATACATATGATACAACTACAACTGTCGACTCTAGAAGTTATATATACAAGTACATTATCGACTAATATACATGAATACATATCGTTCTATACAATGACACGACTATTACAAAATGACACTGACAACTTCAGAAGATGTGAAAAGTCTTCAAATCCTGAACAGCAACTCAAAGAAGAAAATCTACAACCTGAAATAACTCGGGTCTGACCCGAGTATTAAATTCAAAAGAAAATAATACACAGGTCAGTCTAATTCAAACTCAGTTATTAGTGCATAGCAGCAATAATAATCAGATAATCAAATAGACGACAGTCACAGAAATCTCGTATATCCAACTCTCGATACGAGAATTGGATAACGGCATATATAACACTAAATAGTGTTAAACAACAAATCAGCAATCCAATTCAGAATACAACTCCAAAACACTGAAATTAACCAACGAAACAATTCAACAAATCGAAACATCAATTTAAAACTGCCAAAACTGATAGGGCTGCAGTACACGCATGCGTGTACTGCCTCGCCACTATCGTAGAAGATACACAAAAGCTCAGTGAAAATCATAAAGGGTCATAAGGTCAAACCCCAAAATCGGGTTCAACTCAGGTGATAACTAACAGTGCATTGCCCACATCGAAACAACTACAGATTGATACGATGTTAAATCATAAACGAAAACGACTCTACAGTGGAATCAAAATAGACAACAGTTAAACAAAGCAAGGCACTGGCCGAAGTCAGATAACATAAACAACATGTAGTGGTACATATGTAGGAACCAAGTGAAGAAACTGCAGTATCAAGTATGCATGAAACTGGATGGAGCAAACTCAATAGGAAATGTATATGAACATGAAGCAGTTCAATACTACTATACCTAACAGATGCAACATAAAGTGTCATTAAACCCAACTAGAAGTGGAACTACAAGATAAATCAAGTACAAAACGATGCAGACTGAAGTATGGAAGAATGCAAACTAGCGCCAGCATCAATAAATATATATAGTAGCAGAGGAGCTACTGAAATATGAAATGCAAATTCCAACTACAAAGTAAATGATTTCGACAAAGCATGTACACAAGTAACCAAACTGCAATAAGCAGCAGTGTGCCAGTGCAAAGACAAATGCACATGTCAACAAAACATAAAACCAACATGAAGTAGTTCAAATCCAAGTACAACCGATGTATGAACATACGAACAAAGCTGCAGATCAAAAATGATCGAGGATGAATACCAAAACAGACAAGAGGTCAGGGGCCAACAGCATGGTAAGAGCAGAGTTCGACAATGTCGACCGAGTCAAGCATCGAGATTCAAAGCCGTAAATGAGCAAGACAAAACACACAATCCTCTCAACCACTCGAACATTATCAAGCAGCCGAGATAAAGCAAGTTGAAGAATTCAAGCATATAAAAGGGTCAGAGAAAAATCCCAAATTCAAGTCCAGATTCAAAACCGTGGAGAACAAGTATCAAATATACGAATATATACGATTTTGAATAAGTTGTAAATCATCTCGTTCATCAATACGAAAATCAATGGCCAATAATTCTAAATGACAAATTCGAACGAACAAAAGACGAACGAAAATAAGGGTATCAGACTTGGACAGAGATAAGTACACAAAGACCCCATGTTTATAAACGTTTCAAACTTTTAAGCTCCAGACATTAGCAGGTCCAAACAATCTAAAGCCGAGAAAATACTAACCAAAGGCTAACAGTTCAGGTCACTGTTGCCATAACTCAAAGTACATACAGGAACTCTACAGCAAATACACCTAAAAGCAAAGTGCAGTGAACACAAATATTGGCACAAAACAGAATTGGCAAGTAAAAGGAGCAAGGGTAACCACTAAACACACATATACACACATAAGTATATGTGTATATATGGCATATACAAGTGGACCAATTCAGTAGCTAGGATCAGATGAAATGGCTCAAATATGCCAAGGGACAATGTACTAATAACAAGTGCATCCTAACAGTCCAACATGAAAGTACACAGCCACACACATACGAAATTTGCGAGGTTAAAGATCAATGACCAGCATCCAAACAAAATCGAATGGCCGAAGCCAACAAAACCCAAAATCCAGAAATTCATGAAATTGAAAATACCAGAGATCCAAAATCGCAAGCATCAATATATAAAGCAGCCGATTAAACATTTTAATGCGAACAAAAACCCACGTAATTCGAATTAGATGTGAGTAAGGGAATTTACTCACCTTATTCGAGAGCGTAGCCAAAAGAAGCGAACCCGGAGAGAAGGCGAATTCGATCAATAAAATCGGCGGTTTCAATGCCCTAGCTTTTTGAACGAAGAGGAACACGCAGCCACCATCTCTCAAAGGGAACGAGTCGAAGCCCTAATTTTGACGACGAGACAAGCATGCCCAAATTTCTGAGCGAAGAGGAACGAACGAGAAGACGGAGCCACCATTTCTTTTTCTTAGACTTAGGGTTTGTTTTCGAATGAATGACTTGGGAAGGGGAAATTGGGTCGAACAAATAAAAAAAGAAACGACACTCTTGATAACATGGCAGAAACATGGGCTAAGAAAATAAAGCCCATATAATTCTTAAACCAATTTCAAAAGAAGTTTAACCCTATAGAATTCCAATAGAAATTTGTAAACGATTCAATCACCTAGTGATGATACCTAATTGCTACGAATTCTCGGGTTGTTACAGACTCCCCTCCTTATAGAAATTGCGTCCCCGCAATTTCCATAATTAAGGTCATCCATAACTATTATTTTTCTAACATAAACCGGTTAAGCTAGAAAATAAAAGGTAGAGGATATAAACACCAAAGAAATCTTTTAATTTCATAAAAAAAGATTCACAAATTCTCAACAAAATCTAATTACCAAATGGATAATTAGAAAACAATCAAAACTGAATTCAAAACTGAATAAATACAATCATCAGCACTATTCAATTATCAACTAGACAATTAGAATTCAGAAATCACAAAACAGCAATATCTAATTATTGATACGATAATTAGAAAACAGCAAATCTAATCATCAACAACGATAATTAGAAAACACAAAACACAAATCGCAAAATCGCAAATATCTCGTTATTCAACAAACAACTAGAAAATACGAACTTCATAATCAGCAAATTCAAATAAAATCAGCATATTCTAGAATCTATTGGAGACTAGAAAATCTCATATCAATAAAATCAACAAACATCCAATCATCCAAACGATACTCAGAAAACAAATCAACAAATGTCAAATTATCGAAGACGAATATCACAAAACATCAAATTCAACAATTATTCGATTATCAAAAACGATAATCAAATTTCAATTTCAACAAATATTCGATTATCAAAAACGATAATCAAATTTCTCAAATTCAACAAATATTCGATTATCAAAACGATAATCAAATTTCAAATCAACAATCATTTAATTATCTAAAGCGATAATTAAATTCGAAATCAGCAAATATTTAATTATCTAAAGCGATAATTAAATCTAAATTCAACAAATATTTAATTATCTCAAGCGATAATTAAATCTCAAATCAACAAATATTTAATTATCTCAAGCGATAATTAAATCTAAAATCAACAATTATTTAATTATCTCAAGCGATAATCAAATTCCAAATTCAACAATTATTTGATTATCTCAAGCGATAATCAAATTCCAAATTCAACAATTATTTGATTATCTCAAGCGATAATCAAATTCCAAATTCAACAATTATTTGATTATCTCAAGCGATAATCAAATTCCAAATTCAACAATTATTTGATTATCAAAAACGATAATCAGAACTCATATCAACAAATATCTAATTATCACAAGCGATAATTAGAAACAACAAATATCCGATTATCAAAAACGATAATCAGAACTCATATCAACAAATATCTAATTATCACAAGCGATAATTAGAAACAACAAATATCCGATTATCAAAAACGATAATCAGAACTCATATCAACAAATATCTAATTATCACAAGCGATAATTAGAAACAACAAATATCTGATTATCAAAAACGATAATCAGAACTCATATCAACAAATATCCAATTACCTGCAGATAATTGGAAACAACAAATATCTAGAAATCAATTAAGAAGGCTAGAAAATCAACATAAAAGCTTGGATCGATCCCATCAGATGGCGAGTTTTTAATTCGCCGCACGTGCATCAACAAATGGTCGAAGCCTACCAAGTACTCAACATAATTTTGGCGCCCATCAGATTGACCCGGAGGTCCGCAGAGTGACCCGAAGGTCTAGTACTGGTATTTGACCCGAAGGTCCATCAGAGTGGCCCGAAAGCCCAACAAATGACCCGAAGGTCCTCATAGTGGCTCGAAAGCACACGAAAGCATCAAAATTTTTCAATTAACGAGTCCGGAATTAACCGAAATAGCAAACGCACATGTCCCATACCACGTGTTTTACTAAATCGTTTGATTCTCTTCATCGTTTCCTTGAAAGTGTGAAATCATCAAATTCATCAAAACAACAGATATTCAATTAACGAGTCCGGAATTAACCAAAATAGTAAAAGTGTGGTTCCATACTCTGCACTTTTGCTAAATCGTTTAAATCACTTCATCGTTTCCTTGAAAGTGCAAAATTGTGTATTTTGTAAAAATACACTTTACATTCTCAAACGGACAAGTCTGGAATTAAGCGAATCAGTAAAAGAAAGGGGTCATAGTCCTCGATTTTGCTGAAACGTTTAAATCGCTTCCTCATTCTTTTGAAAGCGTAAACTGTTAAAATTTCTGAAAACAATTTTTATTTATTTTGTAAAAATAACAATTCACATTCTCAACTGGACAAGTCCGGAGTTAAGCGAAACAGTAAAAGAAAGGGGTCATAATCCTCGATTTTGCTGAATCGTTTAAGTCGCTTTCTCATTCTTTTGAAAACGCAAATTGTTAAAAATTTATAAAACAATTTTCATTTTAAAACGATTTTCCAACCACGTGATTAAAACAGCAAATCGGTAACAATTTCGATAAGGAAATTGTACTTCTCAAAATACCGTAAAAACGGTCACAAATCAGTATTGCGGAATAACCGCTTGAAAATCCACTTTTAAAATTTGACGGTTACTGAAGCCAAAGCGACAGTAGTTTTAAAACGTCAAAATCACATCAAAACAATTTACATCAAAATGTAATATCAGAGAATTTTCATTCATCTAAATGCCACAAAACACCATGCTTCAAAAATTTAGCATTGGTGTAAAAATCCCGTTATAAAAATAACGGCAACAAAATACGTTTCATAACCAAGCATCGGTTCAACGTAAAATAAATGCAATAACGTGCAATTCAAATTTTGCACGTACTACAAAATGAACAAAGAAATTATTCGAAGGTATCTTCAATGAAGATAATTCAAAACAGCAAAAATGTAATCAATATATGATTATTACAAAAGAAAGCCAGCGGAAATTTCAATAAAAATCACATAACTGTAATTTCTTCGAATTCTCAAAGAAACAAAATAATTATAGCTATGAAAACAACAAATGAAATTTATATCAATTTCGTATTTCGATTTGTTAATCGAAAAGATTATCAGTTGTATTCAGCGAAGACAGTTTCACTGTTTTCGCTGCGCACTCTGATAAATAGAACACAATTTCATCAAAACAATAAAACACAATTCCACTTTTATTTTTAAATAAAGATATTTAAAAATTTCATCCAAATTTCAAAACTTTAGTTTTGACTCAAAGCACAAATAAAACATCGACCAATAGTTGTAACATATGTTCCATCCAAGTTATGTTTTATATTATGTCCATAAACCCCAAGCTCTGATACCAACTGTGACGCCCCACCTCTATGCTCATAGTAACAAAGAGTATTAAAAGAAATACTGTCTATTATTACGAAGAATAAGGCTGGATAGGAGCGACCATCCGTAATTGGCCTTACACTAATATTGGTTATCTCGGTAGGAGTGGTATATACTTTTTTTTTCCATCTATTATTTATTTACTCCCATCGATATATCCAATTATCAGTATAAAACAAACTACGATAGTTCATAATAGTTTAGGACATTAGATATAACAATAACACAGATAATATAAATGCGGAACACAGATTAACAAAAATCTCATATATATATAACCGATGTCAGTTACAATATAGTCGACACGATACATATGATACAACTACAACTGTCGACTCTAGAAGTTATATATACAAGTACATTATCGACTAATATACATGAATACATATCGTTCTATACAATGACACGACTATTACAAAATGACACTGACAACTTCAAAAGATGTGAAAAGTCTTCAAATCCTGAACAGCAACTCAAAGAAGAAAATCTACAACCTGAAATAACTCGGGTCTGACCCGAGTATTAAATTCAAAAGAAAATAATACACGGGTCAGTCTAATTCAAACTCAGTTATTAGTGCATAGCAGCAATAATAATCAGATAATCAAATAGACGACAGTCACAGAAATCTCGTATATCCAACTCTCGATACGAGAATTGGATAACGGCATATATAACACTAAATAGTGTTAAACAACAAATCAGCAATCCAATTCAGAATACAACTCCAAAACACTGAAATTAACCAACGAAACAATTCAACAAATCGAAACATCAATTTAAAACTGCCAAAACTGATAGGGCTGCAGTACACGCACGCGTGTACTGCCTCGCCACTATCGTAGAAGATACACAAAAGCTCAGTGAAAATCATAAAGGGTCACAAGGTCAAACCCCGAAATCGGGTTCAACTCAGGTGATAACTAACAGTGCATTGCCCACATCGAAACAACTACAGATTGATACGATGTTAAATCATAAACGAAAACGACTCTACAGTGGAATCAAAATAGACAACAGTTAAACAAAGCAAGGCACTGGCCGAAGTCAGATAACATAAACAACATGTAGTGGTACATATGTAGGAACCAAGTGAAGAAACTGCAGTATCAAGTATGCATGAAACTGGATGGAGCAAACTCAATAGGAAATGTATATGAACATGAAGCAGTTCAATACTACTATACCTAACAGATGCAACATAAAGTGTCATTAAACCCAACTAGAAGTGGAACTACAAGATAAATCAAGTACAAAACGATGCAGACTGAAGTATGGAAGAATGCTAACTAGCGCCAACATCAATAAATATATATAGTAGCAGAGGAGCTACTGAAATATGAAATGCAAATTCCAACTACAAAGTAAATGATTTTGACAAAGCATGTACACAAGTAACCAAACTGCAATAAGCAGCAGTGTGCCAGTGCAAAGACAAATGCACATGTCAACAAAACATAAAACCAACATGAAGTAGTTCAAATCCAAGTACAACCGATGTATGAACATACGAACAAAGATGCAGATCAAAAATGATCGAGGATGAATACCAAAACAGACAAGAGGTCAGGGGCCAACAGCATGGTAAGAGCAGAGTTCGACAATGTCGACCGAGTCAAGCATCGAGATTCAAAGCCGTAAATGAGCAAGACAAAACACACAATCCTCTCAACCACTCGAACATTATCAAGCAGCCGAGATAAAGCAAGTTGAAGAATTCAAGCATATAAAAGGGTCAGAGAAAAATCCCAAATTCAAGTCCAGATTCAAAACCGTGGAGAACAAGTATCAAATATACGAATATATACGATTTTGAATAAGTTGTAAATCATCTCGTTCATCAATACGAAAATCAATGGCCAATAATTCTAAATGACAAATTCGAACGAACAACAGACGAACGAAAATAAGGGTATCAGACTTGGACAGAGATAAGTACACAAAGACCCCATGTTTATAAACGTTTCAAACTTTTAAGCTCCAGACATTAGCAGGTCCAAACAATCTAAAGCCGAGAAAATACTAACCAAAGGCTAACAGTTCAGGTCACTGTTGCCATAACTCAAAGTACATACAGGAACTCTACAGCAAATACACCTAAAAGCAAAGTGCAGTGAACACAAATATTGGCACAAAACAGAACTGGCAAGCAAAAGGAGCAAGGGTAACCACTAAACACACATATACACACATAAGTATATGTGTATATATGGCATATACAAGTGGACCAATTCAGTAGCTAGGATCAGATGAAATGGCTCAAATATGCCAAGGGACAATGTACTAATAACAAGTGCATCCTAACAGTCCAACATGAAAGTACACAGCCACACACATACGAAATTTGCGAGGTTAAAGATCAATGACCAGCATCCAAACAAAATCGAATGGCCGAAGCCAACAAAAACCAAAATCCAGAAATTCATGAAATTGAAAATACCAGAGATCCAAAATCGCAAGCATCAATATATAAAGCAGCCGATTAAACATTTTAACGTAATTCGAATTAGATGTGAGTAAGGGAATTTACTCACCTTATTCGAGAGCATAGCCAAAAGAAGCGAACCCGGAGAGAAGGCGAATTCGATCAATAAAATCGGCGGTTTCAATGCCCTAGCTTTTTGAACGAAGAGGAACACGCAGCCACCATCTCTCAGAGGGAACGAGTCGAAGCCCTAATTTTGACGACGAGACAAGCATGCCCAAATTTCTGAGCGAAGAGGAACGAACGAGAAGACGGAGCCACCATTTCTTTTTCTTAGACTTAGGGTTTGTTTTCGAATGAATGACTTGGGAAGGGGAAATTGGGTCGAACAAATAAAAAAAGAAACGACACTCTTGATAACATGGCAGAAACATGGGCTAAGATAATAAAGCCCATATAATTCTTAAACCAATTTCAAAAGAAGTTTAACCCTATAGAATTCCAACAGAAATTTGTAAACGATTCAATCACCTAGTAATGATACCTAATTGCTACGAATTCTCGGGTTGTTACAAAGGATTCTTTCAATTGCTTTGCAATGATGTATTCTAGGGTTGTTGGTATATTGTGCAAGTTTGTGTACCACATATGTTATATCAGGTCTTGTACAATGCATAACATACATTATACTTCCAATGGCATTAGCATACTCTAGTTGAGCGATGCTCTTCCATCATTTTTACTTAGATTTATACCTAAATCTATTGGGGTATTTGCATCCTTGATTTTTAAGTGCCTAAGTTTATGAAGCACCTTTTCAATATAATATAATTAACTTAGTGCATAATTTCCACATATTTTGTTAACTTTTATTCCCAGTATTGTATCAACTTCATTTAAGTCTTTCGTTTTGAATCTAAGGATATACATTCTTTGGTATCTTTTATGGCCTTGATATTTGTGCTAAATATCAATAGATCATCTACATATAGACAAATGATTACTCTATATTCTTTAGTGAATTTAGAGTAGATACATTTGTCTACCCTATTATATTTGAAACCATATTCGAAAATTGTTGAGTTGAATTTTTCATGCCACTGTTTAGGTGCTTGCTTCAGTTCGTATAGTGATTTTGCTAATTTGGAAACCTTATTTTCATTACTAGGAAGTACAAATCCTTCAGGTTGCTCCATGTAGACTTCTTCGTTAAGTTCACTATTTAGGAAGGCTATTTTCACGTCCATTTGATGTACGTGCGGTCGATAAATTGATGCTAAAGTTATCAATACTTTGAATGGATTTGATTCTTTCCATAGGAGCATAAGCATCAAAGAAGTCAATTCCTTCCTTTTTGCTAGATTCCTTGGCTACCAATCTAGCCTTAAAGTTTGTACGCTACCATCATTATTATGTTTCCTTCGAAGCACCCATTTGCAGCCAATTTTTTTAATTCTTGAGGTAACTCTGTTAATACCCACGTATTATTTGACAAAATTGAATCCATTTCATTATTGATTACCTCTTTCCAAAGGCAGAATCTATAAATGTTATAGCCCTTTTATACGTTTTTGTATCATCTTCTGTATTTAGCACTATATTTAGCTTATTTAGAACTTTGGTTCTAGTTCCTTCCACAAGAAATGCTATAGCTTGAGAAGATATAAAATCAGGACCTAAGTTTTTCTCTTTTCTAATTCTCTACGTCTTCTTACTTCTGTTTGTTCTTCTATCACCTTTCTTTTGTTGTTAGTAGAAGGTGTAGGAGCTTCTATTGGCGTTTCCACGATATTGGGGCTTAGTGACTGAACTATGGTTGAATCATCCTTGGATTTACTTTCCATAAACTCAACATCTCTTGATTCAACAATAGTGTTAGAGGATAAATCCAATAGTCTTTATGCTTTGGAGTTTTCGGCGTATCCTACGAATATACTTTCCAAATCTCTTGGACCTAGTTTAGTGCGTTTTGGACCAATCACCCTATAGAAGGCAATACACCCCCACACCTTTAGATATCTTAGATTAGGTTTTTGACCATTATATAATTTGTAAGGAGGACTTTAGTTTTACTCGAGGTGATTCTATTATGTTAATGACATGCGAAGAGTAGTGCTTCAACCCCACAAGTTAAGTGGTAGTTTAGCATTTAACTACATAGAATTCACCATGTCAACCAAAGTTATGTTTTTTCTTTCAACCAAGCCATTTTATCATGGCGTATAAAGAGCCATGTGTTGATGAATAATTCCATGTTCTTCATAGAAGTTAGAGAATTCTATAGAGAAATATTCTCCTCCTCTATCAGTTCGTAAGACCTTTATTTTCCAACACGTTTGGTTTTCGACTTCTGCTTTATAGCATTTAAACATATCAAAGGCTACATCTTTATTTCTAAGCAAATACATATGTGTATCCAGAGAAATCGTCAATAAAGATAACAAGGTACCTTTTTCCACCTTTGGTTAAAATGCCATTTAATTCACATATACTAGAGTGAACTAAATCCAAAAGTTCTCAATTTCTTTCAACAATTAGAAAAGGTTTCTTAGTATCAACTTTTATACATATTTCACATTTATCATGCTCATCATTTGTATCAGAAATAAGACCATGTCTAGACATAAATTTTAGAGATCTATAGTTTAGATGTTCTAAATGTGCATGCCATAAAGGTAAAGAAGTAGTAGTATATGCGTAATGTGTCTTTATTTCATTAATACTAAGTTTGAGCATCCCATTAAAAGCTCATCCTTTACCCACAAACATGCCATTTTTAGACAAAACTAAATTATCAGCCTCCAAAACTGATTTACCGCTTTTGCATAAGATCGGCGCAGAGACCAGGTTCTTCTTGATATCTAAAACATGGAGCAAATTAGTGAGAGTAATCTTCTTGTTAGAAGCGATATGAACCTCCACGTTTCCTTTTCCTAGAACTTTTGCACTATTCATGTTTCCCATGAGAACTTCTTGTTGATCTACAACCCCCTTTATAAGTTTTGAACATATCTCTGTTGTTGCAAATATGAATCATTGCACCGGAATCAAACCACCAGTCTGAAGTTTTTGTTTCAGAAATAACCATGTGCAACTCAGTTATCATATCAATCTGTAAATCTGAAACCATATAAAAGATTTTCTACATTTCCTTGATCTCAACCATATTTGCGTTCTCGGAGTTTCCATTATTCTGTTTTGGAGGAGCCTTGCATTCTCGCTTGTAATGCCCAATGTTACCGCAGTTAAAGCATTCCTTGTTCCTTTTGTATTTTGGATTAGAGTTGATTATGTGCTTTCTTTTCTTGTGGCTTAAATTTTTGGTTTTGATTGCACTTCCTCTTTGTTCCAAAAGTTACATTATTCACATTAGAAGATTAGAAGATGCACCATCACGAATTATATTTTCTTCTTTAATTCGTATGTGTTTTTCGATCTTTTCTAATGTGAGTTCCTTAGTTATATGTAAGAGTTTTTTATGATACTTGTTCCAACTTAGTGGAAGTTTTGCAATTATAGCTCCCACTTGGACTGGTTCTGGAGTCTGCACTTTCAAGTCTCCAAGTTTTTTAACGAAGACTTGTAAGTCATGCATGAAATTCAAAGCACTGTAGTGTGAGAAACTTATCCGTTCTGATCTTTTCAGTCTTATACTTTGCTTCTAGTGCATCCTAAACCTCTTTAGGTGACTTCATCGGAGTGTATAGGTCATATAAACGGCCAGATAAAGTATTAAGAATGAAACCTCGACATAGTATTTCATCTTCTTCGTGTTTCAATGTATGTTTGTAGCAACCCGCACCCCAGTGGACCTTAATTTTTGTTAAATCGAAAACCCAAGTCCATCAAATTATAGGTCGTTGGTTTGGTATCCTGCAAATAAAACAAGAATGCATATAAGAGCACCAACGATATAACTCACATCGAAATAACAAAATATAATAAGTCACATAACTACTGACCAAGGTTTGACACTTCCAAAGTCAAGTGTCCTTGTCAGCATCGAACACGCCTAGCACCAGTACCCATCCATTAAGCTATCTTATGGGTTGTAATGAGAAGGGGATCAAAACAACGTTCCGGCGACTGGTAAAATTATACACTTTGTATATAACACTAGTTTATGTCGATTGTTTTCTATCCCTTGTTATGTCTCTTATTTTCAATTAGTCGTTTCAACTTTACATGCATGCACAATACGTCCCATCTACCTGTAGTAGACTATAGCTATGTACCCATACATACATACATACACATATGCACATACATACATACATACATACATACATACATACATATATATAAGTACCACGGTCCCCATTGAACCAAGATACTATCCCTGCTAGCACCCCGTCAGGATCCACCACCCTTGTTGTATCACGCTTTTCATCGTCATGCGTACCGAGGAAATCCCGTAGTGCATAATAATAGCTTATAGTAATTTAGTTGTTCTATATGTTGCATTTTTTAGGATTATCTTCTCTGCTTCCCTATTGTAGACTCGGCTCTATGGACGAATATAATGGTGGATTCTACCCCACCGGTTGTGGAATTAGCTCCACGGACTACCCCATGCTCGTTTGAAAGACTTCCCTAATAGGGTTACCAGCCTTGCCTCCTAACAAACTAAAAAACTAGCAAACAAACAATGTGGCGATGCATACCCCGACGTGACTGTACACTAGTAGGCAGTGTAAGCTTGCTGGGTGTAACCTCTGCCTTTCTCGTTGACTGTTAAGGATTGATGATGTTCTCGACCTATGCACAATCCTACTTATTTATTTGGTACCAATTCAACTGACATGTTGTCATAGTGTTGTTCTTCGCTCACTATCCGATTTAGATTGCCTATTGTATTCAAGGCAATAACCCCTTTCCTATTTTATTGAAGCAGACTACCTTTTCTATTGGGGTATTTCTCTATCTATTCACAAGCGTATACTCTCCACGGGTCCTATGATTAGACATGTCTCACATCAGTATAATGTATACATAAATACTAGTAGCCCCTTTCGGTGAGCGGGCTTCTATTATGTAACACTACTAACCTTGCATTTCAACCCATTGTAATGACTATGTCCTTTTTTATCCATTTAATCATAAATTAACTTTCATAGTTCACACCCGCCATAAACAGATACTTGAGGGTACATATATATCTTATATATATCTTGATTCATTCTTAATTATTTTGCCTCCATAATTTAATGTTAACCATAATTCTTTATTTTTTTATGCGTTCATATCTTACTTGGTTTAAGACTATTACCGCTGTCTCTTTAAAAGATTTATAATGTCCCTTTTCAATTCTTTTGCTCTCATTTCCCATTTTCCATTTCTATTCCCTTTTAACCCTTTAATTTGATGTTGCCTATACTTATATTTCTTTTATCTAATTCCCACCTTTGTTGGTATCGCGTATCTTTTCTTTTAGAATATTCATATCACAATTTTATTTCTTTCTTTAACACTTAGGGATTTTCTGCATTTTAATATGTTGGAACTGCGTTTCTATTATAAAAAACGTTAACGCTGTAAATTTCCACATCTTATCCAAAAAGAGAAATTTGTGTGGTGTTTGAAATTACGAGGAACTACCTTTTTATTATTTGAAATAGATAGTATAAAATACTTTGAGTATCCCTATTTTGTACATCTCTTTCTTTTTTCTATTCCTTGTCATTTCAAACATTGCACTTTTATTTATTTTAGACTTGATAATACATAGAAATCTACTTGAAACATCCAAAATTTTAATGAATTAAAATATCAGTTAAAGCCCTAAATCTTAATAAAATTTCTTTATTCTACATTTCTATCCTTCGTTCAAATACAATTTATTATTAACAAATTCATAACAGGTTATTGTAAAGAATATGTAGGCAAGTTTTCCAATTTCATTAAATCTATACCATAATCAATTTCATTAGGTCTATTCCAAAATAAATTTTATTAGATCTATTCCATAATCATTACGTGTATATAATTCATAATTCAATTTGTTATTTACATTAATTCATTATGCGTAAACAATTAATTATCCAAACCAAGATTTATATCTTATCATTATGCACTTACAATTAAATATCCAAATTGATTATAAACAGGAATAAATGAAACAGATCACAATGATATAACTCTAATCTTATTACAAAATATGTAATTTTCTCACTCACCTTTTCTTAGCGTTCCCGAATCTCAGATCTAATCCCTGTTATCTATATTTCCACTTTGACTCCCTATACATATAACACACACACACACACACACACACACACACACACACACAGAGATCTATTAGAATTTTAGATTACAAAGGAGAGACTTGGGTTAATTACAATTTCAGATCTGGATTTACAGTTTACCTTGGTTGTAGGGACTTGATTTGAATCTATTCTCTATCGTCTTCTAAAATCCTCCAGTGGTGTATACATGCAAATAGGCCTGTCAATGGGTAAGGTTCGGTCCAGGTATTATAAAACCCAAACCCGAGTCCAATTACAATAATTAAAACCCGAGCCCGACCCGAACACGCAGGGTATTTCAACCCAATATCCGAGCCTGGCCAGTCAGCCTTTTTAAGCCCGCTAGGTAATAACCGTATACCTAACTCAGAATATTTATGTTAAAACCATATTTTAAAACTGCAACTTTAGTAAAAATTTGTATACAAACAATGTTAACATATAAAATGGGCGGTGATGTAGTCAAGCTCATAACAAAAGTATGCAAAAACATCTACATGTAAATAAATAAAATGGTAAATAAATAACATACACACTCATGTTTTGATACGATGAAAAACTAATAGTCGGGTCGGGCCCTAATCGGGCCGGGTTTTGTTAAAACCATACCCGACTAGGATTGGGCCTGAGTCGGGCTTAGGTAGTAAAAGGCAAAACCCGTACCCGCATAAATAGGGTGGGTTCGGGCCGAGCTCGGGCCGAAACCCGTACCATTGACATGCCTACATGCAAACTAGACTTTTTCTATGAATTTAGAGTTTTGGAGGAGAAGAGAAAATGGCAGAGCTTCCGCGCCCATCAGAAAATTATGAGTTGGAAGTGAGAGTCTAGGTCTATATTTATAAGGGTTCAAATCAATGCCAATCATTCGATTAAACCGTTTTAAATCCTGATCGTTTAGGCCAAGGTTTACAGCCGCCGTTTACATAGTGCGGGTCGACCGTTCAGGACCCCAAGTTGACCACTACCAGTCAACCTAGGTGCTTTCTCGGTCGACCCGTGCTGTGTAAATTAGGTTAATTATCAACGTTGATTTGATTTTTAATTTATTTTCATTTGTTTATTTATTCGTTTATTTCCTTCCTATTTAACCATGATTGCAGTAATTTGTTTTCACATGCATACGTCTTCTTAGATATAATTTGATATTAACATCTTAGTTCCCATTAACGTTACTAATTAGCGCTAATTAGATTTTATTACCATATTTACATATATACTTATTTCTGACTCTAAAATTTCAAGCGTTAATAACTTTTTCGTTTGTACTCCGATAGGAAAAGTTTATATATGAAAATTTATCAAAAAATCGCCACGAACCCAATGGTGGAAGTTTGTAAAAAATTCTATTTTTCACCGTTTATTATTTGTTAATTAATTTCTATTTAAATTAATTGTCGTAAAAATCGCGGGATGTTACATTCTCCCCCTTAAAAGAATTTCGTCCTCGAAATTCCTCAAGGATCGAACAATGCAACACAACATACAACCATTCTAAACTAGCAATCAATTCGTGTACAATTTTTTTTTGCAACCAATCATATACAAGTGCACGGTGTATCACAACATATATGATATGCATACCGAGCATTTCTAAATTGGCGTCTCCTATATGAATACATTATTTTACAATAGTTTTGTAAATATGTGCAAGCATCCTAAATATACTTGCAGTTCTATATACATGCAACTTTTGAAAATAAAAAAATTGCTTTTACATTCAGTTTTTTCCACACTTCTACGAATAGAAATATGGTTCAACCTATTTTTGCATCTAATACCTGTCATCCAATATCCTAGCACACCGTTGCTAACATCCAGATTAGAAAAATCCAGTTTTCTAAACCTATTTTCTTATGCTTGAAAAGGGTCTATATGGAAAATTCTATATTTCCATCCTTCTCTTAGGTACTCTTTTTCCCCCATACCTTGTACCTTCTCTTTTGCCTCCAATTATTTTTCAACTTTTCCAAGTACAGCTTGCATAGTTAGTTCTTATCTTAAAGTTTTAAAACACGATTTACTTCAAAATCAACTTTTTGTTACTAACAAGATATGGAGAAAGTGATTCCCTGGCTATAACAACTTTCTCCCTTGTTCCTAACTGTAGTTTATTTTACTTCCACTTCTGCTGCATGGTAAAATCTATACTAACCAATTTTTTGACTATTACCCCATATCAAGTGTGTGGCATTTCCAAAATTTGAAAATTTCTTTTTTTTTAATTCAAAAATTATTTTATATTACTTTCTAAAATATTCATAAAAAATTTAAACTTAAAAATCTTCCAAAACATTTTGTAGAGATATTTTATATTTCAAAAGTATACATATTTATAGGTTTTCAAACATATTTTTTCCATATCTCAAGAAATCGAGGTTTAGTCAACAGTCCAATGTCCATTATGGACTTCTCTTATTTTGTGCAGTAAATTTTAAGTTCCTCAAAAACTTTGCTTTTATTTATAATAACAACCAACACACAAGTTCAATTATACATTTCAACCTTTTAGGTATAGGGATATTGACCCATGGCTACGCAACATTCTTTCCCTATCCTTCGCTGTCTGAAATTTATTTCTCGAATATTTTTGGGACTTACAATCTTATTTTATTTTTATTTTAGTATTCAATTAAATAAATTTTCTTAATTTATTTTTTAACTTCCATCCTCTACTATTTTAATTTCATTTGCATTAGTTGACTGTATTTTCTGAAATTTCATTATCTTTATTGTTTTCCCATAACATAGCGGTCCACAAAGAAAACACATAAAAATGAACATTTCCTATAATATCATATGCGTTTTTACCACCAATAAAGATAGATAATGCTTGCAACCCAACCTAAAAAGAAGAACTACTGGAACCTTCCCTTCAACGTTAACTAACACTAATGATATTGTGGCTTTATCACTTCTGACTTAAATGGACCTTCCAAATGTGTCATCCTTCTACAACCTACATTCTTAACTTTTCCTTTATTGCTTCTGATGATTAATTCTTCCATCGCCATACCTAATTATGGAATAAACCATGCATCCCCATGCTGCAGCGATAAGAAATACAATCTATGCACATCTTTAATAACTTACTGACAAATTAGCTTGGCAGAATAAATTTTCCAACCCCTGTCTTACCTTCCGTAACTTCCATTCTACCAATATACTTTATGTGTGTTTTCCACCTGATAATCCTCTTTAACCATCTTCTCCTCTTTAACCATGTTCTTTTAATCCAAATTCCTTGATGATATTCTCAAATCTTGATATTTTCTTCCTTTATCCTTGATCTTTATACAAGCATACTCTAGAACTCGTAGAAGCGTGCTTTAATACCATTTATCATTCCTTTATGAGTTCTTCATATGGCTTGTACACATATCTAAAATATTCCAAGGTTCTTACCATTATTCCTTATACTCTATGGGGATTCCTTATTACAACTCCATTAGTAATTATTGCTATCTTCTTCATAACTTTATCATTCGTCCCGTCTTACCTAGACACTTGTAGAATGCAATAGCCTATGATGATAATAAACATATATATATATATATTCATTTAAATGTATTTGATATTGTACTATTTTATTTTTCACATAATTAAATAAATATTTGTTGGATAAAATAAATAACACGAAATTCAAATTCAAACATATATTTTATTACAAATTCAAATAGTACAAATTTGAGCTCTCACTACATTTACACTGTCAATTACAATACAATTTCGGTTACATCACAATTTTTCAATTTACATATTACTCCTGACTACATATTCACTCAACACTTGTGTTTTTATCTTCAACCCTGTTCCAGCTTGAATCCAGCATCTGAGCTATCTGCAAAATAAACACTAACGCAATAAAATTGAAAAAGAAATAGTTGCAGTTCAAAATGAAGTGAGTGTTTTTGAAAATATTGTTTGCCTCAGTTATTTGGGTTGTTCGTCATTTATTTCTTTTGAATTCATCTACACGAACAACTTGTGACATGCACAGTGTATCACTGTACATGCCACAAGGCCGTGCACACCAATATACACTTGATAAAATTGTAGGGACATGTGAGCACAAGGTCAAACCCAAGCTAAAGGCTGGATTCAACTCAAGTGCATATGAGTCTCGACCAAATCAACCAAAACCACACATGTGCATGTTCAAATGATATGGTCAGAGAGTGGTAGCACACGTGTGAAGATCAAAACAATGTAACATGCAACAGAACTTCAAGTATAAGAATGAATGCAAAACCACATACATATATACATATGTATGCACACATGTATCCATATCAAGAGCAACAAAGACATGAGAACAGACTCGATAGTGAAGCCATGAACAATCAAAGAAACCAAATCTCAATGTAACTTGAAGCAACGGAGAATTTGGCTCAAAGCAATATGAAAATTCAAGTGAAACCAGAAATATACAAACAAACAGAAAACAAGTCTGAGCATAACATGTACAGTGGAGCATGCAGCTCATATGTACACAGTCAATTGTGAGAATAAAGAAATGCAACCAGACCTCATATGGCACAAAGCAACTGGAAGCAGACTTCAAAATCAAGTTCAGTTACAACTTGAACTTGAACATATACAAAATGCCCAAGCAAATACCGATAACAAAAGTACACATGAACTCCAAAACACAAGCATTCAAACTGAGATCAGACCAGATTAGGCTCAACATATCAATGAACCCAAACCACCAGTGAAACAAAAAGCTTCAGACTCTAATGTACAACTTCAATTACCAGAAGCAGGAATCACACAACACACACACACACACACACACATATATATATATATATATACATGCATCTCACATATGTATGCATGTATATCATGAATATGCACACTAGACCTTCAATGAGCAAATGCAGGTTCAAAACAATGAAATGTCAAGATCACCAGTCCAGACCAAATTGCAATACAACCAGATTCAATATCAAACTACTATATATATATATGCTCATGAACACAAATCGGTTCACACAACAACTAGACTACTAACAAGCAACCAGACTCAATCAAGACATGTTCAAAGAGATTCAAGTACACATGAACCATCGACCAGCTCATATGAGACCAGACACATATCAGTACAACATGGTAAAGTGAACCCAGATCAGAAGCAATAGTGAAGACCAGACCCCAAGTACAAAGCAGTGCAAGTCAATGCAAGTGGACAGTCAACCAAGTGCAGGCATTTAGGAATGAATCAGTTCTAACATGACAACAAGACTAGAAAAAATTCAAGTGTAGATCACATAGTACCAGTTAAAGAAAAAAAGCCGTGAATTATATCAATATTAACATTGCAGTTTCAAACCAAGTCAAGGCCGAGATGAACGAATTCAACAAAAGTCAAAAATATTTGAAAATGGAACGAGCGTGATGAACAAGCATCATAGATTCAAAATATCTGAAAACCAAACGCAAGCCGTGGTGACCAAGCAAAGTATTTCAGAAAAATAGTCGAATTGAACCAGTCGAAATAAATCACAAATATTCAAGCAAAATCGAATGGCCAAGCAAAAATATTTGAAGAATTCAACACAATTATACGAACGAAAATATAGGGTGTTCGAACCCTATAAATTACCCAATTATCATCACTGGAAAATTATCCGATTCGAGTTCGAGACAAAATCAGAGTGCGTACTTAGAACAATCACAGAAAATATACAAACTCAAACCAGTCGAAGTCGAGCAAAAATCAAAATCGAAAAGAAGAAAATCACGTACCAATTCGAGCTCGACATTTGAAGCCACTGTGAGCAATCAAAGTAGCAATCGATTGACGAAGCAATCCAAAGCAAACGTACACTTCAATCGATCAATTCCAAGTGGCAGCATTAAATTGAACAAAACTCTAGTTTCCTGATAGAAGAAAGGCAAAAGGAACGGCCGCGTATACAAAGCAAGGGAGACGACCTAGTTTCTTTAATTGGGTTATAAAATTAAGTGGGCCGGTCATATTTACTTTGGGCTTAAAGTTTTAAATAGGGTTTTGTTTAACTGTTTTTATTTATTTTGTAATTTTCCTTATTAAAATTGTGTAACTCTCTAGTCGTGTGACTAGGTTACGAACTACGGTGGTGTAGTTCGAGAATTCGCAACTCAGTGGCTGAGTTATGGCAGAGTTTTGAGCGTAGAGTTAGGTTAGTCATTAGCAGGTGTCGCAAGTTTACGTATGTAAGCGTCGGACTACTTAATTTCTAGTAGAAACCTTAGGGGCAGCACGTAGGCGGGGTTTTGCCGAAGCTGGGTAAATTTGTGTGTGATCTCTTCTGCATTATCTTTCTGTTTTATTATCTGTGATTGATTTTTATTTCCGCATTAATTTTTATTATTATTAGTATCACCCTATTCACCCCCTCTAGGGTGAAAACGATCCTACAACACTCATTCTTATCTACTCCATATTTAAAATTTTAGTTTGGTCTTCGCCATTTTTCTTTTCAAAAATTAAAAAATTCAAAGAAATTTAAATACTTAATCCCAAAATCTTTGTCTTTAAAAAGTACAACTTAGAAGCGTTTTATTAAATTCAAAACTACATAGTGTCTTATCCTTTTAAAACTATAATCTAAATTTTTTGAAACTAACTTATTCATTAAATCTAAGATAAATTGTTAGTAAATCTAATTTTCAAAATGTTTCTTTCCTTTTCTTCAAATCAACCATTTTTTAAAGACCATTTTCACTTTTAGTTCTTAAAAATTGGAATTTTAAGTTCAATTATTTATTAAGTTTCCTTTTAAAAGTCCATTTGTTACGCCAAACTATTTCTTTCTAAAAATGCACTTTCTAAAACACCTTTTATAAATTTTTAAACAATAAAAACTAGAGTAGATAAGAACAATTCTCATTTTATCATTTTCTTACCACTCAAACTATATCCACCTCCAATCCTCGGTGGAGTCTCCAATATTATGTAAGGGGGACTTTTAAAAGATATTTGAAATAAATGCACACAACAATGAAGAATGTCTATTTTCCTTTGTTCTGCCCTTAGTTTTCTATGTTACTTCTAATTGGGTTACTGAGCATTATTTTTAATATATTATGCTAACATTATTTTCAATTACTATCGTTTTTTTTGAAATGGTACTTAGATACAACATGTCACTGGGACAACATAACACAAATCACATGTCAATATATGTTCAAATCACGCTACGCAAGTTTCGAACTTGTGACCTCTCCTACCAAAGTCGAATCACTTAACCACTGGGACAATGATGCTTGTCTACTATCATTATTTTATAAAAATTCCTAATGTTGTTTTTATATTTTATGATGCTATTACCATTCAACTTTCCTTTACCTAAACTGCACTGATTCCAATTTCTTTTCTCAATTTACTATCTTCTTAATTGAACCATTGTAATGCGTTCGCCTACACCTTTGTTTTAGAGTTTTAAATCTTCTTTTCTGTATTATTTACCATATTCCAAACTTATACCACTTCCTATTGTCCACCCATAAAAGTATTTTACAACTTAAAAATTTTCATTATATAGAAAAATCCAGGCGCTATATTGCTCTACCCTTTTTCCATTCAAAAATATTAGTTTTTTACAAAATTTCCTTCATTGAAATTTTGGATTTTAACAAATTTTAATTTCTTCTAGAACTTTATATTTACACTTTTCTTTCTTTACAAAAGAAACCGACGAGCTATATATGCTCTACAATTTTTCAACCATTGACTTTTATAAAACCCATTTATGAAAAAATTTCAATTTAACAAAATATTTATATTCATATATATATTTTAAAATCTAATATTTGCTCACTTTTTTAAGTATAATAATTATATATTTTTCTCAACTTAAAAAAACTATTTTTTATTGGGTTGGACTCAAAGTGGATTTCTATTTGTTCTTTCTCTAGAACTTCTACACTCCAACTAACCGACTTGACTTATCTTCTTTCTAATATTTGAAATCCGGTTATTAAATTGGAGTGACTATTTCACACCTTCCTTTGGGAAACCAACTAATTCTGGATATCTACAATATATGTATTCTTATTTTCCCCTTATTTGGACCTACTATACATCATAAATTGGCAATCGTACGGGGATCTACAATCAATGGGATGTCAAAGCCCGACTAGGAGTCATGTACTATCTAACTTCAAGGACTTACCATATGCAACTACTCTTAGTTGGAATTCATTGGAGTTAATGTGTATTATATTTATATGAAAAATACAAATACATTCACTCAGCGTTTCCTAATTTTTCAAGATTTACTAACCTAAGCTCTGATACCAAATTTAAAAACCTGCACCCTAGTGGGCTTGAAATTTCACTAAATCGAAACCCCAAGTCCACCAAAGTACGGATTGTTGGTTTGGTATCCTGAAAATAAAATAAGAATGCATATCAAAGCATAACGATATAACACACAGTGGTATAACAAAATATAATAAGCCACATAACTACTGACTAAGATTTGACACTTCCAAAGTCAAGTTTCCTTGTCAACATCGAAAATGCCTAGCACCTGTACTTGCCCATCAAGCTATCCTATGGATTGTAATGAGTAGGGGGTCAGAATAAAGTTCTAGTGACTAGTAAAATTATACACTTTGTGCATAATACTAGTTTATGCCGATTGTCGTCTATCTCTTGTTATGTCTCTTATTATAAATTAGTCATTTCGACTATGCATACGTTCATGATACGTCCCACCTACCTGTAGTAGACTATAGCTATGTACCTATATATATATACACACACACACACCATGGTACCCCATTGGACTACGATACTATCCTCGCTAGTATGCCTTAACTTAGCATCTCGTCAGGATCCATCACCCTCGCCATATCATGCTTTCCGTCGCCGCGCGTACCGAGGAACTCCCGTAGTGCCTAATAACGGTTTTACAATAATTTCGTCGCCTTCCATGTTGCATTTTTAGGGATTTTCTTGTCTACTTCCCTATTGTAGACTCAGCTCTATGGACTAATATAATGGTGGATTCAGTCCCACTGGCTGTGAACTCAGCTCCATGGACTACCCCATGCACATTTGAAAGAAATTCCTAATAGGGTTAACTAGCCTTGCCACCTAACAAACAAACTAGCAAACAATGTGGTGGTGCATACCCTAACGTGATCGTACACTAATAGGCAGTGTACGCCCACTAGGTGTACGTACCCCTTGTCTTTTCCATTGACTACTAAGGATTGATGACGTTCTTGACCTATGCACAGCCCTACTCCTTTATTTGGAACCAATTCAGTTGACATGCTATTATAGTGTCGTTCTTCACTCATCATCCGATTTAGATTACCTATTACAATCAAGGCAACACCCCTCCTTTTCTATTTTATTGAAGCACACTACCTTTTCTATTGGGGTATTCCTTTGTCATATGCAAGCGTACACTCTCCATGGGTCCTATGGTTGGACATATCTCACATCTATTAGAATTTTGGATTAGAATGGAGAGATTTAGGTTAATTACAATTTCAAATCTGGATTCACAGTTTACCTTGGTTGTAGCGACTTGATTTGAACCTATTCTCTATCATCTTCTAAAATCCTCCAGTGGTGTATACGTGCAAACTAGACAGTTTCTATGAATTTAGAGTTTTGGAGGAGAAGATAAAATGGCAGAGCTTGCATGCCCATTAGAAAATTATGAGTTGGAAGTGTGGGTCTAGGTCTATATTTTTAAGGGTTCTAACCAATGCCAACCGTTCAATCAAACCATTTTAAATTCGGGCCTTTTTATGCCTAGGTTTACTGCTGCCATTTACATAGCGCGGGTCAACCGTTCATGACCCTAAGTTTACCGTTACCGGTCAACCTAGATGTTTATTTATTTCCATTTTTTATTCAATCGTTTATTTCCTCCCATTTAACATTGATTGCAATAATTTGTTTCCACATGCATATATCCTCTTAGATTTTATTTAATGTTAACATCTTAGTTCCCATTAACGTTACTGATTAGTGCTAATTAAATTTTATTACCATATTTACATTTATAATTATTTTCTACTCTAAAATTTCAAACGTCAATAATTTTTTCGTTTAACTTCGATCAGAAAAGTTTATATACGAAAATTTATCAAAAAATCATCAAGAACCCAATGGTGCAAGTTTCGTAATCAAATTCTTGTAAAAATTCTATTTTTCACCTTTTATTATTTGTTAATTAATTTCTATTTAAATTAATTATTGCAAAAATCGTGGGATGTTACAATATTGCTTTTCTTTTTCAGTATCCGTTTCAGTTGGAGAAGGAACCGTCAGAAGGTTTTCATCCAGTGCATAGGATACTTTAAGGGTGGTAAGGAGGAACTTCATCTTGTCTTGCCATCATATGAAGTTGGTTCCATCTAATCTGTCCAACCTGATGAAGTCCTAGTTCATCAATTTGAATGCAGTTTTTGATCCGTTTTTTCATGGCGCATGTTGCTTTAAGATTGTTATAAACAACAGTGGATCAAAATTAAGTCAAATTTGAGGTGCGCTATAAAGAAACTGGGCCAGCCTACAATAGAGTTAAGGGTAAATTTCAAAAAAAAATTCCTTTAGGTTCCATTGGGCCTATGAAATCTAATAGTGATTTTGGATCCAATCTAAAATATTTTAAATAAAATCCTTTTTCTAAGATTTACATGAATTTAATGTTTACATAAATCAGAGATATCAAATGTACTCTTATATATGTATTTGTGTGCGATTGTTACTTGTTATATTTAATTTGGAGAAGGAAACCTTTGGTTCTTCTCTTAACTTATTTAATTAATGAGGGGATATATGGTTTTGATTGAGAGAGAAAACGTTTCATTTCTTTCCCTTTAATTAAATAATTGATGGACTAATTAAATGTCATAGATAACAAAATTTACACTTAGCATAAATTTTGAGTATATCCAAATATACTCTAATGTATATTGGGCAATATATTATATTGTGTACATAGTTAATGTGTATGCGTTTTGGTGTTGGGATTTACACCACAATAGACACATTCTCCATTGTATACACATTGGTTGTCACAACATTGTTTAAAATTATACGAGTGCATATATATACATACATGTTTAAATATAATTAATACAAATATGTGTTTGTATGTTTTAATGAATCCTTTAATTGGTTTAAATTGATTCAACCAAGTTGACTAGTTTGAATTCAAGATTTATTTCAGAAACATGCAATTTATTTGATTTAGTAAAACAATCTGAAAACATATCTTAATCTATAAATCCAAATATAACCTATGTTTATATGTTAATAATTTAAAGTAAGCTAAATATTTTACAAGCAATAATAAGGAAAATTTTATTAAATAAAATTAGAATGTTCATACATGTAGATTTCTACATTAAAAACAGATCTCCATTAATGTCAAGATGTGTATGTGTGTGTATGTGTATATATATAAATGTTTTATTAATCATTCATTGTAAAATAGTTTTTAAATTAAATTTAATACAAATACATATGCATACATACATACGTGTATAGATTTTGAAACAGGAAAGTAATTGCGAAATAATGAATCAGCATTGACATTCGGCTAAATAAATAAATAATATATAATAATCAGTTGGTTATTATATTCAGATCTATAATAACATCATCATTAACATAAAGAAAATAATAAGAATCAACGGTAAAAACTATTGTTATTATTTCCAGATCGATACATATATAAATTAAAGATGGACAACAAAAGCGTATACAAAATTTTCAAAATAATAAAATAAACAGATCTATAATATCATGATGAATATTCACATAAAATAGAATAGATCATACCTAATAGATGTAGCTTTTGAATGCACATTGATTGATAGATGTTACTAGATCCAAATATGAATCAGTCTCCTAGCCATGCAAGAGAAGAAGAACTACCTTTTATTTGATTGATTTATTTAGGTGCCACTAAAATAACTTTTTTCTTTTATTTTCCTTGAATTTTCGGTCATGAATGTTGAAAAGGAATATGGAGGCTAGAGTTTTTAAAGAGAATGATTAACAGAGGCAGGTGAATGAAATACATGGTATTCATAGAGGTAACCTTTCTTAACCTCCTCCCTTCATTTTCTAGATCCAACCATTGGATTCAAGCCTCTTTTTCTTCATATGGATTGTAATTAAAGAGGTTGTATGGCCCTTAAGTTTGTTCAATAACACTTAGCAAATAATTACATTTAAATTAAATTTAAACGCTCATCGATATCTTATATCGATTTGTACATATATACAACTTTTATATACGCACTTAAGTAACTGCTAATAACATAAAAAATACTATAGCATCCAATACATCAAAAAAATAACTAATTAATATTTCCAAAACTAATAATTAATTTACAATAACTTATAAATCAATTAAATCATGTAGTATTTCGGAGAATCTATCAATGCGGTTGTGCGACTCGCTGGTGTAAATTCAGTCGGCGATTAATATCGAACCATTCGAATATCAATGTTCACTAACATCTTAGCTAGTGGAGTGTAATTTTGGCCAAATTTATCGCTTACACATCTGTTTAGTAAAATCCAATTTTACTTATTTAAGCATTACCCGCTAGTGACAATTATTTACACAATTCTCTTCATCAAAACTATATCATTTTGGTCTTATGGAATTTGGTTATGATTAGAATTCAAATATTGTCTATATTTAATTCTATAGTCCAAATACAAATTTCTTCATTCAATAATAACAATTATTATTAACCGAACTATTATGGCTAGAGATTTTAACTTTGAGTTGACTTCAATTGACTATGATACTAACCCCATATGACTGAGGAGAAAAATCCTCTCTTGAATAATATTTCACTTCCAATACTTCCACTCGACCCAACCATAGTCTATCGATGGACGTCGTGCCATGATTTAACTATAATTAAAGCGGAGCTTTCATACTGAAGATCAATAGTGTTATCCACGTAGTTTTTAATGGGAATATGATACCGAATTAATGAATCCACAATTGGGCTTTTGAGGTAATAATATGACTATTACTACTATCATTATCGATCCCGAAGGTATGCGGCATGTCGACATAACCATGATCCAAATCAACAAGTAATGTCAAAAGTGTGAAGATAAGCCAATGCCGAAGCATACAATGCCGCCCCTCATCAACATGGGTTAATAGATAATGTCGTAGGTCATCAATGAAGCTAAGGATATCGAATGCCATCAATATCGCATACTGCTTATAGAGTTAAATGAATGAGGTCTAATCTCTAATATCAATAAACAATGTCGAATGGAACCAATGCCGTATCTCATCAAGGAAGCGGTGATATCAAAGAATACTATATTGAAAGCCATCAATGTTATAATGACATGGTTTATCATCCACGTCGCCCCTCATTAATGCCGCATTATAATCAATGTCGCACTTCATTCTAATGGTAGAATAGATGCCGCATCTAGTTAATATCGCCTCAGGTTGATACCGCATCTCTTCAAAGCCATTTCCTTCCGATGTCGCTCCTCTTTGATGTCGCTCATCACCAATGTCGTCTCTTATTAATCCTCTTATCATCAATGTCGCCTGCTATCAATGCCGTTTGTTATCAATATCGTTCATCATCAAGGTCGTTCATTATCAATACCACGCCTTGATGATGCCATAGTCCATAAATACACTAAAGAATGCCAAAAGTCATCAAATCAAAGCAATATCCTTAGCGCCGTCGAGATGAACCTCAATGCCGCAGAATAGGCATGCCGCATAACATCCGTGTCGCATCTTACCACCCCTATAAATAACAACCTAGGGGCAGGGAGGAAGGGCGATCATTTCTTTTCTCTACTCTTAAAATTGAACTTTTGTAACCCTAAATTCAATTGGGCAAAATCTCAATTTGATTGTAATCATGCCTAATTTATATGAACAAGGACTTAGACATGCCAATTACCTTAAATGCGCACATTGGACATTATTGGACATGAATATGCATATAATAAAGCTCTTTGGGCCCAAAGCTTATCATGATTTTATTTTATACAATCACATGAGCTTCGATCTAAATTAGTGTTTATATGCCAGCCTCTATTTTGCCTACTACATATGGACATTGGACTATGAATCGTGAGAATTGCTTAACTAGTTCATTAACATGCTTAATGAACTATTGCACATATTTATGGCTTATTCTTTCTCTCCTTTAATCATGTGACATGGGTTTTCGAATATATTATTCTAAAAGACCATATAGGTTCTTGAATATCTTATTCCAAGAGACTATACGGGCTTTCTGGTATCCTATTCCAAAAGCCCATGAGCATCATGGAACCATTTTTTAATGACATTATCTTGTACTTAGCCTTGAATGCTAAGCCTATTCTTGATCCTTTAGCACTATTTGGTCAACACTAACCAAGCCGTGCTTATTTATGTCATCATATGTGTTAAAAATCAAAATTTGGCTCATCATGCTTAGCATCACGGGTGTTATACCAATTTTTGGTCTAACATTTTGTCACTAGAATGAGGGCCCGAACCTTTGACTGTATTTAAACTCTCTCCTCAAAATTAAACAAGTTTTTGTTTTAGGAAAATGGTGAAATAAAGGCGAATTAATGTTCCACATGAAGAAGTCACACAAACGAAGACATAGAAGAAAATGTCGTCCCCAACTTTAACTTGAGAAATGTAGAACCTGGATAGTCGTCAGAACCAGCAAAGCCTACCAGTAGCGAAGCCAAGATCAAATATCTAACTCAGTAGATGGCAATGATGTAGGAGCTATTAGGAGAAATCCTAGCATAAAAGTCTTCCAAGCTCACTGTAGGAGAAGAAGTTGAATCTCCAAGAGGGAATTTGGATGCTTCTTTGCTTTGGAGCAAGAGCAGAGGCAAACTCACATGACTCCATAGAAAGAGAGGAAATCAAGAAGCTAAAGCAGCAGAACTCTCCCCTAGATCCTTGGAAAATAATAAAGCTAAAGTAGATCATCAAGGAAGATTAGTAGAGAAGTTTAATGAGCAGTTTGGAAGTTCAATTTCCAAAGAGTATGAGCCTAATAGGAGCAATTATCATAGCGATGAAGCTTATTTGAGGGACATGATTGAAAAGATGGCAAGTGATATGCTTAACAACAAAGGAAAGAGGACCCTCAATGCTAGAGTCAACAATAACTTTCGGGAAGCCCCATTCATAATTAGGATCATGTCCACAAGGATTCTATCTTACATTAAAATTCCATCCTTAAGATCCAATAGGACTACTAACCCGGATGATCATCTAATGACATTCAAAAGTCAGATGGATCTCTATAATGCCTCGAGAGCTATACGCTGTCGACTTTTTCCTACCACCATCCAAGGAGTAGTAGTTATGTGGTATAGACACTATCTGAAGAATACCATATATTCTTGGGAGCAATTCTCTTATGGTTTCTCAACACAGTTTTGCATTTGCAAGGATCCTACAATTGACTTCAATGTATTGGCTAACATCAGAAAAAGGCCGGGAGAGCTATCTTAAGAGATTCAACGTAGAAGTGCTAAAGGTAGAGGATACGATTGACAAAGACAAATTAATGGCAATATGCTCATGGCTGATTGAGAAGACACCTTTTTGGACAAAGATTTATCTTCATGGATGCAGCGATCTCCAAGACTTCCATTTTCAAGCTGATAAGTTCATATGCATGGATGAAATGTTCTATGCTAAGAAGAAGTCCCAGAAAAAGAAAGAAACAGGAAGGTCTAGCTTTAATCATAGCAATAAACAACCGAGGTGGGAGGAGGCTCCAGAAACCAATCATGTTGCTTTGAACAAGCTGACATCCTGCATCTACGCTACAGCAAAAGAAAGTGACGACTTTCCAATTTTCTACAAAGCTAAGAACAACCCTGAGCTAATAAGAGAGGAGGATTATTGTGCCTATTGTATGTCGAATGCAGATAGGACAGATGAATGTCGTATGTTAGCTGGAATAATTCAAAGAATGATCCATTCTAGGCACTTAAAATTTTTTATCAAAGATAATCAGAAAGCTGCATGTCCCGATGAAGCCAACCAAAGGCTCGTGAACAACATTATGAACCTTGTAGAAAATGATGCTCAACTAGATTTCATTCCACCATCAACCGAATTGGTATAATCCATGGAGGCCCTCATTTGGCTGGAAATAGCAAAGGAGCTAGAAGCCGAAATATTAGAGAGGCACGAGATGAGATATTCACTATTCAGGAAGAACCATCACTTAACCCTAGATTTCAAACCTAAATGAAAAACATGACCATAACCCCACAAAAGTTAAGAGCGGTCTTCACACAATGACCCACTTATGATCACTGCGTAGATCAGACTCTCTATGGTGACTAAAATCATCGTTGATACTGGAAGTGCAATGAATGCTATTTTCAAACATGCCTTGATCAAATGGGAATTCCAAAGGTAAAGCTAAAGCCAAGCTTTAAGCCCATCTTTGGGTTCAAGAATAAAGGATCAACTCCTGTAGGATAGATAAGGCTTCTGGTGCAAATGGGAATTCCACCGCATCCCAAAAACTTCGAGACTCTATTTGTCATTATGAACCAACATTCTTACTGCAATGACTTCTTCAAGAGGCCGGCTTTAGCTGAGGTCGATGCTTTTGTCACATCAAAATATCTGATGGTGAAGTTCCTGACTAAGAACGGATGAGGAATAGTGAGGGAGAGCAATTCAGCTCTCGGGAATTGTACCTTGCCACTCTTGATCAATATAAATGAGATAATCTTTCTCATTATGACTTAGAAAGATGAATCGATCACAACTGAAATAAAAAAGCCCTTGGATGAAGGATATGTAAACCAATCATCCAAGGCAAAAGCAGAAACTATTGGAAAAGCCAAGCTTGCACTATAAAGACTTAACTTTTCTAAAAAGAAAAGAAAGAGGAAAGAAGCAAATTTGATAGAGGATGAAGTAGACGGTGAGGAAATAATCACTAAACTGGACTGTAGAGGCAAACAGGAAAGAATGAAACCCGTTGAGGATCTTGAGGAAATATGCTTGGATCCAGTTCACTCAACAAAGAAAATAAAAACCAAGAAAGAACTAGATGACAAGATCAAAGGAGAGTTAATCCAATTTCTTCAATTCAGCAAAGATGTGTTTGCATGGACCCATTCAAATATAGTTGGAATAGTTCCAACCATTATGTATCATGTCTTAAACATAGACCTGAGTATTACACCCGTTCGACAAAAGAATTCGACAAAGTTCGAGCTATTGCTTCAAAAGAGGAGGTCAAGAGATTGCTTGAAAATGGGTTCATCAGAAAAGTGCTTTATTCGAAATGGTTGGCCAATCCAATATTGGTTAAAAAAATTAATGGAAAATGGAGGATATGTATCGACTATACTTATTTGAATAAGGCATACCCAAAAGATTGTTATCCTCTTTCAAGAATAGACCAATTAGTCAATACAACAAGTGGACACAAACTCTTGTCTTTCATGGATGCGTATTCCGAGTACAATCAAATTCCGATGTTCAAACCGGATGAAGAGAACATAAGCTTCATAACAGACTGGGGAACATTTTTTTACAAAGTAATGCCTTTTGGATTGAAGAACGTCGAAGCCACCTGCCAATGGTTGGTAAATATTATGTTTAGAGAACAGAACGGTCGAAACCTGGAGGTATATGTGGATGATATGCTGGTTAAATCTCGAGAGGAGAGTAATCATTTAAGTGATCTGGAAGAAATGTTCGGGGTATTATGAAAATATGAAATGAAGCTCAATCCATAGAAATGTTCTTTTGGAATCCAGTCTGGAAAATTCTTAGGATATATTATTAGTGCTCGAGGAATAGAAGCCAACCTTGATTAGATCCAGGCTATTACAAACATGGCAGAGCTTAAGACAAGTAAAGATGCAATGAGCCTACATGGAAGGGCTGCAGAATTGAATAGATTCATTTCCAAAGCCACTGATAAATGCATTCCATTCTTCGATATGATTAAGAAGAAGAAAAACTACGAATGGGCAGAGGATTGTCAAAAAGCCTTTAAGGAGCTAAAAGATCATCTTGAGAAATCACCAATTCTATCCAGCCCCGTAGATGGGGAAAACCTTTATCTTTTTATTGGCAGTTTCAGAACACGCAATTAGCTCTGTTCTAATAAGGGAAGAGAAGGGAACCCAACTTCTAGTATACTATATAAGAAGAAGGCCTAAGAATGCAAAAACTAGATATCCGGTTATAGAAAAGTTGACATACTGTTTGATGCTCACAACACGAAAATTGAGAGCTTACTTTTAAGCACATTCAATTAAGGTCTTAACCGATTTTCCACTTAAGAAAGTCTTTAGTAAACCCGAAGCTTCAGGAAGATTAGTAAAATAAGGAATAGAACTTAGCCAGTATGACATTGAATTTCTACCATGAGCAGCAATTAAAGGACAAGCTCAAGCTAATTTTCTTAATGAATGTACGGGATTCATCAAAGAGCAATCAGAAAAAGAAAAAGATCTAAAGCCTAAATGGAAACTATTCGTAGATGGAGCTTCAAATGAACAAGGAGCTGGTGTAGGATACATAATAATTACATCTGATGGACACCGTTTTCATTATGCAATGAAATTAGGATTTTCGACCACTAACAATGTGGTGGAGTATGAGTTGATGGTGGAAGGACTCACCTGGCCCTGCAACTGACAATTCGTAGGATTGAGATTTTCAGTGATTCCCAATTAATGGTCAATCAGTTGAATTAAACATATCAAATGAAGGATCCCAAGATGATCTTATACGTCAAGAAGGTATTAAAAATGCTGACCCAATTTGAGGATTTCTCAATACATCAAGTGCCGAGAGGGAAGAACTCCCAAGCTGATTCTTTAGCTAAATTGGCTAGCTCATGAGGAGCACCATAAATCCGACTTGTGCCAGTGGGTTACCAATCAAACCCTAGTATAAAGGAAAAAGGCCTCAAGCCAGTAAAAAGAATCCTTGGTATTGACCAGATCTCAAGCCCTAACACATAAGGAAAAGGAAAATCGAAATGAAATCCTTCATGAAAATTCTCTTATGCAAAAATTGAGAATCAATATGAGAATAACCGGATGACATCTCTCATCGAATATTTAACAAAAGAGAAATTAGCAGCAGATAAAAAGCAAGCAAGAAGAATAAAACATCAAGGCCCAATCTTCATTATGGTTAACAGAATACTCTACAAGAAAGGGTATTCACTCCCTTACTTAAGATGTGTTAGTCTAGAAAAAGAAGAAAAATTGTTAAGAGAAGCTCATGAAGGATTCTATGGGAACCACTCTAGCGGCGTAAAGCTAGCTCAAAAGGTCATGAGAAAAGGCTTCTATTGGCCTCAGATGACTAATCTGCTATAGGTTATGTGAAGAGATGCGAGAAATGCAAAAATTTCTCTATCATCCCATACTTGTCACCAAGTGAACTGACTTCGATCTCAAGTCCATGGCCTATCGATGTGTGTGGAATCGACTTGATAGGGCCACTACCTATATCTAAAGGAGGAGATAAATTTTCAGTGGTAGCCATCGATTATTTTACCGAATAGGTAGAAGTGGAACCGCTACCGAATATCACAGTGGGGAAAGTGCTTAAATTCGTAATCAAGAATATTGTCACTAGATTTGGAATTCCATATAAGATAGTATCTGATAATGGAACTCAGTTTAAAAGTGAGGAATTTACCCAATTCTGTAATAGAAATGGGATTATGAAGAGCTTTTCATCTGTAGCACACCCCAAGGCTAATGAGACCGTCAAAGCTGCCAATAAAACCATTAAGACCATCCTAAAGAAAAAGTTAGTCAAAGCAAAGGGAAATGGGAAACAAGTACCTCTTGTGTTATGGGCATATAGAACTTCTACCAAAACTACAACGGGACATACCCCATTTTCCATGACATGTGGATATGAAGCCATGCTTCCAATCGAGGTCGAAGTACCCTCTCATCGTTGAATTGCTTATGCATTTGATCCAAATCAGGAACTGAAAATTAAATCCTTGGACTTAGTACAGAATAACTAAGTACTACAATTCCAAAGTCAAGGAAAGACCATTTCAAAAAGGAGATTTGGTACTCCATAAAGTCATGGCAAATACTAAATTCCAGTGGATGGACCGCTTAGGCCAAATTGGGAAGGACCCCTTGTTATCCATGAAGTATTCTCGCTAGGGGCCTATCGTCTATGCCGACAAAATGGTAATGTCATAGCAATAACTTGAAATGCTAAACATCTGAGGACATATTTTCCGATGATGGATAAATAAAGAAATAAAGATAAGTTTGTCTACGGAATCGAAAGTCCGATGAATGAAAAAGCCTAAACCACTACCTAAGGTGGTAGTAAGGGGCGAAATAAAGCCTTTGATCCCGCCACAAGGGCCTGGTCAAGGCACCTCCTAGAGGGAGGTCAGAGTAAGCCTTTGGTCCCATTTGGAAAGGCCTGACCAAAGCGTCTACAAGCCTCAGCCCCTGCCTACGTGGCCTGGATGTAACGACCCTGAATTTTTGACATTGGAAATCAGGATATTTAATTGATTTTAAATATATGGAAGTTAGTTTAATTTGAAATTCAAATATCAGAATGAGTTTGGCAATTTAATTATTGAATTTAATTTATTGCAATTGGGTAAAAATTTGAATCTTCAATTTTAAGCCTGTTAAAAATGATTTGATGGCTTAGAAAATTCATATTTATGATACTGAAGATAATAAAAGCTTCAGAATTGAATTTGAAACTGTTTTGTTCAGTTTGAATTTATATCGTTAAAATCGATATTTGAAAATAGCGTTCCGAGGCACAGTCTCGGAATTCGACGAAACCAGTCCCATTGGATCTGTAATATTGTATTATTATCGGATTTCAATTTTCGTAATGTTTGGAGTGATCGTTTAGCCGTACGGTAAGCAAACGCGCTGAAAATTATATCGAAATTTAATATTATAACTGGTCCAAAAAGCTATATTCTCCATACGATTGAATTTGGACTCAGAACCTTTTCCATTGCATTCGGAATAGGGGTATAACTTATAAACGCCTAGCGGCATGCCTCGATAGGATGTTAAGATTTTGAATTGCATTTATCGAGACGATTTAAATTTGAATTAATATATATATTTATACTCTAGTCAACATCAGCTGAGATTTTGGTTTACATCAAAGCCTTTTCAAACTTTTTCCAACATTTCAGCACTGAAGCCTTCTTTTGCTTGCCAACGTCTTCTCTTGTCTCCCCTCCATTTCTTTCAAAATCACGCAATAATTTACAGCCTTTAAAAGAATGGGATCGAACCCTATCCCCTTTTCTTCTAAATCATATTATAGTCGCGTCCATTCTTTCCCAAATCAAAAGTAAAACAGGAAACGAATTCTCAACTCAAAAGAAAGAAAGAAAAATCGCTGCCTTCAAAGTTTATAACCGCAAATCCCTTTTTCCATTAAATCAATAGGAAATTCAATATCTTCCCCTTATTCTCCAAATCAAGATCGGCATCTCAAATTTCTAAAGAATCGAACGCCTCCATCTTGCTCAATTTCATCTGACTCGAGCACGTTTTCGTCAACACTCGAAGCTGGGATCAAGGATGTGGTTCGCTCGGAGGGTTCGCTGCTCGAAAACTAGAGTCGAAGCCAAGTTCGACATTGGGTAGTCGAAGTCAGAGCTGGAGGCGCGAATCGGTGGGGAAGATGCTCGATCTGGGGGATCAGCAATGATGGGTGGTTGGGCCGAAGGGATTGTCGAAGTCGTGTGATGCGATGTGGGTTCGCGATAGGAGTTGTTTGAGGGCTAGGAGGCTGCGACAAGGGAAGGTGTGAGGTTGGAGGCTCGTGCATGAGCGCAGTGATGGATGGAGGGGTCGGCGATCTGGTGTGGGGCAGTAGGTATTTTATTTTATATTATTTCATTAAATTATATATATACATATTATAGAGAAATTATGTATAACGGTAAGGTATTGATTTTTGTTTTTCCCTTTGTTTTGAAATTTTAAATGATGAACACTGGAAATTAATTTTACCTATTCAAAGAAAAAAATTATATACTTTTAGTATAAACTGTTTAAGCAGAAATATGTATAGATGGATAAGGGTTTAAATTTTAAGTAAGATATAAAAACAGTTCATTTTGTTCCATTTAAGATTTTTATATATATAGTAGAGAAAAGAAAATATAAGTGTAAACATATCTATGTAAAAAGATATACATACATATTTTCACTTACGAGTTATTTTAAAATCAGGAGTTATGGTGATTTACTTGTTCAATTAACGTATTAAGTTATTATTTTAGTTACTAAAAATTATCAAAAGAAAATTTGTTTAAAAAAATAAATTATTAGTTTAAATCAAGTTATTAAATGGAAATTGATTTTTAGATTATTTCAAATGTTAATTAAACGTACAATATTTATACAAGGTCTAATTCTGTGAAGAAAACAAGCTGGAATAAAAATGGAATGCAAAATAAAAAGCAAAGGTGAGATCTTCTCACTCAAATTAAAATTGAATTGCAGTTATTGATTGATTGCCTGATTGTGATAGTATATATAGTAGTATATAGCAATATATATATTGGAATATATATATTGGAGTTGTTGATTTCCCGCATTATATAGCAGATGAGACCCTATGCGCCGCATAATAGCGGATGATATTTGATAAAACCCATATACCGCGATATTCCACCTCGAAGTGGAATTAGTATTGTGCTAACATCTGTGGATGCAGGGAAACAGGTTGGAGGGATCCAACTGGATTCCTCAAATTATGTGAATTTGTTTCATATATTGTGATGTGATTGTTTATAATCTGTGTGTGATTATATTTGTGATTGGAATTGTTGAAGGCTATAATTTAGCCGAATATATTTTTGGTATCGTTGGATACCAGAAATAAATAAAATTAGATTTTTGAAATTAAAGTATGAAATTTTAAGTGATTTCTTTTGAAAAATTGGGTGAATTTAAAAGAAGGAATTTAAAAGCATAAAGTTGATTTTTGTAATCTTATCGAATTATTTCCAAATTATGGGAAAGGATTTTTTTATAAAAAAATGGATTTTGAAAATATTGTTTAAAAGTTGAAGAATTTTATTGGAAATGGAATTTTAAATAATTTGGAAAGAGTAAAAGGGTTTATTTAAAAAGGTGATAAATTTGGTTGAAATCCAATTGATAATTTATTTAGTATTCGAAAATAAATCTTTGGGAAATCAATATGAAAATTGATTTGGTATTTGAATGGAAAAAAAAATTGATTTGTGTTGAAATGAATTTTGAAATCAATTTGTAATTGATTTGGTGTTGAAGTAAATTTTGAAATCAATTTGGAATTTGATTTGGTGTTTGAAAGTGAATATTTGGAAATTTAAATTCACAATGGAATTTATAAAGAAAAAGGGAAATAAATAATATCTGGAATTTTCATTCCAAGAGTGAAAAATGATTTGAAAATTTGTTTTCAAAGTGATGAAGTGTGGAAAATATATATATCTTACGGAGATATTTGAAATTTAATAATTTGGGAAAATTATTTAAATTGGTTGATTGTTGTGAATGTTGTTTGATAGTTAAATAACCGACTATCAATATTGCCTTTGAAATGGCACTTGAAATTGTTTTTAAAACAAGCGCTCATTATTCGGTTAAGCCGGGAGAGGACTTTATGTCATATAACCCATTCCGAATAAGTGATACGACGTATATGGATAGCATTTGAAGACCGGTGGTGAAGACCAGGTATTTGTGAAAATGATAGGATAACCTATCGATTGTCTCTGCACTGGGTAGCGCCCGATATAGAGATTCCCTAAGTGATGGGAAATCCGATCGGGATTGTGAATACCCGGATTGCAAGGGATTCTTTGGAAGTGCCTTCGGTTCTGTTCGAACCCGGAACAGACTTGTATGGTTGTTTGTTTGACATTACACTTTGAGATATGAAGCTGATTTCTTTCAAATACATTTATGTTGGTGGCGGAGAATTTATTCTCTTAGCTTAACACCCTTCTCTGAGACGTACGAGCTCAGAGGTTATGTAGTTGAAGGTTATCAGTGATATACTCCTAATTTGGTAGTGTGGCATGCTAAGTGTTGCTGTGTATTGATGATCATTCGTTGATCATTTGTGATCAAAGCATGGCTTTGTGAAAAAGCGTAGCTTTGTGGACGAGACCTCATCGGACCTCACAACCCGGAAATGGGTCGAAACAGGAAAATGTGGCAAGGTTATGAGGGTCGCTCCCTTTAGGGTATGTCATTTCCTTCTGGAAAAAGGTGATATTATGGTATGGAGCCTAGATATTTACCTGTGTGGTTGCTCCAATCTCATTTACTGTGTGATTGTTGCTGTGTGATCGAGGGCCCTCAAATAAAGGTCCCAAAGGACCAGGGAGTGGCATATTCGTGTAGTAGTTACCTAGTGACAGAGGTAACCCGACCTTGTGTTGGCAGAGAGCTAGTTAGTTCTCGGGACGTCCATCCAAAGGCGTACCCATTGACAGTAGGAAGTTCCTTAGCCTGACCATTCGTTGGAAATCCAATTCTCAATACGAACCTTGTACGGTTTTAGTTGTAGAACCTGCTATTTAACATAACAGCTATAGTAGGCATAATATAATGGTACCTATGCTGGCTAAGATTAATATTATACTTTCGAAATGTTTTCCACACTAGACATTAATAATAATATCAACTGATCTTTCGTAGTAAGCATCTTTGACTATCATAAGGAGAAATCTCCTCCAATTCTGCGTTTACATTGTGTGTGTAGCGGGAGGCCTTATGGTAGTTTCATTTCCAAAAGCATTGCGGAATTTCTTTTGTTTTCTTTGTGAAAATAACTGTTTTACGATCTCACACCAGTCACCATGACTGACCTGGAGTTTATTATTCCCTTTCTAAACTCTGGGTGCCCATAATTTTCCACACGGGTAGCCTAGAGTTATGTTATCAGGATTTCTGGAGCTTTGGAGGCGAGCTGGATGGCGAGACGTACTCCCGTACTTGTTTATTTATTCCGTTGTGTATTCTGTATGTGGACAAGTTATAACTGTCCAGTGATTTGTGTTGTTGTTGTAAACTCTGATGATGTATTGTATAAACTGATATAGTTCTTTGTGATAAAGTTTATTTATTCATCTATTATATATTGTTCTGCTGCGAATGTGAGATTCTATTGTTGTTTCTGTTTCTTCTTCTTTATTCTTCTATCAGTTTCTTCTACCTCTTTTTTTTAACCCTAATGATTCGGTTTTCCGACATTCGATTGCGCGGCATTTGATACAGTGGACGTATTAATGTCGACTTTCGAGCGTCGAAAAGTCCAATCGTTACAACCGGAGCGCCTCCTAGAGGGAGGACGGAGTAAGCCTTTGGTCCCGTCTAAGATGGCCTGACCAAAGCACCGAACCATCCTTCAGTACCATCTCCAAGGCCTTACTGAAGCACCTCCTAGAGGGAGGTCATGTAAGTCTTTGGTTCTACATGAGGAAAGCTAACCAAACACACTGGATGAAAAGACCTAAATCATCACCTAAGACGGTGTTAATGGGTTAGATCCAAGCTGAGATCATCACCTAAGATGGTGCCAAAGAAATCAACTAAAATGAACTATTTGTGCTTCAAAGAAAAACCAATCTTCTAGAGGAAGATCAATCAAAATGAGTCGTTTGTGCTCCAAAGCAAAATCAATCTTCTAGAGGAAGATCAATCAAAATGAGTCGTTTGTGATCCAAAGCAAAATCAATATTTTAGAGGAAGATCAATCAAAATAAGCCCTTTGTCTCCAAAGCAAAATCAATCTTCTAAAGGAAGGTCAATCAAAATGAGCCGTTTGTGCTCCAAAGTAAAAGTAATCTTGTAGAGGAAGGTCAACCAAATATTAGCTATTGTGCTTCAAAGCGAAGATAGAGCAATTTTCGATTACCAAATGGATTTTCTGGACATCTATTTCTATTATTGACTGATGGTTTTCTAGTTTTCTTCTTATTGCCTGATGGTTTTCTGGTCTTCTATTCAGATTCTTATTGTTAGATGGTTTTCTGATCTTCTATTTAGATTATTATTCTTAGATGGGTTTCTGGTCTTATTATTATTGCCGAATGGTTTCTCTGGTGTTTTATTCAGATTTTTATTGCCAGATGGTTTTTTGGTCTTCTATTATTACCAGATGGTTTTCTGGTCTTCTATTTTTGCCAGATGGCTTTTTAGTCTTCTTATTATTATCAGATGGATATCCGATCTTCTATTATTACCAAATGGTTTTCTGGTCTTCTATTATTGTCAGATGGTCTTATGGTCTTCTTATTATTATCACCAGATGGATAACCGGTCTTCTATTATTACCAGACGGTTTTCTAGTCTTCTATTATTGCCAGATGGTTTTATGGTATTATTACCATATGGTTCTCCCGTCTTCTATTATTGCCAAATGGTTTTTTGGTCTTATTATTATTATTAGATAGGTATCTGGTCTTCTTATTTTTGCCAAATGGTTCCTGGTCTTTTATTCAGATTATTATTATTGCTAGATAATTTTCTGGTCTTCTTGTTATATTATAATAAGATGGTATTCTGGACTTCTTATTATCAGATGATATTCTAGACTTCTTTTTATCATATGGTATTCTAGTTTTCTTATTATCAGAAGATGGTATTCTGGTCTTCTTATTACCAGATGGAATTTTGATCTTCTTAATATGGTTTTCTGTCCTTCTTTTCAAAATTAGTGCCATATAATTTTCTAGTTCTCTATTAAACGAATTTCTAATTTCTTAGATTACTATCCTTTTATCAAAGTAGACTTCAGTTTAGAGACAAGAATTATAGTAAGAAGGCAAACCAAGGATTACATATCATATTGCATCAAATTAAAGCTCTGGGAGAACAGGCTGTGTATTTTAGACAAATGCCAAAAGGAAGAATTAACTATATAGTATCTTCAAGGTAACAATTATTCAAGTATAAATTTATTTAACATACTATATCCGAGAGTTGCAAGAATAAGAGGGTTAAACAACAAGAGAATCTAGTTAAAAGGTTATAAGCAACTCTCTATTAAGATCCAAGACCTTGTGCTATCTTTTTCAAATCCCCAGCAACCAAAGAAGAATCGATAATATGATAAATCATCACACCTAAAGATTCGAAGGAGGATTTGATAAAACAAAAAAGTGTTCCTTACCAATCAAAGATCCATTACCCTTTGATGAAGTCAAGCAATTTTTGCATAATTCTTTGGTCTGAAGATCCAGGATGACCATATACAACTGCTTTCTCTTGCTCAAGTAAGTGGGAGAATTAGGAGTCAGTTGAATCGGGGTAACAAGTTGTGGAAGGAATTCAGGAGGAGATTCCATGCCCGTAACTCCGAATTGTTGGAAAATGGCATCCACCATTTGCTGAGCAGCAGTGGGAGAATTAACTAAGCGTATAGTCTCCTTTTTTTGTAAAAGGAAAGGTTTGGAGCCTTTGCTGGACTTCTCGCTATCCATTTATCTGCCAGGAAATATTACCGATGAACGTATTTTTCTGCATTTTAAACCGTTCATTTTATATGTTTTTATTTTAATAAAACGGTATTATACGGGTATCTTGTTGTGGTTTTGCAGATATAGAATTCAAAATACAACGTTGGAATTAATCGATTGTGGCTTCAATCGGTTCAAGAAAATGACCAACATGGTCATATATCAAAGAAAAAGCACGGTCATGTTGCAAGAAAAAAAATGGACCAATTCAAAGGTGCAGTTCACGTGAACATAATTCAAAGAATGACATGTCTTCTTTTGATTTAAAAAATTCAAGCTCAACACATTTTTTTCCAAAGAAGCAAGGTCACGTTTCATCTCATCATTTTTCAACGTAGGACCACTCATCAACTCATAATTCTCCAATTTCAAAGCTCAGCATGGTCACGTGAATGCCACCAGACTAATTCTTTTACCAATTCAAACAATGACCACGTGCAACTCAAGTTTGATATATTCAAGGGAAAACCAATTCAAAGCAACGTGGCCACATATATTTTCGGCAACAAGACTTATTTTGGGAGCGAAAGTCTATAAATAGGGAACGAGACAACAACCAGATGATATCTAATCTCATACCCCATCACTCTTTTTCTAGTTTAGTTTTAATTTCAGCAATATTTTTAATTCCGGACAAAATACGTAGGATTGTTAATTAGATTTAACAATTAATTTATTTTTGTTCTTAGTTATTTTCAGTACTCTTTCTAGTTAGTTAATCATTTCAGTTCATTTTATTTCAGTTGTTTGCTTTGTTATTTTCTTTTATGCACTTTTAGTTTCTGCTCTGATTTCTACAATTTTATATTTTGATTGCGATTTCGATTAGATTCGAAACCGATTCGGAGTATATTATTGTTTTTATTTTCTATTCAAGAACCACCATCGAATTTGTTTAACATGCCTAAAATTTAAATATGGATTACAAATATTTTAAAATACAATTTCCTGTGTTCAATCTGCATACTACACGCCTGTGCGCTTGCAGAATTTATTAAAATGTGTGCTTTTCTAATCAATAGAAAAGTGGCAACAAGATTTTTGCGCCGTTGCAAGGGAATTATTATTTTGAAATTTTCGATTTTTCTGGTTTTAGGTCTATTCTTGTTAAGTTAATTTACCGTTTCTCTACTTTTTATTTAAAAAAAACATTTTTTTATTTTTTTATTCCTTTCATCAAATTAGGTTTTTACTTAAAAAAAGATTTGTTTTTTTCGTACGTTGCATTCATTTTAATTCTGCATTTTATTCTAACCATTCACGTTTCTATTACTTGCTGCTTGCATTATTATCACGTATCCATTTAGTTCTACTGCCAGTCAATCACGTATCACAAATCACAAATTGCATTTTCACATATCAAAGCATTCACCATATTCGTTTCCATGATTCACGTATCATCAAGCATTCACTTCAGTTCTGCATTCATTTTACATTTGTTCTTTTCACTTAATCATTCATTTTTCTTATTAACCATTTAACTTCTATTTAGCTTCAACGTTCACACATGTTCATTTAGTCTTCTTATTTTCAGCATACATTACTTGCATACGTTTGATTCTGTCCTTAATTAGTTTCTCTTTTTCATGATCATTTAGTTTCTTACGTTGCATTCTTCACGTGACCTTGCTTTGGCATGTACTTCATTAGTTTCATACGATAGTGTTCAGGTACTTCATTTTCACGTATTTCATTTGCATCTAACAAAATCATACTTTCATACTTTGTCTACCACGTTGGTTTTCATACATGTTTTAATTTTCGCATGTTTTAATTTTCTGCATGTTTTAGTTTTTACATTAGTAGCTTTACGTATTTTCTGCATTTTTTGTTTTCTAAATTTCATTTTTGTGCACGTGATTCATTTTGTGTTTTTCAAAAACCACTTTCTCTCACTACTTCACGAAATTATTATTATCATCTTAGTCTGGCAGTTTCACTTTACCAGGTTGTCAACCCTTAGAGATCTAAACTTGTACAACAACATAGCAACTTAAATAGCTCCAACTCAGTAGTTCTCCGCCATTCAACAATAAGGATCTAGGGATCGAGCAATTGCAAACTATGGAGTTTGATTCGCTAGCGCTACTCAGTTGCACTGGATGGACTGCCATACCCACATGTAAGTAATTTTATACTCTACAGGTGCCCAACTGAAAACTGTTTAAATTTACTTTTGGCTATTACACCTTGATTTGTTTATGCGCGTTTGGTCAAGAAATAATTTTAACCGTTTAGAAAGCCAAAATATCCCATTAAACAAATTAATGGAAATTTCAAATCAAACGAATATGAGCAATCACAGTTCACATCACGGTTCACATCACGGTTCACCTAAATCGTCACCTGAATCACATGCTGGAAATAATGAATTTCATGAGAACCGACCGTTATCCCTTAAAGACCTATGCTATCCAACTAGGACCGTTCAACATTCGGTTATTTCATTTCCACCCGTCGAAGGAAATAATTTTAAGCTAAAACATTCTTTTATCCAAGGGGTACCAAAATTCACTGGATTTGAAAATGCATACGAATTTCTTAGTGAATTTGAGTTATACACTTCTACAACTAAAATGCAACAAGTTTCTAACGAATCCATCAAGCTAAGACTTATTCCATTAGCGCTTCTAGAAAGTGCAAAAAGATGGCTTAATTCTCTTCCTAAAAACTCAATTAAAAGTTGGGATGATTTCGTTACTATATTTTTGAAAAGTTTTTTCCTTTCTACAAAACTCTTAAAATTCGAACTGAAATCAATCAACTCTCTCAAAATGAACGAGGAACTTTTTCAAAATATTTTGAAATGTTCAATCAATTGTTATATAGTTACCCACATCATGCAATCCCTAGGCACGTCTTGTGCCAAATCGTCTATGAAGGGCTTAATTATTAAACAAGATCCCAACTCGAATCAATGTGCGGAGGAGAATTCATGGCAAAAACAAGCGAAGAAGCTTGGGAATTTTTAGAAGAATATTCGGAAAAGGATATGCAATGGGAAACAATTCGTGTTCCAATTCGTATTCCAATTCATACTCCAAACAGAGGAGTACATGCCATTGACCCATCACATCTTCCTATAGACGCCCAAACTCCTCAAGAAGGAGAAGGACTACCCCATTACTACACACAAGACCACATACAATCCTAATTGGAAGCACCACCCCAATTTTTCATGGTCAAATCCTAACAATGCGGCTAATCCATCACATACGTATCCGATGATACCAAATCCGAATTATCGATCCCCAGCCTCTAATGTTCAAAATTCTCAACCTACTCCTCAAACAAAACCTTTAAATCAACCATATAGACATCCTAATTTCAATCCATCAACCCAACCTTCTCAACCTTCACAAGAAATTGTTCGATTGGAAAAACAACTCACCAAACAAAATGAACAAATCACTAACCAAGATGCGAGAATTGAGCAAATCACTAAACAAAATGAACAAATGTTGATAATGATGAAGGATCTCATGAAAATCAATGAGAAAGGTAAATTGCCTAGTCAACCCGAAGTGAATCCAAAGTATAACTATTGAGGAGTAAATCTTTTTGAGGATGAAAATGTAAATCCGGTTAATGTTGTCACCATATTAAGGTCTGGAAAGAAGGTAGACAACCACGTCGACAACCCCGACATCCTTCTTAAGTCTACACATGTTCAAAATTATAAGACTCGGTCGACACCCACTGTTGTCGATCCAATCGACTCTCATTCTTCATCCAAGGTTGGCAATCCCAACCACTCTTTACCTTCTGATGTTGACAACCCCAACATTTCAGCTTCTTTATCTTCACCCTCTAATATAACACCTTCTTCTTCAAATGAAAAAACTGCCGAACGAGTCTATAAACCCATAGCTCCATTTCCTCATAGACTCAACAAAAGAAGACACCCGCTAATTTTGACCAAATTCTTGAAATCTTCAAACAAGTTCAAATCAACATTCCACTTCTTGATACCATCGAGCAAATTCCTCAATATGTCAAATGTCTTAGATCTATGTACTCAAAAACGTGCCACTAACATTCCTAAGACTGCATTTCTAACTGCAAACACTAGCTCTGTTCTTTCGAATTCCTCCCCAATCAAGTATATGGACCCTGATTGTCCTACAATCGGTTGTAAAATCGGTAACACTCACATTAGTCATGCCTTACTAGATCTTGGAGCGAGTGTGAATCTTTTGCCTTATACTGTGTACTGTCAACTTAGACTAGGGGAATAAAGCCTACAAACATCACAATTCAACTAGCTGATCGATCTGTCAAAAAACCATTGGGCACAGTTGAAGATGTTTTGATACAAATCGAGCAATTCTATTTCCCCATCGATTTCATAGTCCTAGAGACTGCACCCGTCTCAAATCCTAACGGTCAGATTCCTTTGATATTAGGTCGTCCATTTTTAGCAGCATCAAATGCTATCTTAAATTGTAGGAATGGTCAACTCCGACTTTCCTTTGGGCACCTAACCATTGAACTAAATATCTTCAATCTTATAAAACAACCAAGGGATCTTGAAACAGAAAAAGTTGACATGATCCAAATGATTTTAGAAAATGATTTTAGTGATATTACAGAGTCTCTTAACATGTTCCTTGATCATTTTAATTCCAACTTCAATGAAGATGAATACATTTCTGAATTAAATGGTATGCTCTACTTTTTTCATAATTCACTAGAATTCAATCAGTTGATATCTACTGAAGCCTCAAAAGAAGAACACCCTAAATTAGACCTCAAACCTCTTCCAAATGACCTTAAGTACGTATACTTAGATTCTTTGGAAAATTTCCCTATAATCTTGGCCTTCGACCTCATTAAGGACCAAGAAGAACAACTTTTGAAAATTTTGAGGGAAAATAAAGAGGCATTGGGATGGGAAATCGCTGACATTAAGGAAATTAGTCCATCAATCATCGAACATCGAATACATTTAATTGATGATGCTAAACCCACTCGCGAAGCTCAAATGCGATTAAACCCTAAAATGAGAGAAGTGATAAAGGAAGAGATTACCAAATGTTTAGACAATGACATTATCTACTCTATCTCTGAAAGTACTTGGGTAAGTCCGGTACAAGTTGTACCAAAGAAGTCTGGAATCACTGTGACCACAAATGAGAATAACGAACTTGTTCCCACAAAAGTCAAAACAAAATGGCGCATTTGCATTGACTATCGAAAACTCAATGCAGCAATAAGAAAAGATCGTTTTCCCCTCCCTTTCATTGATCAAATGCTCGAACGCTTAGCCGGTCATGAATATTATTGTTTTCTTGATGGTTACTCCGACTATAATCAAATTCCCATTGTGCTAGAGGACCAACACAAAACGACGTTCACTTGCCCCTTCGGAACTTTCGCTTATCGTCGCATGCCCTTCGGTCTTTGTAATGCTCCCGCCACCTTTCAGAGATGTATGATGAGTATATTTTCTGATATGGTGGAAGATTTCTTAGAAATATTCATGGACGATTTTTCAATCTATGGGTCATCTTTCGGTCAATGCCTCCTTCGTTTAGAATGTGTCATAAAGCAATGTAAGGAGAAATCTCTTGTGCTTAATTGAGAAAAATATCATTTTATGGTTAAGCGAGGAATAGTCTTAGGTCATGTTGTCTCTAAAAGTGGCCAAGAAGTTGACAAATCTAAAGTTGATCTTATTGTTGGCCTTCCTCCTCCAAGGTCTATCAAGGACATTCACTCATTTCTCTGTCATGTAGGGTTTTATAGGAGGTTCATTAAAGATTTTTAAAATTTTCAAAACCTCTTTCGAATCTTCTGGCTAAAGACGTTAAATTTGAATTTTCCAATGAATGTAAAACGTCTTTTGAAACCCTTAAACCGATCTTGACCACTGCACCTATCATCTAACCTCCAAATTGGACTTTGCCTTTCAAATTAATGTGTGACGCTTCTGATTATGCCATTGGAGCCATCTTAGGTCAACGAATAAATAAACTTCCTCGAGTCATCTATTATGCTAGCAAAACTCTTAACGATGCTCAATTGAATTACTCAACCACAGAAAAAGATTTTTTAGCAGTTGTCTTTGCCCTCGATAAGTTTAGATCATATCTCGTAGGTTCTAATGTCATAATTTACACCGATCATGCCGCATTGTGGTATTTACTCACAAAAAAGGATGCCAAACCCCGCTTAATCCGTTGGATCCTCCTTCTTCAAGAGTTTGACCTAGAAATACGGGATAAAAAGGGTTCTGAAAATGTTGTAGCTGATCATCTTTCTCGTATTGTTCATGAAAACATCGATAACTCTCAAATCAACGATCATTTTCCCGATGAACAAATTCTTTCCATCTCCAGTGCACCATGGTACGCGGACATCATAAATTACCTTATCACAAATGAAACACCTTCCCATTGGTCAAAATAAGATAAACAAAAATTTTTCTCCAGTGTTCGAAACTTTTACTGGGACGATCCTTATCTCTTCAAATATTGAACCGATCAAATCATACATAGATGTGTCCCCGAACATGAATTCCATAGCATCCTCTCTTTTTCACATAATTAAGCATGTGGAGGACATTTTGGAGCAAAGAAAATTACTGCCAATGTGTTACAGTGCGGTTTTTATTGGCCTTCTCTTTTTCGTGACGCCCACAAATTTTGCTCCAAATGCGCTAGATGTCAACAAACAGATCGTATTTCCAAACGTAACATGATGCCCCTAAACCCAATCTTTGTCATCGAAATTTTTGATGTTTGGGGCATCGATTTCATGGGTCCTTTTCCTAATTCTTTTGGAAATCTCTACATCCTACTTGCAGTAGATTACGTTTCTAAATGGGTTGAGGCCATTCCCACCAGAACGAATGACAATAAAATTGTTGTTAAATTTCTGAAAGAAAACATATTTCCTCGTTTTGGCACACCTCGAGCTATTATAAGTGATAACGGTTCCCATTTTTGTAATCGTGCTTTTGAACCTCTTCTTAAGAAATACTATCACTCATAAACTATCTACTCCATAGCATCCACAAACTAGCGGTTAAGTCGAGATTTCCAACAGACAAATTAAATAAATTCTTGAAAAGATAGTTAACTCCAACAAAAAAGATTGGTCATCTAAATTGATATATGCCCTTTGGGCATTTTGTACAGCTTATAAAACCAATCTAGGAATGTCACCATACCGGTTAGCCTTTGGAAAAGCATGTCATTTACCCGTTGAGCTCGAGAACTGCGCACTTTGGGCAATCAAATACCTTAATTTTGACATAGAAAAAGCCGGATCACATCGTAAATTACAATTGTTAGAATTAGAAGAACTAAGAAATGAAGCATATGAAAATGTAAAGATTTATAAAGAGAAAACTAAATTTTATCATGATAAATCCATACTTCGTAAGACATTCGAAGTAGGTCAAAAAAATTTCTTATATAATTCCAGACTTCGTTTATTTCCGGGCAAATTGAGATCTCGATGGACAGGTCCATATATTGTGAAAACAGTGTACCCTTATGGTGCAGTTGAAATCGAAAATCTTAAGGACGGTTCCATTTCAAAGGTCAATGGACAACGCTTGAAGCCATTTCTAGAGTTTGAACAACACAAGGACGTCAAGTTCGTGGATCTCCACGAACCTAGCTATTCGACATGAGCCACTCCTTCTGTTTTGCATTTGCATTCCATTTGACAGTTGGGACACTGTCTCATTCCAATGTGGGGGGACACATATCTTACACTGTTTATTCATTTTTCATACTGTTATATAAATAAAATCATCTCATCATTTGTTTTCAAATTTCATTTCAATTTTTTTTCAAGCTTCATCTCATTTTCCATTATTTTCAGGACTTTGATTTATTTTTAATTAGTCAAGACAAAGTAAGCAAACAGTTGAAGTCAATTGATGAAATTTTTTGTGAATCACTAATTTCAAATGTAAAATATAATGAAAAGTTGAATTACAAGCGATAATAGTGAGGTTGGTATATAGGGGGATTCGTAGGTGATGATTATGAAATCCTTTCTAAATTATAGTCTTTGTTTAAAAAAATGGTAGATTTAAAGTACACGCATTGACATTTCAAACCATTGAAGTTAAGTGGTGCTAAGTTGATTTGCATAACTCTCTTTTCTTATTTCAATTTTTTTAATAAGAAACACCTAGAGTCAATAGGTGTACACACTTATGAAAGTCCACACTTATGAAAGCGTGTACACTCGCCACGCTCTGTACTCTTCTCATGTAAGCCCGCAAGGCAGTGCATGGATGGTATATCTGGCCTCAGCATTCTGATTTAGGTGTATAAAGAAATTAAAGAAATAATCACCTAAGGATTACAGACCTTTCTTAAATAGTCAGCCTCGGTTTGCACAATCCGCCAAGCTCTGTCTCAACTCTCACGTAAGCCCACGAGGCAGTGCATGAAGTATATACCTTGGTCCAAAAGTTAGGTGTATATATATAAAAAAAATATTTTTAATAAAGAGAGAGTAAGCAATTGAAACCCAAACACTTCTTGACTTTATTGATTTGGCTTGTTATACAAAAGGAAATGAAAATACCATTTTGAAAAACTGTGATTAACAATAAAGAATTTATTTCATGGCTGCGCTATGTTATCAACCGAAATAACTGGCCAAACTAGTATTTAATGTATGAAACTTGAGTTATATTGAAATTTGTGATTAGCGAGGAACCGAAAAAAATTTCTTGACATTGACTAAAACTTATGTACATTATTTTGTTGTGATTATTGTGAAATAAATCGAGTCTCCGTTTCTCTTCAAAATAATAATAATAACTATAATATTGCATTCATATAGTACATTATAATCATCACAAACTGCATTTGGATTTTGTGGGTAGTATCTGCTTAAAACCCTCACGAGACTCCACTCATCCTACCAGGGACACCAAAAGGTTTAACGGCTTGTTGCATACGCTCAATGCAATCGTATTTCCTATGAAAAAGGATTTATTTAGTTTTTATTTTCTTGCTTATTCGAGGACGAATAAAGTTCTAGTGTGGGCGTATTTGATGAACGTATTTTTTTGCATTTTAAATCGTCCATTTTATATGTTTTTATTTTAATAAAACGGTATTATACGAGCGTCTTGTTATGGTTTTGCAGATATAGATTTCGAAATACAACATTGGAAGTAATCGATAATGGCTTCAATCGGTTCAAGTAAATGACCAACATGGTCATATATCAAAGAAAAAGCATGGTCATGTTGCAAGAAAAAAATAGACCAATTCAAAGGAGCAGTTCACGTGGACATAATTCAAAGAATGACATGTCTTCTTTTGATTTAAAAAAATTAAGCTCAGCACATTTTTTTCCAAAGAAGCAAGGTCACGGTTCATCTCATCATTTTTCAACGTGGGACCACTCATCAACTCACAAATCTCCAATTTCAAAGCTCGGCATGGTCACGTGAATGCCACCAGACTAATTCTTTTACCAATTCAAACAATGACCACGTGCAACTCAAGTTTGATATATTCAAAGGCAAACCAATTCAAAGCAACATGGCCATATATATTTTCGGCAACAAGACTTATTTTGGGAGCAAAAGTCTATAATAGGGAACGAGACAGCAACCAGATGATATCTAATCTTATACCCAATCACTCTTCTTCTAGTTTAGTTTTGATTTTAGCAATGTTTTTAATTCCAAACAGAATACATAGGATTGTTAATTAGATTTAGCAATTTATTTATTCTTGTTCTTAATTATTTTTAGGTACTCTTTCGAGTTAGTTAATCAATTCGCTTCATTTTATTTCAGTTGTTTGCTCTGTTATTTTCTTTTATGCACTTTTAGTTTCTGCTCTGATTTCTACAATTTTATATTTTGATTGCGATTTCGATTAGATTCAAAATCGATTAGGAGTATATTATTGTTTTTTATTCTATTCATGAACCACCATCGAATTTGTTTAACGTGCCTAAGATTTAAATATGGATTTCAAATATTTTAAAATACAATTCCATGTGTTCGACCTGCATACTACATGCCTGTGCGCTTGTAGAATTTACTAAAATTTGTGCTTTTCTAATCAATAGAAAAGTCGCAACAATTACACAAAATCTTGGAAGTACTGCTCATTTTGCAAAATTTAAAATGCTCATAAATGAAAAATAGACAATCGAACTCCTAACCAAGGAATAGTTAGTTAGTTAAGAGCTATTCTAAATGGTAAAGCGTTAAAACTAAAGTTAACTACAAAACTTGAAACAGGATAATAATCTAATGAAGGGTCCATTACTAGATATTGAACTTATAGTAGTTTGTCAAACTTGTAGACTACTTGAGAACCCTAAACTAGTTAGAAATGCTTAACCATTAAATTCAAGCCTAGATATTAAATTTATAGCTAGTCAATAAGGCACAGTAAAAATATCGTGCATGCAACATGTTGTATAAGTCACAGTTGGATGTTAAATTCATAAAATAATTTCGAGTTTATGAAACTATCAAATCCATAGATAACGAATAAGGTAAAATTTTGTTTAAAAATACCTTAACCTATTGTCAAGATTGAAATTTGTAAGTAAAATGAGAACTTAAAAACTTTTACCTTGAGATTCAATTCACAGGTGAAAGAAAGAAGAAAAAGAAGAACAAGAGGCCTTAATCTCAATTTAAAGCACCAACCCAGGTCTGGATGGAATGCCAACAGGTGGCAACATATTTGGCATGGCAACAAGCGCTAATATCGAAGAGTTGACTTGAAAACTCTACATTTTCTCCATACCAGGGAGGAAAATGTTATCTACATAGTTTTTAATGTGAATATGATATTGAATTAATGAATCTGCAATTGGGCTTTCGAGGTAATAATACGACTGTTACTACTATCACTATTGATCGCGAAGGTATGCGACATGTCGAAATAACCATGATCTCACATCAACAAGTAATGTCGAAAGTGTAAAGATAAGCAAATGCCGAAAGCATACAATGTCGCCTATCATCAACAAAGGTTAATAGATAATGTCGTAGGTCATCAATGAACTAAGGATATCAGATGTCATCAATGCCGCATACCTTATAGAGCTGAATGAATGAGGCAAAATCTCTCATACCACTAAACAATGTCGAATGGAACCAATGCCGTATCTCATCAAGGAAGCGGTGATATCGAAGAATACTATATTGAAATCTATCAATGTTATAATGGCATGGTTTATCATCCATGTCACCCCTTATTGATGCCATGTTCTAATCAACGTCGCACTTCGTCTCTAAAGGTAGAATGGATGTCTCATCTAGTTAATATTGCCTCGGGTTGATACCACATCTCTTCAATGTCGTTTCCTTCTAATGTCGCTCCTATTTGATGTCGTTCATCACTAATCCCATCTCTTATTAATGCCTCCTATAATTAATGCTACCTGTTATTAATGCCGCTTACTATCAATGCCGCATGTTACCAATGCCGCCTATTACCAATGCCGCCTATTATCAATGCCGACTGTTATTAATGCCGCTTATTATCAATGCTACTTGTTATCATTGTTGTTCATTATCTATACCGTGCCTTGATGATGCCATAATCCATCAATACACTAAAGAATGTCGCAAGTCATCAAATCAAAGCAATATCCTTAGCGCCATCGAGATGAACCTCAATGCCGTAGAACAAGCATGCTGCATAACATCCATGTCGTATCTTACCACCCCTATAAATATTAACCTAGGGGCATGGAGGAAGGGGCAATCATTTTTTTTCTCTACTCTCAGAATTGAACTTTTGTAACCCTAAATTGAATTAGAGAAAATCTCGATTTGATTGTAATCATGCCTAGTTTATATGAACAGGGACTGGGACATGTATATTACCTTGATTGTGCACTTTGGACATTATGGGACATGGATATGTATATAATAAATCTCTTTGGACCCAAAGCTTGTCATGATTTTATTTTATAAAATCAAACGAGCTTCGATCTAAACTAGTGTTTATATGCATAGCCTCTATCTTGCCTACTACGTATGAATATTGGACTATGAACCATGAGAATTACTTAACTAGTTCATTAATGCTTAATTAAATATTGCACATATTTACGGCTTATTCTTTCTCTCCTTTGATCATGTGACATGAGTTTTCGAATATATTATTCTGAAAGACTATACGGGCTCTTGAATATCTTATTCCAAGAGACCATATGGGCTTTCGAGTATCTTATTCCAAAAGCCAATGGGCATCATGGAACTATTTCTTAATGACATCATCTTGTACTTAGCCTTGAATGCTAGCCTATTCTTGATCCTTTAGCAGTATTTGGCCAACATTAACCCTGCTGTGCTTAGTTTTGTCATCATATGTGTTAAAATCAAGATTTGGCTCATCACACTTAGCATCATGGGTGTTATATCAATTTTTGGTCTAAGAAACAGTATCCTCAAATCAAGAGAACTGTGTAAATTAGTCACTGTGATATTTTATTTTTGACATTAATTATATTAACCAATAGAAAATTATCGAGTGAGCTATTCCATAGTTATCCAATAACTATCAGTACGCATCCCCTTAGTGCCCCCAGCAGTCATGAGTAATATACACCCAACATTTGGAGAGCATTACATACTCTAGCCTTAACGAATGCATCGATATCTAGTCTCGATATGTTTTGACTAGGAATATATAAAATGGTATGTTTATTTTCATTGTGATAATTGCTCATGGTTATAACATTTTGTAAATACCGTCACAAAATATAACATTTATAGATTTTCTATTAAATATACTTTTAATTAAATTATTTAATGAATATAACACGTTATATTAAGAATATAATAGAAAGAAAACACCTTTTATTTCGGACAAGATTGGTTATCGAGTTAGATTTATGTAACAAATTACATAACTACCCCTAGAGCACACCCCTAACCGTATCAATCTCCCACTTACACTTGGGGTTACTTATGGAAACTTATTCCAATTTCTCCAATCAGTTTCTTTAAAACCAATCGAGTCAGCCTCTCAATGAACGGGTGTGCTATCATGTTTCAATTATCTACTATGTCAATCAACCCTCTCCGACACCGATAAACTACCTTTATCATGTAGAATAATTCAGAATGTGTCTCTCGACCTCCAATGAGCTCTAAGTTCTGTTATGAACTATATCATGATATTGTTATATAATAATGTTATGGAATTCTCAACATTTGGAACCACTCTTCTGCTCAGTAATAAATTTGTGCATTTACCACGTATATACATTGCTTTTATTGAGGCACTATTTAATGCGATGTACTTGGCCTTTTATTGAGATTCACAATCTCTCATTTGGAATATTTCTAACTTAAAGCTTCTTAACCAAGCTTTTAATATGAATTTAAAAATGACACACCATACTCAATATCATACATGAAATCTGAGTCTGAATACTCCTTCATAAGGAGTTTGTTATTTCTATAAAAAAGTCTCCTGTATTTCATAAATACATGAGAATACTCTAAACTACCATTTAGTGACCTTAATTTGAATTTGATATTTCTTCATGTATCAAATACATAAACAAATCACGATATCGTAGACAACATAATGTGTATCATAATTCCTATTGCTAATGCTCAAGGAATCCATCTTACATGTTTCTTAATAAATATTTTAATAAGATGTCTATTACCTGTGACATTCCCAATGTCCTTTATACTCGCTATAAAAGACATCAGTTACAAATCCAATGTCGAGTATTAAAACAACCAAAAGCTGTTTTTTAACGCAAGTACATCGTTAACAATCAGCAGCGTATTGTTTTCTTATGTTTAGAAATATCATGTACCTTCAATATTATTTCTTATGGACACACGCTTCCTCTGCATTTTGACTAAAATCAAACTATTTGATATCTCTATCAAAATACTTGTTCAATTTTGATGCTTGTCGAATGATACTTTCGTATTGGTTCTTGGATCATATCCAAAACCTATAGACTTAATATTGCTTCCGCTAACTTCTAAACACTTTGGTTGTTATGGGCAAAAAGTCTAGTCTAAATCTTTATTTAGATTTTCTGTTTCAATACATATGTGCCAAAACACAAAGTCATGCTAGGCGATAATTTTGTGAGTAAATCCGAATCAACTTGAGCACATCGAATGGCGAATCTATTACACTGCTTTCAACAATTGAAATTCACGATGTTATTCTTATATATGTGGCTCACTATATTCCACCCACATTTGTTTTTCTGTTAAAGTCACATTTGTAACCGATGGATCATATCTCTTCAGGTACAACTATCAAAATCATATTTTGGTAATGTACTTAGAATCTATTTTAGATTTATGCATCGTATCATATCATAGAGTCAATACTCTTAACGGTTTAATTAAACAACCGAAGAATACTTATTCTTGACGTTGATAAGAAACTCATAGTTTCTCTTTGACGTGCAAGGATACTCATTAGACATTCTAATGTGTTGTGTTCATTTAGGTTTGGTTAATTTCATTTCATCTTTTGTAATCAATTTTAACCTTTGGTCGTATCCATATCCATTTTACTACCAATAATTTCTCAAAGGAATTCCTTCGCTATGAAGTTGTTATTTCTTAAAACAACAATTTTTTCTTATCGCAACAGAATGAGCATTCATATACATTTATGAATTGCCATACATAAAAATGATTTGGTATTAGTTCACAATATTTATGTTCATAACATAAATTAGTCATCCAATGACTATCATCCCAAACTTCTTTTGGTGTAATTCATACAGGATCCTTTACGTACAATTATTCAGTCTTTCGACTGATACAACCCGCCAACTCCTTGGCCTAGGACATGACGGGGTTTCTTATAAACTCTTATCTTGTATGATTTTGTAAACTATTATTTGGATGATATTAATTTTAACCTTGCGTACTACTCTTAAGTACACACCTTATAGAAAGAATTTAACTCAACTTCACTCAATATTAATCGTGCTTGCTCCACCAAGTTTGATCACTCCTTATCAATACATCAATATGTATTATAAGGAGGAGTGACTCCTGAGAGTGAATCTATATTTAGTTTAAGTAAGTTGGAACTCTTTTCTATATACTACCCATTCGATCAGATCGAATCATTCCTTTTGTTATTTCATTTTACTTTCATTTTATATTATATAAACTTATCATAGACAAGCCCCATATGTACCAAATAAATACATTCATGCTTGCGATAATTCATCGACGAATATAACGAAGTATGTGGAACATTTTGGTATTATCAGAATTGTGATTGCATACATCTATATGTATCAACCCTAAAAGTTCATCAACTCTTATGACGCTCCCACAAAATGGGTGCTTTGCCTTTAATTATTCGAGGTATAATTCATAGTGCTATATGATTCATAATCATATGATCGAAGAATTACTTCTCAGAACCATGGCTTAGTCTATAATTCCAAAATAATTGTAAATAATTTAGATACTTTGGTATTTCCAATGCATCACATTTATTATGAAAAGAAATACCACATTATAGTTTTATTTCATAACTGTAACAAACGGCCTTTTCGACCTCGAATGTCGACATTAATACATCCACGGTATTCTTGTGCCGAACACCTAAGTGTCGGAAAGACATAACATTATGGTAAAAGAAAAGGAAACAGAACAAGAAAGAAGAATATGAAACGATAATATATAATACCTCAAAAGATCTTTTGTAACATCCTGAAAATTTCAACCATTCGCATCCGCATATGTCAGACTTGAATTGCTCAAAATATCAGATTGTTAATTTATATTTGGCAAAACTCAACATATATACAGTAAATAAAATAATCACAAAATCACAGACACAGAGTAATATAACAATAAGCAGCGGAAACAAAAGAATAGTAGTTTATGAAGCTACTATATATTTAACAGAGTTAAAACAAGATACAACAGAAGTCTCAATACAATAGTCGAATACAAGATCAGAATACATCACTGGAATCAACTGAATAACTGAAAGCTGGATAGATAGCTGGATCTCCAAGCGAAGCTCCAACTCCAAAGGTGAGTCTCAAATGTTGTATCACTCAGTCTGACCCGAGCGTAAAGCAAAACACAAAACATTCGAGTCAGGATTAACATTCTTATACCAATAAATCCAACTCAAGTGAAATATCAACTGAAATACAGTAACTTAAAGGATGTTTGGGATAACCATCCTCTAAGGATCCGTTAAACTATCTACTATGTAGTAATATACGCTATTATAATAATGTCTAAAGTAAAGTAAACTATTAAAATAGTGTTAAGGCTTTACATTTTCCACCTTAACACATTTTATATATTCCCATAGTCTATACAGTACCGTAATCTCCCCCGTACTGGGCGTCGTCGGAGGGCACTCCATAGGTATGGTACAAAACAAACTCGTAGAAGGCTCGCTAGGGTAGGTGACACGGCACAACAAGGCAATGCCAAGGTAGATATACCAATTACGCATCCGAGCTGGTGGTAACGCATAGCAGCCACTACCGCCCAACTCGGAACACACTCCCAAATCAAAAATCAAGGGTGGCCACCAAATCAATCACAAAGTCGTAATATAGTATCGAAGGAATGTGCCCGATCGGAGGAATGACCTCACTTGGCCCGAGAATCGCTCCTGTTTTAGCCACCTTATGCCAATTCACGGGAGTCGGGTCCACGTATATACCTCATATAGGATCGTCGCCACCATCCAACTTCATTCTGGAATCTCCACCGCGTACACAGTTGTTAAAGTGGTTTTCGGTATTGGCAGAGAGTATGACAATATCTGATCCCGGTCTCTTTAACAACCAATCGTTATTATAACACCGCGGTCATCTCAAAATAGTTTATACTTCAAAACCAAAATGTCATTTCCATTTCAAAACCATATCGAAACGATATCATTTCCATTTAAAATATATTCACTTCCAAAATCATAGTACTTTCAAAGTTATAACACTTGCGAAACCAAACATTTGAAATTATAACACTTTGGAAATCATAACACTTTCCTTTAAACAGTTTAGATATTAATAATAGTATATATAATAAAATAGTTTATAAAATAAAATAGTTTCCATAAAATAGTTATTTGTTAAAAATAGTTTATAATAAAATAATTAGTATATTAAAATAGTTTATAATAAAATAGTTTATAATAAAATGATTTATAAAGTAAAATATAAAATAGTTTTAAATATAATTTAAATTACTTTATATAATAAAAAAGCATCCTCAAATTTCACAAATCGATTCAAATCAACTCGACTTCCAAATTCAACTTAATTCAATCTCAATTCATAAATTTCAACTCAATTCAGTTTCTTAATAAATCATTTCAAATTATATCGATTTCAAATACAGATTTGAACCACAAAATAAACCATTTAATTTCAATATATTTCAAAGCTTTAAATATTCCACATTTCCAAAACTAAATTTGATAATTCCATTTATATCTCAATTTAACTTCATTAACTTTTAGTTTTGAAATATTTATTTAATCATTTCAATGACATTTAAATAAACTCCAAATTACAAATTTAAATAAACTAAATGCCCCATCTCAATTTATGTAAATTTGAGACTATTCATTTAAATCACCTCTAATCCAAATCAAGTTATAAAATCATAGCTTTAAAATCTCAAATTTTATAATTTCAAATCAAACTTATTTAAGTAAAATTATTAAATAAATATAATTTCAAATCAATTTCAAATTATCTTTCCAACCCGAATCATTATAAACTCTATATTTGAAAATATATATTTTAAATAAATACTTAAACATATTATATATCAACTTTATTAAATCAACTTTAATAAATCTTTAAAATCAATATTATTAAAACCATATATTTCTTTTCAAAACCACAGAAATCATTTTCAAAATATTTATATATAGACCAACGGTGTTTGTATATAATTCTCTACCCTATGGTCAAGTGATACAGATATTTATCATTTCAATCCGTAATTTAAATATATACGGGTATATATCTTTTCAACCCACAATCCCAAATTCAATTCAATGAAAAATCTCTTGGGTTTATCATTTCAACCCATAACGATTTTCTCCTATCCTACAGATCGTTCGGGTATGTATCATTTCAACCCATAGGGATTTCTATACTAACAAGGAACTTGTAGAGTGATAACAGATATGAAAATAATATAATAGGCATATATCATCAATATAAATAACAAATAATGGTGTCATATGTAACAGGTGAACAGATACAGATAATAGCATATATAGCAAATGTAAATAACTAACAGCAGCATATTTCAATTGTCGTTTCAATTGAAATCAAAATTTAATAAATATAAGAACAATAATCGTGAGTGATTGCTCACCTTTCGAGGCTAGAGAGAATAGAAAATGAGATAGGTTACGGATCCAAGCACGAATTTGGAAGCAAAGCACGAGGACTCGAGTTCGACGAATGAGCTGATAATGAGAAATCGGTGGAACTATTAGAATCAGTTTGATATAAATTAAAACGAAATGTATATACTATTGTATATATTATTATATTTTTCTTTTTCGCAATCAATAATTTAATTTTAAATCGTAACTAATATACATAAATTTATATATATAAATTTACATAAGTATAATACTTAGAATCAAAATATATATAACCAGTACTAACTTTTTTTTAAATGTTATATTCTATAAAATTTGTAAACCAATAATAATATATATTTATATATAACACTAATAAAACTGACATCCAGACTATATATGAGTAGATCATTTATCCCAAGTATTTATGTAACTGGGAAGAATGTAGAATGTATAAACTCTAAAATTTACATAATATATATAACCACTTACAGCATGACATAACTTATACATGTACACACTGTAACTACAATATATACTTAAACATTTATATACAACTAAACTTATAAACTTATACTAAAATCCCAAAAGTTCATATATAAGTGAACTATTATAACCATATAAATTTATGTAACTGTTAAAATATACAACTTACCTACTACAACAGTTAATATATATGAAAGCATAAAATTGTATAAACATATATTTATATATAGCTAGTAAAACTTGTACAGTTTAATATGTACTATATATATATATCCAAACTTCATAATAAAATCTATATATAAAACACACGTTAAATGTCTATATACATTAAATTTTAGAAATCTATATAAATTTTAAACACATATTAAACAACATCAGTATATATATTACCCAAAATCCAAAACATTCAGACTTTACTGCATATATATATATATATCTATATATAAAAAACAACATACGACTAATGACTGTAAAACACAATATGAACATAGAATTTAAGTCTTATATACAATATACATTGGCTAAAATATAACTAATATTATACTCAACACATATATTACTTCATTCCCAATCTAGTATACAGTAATATATACGAGTACAATAATATATATATAAGGAAATGTAAACACTTTACATAACAACAGACTAATACATATAAAATCTATATTCTAACCTTTATACATATACAAACCTACAAAATTTTGTAAAAACAGGCTTCATACATATAACAAAATTTGTACATGCAACTTATATATGCTAAAATATAAATCATAAAACCCCTTTCAAAAATGTAAACAAAACATACCACATAGCAAAAAATATAAGCAGTTCAGACTTTGTTTATGTACAAGAAAATATATATAATATATTTTAAAACAACACTTAAATATATATATATATATATATATTGTAATGTAATTTATACTTTAAAGCTGCAAATGTATTAGACACTGTCAACATAAGACTTGTATAAACATATGATTTCATAAAGTAATGTCACATACCGAAATTTTCGACTTTCGAAAATTCGACATCGATACTTACTTTATCGACTGTCGAGCAATCGAGTGCCGGAAACTCCAATAGTGAGGGTTTAAGAAGAAGAAAAAGGTAGGAGAAGAAGAAAGCAGAAGAAGAGAAGAAAGAAAAACAAACAGAACAACATCAGAAGCAGAAACAATATCAGAATCTCACATATCGCAGCGGAACGATATATAATAGATAACACTAGTCTTTTAAAACAAAGAACTATATCAGTTTTTTTTTATACATACATCAATCAGAGTCAATATACAACTCAATACAACAATGGACAGTTATATAAACTTGTCCTCATACAGAATACACAGCGGAATAAATACTATCAGATACAAATACTACGTCTCGCCATCCAGCTTATCTCCAAAGCTCCAGAATATCCAGAATATCCTGATAATCTAACTCTAGGCTGCCCGTGTGGAAATTGGTGGGCACCCAGAGTTTAGAAGGGAAACAATAAACTCCGAGTCAGTCATGGTGACTGGTGTGAGATCGTAAAACAGTTATTCTTTATAACAACAAAATATTTTTTTAAGTCAATTCGAAATGCTTTTGGAAAATGAAACTATCATAAGACCTCCCACCACACACACAATGCAAACGCAGACTTGGAGGAGATTTCTTCTTATGATAGTCAAAGATGCTTACTACGCAAAATCAAATTCTTTTTGATATTATTATTAGTGCATAGTGGAAAACATTTCGAAAGTATAATATAAATCTTAGCCAGCATAGGTACCATTATATTATGCCTGCTATAGCTGCCTCCTGAGGAGACAGGTTATACAATTGAAATCGTAAAGGCTCGTATTGTTTCTTTGGATTTCCAACAAATGGTCAGGCTAAGGAACTTCCTATCCACGATGGGTACGTCCCTGGAATAGACCACCCGAGAACCTAACCGGATCTCTGCCAACACAAGGCCGGGTTACCTCTGCAAAAATAGGTAACTACTGACACGCGTATGCCATCCCCCGATCGTCACCGATCTTCCCGAGGATCCCCGATTCGCAACAACCACAAAGAAATAAATTTTGCAGCAACCACAGAGGTTAAGTATCTGGGCTCCATACCATGATACCACCTTTATCCAGAAGGAATGACATACACTAAGGGGCGCTACTCCCTAGAACCTTGCCGCATTCTTCCTGTTTCGACCATTTCCGGGGTGTGAGGCTCGACGAAGTCTCGTCCACAAAGCTACGCTTTCTCAAAAAGCCCTGCTTCGGGTCAAACAAAATGATCAACCTATGATCACAAAGATATAAGATCAAACAAATGATCATATCACAAATGGTCAAACACTGATCATTTCACAGCAACACTTAGTATGCCACGTTACCAAATTGGGATATATCGCTGATAAATTTCAACTACATAACCTCTGGGCTCGTACGTCTCAGAGAAGGGTGTTAAGCTAAGAGAATAAATTCTCCGCCACCAACAGAAATGTATTTGAAAGAAATCAGCTTTATATCTCAAATTGTAACGTCAGACACACAATCCATACAAGTCTGTTCTGGGATCGAACAGAACCGAAGGCACTTCTCACGAAGCCCTTGCATTTCCGGATAATTTTCTAATCACGTCCGGACTTCCCGTCACTAAGGGTGATAAAACCTCTAAATCGGAGATCAGCCGATGTAGAGTAACTCGACGGTAATCCTTCCGTTTTCAAAAATATTCGGTCTTCAACACCGGTCTTCGAATGCAATTCATAACGACGTATCACATATTCGGAATGGGTTATACGACCCCATGGTCCTTTCCCGGCTAACCCGAATAGTGAGCGATTATTCAAAAATAAGTGTGGCATTCAAATTCATCCAATTCACAACAAATACCTATCTAAAGGTAATTATTGATAGTCGGTTATTTAACTATCAATAAAGATGCGCAACATCATCAGATTCCAAATAATTTTCCAAATTATTTCATCTTCAAAAATATCTTTACTAGATATATTATTTCCACACTTCAATCATTTGAAAAACAATTTCAAATCAACTTCCACATTTCAATTTATCTTTAAAAGATAAAATCTCAAAACAGTTCATTTCATATTGGAAAAGCATTTCCATACTTATTTAAAAATAAGTATTTCACAATCATTTATTTTCAACATTCGAAAATATTCGATATACTTAAATCAAATTAAGTATATATTCATTCTTTAAGGAAATCATAAATTTTAACATCTATTTGAGTCAAAACGAATGTTGCGTAAAACATCGTTACGACGACTCGAAATCACTAGTATAGGGATGCGAAATTTTAAGGTAGATATATGAAAATCCCAATACTACATAAAACATTTTCTTTTCGAAAATCATTTACTATAACAACAGTGTTATAGTCCATCATTTCCTTATATTTCTCGAAAACGTCTATTTCAACAATGAATGTTGAAATCTATGATTTTGATATTTAATCATTTTAAAACATCGTTAAAACAATTAACTTCATCTTAAATATCACTTTCCCAAAACCATATCCATTTTACTTAACAATATATTCACTGTCCAAAATCGTGAATATACTTCACTAATCACATTTCAGTATTTAATTCATCAAATTCAATTGATTTTGAATTTATAAAACAACGCTTATAAATTCCATTTCTGTTTTATAACAACTTCGGTTTATAACTCTTCTTTATTAACAATTTCGATAAATATCCCACTTAAAGGCAAAAAATCCAATTTACAAGTAAATTTCTTATCAGCCTTTATTCTACAATTTCATTCATTTTATAACTTCATACTTTATAAATCTATAAACTTCAAACTTCACAATTTATAATCCTATAAATTTTCTATCTTCCCAAGTTATAATTCTATAAGTTTCATACCTTTACAATTTAACACTTATAAAAACTCGTTTTAAAATTCCAATAATTCTAATTGATAAATATCAATTTTATACATCTTTTATATACCTCGTTTTTAATAATTCAAAAATTCAAATTTTAAACTATTTTATAAATTACTTAACTGTTTATTTCAAAAATCACCTCTCGGTTATATTTCACCAAAATCTTAACCTTTATAACTTTAATAATTTTAATGTTTGTAAATTAATTCAAAAATTCAATAACGTATATTTACAAATAATCACTTTAAAAATCTCTTTTAAAGTTAAAATCGTTATTTTAAAACTTCAAAAATTGAATCCAATGATGCAACGCATCAATTAGTCAATCACAACATCAACATCATATATCAACATATGATAACAGAATATACATCAATCCTGTAAATAAATAACTACTGGTGAGGAATCCAGTTGGATCCCTCCAACCTGTTTCCCTGCATCCAAAGACGTTAGCACAATACCAATTCCGCTCCAGTACGGAATTATCGCGGTATATGGGTTTTTATAAAAATCCGCTTACTAACGGCGCAATAGGGTCTCATCCGCTATACGAGGCGGGAAATCATCAATCCAATATATACATATGCCAATATGTATATATTGCTATATATATAGATATATCCTATCATATCTAATACCACATCCAATAGCAATCAAATCATCAATCAATAAATAACTGAAAATTCCACTTTTCATTTGAGTGAGAAAAATCTCACCTTAGCTTTTAATTTGCCATCCATTTCCATTCCAGTTTGTTTTCTCGATTTATAAACCTTGTATAGACAATTTATACAACTGATTAATATTCGAAATAAATCGAATAATAAATCTATTTCGCTTGATAAGTGTAAATTTCCCAGTGGTCTTATTTTGAACAATTTTTTTTTTCCTTTTTAATAAATATAAATTTGCCAATGATTTAAATTTTAAACCAATTTCTTTTAATTTTTAACAGATTATTCTCAACAATTTCATCTAATTAAAAATTTAAATTTAAAACTAACTATTTAAATTTCCAAACTAACCTTTCTATTTCTTTAAACTAAAATATCATTTAATATATTGATTTTAAAACTTAACAGTGCTTTTTTAAAAGTGTACATATATATATCTATGCTTTATCAGATTTATAAACCTAAATATAGTTTTAATAAGATAAAGTAAAATACCATACTTATTCTAACATTTTTTTTTCTTCCTGCAAATTCAATTTAAGAAATACAGATTTAGGTTTTTAATAAGTTATAAGAAAAATAAAAACAAGCAAACCTCAATCCATGGCCAGAAATATCTCGACCAACCTCAACATCATCACGCCACCCCATTCACGAAGCTCCTCCACCTCGCTCGCCGCTCGAACGAGTTCATCACCGCGAGACATCCCAGCCACCACGATTGGTTTCGAGCCATCTCATCACTCGCGACTTCCTCCTTCCACTCGCGAAGCCCACGCGAGACCATCATTGCGACACTGAAAATCCCACGACCAACAGCATCGCGCTCCTCCACATCGCCTGATAGCCTTCGCAGTTCGACGTCGCGCACTCCTCCTTCGTCGCGAAACTGCGACCTTCCTGCTCGATTCCAGATCTGTCGCCCTCGTCGTCTCCTACCCACGTCTCGATTGCAATTAGTCCCCCTTGCTTGAACAATTCGATTTCGATTGGCCCCTATATTTTAATTCTCAAACTGTTTTTAATTTGAATGAAGGGCGACCATTTTTCTCTTTGAATTTCTGAATTGAACGGAATAGATTTGAGAGGAGAGGGCTCGGCTATTAGAACTGCGACCATTATTGTTTGAAGAATTTTTCGTTTGATTTTAAAACTGGAAAGGGGACGATATATTTAAAATTGGACGAGGTATGGGTTTGCACGATTCCTCTTCGTGATTCTCGGCGTGTATAAAGGCTGAATCGAAGGAAAGAAAACGTGTGATGTTAAATAAATATAAATATAAATTTAAATTTCGTTAAAAATTCCAATGCGTTTCCCTGTCGTGTGCTCACATACAAGCTCCGAAAAATACGAAATTTGAAATCCGGTAATAACCAACTATTACGGACCCAATGGAACTGGTTTCGTCGAATTCCGAGACTATCCCTCGGAACGCTATTTTTAAATATCGATACGAACGATAATTTTCAAAACTGAACAAACCGTTTTCAAATTCAATTCTGAAGCTGCTGTTATCTTCAGTGTTATCAATATACATTTTACAAGCGTTTGAAATATTTTTCTTCGGCTTAAAATTAAAGATTCAAATTTTTATTCAGTTTCAATCGATTAAATTTTATCATTTAATCGTCAGTCTCAAAGTTATATCGGGGATTCAAATTAAATCATCGTTCAAATATTTAAAATTAATTAAATATTCTCAATTTAATTTGGTCAAAATTCTGGGTCGTTACAAGTAACATAAACAACTAACGTATATAATATAATCAATACAAATAGAAAATAGAAAATATATATACAACGTGTATATACAATACATATAAAACAAGAATTTTTGAAACAACATATAACAATTTGCTACTTACCAATATATATAGATATATGTATCAACAACCAGGCCGAAGTAGCGATGTGAGGAAGGACGAGCTCGCCAAGGAGGTAACGCGGCTGCGGCTAGGCTCGCGCTCGGCCAAGCAAGGGTTCGGAGGTGAGGCTGGTCTTTGCGGTTGCTCGGGTTCGTTTTCTGGTGGCGGGTGGGAGCACGGAAAACAGTGCGGCCATGGGTATGTGCATGGGATATGAGAGGACGATGCGAGCTTGATGTGGGGTGAGAGGCCGACGTGGATGATCAAGGGGCGGAAGGCCGAAGGAAATGAGCATGGGGAACGAAGACGTGCACGTCAACAGGCTAAAGAAATGACTTTGAAAATTAATTTTTTTAGAGTAGGAAGAAACAAAATCTCGGCCATGAAAATGAAGAGCAGGTCAGGGAAGAAAATGAACAGGCCGAACTCAATAAAGATGTATTGGACAGAGACAAGTGAAATGAAGAGGCTACCGGATATCATAAATGAAATAGCCAATGGAAAACTGAAAAGGTGGAATCACAAAAGCCTGGACCAGAAATTCAACAAATAATAAAAGCTACTGGCCAATTAATTTAGATAGTAAATGAAGAGACAGAGAAATCAAAAGATTCCAGAATTTGGTACCGATACGGAAATTGTTCCGTAGATTTCGCCGTCTTTCGGACTCCGAAATTAACAATTGAATATACTACGGAGATCAGTACGATGAGACGATCAAAGCGGTATACAAATATCAGTGGTACGATCATCCGATCAAAAGTCGATAATCGGTACCGAAAAATGCTGCAAATTTGTCAGAAATAAGATAAACGGAGCAATAGAAGTCCAAATTTGGAGAAACGAATTATGACGTCTCACTCAGAAGATGATTTACAAATTTTCTATAGAAAAATATTCAGGTTTGGAAAATATTTTATTATCATCAAATATTAACTGATTTGAATTTGAATAAAATTACACGATAAAATAAACTTCCAAATTATCAGATGAAAATTTACCAATTGCTATGTTTAATTAGACGTATTCCAAATATTAAATTGAATTTCAAAATTTTATTATTTAAAAATTTACAGAAATTCAATTATTTACGTTAATAAAACCTTTAAAATTTACGGGTCGTTACACTCTCCCCCACTCAAAACTTTTCGTCCCCGAAAAGGAACGAGGTAGGAGAATAGAAACAACTAGAAAGATAATAGATTGAAAAACAAAATAAACAATTAATTTAAAACCATATAAATTTCAGTTTTATATAAATTAATGTTTTAACAATTTGGTTTAATCCATTTGAATTCACTTATGTCAAATCAATCTAACTATTTCTAAATTCATTATCTTATTATCTAGTTATCCTAAATCAACAATTTCTAAAATCATAATTTTATACAGTCATTTATTATACTCTTATTTTATTCAACAAATTTAATCCTCCTTTATTCCAAATTATTATTAACTTTATTCCACTTAATATATCTTATCACATATATTAAGTATATTTGCACTTATTATAACTACTCAAATTTATTTAAAATTCCTTTAACATCATTTTATATTGTAATATTCAGTTACATAGTTAACTTCTGAATAATTAAGGTAAGTTATATTGGAATGCAATTTAGTATTATACAAATAAAATTTTCCAATTCGATTATTTTCAAGTTTAAATATTTATTCCAAAATTTGGTTTCATTTTATAATTAAAATCACCTTTAACATAAATTTAAGAATTTGATTCCCGATTTACTTCAAACCAATTTATAGATAAATATATATATATATATATACTATATATATCAAATCAAATCTATAATCATATACTTATATATTATAAATCAAGTCACACTTTAGAAATTCAAATCAATTTTATTTCCAAAACAATGGTTTCTCCATTCTGAAACTCGAAAATGAATGTCGATGATGCGGCCGCCATCACCGAAATTATTTTCCAGCGACACAAGAGGAGAGCACTGATTTAACATTTAAAATTCTTTGGAAACAATTTTTATTCGAAAATACTTTAAATAATATGCATTTAAAACTTTAAAAACCAAAGTTTGAAATCACCGGAAATTAAATTCACAAATTCTTAATTTAAATTCATTTCAATTCCAAATCACTTTATAAACCATGTTTATAAATTCATTTATAGGACAATAAATGAAAATCAAATATTATCATTTCAGACAACCAATTTAATTAACTTATTAAATTCTAGAAAATTTTACTTTTATATTTATAATATAATCATACAAATTTATTTTATTTACCAAATTTGAAAATAAAACTGTGTTAGTTTGCTCTGTTCCAGTGTTTTGGAAATCCTATCGATATCGCTGATTAGACGAATCGATCGAAAACCCAAATCAACATAAACTACTCAAACAACACACTATAAAACATTTTCAATATTAATACAAATACACTCCCTCACTCGATGATGCATATTGATTTCAAAGCAAGGATAGAGATCCAAATTAAGGGACCCAAATTAAAGAATTCAAATTCGAAGATAGGCTCGAAATGAAGATAAGATAATTAAGTAACAAAATAGATAATATGGATAGACTTATATAAATCGCGGGCAACCTTAACCGAGTCAACCGTGACTTCAAGAATAAGATCGATGCAGAATCCTAAGGCAAATCGATATCCGATCGATAGAATAGAATCCGGGCACAACAAGAGATAGCAGCATCTAAACCGAGGATACAGAAATCTTCGGTGAATCGATGCTTATTGTAAAGGAGTTTCACTCTTTTACAAATCATTCAGTGGTGCTATAGGGTGCTCCGGAATCAAGAGAACACGAATAGAGAGAGGAAAGAATGGGTTTTGGAACCGAGGGGGAACGTTCCAAAATTCAAAGGAAACCGAATCAAAGAGGAAAGAATTTAAGCTCGAACGAAGGCGATTCTGTAATTAAATTTACTCTATATGCTAAGTTATGCCTAAAACCAGAGCTTTGATACCAACTATAACGGGTCAACGCCAGTGGGGTAACGCCCACCGTAACATACAATGGTACATGTGTTCTGCTTTTACGGCCAGCCTCTCGACTGCACCAACCCAGCGGGACATGTAGGAGTAAGAGTCATCCGCTCGCTACCAAGCCTAAATACGAGAACCCCCTATCATGTTGCAACCGCCAAGTGCATAAGAAGACACACGTGTCAGACTTGAATTACTCAAAATATCATATTGTTAATTTATATTTGGCAAAACTCAGCATATACAGTAAATAAAATAATCACAAAATCACTGACACAGAGTAATATAACAATAAGCAGCGGAAACAAAAGAATAGTAGTTCATGAAGCTACTATATATATAACAGAGTTAAAACAAGATACAACAGAAGTCTCAATACAATAGTCGAATACAAGATCAGAATACATCACTGGAATCAACTGAATAACTGGAAGCTGGATAGATAGCTGGATCTCCCAGCGAAGCTCCAACTTCAAAGGCGAGTCTCAAATGCTATATCACTCAGTCCAACTTGATCATAAAGCAAAACACAAAACACTCGAGTCAGGATTAACATTCTTATACCAATAAATCCAACTCAAGTGAAATAATAACTGAAATATAGTAACTTAAAGGATGTTTGGGATAACCATCCGCTAAGGATCCATTAAACTATCTACTATGTAGTAATATACGCTATTATAATAATGTCTAAAGTAAAGTAAACTATTAAAATAGCGTTAAGGCTTTAGATTTTCCACCTTAACACATTTTATATATTCCCATAGTCTATAATGTACCGTAATCTCCCCCGTACTGGGCGTCGTCGGAGGGCACTCCATGGGTATGGTACAAAACAAACTCGTAGAAGGCTCGCTAGGGTAGGTGACACGACACAACAAGGCAATGCCAGGGTAGATATACCAATTACGCATCCGGGCTGGTGGTAACGCATAGCAGCCGCTACCGCCCAACTCGGAACACACTCCCAAATCAAAAATCAAGGGTGGCCATCAAATCAAGAACAAAGTCAGAATATAGTATCGAAGGAATGTGCCCGATCGGAGGAATGACCTCACTTGGCCCGAGAATCGCTCCTGTTTTAGCCACCTTATGCCAACTCACGGGAGTCGGGTCCACGTATATACCTCATATAGGATCGTCGCCACCATCCTACTTCATTCTGGAATCTTGTGACGCCCCACCTCTATACTGACAATAACAAAGAGTATTAAAAGAAATACTGTCTGTTATTATGAAGAATAAGGCTGGGTAGGAGCGGCCATCCGTAGTTGGCCTTACACTAGTATTGGTTACCTCGATATGAGTGGTATATATTTTAAATTTTTCATCTCTTGTTTATTCACTCCCATCGACATATCCAATTCTAGTATAGAACGAACTACGATGGTTCATAATGGTTTAGGACAATATATATAAAAACAACACAGATACACAAAGAATGCGGAACACAGATAAAAACAAAAGTCTCATATATATATAACTGATGTCAGTTACAATACAGTTGATATAATACATATGATACAACTACAATTGTTGACTCTGGAAGTTATATATACACGTACATTATCAGCTAATATACATGAATACATATCAACCTATACTATGACACGATTACTCCAAAAGATGTGAAAAGTCTTCATAGCTCAAACAGCAACTCAAAGCAGGAAATCTACAACCTGAAATAACTCGGGTCTGACCCGAGTATTACATTCAAAAGAAAATAATACACGGGTCAGTCTAATTCAAACTCAGTTATTAGTGCATAGAAGCAATAATAATCAATACCAAATAGTTGACAGTCACAGAAATCTCGTATATCCAACTTCTCAATAAGAGAATCGGATAACAGCAATTATAACACTAAATAGTGTTAATCAGCGAATCAGCAAATCCAAATCAGAATACAACTTCAAAACATTGAAACTAACCAACGAAACAATTTAACAAATCGGAACGTCAATTTAAAACTGTCAAAGCTGATAGGGCTGCAGTACACGCACGCGTGTACTGCCTCGCCACTATCGCAAGAGATACCCTAAAGCTCAGTGAAAGTCAAGAATGATCACAAGGTCAAACCCAGATCGGATTCAACTCAGGTGTAATTCGAAAATCAAATTCGAATACAATCAAGTGGTCAAAACAGTCTACCCAAATTCAAGGAGGCACCAAACAACAACCAATTTGCAAAGTGTTCAAGACTGGTCAGAGAAAACAGTTTGAACAAGTGAATATAGGAACAGTCGATATCTACATGGATGCAAGCATATAATACTAAAGCCAGAATGTATGCTTCAATATGAACAAGGCAGTGAAGCCAAACTCAAGAATGAGCATAGATGAGTTAATGACAATAATGCAACAGGATCCAACTACAGACAATCAAACCGTGACAATATGGTACAGTGAAGACCAACATGAAATAAAGTCTGTGTGCCAAAAGGTCAGAGGCAATACGAGTGTAGACGGGATGAACCAAATGCAAGAAAAATGCAATGATCAAGGCTACAGTATGCAAACTCAAGCTTATGGAGAACTAGTGCATATGCTCCAGTGGAGTCAACCATATTTAAAGTGAATGCCAGACAGTGATCTAACAACCCAAATCAGTTATACATATGGATGAACCTATGGCCAAGAAAATAACATCTAGACCATAACTATATAAAACTAGTATGGTCGAGGTCGAATACCAGAAACAAAATGGCATCAACTCACTCAGAAGAGAGTCAAGTGCAATAGAAATGCATAGCGACATGCACAAGTGACTCGAACTAGTGAGTCAAGTACAAGTCGAGGCAGTGTACAATATTGAAACTGCAATTTCCAAAATGAAGCAAGGAAACTCAATATGCAGAGAAACTGCAATCCCAAATGAATGCGAGGGCAAACTGCACAAAAGAAAGCAGAAACAACTGCACAATAAAACTGCAGTTGAAACAGGTACAAAGACAAGGGCAGACTGCAACTATACTACAGTCACCACAATGTCAACATGACTCGAAATGTAAATGCAACAGTAAATGGTCAAAGTCGAGCACATGAACGACTTCGACCTACGATCAGTGGCAGGCATGCAAATGCAGACCACGAAGGCAAGGCCTTAACATCAGATATGAGGCAAAGAACAAACACATATGCGCAAGTCAAGGGCACCAGTACAAAGCTCCAAAACAACAGACTCTAATACAAAGTAATGCCACTGGTGACAATGGAATGTAACTGGCAACAATGTAGGCTACTGATGGAAACTTTCTAAATGTCAGACTCAAAACAGCGACAAGTACAACCTGAATCCAAGTTTATATGCAAATAATAGTGCAGTGATAAAAATGAAGTGGTATGCGATGGTGAAGTATTGGATTTCGAGTGAAGCAATGGGCCGGAACAATAAATGCTAAGCAATACCAATACGACAGAAACCAATCAAGACAGTGACAATAAGGCACTGCAAATACAAGGCAGTGACTATGTGCAAGGGTAGCCAGCACTTCTCAAGATTCGAATACAGGCAACTATCTAATGAAAGAGTGCAGACCTAAATGTCAAGACACTGCTAATGTAACAGGCAAGTGATGAATACAATTAACTCAAATTGGGTTAAAGTGCATCAGTATATGACACAACACCAGGCTACATGAATGCAGATTGTAGCAGTGAATGTAATAGACCCAAACACGTATGTATCCTCATCCCAACAAAGGCAGTAACGATGCAGTCTGTTCTACATGAACTCCAACTAAATACCAATGCAAGCCCAAATGTACAAGACTCTAGAATAATAGCATGATGACATTAAGCTAATGGAATTTGACTCAAGACCACACTATCAATGAAGCAACGCAGCTGTGAGTGGTAACAACACCTCTGTAAACTGACAACAATTAAATCAAAGCACTAAAGTTTATCAAGCAATTCGAGGCTGTCAAGAGATAATAGTAACCAACGAAAAAGGGACCGGTACAACGTGAAATAATCGAACTGCAGTAATGGCCAAAAATCAAAATCAAAGCCGTGGAAATCATGGTGTCAACCAAGTTCTAAATCAATGCCGAGAAAACCAAGAAATCATCATATATACTCATATAAACAAGCCAGGAAAATCACGAGTATTCGAAAATAATCGAACAACAAGCCATAGAATTATCAGGCGAAGCCATGAAATACCCACAACGAAAATAAGGGCTTCAAACCCTATATGAACAGAAACACCAAAGGCAACACACGAGTTCAAACGCGAAAGTCTCGAATGTAATCAATCTCAATATTAAACGAAATCGAATAGCCAAGAAAACCAAGCATCTGAAGTAAGAATTAGATGTGAGCAACTCACCATTTCTCGACGAGGAAGGGTAGCCCTTAATTTGTGAAGCCCTAGTTTTCGGGGAGACGAACGAAAACACCGAGCATGCCCCAATTTGATTGAAGAACGAACGAGAGAAATCATGAGCAGCCATCATCTCTCAAAGGAAATCGAGTCGAAGCCCTGATTCGCCAGGACGAGACCGCCATTATTTTGTTTTTCTTAGACTTAGGGTTTTGATAGAACGAAAATAAATTGAATGAGGGTCGGGTCTTCGAAAATGAAGGAGGTTATACATGATTATCTCGGCCACAAAAGAAGTGGATAATTAAATTTTTGAAGCCCAATAATACCAAACCAATTTTTCTCAAAGAATTTCAACTCGAATTAAAACTCCAAATAGCAATTAACAACCATTTTTATCGTCATTGGACGAAAATAAATCGTTATAAAACTCTGGGTTGTCACAGACTCCCCTTCTTATAGAAATTGCGTCCCCGCAATTTTCATAATTAAGGTCATCACTAACAATAAATTTTCTAACATAAATTGGTAAAGCTAGAAAAATAAAGGTTGGGAATACAAACGCCAAAGAAATCTTTTATTTTCAATAAGAGAAATTCACAAATCCTCAACAAAATCTAATCATCAAATAGATAATCAGAAAACATCAAAACTGGATAAATGCAATTGTCAGCAATATTCAATTATCAATTAGATAATTAGAATACAGAAATCACAAAACATCAATTTAATATAATCAACATAATCTAGAATCGGTTAGAGACTAGAAAATCTTACAATCAGCAAAATTAGCAACTGCCTAATTATCAAAACGATAATCAGAAATCCCAAATCAACAATTATTCAATTATCAAAACAATAATCGATTCTCAAATCAACAAATATTCAATTATCAAAAAGGATAATCGAATCTCAAATCAACAAATATTCAATTATCAAAAACGATAATCGAATCTCAAATCAACAAATATTCAATTATCAAAAATGATAATCGAATCTCAAATCAACAATTATTCAATTGTTCAATACAGTATACATGTACACATACTCTTATGGAATTAACTCATTTTAATTCCATAGCTCAGCTCTAAATCTCGATTTATCAATTTAATTTGGTCATAGCTCTTTGCCATTGAACACCATGTGTGCATTGCAAGGGACTCAATTCTGTTAACCCTTGCACAAAGGCCTATAGGACTTAAACAAGTCATGCACATACCCATCATACTCCTTATGATGAATAGATCAAGGCTTCTCTCCTAGATTAGTTTTATAATCTAGTGACCAATCTCATTTCTTATTTCAGAAAATCTCAACTGTCCATACTTTCATTCATGAAAATAATGTTTTATTTCATTTTCCAGTTGTCTCATTCAAAATTTGTTTTATCACTTGCATATCTCATATATTCAAGAATGTCATGATCTCTTAAACAAATCCAGTAGAATTCTATAAAAATTCTTATACTCAATTCTATTGTGAACATAGGGTAAGGTTTTAAAGAAAAACCTATAAAACATTTTAGCTTTAGATCTGAACAAATCAGCACATAAATAATTTATTGCATTGTTCATCTCCAATTTAAAACAATCTAGACATAAGCATGAACCTCATTTGTTCACACTGCCTAGCTTATTTTCCAGTTCCATTTTACATTTTTATATGGTCCAAACTCTTGCCTTTGAACACAAAGTGTGCATTACAAAGGACTCAATTCTGTTAACCTTTGCACAGAGGCCTTCAGGACTTTAACAAGTCATGCACATACCCACCATCCACCTGATGATGAGTAGATCAAGGCACCTCTTCTAAATTACTTGGTAATTTAGAGACCATACATATTTATTCATTTAAGGAATTTTTCCTTTTTAACTCCAGAAATACTCTTGTAATCTTTTCTTCATTTCATAAGTAGGGAATTTTAATTTCTTTAAAAATCATATCTACACATACCAACTTTCATGCCAAATTTTACAACCCATTTCAAAGTCATTTCTGCTTGATCGCACTTTTTTTTTCTTCCAATATTGCTTTGTTCATATCAATTTTTAAATGAACTAGACATGAGCATAAACCTCTTTGCTCATACTGCCTAATCCATTATTATTATTCAATACCATATTTCTCAGTAAATTAATCAAATTATTTTCTTATAAAAACTGAGTTACAAACTCATTTCTGTAATCGGGTTATATGATTGATTAAACAATTTTTAAAACAAAATTAGTCAATGCCAAAAGCAAATCAAAACAGTAACCAAAAATTCAACCAAAATGTCATTCATGATCATCATATATTTATTCAGAGAAATAAAGATTAACAGAAATCATAATATGATTTTCATATAAAATAATTGGTTGCCCTTACTTGGGGCTTAATGCCATAAATCTCATAAGTGATTATTACTTACTTTCCTCTTCTTTTGAAAGTGCAAACTGTTAGAAATTTTTATAAAACAATTTTCATTTTAAAACGATCTCCCAATTATGTGGTTAAAGCAGCAATATTAGTAACAATTTCGATAAGGAAATTGTACTTCTCAAATACCATAAAAACGGGTCACAAATCAGCATTGCGGTATAACCGCTTGAAAATCCACTTTTAAAATTTGACGGCTACTGAAGCCAAAGCGACAGTAATTTTTAAACGTCAAAATCTCATCAAAACAATTTACTCTACAATGTAACACCAGTGAATTTTCATTCATAAAAATTTTCAACTAAACATCGTGCTTCAAAATATAGCACTAGTGTAAAAATCCCGTTATAAAGGTACGGCAACAAAATACGTTTCATAACCAAGCATCGGTTCAACGTAAAATTAATGCAGTAACGTGCAACTCAAATTTGCACGTACTACAAAAAGAACAAAGAAATCTTTCGATTATATCTTCAATGAAGAAAATTCAAAACAGCAAAATCTAATCAATAGATGATTAGTACAAAAGAAAGCCAGCGGAAATTTCAACAAAAATCACATAACTATAATTTCTTCGAATCCTCAATTCGGATTCGAAATTCTCAAAGAAACAAAATAATTACAGCTATGTAAACAACCAATGAAATTTTAAATTTCATATTTCAATTTTTAAATCAAATAGATTATCAGTTGTACTTAGCGAAGACAGCTTCACTGTTTCCGCTGCGCACTCTGATAAACAGTACTCAAACCAATCAAATCATCAGAACACAAATTCGCTTTTTATTTTTAAATAATGATATTTAAAAACTTTCATCAAAAATTTTAATCTTTAGTTTTGACTCAAAACACAAAGAAAACATCGACAAATAGTTGTAACACATGTTCCATCTAAGTTATGTTTTATATTATGTCCATAAACCCCAAGCTCTGATACCAACTGTGACGCCCCACCTCTATACTGACAATAACAAAGAGTATTAAAAGAAATACTGTCTGTTATTATGAAGAATAAGGCTGGGTAGGAGCGGCCATCCGTAGTTGGCCTTACACTAGTATTGGTTACCTCGATAGGAATGGTATATATTTTAAATTTTTCATCTCTTATTTATTCACTCCCATCGACATATCCAATTCTAGTATAGAACGAACTACGATGGTTCATAATGGTTTAGGACAATATATATAAAAACAACACAGATACACAAAGAATGCGGAACACAGATAAAAACAAAAGTCTCATATATATATAACTGATGTCAGTTACAATACAGTTGATATAATACATATGATACAACTACAATTGTTGACTCTGGAAGTTATATATACACGTACATTATCAGCTAATATACATGAATACATATCAACCTATACTATGACACGATTACTCCAAAAGATGTGAAAAGTCTTCATAGCTCAAACAGCAACTCAAAGCAGGAAATCTACAACCTGAAATAACTCGGGTCTGACCCGAGTATTACATTCAAAAGAAAATAATACACGGGTCAGTCTAATTCAAACTCAGTTATTAGTGCATAGAAGCAATAATAATCAATACCAAATAGTTGACAGTCACAGAAATCTCGTATATCCAACTTCTCAATAAGAGAATCGGATAACGGCAATTATAACACTAAATAGTGTTAATCAGCGAATCAGCAAATCCAAATCAGAATACAACTTCAAAACATTGAAACTAACCAACGAAACAATTTAACAAATCGGAACGTCAATTTAAAACTGTCAAAGCTGATAGGGCTGCAGTACACGCACGCGTGTACTGCCTCGCCACTATCGCAAGAGATACCCTAAAGCTCAGTGAAAGTCAAGAATGATCACAAGGTCAAACCCAGATCGGATTCAACTCAGGTGTAATTCGAAAATCAAATTCGAATACAATCAAGTGGTCAAAACAGTCTACCCAAATTCAAGGAGGCACCAAACAACAACCAATTTGCAAAGTGTTCAAGACTGGTCAGAGAAAACAGTTTGAACAAGTGAATATAGGAACAGTCGATATCTACATGGATGCAAGCATATAATACTAAAGCCAGAATGTATGCTTCAATATGAACAAGGCAGTGAAGCCAAACTCAAGAATGAGCATAGATGAGTTAATGACAATAATGCAACAGGATCCAACTACAGACAATCAAACCGTGACAATATGGTACAGTGAAGACCAACATGAAATAAAGTCTGTGTGCCAAAAGGTCAGAGGCAATACGAGTGTAGACGGGATGAACCAAATGCAAGAAAAATGCAATGATCAAGGCTACAGTATGCAAACTCAAGCTTATGGAGAACTAGTGCATATGCTCCAGTGGAGTCAACCATATTTAAAGTGAATGCCAGACAGTGATCTAACAACCCAAATCAGTTATACATATGGATGAACCTATGGCCAAGAAAATAACATCTAGACCATAACTATATAAAACTAGTATGGTCGAGGTCGAATACCAGAAACAAAATGGCATCAACTCACTCAGAAGAGAGTCAAGTGCAATAGAAATGCATAGCGACATGCACAAGTGACTCGAACTAGTGAGTCAAGTACAAGTCGAGGCAGTGTACAATATTGAAACTGCAATTTCCAAAATGAAGCAAGGAAACTCAATATGCAGAGAAACTGCAATCCCAAATGAATGCGAGGGCAAACTGCACAAAAGAAAGCAGAAACAACTGCACAATAAAACTGCAGTTGAAACAGGTACAAAGACAAGGGCAGACTGCAACTATACTACAGTCACCACAATGTCAACATGACTCGAAATGTAAATGCAACAGTAAATGGTCAAAGTCGAGCACATGAACGACTTCGACCTACGATCAGTGGCAGGCATGCAAATGCAGACCACGAAGGCAAGGCCTTAACATCAGATATGAGGCAAAGAACAAACACATATGCGCAAGTCAAGGGCACCAGTACAAAGCTCCAAAACAACAGACTCTAATACAAAGTAATGCCACTGGTGACAATGGAATGTAACTGGCAACAATGTAGGCTACTGATGGAAACTTTCTAAATGTCAGACTCAAAACAGCGACAAGTACAACCTGAATCCAAGTTTATATGCAAATAATAGTGCAGTGATAAAAATGAAGTGGTATGCGATGGTGAAGTATTGGATTTCGAGTGAAGCAATGGGCCGGAACAATAAATGCTAAGCAATACCAATACGACAGAAACCAATCAAGACAGTGACAATAAGGCACTGCAAATACAAGGCAGTGACTATGTGCAAGGGTAGCCAGCACTTCTCAAGATTCGAATACAGGCAACTATCTAATGAAAGAGTGCAGACCTAAATGTCAAGACACTGCTAATGTAACAGGCAAGTGATGAATACAATTAACTCAAATTGGGTTAAAGTGCATCAGTATATGACACAACACCAGGCTACATGAATGCAGATTGTAGCAGTGAATGTAATAGACCCAAACACGTATGTATCCTCATCCCAACAAAGGCAGTAACGATGCAGTCTGTTCTACATGAACTCCAACTAAATACCAATGCAAGCCCAAATGTACAAGACTCTAGAATAATAGCATGATGACATTAAGCTAATGGAATTTGACTCAAGACCACACTATCAATGAAGCAACGCAGCTGTGAGTGGTAACAACACCTCTGTAAACTGACAACAATTAAATCAAAGCACTAAAGTTTATCAAGCAATTCGAGGCTGTCAAGAGATAATAGTAACCAACGAAAAAGGGACCGGCACAACGTGAAATAATCGAACTGCAGTAATGGCCAAAAATCAAAATCAAAGCCGTGGAAATCATGGTGTCAACCAAGTTCTAAATCAATGCCGAGAAAACCAAGAAATCATCATATATACTCATATAAACAAGCCAGGAAAATCACGAGTATTCGAAAATAATCGAACAACAAGCCATAGAATTATCAGGCGAAGCCATGAAATACCCACAACGAAAATAAGGGCTTCAAACCCTATATGAACAGAAACACCAAAGGCAACACACGAGTTCAAACGCGAAAGTCTCGAATGTAATCAATCTCAATATTAAACGAAATCGAATAGCCAAGAAAACCAAGCATCTGAAGTAAGAATTAGATGTGAGCAACTCACCATTTCTCGACGAGGAAGGGTAGCCCTTAATTTGTGAAGCCCTAGTTTTCGGGGAGACGAACGAAAACACCGAGCATGCCCCAATTTGATTGAAGAACGAACGAGAGAAATCATGAGCAGCCATCATCTCTCAAAGGAAATCGAGTCGAAGCCCTAATTCGCCAGGACGAGACCGCCATTATTTTGTTTTTCTTAGACTTAGGGTTTTGATCGAACGAAAACAAATTGAATGAGGGTCGGGTCTTCGAAAATGAAGGAGGTTATACATGATTATCTCGGCCACAAAAGAAGTGGATAATTAAATTTTTGAAGCCCAATAATACCAAACCAATTTTTCTCAAAGAATTTCAACTCGAATTAAAACTCCAAATAGCAATTAACAACCATTTTTATCGTCATTGGACGAAAATAAATCGTTATAAAACTCTGGGTTGTCACAAATCTCCACCGCGTACACAGTTGTTAAAGTGGTTTTCGGTATTGGTAGAGAGTATGACAATATCTGATCCCAGTCTCTTTAACAACCAATCGTTATTATAACACCGCGGTCATTTCAAAATAGTTTATACTTCAAAACCAAAATATCATTTCCATTTCAAAACAATATCACAACGATATCATTTCCATTTCAAATATATTCACTTCCAAAATCATAGTACTTTCAAAGTTATAACACTTGCGAAACTAAACATTTGAAATTATAACACTTTGGAAATCATAACACTTTCCTTTAAACAGTTTAGATATTAATAATAGTATATATATAATAAAATAGTTTATAAAATAAATTAGTTTTCATAAAATAGTTATAAGTTAAAAATAGTTTATATTAAAATAATTAGTATATTAAAATAGTTTATAATAAAATAGTTTATAATAAAATGATTTATAAAGTAAAATATAAAATAGTTTTAAATATAATTTAAATTACTTTATATAATAAAATAGCTTCCTCAAATTTCACAAATCGATTCAAATCAACTCGACTTCCAAATTCAACTTAATTCAATCTCAATTCAGTTTCTCAATAAATCATTTCAAATTATATCGATTTCAAATACAGATTTGAACCACAAAATAAACCATTTAATTTCAATATATTTCAAAGCTTTAAATATTCCACATTTCCAAAACTAAATTTGATAATTCCATTTATATCTCAATTTAACTTCATTAACATTTAGTTTTGAAATATTTATTTAATCATTTCAATGACATTTAAATAAACTCTAAATTACAAATTTAAATAAACTAAATGCCCCATCTCAATTTATGTAAATTTGAGACTATTCATTTAAATCACTTCTAATCCAAATCAAGTTATAAAATCATAGCTTTAAAATCTCAAATTTTATAATTTCAAATCAAACTTATTTAATTAAAATTCTTAAATAAATATAATTTCATATCAATTTCAAATTATCTTTCCAACTCGAATCATTATAAACTCTATATTTGAAAATATATATTTTAAATAAATACTTAAACATATTATATATCAACTTTAGTAAATCTTTAAAGTCAATATTTATTAAAACCATATATTTCTTTTCAAAACCATAGAAATCATTTTCAAAATATTTATATATAGACTAACGGTGTCTGTATATAATTCTCTATCCTATGGTCAAGTGATACGGATATTTATCATTTCAATCCGTAATTTAAATATATACGGGTATATATCTTTTCAACCCGCAATCCCAAATTCAATTCAATGAAAAATCTCTTGGGTTTATCATTTCAACCCATAACGATTTTCTCCTATCCTACAGATCGTTCGGGTATGTATCATTTCAACCCATAGGGATTTCTATACTAACAAGGAACTTGTAGAGTGATAACAGATATGAAAATAATATAATAGGCATATATCATCAATATAAATAACAAATAATGGTGTCATATGTAACAGGTGAACAGATACAGATAATAGCATATATAGCAAATGTAAATAACTAACAGCAGCATATTTCAATTGTCGTTTCAATTGAAATCAAAATTTAATAAATATAAGAACATTAATCGTAAGTGATTGCTCACCTTTCGAGGCTAGAGAGAATAGAAAATGAGATGGGTTACGGATCCAAGCACGAATTTGGAAGCAAAGCACGAGGACTCGAGTTCGACGAACGAGCTGATAATGAGAAATCGGTGGAACTATTAGAATCAGTTTGATATAAATTAAAACGAAATGTATATACTATTGTATATATTATTATATTTTTCTTTTTCGCAATCAATAATTTAATTTTAAATCGTAACTAATATACATAAATTTATATATATAAATTTACATAAGTATAATACTTAGAATCAAAATATATATAACCAGTACTAACTTTTTTTTAAATGTTATATTCTGTAAAATTTGTAAACCAATAATAATATATATATATATATATATAACACTAATAAAACTGACATCGAGACTATATATGAGTAGATCATTTATCCCAAGTATCTATGTAACTGGGAAGAATGTAGAATGTATAAATTCTAAAATTTACATAATATATATAACCACTTACAGCATGACATAACTTATACATGTACACACTGTAACTACAATATATACTTAAACATTTATATACAACTAAACTTATAAACTTATACTAAAATCCCAAAAGTTCATATATAAGTGAACTATTATAACCATATAAATTTATGTAACTGTTAAAATATACAACTTACCTACTGCAACAGTTAATATATATGAAAGCATAAAATTGTATAAACATATATTTATATATAGCTAGTAAAACTTGTACAGTTTAATATGTACTATATATATATCCAAACTTCATAATAAAATCTATATATAAAACACACGTTAAATGTCTATATACATTAAATTTTAGAAATCTATATAAATTTTAAACACATATTAAACAACATCAGTATATATATTACCCAAAATCCAAAACATTCAGACTTTACTGCATATATATATATATCTATATATAAATAACAACATACGACTAATGACTGTAAAACACAATATGAACATAGAATGTAAGTCTTATATACAATATACATTGGTTAAAATATAACTAATATTATACTCAACACATATATTACTTCATTCCCAATCTAGTATACAGTAATATATACGAGTACAATAATATATATATAAAGAAATGTAAACACTTTACATAACAGCAGACTAATATATATAAAATCTATATTCTAACCTGTATACATATACAAACCTACAAAATTTTGTAACAACAGGCTTTATATATATAACAAAATTTGTACATGCTACTTATATATGCTAAAATATAAATCATAAAACCCCTTTCAAAAATGTAAACAAAACATACCACATAGCAAAAAATATAAGCAGTTCAGACTTTGTATATGTCCAAGAAAATATATAAAATATATTTTAAAACAACACTCTAATATATATATATACATATATTGTAATGTAATATATACTTTAAAGCTGCAAATGTATTAGACACTGTCAACATAAGACTTGTATAAACATATGATTTCATAAAGTAATATAAACAACTAACGTATATAATATAATCAATACAAATAGAAAATAGAAAATATATATACAACATGTATATACAATACATATAAAACAAGAATTTTTAAAACAACAAATAACAATTTGCTGCTTACCAATATATATAGATATATGTATCAACAACCAGGCCGAAGTAGCAATGTGAGGAAGGACGAGCTCGCCAAGGAGGTAACGCGGCTGCAGCTAGGCACGCGCTCGGCCAAGCAAGGGTTCGAAGGTGAGGCTAGTCTTTGCGGTTGCTCGGGTTTGTTTTCTGGTGGCGGGTCGGAGCACGGATAACAGTGCGGCCATAGGTTTGTGCACGGGATAGGAGAGGACGATGCGAGCTTGATGTTGATGTGGCGCGAGAGGCCGACGTGGATGATCAAGGAGCGGAAGGCAGAAGGAAATGAGCATGGGGAACGAAGACGTGCATGGCAACAGGCTAAAGAAATGACTTTGAAAATTATTAATTTTTTAGAGTAGGAAGAAACAAAATCTCGACCATGAAAATGTAGAGCAGGTCAGGGAAGAAAATGAACAGGCCGAACTCAATAAAGATGTATTGGACAGAGACAAGTGAAATGAAGAGGCTACCGAATATCATAAATGAAATAGCCAATGGAAAACTGAAAAGGTAGAATCACAAAATCCTAGACCAGAAATTCAACAAATAATAAAAGCTACCGGCCAATTAATTTAGACAGTAAGATGAAGATATAGAGAAATCAAAAGATTCCAGAATTTGGTACCGATACGAAAATCGTTCCGTAGATTTCGCCGTCTTTCGGACTCCGAAATTAACAATTGAATATACTACGGAGAACAGCATGACGAGACGATCAAAACGGTATACAAATATCAATGGTACAATCATCCGATCAAAAGTCGATAATCGGTTCCGAAAAATGCTGCAAATTTGTCAGAAATAAGATAAACAGAGCAATAGAAGTCCAAATTTGGAGAAACGAATTATGACGTCTCACTCAAAAGATGATTTACAAATTTTCTATAGAAAAATATTCAGATTTGGAAAATATTTTATTATCATCAAATATTAACTGATTTGAATTTGAATAAAATTACACGATAAAATAAACTTCCAAATTATCAGATGAAAATTTACCAATTGCTATGTTTAATTAGACGTATTCCAAATATTAAATTGAATTTTAAAATTTTATTATTTAAAAATTTACAAAAATTCAATTATTTACGTTAATAAAACCTTTAAAATTTATGGGTCGTTACATCTTTACCAAAAAGGAAACTTTAATATACATACAACAATCAAAGCAAACTAACCTATCATCGGCCTGGACAGTTATAACATCATGTCCTCACAAATGCTGATAGATACAAAACAAGTAATATAATGGAAAATAAATACGTGAATAGGTTTTGGAGGCATCCGGCTCGTCTCTTGAAGCTCCAAAGCGTCCGGCCAATTCTGGAAATATACTCGGGGCTGACCCGAGCATTATAAGGGAATAACATCTGGATTAGTCTTGTAAACTAGCGCGAGAAACTCAAATTATATGGATTTTTATATTTATAAAACCCTTTAAACTATAAAGGTATCTCGTAAGACCATGCCGCAAGTAAATATGGATGGGTTTTTACCTTACGATAACCAAACCATTTCTATTAGAAAATCCACTGATATTATAATAATGTCTAGGGTATGAAATATAACTAACCAAGTAGCTGTGATGCATATGACTGTACATCACAACAAATAGGTATACAATCAAAACTGCTAAGGCGCGTTCGCTAATTATGTAGGATTCCATAGAGGTGCCCTCTGTAACGACTTGGCATTTCGAACCTTTCAAATCGACAATTATCCACTCATGTCAGACTTGAATTTCTCCAAACAACAGACTATTAATTTATATTTGGCAAAACTTAGCATATACAGTAAATAAATCAATCACAAAATCACAAACACAGAGTAATATAACAATAAGCAGCGGAATAGATAAATAGTAGTTCATGAAGCTACTATATAAACAATAGAGTTTGAAACAAAATACAACATAAAATCTCAAATACAAAGTAGTCTCTAATACAAAAGCAACAGACAAGACTGAACATAAACAACCGGGAACAACTTAGATAACTGCAAAGCTGAATAGATAAGAGACAAATCTTCAAGCAAAGCTCCAAACTCCATAGGTGAGTCAAATGCTGTGACACTTAGGCTGACCCGATCACAAAGCAAATCACAAAACACTCGAGTCAGGATTAACATTCTTATATCAGTAAATTCAACTCAAGTGAAATGTCAACTGAAATACAAAATAACTTAAAGGATGTTTGGGATTCCCATCCTTAAGGATCCGTTAAACTATCTACATACATAGTACAATACGCTACATATATAATGTCTATAGTAAAATAAACTATTAAAATAGCGCTAAGGCGTTACCCATATCCCCCTTAACGCATTTTTATATATTCCCGTAGTCTATACAGCACCGTAATTCCTCCATAAACTGGAGGGCTATCAGAGGGCACTCAATAGATACGGTACAAACCAAACTCGTAGAAGGTGCGATAAGGCATGTGACAAGGCACGCGAGGCAATGCTAGGGTAGGATTCTACCGTTTGCACTCCTGGACTGGTGGTAACGCATAATAGCTACTACCGCCCACCTCGAGACACACTCCCAAATCAAAGGTGCACCCAATCAAATCACAAAGTAATAGAATGGTATCGAAGAAATGTGCCTGATGGGGAGCGATCCCACTTGGCCCGGTATAGCTCCTGTTTTAGCCACATCAAGCTGACTCGCGGGAGTCAGGGCTGCATTAATACCTCATACAGAATCGTCGCCAAACCATCCTACTTCGTTCTGGAATCTCCACCACGTACACAGTAGTTAAAGTGGTTTTCGGTATTGGCAGAGAGTATGACAATATCCGATCCCAGTCTCTTTAACAACCAAACGCTTATTTCACACCGTGGTCATTTTTATAAAATCACTTTTATAATCATTTCAAGCAGTTTATACTTCATATCAAAATATCATATTCATTTCAAGATCATATCACTTTCGAAATCATATTCACTTTTGAAATCATATCACTTCCAAAATCATAACTAGAAAATAGTTTAAACCATCATATCAAAGTATTCGAATTTAAATCCATCAAATCTAAATTATAACAGTTCCAACTTAAACAGTTGGTATATTGAAAATAGTTTATATATATTGAAATAGTTATAATTTAAAATAGGTTATAGATAAAATAGTTTATATACTAAAATAGTTTATATTTAAAGTAGATTATAGGTTAAAATAGTTTATATATTAAAATAGTTTATATTTTGAAAATAATTTATGTATTAAAATAAAATTTCAAATTAGAATTATTTCTTCCAATTTCACAAATCAATTCAAATCAGTTTAGTTCCAAAATTCAATCTTAGTTCAACAATTCAATTTCAATTCAAATTAACATTAAAACCATTTTTAATCTATATCGATTTCAAATCCAGGTTTGAACTACAATTTAATCCACTTCCAATTTCAATAGGTTTCAAAGTATAAATATTCAGACAATTTACAATAACTCAAATTGATAAATTTCATTTATATTTCCAAATTCAACATTTAATTTTATTTAAACTTGAAATATTCACTTAATCATTTTAATAACCATTTAAATAAAATCTCAGATTACAAATTTTAATCAACATTAAATATTCAATTTCAATTTTATTTAAATTTAAAATATTCATTTAATCACCTTTGGTTAAACATTTAAATAAAATCTCAAATTATAAATTTAAATCAAACTTCAATATTCAAATTCAATTTTATTTAAATTTAAATATTCATTTAATCCTTTTTAACCAAAATCAAGTTATAAAATCATATCTTTAAATTCTCAAATCAATAAGTTTCAAATCAATTTTATTTAAATTCAATTCTTAAATAAATCAAATTACAAATCAGCTTTAACTTATCTTTCTAACCTTTATTTATTAAAGTTAATACAAAAATCTATTTAAAATATTAAAATAAATTTAAATAAATATTCAAACATATTTTATATATATTAGTTAAATTAATTTTTTATTAAATAAAATTAAATCAAACCTTTTTATTTAAACCTATTTAAATCTTATTTTATATATTTTAAAAATAATAAAATATAAGTAAAATCTTAAAATTTACATTTTCCCAACTTCACTTAAAATTTTAAAATTTCTAAAACATATAATTTAAAATCTAAATTTTTACACATATTAAAATAGAAATCTTTATATTATATTTTAAAAACCAAACTCAAATATTTCCTTTCAAACTTTGGAAATCATTTTCAAAAATAGACCAATGGTGTCTATATATAATTTTCTATCCTATGGTCAAGTGATATGGAAATTTATCATTTCAATCCGCAATAATCTTATATATACGGGTATATATCATTTCAACCCGCAATCCTAAAATTTCAAAATCAATGAAAATTGCTTGGGTTTATCATTTCAACCCATAACAATTTTCCCGTAATCTATAAGATCATTCGAGTATGTATCATTTCAACCCATAGGGAATTTCTAAACTAGCAGGGAATTTGCAGATGAGAACAAATATGATAATAATATAACATATCAACAACATGCATATATCATCAGTAACAAATTTAAATATAATATATACAATAGGTTATGGTGTCATATGTCATAGGTGAACAATTGCAGATAATGGCGTATCATATTTAATAATTAAATAATTTAACAATTCAAATTTAACAGTATATTTAAATCGTCATTTCATGTGAATTAAATTTACTAAACATAAGAATGTTAATCGTGAGTGATTGCTCACCTTTCGTGGCTATGGAAATAATGATAACAAGATGTAGACGGACACGGATAAGCACGGATCGACAACGAGACAACGAGACAAGAGATAAACTGTTGCGGCACGGATAGCGACAAGCAAGATCTAGAATTCAATGGAAAACAAATGTATTTTATATTTTCTTAAAAATCAATATTCCTTTGAAACGCATATTTAGAAATAAAATCTTCATATTATATTTTAAAAATCAATATTTTATTAAACCCATATTTTCAAAAATTCAACAACATTTTGCAAATAAATTGAACAGAACATATATAATAAAGTTACTTCAACAATATGTTTTAAGATCTTAATATAAGTCTAAATAAATACCTTCAAACATGTAATATATATAGATATATATACGCATATACTTTCCCTCTTTGAATACAAACAACTTACAATATATGTAAAATTTTGCTTTACTATATATAAACAACAGCAAATTGCACTAGACAAAAATTCACTTTATATAAAGTTATGTATTATGGACAACAGATCTGATATACAAACTAGTATAAACTTACACAACATAAACAACTATATATATATATATATTTATATATACATTTTAAAATCAATATTAATAAACAAATATTTACCTTCAAAATTTCATATATATTTATATACACGGTTGAGGTAAGTGGGGTGCGACCCTGGGTAGATGCTTTGACGGTGTTGAAGGCTGCCACGACCAGGAGTTGGAGGGTGTAGCACTGGGTGGCTGCGAAGGATCTGGTTCGATGGGTTTGGCACTTAAGGCAAGTGGTTGTTGCTTGTGATGGCGAGGCTGACTGTTCGGGTTCGAATGGAAGTAGTGGGTTCAAGTAGTTCGGGAAAGAAGGCGGCAAAGTGAAGTGGGTAGGTGACGAAGTGGTGCAAGGAGGAGGCTCGGTCAGGGACAGTGGGGTGGCTGACTCGTTGGGTCGGTTGTGGAGGAGCTCGGGTGTGGTAACTGCTATGGGGTTGATATAGCTAAGAAGGTTGGTGCTTGGTCGGAGTGAAGTGGCGAATGGACGTGGCGGTTTCACTTGGATGTGGCAGACTGAGGCAGAGGGTTTGCTGGACATATAGGAGGTGATGCGTGTTCAAGGAAGAACGAGCAGGCTATGGTGGAGGGGTACTTCGGGTTCAGGCGGGTCTGAGTAGTCTCGGTTTCGGGTTCAAGTTGAACGAGGGTGGGTTTCAGGAGATTCGAATAGGAAGGGGACGTGCAGCCATAAGGAGAGAAGAAGTAGTTCACAACAATAATATACGAAATAATATATATATATATATCTATTATATTGTTTTCTTAACCAAACTCAATATAAAATTTTCAAATGGAAGAACATAAATATAGAAGGGAAGGGAACATAATAAAATGGAATAGCCAAAATCAGAGGAATATTGAAAGTCATGACTTGGATTTCTGGGAAATATCAAAAGCAAATGACCCTTTGTTTCCTCTGGAGACAAACTAATGGACACAGGCAAGCCAAAAGGCTCAAAACGGGTACCGATACGGTTACCGTTTTTCGCAGATTCCATCGCGTATCGGACTCCGAAACACACAAATGAATATACTACAGAGATCAGCACGACGAGACGAACAGAATGGTACATAGATATCAATGATACGATCATCCTATCAAAAGTCGATATTCACTGCCAAACTACTGCTAAAATGCCGAAAATAAGATAAACGGAGCTATAACAGTCCAAATTTGACGAAAAGGAATATGACGTCTCACTCAGAGAATGATTTACATTTTTATTATATAAAAATATTCAGATTTCAAAAATGTTTTATTTTCATCAAATTTTAATCGATTTAAATTCAAATTGAAAATTTCACAATTAAAAAAACTTTCATATTTTCAAATAAAAATCTGCCACTTGCTATGCTTCAATAGACGATACCAAATATCAAAATTTCATTTCTAAAATTTTATTATTTAATTTCAGAAAAAATTTAGTTAATTACGTTATAAAATCGTTAAAATTTACGGGTCGTTGCACTCGGTACTTCAAGAATGGTTCTCTACACAAGGATTTAAGATATCCTGCCGAAGCATCATACATCCCTTGCTGATGTACATAGAAAATACATAGCTGGCCCTACCACGTGAGGCCGAGTGCATAACTCACGCATGCATAACTATAGGTATCCCTAAGGTAGGGTCGCCGACACCCTTGGGTTAGCTAAACCTCTGACATATGCATCCTATCTTTGGTTTTAGTCATATCCGATGGTAAGGCTACATCCGGCATTCCAGCATACGAGTAATATCTCAATAGATTTGGAAACATGCATGGGTTCCCATATCTCAACTCACACATGGATTCCTACATCATGAATAGATCATGAACAACTACGTGTGTTCAAGCATCTCAAATAGATCTCGAATCTCAACACAGATTCTAGCATCTGAAATAATCACAAACTCTTTCAAAACATAGAACACGTATATGGTTTTAGAGTGGTTATGGTTTTGAATCATCTTATATAAGTACACTCCCTTGCTTACCTGGCGCTCTAAAAACCAATCGATCGATTTTTCGTAAGCTCAACTCCAGTTCTTTTGGAAATAAATAGACAATACATAAGCGTGGAGGCCACCTCCTAACCGAAAGGGGTCGGATTTCCTTATCGTTTGTCATAGAAGAGCAAAATGAGTTTATATGTACAATATAACATCATTGAAGATAACCGTACCGTATAATTTCGGTGTTTCTTCTAGATATTTCCAGAGTTATATTTTGGTCAATTTCAATAATAATGAGAAATAATTGCATAAGGAAAACTAAGTCCCATATACTTTCCGTAAGCATGTAACACATAAAGCATGATCGATGCACACAAGCACGATTAAGTCATATGAACGACTTCGAATCCCCTTTTTAATTAATTAATCCTTTATTAAGTAAAAACCTCTTCTACTAGTTAAACACCTTTTTAGTTAGTAAACTTCTTTTATTAATTAAAACTTCACTTATTAATCTTAACTTTTTAATTAAAGCTTCACCATTCATTTCTACACATTTCAATACTCTCAAAAGTATTCATATACTTATCTCAATGGTATAAGTATATTCACAAATTAATAACAAGTTTTACTTACTTAAAACACAGTCAAAGAGGTTAAAACAAATTCACTTAAACATTATTACTATAAACCCCTTCGCTCTTTTATACTTCAAACCTTTTTATTTTCTATCTTTTTTCAAAGGTTCCATACTTGTTATTATCTTTAAATTTTATTATTTAAAGATCTAAGTATCTCCCAATTCATTTGACAATATTTTTCCACTTTAAAATGTTATTCAAGGGTTTAAAAACAAATGTTACTAAAACATTGTTTACAACAAACCCAAGACACTTCACACTTAGTCATTATCTTTAAACTCTCTTTTAAAGATTTTGTTACTTTTCAAAAGTATAATTAAATGGGTTAAAAACAATTATTGCTTAAACATCATTACTACAAACCCAAAAATACTTTTATACTTGTCATTTTCTTTGAAACACATCCATTTAAAGATCTGAGTACATCTTCACTTTTTAAACAAGGTGATATACCGTTTTAATTATTCTTACACAACCATTCATTGTAACATAAGTGTAATAATCCCAAAAAACTTTTTAACATACTTATAATATGGTTTAAAACACTTACTCAAAATATTACTTAAATCTATTTTATAATTTATTTAAAAAACATAAAACAAGTTTTATAATTTAAAACCCTTATTTAAACCATACATAAATAATTATAAAATCATATTCAAACTTCAAACTTCCTTTCAAAATACTTTAAAACATTTACAAACTCCTTTAAAAGATTTTAGAAATATATAAAGTATCCCACTATTTTATACTTTATTGAAATAGAATTTTTGAAGTGCGTCTATAGCGACTTTTTCACTATACAAACTTATGCAACATCGTTTCGCAATTTCTGTAAATTTCCAAACCAATTTCTTTAGGTCAAACACACCTGAATAGGTGTAAAGAACAACCAAATATATTTTTTCACAATATATTCACATTTTTCCAATTTAACAATGTCAAATACAAGGGATTTCAAAGTGCGTTTATAGCGACAACTTCGCTTCAACAATTCAAACACAACTTCCAACTTTATTAAACACCAACTTCAAACATGTAAACAAATTTGGGCCATGATACATGTTTTAGATAGTTATAAGAGAGATTATACTATATATAATGCTGTCATTTGCTTTCCAAAGCAAGGAGTGGTCCAAAAATAATAACTTGCATTGTTATCTATTTTAATTTATATTTTGCACAACAAACATTATATCACAACAATGTACAAATCAACTGGCAAGTAAATCCACCCAAGCCCAAACCAATCCAAGACGTAGAGGATCCTGATATGAGTGCAATGGCAAAGATGGTGTCTCGATCGGACCTCATAAGCAAAAGTTAGTGAGTATATAAGATTTTGAGATTAGTTAAATAATTAATTAACTTAACCAAATTAATCACCTCAATCGCTCTTCCTCTTCTCCCCCAAATCAAATACCAGGCTTTTCACATGCACAACTCAACCCATCTCAATTGTGCATATGAATGCAACGACATCGAGCTCCAGTCGATGGAATCGAACACCGTCTTAGCCAACGAAATTCTCTTCGCAATCTCGACCTAACGACACCAACGTCGACCGCCTCGGTGCCTCCTTGTTGATCGCGATCTGTAGCCACTAAAGCTACAGTGAAATGACGTGAATCCCTATAGCCATTTCCGGCTCCTCTGCTGAAAACCAATCATTATCTCATCGCGTGTCGAGTCCAATGCCGCCTTCAACTTCACTCTCAGCCTCTTCTACCCCATCGCAACCTAAGCCCAGCTACACGACAAACCCAAAGTCACGTTCCATAGTAAGTTGCTGCACCACCCCATGTTACCTCCACCAACTCGCCTTGGCCTAAAAAGCGCAGTGCAACCATTAACTTTTCCAAACTCCACCTCGAACTCCTCCTAGCCCAAACCGTAGACTGTAATTTCGACCATCACCAAAAGTTGCCGCACCCAACATTGAACACACCATAACGAAGCACTCAACTACATGAGTTCAACGAATCAAACGACATTTATTTTCGTTAACCCTAGCTCTCAAAAAAATTGGAGGAAGAGGAATATTGGTAAAGGTTGTGTTTTTTGAAGTGAAGAAAGAAAGAAAGCAAAAAATAATGAAATGGGTTTGGTTTAGGGTGTATTTATAGTAAAAAATATTATATTTAATTCTCCTAAGTTAATCGTCGAACGTTCCGAGCTTGCACGATCACACGGGACATCCGATCGCTAAGGAACTCGTCGGTGTACAACAACTCATTATTCTAGATGCAACGACACTGGTTTCGCCAAAAGAATTATTATTAAAACAACTTTAATTACTTTAATTATAAATTAAAGGTTTACCATTATCACTTATTATTTATAAAGAGTTTAAATAAGCTTATTAAATCAATTTTATTACATTAAATCCAAGATTTAAATATTTAAATAATTTTGATATTTAAATAAAAAGCGTTCAATATTCATGGTTATTACAATAATGAATATTTATAATATTCTCATTAATATAAATCCATGTCTATTCTTTAGTCATCACCGAAGATCACATATTATTTCATAAATAACGTGCAGTACATTTTACGACAACAATTTCGTAATCTGATGCGATCACTAAGTGCTATGTGGCATGCTCCCACTATTTCTGCCATTACTATAATAGCATACTGAATATGGAGGTCCATCATCCACTTAATACAGACTATTTATTTCATATACTGTAACTAGTTTATAGTGGAGAGTTCTTTGATCAATTATATTAAACTTGTTGGAACTGGGCCAGCCCGTAGCGGAAGTTACGGGTGAATTTCAAAAAATTTACATTATTGGATCTATATTGGGCCTATGAAGCCTAATTTATTTAGAACATTTCAAAATTTTATATAAATAAAATCTCTTATTTTATTAAAATTTATAAATTATATACAATTTTATTTAATTTATATTCAATTTATATTCAATTAAATATAAAAGTACATATATGTATCATAAACATAAATGTATATATGTGTATGTGTATCCTAATAATTCATGTAAGGTATAACATGTCTAGATATCAATGTTGGGATTTACATCGCAACAGACATATTAGCTTATCCTCTATGTATTAAATGATGTCCAAATAGATGTATATATGTAAATTTGTTATTTATATAAATATTAAAACTATGTGTATATATATGTATGTGTATATATGTATATGTATAACTTATATGTAAAAATATTAATGATTTATATCCGTATACTATTACATTAAATATTAAATATATATATATGTATGTATGTATGTATGTATGTATATATACATAATATATATTTTTAAATCATTTTACACATACATATGCATGAATTACAGTAACAAAATTATTATTATTATATTTAAATATATATAAGTATATTTATAATACCTAAATATGTATCTAAATATAATATCCATATATATATATATATTAATTATGTATTATAAATATATATGTTTTTAAACCTTTCCAGATCGAATGCACCATACAAAATTTTTTATTTACATTTTATTGCATTACAAAATATATATTAATTTATTATTCTAAATACAATAAAATAATAATAAAAAATGTTTTCATTATATATTATTCAAATTTTAAATTTGTAGAAACCAAGCATGCAATATTAAAGTTATGAAAAATTTTCCAGAATTTTTTTGCTTAAATTAATATTTTTAATTAATTGATTGATTTCGGTCGTTTATAAATTGATTTTTCTAAAAATATAAAAATGATATTTAAATTCTTTTTTTTGGCCAAGAGTTTATATGATGATAAAAAATTTATAAAATTTAAAATTTAATTTTGAAACATACTTAATTTTTAATGATTTATTTAACTAGTATATTGATTTAAATATTATTAAATAATAGTAAATAAATATTAAAAACTAATTTACAACCATCGAAAAATGTAACCTCTGTAGATATGCATTTATAGAATATAAGTTCAACCATTAACATGATATGACGCTATAATTAAATACAAGTCATATATTAAAATTAGGCAGTATATTAATATATATATATATTAATTAATAAAATGATAATAATTAAAATAAAATTTATTTGGTTGTGCACTTCAGACCTATATATAAAAATGCGTTTTTTAATAAATTAGAAGTATATATAACTAATCTAATATGTGACAACATTGATGATACATATAAGAATCTCCCCTAACTAGCAATATAATAATGATATAATATGATCCAGAAATTATAAATCATATAGTATAGTAAATACATACCTAATACTAATTCCTTAGAGCACACCTTGTAATGATGAATTTTCCCTTCTTGGAAATCTTCTCGATTCGACAGATTGCTAATCCTTGAACCATAGACGACCTTTAGCTATCTAATAGCTGTCGCCTTTTGAATTGGTTTTAGTTGAATTTGTTGGAGCTTCTGGATGGAGAGTTCGGCTAGCAATGGGAGAAGAGAGACAGCCAAAGAAGTTCTAAAACAATTAGGATGAGAGGCCTTTATATAGTGGATTAAATAGAGACAAATATGGATCACATCTCATACTAAGTCTCGTTAGATCTAAGCCATCTATCTCAAATATGTCTATAGCCTTCTAGCTGACCCTTATAATCTATGTTGCTTCCAAATTACCACCATGTTATCATGTGCTAATAGCCCATTTAAGCCTAAATAAATATTATTAATTAAATCTGATTTAATTGCTTGTCGATATCGCATATCGATCGATATATTTATAACTATTATAAATATATATATAATAATATTTATTCCTTAAATCATATTCAAAATTTTATAATTGATATTTAATAAATATTAATTAATTTAATTAATTTATAACAATTATAAACTAATTAAATCGCTTGGTCTAAAGAGAATTCATCATTTCGGTTGTGTGACTCGTTAGGTGTAAATTTGGTCAGCGATTAACATCGAGCTATTCGAATGTTAATGTTCACATGCCACTCAGCAGGTGGTGTGATATTTTGGTCAAATTTATCACTTACTTACTTTTGGTAAAATCCAATTTACATTATTTAGCACTACCCAGTTGTGACAATTACTTACACAAATTCTCTTCGTCAAAACTATATCAATTTGGACTTATGGAATTCGGTAATGATCAAAATTCCAATATCGTCCACATTCAACTTTATAATCCAAACACAAAGTCTTTGGTTGAATAATAACAATTATTATTAACTAAGGTGCTCTGGCCAGATACTTTGACTTTGAGTTGACTGTGATACTAACCCCATATAACCGAGGAGGCGAATCCTCACTTGAATAGTGCTTCACTTCCGATACTTTCACTCGACCCAACTATAGTCACTTGATGGACGCCATGCCATGATTTGACTATAATCAAAGTGGAGTTTTCATATTGAAGATCCACAATATTCTCAAGTCGAGAGAACTGTGTGAATCAGCAACGTCGAAATTTTTTATTTGACCTTAGTTATATTAACCAATAGAAAACTATAAAGTGAGTCGTTTCATAGTTAGCCAATATCTATCAGTATGTAACCCCTAGCTGCCTCCAGCAATCATGAGTAATACACTGCCTAACATTTAGAGAGCGTTACGTCCTCTAGTCTCAATGCATACATCGATATCCAGTCTCGATGCATCATGACTAGGAACATTTAAAATGGTATGTTTATTTTCATTGTGATAAATTACTCACGGCTACAACACTTTGTAACTACTATCACAAAACATACCATTTATGGATTTTCTATTAAATATACTTTTAATTAAATTAATTAATTATTATAACACATTATATCAAGTATATAATAAAAAGGAAATACCTTTTGTTTCGAAAAGATTGGTTGTTGAGTTAGATATATGTAAAATATCGCATAATTTCCCCTAGGGCATAACCCTTAACTCTATCAGAACTCAAAGAAATAAATCTCATAGAAAACAATTTTCTATATGAAAATACATTTTGAAATAGAAATCATATTTCTTATTCCAAGGTTAAGTATCAATTATTATTTTACAATTTTCGTTTCCGGTGTTTCTTTATGAAGCAGAAGTGGTTAAATCACAACTGTACCTTAAATCACATCTACTCTTGTACATTCATTTTCCATTTTAAATGGTTAAACCATTTAATAGAAAAACTTTACTACAATATCGTAACGAACACTTTACAAAAGTGCATTCGATTATCCTTAACATTTAAGTACATCAATTATGTTGCACTTTAAGTAAACTGATCAAACCGACATTTTAGCGATCGAGTTCTTAGATCCTTTTTGTAGTTTTGATCTAGTGTTACATGTAACACAATATGATCGTCATTGTAATCAATCAAATTGATTACTCGATCTTATTTTATGGTTTATTGGCTTATTTTGATTGAACTAATTTAATCGAAGTGTCATACATTAGGAACTATGAACGTTCACCATATAACACTTATATATGACATTATATAGATCAAATATCCATAGTCTTGTAATACTTGAGTTTAAAACTCATAGTATGCAATACATGGTCTCAGCCAAATAAGCAAGTAAGCGACCAAATCATGAACGTATTTAGTAGTTGTAAAATTAAGCTCTTGCATGGGTATTGAAAACATTAACATGCAAGAAGTATTTATAGTATGTATATATTATATTTCTACTTGTCAATCTTCAATTCAGTTCATTTGTGTACTTTAATTGATATACAAGAAGTATTTATTAACCATATTAAATGCACAAATTTATCTATGTAGATTGTTGTAACCTTATATAGCATATGTTCTTACACTATTTGAAATGCTAAATGTTACAATTTCATTTTTCTAATAAGGCTCCTACTAGATTTGTATGTTTATCAAGACCTTAAGAAAAACATGGAAATCATTTGATTTCTCTAGTGGATGTTAGAACTCACTTGTCTTGGAATTCTGACCTTGAGGATATTAACAAATCATGGGCCTACAAGCGACGGATAACACTCTACAGTTGTATCAAATGCAACTGCTAACCTGTGGTCTTTGTCCTATTCTCATCCTGACCTTGAAGAATATCAATAAATCGAAAGAGATTATTCACTCATACCAACCATTTTATGACGGCCTAAGTATAATGCATGCACCTTGAGGAATATCAATAAATATGTGCATGTATCTTACCTCGTCTAGTTAAAATATTAATAGTGCTACACATAACATCTCTAACTTGAGGAATATGAACAACTAGCGAGAATGCAAGCAATCTATTAATATATAAATGGTGGAGGACAACTTTATATTAAAGATTCATAATTTTTATTATATTATATTGAGTGGTATAGACTTATGGAATAATGTATTTCTTATAAAATACGCTTGTGATTCAAATGTCAAACACATCATAAATCATGGTATACGTACATTTACATATGTATTTATTCCTTAAGTCTATTTGGGTTTCTTTAATGGTCTCTTTGGTTTATACATTCATATTATATAAGTTTAATTATTGTATAACTTTTTTATTTCATGAACTTATACAATAATTTTATGTATAACATTATATTAATTAAATCTTATCTAATTAATCTTAATTAATTAACTCTTTAATTAATTTTGTATCATTCCAATATAACGTTTATATTGAATATTTGTATATATACTATAAATAGTATAACACATATATCTTCATTTCAAAAATACTCACCCCCGTTAAATCACTCATGTAAGGAATGGCGACCGTCTCTTCCAACCTTCAACCGATTTAATTGCGACTTTATGCCCGCTCGCTTCCCTTTCTCTACTCCTCCGTTATTCGCCCTCTCTCTTATTTCGCCTCCTCCCTTTCCATGTTGCACTCGCGTGATGTCTTGGAGCCGCCTAATGCTGAGGCATCAATTACCAGATCTGGCCGACCATTCAGTTCCCTTTCGGTTTCAACTGTCGCATCTGGTCTTTTGGAAACTTCTTCTCCCGTTAGCTTTTGGGTTCTCTGCCTTTGAGGCCTTCAATCGTTGCTTCGCGAATGAGCATTGATTCTTCACTGATTGCTTTTGCTTCTGTGTTGGATAATTCATGCTCGAGTGCGGGTGCCTATACTATCTCTAGCATTGATACTAATCGATCTTTGGGTATGAAGCTCTCTCCCCTAATCCTTGCTGCAGCCTCAGGTAACATTCCTCAATGGTCTGATTTTGTTAGGCTTGTAATTGGTGATGGAAAAACAGCGGTTGACTATAATAACAAAGCGGGGGAGGCTGTTGGGTCTATCGTTGTGAAAGGTTCTGCTGAATCTGCTCTATTGGTTAGTGAAAATCAGTGTACTGACGATGTTTGTGGAAATGTTGTTCCCAAATCTCAACGGCTGGGTGATATTGGGTCTAACAGTGTTGAGGTAAATGGCATGGCGTTAGTAATAACTGTGGCTTAGGCAAGTAAACTAATGGTGAGAGTGTTGTTGGTCATGGTAATGCAGTAAGTGTTATTTTGGCTAGTGAGTGTCCCATTGGCGCTCGTCGTATTGTCCTTGAAGCAAAAGTTCAGGTTTCTACAGTAGTGCTTAATCCCGTTACTCCCACCAGTGGGGAACTTAAGTGGTCGTCCCTTTTTCTAAGATGCCATGAAATGCTGAGGTCTACTCATCTCGACACATTGACAATATAGAGGTTGACGAAGTGATGATTTCTCCGGTCAAAGTCCTCCAGGCTGGTTATGATTATTGGTCCGACTATTTCGTTGGCTTCTTCTTGGACTCTAACCCACCTTATAATGTGGTTAAAGAGAGGTGGGTTAGGTTTGGAAGCCCAGAGGTGGCCATTGCATTCATTTTGATAACGAAATGTTCCTTTTCAAATTCTCGAGGAGTGATGAAAGACAACCGTTCTAGAAGCTGACCCGATTCTAATTGAAGGTAAGCCGTTACTTATAACTTCCTGGAGCCCATTTGTGGGGAAAGCAAAGGAACAAGTTTTGTCTATTCCAGTATGGACGCATTTCTCCCACATCGGGTCTATTTTGCAGCCAACGATTGGGCTTAACTGGCTAGCTGTCCTTGTTGGTAAGGTGATTTGTTTTGATTCTAGTACAGTGGCCAGGAAGAGATTGGTCAAAATTGCTAAAGGACTTGAAGCTGAGGTCGTTGTTCGCTATAGTTGGAAGCCTGATATATGCTCAACTTGCCAATCTTTTGGTCACCTTATGGATTCATGTTCTCTTTAGTTAGATGTCGTACCAGTTCCTTTTGCTGAGAGGACCCCTCTTCCTCGACCTTCTGCCCGAAAGTGGTCTCGAAAGTTAGCCCCGTTGTTGTTGCCTCTCAGCCTCAATTTTTTCCAACCTCTGCTAGTTCGCCTCTTATTGACCTAGCAGTGATTGATGCTCTTGTTGTACCTCCCTCTGCTAGTTTGCCTCTTGTTGACCTGGTTGACGTTGATGCTCCAGTTGCTCCTGAGGTCATCGAGCCACCATCTGTTTTATTTTTTTGGAACTCTAAGGAATGAGTATGGATTCATGTTCCTTCCAACATGCAGTACTCTCTTGAGAGTGATACCTATTATGCTTATGTCAGTGACAATGATGGTGAGAGTGGAAGTCTTGTCTATCACATTGAGGGTGAGGATCTGACCCTTACTGGTGAGGGTGAAATTGATGAGGTGAATAAGAATAAGTTTTATGATATCACACGTGATAGGAAATTTATTTACACTCCCGCATCTGTTGGTTATGTCCCTAACCTAGCTATTCTTTTCTCGGGGTTTGTCCATGTCATTGGTCCTTAGTCGAACGATGGTAGTGGGTGTTCCTCCTCTTTTGAGGGAGGATAGTCTTTGATGTTAGTAGTTTAGGCCTTTATGTCTATCTCCTATGCTTTAATTTTATTTAAGTGGTATGGTCACTATAAAACCATTTTAGCTATTCTATGTATGTGCAAAAGACTTGTTTTCATTATAATAATGTGGCACAACCCGCTATAAAGCCGGCTAGCTTTGCTTAAATAAATAAAGACACATATCTTATATATATATGCATTTTTGTTAATTAATTTAATTAATTAACCTTTAATTAATTTATTTAATTAAATTATATTAATTTCAAAAATTTATCTTATATACATACATGTATACTTACATTATCTTAAACACTTCAAAAATAACATAACATATATCAATATATATAGTACATGCATATAAGTATTAATTAACTTATTTAATTTATTTATTTTATCAATCTTATTAATAAATTTTAAATTTTGAAATTAATATTTAAATATTTTCAAACATTTTGAAAATTTCATTACCTTTTCGAACATTTTGAAAATTTATGTTATTTTATGACCTTTTATAATAAATATGTTTTTATTTTAAATTTACTTTTAAATTTAAAATCTTATCCTAATTTTCAAACTATTTTGAAAATTAACCCAATGCCCAATTCAAATTGGGCTTTTTCTATTATGAGCAACATTTGGGCGCACTTTACCTTTCAGGTTAGGCTGGTAACCAGGTAGGACAGAATACTTTGATATTATCTTTCTAGACACCATAGTAAGTGGGCAAGCTAATTAGTTAACCCTAACATGACCATTAGATCATATAGGCTATTGGGCTCTAATACCATTGAAGGAACTGGGCCAGCCCAATGCGGAGTTAAATGGTAAATTCCAAAAAATTCCTTTAGGATCTACTGGGCCTATGAAGTATGAAGGGGTTTTAGATCCAATCTAAATATTTTTAAATAAAATCCTTTTTCAAGATTTACATGAATTTAAAGTTTACAAAAATTAGAGTATGTCAAATATACTCTTATATATGTATTTGTATGTGACTATTGCTTATTATATTTAATTTAAAGAAGAAAACCTTTCATTTCCTTCTTAACTTATCCAATTAATGAGGGGATAAATGGTTTTAATTGGAGAAAGAAAAATTTTCATTTCTTCCCCTTTGATTAAATGATTGATGGATTAATTAAATGATATAGATAACCAAATTTGTACTTAGCATATATTGTGAGTATATTTAAATATACTCTAAGGTATATTGGGTAAATGCAATATATCATATTATGTACATAGTTAATGTGTACATGTTTTGATGCTAGGATTTACACCACAACGGACACATTCTCCCTTTGTATACACATTGGTTGTCCAAAACATTGTTTAAAATTATAGAAATGCACATATATATATGTTTAAATATACTTAATATAAATATATATAGACACACACATGTGTGTGTATGTATTTTAATGAATCCTTTAATTAGTCTAAATTGATTCGACCAAGTTGACTAGTTTGAATTCAAGATTTATTTTCAAAACATGCAATTATTTGATTTAGTAAAACAATTTGAAAACATATCTTAATATATAAATCCAAATATAACATATGTTTATATATTCATAATTTAAAGTAAGCTAAATTGTAGATATTTTACAAATTTATTAAACAAAATTAGAATGTTGATATATGTGGATTTCTACATTAAAAAACAGATCCCCACTAATGTCAAGATGTGTGTATGTGTCAATATATAAATGTTTTTTAAACATCCATTGTAAAATAGTTTTCAAATTAATTTTAATACAAATACAAATACATACATACATATTGTACTGACCTGGATTTTTAGCCATCTGATATTGGGATAATTAACTAATTTTAATTATTGGAATATAAATTTTTATAGGTCGAATAGACAAATTTTATGATATTTAAAATATCCGAATCTATAAAATTTGAAAACTATATTAAAATTTTAAAATGTAAATTTCTGAATAAGGAGAATTATTATATATATATATATATATATATCTGTGGGTGTGTGTATGTAAACTTCACCATTTCAAACTCATGATAAAATATCTATATATCTATATACAAATATATACATGCTCCATTTTGATGATGAAAAAAAAATAAGTTTATATGTATGTATATATGTTTATAATTTTTTTTTGCATATGTAAATATATATATATATATATATATATACATGAATGTATAAACTTCATAATGGCAAATTTCAAACTTAAGATTATATATATATAGGTATATGTTTATAAAATATAGTGCATATGGATATATATATATGTATAGACATATATATATCTATATATATAAGTATGATAGAATAAATGTGTATATGTGAATGCATGCATATCCATATATACATATAAATATATATACATGCTTATGATGGCAACCTCAAGTCAAGCACACCAAAACTTCAAGTCAAGCCACACATGAAATCAAATCACCATAAAAGATCAAATCATCTTACAAAATCAAATCAGCCACCAAATGAAATCTCATCAACCAACAAAAAGAAAATAAAAATAAATGAAAGATGGAAGCCTGTAAACATATCAGCCTCCTTTTTGTTGAAATGTTCCCCTCCCATTCTATATATATATATATATATATATATATATAGTCTGGCCTTGTCTACTTGTTCACGTATGAAACAAAATTTCTGCCATTAAAATATAAAAGGGGACTGAAAGCTTAAAGAAGGAAGATTAGTGGACTAAAGGCTTGAGCAGGAGAGTAGATTAATAGTAGCAGTGTTCGTTATCTTTTAAAAACAGTGAGTAAAACATCCCAAAATCTATTATCTGGTTATTCTACTGATACTTGTATATTTGGGATTTGGATAGATCACTGATGTGTGCCAAGTATATATGTGATGTTATATATGTATGTGCTTGTATATGTGTATGCAGTAGTGTGTTCAACATGAATGATTCCACCTTTAAAACCTCTGAATCTTTCCCCTGTCCTTTTTTCTTTTCTTTAGTGAAACGGTTAGAATCCTCCACTTTAAAAATCAAAAGCTCATAAACCAGTCAGTTTTAACCTTTGATCCCAAAACCATAGATGCTCATTTTTGAGTGTAGATTATTTTATAATTGGTTTCACTAAAATCTATCAAGTAGGAAGAGAGAAAACAACATTTAACAGTGAATGGGTTAAGTATAGTCGAGATTCGACTATCGAAATTTCATAAATGGATCATACAGTCAGAATCAAAATTGAAAAATATGATTTTTAAGAGTGGTTGGAAGATTTCTAGTAGCGTGTGGAAGGAGGGATTTGGAGATGGTCAGTTTTGGGTGAAATGTCAAATTCCGACGTTCTAGTCAATTTCATGTCTTAGTGTTTGGTGTGGAGGAGGCTTGGGTGATGGGAAATCCACGAAAAATGGTGCGGTGAGTTTTAAGTTTGTGTGTGGGCTGGGTGAGGTGAAATTAGGGTTTAAGAGGGTTTTGTTGTGGTCTCGGTTTCGAGGATAATGGCGATAATGGTAGAAGGAGGTGGGGGTGCGCATAAGGGGGAAAATGGAAGCGGAGTTGTGGCAAACCTGGTGGCAGAATATGGTGATGGATGGCGGCATGGGTGGTCATGGCAAGGCATGTAAAGGTCACGGTCTTTGTTCTAGGTTGCGGTTTGAGTTCGAATCGTCGAACTGAGGTTGGCCATGGGTTTCCAGGGGTCAGGCGAGTTGCTTGGGGGGTACGCGACATGTGGGGTTGGTCGGCGATGAGGTTCGGTCGCTAGAGAGTGTATGCACGTGCACACGTTGTTGCACAGATGGTAAGTGAATGAAAGAAAAGAGAGGGGAAAAGAAAAACAGGAGAGAAGTGAAGAAAGAGTAGAGGAAGAGTAGAGGTTGGGTTTGGACTGAAATGTTTTGATGGGCCGGGTATAGTGGGTTGGGTTGGGTTAGTTTTAAAAAGCAATTTAATCAATTTATTTTTGAATAGCTTAAAATTTTTAAAACTTCATTTTCTTTATTTCAAATAAAAGAATAAGGGAAAGAGAAGGACTGGTGGAAGAAGGCAAAATGTTTGGGTATGTGAAGTGGTAGATGGGTTAGGGTCGAATGGGTTTGGCCGAGAAGTTAATAATAAATTCAAGTCAATGTAATTAATAACCTTTAAATTTACAACTCTATTTATTCTTCATTTTAAGTCAAGTCGTCTCGTAGATTTTTGTATCGAGATCTTATCGCCAAGTAAATTTTTTCTGAACTAATATTATCAAGTTTTCTACGATGTTAAAATTAAATGATTTAAATAATTGAATTAAACAAATAAGAAATATTTTATTTGATTTATTACCTATTAATTAATCAGTAAATTCTTTTTAAATGAATTGTTTAATTTTTAATAAATCGTTTATTTAATGTCTTTGATTAACAAAAAAACCTGGATTAAAAATATAACTCGACTCAGTTAATTGGAACCAACTAAATCCTGAATTGTAAATTGATTTAATATCAATTATAAATCGTTGATTGAAGTTAACGATCTATGTGTTGACTAATATCTCCTTTAGATATTGATTTCAATTATCTATGGTCCGTGTCATTAAGTAGCCAAACAAATTTAAAGTAAATAGAATAAAATGTTGACACGTTTTATTTGAAGGTAAATCGACTTGTACTGACCACTAATAGGGAAATGTGATGATTGCAAGTAAATAAATTTCGATGGACAGGTCACGATGAAGTAAACATATGGAATAAATTTCCATATGTAAATTTTGACACCCCGATTGTGGAATTGTACATTTTAAAAACTTGGCTTTTAAAATTTATCGTTTGGATTCGAAGAGACCGGGATCAGATATCAGCGTTATCCGAAACCACTTCGATCCAATATCCACCATGAACCTTAACGGTTTTGATTGTAGAGCCTAGTATTTTGGGTTTTAATTAATGTAGCAATTTCAGATATTTTAATAAGTATTTATACTTAGATACTATTATAATATCGCTGGATTTTCTATAAAAATGTTTTGGTTATCGTAAGGAAAAAACCTATCGTGTTTATGTGTGATGCGGTCTTACGAGATACCTTTGTTTTCAAAGGATTTTGATAACTTAAATAATTCAAGTTAAGTGTGTTTACTCATGCTGGTTTTCCAGACTGACTCGGGTGTTACTTTATTGTAATGCTCGGGTCAGACCGAGTATTACAGATTCAGGTTAGGATGCTTTGGAGCTAAGGAGACGAGCTGGATGATAGAGACGTATTACACGTACTTGATTATATTCCGTTGTGTATTATGGGCTGTATATTCAGCACCCTTAAGGACAAGTTATTATAATTTTCCACATTTCTAAGTTGATGGCTGTACTCTGATAATTTGTATGTATATTAAAAGTTATAGTTTCTTTGTATAAAATCTACTATTATATTATATTTTGTTCCGCTGCGATTGTGAGATCTGTGTTGTTGTTATTTCTATTTTTTCTTCTATCTCTTTTCTTTTTAATCCTAACGATCTGGTATTCCGACACTCGATTGCTCGACATCCTATACAGTGAACATATTGATGTCGATTTTCGAGGGTTGAAAATCCCTCGGTCGTTACAGTGGTATCAAAGGTGAAGGTTAAGTGAGAACCTTGGCTTTGGTGGGGATTAGATAGGGTCAGTAGTACCCTAGAATGAGTTGAGTGTTTTATATATGAGAGCGTACTTGTTATTTTCTTATATAATAATTTTGAAGGATAAACGATTTTAAAATAATTTTTATATAAGATTATATTTTGATATAGTATGTTGAGGTGATTGGTTGTTATTATCATAATCAAAATAAGATTATTAAATTTAAGTGGTTATATATATAACCAAATAGAAATTATATAAGAATGAATTATATAAATAGGTTAAGCTAAAAATAGATTTAAACCAGAATTTAAATTTCGAAATTTCGGAAGTGTTTTTCAAAGTGTTTGAAATGAAATGATTTTACCCTGATTATATTTTCATATATATAGAAATAATTTTTCAGAAAATTATTATGTAATATATAGTGTGTTTGGTTTCTAGGTATGGCAATATTGATTACTATCATAAATCGGTTGTTGGGCCTTAATAAAAGGTGTTTATTACAAAATAAAAATGATAAACATTGTAAAATGTTTTAAGGAAGTGAAATTATATTAGCATAATTTATATATGTGACTTATAAATTAAAATGGATTTAAATTGAGAAGTTTTGAATCTAAGTCCTGGGAATTTTGAAAAGTGTTTTGAAGGGAAATAATAAGTAATATTATTTAGAAATATTTCTGAATGAATATTGGTTTAAATGGATTTTGAAAGTGTTAAAGCACTGAACTCACTACAGTCGCTGGAAAATAACTCTGGTGATGATGGCCGCATCATCAGTGTTTATTTTCGAGTTTCTAGGTGACGGATTGCTTCTGTAGTCATTTGATATGGAAATTTTTGTTTTGAAAACAAGGGTTGTTTTGGAAATTCCGAAGAATTTGTTTTGGATAAAAACCAAGGTTGGTTTAAAATTTAAAAGTGTGATTTGGTAAATAAATGGGATATATATGTGTATATATATATATATATATGATTTCAAGGTGATTTGAAATAAATACCGGGTGTTTGAATTCTGGGATTCCCATTTAAAAAAGAAGTAGAACCAAAGGAAAATAAGTTTTGAACTTATAAGTGGGAAGTGATGTTAATAAGAAAAGAAGTGTGGAAATTGAATTTGGGAATGTAAAACTTTATGTTGAGTAAGTTTAAATGGATTGAACGAATTGGAGATTAACTCAAGCCAAGTTAAATAAATTTTGAACTTATAACCTGAAATTGGAAATTTCAAGATAAATTAAAATTTAACTTATGAAAGTTAAATAAATTAAATTGTAAAGGGAAAGGTATAGATTGACAAAAGGTGCAAAAGAAGTTATGTATGAATGGTTTCAAAACGGTATTTGAAATAAAACGGGTTTTGAATTCTGAAAATTAGCAATGAACCAAATTATCAAATTAGTGGATTGAATTGTCAAATTTAACCTTAGATATTGAAATTTAACTTATGCTAAGTAAATAAGGAAGTCAAAGGAAATTAAATTTATTTTGTAATGAATTGAATATTGAAGTGGAGTTGGAGCCAAATGAAATTGAATTGTAATTGAAATAACTCCATGGAATAAATATAGAATTGGGTTGCGGAAATCCAATCGACGATATTCAAAGATGGATTAGTGGAATAAACTAAATTAATAAATTGGTGGATGAATAGATGTAATTTTTGAACTCACTAGTTGTCGTAGTCTGTCGATGTTGTAATTTTTTTTTGAAGAAATATGATCTTATATAAAAATCACTTTTTATATTGATTTAAACGTAAATTGAAATTACTTAAAACATAAATGTGGAGATTTATTAGAATGAAGGTTGAATAGTAACTATAACTGAAATGTACTTTATAAAGAAGTAAGAAATGTTACAAATAACTTTGTAAAGTAGTCGAACTTGGAAATATTTGATTTGGCATTAACAACATTATATATGTTAGTTATATATTCAAACTTCCCTTGTTGAATTTATAACCAGAAGGAAATGATCTTTGAAAGGTTTTTGAAAATACTAAATGGAGTTTATATAAATATGAAGCGGATCCAAAAACTATTGATCCTTAAATTATTCGAGTTGGAAAGAATGATCTTATATGTATATGGAACTGAAATAGTTTTGGAACCTATTGATTTTTAAAGACTTTTGATTTTGGCAATTAGTCGCTTTTGGAAATTGGGTAAAACGAATTCAAAAACTATCGATTTTAAAGATATTGATTTTATATAGATAAAATTTATATGTGATACATATAAAGTGTATGATTTGAAAGGTATTGTATATATATAGTATGATATGTTTTGAAATCAAAAGTATGAAAAGTCACTCCCCACGGAAGTTGAAAATTTGGAGTAGAAGATCCACTGGGTGGGTCTACCTTAGAATCCACAGGTGGGTTCGATTAGAATTGGGATCCTAGAGGACGTCGGGACAAAAAATCATGAGTTTCTGGTGATCATTTGTTTGCATAGCGTAAATCGAGGGGTATTATACCTACAGTTACGTATGGTTTTGCTGTGATAGGAATGCAACCTTTGTGTAACTGCGATCTATGAGAGTTGGTAGCATAATTCGAGAGGCTGGGATTGCCTACAGTTACTTATGGTTTTGCTGGGATAGCAACGCAACCTTTGTGTAACTGCGATCTATCATGGTTCCATAGCGTAATTCGGGAGGCAGAGATTGCCTGCAGTCTACGTTTGGTTTCAGTGGGATAGTGACGCAACCTTTGTGTAGCTGCGATCTATGTGGTTTTGTTTGATAGCGTAATTCGAGGGGCAGAGATTGCCTATAGACTACTTATGATTTCGTTGGGATAGCAATGTAACCATTGTGTAGCTGCGGTCTATCATGTTTCCATGGCGTAAATCGAGGGGTGTTGATGCATATGGTCTACTTATGATTTTGCCGGGAAGGCGACGCAATCATTGTGTAACCACGATCCATGGCTGTGGAGAAAAACGGGTGATACATTCCATATCATTTTTGAAAGGTTTTTCATGTATTTTTACTAGGTGTTGAAATAGGTCTGCTAAGTACTTAGAGATTTTTAGTCCTACGCCTGATCAATTTATGACTAAATTCTGTAAGAAAAAGGATGGACTTGTTAAGACATCGAGTTATGGAAAAATATTTTAATATCAAACTAGCATGGTGATACTATGAAATTTAAAGTGTATATATTCTAAAATGTATAATAAAAGAGTAAGAAGTTTAAAATGTTTTAGAAGATGATTAAGTAATATACATCAAAATTCTAATTCTCGCTTCGTTCCTTTTCGAGGACGAAAAGTTCTAGGGGGGGGGGAGATTGTAACGACCCAGATTTTTAGCCATCTGATATTGAGATAATAAACTAATTTTAATTATTGGAATATAAATTATTATAAGTCGAATAGATAAATTTCCTGATATTTAATATATCTAAATCTATAAAATTTGGAAACTATATTAAAATTTTAAAATATAAATTTCTGAATAATGAAAATTATTATATATACATATATGTGTATGTAAACTTCACCATTTCAAATTCGTGACAAAATATCTATTTATCTATATACAAATATATACAAGCTCCATTTTGATGACGAAAAAATAATATAAGTTTATATGTATGTATATATGTTTATAATATATATATATATATATTGTATATGTAAATAAATATGTATATATATATACATGAATGTATAAACTTCATAATGGCAAATTTAAAACTTATGATTATATATATAGGTATATGTTTATAAAATATAGTGCATATGGAAATATATATATATACATACATATATATATATGCAAGTATGATAGGATAAATATGTATATGTTAATGTATGCATATCCATACATACATATAAATGTATATACATGCTTATGATGGCAACCTCAAGTCAAGCACACAAAAACTTCAAGTCAAGCCACACATGAAATCAAATCACCATAAAAGATCAAATCATCTTACAAAATCAAATCAGCCCCCAAATGAAATCTCATCAACCAACAAAAGGAAAATAAAAATAAAAATGAATGAAAGATGGAAGCCTGTAAACATCTCAGCCCCCTTTTTGTTGAAATGTTCCCCTCCCATTATATATATATATATATATAGCTTGGCCTTGTCTACTTGTTCACGTACGAAACAAAATTTATGCCATCAAAATATAAAAGGGGACTGAAAGCTTAAAGAAGGAAGATTAGTGGACTAAAAGCTTGAGCAGGAGAGTAGATTAATAGTAGCAGTGTTCGTCATCTTTTAAAAACAGTGAGTAAAACATCCCAAAATCTATTATCTGGTTATCCTACTGATACTTGTATATTTGGGATTTGGATAGATCACTGATGTGTGCTAAGTATATATGTGATGTTATATATGTATGTGCTTGTATATGTGTATGCAGTAGTGTGTTCAACATTAATGATTCCACCTGTAAAACCTCTGAATCTTTCCCTGTCCTTTTTTCTTTTCTTTAGTGAAACAGTTAGAATCCTCCACTTTAAAAATCAAAAGCTCATCATCCAGTCAGTTTTAACCATCGATCCCAAAACCAAAGATGCTCGTTTTTTAGTGTAGATTATTTTAAAATTGGTTTCACTAAAATCTATCAAGTAAGAAGAGAGAGAACAACATTTAACAGTGAATGGGTTAAGTATAGTCGAGATTCGACTATCAAAATTTCATAAATGGATCATACAGTCAGAATCAAAATTGAAAAATATGATTTTTAATAGTGGTTGGAAGATTTCTAGTAGCGTGTGGAAGGAGGGATTTGGAGATGGTTAGTTTTGGGCGAAATGTCAAATTCCGGCGTTCTAGTCAATTTCATGTCTCAGTGTTTGGTGTGGAGGAGGCTTGGGCGATGGGGAATCCACGAAAAATGGTGCGGTGATTTTTAATTTGTGTGTGGGCTGGGCGAGGTGAAATTAAGGTTTAAGAGGGTTTTGTTGTGGTCTCGGTTTCGAGGATAATGGCGACAATGGTAGAAGGAGGTGGGGGTGCGCATAATAGGGAAAATGGAAGCGGAATTGTGGCGAACCTGGTGGCAGAATCTGGTGATGGATGGCGGCGTGGGTGGTCGTGGCGAGGCATGTGAAGGTCACGGTCTTGGTTCCAGGTTGCGGTTTGAGTTCGAATCGTCGAACTAAGGTTGGTCGTGGGGTTCCAGGGGTTAGGCGAGTTGCTTGGGGGCTACGCGACATGTGGGATTGGTCGGCGGTGAGGTTCGGTCACCAAAGAGCATGTGCACGTGCACACGTTGGTGCACAGATGGGTAAGCGAATGAAAGAAAAGAGAGGGGAAAAGAAAAACAGGAGAGAAGTGAAGAAAGAGTGGAGGTTGGGTTTGGATTGAAATGTTTTGATGGGTCGGGTATAGTGGGCAGGGTTAGGTTAGTTTTAAAAAGCAATTTAATAAATTTATTTTTGAATAGCTTAAAAAATTTAAAACTTCATTTTCTTTGTCTCAAATAAAAGAAAAAGGGAAAGAGAAGGACTGGTGGAAGAAGGAAAAATGTTTGGGTATGTGAAGTGGTAGATGGGTTAGGGTCGAATGGGTTTGGCCGAAAAGTTAATAATAAATTCAAGTCAATGTAATTAATAACCTTTAAATTTACAACTATATTTCTTCTTCTTTTTAAATCAAGTTGTCACGTAGATTTTTGTATCAAGATCTTATCGCTAAGTAAATTTTATCTGAACTAATATTGTCAAGTTTCCTGCGATGTTAAAATTGAATGATTTAAATAATTGAAGTGAACAAATAAGAAATCTTTTATTTGATTTATTACCTATTAATTAATTGGAACCAACTAAATCCTGAATTGTAAATTGATTTAATATCAATTTTTAATCGTTGATTGAAGTTAATGATCTATGTGTTGACTGATATCTCCTTTAGATATTGATTTCAATTATCTATGGCCCATGTCATTAAGTAGCCAAACAAATTTAAAGTAAATAGAATAAAATGTTGAAACATTTTATTTGAAGTAAATCGACTTGTACTGACCAATAATAGGCAAATGTGATGATTACAAGTAAATAAATTTTGATGGATAGGTCATGATAAAGTAAACATATGGAATAAATTTCCATATGTGAATATTGACACCTCGAATGTTGAATTGTACTTTTTAACAACTTGGCTTTTAAAATTTATCGTTTGGATTCGAAGAGACGGATCAGATATTAGCGTTATCCGAAACCACTTTGATCCAATATCCACCACGAACCTTAACGATTTTGATTGTAGAGCCTAGTACACTGGGTTTTAATTAATGTAACAATTTCGGCTATTTTAATAAAAAAAATTTGGTTATCGTAAGAAAAAAACCTGTCGTGTTTATGTGTGACACGGTCTTACGAGATCCCTTTGTTTTCAAAGGATTTTGATAACTTAAATAATTCAAGTTAAGTGTGTTTACTCACGCTGGTTTTCCAGACTGACTCGGGTGTTACTTTATTGTAATGCTTGGGTCAGACCGAGTATTATAGATTCAGGTTAGAATGTTATGGAGCTCTAGAGACGAGCCGGATGACAGAGACATATTACACGTACTTGATTATATTCCGCTGTGTATTGTGGGCTGTATATTCAGCACCCTTGAGGACAAGTTATTATAACTGTCCAGATTTCTAAGTTGATGGATGTACTTTGATAATTTGTATGTATATTAACAGTTACAGTTTCATTGTATAAATCTGTTATTATATTATATTTTGTTCCGCTGCGATTGTGAGATCCGTGTTGTTGTTATTTCTGTTTCTTCTTAACCCTAATGATCTGGTATTCCGGCACTCGATTGCTCGGCATCCTATACAGTGAACGTATTGGTGTCGATTTTCGAGGGTCAAAAATCCCCCGGTCGTTACATATACATACGTTTTGAAACAGAAAACTAATTATGAAATAATGAAATCACCATTGACATTCAACCACACACACACACGCACACACACATATATATAATTAGTTATTATATTCAGATCTAAAATAACACCAATGTCAAATTAAAGAAAATAATCAGAATCAACAATCAAAATCTTTGTTATTATTTTCAAATCCAATTCAAATCAACAAATTCAAAAAATTTAGATCTATACATATACAAATTAAAGATGGACAACAAAAGCGTATACAAATTTATCAAAAAAATCAAATAAATAGATCCATAACATCTCAGATGAATATACATATAAAATAGAATAAATTATACTTCATAGATGTAGCCCTTGAATGCACCTTGATTGATAGACACTCTTAGATCCAAATCTGAATCAGTCTCTTCGCTTTGTAAGAGAAGGAGAACCACCTTTTATTTGATTGACTTAATTAGATGCCACTAAAATAACCTTTTCCTTTTATTTTGCCTTGAATTTTCGACCATGAATGTTAGAAAAGGAATATGAATGCTAGGGTTTTTAAAGAGAATGATTAAGAGGGGTAAATGAATGAAAGGCAACGTATTTATAGAGGCAACCTTTCTTAACCTCCTCCCTTCATTTTCTAGATCCAACCATTGGATTTTAAGCCTCTTTTCTTTATATGGATTGTAATGAAATAGGTTTTATGGCCTTTTAATTTGTTCAGTAAAACTTAGCAAATAGCTACATTTAAATCAAATTTAAACACTCATTGATATCTTATATCGATTTGTACATATATGACTTTTATATATGCACTCAAGTAAATGTTAATGACATATAAAATACTAATGGCATCTAATACATCCAATAAGTAATTAATTAATATTTTCCAAAAATATTAATTAATTCAATAAATTTACAACAACTTATAAATCAATTATAATTTATATGAGTACATTATGATTTAATTATTCAACTTACTGACTCGCAGGTGTAAATTAATATTTTATAATTTAGTCAGCTTATAGAGCCATGAGTTCCATTCTGTGAACATACACATCTTATAGTCCCAAAATATGCAGATACGGGTAGGAGGAAATTCAATTAAACAATATAGTGAGCATATAGAGCTACGAGTTCCTTTCCGTGCATACATATCTTTTAGTCTCACTACGAACAAAGCCTTACGCACTGGAATTGCGGACCTTTACTAACAGGGAGCTACCAGCTGAAGCATAGAGCCCGACCCTAAACCAGTACTGCCCAAACTCTTATGTTGTTTTTAATCCATGAGTATATCTATTTAATTAGTTCAAGGCACCCTAACACAATTGATCCATCTGATCTTATGGATGCAATTCTACTCACTTAGGAGTTTAGTCTGACCATACTCATTATGGGAACAACCTAACCGGTAATTCTATTCCTAAATCCCAAGCTGTAATGTTGGGTGATGAAAATGTTAGTATGACAAATGATAAATATGTAAATTTAGCTGATCAAATGATAACATGAACATATAAAATCATTCGTCAAAATATGTTCAATTAATAGTCATATACATAACAAAATTACTTAAGCTTAAGTAATGTTTTTCTTTGGCAAAATTCATATAAAATTAGGCTAAAACATCATTGCATTTCCTTGAAAACATTTATCTTTAGATATGAAAAACCACTTGAAATCATTCTCAAAACAAGGAGAACATAGCCCCAATACTTAGCCAAAATATTATGCTAAAGCACTATCACATTTACATATCTTTTAAAACACTTACTATCAAAACGGGGATGTCGAACATCTAGAAAATAGGGGCTATCGAGCCTCTACAACATAGCTTTCAAGTTTGTAAAACATATGGCTACATAGCCGCTAAAAAATTAATATCGAATATCTAGAAAACATGGGATACTGAGCCTCTAAAACATAACTATCAAGTTTGTAAAACATACGAGCCGCTAAAACATAGTCATCGAGTAGCTACATCGAAGCTATCAAGTCACTATAAGACAAGAGGTGTCAAGTTATTAAAAACATGAGGTGCCAAGCCTCTAAAAACTTAAGGATGTTGAGCTTTAACAAAAAGAAGTTGCTAAGTCTCTAAACCATGGGGTTGTCGAGCCTTTACAAAACATTGGCTATTAAGCCTTTACAAAACATTGGGTATCGAACCTTTACAACACAAGGTGTCGAGTCCCTATGAAAGCAGATAAATCACATAGATATAGAGTATCTATCACATGCATCGGCTCTTATAATTAGCCAGCTTCTATGAATATACAGGTATCGAAACTCTAAGTTATAGTGCCGATGGCATTTATGTAAATAACTTAAAAACTGATTTGATTCCTTTTAAAGTTAAAACTTTCCACTAACTCTTGCCTCACATCAAACTTTACTGAATAATAAAACACTTTTCATAATCTTTATAGAAATTCTGGTAGGTCACGTTCTACCTTCTCCATCAACTTTGCAAAATAATATAATTAATATCCCTAACTCATATTAATTATAAATATTTCTAGAGTAACAAATTCATAGAAACTCACAATAATTAGGAAACAATTCCAAAAAATCATCAAAAATTTGAATTTCCTTCTTCTTCCATATATTAAAATTTTAGGACTAAAATATTAATTTAATTGTAACAACCCGCATATTTTACGATTGTATATTTAAATGTTTTATTTAAATATAGCATCGTTAATCGGATTAAAGTCAGAAATGTTACTTTTTATAAACAGTCGAATTGGGACTCGAGACTACTTCCATTGAGTCCAAAATGGCATTTACAACTTTTTTGAGTATAAACATCGATATGCTTGGAGTTGAGTAGAATTTGCTATTTTTCTACTTGGGCTTTGGGTTTGGGTTTCAGCCCACTAAACCATCATAACATCCAAACTGAAGCAACCCTCTCTAGCTTGCCATTCTATTTGAAGGGCTCAATTTGGTTTATGCTAAATTTAGGGTTACTTACTTCCAAGACCAACTATATTTTTTTATATTTTTTTATCTTTTCCCAAGATCCAATCTGATCAATATAGAAATATTGATATACTTCTTTGTAAAATTATTTGTATGTGCATATAAACATACAAATCATTTTAATTCTAATATCAGAGTTTTTTTTCTTTTAGAATAACTCAATTTATTTTAATCTAAAATAACTATGTTTCAGCCACAGTAAAAAGGATTGGAAAGGCCCTCTCTTATTTGAATCTTTGTGCAAATCTACTGTCCAATTCCTGTTTGTTTACTTGTGTTTAACCTTTGTATATTTAATAGAACATGAGAGTTACCTCATAACATTTAAACTTTTGCAAAATTGTTTTTCAAATAGCAAAACAGGAGGTTGTGCATGCTTCTGTGCATCTGTGTGCACATAAACATGTACAACTGCTATTTACTACACCTGAGTTTTCAGGTTGATCAACTTGATTAGGTTAGATCCCTATACTGTCTTGTTATAATTTACTAGCTTTGCTCATTCATTTAAACATATAACTCATGTAAATCTGGGTTCATACTTCTTATGTTTTTTTTTCTCTGCCTATGTGTTTATCCTTACTTTATAATATTTGCAGTTAATTTGTAAATAGGTTCTAGCTTCTAATACAGTCTAATACATATGTATACATTACTAGTTCACATATGCCCTAGTTCTACTACTAACTTTACTTCTCAATTCCTGAAAATTGTATGCTTACAGGTTATAATATAAAGCTAAATACTTTTATCTTTTTCTACTGACAATAGTTCCATCACATGGTAATCTTTTTAAACCATTCATCACATCACAATCAAAGTTTAGCACACTGCAAATATCATTACATAGAAGTCTTTCAGCTAAAATAAAACAAAAGAGCCATTCTCCTACAAAAGTCATAGTTGAGTTAATTAGCAATTTCTCCTTAGCAACACACTTCTGCTCCTTATTACTTAGCTTCCTCCTTTCCTGCATACATCACATGAACTGCTCCACAATGCATATGAAGCACCCATTTGATGCAAGCAACAAACAGGTCAGACTTATGTCTGGTGTAAGTAAAATCATTTGGTAATGCATAAAGACTAATGAGATAGGTTCCATATTCCCTTTTGTTTTTCAGAGGGTAAGTGTTTTACTTAAATAAATCAAATTACTTTCTCATGCTCAAATTACTAAGTATTATAATAGTGGAGTGAATGTACTGCTAAATACATGTATATATGCTTAGACTAATTTTTCATCAGAAATTCTAGTTCAAGAAATCATGATAGTCATCATACAAATCACATAGGTTGATGTTAACACCCAGATTTTTGCACAACATACACATTCAGTTTTCATGGAACTGAGCTAAAGTATCAATCCTGAGTCTACATGTTAGGACTCCCACATACTTCTAGCCTACTTACCCTTGCATGTATGATCACTTCATGTCATTTTTAAGGATCCAGTACTACATTCATGGTTGCACTGGTGCACACTGCCTGGAACTACTACCTAATTTCCAGTACACTACAAGCTATTTGGGCATAACCATGCCATGTGCAAACTCACACCCCAACCTTGATGCAAGCCAACCACTATGTCATACCCATTTCCCTCATACCCAACCTGATAGAGGTGACCTAGTTCCTTAGTTTAATTACTAAGTTTTTTTTTCTTATGACTCAATATGGTCTATGCAGTGTCATACCCAAGACTGTTGTATACTTGACCAATATATGCTAACAGATTTCATACATCCATCAATCCTTCATCCATTCATTCATTCAACAACTAGTCAATTATACTTGTATATCACTTCAAGTCAGTTTTACACAGAGATATATCCTTGGTTAAAGCATAGATTAAAGCACTTTCAAAGAGTGAAATGCTACTGTGGTTTCCAGCAATATGGTTCTCACAATCAATCCACACATTAAAGTGTGTTTGCTTGTTACCCAACCCTATTTCCAGAGAATACTTACTGATGGATTAAGACTCAGCACATGGAAATTCCATTGCACCCTAACCATCTTTTCAGTTGCAAGACATAAGCCAGGGAACCCCTTCCTCTTACTGCCTTGCACCCTACTTTTCTTATTAATTCATGCTTTAACTAAAATATTTCTCAAGTTCGTAAACATATAAATAAATCAGTTGTTATTCCTTCATTAAATTATCATATATAAACAAGCATAGGTTAAGTGACAACAAAGCAATGTAAGTCACAAAATCTCAGAAGCAACAGAAAATTGCTAAACTAAAAATGCATGCAAAACATCAAACAGAAGTTAAAATAAACTAAAGGTTAAATGGCTGCCTTTCATAGGTCTTAATGCCTTGCCAAGTGAAGGTTTACTCACCAAAGTTCTCCTTCCTAAATCTTGGTTCAGGTCTGCCATTGATTTTCGGAACTGCTGCCTATTTTCTTTTTTTTGTTTTCTATATTTTGTTTTTTGGTTCTAACATATAACCGTAGGAGATAATGATGTATATAAGGGAGTTACTATGGTTTTAAGGTTAGTTAAGTAATTTATTTTCATCCGAAATCCCATCACCATTTCTGGTTTCACCCATAGTTCACCCTCTCCACTTTCCTTTTCCCACCATTTCGCCCTTTTCCCTTGTCTTAACTACTTTTGGCAAATTTCTCCACACATTATATGCATGACTTTGGCTCGGGCATTGTTTGTCTTTTCGGGTTTTAATCATGCATATAAACTTATGTGTCTAACTAAATTTGTGTGTGTGTCGATCTATTATTTTGCACAACTTACATTCATGCATTTTCTACCCATACATGCAGCTATGCTCATTTTAATTTATGGGAATTAGGACTAAAACTGCCTATGTTACTTATGCATTATAATTAGGTTAATATAGCTACACTAATAGGTCATGCACTCATTTACTTTGCATTTACCTACAGGGCCTTTACTCACTAATTTACCTTGCTCAGGTAGTATGCTGGATCAGTGTGCACATGCACAAGGGCATGCATACTTATTTACACACAATTGTTTTTCAGAGAAAAAGAAAATTTTTGTTTTCAACTAACTAGCTTTCTTTTACAAAATATTTAAATTATATATATATATGCCTAAACTATGGGCTGTCACATACACCCCTCCTTTAAGAAATTGTGTCCCACAATATAACACTTCTTCCCATGTTTGTCATGTGTTAAAACTAATCGGGCACAAACATTCTTAACTCAACCAAAGCATACATCAAGAAAGCACATTCAACACTGAATATTATATTTAACTAGGTAAATTCAAGCATGAATAATAGACTACCTCTACTCTAATTGTCAGTTGCAAATAGTTGAGGGTACTGGACTTTTATCTTGTCCTCAACCTCCCATGTGCAATCATTAGGGTCTAGACTCCCCTGCACCTTTACAAGTTCAATAGTTTTGTTCCTCAATTTCTTATCTTCTTTAGCTACAATGCCCACTGGCTTCTTCTCATACACCAAGTCTGGTCTGACTTCCACTTTGTTTTGTGACTGAACCACTGATGCTTCATCATGTACACATTTTCTCAATTGTGATACATGAAATACATTGTGTATTCCACTCATTTCTTCTGGCAACTTCAACTTGTAAGCCATCATTCCTATTCTTGCAATGATTTCATATGGTCCTATATATCTTGGGGTTAGCTTCCCTGCCTTGCCAAATCTCAACACCTTCCTCATAGGTGAAACTTTCAAGTACACATAATCTCCTAATTCAAATTCAAGTGGCTTCCTTCTCCTATCTGCATATGATTTCATTCTATCCTGTGCTGCCTTCATTCTCTGTCTGATCAGTGTGATCTTATCATTTGTCTCTTTCACATGATCTGGTCCTAACATCACCTTATCACTTACCTCTAGCCAGCAAGCAGGTGACAAACAAGACCTCCCATATAGAGCTTCATAGGGTGCCATCCCTATACTGTTCTGGTAGCTGTTGTTGTAAGCAAATTCTGCTAAATGAAGGTAGTCTTCCCAATTACCACCATGATTAAGTACACAAGCTCTAAGTAGATCCTCCAAGAATTTATTAACCACTTCTGTTTGACCATCAGTTTGGGGATGGTAGGCTGTGCTCAAGCACAACTCAACCCCCATTGCCTGTTGAAAGCTACTCCAGAACTTTGATGTGAATATGGTGTCTCTGTCACTAATGATAGTGGTAGGAACTCCATGTAGTTTCACTATTTCTTTCATGAAAACTTGTGCCAATTTTGGTGCATTTCTATCACTCTTCACTGGTATGAAGTGTGATGATTTAGTCAATCTATCTACCACCACCCAAATACTGTCATTACCTCTCTTTGATCTTGGCAAGCCATCAATGAAATCCATTGATATGCTTTCCCATTTCCATCTTGGAACTTCCAGAGGTTGCAACAGTCCACTGGGTCTTTGGTACTCAGCCTTGACTTGTTGGCAAGTCATGCATTTTGCCACATATTCACCCACACTCCTCTTCATTCCTTTCCACCAATAGCTCCTCTTTAGATCATGATACATTTTAGTACCACCTGGATGCATGGTGTACTTAGACTTGTGATGGACATCCATGATTTTTCTTTGTAGTGCTTCTGTGTTAGGTACACACAGTCTTCCCTTGTATCTTAAAAATCCTTTTTCATCCAATTCAAACTTGTCAAGCTTTGAACCATTCCTCAACAATTCCTTCTTCTCTCTTAGGGATGCATCCATGTCTTGAGACTGGTTCACTTCTTCCACTAAGTCTGATTTTATTGTGATGAGGCTGAGCTTTCCATAGTGCTCCATGTCCTCATCTAACACCATAGTTTGCTCTCCCATGCTTTCCACTTCTACATCAGTTAGTGTTAATAGCATTTTAAACTCCTCTATCATCAGTGTAGCCAACTTGGCATGTTTCCTACTCAATGCATCTGCCACTCTATTTGCTTTCCCTGGTGTGTACATAATGTCCAAATCATAGGCAGCGAGGAATTCCACCCACCTATGTTGTCTCATGTTCAAATCTTTTTGAGAAAATAAGTATTTCAAAGCTTTGTGGTCAGTATAAAGCTCAAACTTTGCTCCTAGTAGGTAGTGTCTCCAAAGCTTTAATGCATACACCACAACTGCCAATTCCAAGTCATGTGTTGCATACTTGGTCTCACTTGGTTTCAGTTGCCTTGATGCATAGGCTATTACTCTACCATCTTGCATAAGAACAACTCCTATACCTGACCCACATGCATTAGTGTACACTACCATCTTATCATTGTCTTTTGGAATTTTTAGCACTGGTGCTTCCATCAATGCCTTCTTCAATTGGTTGTATGCCCCTTCACACTTCTTAGTCCATAGGAAAGGCTGGTCTTTCCTTGTTAGCTTGGTTAATGGGGTTGCTATTTTAGCAAAGTCTTTTATAAATCTTCTGTAGTATCCAGCCATGCCCATGAATGATCTTATCTCAGTAACACTGCTTGGTTTCTTCCATGCTTGCACTGCCATGACCTTACTAGGGTCTACTGAAATTCCTTCTTGAGAAATTATATGGCCTAAGAATTTTATTTCATTCTTCCAGAAGGAACACTTTGCAAACTTGCTTTAAGGCCTTGTTGCCCTAGTCTACTCAGTACCATGTGCAGATGTTTCTCATGTTCATTAGCTGATTTAGAGTATATTAATATATCATCAATGAAAATCAGTACAAATTTATCTAAATAATCTCTAAAAATCCTATTCATTAAATCCACAAAATAGGATGGTGCATTAGTCAAACCAAATGGCATTACTAAGTATTCATACAAGCCATACCTGGTATTGAAAGCTGTATACTTGATACTTTCTTCTTCCACTTTCATTTGATGGAAACCAGATGCTAAGTCAAGTCTGGAAAATACCTTAGCAGCATTTAATTGATCAAAAAGATCATCAATTCTAGGTAGAGGGTATTTGTTTTTGATGGTGACTGAGTTTAGTTCCCTATAGTCTATGCACATTCTCAAGGAACCATCATGATTCTTAACAAATACTACTGGTGATCCCCAATTTGAACTGCTAGGCCTAATGAAGCCTTTTTGTTCTAATTCTTCTAATTGTTTCTTCAACTCAATCAGTTCCTTATGACCCATTCTGTTTGGTTTCTTAATGACAGGGCTTGTTCTTGGCTTAAGTCTTATTTGAAATTCTACTAGTCTATTATGAGGAATGCCATTCACTTCACCAAACACATCAGTGTATTGGTTAACTATGGGTATCTTCTCTAGGCTTGATTCAACCTCACCACTGTTCAAGTTGAACATCCTGCCCATACCCTTATCTTTGGCTGCATCATACATGACCAAAACTCTTTTGACATCAGGAAGTTGTAATGAGATTGTGGAATTTTCCAAGTTAATGATAGCACAAAAACCCTTTAACCAATCCATTCCCAGTATAATATCCAACTTAGGGTAATTCAACACATATAGTTCTGAAATAAAGGTGTGACCATCCATACATAATTCTACTTGCATGCATTTCATATTTGTAATGCAGGAATTACCTATAGGACTATTAACATGCAATGGCTTATCAACAAAAACACATGTTAACCCTAGTTTCTGAACAATGTCACATGAAATAAAAGAGTGTGTAGCTCCTGTGTCATAAATAACTGATATGGGTATGCCTTTAATGAATAATATACCTTCCACTTGGCTAGGTGCTTCCATGGCCTTGCCCTTCCCTTCAAGTACAGCCACCCTTGCCATTTCTGGACACTGCCTTTTCATGTGCCCCTCTTTACCACAGTTGTAGCACCTAAGAACAGTTGACTTGGGTGCTTGGCATTTGGTTTTTATATGGCCTTCCTTCCCACAGTTGTAACAGATCACTTTAGGTTTCTTATTGTCAGAGCTTGCCACCTTACTTCCTTCTTTGTTCATTGCTTCTCCCTTCTTCTTCTCATATGGGTGTGCTCTATTCTTCCCTTTCTTGTTATTCCTGAAATTCTTGAATTTTTCTCTGGCATTGTCATGCTGCTCAAATGACAATGTCAAGTCCATAACTTGATCAAAGGTTCTGTCTTTGTATGGTAACATGGCTCTACTCAATCCAACATTTAATCCCTGAATGTACCTTGCATTCCTTGAAACTTCATCTGGGATTAGTACTGCCCCATACTTGGACAACCCTTCAAATTTCTGAGTGTATTCAGTGACACTCATAGATCCTTGCCTTAACTTGATAAACTCCTCAAGTAATGAAGCTTTTGCTGAGGCTGGGAGAAATCTGGCTTCTAACATTTCTTTGAACTGATTCCATGTGATCTCTTGCTCTTGCCTGCCTGAAATGATCACTTCCCACCAATCCAAAGCAAGGCCTTTTAGTTGTCTTGAAGCTATTTGCCTTCTTCTCTGGTCATTAACCTGCATATCTGCAAAGATCCTCTCCACTGTTCTTAACCATGTCTGGACACCCATGACATTTTCTGTGCCATCAAAGCTACTGCCTCCTAGGTGTGTATATGTTTTAAGCAATTTAGACAGATCTTCATGTGGATTATCTTCCCTAGGTGCCATTCCATCCCTCAGTATTCTAACAAAATCTTGCATGTTAATCATTGGGGGACCAGCAGCCACTCCAGTTGCTTGTTCAGTACTATTAGAGGATTGGTCATTCTCCCTTTCTCCAGCAGCCTGGGGATTGATTCTAACTGCTCTGGATCTCTATTGAACATTTCTAATGTAGTTAGTTCTTATTCATATTCACTACTTTACTTTTAAAACTAGCAGTGAACTCATTCATTCATAATAAGTAAAGCAACCAAAGCAAACAACAATCAATGCAAACAATGCACACAGATTCAATCAAGTATTTGTTTTAGCTATGTATTTGATAACATAGCTCTGATACCAACTGAAGCCACCCTCTCTAACTTGCCATTCTATTTGAAGGGCTCAATTTGGTTTATGCTAAATTCATGGTTACTTACTTCCAAGACCAACTATATTTTATTTATTTATTTATTTTTCCCAAGATCCAATCTGATCAATATAGAAATATTGATATACTTCTTTGTAAAATTATTTGTATGTGCATATAAACATACAAATCATTTTAATTCTAATATCAGAGTTTTTTTTTCTTTTAGAATAACTTAATTTATTTTAATCTAAAATAACTATGTTTCAGCCACAGTAAAAAGGATTGGGAAAGGCCCTCTCCTATTTGAATCTTTGTGCAAATCTACTGTCCAATTCCTGTTTGTTTACTTATGTTTAACCTTTGTATATTTAATAGAACATGAGAGTTACCTCATAACATTTAAACTTTTGCAAAATTGTTTTTCAAATAGCAAAACAGGAGGTTGTGCATGCTTCTGTGCATCTGTGTGCACATAAACATGTACAACTGCTATTTACTACACCTGAGTTTTCAGGTTGATCAATTTGATTAGGTTAGATCCCTATACTGTCTTGTTATAATTTACTAGCTTTGCTCATTCATTTAAACATATAACTCATGTAAATCTGGGTTCATACTTCTTATGTTTTTTTCTCTCTTCCTATGTGTTTATCCTTACTTTATAATATTTGCAGTTAATTTGTAAATAGGTTCTAGCTTCTAATACAGTCTAATACATATGTATACATTACTAGTTCACATATGCCCCAGTTCTACTACTAACTTTACTTCTCAATTCCTGAAAATTGTAGGCTTACAGGTTATAATATAAAGCTAAATACTTTTATCTTTTTCTACTGACAATAGTTCCATCACATGGTAATCTTTTTAAACCATTCATTACATCACAATCAAAGTTTAGCACACTGCAAATATCATTACATAGATGTCTTTCAGCTAAAATAAAACAAAAGAGCCATTCTCCTACAAAAGTCATAGTTGAGTTAATTAGCAATTTCTCCTTAGCAACATACTTCTGCTCCTTATTACTTAGCTTCCTCCTTTCCTGCAGACATCACATGAACTGCTCCATAATGCATATGAAGCACCCATTTGATGCAAGCAACAAACAGGTCAGACTTATGTCTGGTGTAAGTAAAATCATTTGGTAATGCATAAAGACTAATGAGATAGGTTCCATTATTCCCTTTTGTTTTTCAGAGGTTAAGTGTTTTACTTAAATTAATCAAATTACTTTCTCATGCTAAAATTACTAAGTATTATAACAGTGGAGTGAATGTACTGCTAAATACATGTATATATGCTTAGACTAATTTTTCATCAGAAATTCTAGTTTAAGAAATCATGACAGTCATCATACAAATCACATAGGTTGATGTTAACACCCAGATTTTTGCACAACATACACATTCAGTTTTCATGGAACTGAGCTAAAGTATCAATCCTGAGTCTACATGTTAGGACTCCCACATACTTCTAGCCTACTTACCCTTGCATGTATGATCACTTCATGTCATTTTTAAGGATCCGGTACTACATTCATGGTTGCACTGGTGCACACTGCCTGGAACTACTACCTAATTTCCAGTACACTACAAGCTATTTGGGCATAACCATGCCATGTGCTAACTCACACCCCAACCTTGATGCAAGCCAACCACTATGTCATACCCACTTCCCTCATACCCAACCTGATAGAGGTGACCCAGTTCCTTAGTTTAATTACTAAGTTTTTTTTCCTTATGACTCAATATGGTCTATGCAGTGTCATACCCAAGGCTGTTGTATACTTGACCAATATATGCTAACAGATTTCATGCATCCATAATTCCTTCATCCATTCATGCATTCAACAACTAGTCAATTATACTTGTATATCACTTCAAGTCAGTTTTACAACGAGATATATCCTTGGTTAAAGCATAGATTAAAGCACTTTCAGAGAGTGAAATGCTACCGTGGTTTTCAGCAATATGGTTCTCACAATCAATCCACACATTAAAGTGTGTTTGCTTATTACTCAACCCTATTTCCATAGAATACTTACTGATGGATTAAGACTCAGCACATGGAAATTCCATTGCACCCTAACCATCTTTTCAGTTGCAAGACATAAGCCAGAGAACCCCTTCCTCTTACTGCCTTGCACTCTACTTTTCTTATTAATTCATGCATTAACTAAAAATATTTCTCAAGTTCGTAAACATATAAATAAATCAGTTGTTATTCCTTCATTAAATTATCATATATAAACAAGATAGGTTAAGTGACAACAAATCAATGCAAGTCACAAAATCTCAGAAGCAACAGAAAATTGCTAAACTAAAAATGCATGCAAAACATCAAACAGAAGTTAAAATAAACTAAAGGTTAAATTGCTGCCTTTCATAGGTCTTAATGCCTTGCCAAGTGAGGGTTTACTCACCAAAGTTCTCCTTCCCAAATCTTGGTTCAGGTCTGCCATTGATTTTCTGAACTGCTGCCTATTTTCTTTTTTTCTTTTTCTATATTTTGTTTTCTGGTTCTAACATATAACCGTAGGAGATAATGATGTATATAAGGGAGTTACTAGGGTTTTAAGGTTAGTTAATTAATTTATTTTCATCAGAAATCCCATCACCATTTCTGGTTTCACCCATAGTTCACCCTCTCCACTTTCCTTTTCCCACCATTTCTCCCTTTTCCCTTGTCTTAACAACTTTTGGCAAATTTCTCTACACATTATATGCATGACTTTGGCTCGGGCATTGTTTGTCTTTTTGGGTTTTAATCATGCATATAAACTTATGTGTCTAACTAAATTTGTGTGTGTGTCAATCTATTATTTTGCACAACTTACATTCATGCATTTTCTACCCATACATGCAGCTATGCTCATTTTAATTTATGGGAATTAGGACTAAAACTGCCTATGTTACTTATGCATTATAATTAGGTTAATATAGCTATACTAATAGGTCATGCACTCATTTACTTTGCATTTACCTACAGGGCCTTTACTTACTAATTTACCTTGCTCAGGTAGTATACTGGAACAGTGTGCACATGCACAAGGGCATGCATACTTATTTACACACAATTGTTTTTCAGAGAAAAAGAAATTTTTTGTTTTCAACTAACTAGCTTTCTTTTACAAAATATTTAAATTATATATATATATATGCTTAAACTATGGACTGTCACACTAACTCCACCCCCTCTCCTCTTCATTCATTTTCATTTCTTAATGCACTCTAGCTCAAGAGAAAATGGAGGAAGAGATTGGAAATTAGAATTCCAAAACCCTAGTTTGTTTAGGAAAGATCAACTTCAAGCTAGAAATCAAGGAGAAGCTTAGGTAAGCATCCTCTTCATCTTCTCCATCTCTATCTCTCTTCAATTTCAGAAATTCCTAAACCCTAACTTAGGAAATATTTGCTTATTAGCTTAGATTGGAGCTTCTAGAGGTGTATTGAAGAGGAATTGGCCTTTTCTTTGTTTTAAAGCTTCTCATTCGTGTTTTTGAGTTTTAAAGGTGAGTTTTTTTAACTCACATCTACGTCTATAACTATCATTGTTGTTAGGTATGAATTCCTAACATCTATTCATGTTCAATTGCTTTTGATTTGAATTGATTTGATGAATTTTCCAAATTTTGGTGTTTTGGTCCAATTTTATGAAAATCCTTCTATGGATGTTTGGACATTGATATTTGGGGTGTATCGAAGAGCCTTTAAGGCTGGGTTGTCGCTTGGCATAAATCCCTAGTCGTCGTTGCTTGTCCGATCGCTTCCGAAATGAATTGGCCATCATTGGCCTAGGTTCAATCTGTGCCTGAGCTTCAGCTCAGACGTTTGGTATAAGGATCAGACGTCTGAGGATGAGGAATAAATATTCCAGACGTTCAGCTCAGACGTCTGACCTTTCTTTCCAGATGTCTGGGAGATCCAGACGTCTGAGCTTGCTTCCCAAACGTCTGGGTGATCTGGAATAGAACTTCCAGTACCTCAGTTCAGACGTCTGATTTACAGGGTCAGACGTCTGGTTACGGTTCAGACGTCTGCCTTGTAATTTCAGACGTTTGGAATCTTTCTGGATTATTTCCAGATAACAAATCCAGACGTCTGGATTCTAAACCAGATGTCTGGAACTGTGCATTTTTCCTATTTTAGGCTATTTTGTGTGGATTTCCAATTTTAATCGGTTTTTGTTGATCCAGATAGTTGTTATCACTTATTATCGACTTTGATGACTTCTTTCTTTGGATTTTAGGGAATATCCGTTTGACGGATTTGATATCGATTTTTATGGATTTAATTCACATCGTCGTACGTGAATTTTCGATGATTGATTGTTTTTACAATCATTTCTGTGGTTTGTCACTTTAAAATACAAAGGTTTCTATACTAGTAGTAAATATTCAAACTCTTTCACAAAGATGATTCCAACTCTATTTTTAATACAAATCTCATTTTTAAAACCGTTTTCCAATCTATTAGTATATACAAACCTTTACCTCATTCGTATGAGAAATCTAATTAAACGGCTTAGCAAAACAAGTGGTATGAAACGCTTGCGTTTACTTTGTCGGTTAATTCTTAGACTTGTTCGATTGAAATCTTGTGACAATTTTCGAGTGGAATCTACAATTTGTTCGTAAATATTTAAGTTAAGCCAATGGTTATGGGACATGAAGCTAAACTCATTTATTTACTAGCTTAATGTAACTGACACTTCTTGATGATCGATGATGATCATTTTATGGTTTAGACTAGCGATTTGTCATATCCTTTCCACAACCCTACTTGTAACGACCCCGAATTTTAATTAAATTTAAATTGATAATTAATTGAATCTTTGAATTAAAAATTGTGAAATAAATTGATAAATTGACTCAAGTTTCCCCGAAATCAAATAAAAAATGTGTTAAATCATTTAGAGTTAAATATTGTATATATGTGTGAATATATGTGTATATGTGATTTGGATTTAAATTTCAAGTAAATGGTTTGAAAATAAATATAAAAAAATTTGGAAATTTGACACAAGTATAAAAATAAATAATTTTGAATTTATAATTGATAAAAGTAGAAATAAAAAACAAATATACATATCTTAATCTCATGTTAATAAATCAATACAAAATAGTACACATAGAATAGACTACCAAAATAATAAAAGAAAATAAAATAAAATTAAAGTTCACTTATATTATAAGATAATAAGATTTAAGAAGAAAAAATATATAAGATAAATTATGAAAGAAAATAAGTGTATGGAAGTTTTGTACAAAGTAATAAGACAAAGCAAAGAAAACACATTCAAATAAGAAAAGAAAATGTGTATGCAAACAAAAGAAAGAAACAAGTGTGAAAGCTTGTAAAAGAAGCACATCAAACTAGCTCATATTGTACATCCGAAGTCAACAAGTATAAACAAATGAAGACATCAAAAATATATTCAAGTTTGAACAAAGACTTTAGAAAATAAAATAAGCAAAGTTGTACAACATCAATTAATGCAAGCCAAAGTTTATCATCTCAGCCACCACACATATTACCATCAGCCACCAAAAGAAGAAAGAAAAATCTGATGAATTGTACAACTAGAAACAAAATAAAATATATTTGTACAAGCCTAATTAATATCAGCCACCATTGAATAGAAATATCTCTGCCCATTCTTGTACAAACCCGTATATCACTTGGACAAATATTATCTCCACCCTATAACTCATTTTCTTATATCAAACTCTTCATCCCATTCTCGTTCCATCAAGCTAAGTAAACTCTAAAGTTATAACATCTTAATAACTTAAACCAAATCAAACATCATTCAACATAAACAACAATACAAGCAAGACAAACCAGAGATCAAGAAGAAGAATTTCAACTTGCAAATTACAACCTGTTTCAAGCATAAAAGAAGCTCTGTTCTTCTTCCTCTGGAAACAATGGTGAGCAAACTCCTATTTTTAGAAGCTTAACCTGTTTTGATATCTTGATTCTTGTGAGTATCTTTGAAATTTGATGAGAAATCTGCTGATATGTTTATATTTTTGGTTGCATGTCTGTATATATGCATTGATGTGTGCATATCTATTCTGTTCTTAGTAACAGGATTCTAATCAAGAAAAAAAATCCAATATCTCTTCATATAATTGATGTTATGCCATGATCCTTAAAGAAAATTTATTTATATTAACCTAATGCTATTTTTGAAAATATTTATAAGTAAAATCAGTAAGATATTTTACTGGAAAGAAAAATTTACAGTGAAACTTTTTAAATCTGAAAAATCAATATTCTTAGATTCATGTTTTGATTTGATAATTGGATTCACACTAGAATATGATGAATTTTAAGGTAGAAATCATGATTTATAAGTTTGGGGACGTCGAGAATTCTCGAGTTGAACGGAAAAGACATTTTTGTCAAAATCCGTCAATAGGCAAGTTTATATTCGTCGTGCTATGGTCGGAAGGTAGTTCGAGCATCGATGTTCAGGGGAAAAATGGTAGACGATTTTCTGGTTCGTCATGGCATCGGCGATAGTCCAATTTAGTGTTAAGCCCTAGTTTTATCTGGTCGTGGAAGATTCGACGTTGTGGGTTCTTCGTTGCATCGAGCTTGGCCAGATTTGGAGGGGACGTATCTGAGACGTGGAGGTAGGCGTAGGCGAAGGCCCAACGATTCTGGTGGTCGGAATTGCCGTGACGAGGAGGATTTTGGTGAGGTCGAGCGTTCCAGTTTCGACTAGAGGACTTTATTCTGGTTAGAGTTTGCGATGATCGTTCGAAGGTCGGGGTCGTATGTGAGGGCGATCGACGACGTGCTCGTGGTGTCGCCGGAGGTGGTGACGCCGTTGATGATTTGTGCACATGCACAGCAGTGGGTTTATATCTGGAGGTCGGGTTCATGAGTAACTCGAGTAGATGCTCGAGTAGGTAGGAGGGTTGCCTCGGGTTGGAACCTGAGCTCGTGAGTCTAATTCTTTCCAGTTTTAGCAGAGTTTATAGTAGAAGAGAATACTCGGGAAATGGTGAGGAACTTGGGGTGGACTGGAAGTAAACTGGAGATTTAATCGGGTAGTTAGTTTTTAAAATTTTAAGTCTAAAAAAAAAATTAAGTTTAAGCTAAGCGACTTAAACAAGTCTAAGTATTAATGGATTAATTAATGTTTGAAAATTTAAGTTAAGAATTTATTTTAAGACCTCATTAAGTTAACACTTAAGAATGTTTTCAAATCTCAAAATAGTATTTTAATTAAGTAGTTAATTTAAGATAAGTGTTTGAAATTCAATTAACATTTAAGCTTTTAAGTCTGTAATAATTTGATTTCAAAGTTATTGAGGAAGATTTTTAAAATGATAAGTAAGAAGGAAATTTAGATAAATGATTATTATTTAATTAATTGATTGATTTAAAAAGGTAATCAAGGAGTGATAAATTAATTAAAAGATAGTAATTAATTTATATAGGTGCAGGATTAATTTGTTTGTGTAACAAATTAAATGCTACTTACTTAATGTAATTAAGCAATAATTAATTCAAGGATAATGTGATAAGTTAATTAAGGTAATTAATTCGAGATAATTAATTTAAGTTAAAAGTTAATTAACTACTGAAAATGATTTAAAGATAATTACTTAGTTAAAAGAAATTAATTAATGGTTAGTATTAATTAAGTAATTAAGATTAATTTCTTATTATGATTAATTAAGGATAATTTATCAAATGGAGATTAATTAAGGATCAATTAATAATTGAGATTAATTAAGAGTAATTAAGAATAATTTAATTAATTAAGGTGATTGATTAATTAATTTACATCAAATGATCTGTAATTAATAAATCAGGATTGGATAATAAATTCATAAGTAATTAATTTAATTGGAAATAAATTGAATTAATTAGGATTAAATAATTAATTAATCCTGCTTATAAATGATCATTGAATGCTTGACTTTACTTATGAATGATTGTATTGTATGAGATGCCTTGAATTGATTGTCCTATCTGATCTGTGATATTTTGTTCTGTGGATTGAGCTATGTATAATTTGTTCATTTATTTGTGATACATATATATATATCTGTGATCTATGATCTGTGAATGAAAGGATAAGCGTTATCGTTATACCGCTTATCAACTATATTTCTGTATTATGATATGTGATGATTGAATGATGTTGCACTACTGTGTGAAACCCCTGGACCACACTTTTACACACACAAATATGGATTTCACGTGGAAATCGGTTAAGTCACAGATGATTTAAATTTAATGTTTTTGAAATTGAAATTTTAATTTCAATTGATTTTGAAAATGGATTTGGGTTAAATGTTAAAGCTTTTGAAAAGGAGTTTTTAAGATAAAAGTTATTTTGAATAACTTGATAAAGTTTTGGAATTTAAATAATTTGACTTAAATTTGAATTCAAAATTTGAAATTGAATTCTATGATTTGAAACTAGGGATTAAAGATGTTATACTAGTTATATATGGGTTAAACCATTTTTAAGGTATTGATTTGGGAATTTGAATTTAATTCAAGGGTTTTAACTCATGCAAATATAACTGGATTTTTTCGAAACGAAAACTACTTGTTTTCAAATAATAATAGCTTTCATATAAGAAATGAATTTCCAATTTGAATTAAAGGAATTTCAAGTTTGAATTGAAAAATGGTTTTCCAAGTTATGAGTGAATTCTTTTTGAAAGCTATGAATTGAATCTGTTTATTTTTAACAGATTTAAAATGGTGATTTGTTTAAACCATTAGAAGTGAAACTGTTTTGAAAGCTATGAGTTAAATCTTTGATTTAAAGATTTAACGAGTTAATCCAATTGAAATGGAAATTAATTTGGAAAAAATCTGTAAATGAATCTTTTGTTTAAAACATTAAAGTGTGGAAATTGTTTAAACCATTGAAGGTTGTTAAAATGAATCTTTTTGTAAAAAGATTAGAATGGTAACTTGTTATTAAACCATTTGAAAAGAAAGTTTGGGTTTAAGTTGTGACTTAACTAAAATTCCATTATCCATATATTTTGTAAATATTACGCTCATTATTCGGGTTAGCCGGGAGAGGACCTTTGTGTCATATAACCCATTCCGAATAAGTGATACGTCGTATATGGATCGCAATTGAAGACCGGTGTTGAAGACCGGGTATTTGCGAGAACGATAGGATAACCTATCGATTGTCTCTGCACTGGGTAGCTCCCGGTATAGAGATTCCCTAAGTGATGGGAAATCCGATCAGGTCTGTGAATACCCGGATTGCAAGGGCTTCTTCGGAAGTGCCTTCGGTTCTGTTCGAACCCGGAACAGACTTGTATGGTTACATGTCTAACATTACACTTTGAGATATAAAGCTGATTTCTTTCAAATACATTTCTGTTTGGTGGCGGAGAATTTATTCTCTTAGCTTAACACCCTTCTCTGAGACGTACGAGCTCAGAGGTTATGTAGTTGAAGGTTATCAGCGATATACTCCCAATTTGGTAATGTGGCATGCTGAGTGTTGCTGTGTGTTGATCATTTATTGATCATTTGTGATCAAAGCATGGCTTTGTGAAAAAGCGTAGCTTTGTGGACGAGACCTCATCGAATCTCACAGACCGGAAATGGTCGAAACGGGAATGATGCGGCAAGGTTATGAGGGTCGCGCCCTTTAGGGTATGTCATTTCCTTCTGGAAAAGGGTGGTATCATGGTATTGAGCCCAGATACTTACTCATGTGGACACACTATATTTATTACCGTGTGATGTTGGTTATCGAGGGCCCTCGGATAAAGGTGCCAAAGGACCGGGAGGTGGCATATTCGTGTAGTAGTTACCTAGTTATAGAGGTAACCCGGCCTTGTGTTGGCAGAGAGCAGTTGTCTCTCGGGACGTCCATCCAGAGGCGTACCCATGTGGTAGTAGGAAGTTCCTTAGCCTGACCATTTGTTGGAAATCCATCTTCCAATACGAACCTTGTACGGTTTTAGTTGTAGAACCTGCTATTTAACATAGCAGCTATAGTAGGCATAATATAATGGTACCTATGCTGGCTAAGATTAATATTGTATTTTCGAAATGTTTTCTGCACTATGCACTAGTAATAATATCAAAAGAGTTTTCCTTGCGTAGTAAGCATGTTTGACTATCATAAGAAGAAATCTCCTCCAATTCTGCGTTTGCATTGTGTGTGTGGCGGGAGGTCTTATGGTAGTTTCATTTTCCAAAAGCATTGCGGGTTTCAATGTTTAAAATTCTTTTGTTTTTGTTTTAAAGATAAACTGTTTTTGTTGCTCACACCAGTCCCATGACTGACTCGGAGTTTATTGTTCCCTTCCTAAACTCTGGGTGCCCACAATTTTCCACACGGACAGTCTAGAGTTGGGTTTCTTTTTCAGATAGTCAGGTTTAGTAGATTATCTGGAGCTGGTTCAGTGTCTAGAGTTCATGCACTGAGTTTGCTTATCTTTGTGGATGGTGATGGAGGTTCGAGCTAGATGTTGGAGTCGTTGGACTCATTCTCTTTTCAGATCATTTGGAGTCATCTCTTCTACTGATATTTTTCCGCTGTAGCATTGTATCATATCTCTGATATTGCTGTGTATTATTGATATCATTGTTGTATATCATTCTGAATATTGTATTCATTGAAGTTGTATATGATATCATTTATTTCTTTCTTCCGCTGTGTTGTTTACTTAATTGTGTTATAAGCTCCGGCACGATTCAAATTTCAACGGTTGAATCTGCGGCATTCAGGTACAATTGGAGTACGGATGTCGATTTTCGAACGCTGAAAATTCGTATCGTGACACTACTTGCACATGCACACGTGCTTTCCTTACGTGCATGTTATGATAGTGTTCCATTTTCCTTCTCACTCTGCTATTCTAATTGATAAAGCATGTGATGTTTCATATATATACACAAATATAAAAATTTATTTTCCGATGTGGGACTAATATGTTTGCTCCTATCTTCAACAAATAATGTACCTCAACATCTTTCTCCCATGGGGAGGGGGAAGTCATAGGAAATGAAGGTGGTGTTGACTATGGGTGGGAAAGACGTAGGAAATTTCTACCCCAGATAAGGTTGTAGGTTCCATACCTTTCCTACTACTATTTTTCTCATATAATAATAAGAGCATAAGAATAGTTTAGGAATTTTCTACGTCTTTCCTACGTCCCCTTATTCTCCCTACATATTGTTTTAATAAGTGTCATTAAACATATTTTTTCCCTGAATTTTTTTCTTTTATAACATATTGATCCATCTAAAATTTAAAATACTAAAAAATAACACTCATTTTTAATTAGTTAAGCGTAATTTATTAAATAATAAATATTATTTATATATATCAGCTATCCTTTTAAATACCGAACAATTAAAATACTTGGCATAATTTTTATATATTTCTAGCACTTTTTTATGATATAAAATTATTTATTTCCAATTAAATAATATTTAAAAGAATTAAATAAAAATATGTTTGTTGCTTTAAAATTTAGCCTAGGGTATATTGGATAATACTTTAAACATGTTTTTGCTTGGCTCGGTCTACACTGTTTGATTTTGAACGAACCGTGTAGTTTTTGATTAAATAATTGAACGAGTCAAATATGTTAAAAGCACAAATAACTTTATATTTTCGACAAATAATTAAATAAAACATCTGTATTATTTTTAATTTTTAATTAGAAATAATACTATTAATAAATTTTTATTAATTTTTCATCTAAATTCTCTTAACCATTACAAATTTGAAGGGTTAAAAGTATTGAAATGATTCCAAATTTTACATAGATGATCTTGGTAATAAATATAATATATCTATAAAAATTCATTTTGATACAAACCTTTTAACATAAAAAAATAGAGGAGAGACTGAATGGGTTTTTTATAAAAAGGAACTCGATCCCTCCCCCTATAATGCATTTCATTTTTTTGTATTGTAACCGGTTTCTAAAAATAATGCAAGCCAATTAAAAAAATTGCAACAATATTTATTATAATAAATCTCGGTAGAATGTAAATTTGTATTTTGTTCATTGTTCTTTATATATTCATTTTTTTGTTTATTTGTTGTTTGAGCTGGATTATATTGATTCTTTATTGTATTACATTATAGAGAACTGAATTTAATTATATGCATCACAAACTAATTTTTATTGCAATTTGACGAGAGTGATTTACGTTTTACATTTTGTAATCCAATATTTATAGTTCTTTATCAAGTATTTGCATTATATATAGTGCAGTCCAATTTTCATAGTGTGAACATGATTTTCTTGCGTTATATTCGTGCAACTTTATCAATACCAGCTTGAGTTACATATATATTGCATTTCGATTTTCATATTAATTATTCTATTTTTTCTAGCATTGTATATTGTTCAATCCAATATTTATTATACTTTAGCGGTAGTGGATTGTATTATATACAGTGCAACGAAATTTATAATACGATGATATCTAGTTTAATCGTATATCTTAGTATTCAATTTTTTTTATTTTTTAGTTAAGATAAATAGCTAAATTGGTTTTTATATATAAAAAATCAATACAATCGTATTTTAGTCATTTTAATAGAGTTGGGGGTTGAATTGTATTATGATAGGTGAGAGGTCTTTTTAATGTATCTTATACCATATATTTTATTAGTGGATCTCTCTTAATATTTCCCTTATTTTCTCATAATTTTAGAATTAAAATACTCCACTCTCGTTAATGCACTAACCTTAAGCATCCTTTATTTGATGAGCCCACCCCTTAAGTTCGAACCCAAGTAAGCACAGTTTATACAGTATATTTCTGAATTACTTAACTCTCATTGATGACCTCTATTTAAGCAAGACTAATGTTGGAATCTTACCATCCTCATTATATCAAACACATTTTAGAATTATAAGTTCAATAGTCCAACTTTACTTCTTTCCTTTTGATCTCTTCTTACTTTACAATTTCTACTAAAACCGGAATTCAAATCCTACAATATTATAGTAATTTTTAATAAGTTTGCATGATCCATTTTAGCATTTATTGGTTCTATCTAAGAAATTACAAACATTATTAATAAAAATAAGTACCTTTAAAAAATGTATAATACAATTAATAAGAATGAAAAAAATCAATTAATGTAAAAAGTAATAAATATCAATAAAATATAGTGATTAACGAATCTTTATATATTTTTTCTTCAGTTTATGAGTTATTATTTTCATTTTGATGGAAATGGATTGTTTAAATGATTAGGATATATATAATTTGTATTGTATATTTGTTTGTTTAGACTATATTTTATTACTACGTTCTTTCAATATGCAAATTGTGATATATTTAAGAAAGTTTAGGTTCAACGAAGAATGTGGAAAACAAAGTTGAATTTACAATTATTAGTTGTTGGGTCTTAGAATATTTTTATATATTGATACCATTTATACTGCCTTTTATCTTAACTATAAATAATTAAGTGGTTACCATTATATTGGTAAGGATGGAATTTTACCATATATTTAATTATACTAATAGCGTTATATATTTTCTTACATTTTAACTATAATATTTTAAGTGTTTTGTATTATTTTGGTGGAAATGGAACTTTATGATGGATTATATTCATTATTGTAAAAGATCTTATTATTCCAAGTTGAAAGAGATAAATGTGTTTTCACAGTATAAGCTCTATAATTTTGATTAAGTTTACTGTTTATTAATAGCGGATGTGGTTTTTTTTCTTCTTTAGTTTCTTTTTTCCAAGACAATTAGGTTTTAACAGTCCCTTATCATTTTTTATTCAATACTTTAATAAAGGTGTGAGGCATATACGCCTCAACAGCTACATCAAATAAATTCCCATTTTAACACACATGACAAGCTTGGACTCCATCTTTCCACACAAATTCAAACTTCCTATATAATATTTCAACACAGAAGACATGTCTTTCAAAATGAGGCATTACACTTGTATCATTATTTAAAAGATAAAAAATGAAGCATCACATTGTACCATTAGCTAAAACATGTAATCTCTAGCAAAATCTTCCAAACACCTAGTTGCAAGGTCTACTACCAACTAATGCACTAATCACACCCAAACAACATCGAGATTATGGAAAGAACATCGAAAGAATTATTATAAGCATAACTTCTATGCATATATCTTTGATAAACTCATAGAAGACACAACTATTGAAAACTATATTTGTTAAAACTCATTATTGAAACAATTGGAATATTTACAATATATAACATCTTACAAGTTCTTAGTGCTATTATGGTCTTATTATTTGAAGGAAGTTTAAGAATATCTATAAAGCAATGCCCTATAATACATATGTTATCTCATTTATAGAATGAAGAATGCAGCTTGAGATCAATCATTATGATTTGGACAGTAAAATAAAGGCATATCATATGTTTAATTTCAATGTATTTATATTCAACGCTAATTTCATTCTACATTCTCAATGCAATAAACTGATTATATACTACGGTTTTTAACATATTTTGTAGTGTTTTCTTCGAAATCCAATTGTTGCTACCATAATGACATCTAAATTGTTTTTCTATACAATTTTTACATGACATGTGCATAACATTGGTTCACACTTGTTAAATCTTATTGTAGGGACCTCTAACAAATTCCCTTAAACAAAATATTAATCAATGTCCAATCATGCTTACATTATGGATAAATTTTAATTTTAAAAATACATTATAGGAAAATGTATAGATAAAATGATTGTAGAGACAGTTTTCAGCAAGAGAAATATATTCAAGGAGATTGAAAGTAAATAAGATGAGTATTGAATGTGTAGATGTAAAAAGTTACCATTAAGGACAATATTTTAAAATATGCGTCAAATGATATTGAAAGCAAGAAAACATAACAACTTTAAAGTTGAAGAAACATATAGTTTCTTCTGAACTTAGTTTTAAATATATTTATCTACCAAATTTTCCAATAAGAATTGAATATATATATATATATATCTGTGTGTGTATGTTTGTCAATATCGAGTTCGAACTCACAACCTCTTGATATCTTCTATTTAGAGAATTTTCAAAAATATTAATTAACCAGAAATGCCCTTAAACTTATGTATATCAATCTATCAAATAAAAATGTGTGATAATAAAGATATTTCAACTATTAATAAAGAAATGCCCTTAAAATTATGTATGTCAATGGATTAATTAGATTTAGATAGTTGAAAACCCAAATCCAAACCTGTTTACTATTGTCATAACTCAAGTCAAGTGGGTATTTCAGTCCATTGCCCAACTAACCATTGGTTTTAGGATAAAAACTTGAATGCCAGGTACAAAATATTAATGTTAATCTTTGGAGTATATTGTATAAAACCTGGTAACAATGGTGGCTATCTGCTCCCAGGGTTTCGAATCTACTTTTATTCCTTTTTCTCAACTAATCTTCTTATTAAATTTTAATTTTTTGTTTCAAATCGGCATTTTTATCTTATGGAGCCGAAAAGGAAGGCAATGGAGATAGGTGCGGAAGTGTAGAGCGGGGTCAGGGGAATAGATGAAGGGGATTGGAAAACAATCTAGGGCCAAAAAAGACTGTTAAATTCATATGCGACGGCTATCAAATTTGATCAGCAAATAGCCAGATTTGTGAAGGGAAAGGAAGAATATGCGCAATTTGTTATCTCGACGGATGCTAAGAAAGTACTTTATAGTGAAGCAGTGAATGACGTATCCAACAATAACTCAGGAGATCTTCAACTGTTTTTTGTTAAACCAGATGATACTAATTGACTGAAGATAGGATTACATACAAAGAAGGTGGCGACTAAGTGTTACTCAAAAATTTCATAAGTATGAAGATAGAATGTGAAACACCCCACACCCCTTAGTATACCCTAAAAGGGCACACAAAAAGATGTGGTGCGATGTTGGTATAGCTAAAACTTACAGAGACTAAGATTCACCAGGTAAAATAAATAAAACAGCGGTAACATTTAAAACAATAACTTGTTTATAAATCAAACTTCATAAAATAAGTCATAACCAAAATAAGTCTCAAAATACCAAATACATATGTCTTATGAAAAACACCATCTTAGTCACAATATCAGAGTACATAAATAAAACCATCCCTCTCAACAGTACCAGTACATCCAGACTAAAATAAAAAGAAAACTGGAATAGAAGAAGAAAAATACATGAATAATCTCCAAGAATGTCACTCCTGGAAAGCTGAAAGTCTACTGCCCTTGTCTCTGCTGGCCTATGGGGGAAAAGGGGAAAATAGAGGAGTGGGTTAGAGTAAAAGTCTGGTGAATGAAAGTAATTACTAGTATTCTTAAGCAAGGTAAAGATAATAGACTTTGCAATAGTTCTAGTATAAAAGGAAATAAAGGAAAAGATAAAGCTGGAATAAAATATGGTTTAACTGTTTGCTTTGCTTAGATAGGTTGATTAGATTGTTTGCACTTGCCTTAGATAACTGCTTTGATTAGGTTGAATTCCTAATCCTACTTTAATTAGGCTGAAACCCTAATTCTACCTTTGATTGGCCTTCTATCTCTGATGTGCCTACTGCGGACTAGATCCATCCTGTTGGTCCCTACGCAAAAGTCACCTACTAAGCGCTTGGAATTCAATAACGACTTATCAGCCTGCACTGTGGCCGCACGCTCGATCACCATTAGTCTCGCGATATCTGTTGCACCCTCTTTTGACCTCTTATTTACCATAGCTCCAGCATAAGCGTGCCCTAGCCTCACCTCTACTATTGTGAGACCACCTGTGTCTGACTGAAGGGAATGCTGTTGGTATGGGTCCTAACAAACAAAATCTAGTTGCGCCCCTTGCCCAAATCCCCTTGATTTGAGCTTCTATTTATTGACCACTTATTTACCATCACTTCAGCATAAGCGTGTCCCAAGGAAAATGCTGCCGGTATGGGTCCTACTTTAATCTTTTCTTATTAACTTAGTATAAGTCTGTTTAAATAACCCTCTACTGTTATCCTTGCTATATTTGCTTATTAACTTATTCTAAGTCTTAAAAATAAGCCTTTTCTGTTTTCTCTAATTATAACCTGTGTGTTATAATTTTGCTTATTTACTTAACCCAAGGTCTAAGTTTAAAAATAAGCTACTTCTTGCTATTTCTTCTATTTTCTCTTTTTAGTTATAATTACATGTTATAACTATGCTTGCAAAATTCTTAAATTTGCCTATTTCAGTCTATGTCCAATTTATTACAGTTCTTCTTATTTTACATCCCATTTTCTGTAAATTCAGTGTTCTTATAATTTTAGTCCAATTAGCATCTTATTTTCTATTATCTAATCCATTTGCGTTAAAAGGAAATTGAAAGAACAACATTTACAGAATAAATCCCAATGTAGAATAGATGTAAATAAAACGTAAATAACAGTACATAACTGTAAATACCGTATATAATTGTAAATAATTGGAAAAACTATAATTAATAGTAAATAATTGCAAATAACTGAAATAGAATAGCTGAAAGAAAATAGACTGGAAAAAAATCTAAAATAAACTGTAAATAAACATGCAAAAAGGTAATCCCAAAATTGTAGAAAAACTACAACTACTGGAAACCCTATTATTTTAAATTACTTAAGAATCTAAAATAATTACTTAAACACTCACCTGTGGTTCTTAGCTTTTCCCTTTGGCCTTTCTGGATCCACTTAAAGAGTATAAAATATTTTTAATTAAAAAAATCTTCTCTTGGGAAAAATATTCCTTTTAGGGTCCAGCCTCACGCAATGAACCCAGATGGAGAAAATCTGAATGAGAAAAATAGCTAGGCCTAGGGTTTTATTTATAGTATCACTTGTGGACCTTAGACCATTGGATTTGGAGATTAAATCTGGTGCAACCACGTCATAGGCTCGATAGGAACCGTCGGACGGAAGCACAGACAAACGAGATGAAGCGAAAATAGCAAAATGACGTGTTCGAACAAAGTTACGTAAGAGAATGCATTCTTGGTTTGGCGGGTCGACCTACCTGTCGATCATCACAAGCAAGGGTCGACCTATTGGTCGACCTTGCCAATGTGAGGGTCGACCTAGCCCCTTGTGTGTGTGTGTGTGTGTGTGTATTTCTTTCTTATTTTCTCGTTTCCTCATTAATTCATATCTTCTACATACTGGCTCGGATTTTGACGTTATATATATGGAAATTGACCAGAAAATTACCACGGACACAATAGTGCAACTCCCATGGTCCAATTCCGATAATTTCACAAAGTTATGTTATTATTTAATTAATTCGTTAATTAATTACTATAGCTTAAATTTCGGGTTGTTACATTCTCCACTCCTTAAGGGATTTCGTCCCCGAAATCTCTAAGGATAGAAGAATGAAATAAATATTTTCATCCAAGTTTTACAACGAACTACTCAACCATCATCCATTACATCCACTGTCCTTAAGTTTTTCTAATGCGATTTATGATACATATGCAATTAGTGTAGTGTCAATGTCCCTAACTAATGCAAAAGATTAGGCGATCTACTGATTCAGTCGACCCCCTTTTATGCAATCATGTCCGTGCCATGTATCCAAATGAATGCAAATAATAACTGATAGTTCAATATGTGTGCTACAATCATTATCCAAATGCAACAATCATATCATAATTATCCATTTATAGCAAGCATGGAAAATGAAAATGAAAATGCGCACACATCCATATGCATATGCTCTGGTGTTCTAGTTAGGTCGATCCCTATGAGATAATAGTGCCTAATGTAAGTATATGCGTCCATTAGCATCCACTAGCAACCACTTGCAACCACTAGTATCCATCATACATAACATGTTCTAATAACATGTTTACATCAAATCCTACCATCCATAGGTTGAATCCTAAGTTCTACCCACCCAAAGGATAATAAAGGAAAGAACCTATTCAAAACTAAAGATGAAAATAGGAAATTCTAAAACTTACTATCAAAAAGATGCGGATAAGAGGTACAAATCTTCTCTTCAGCTTCCCACATTGCGTCTTCAACATTTTCTCCCCATTGCACCTTCACTAACGGGACTTCTTTGTTCCTAAGCCTCTTGATGTCATGACCAATGATCTTGGTAGGAATATGACGAACCGATGTTTCCCTTTCTACCTCCACTTCCTCCAATTGACTAGGCTCCACAATCTCTGTTGAGTCATGTAAGCACTTTATCAAATGTGAAACATGAAAAACAACGTGTACTCCCACGAGCCTCTCCGGTAGCTTCACTCGATACGCCATCTTCCCTACCCTCTCTACAATGGGGAACGGTCCTACAAATATGTGGGCTAACTTCCCACTCGATCTAAACCTCACCACCTTCCTTAGCGGAGATACCTTAATGAAAACTAAGTCTCCTACCTCAAACTCAATATCTCTCCTTCGCCCTTCTGCATAAGATTTCTGCCTATCTTAGGCTGTCTTCATCCTCCTTCTAATCAAATCTACCTTCTCTGAAGTCTCCCTAACCATATCAGGAACGAGCAGCAATCTCTCCGTAGACTCCACCCAAAATGATGGTGACTTGCAAGGTCTCCCATAAAGAGCTTCAAGTGGTGCCATCCCAATGCTAGCTTGAAAACTGTTATTATATGCGAACTCCACCAAAGGAAGATGCTCCTCCCAAGTTCCTCCAAAATCAAGAATGCACATCCTCAACAAATCCTTAAGCACTCTATTAACCCTCTCCGTTTGGCCATCCATCTGAGGGTGATAGGTCGTACTCAATCTAAGCTGCGTCCCTAAAGCCTCTTGCAAGATCCTCCAAAACTCGCTAGTAAAAATAGGCTCTCTATGCTAGAGGGAACTCCATGAAGTCAAACTATCTCATGAACATATAAGGATTCCAAATAAGGTGTCGTCCTCTTACTCTTGACCGGAATGAAGTCGGCACTTTTAGTCAATCGATCTACAATCACCCAAATGCTAGTATTCCCCTTCCTAGACCGAGGTAAACCATCTATGAAGTCCATCGAAACACTATCCCACTTCCATTCGGGTACATCCAATGGCTGGAGTAATCCACCGGGCTTCTGCTGCTCCGCCTTAACTCTTTGGCACACAAGACACTTAGCTACAAACTCCGCCATATCCTTTTTCATGCCACTCCAATAAAACATTCTCTTCATGTCCCTATACATCTTATCACCACTCGGATGAATAGTCATTTGAGAATGGTGTGCTTTCTCTAGAACCGCTCTCAACAAATCACTAGTGCGGGGGACACAAAGTCTTCCATCCCTACTTAGCCACCCTTTGCTATCAATGGAATAGCGTTGGAGATGTCTAGAGACCTCTCCTTTGCTAATCCTATCTAAAATATCCATAAGCTCTGAATCCTCTCATTTCCTCGAGCCAATCTGATCTATGAGGGTAGGCTTAACCTCAAGTGCTGCCAATAATCCCGGGGTAATGTACGTAGAGGGCTTAAAATCAAAAGAGGAAATAAACTCCAGGTTCTTCCACTCCATGAACATTGGACTAAGGGTTGCTTTCTTCCTACTCAATGCATCCGTAACCACGTTTCCCTTGCCAGGGGTATAAGCTATCTCAAAGTCGTACGATGCCAAAAACTCCATCCATCGCTGCTGCCTCAAATTCAAATCCTTCTGTGAGAATAGGTACTTCAGTGACTTATGGTCAGTGAAAAGCTCGAACATCTCTCCTAGCAAGTAATGCCTCCAAGATTTGAGTGCGAAAACTATAGCAGCTAACTCCAGATCATGGGTAGGGTAGTTCTTCTTATTCGTCCTCAAATGTCTACTTCCATAACATACTACCCTCCCTTCTTGCATCAACACTACTCCTAGACCCATCCCATATGCATCAGTGTATACTGTAAAAGGCTTAGCTCCATCGGGTAAAACTAACACTGGTGCACTAGTAAGGGCTCTCTTTAGCATCGTGAAGGAATCCTCACAAATCAAGTCCCACCTGAATGCTTTATTCTTCTTAGTGAGGCGAGTAAGCGGTGCCGAAACCTTAGCAAAATCTCTGATAAACTTCCTACAATAGCCAGCCAAACCTAGGAAGCTTCTAACTTCGGTAACGTTCTTGCGGGCCTTCCAATCTTGCACTACAATTACCATAGTGGGATCAACAGCTAAACCCTCTCTTGAGACTACGTGCCCCAAGAAACGTACCTCCTCTCGCCAAAAGTGACACTTCGAGAACTTTGCTCTCAACTGATGAACACGAAGTGTATGAAGAACCTCCTCTAGATGAATAATATTCTCCTACATACTCTTGGAAAACACCAAAATGTCGTCCACAAATACTACTATGAACTTATTTAGGACATCTCAAAAAACACGGCTCATCAAATCTACAAAATATGTTGGGGCATTGGTTAGCCCAAATGGCATAACCAACCACTCAAAGAATCCGCCGGGTGTCCTAAATGTCGTCTTATCAATGCTATCGTCAACGACCCTAAGCTGATGAAATCCAGTGGCTAAATCAAGCTGAGAAAATACTGAAGAGCTAACCAACTGATCGAAAAGGTCGTCTATCCTAGGAAGTGGATAACGGTTCTTCTTAGTGAGCTTATTCAACTCTCTATAGTCTACGCAAAGTCGAAGGGAACCATCCGCCTTTGTAGCGAAGACGACTAGCGCTCCCCACTCAAATATGCTCCTTCTGATGAAGCCTTTCTCCAATAGCTCACTAATCTGCTTACTTAACTCCTTCCTCTCCCTAGGTGCCATGTGTCTCACGGGCAATGCCACTGGCTTAGCATTGTCATTCAAAAAGATTATGAAGTTGATTTCTCTCTTAAGGGGCAACCCCCTAACCTACTCAAAGACGTTTGGGATATCTCTGACGATCGGAACTAAATCTAATTCTGCTGATGATGAATCGAGGGAATAAAGGAAGCTCAACATAATTGACCCCTGTGGATCGCAAGAAACCTCGAGAGTCCTACCGCTTCATGTCTCTAGTCTAACGACTCTCCTCTCGTAGTCTAATATCGCTCCATAAGTGGATAACTAATCCATCTCCAAAATCATCCCATACCCCAAAAATCCGAATACATAGGCATCACTGTCAAAATTTACGCCTAGTATAAAAATTTTAAAACCCCTATAAATCATAGATCAAACCCCGCCAACCTTACAGAGTATCCGAGTATTTCATATATCCACGTGCATAGAACCAAAACCAATCTAGAGTAGATGTGACAATACCCTAATGAGAGCAACCCCACATTACTTGGCCCCCACTTGTTAATTGGTTTTAGTCATTTTCGATAAAGGATATCAAAATCGACAATCGATGAATAAACTATCCAAAAAAACTAGTACTACCCCAAGGAAAACAATAAAGCCAGATAATTTAGGGCAGTGTTGCTTTCTATCTTGACTCTATAGCATTCTTAACTTTAAGAATAGCAAAAGTTCAAATTCCCTAAATGAGCAATAAAATCGTCTTGAATTAACGAACAAAAAGATGATTACGGAATCGATAGTTGATAAACCAACTATCGGGAAAAACAAAATGATTGTATATTAAAATTGAATCTCTTAAAACATTTGACTCACAATTATGCTTGATTGTCACATCACAAATATTTGTAAAAACACTTAAAAAAACAATCTTTAAAATATTCTTTTAAAGAGCAAATTATATTTCTAGGTGTATTAAAAAGAAGGGTTAAAAACAAATGTCATTAAAACTTCGTTTACTATAGACCTAAAAAAATTTACACTTAGCTTTATTTTTAGACATTCCTTTTTAAAGAATTTCTTATCAATAAGCCATCGTTTATAACTTTAAAATAAAATTTATTATTCCAAAAGAAATAAATCAATTTAAAATACTTTATAAATTCAAAACAATGTTAATCATCCTGAAAGATAATTATTATAACTCTTTTATAAATTTAGAACCAGATTAATTATCTCGAAAAAAATTAAATCAAACCTATAGTATTTTTATATATTTAAAACAACATTAATTATCCTAATATATTTTAAATCAAACTTATAATCTTTTTATATATTTAAAACAACATTAGTTATCTCGAAAAACCATTAATCAAATTTATATTCTTTTTATATATTTAAAATACCAACAGTAATTATCCCGAAAGATCATTAATCAAATTTATAATCGTTTAATAAATTTAAAACAACAGTAATTATCCCAAAGGTAATTAAATCAAATTTATAATCTTTTTATAAATTTAAAACAACATTAATTAACCCAAATATAATTAGTCAAATTTAGAATCTTTTATAAATTTTAAACAACACTTATCCTTTATTTCAAAGCTCTCAAAAATACTTGAAAATATAGTTTGAACAACTTTCAAAATGCGAAAACATAACCAAACATCTATTTCATAAAAATACAAGCACAAGTTCAACACACAAAGATTTAAAGAGATGATATTTCATAAGTGTCGGCATAACGGTAATTGCTATAACGACACTTACACAAATCAAACAGATGCCACAAATTTTCAACCAAACATCAATATAAGTAACATAAGAATATAAGTAAATCGATACTGGCGAGAAACCCCTTAGGGACTCTCTACAAAGTCTTCTGTAAAATCACACATATGTATATGTATTTCGAAGTGTTCCATAGCGACCTATTCATTACGTATATACTTCACCTTCCTCTTGCTTTTGTTTCCTGCAACACAATGGTTATTTATGCCATCTACCTCCCAACGGGAATCAAATCCAAACAACAATATATAAACTATCATCCAAGTGTTCAACAATAATCTACAGTAATACAGATATCATATAGTTTATTTAGAGGTGAGTAAACTCACCAATATCCAAGTTGACACTTTCCAGTTCTGGTTCGATCTAAAATCGAATGACGTTCGATTTTACCTCAAAATTCTACTAGCTCCAAATTCAACGAATCCAACTCTAATGCGTAGATAACCATGATATGAGTCCAATGCAAAAGACCATGTCCAAATACAACCTTGTATGAAATAGTTATTGATTTTATATGTAATCGAATTAATTAACAAATTACCATCACTAACCAAATCCTTTTTTCCCCAAAATACATATTCCTGCACGTATAACCCATACATGTTCAAACCCAAACATGCCGATCTTCAAGCATCGATTTCTCATTCGATTCTCGGAAAAATCGACCACTGTCGATTCCAATAAACTCCACAACACATTCTCTCCACATCCCCCTGAACCATGACAAGCTCGACCCAGCCTAGACAATCGCGACCTGCTCGACTAAACTTGACTCCAAAAATGTAGCATCTCTTAAGAATCGATCAGACATGCTAAAAATTGGCGAGGAGGTGTATTCTTCGAAGAGGAACTCAACGACACTGATGACATTTCTTAACTTCATCCCAATCATCGACAAACTCAAACCTTAGGTACGCCTCCTAGTAGGGCCATACCCTTCGACGTCACTGAACATAACAAATTTGACATGAATTGGAAGCTCGTACGTATACGAACTAAATGGATTAAATGATTTAGTTTATCATTGAGTAAATCATTAGATTTTGAATTTAAAAGAGGAGGCTTGTTGTTTTTGTTTTACTGTTAGAGGAAGAGAGGGGAAAAAAAGAAAGAGAGGGAAAAAAAGTGAAGAATAGTCTTGGGGTTAAGTATTGTTTATTTTGTAATTCCGCTACGTCGCTACATAGCATTTCATTCGCGTACAAATCGCGAACGACAAAAAAAAACACTATCGCACATAAAAATGCAGTAAGATCCCAAAACAACAATAAAATACACTGGTTATTTTATTCTGTAAAATTTCAAAAATACCATCATTAGCCGTAAAATATGTCTAACGAAAATTTAAATATTTCCCAAATTAAAATTACGAAAAAATCATATAAATTCATTTAAAAATATGTCATAAAAAATCAAGTCATTTTATTAACAATTAATTTTCTTGTTATTTATTCGAACTATTTATTATTGTAAATAAATTTACAAAATGAGTTCACCATTATTATTTACCAATTAAAAGGAGTTAAAATAAGGCTATTAAATCCATTTAATTAATATTTAATTCATAATTTGAATATTTGAATATAAGTTATTTATATTTTTTTCGGGATGTTACAATCTCCCCCTCTTAAAAGAATTTCATTCCGAAATTTCCAAAGGAAGAAAATATCCTCTCACCCTTAGGTTTTAAGAGTTCCTTATATTATGGAAAATTTCGGCAGCACCTCCTTTGCATGGCTAGATCCGAGATAACTACAACTCGCCACAAATGGTCCAAATCAACAAAGAAAACAAAAGCCCAAAAGTGGCCTTCCATATCTGGGGCATAAAATCATCAATCAATCACCAATTTCTAAATCTACTACATACTTCTTTTGCATTTGATTTTTATTTTTGCAAGCAACTTACTATCTCGATACGAATGGAGATGCGCAAGAAATCAAATATAAATCTCTTGCTTCCCTGTACCTATCTTGTGCTTACATAATTCAAAAGAGAATCATGCTGATATTAGCAACATAAACAATATAACAATCACATGAGACAAGGCAATATGATGCTACTTATAATAATGATGCAACTTTAGTGTGATATAAAGCCACATGTAACCAAAAGAAATATAACAACCATATGCAATGAAAGTACAAAGGATACTCTGTAATAAAATACTAAGCATCCAACCTTTTCAAAAGATAAATTTAAAACCGGGTTTTTATATTCAAAATATATTTTCAAATTCCTCCAAAGAGAAATATCTAAAAACCAAAATCAATCATGACAAGGAGGGGGCTCCTCATACTGAAGCATGGTATTACTCTAGAATTAAAATAATACGGAGCATCCAGTAGTATTACGGTTCCTCCTAAAACAATAACTAGAGTAAAAAAATATAATTAGCAAATCTTCTAAATGGGAAAACTCCCAATCACCGAACTTTAGTCATAACAAAATATTTGAAAAACCACTTCACAAAAACTCCTTTCAAATATCCTGAAACAATAATACTTCACCAAAGTTTTCAAAATAACAATATTATTATTTCTTCCACAAATTCTTTCGAAATATATTTTTCAAAAGCACCAGGATTTAAGTCCCACTAAACAACAACTTCGTTTAAAATGTTAAATGACTAACAAACGAGATTTAGGATTTTGCTTAAGTTCACAACTTTCTTAATCGTCCAAGGATATAAATAATTTCCTAAGCTTACCATTACACTGATCTGCCTTTGGTTATTACTTAGAAGATTATCTAAGCTCCTTCAAACAAAATTGAAAGTCAATCCCACGACTTTCCTAAACCACACAACAAAGAATACAAATATACTTATACCTATATGATGTACATAAATCATCCATATGGAGTATTTTGATCCGACCACTGGCTCAAATACATAAACTTTACTTCCGAACTAGTATCACTCACTCGACCTCCCTAGTGCAGACTCCGATCAGGTTTCTTGATTAGAAACTTCCGTTCTTCTTACATAACCATATACTATGATAGAAAACCTTAGTATCATACTAAGAATTCAAATCAACTGTTCATTGAGAAGAATCAAGCTCGAAATCCTTTTCTGGACTGATGTGAATCACCCAAAGTTATATACTCGAATCCTAGATCAAAACCGTGCGAATAAAATGATATATTTACAACTTACATATTTAATTTTATTGGATTTTTTAACAATACCAATCTTTTTCTAAATCGCTTTCATTTTCATTTTTCATTCAATACTAAAATTATTTATGAATTACTTCATAAATTTTCACTTAAGTTTATAAACATTTTATAATAACACATCTTTATAAAATATTAAAATAAAAACTTACTATGCTTTTATTTACTTGTATAACACTCTTCTACATCTAAAGAGTATATACAAAATGTCAATTTCATTTTACTTTTCAAAATTCAAATGAAGGCCTAAACAAAATATGAGACTTAAAACTGAGTCGACTACTTTGAACTTTTTACCTTAGAGTGTTCTAAGGAAAGATGTTTATAGGTTAGCCCAATAACATCAAATAGTTTATAAGACTTAGATGTTTAAACAAAAACTATGGTTTTGATAAAATAATGCTTATTAAAACCTTCCTACTCCAATTTAACTCATTTAAAAACTTGAGTTAAATTATCTTTTTTCTATCCAAGAGTTACAAATTTCATTTATCAAAACATTTTTTCATTAATATACCTTTTATTTTAAATAAATTTCCTTTAAGGAAACTTAAGAACTAAATATTTAGTTTTTATTTCAAAACCCTTTTTAAAATCATACTACTTATATTTCTATATATAAAACAACTTTTAAAAATTTATTCACTAACACTCGCTTAGGGTTCGTTCGGATTCAAACTCATTTAGATCGCACACTGATAAAGAGAATAACTTACTAAGTACACTACAACGTCCGCCTATGCAAATATTCGATCGTCACTTAGAAGATTATTCAGATTACCACAAAACTAATGGAGATGTTTTCCCCGAACAATCCAAAGAAAATATACCTTTCTTTAAAAATTTTCTTTGAAACATTTAGACTTATAAATACTTCAAAGTAATACCATTATTACTTTTTTCTAAATCTTTTGGAAATCAGTTCAAGCAATACCAGGATTTAAATTCTCAAAACTCTTTTTACTTATAAAACACCTTTTTATAAATCATTTTATATACAATACTCATATAAATTTTACCTTTAAAATCATCTTATATAATAAATTTCCTTTATTATAACAAACTTTTCACAAATATTTATCCTCTAAATTTCTTATCTTCCCATTTAGATTAAATTAAACAATTTCATTAAAAGACGACTTTTAACTTAACATTATTACCGATACCTTATACTCAACCTATGAAACTTAGTTCACAAAGGGTTCGTTTTTATATCAAAGAAATAAACGCTCATAAATAAGCTAAGCATAAATAATTAGCCATCAACAAACAACAGTCAATGCTCTAAAACTATCCGAGCATGACACAACAAACAATAATGATAGTAAAAGATATTAACATTGACAAACAAACCACGAATAACTATATAAATTTGAAAATTATTTCTTTATATTTATAAAATATATAATCCTAGGTAAAATATTTCATTTACTAAAATTTCAAGAATCAATATCGTGTTCGTTTGCCTTATTCAAGTGTTTTGAAATCCCTATCGACACCATGGCATCCCACATCTCGACCAAAATTCAAAATCCAAACTTAACAGGCCAATTAACATGATACGTTTTTATACCAATAACAAATATGCTCTTGTATATATAATACTCTCAACTCATTCTAGAGTGTCACTTAACATATCTCAAATGAGTTTACCCCACTAAAGCAAAGGTCACGCTTAATCTTCAACTCTGATACCATTTTTTAATGACCCACTTTTTCGACCCTCGTAAGTCGGCACTCAATACATCCACGGTATTAGAATGCCGAGCATCCCAGTGCCGGAAAGGCAAATTGTTATGGTAAAATAAAAAGAAAAAGAACATGGGAAATAGAATCTCATAGCGGAATGGCAACATATAATATAACAAAGACAGTAAACTGTCTCTCTAAAATACAAGGTATATTAGAGTTAAAAACAAATCTCATCATCCTGGACAATTATAACTTCCCAACCTTACAATTTCTGATAGGTATTTTTAATAATACAGTGGAAATAAAAATTATACGGTAGTTGAACATCCAACTCTACTTCATGAGCTCCATGTCCTACCAACGTCGACCTGGAAAAACTTAGTCTGACTTGAGCATCATAATAAAATAACATCCAAACGAGTCTAGAAAACCAGCATGAGGAGACTTAAGAAATATGGTGAACATATAATAATCTATGAGATCACACCACTGAAAACAAAAGGGGTTTTACCTTACAAGAACAACATACATACATGAAAGAAGAAAACAAAGTAGAACAAAACCCAAACTTGAAAGAATGGGCATAAAAAGGATCAAAATCCAAACTAAGAATGGACACAAATAATTAAACATCGAGTAGAGCTCCAGGCACTTCTAAATGTAATTAAGAAAACAATACAAACATCTGAAACAAAACAAGAAAAGGGAAAATTTTCAACAATGACTAGGAGAATGCACACCCTTACCAAAAGTATACCTCTAGACAATATACTTGAGAACTACGATGGCTCTTCGAAACCTCCAAGCCGGGCCCCACTAACCTTACCGAGTATCCAAGTATTTCACAACTTCGGGTGCATACAATTGAAACCAATCTAGAGTAGATGTGACAATACCCTAATGGAAGCAACCCCACATAGCTTGGACCCACTCTCTCTCTTTTGTTTTAGTAATTTCTGACAAAGGATATCAAAATTGATAGTCGATGAATCAACTATCAAAAACAAACTAGTACTACCCCAAGAAAAACAATAAAGCCGGAAAAGTTAGGGCAATGTTGCTTCCTATCTTGTCTTGGTAATATTCTTAACTTTAAGAATAGTAAGAGTTCAAATGCCCAAAACGAGCAACAAAATCGTCTTGAATCGACGAACACAAAGAAGATAGCAGAATCGATAGTCGATAAATCAACTATCGGGAAAAACCAAATGATCGTATGTGAAAATTAAATCTCATAAAACATTTGACTCACACTTGTGCTTGATTGTCACATCATAAATATTTGTGAAAACACTTAAAACACACTCTTTAAAATATTCTTTTTAAGGAGCAAATTATATTTCTAAGTGTATTAAAAAGAAGACGAACGTCATTAAAACATCATTTACTGTAGACCCAAAACAATTTACACTTAGCTTTATTCTTAAACATTCCTTTTTAAGGAATTTCTTATCTATAAACTATCATTTATAACTTTAAAACAACATTTATTATTCCAGAAGAAATAAACCAATTTAAAATACTTTTATAAATTCAGAACATTGTTAATCATCATGAAATATAATTTTTATAACATTTTTATATATTTAAAACCGCAGTAATTTTCCTAAAAGAAAACTAAATCAAATTTATAGTCTTTTTACATAGTTAAATCAACATTAATTATCTCGAAAGATCATTAATCAAATTTATAATCTTTTTATATATTTAAAACAATATTAGTTATACTGAAAGATCATTAATCAAATTTATAATCTTTTTTTAAATTTCAAACATCATTAATTATCTCGAAGGAAAATAAATCAGATTATAATCTTTTTATAATTTTTAATCAGGATTAATTATCCCGAAAGATAATTAATCAAATTTAGAATCTTTTTATAAATTTTAAACAGCACTTATCATTTATTTCAAAATTCTCAAAAATACTTGAAAATATAGTTTAAATAACTTTCAATGGACGAAAACGCGATCAAACATCTATTTTGTAAAAATAAAAGCACCAGTTCAACACAAATATAGATTTAAGGAGATGATATTTCATAAGTGTCGGCATAGTGATTGTTAATTAGGCTTTTGATCCGGCTATATCCAGACTGATTGAACAAGTTAGACTCGATGATAAATAAGGCAAGCAGGCTAGAGAAGTGATCATGGAGTCTAGAGATCTAGCACAACAACAATATGAAGCAACAATTAAGCGAGACCAAGAGATAGACTCTCTGGAATATTCTAAGTATGGATTAGTACCTCCCCTAGGAAGGGGATTGGTACCTATCCCTTCTCCTATGTAGGGGATCAGAACATATCACTATGGCTGAACAACTTGAATCAACAGTTCAACTCAGCGGGAATCGATCAATATCTACAAAAACATGAAGAAATTATGCAAACAACTTTGAAAACATGAAGCAAGCATAGATAGGACCCACCAGACCGATCACAAGATGCCACATGGCCATCTAGACCGATAAGTGTCGATCACCTATCTTTTGGAATTGGGCTACGAAATTTTTTGGGCGACGTCGTCTACTTCGTGAGATTCTACTAGCGAATTTTCAGGAAGATATTCGGTCGTCTACGCCTATATATACATAGTTTATTGTTCATTTTAGGGATATTAACGCTGCTGTTTTACTTGTACTCCATCATAATCAAGGACCAATCTGATCCGTTACCTCCTATACTCGGAAAAACAAGAGATTAATAAAGCAACTTCATCAAAGTGGATGTAGGCAACCAACACTGAACCACTATAAATCTGCATGTTCTTGTTTTTTTACTTGATTACTCTGTTTTAATTTTAGTTCTTCACTTTATTTCTCTACATAAAATCTATTAGGTGTTTGTGCCAACTTTTAATGCTAACATTTTGGTGCTTTCACTGAGAACGAATTCTCAACTTGATTGGATCTCATCATCTACTATGGATTCCCATATTCGCGAGATAGATCCAGATTTCTACCGATAAGTTTCCATTTTTATTCAGATTTGAAAAAGATCTAAAAGAAGCTATTAGCCATGGGCAGAGGAAAGTTTACTACTTCTTGTGCTGTTGAAGGCAATGAAGATACCGACGTTCAACAGGTTGGCCAGAATGTACAACCGGCGGCTGCTGATGCCCTAAACCCTCCTGATTACATCACCAAAGCCGACTTTGAAGTCTTGATGAAGGAACTATTAGATAGCCATCATCAGCAAATCTAGGCCAATATCTAACTGATGAACATGTTGAAAGTCCAATGTGGAAAGACAAGGAGGAAGCCTACTCCATACTCAAGATCAGAAAACTCCTCCTCATCCGATGAGCATCACTGGAGCAGACGCCACAAGACAGGTACCTATGATGCTGGAACGTTATGAGGAAACTATGAGATCAACTGTCGCCACTTCGCATCGATCGATACCGAACACCCTAGAGGGATCGGCACCGAACCCTCGAACCAAGGGGGAAACTTACCTGCTACTTGAAAAGCTAACTCCGGACGCACCGCGACTAACCAAGGCGCTGGAGCTCAGACGAATGTGAATGAAACCCGGTTGAGAGATGATGATAGGACTACTGCTCAGGAGGAACATCAAGAGCACATTAAGCCAAGGCAATGTGTTGCGGCCCAAAGGCATGGATCGGGTCATTCCCGTGAGGTGGAACACGACCACTACCAGACACCGGTACGTTGGACCTAACGACTATGATAAGACAGCTTGTGAAAGAAAGTCAAGGCCTGACAATGATGATTAGGGACTCTCCAGGAGTCATACTCCATTTACCAACAACATCTTACATGTAGAGTATCGGTGGAGGTTTATTATGCCTACGATGCTTGCTTTTGCGAGAAAGACTAACCCTAGGCAGCATCTCATGAAGTACGAGTGGCACATAGACTCTGCACGAGCAACCGATGTAGTCAAGTGCAGATGTTTTCCTATTTTTATAAAAGGGGTTGCGACGATCCGGTTCACTAAGCTACCGCCGCGGTAAATTTCTTCGTTTGATGAGTTAGCAAGGAAGTTCGTGGAGCAATTCTACATGCATCGGCTTGCCCCAAAGATGTCATGTCCCTCTCCAACTTGATCCAGGTTCCGGGGGAGTCACTGAAAGATTATCTAAAAAGGTTTAATATGGCTATTACATAAGTCAGTAATCCAAAAGGCGATGCAATACTGATGGTGTTGACTATGGGAGTTGACCCTGATTCTGATTTTGATGATTGGTTGGCGGGAAAGCCTCCATCTTCGTTGGATCGGTTTTATGCGAAAGCGACTTAGTACCTAAGGAAGAAGGAGGCGAAGTGGTCCAGGAAGAGAGATATTGCAGGCCTAAGCACCGAGGGAGTACAAAGTAATGTGGTGGTGAAACAGTCCGAGGAAAGTTCTAGGAAAGTTGAAATTAATGTCCAGAACAAACCAATTCAACAAAAGAGAGACGGTGATAGAAACCGTGGTTGATGACGAGATTCTGGGAGAGGGATGCCAAGAATCATGACATCTGACACCTAACACCGTTGAACACGTCATTAGAGAACATCTATTTATCGACTTGTAACACTATGCAGTAAAGGAAACCACCTCCGAAGAAACCGATGGAGAAGCAGAAACAAACATGGAAGTACTATAAATCCTATGAAAGTTATGGTCATACCTCGGACGAGTGCCGCCACCTCCGTGGCACCAATGAAAGTTAATTAGTGAAGGAAAGTTGCAGCAGTTTGTTAAAGCTCCGTAGGACGGCAGGCAGGGGACATCCAACCCCAATAGAGGACAAGCTCCGCCTAGTGTTGACGAACCTAGACGGATGGGAGGAAGGTTAGTCATTAACACCATTTTTGGAGGACCATATTCGACCGACAAAAGTTGGTACAAGATGGAGCGTTACATGAACGCTATAAGACATGTTGATATTGAATGCTACTCGAACGTGGATGATGGTGCTCCAGCCAAGCAGCAGGACTGACGACAATATGTTTCAGAGCAGAGATGTTGACAAGGTGGAGGTCCTTATGATTGACCCAATGGTGATCTCAACTATGATCGGCCTCGCCTGGGTAAGAAAGATCTCGATCGATTGTGGACGTTCAGTCAATATACTTTTCAAGAAGGCATACGACCAGATGTTAATGGAAACCAAAGATTTGAAGCCCTGCAAAGCTATATTCATGGCTTTAACAGTATTGCTACTGAAGCGGTAGGATACATCGAGCTATCGATGAAGTTAGGAGATGGCTTCCGTGTGCGGGTGCTTCCATTTGTTGTGATGGATGTGAACTCTTCGTACAATGCTTTCTCGGGCCAATCGATCCTTGTTGAATTCAGGGTAGCTATCGCCCCTTGGAGTTTAACACTCGAATTCCCGACAAAGAATGACATGGGAATTATTCATGGAGATCAGGTGACTGGCTATGCCTGCTATGTTGCTGAGTTGAGGGATGCTCAGCGAATGGAAAAAGGAAAGGAGTGGAGATGTCTTTCTTTATCAAAACTAACAAAGCTTAGCAATCGGCATCCGAGCTTTGGCTCAGGCACCACAGTCGGTTCTATAAAGATATAGACCCAAGAGATAAGAAAGAGGGGCCTAAAGAACCCAAGGCTGCACCCACTGAGCTAACGATCGACATCACGGTCAGCCACGACGACCAATCATGGGTCCTAAAGATCGAATCATAACTCAGTGCAACGATGATGAAAGAATTAGTTGGCTTTCTTCGGGTGAATCTTGATGTGTTCGCTTGGAATCATTCTGACATGTGTGGGATCTCGCCAACCACTATGAGCCATGCATTGAATATCAACCCGAGGCATGTCCCGATGAAATAGAAACAACGCAGCATGGATCCGGAGAGATCCGATGCACTTAAGAAGGAGGTGGATAAACTAAAAAAAATGGGTTTATCCGCGACGCCCTCTACCTGAAATGGGTGTCTAACCCTGTTCTCGTGAGAAAGGCAAATGGGAAGTGGAGGACATGCGTTGACTACTCAGACCTGAATAAAGCATGCTTGATGGATAGCTTTCCACTTTTAAGGATCGACTGATTGGTAGACTCAACCATTGGACATGAACTACTTTCGTTTATAGATGCGTACTCTGGTTAGAGGCAGATTTCGGTGCATGTCCCAAACAAGGAACACACCAGCTTCATTGTCGACCTTGGATTATACTGCTACATTGTGATGACTTTTGGACTGGAAAACATTGGAGCTACTTATCAAAGATTGGTCAACCGAATGTTCAAAGACTACATCGGGCAATCAAGGGAAGTATATGTGGACGATATGCTCGTGAAGTCACAATGATTAAGTGACCACATCCCATGATCTAGCAGAGATGTTTGGTGTTCTCGGGATACATGGAATGAAACTCAACCCCTTGAAATGCTCTTTCGGCATTTCATCAGGGATATTCTTGGGTTTCATCACTAAATCTCGTGAAATTGAGGCCAATCCCAAGAAGTTTTAGGTGACAAGAGATATCTAAACACCAAAGGAGATTAAGCAAGTGTGAAGCCTAAATTGGAAGGTCGCCACCTTAAGTCGGTACATCTCAAGAGCTACCGATAAGTGCATTCCCTTCTTTGACTTGATTAGAAGAGGGAAGAGGAACTTTGCATAGATGGAGGATTGTGCTGACGTGTTTCAAGCTTTGGTACACCACTTAGAGAGACCCCCCATCTTATTCAGGATACCAGATCATGAAGACTTGTACAGATATTTAGCGGTGTCGATACATGCCATAATTGTCATGCTACTGCGCGAAGAGAATCAGATCCAAAGGTCAATATACTATGTTAGCAAGCGGTTGACAGGCACTGAGAGAAATTACCCAAAACTAGAGAAGCTCGCATATTGCCTATTGATCACATAAAGGAAGCTCCACCCTAATTTTTAGGCTCACCCCATCAAGGACTTCACCGACCAGCTATTATGGCAGGTCCTACAACGACTTGAGATATCTAGAAGGTTACTGAAATGGAACATCGAATTGAGCTAGTTCGATATCACTTATCTCCGTCGGAGAGCCATCCAAGGACAAGCGTTGGCGAACTTCATAGCTGAATTCACTACATAAGATGACTCTCCTGAGAGCAGTGAAGAACCTACCATCTAATGGAAGATGTACATGGATGGAGCATCAAACGATCGGTATTCTAGCGTCAGAGTCAAACTAGTCACTCCTGAGGAATGCTCGATCTACTACGCCCTTAAACTCGACTTTCCTGCGATAAATAACGAAGTTGAATATGACGCCTTGATTTTCGGGCTCAAACTTGCTAAGGAGCTAAGAGTACATTCTTTGCAAATTTTTTGTGATTCCCAATTAGTCGTGCACCAAGTCAGGGGAATATATTAGGCCAAGGGAGCACGACTTGCTCCTTACATGTACCGAGTCCAAGAGCTACTAATCGATTTGGAGCATTACACTATTACACTATTACACACATCCCTAATGAACAAAATGAAAAAGCCAACTCACTGGTCAAGCTGGGCATTTCCGAGTATGCATAGCAAATGGGCTTGGTCCTAGTTGAAATACTTAGCACTCCAAGTATTGACCAGATGGAGACTGATGGGTCTTAGAGACGAAGCCCGAGAAGGAGTCGTGGATGACTCTGATCAAAGATTATTTGCAAATGGGAATTCTTCCCAAACGGAGGAATGAGAAACGACAGGTCCTTCGTAAATCTTCACGATACATCCTTCAAGAAGGAGTCATGTACAAAAGGGGTTTTTCCGTTCCCTTGCTTCGGTGTATCGCCAACGATGAATCAAGTGATTATTAAGAGAAGTCCATGAAGGAGAATACGGCGATCACACCGGGAGGCAAACCTTGGCGAAGAAGATACTTCGCTATGGTTATTACTGGCCAACTGCAAATCGAGACGCAACTGATTTTGCTAGGCGATGTGACCAGTGCCAGACATTCGCAATTCTCTGAGTGCCCCATTGATAGACATTACTCAAATGGTCAATCCACGACCGCTTGCTACTTGAGGTATTGACATCGTCGGCTTCTTGCTGATTTCCAAGGGTGGCGCAAAGTACGCCATCGTGGCAGTTGATTACTTCACTAAATGGGCAGAAGATGAACCTTTGGCCCCAATCACTACAAAGAAAGTAATCAACTTTGTTGTTCGAAACATCATCTATCTCTTTGGTCTCCTTCGAACAATCATAACCGACAATGAGACCCAATTCGATAGTGATGAATTCAAATACTTTTGCCATCGTCATCGTATTGAGAAAAGGTTTGCGATAGTTGCTCACCCTCAAGCTATTGCATAGGTCGAAGCTGTTAATAAAGTCATAAAGTCCATTTTGAAGAAGCGTTTGGAAAAGGCTAGAGGAAAGTGGGTTGATGAATTCCCATTAGCTCTATGGGCATACAAAACCACCCGCAAGTCCGTGACGGGCCACACTCCATTCGCCCTTGCCTATGGCTCTGAAGCCACGATTCCTATAGAACTTGAAGTCCCTTCTCATCGAGTGACTTACTATGACCCCAGAATAAATAGAAATCTCCTTTTGGAATCTCTAGACATGGTCGATGAGAAGCGCGAAGAAGTTGACCTCAGGGAAGCTGCACACCGACACCGAGTCGCCCGGTACTACAACGTTAAAGTCCAAAGAAGAACCTTTGAAATTAGTGATCCATCCTAAAACGAATCTTTCCTAGCCCCATCAACAAGGGTACGAGATGAGAAGGACTATATGTTATCGATCATAAACTTGGAGATGGAACTTTCAACCTAACGACCGTCGATGGCATTGCACTCCCTAGAGCATGGAATAACGAGCATTTACGACACTATTTCACTTGATTTTGTTTCATTCATATGTATTTCATTTAGAATTTTCTTTTGCATTTTAGAGTCATATAATAAGACAGACTCTGTCATTTTCTCTTTCAATTGGCAATAAAACTTGAAGTTTCTTCTATATATGTGAATTGTTTATGCGTAGTATAATAGTTGTGACATGCAACTGACTTACATCTATGTTTGCCTAATATAGACCAGTGAGAACCCTGAGTCTGGTGCCAACCAAATTCTCGGGTCCATGATCGAATTGATTATTATGAACGTGACTCGACCGTTCATCTGTTAAATCTCTCCTACGGTCCAACGGGCTGAGTATAAAACATAGAACGGATGTGACTCGTCCATCCGTTAGCTAATTTCTGTCCTATGATTTGACGGGAAGGATGTAAAGTAAAAGTGGACATGATACGATCGACCACTCTTCGACTTTTTCTCCCGACTTAGGGGCAAAGGAATTAACCAAGAAAATGCGATTTGACCATTTATCAGAATAACTCCAGTCCCTAGATTGTGGGCTGGAGTATAAACATCAATCGGGGATGATTAGTCGCCCATCGACTAACTCTGGTCCCCAAAGCATGGATAAGAGTATAAACAAACGAATGAGGCTATAGGGGGTACACACGTGAATATTCCCTTAGGCTAATATTGGTACGTATTTAAACATCGCATAAATAACTCACACATACATACACATTATCGGTACAAAGCAATAAACACGTGTGCCTCCAGGATAGAACAATGCACAATATATATAGTAAATATCAGAGAATATAGAGTCAGAATCGCAGTGATAATATACAATACTAAATATACAAAGTATATCGAATAAACATAACATGAATATATATACAAAAAACAATACAATGCAAGACGATAATAACTATACCGAATACTTGCCTCCTCTATGTCCGTAACACAAGCTAGTCTCACTCTCCTTGAACCTGAAATATCTTGGACTGATCTGAGTATTATGTAAATAATAAACAGGTCAGACTATATCTAAATCCAAGGTCAATAAACATATGGAACTCTGTATACACTGGATATAAATATAATAATGTTATCTTAAACAATCCAAATATCATATAACGTAGAACACCACAAAACCCAGCATAAATTGTCATCACCCATATAAAAACTTATCAAATCAAAAATCATGAAACAACATCAAATGGGTGAATCATCCATATCCAGAAATGATCATCGAATTCTAGAAATCATCGATAAAGAGATATCACCATGTATAATCAGGCTAACCCATAGCTTGCCCAAATATATCACTCAATCTCAATAAATAACTCAATAAATAAAATATTTTCAATATAAATATAAATAATCATCTATAAACAAAATAAGAGAAATAGTGACACATGCCGGTGAAGGATATAATTGGTGATACATGCCTATAGGAATAATCGGCGACACATGCCCGAGAAAGATAAATAGGCAACTCAAAAGATAAATAGGCAACACATGTCAATAAATAGTAGTTGGCAACACATGCTAATGAGAAAGATATTCGACGACACACGCCTGAGAAGGATACAGGGATTGATCATGCTCTGGTCACAGTCACGGATATAATTGTAGGTCATCGTCCCAAATATATATAAGTATATGACTATATCACACACATACTAGAACCAGGAGGGAGACTGACAAACACACTTGCTCCAGGAGACTACACACGTAATTGGTGAACACAACACACGTATTCCAGCAACATGGCTCCTACAGTCTTGGTTACCTCGACGGACATCATGACTCATATCCATTGCATATCATAAACACGCTGCAAGGCTACACTTTGCATTGGTCACGACCCTACACACGCCCCCAAATGGTAACAGACTGCTAGCATAAATGACACACAGAGGCTTTACATTGCCGACACACGGCTATATATGTTGCCAACGCACGACGATATAAATTACCGACACCGGGCTATAGTGTCACAGATCTAGGACGCGACCACTACAATCAGGCCGCTAGGATGGATACTAGCTAATCTGATTCAATTTCTGCAATGTAAAGGAGTCGGACAGTGATAGACAAATACTAAATGTATATAATAGCCAACACACAACTACATACTTGTGCTGACGCACAACACTATACATATGCCGACACATGACTAAGCACATGACTCACCGCAGCGAGCCCCATCATCCATAATAAATCCCCATTTGATTATCATTAGCAAGTAAAGGATAACCAAATAAATAACACAATGAAATTTCATACGACTGCGTGTTACTAGTCCATTTACTCCGTACTCACACATCACACTCGCTCTTTCTGTATTCTATATAATGAGTCCAAAGAATAACTGAAGAAATATTACCAAAAGTCCTATACCATAAGATTATTGTAACTCCTTTTTTTCAAATTCCTTGCTAAATAGAATAGAATTTATCATAAAATCATATAAAAAGATGTCATCATCGTATTATTCCAAGTCACTAAATAACTCAACATCAATGGTGAATTACTCATATAATCCAATTCAATATACAAGAGAAGAATGATCAGAAAAGTAATATAAAAATAGATTATTCAAATAAATAAACATAACAGTAAACAATTCAATATTTTATAATGAGTCATTTATACTGAAATAAATACTTAGAAATAGATACTAAGTCTATATATTATAGAATTAATTTGATAATTAACTAATACCCAAATATAGTATGTTCTTTACAATAAATAACCGATCTCTCAACCTTAAATAATAATTTAATCTTCATCAAAACATTAGAAAACTCAATCCATGCTTTAAGTATTCCAAAATAGTTTATAAAACTAAATATTAAGAAAAATAACTATTTCATAATTTTTTATAATTAAATACTATTTTTAAATAATTTTATAATATCCAAATCAATCTATTATATTCCAAATCTATAAATATATATTTTTCAAAACTCTAATTATATTCAAATTATCATAAAATATACTTTAAAATAAATTTATAACATGGGTAAAATCCCTCCTCGAAACATATGCACCAGTGTTTTAGCGAAGCTGGAGGTGCGAAGCCCTTGTTGTTCCGAGGTGTGGGAGCTCTATTCGTAAGTAAGAGAACATGAATGCCACCTATCATGCCTTATTCCATCTAGAAGCCAATACTCGGCTTTTACAGGAGACCTCCAATCAAACCCAGGCATCCTGTATCGAAGGAAGTCAGATAGAAGACCGATCGGTTGCGGACTCCGCTAACGCTATGATCTGGTCAAGGCGAATGAATGTGGTGAAGTTACCATTTACTACTTAAGTTAAGATATTGTGTTAGCAAGCAAGACGTGACTTCTCGCTGATGATGTTTAGTCAAATCTTTTCATTGTAATCCATAGTTTATAATCCAAAATCTTCACTTTATACTCAAATTAATTAGAAATAAAACATTTTCCATTATAATATACTATATTTGAAATTCATATATTATAGAAGAGAGATTTTTATACATTCAAGATATATCCCAAATCACTTAATTATTTTATAAAATAATATTCTATGTTTTTCCAAGGTTTGGAAACTTCTTCAATAGTATTTTAATAACTTTTATAATAGAATCACTTAAACAAAATTATTATTTTCATATTATATTTCATAAAATAGCAATATATTATGTTTTCCTTTAAAACAATTCCAAAACTTATAATATATTATAGTATTGATTTTTTAAAAGAGTTATAATCAACAAAAAGCTTAATTTATATTATAATTGAAATTATATTTGTAAGTATAGAAATAGCATACTAAATAAAATTTAGCAAATTATTTATAAAGTACTTTTAATAAAATTTCAAAACCCTTAAATAAATTTTCAAAACTTTTCAAATAATTTTTTTTAAACAAAAAGTAAGTAAATATCTGAATATATAAATTATGGAGTAAAATTACTCCGCAATCATCAATATAATTTATATCAAGTGGCCAAGTCAAATTCCATCGAATTTCAGCCATCCAAACAATGCTTACATAACATAAATAAATTACACAAATTAAAATGCAAACGGACAGCATTTCCTTTGCATTTTTGAAAATCCAACATACACAAAACCTCCCAATCAATCCAAAATCACATCCAATTTCACATAATCAATCCAATATCCCAAATAAAAAAATTCATTCAAACAATTCAACCGATAATCTAAATCAATTTAACCAAGGAATACAATCAACTATTGAGATAAATATATAAATCATAGGCAATAAAATGGATATAGTTATAAGTGAGAAAACTCACCGAAACGATGCTCATTGTAACGACCCGACTTTCTATGCCCAGAAAGTCGCATCATTATGAAGAAAGAAAGGGGTAGAAAATAGAAAAGAAAAGAAGAAAGAAAGAAACAACAACAACGATCTCACAGCGGAACGAATAAATTATATTAATAACATAAACTATTACATAGTATACAACAATTTACAGAGTTACACAGCATATACATCACTTACTAGACAGTTATAAACATCTGTCTAGACATTACAACTCAAATACAAGACAAGACACTAACACAGATATCAACACAGCGGAATACTATATCTACGAACGCCAAAGCCTCCTGCTCCATTGCTCCTCCAGAATATTCGTCAAAGCTAAACCTGAATCCCTTGGCTACTCGTAAAAATTTGAGTACCCAAGAGTTTATAAAACAGAAATAAACACTTGGGTCAGACATGGGTCTGGTGTGAGTAAACGGGTTAAGGTCGTTTAACTTTGAAAAACCTTTGAAAGAAAAGGTATCTCGTAAGACTTCCCGCACATAAACACGGAAAAGTTTTTACCTTACGATAACCAAAACATTTGATAGGAAATTCGATTGTATTATAATAGGGTCTAGGGTTTTCAAATAAATATGAAATAGCTGAAATTGTTACATTATTAAATTCCAGCATACTAGCCACAAAGTGGGTTATACAATCAAAACCGTAAGGGCACGTAGGAAGAATGGGTTTCCATACAATGGCAGGGCTACTGGGGTACCGCCCGTCACAGTACGTGGCCTAGATCACCGTACCGAGGATCACTCCCAATCCTCTGCAACACAAGGTCGGAACCATCCCTTACTGGATAATTCCGAACAAGATAACCCCGTAGTTGGCGCGACCAACCACACACTAAGCCGAATAAAAGAAAAGGGACCTCTAGACAGGGATCTATCTTGCTCTCAGTGGGTGCTACCCACGAAACCTTGCTGCACCTCCCCTGTTTTAGCCATTCCCGATTGATGAGGCTTGAGGTTACGATTACCTTTAATCAGAACATATCACTTAGAATGCTCATCGTCCGCCTGACGATGTGCTGAAAGCATTCAATCCATACAAGTTCGTTCCGGGTTCGAACGAAACCGAAGGCATTATCTCGTTACACTCGTTTTGGAATCACCCTCAGAGTTAACGACAATAACCCTTGCACTCTGAATCTTCATCTTCACTTGAGATTCACGACCTATCGTTAATTTGGATCGATGTGGTATTCGGGTTTCCAGACCTGGAAATCCGGTATACGGAAACCCGATCCCGGTCTCATCGAAATCCAAAACGTATCTTTTAAGGCCAAGTTGTTTAAAGGTTTAAACATTTAAACTTATATACATTCATACAGATAGATAATTCACAAATCACAATTGATAATCACATTATCAATTAAACAGATGATTCATAACCAAATGGGTAATCCATATCAACATCACAATAGTTAATCTCATAATGCAATCAAACATTCATACCACACAACATCACTTATCTCATTTCTGAGATTACATCCATTCATGACAGTCAATGTCCTTCATTCTTATATAAGCAATGATTTACTTAATCACAACATAATTAATTTAAAATGAATTAAATTAACTATCTCTATCTTTAATTAATTTAAAGTGAATTAAATTAATTACTTCATCTCTTAATTAATTTAAAATTAATTAAATTAATTACTTCATTATAAATCTTACTTATATAATCATTAATTAATTACAAATAAATTAATTAATCTTCTCTAATTATCCATTTTAATTAATCACCTTGATTAATTATACTTTAATTACATTTAAGTAATTATCTTTAATTAATTTCACAAATTAATTATTCTTAACCAATACAGTAATTAACCTTTAATTACTTCATTTATTTATTAATTAATTATAATCAATTACTTTAATCCTTAATTAATTACAATTAGTCACTTATCATTTGATTAATTAATCTTAATTAATCAACTCTTAATCATTAATTAATTATAAACTAATGATCCCTAATTACATCTTTAATTATTTATTCTATTTAAATTAATTACATTAAGTAATTAACCTTAATTAAACCACAATTATTAATCATCTTTGATTAATCTTAACCAGTAATTAACTTCCCTTAATTACTTCCATTAATTAATTACTTTTTAATTAATTACCTTAATAAATAATTAATTATCTTATTAATTAACCTTAATCCTTTAATTAACTTTATTAACTAAATTATTTAATTAATAATACTAGGTGATTAACCCTTAATCACTTCCATTTAATAAAATAATTATCCTCTAATTACTTTATTAAATATTTTACTTTTACTTAATTTCATTCAGTAATTATTCCTTAATTACTTCATCAAGTAATTGTACTTAATTAATTTATAAATGATTATCTCTAATTAATCATTAATTAATTACTTGGTTAATTATTTAACTAATTATTTAACTAATTAAATAATTTCTTAACTATTAATACTTAAAGATCTTAATTAAGAAAAACATTATCTTAATTAAATTATTATCTATTCTTAAATCATTTTCAATAAATGAATTATCCTTATTAATTTCACATATTAATTTCCTTTAATAAATCAAATCTTAATTACTTAAGATAAACTCTTTATTTTAATTAAAACACTTACAACATAAATTTTAACCTTTAAAATCTTTGAAACCTTTCAAAGTTATTTAAATAATCTTTAATACAAAGATCATTTTGAAAATCCACTTTTCTATACTTTAAAACTTATTTATTTAAATTATTTAAAACTTATTAAAACAATTCTAGAAAACAATCTAGTTTAATAGTTAAATCTTGTTTTACCTTTGTTTTAAAACTCAGAAAACATTACAAAACAAAATTTCTTTTGTTTAAAACTTTAAAACATTTCCTTTTTAAAAATCTTAAGCCTGCTCCTACCAAACCCGAGTAAAACTCGTGGAAACTCGAAGTAACACTCGCGACCAACTCACTTCACCCTGCTTCGAGTAAAACTCGACCATTCCCCGAACGAAAACCCGAGCTCCAGCTTCTTCCCCAAATCAGATTTCCAGATGCACACGGACGTGCTCGTGCACGTGCACACACCCACTGATCGACGACGCACTTCGTTCTGGCCTCCGGCAACTCGACTTCGACCACATCTTCACGATCGATCACCCCAACATTCTCGATACAACGAGAATCGAGTTCGAGCATTCTAACCCATCACCTGGAAAATGACATCACCAGAAAGTTCGACCATCACGGCAACCCCGGCCTCGAGAAAACCCACAGTCTCTACCGTAGCTCCGCCTCACTTCCCCCTGCCTCCAGCATCCTACGCGATCGCCTCCGGTTGCAAATCGACGCCGCGAATCCCAAAAGAAAACTCACGACAAACACAGGGCCAAAAACCCTACTTCCTCGATTTCCGATCAACCCCCTCATCAATAAATTCCAATTTGATTTTTCCTATGCTCTCCATTGCCCCCTCCACCTTCAAGCTCAATCACGTCCCCAACTTCGCTGTCGATTGCCGTGAATCGGCCAGAAAGCCCCAAACAAATAAACCCAAAATTCTCTTCAATTTCTAATCTAAAAATCATGATACAAATCTTAAAAATCATGCTTTAGCATTATGAATTAAATTATGTAATTCAAGCTCAAAATTGATTCGATTAATTTTTAACCCATATTAAGATTTTACTGTAAATTTTAAATTTTTGAGCTAAACATACGATTTAAAAACTTATAACTATTTTTGGATGATAGATTACTTGATTACAAACATCTTCTATTTACAATTCAAGGTCACATTCGAATTCAAAATCAAGTTATTGAATTTATTATGAAATTTGAAACTGTTAATCTACACAGAGCTTATGTTCTAACTTCACAGTCAATCAAACATTCACAATTCAAACATGCATTTAATTTAATTCAATATTTCAGAAATCATCATGATATTCATTCACAAAAATAAGTTGAAACCAGGGTTTAAAACTGTTTTTAAAATTCATTTACTCACCAATAGAAACAGAGAAGTAGATTTTGTATATATACATTCACAGGCATACAGACATTTCAGATATATAAACATGCATTCATATCATATACTAAGCAACACAATTTACATAAAACATCCATCACATGCATCCATCACAACAGATTTTTAAAACTGTTTTTAAGTTTAAGGTTTACTCACTTGTAATTTAAAACAGAAAACAGATTTTGTTTCCAGGCTTTCCAGTTTTGAACTTCTTTTGTTTTTGCTTGTTGAATGATTTGGAACTGCTACTGAATTGCCTTCTTATCTTTCTTATCTGATTGTATTTGAAGATCTGAAGATGCTATTGAATTTGCTTTTGATCTCCTTTAAGTTTGCATTTGAGAATTCCAGATTTACATCATCTTTTGTTTTTAGATTTCAGGTCTTTTATTTACATTAAATTCTTCTAGAGAAGAATTTGGTGAAGCAGCTCAGGATTCTTTGGAGAAGGATTGATCAGTCCTAATTTTCTGGAGGGGATTCTACTGGGATGTTTTTGACCAAGTGGAATGGTTCACTAAGATTTTATGGTATGGTGAACTTTGGATGATCAAGTTTGTGCTCGAGTTTCTCCGATGGCATTCTCATCTATTCCAGATCAGAGTTGTGCAGCGGAAGCAAGGTAGTAACTATTCTAGAACGGAAGCATTCGGGAGTTGTAATTTTCTTGGAATAGAGAATTTCTATAGGAAATTCAAGTGTATCTCTATATGTGAAGAAATTTTCAGGATTTGGAGATAAGGTTGTCAAGTGCAACTGTTTTGGCTATTACAGATAGGAGAAGTAGTTCATAGTTCTCTAATGTTTGTGGAGTAGAATTGTGTTCTGGATTTCGGTGATTTTTGGGAAACCATTTTGTTGAGAAGGATCCGGAAATTGGTTTGATGTTGGTCTAGATTGTTCCAGGAAGCATCAGCAAGGGCTAAGCTGATCAGGAAGGATGAAGTTGAAATTGGATATTGTTTAAGTTTTCTTCAATTAAAGGAGATACAAGATTTGGTAAGATTGGAGAGCTAGCTCTAGAAGTATTTTGAGATTTTCTTGTGTTCTCAAAAGGATTAGTTCTTTGATCTACAGGATTGAGTTTCCCGTTCGGATAACTGGAATTCATTGTATTTCACGTATCTTTGAGGGAATACGTGTGTGATTCATCTGGTTGTGGAATCAGCAGTTCAGATGGATATGGAAGTTGAGATGGTTTTGAGTTTAGTCTAATATCTTGTTCAGATTTGTAATCTAGATGGGAAGGAGTTCTAGATTATTGTAGATAGTTAGTTAAGATTCTGTAGAACGAGTATCCCGGTATATATATATACTTGGAAAAAACTCGAGGAAATTCTATCCAGAATTTGTCTGGATAGTTAAATTTGTTTGATTAAATTGTTTGCTATGATTGTTAGAATATGATTGATATGTATGGTTGCTGTTTGAAATTAAAATTAAAATTTTGCTGGGTTATTAAATTATCTTTGCTTTTAAATTTCGGGGACGAAATTATTTTAAGGGGGGAGGAATGTGATATCCCGGAATTTTGGCAATATCAATTTAATAATCTTTATAAATAATTAAATTGATTTGTTGATTTATTTTATAAATTGACAAGTTTATTCATTTTAAAAGGTTAATAACATTTTAATTGGCAAGTTTATTTCTTTAAAAACTAATAACATTTTAATTTGGGAATATCTTTTCTAACAATTTTAAATTGGGAAGATTTATCTTTCTAAAACTTATATATAAATCGTGGAGAATATTTTAAGGGGGGAGGAATGTGATATCCCGGAATTTTGGCAATATCAATTTAATAATCTTTATAAATAATACAATTCGTGGAGAAAGAATTTGAAGAAAAGAAAATTTTAAACTGAAAAATGAAAAACAGCTTTCTTCTTACATACTAATTTTATTTATTTTAAAACTTAAATTAAAATATAGCCACTTGTCTCTTTAATTAGCTTACACATAGGTTTGCAAATTACAAATGTCACTAAACTACTCTAATATGCCAACAAGTGTTATTCTTGTTTTTAATAAATTTATTTAAGACATTTATATGTTTTATGAAATATTTATAAGTATATAATGTATTTATCTCTTTTTATAATTTAAGCTTTTAGATTTTAATAAATATACAAATGTGAAAAACTATTATTTAAGTAACTTATGCTTATATCAATTAAATATAACATACTTATATATGCTTGAGAAATTGAGCTTAACTATATATATATTTTTACAAACCATTTTGAATTTTAAAAGAGAAAAGATTATTAAAATAAATGAACTTCTTATTTAAATCTTATTTAAACTTAAGCTTACATATATATTTTTAAATAAGAAATTATTCTTGTTATTTAAATCATAAATATCATTTTCAAAAGTATTAAGTTAAATTACAAATTTCCAAATTACAAATTATATAAATATTAAAGTTTGAAAATACTTTATTAAATTCAAATTCAATATTCTTTTCATTTCAATATATACAATTATATATATTCTAAATGGAAATACTTTTAACATTAGCTTTGATAATTACTATATTGAATTTAATACATAACTCCAAATCACAATATATATATACATATATATTATAATTTGAAAACATAGTTTTAAAAGACTCCCTATTTATAATATATATACCTATATATATATACATTATAAATATAAAACATTTATATATAAGTTTTAGAAAGATAAATCTTCCCAATTTAAAATTGTTAGAAAAGATATTCCCAAATTAAAATGTTATTAGTTTTTAAAGAAATAAACTTGCCAATTAAAATGTTATTAACCTTTTAAAATGAATAAACTTGTCAATTTATAAAATAAATCAACAAATCAATTTAATTATTTATAAAGATTATTAAATTGATATTGCCAAAATTCCGGGATATCACACTCATAGTCCACATCAGAATTAAATGATGTAAACACCTGTTATATGCTCTGCCAAGCCTTCTGTTTTTGCCGTCGAAACTCCAACACGACCAACTGACGGCAGCCCAAGCTGCACCTCCAAGTCGTCAGCACAGATCCACGTCGCAGCATCGCCACCTGCCAATCGCGATCGAACACTCCTCCGTCAGGTCATGACTACAACCTTCCATCGCTATATCAGTTTGCCCTTACCCCAAATTGGGTGCCTCCACGAATGAGCATCCAGCTTCGCCATCCTCCGTCATCAACGTCGCGCACACTTGCGCCATCCTCAGCTCATGTATCTTGTGCCCAATGTCGCACGTCTCCAGGTGTTCGTGCCTGGCTGCACGATAATTTAATTTTCTTTCTTTTTATGATAATACAATTTTGGAATTTAAGGTTTTAGGGTTAGGATGGAACAAGGGGTCGGGCTGGCAACCAAAGAAGTAGGGTGAATTTTAGAATAAGGGAGGAAAGGAAATGGGCTAAGTGATTTTTGTTTTGGGCTTTACATTCAAATTTAATTTAATTTTAATTAATTTCTTCCACATTTAAATTTGAATAATTATAAATATATTTGGCCTAGTTCAGATTGATTCATACTTTAAAAATATTTTATTCAATTTCAAAATATTGTTTGAATTTTTTATATTAATTTAATGCAATTTATTAAATCAAAACCTTATATTAAATAGAGTTTAATTACCTAAAATTTATTTTCAAAATATAAATGATCAAATATTGAATTAGAACAATTTTATTTTAATTAAATTTATTTATTTATATGGCATAGAAAGTAGAGTTGTTTATGTCTAGATTAGCCTCCATCGGGCCATCAAGCAGTCCCTCGTCCTTCTTTCCCCTTAACCATGTCCGGAGTTGGCCAGGCGCCCGCTGACATGTCCGAGGACATCCAGGCTTAACATCAGTGTCCTTCTCAAGCACACCTATAAGCTTAGCCCAACATCACATATAAGTTACTCCTAATAATAAATCCTTACTCCTAATAATAAGTCCTACTATTTGCATTGTTCTTGTGAATGGTTGTGATAACCCGCACCTTCGAACACACCGATTCAAAGCCTAAAGTGACTTTCAAATTTGCATCGTGCCAAGAAGTACGAGCCATCAACTTAAAACATTACATGATGCAAAGACTAAGATAAAACTTAAAGCATTCTACACTTTCAGATCTCACAGTGGAAGAAAATAAAATATAGATACTAACTAAAAATAAACATTCCAAATAACGGTCTCAATAATACGTAGTCCACATACAAAGTTCCCACAGTAACAATATGGAGTCTAACTAAAAATGAAATATTATGAATAGTACATGGAGAGTAACTAAAAATAATATTACTTCAGCACCTGGCTCCTTCCTCCACTTACTGTGTCCAACTAGTTCACCCGCTAGTCTGTGCTCCTATGGTGGGAAAAAAGAAAGGGGTGCGTCAGACAAAAGTCTGGTGAACGACTTGTATTACTATTGTATGGTGCTAAAAAACAATTAACTTTATTTACAATCTACATGACCTAGGGGTTCCTTTTTGTGTTTGCAAATTACTTGCCTGGGGTTGGTCACCTTAACTTAAGGAATATAGTCCTAAGTACACCTATACCCAAAACATCTTATAAAGGTTTATACTCAAGGGTCGAACAATGGATCGACTAATAATCTATATGACTTCTCCTAGTATAGATCACAAGGAATAATTTCCTTTCACTATTGGGTTGGCATTGCCCAAATAACAACCACATATATCGTGCTTACACATTGAGTGGGCCTCATATTGCCAGGCTCTCGTCGAATTACTACCTCAACGACTTAAGGACTACTTGTGCATCCGTGTCAACAATCTTAATGGTAATATCCCCTCTGCACTGCACCGCATACACGAAGGACCTTTTGTTAGTGCCATAACTATGCAGTGCGTCAGACATCCACCAACGGTGTCTAGGCCAAACTGCCCCACTCACACCGAGGAACCTTCCATTAGTTCCATAACAATGCACCGCGCCAGGTACCTACAAACTTGTCTAGGCCGCATTACCTGCTTACATCGACGAACCTTCCGTTAGTGCTAACAATGCACCGTTTTATATAAATTTACTACATATCTCCAACTAAAGTTATATACATATATATAGCTTAAGATCAAATCAAGGTAAGTAGGAGGTTATTCAACTTCGCTCTATTTATTAAATCCAAGTTTTTATCAATAAGGATCTTTATGGTTTATAAGGAATTAGTCCAGTATACTTTCTCTTATTTCTATTGTACTAAAAACTCACGTTTAGACGAGATTGATTATTTAAGGTAAAATTTAAATGGGAACTATTATCTTAAATTAAAATTAACCAATTCCTGATCAAGTAGAAATATAGACAAATTCAATTGCTTATGAAACAACATCTTTTAGTAATCAACTCACTCACTTTTTAAGGCTTCCTTCCTTCCTAGCTTGCCTTCAATCTTCCCTTCTTCTTTGTTTGTTGATTCCCTTTCTTTAGTTTGACTTTATTTTGAATTTTATTTTTATTTGGTTTAGAATTTAAAGGAGACAGAGAGATGTTGGAAGGGAAGGGAAATTTAAACATACTGTTGTTGGTTAGAGTAAGGTTTCAGAATAAGAACATTGGAGGGTAATGTACCTTCTTATAGCTACTGGAATGCACAATAACTATTAGATTAATATTATAAAATCCAGACCGTTCAGGCCTAGGCTAGCCCTAGCTGACACACGTTAATTGGTCGACCAGTCAATAGGAGGCGGTGGTTGACCGGTTCTGTACTGGTTGTCGATCGGTTAACGTTATTTTATTAACGTTACTTCTTTATTTATTTCTTTCCTTTATTAGTTTATTTCCTTTACTATATTTTAAATTATTTTTGATTTCAAATCTTTATATAGTAATAAATTTTCGATTGAAACTCCGATCATGAAACTTTATATATGAAAGTTGTTCAGAAAATCACTACGGGCACAATGATGTAAGCTCCATAGCCATATTCTGACATTTGCTCAACTTCCATTTTTTGTACTATTAATTAATTAATTTTTTTGATTAATTCCCTTTAATATTTTTAAGGTGTTACATCCTTCCCCTTAATAGGATTCATCTCCGAAATCTCTAAGGACGGAAAAATGCAACTCGTAAATACAAAAACCAATATCTACAACAACCCACTCAACCATCAACCACTTGCAACCATTGTCCTTAGTCTCAATTTCTAATGCAACATGTACATATAGGTATGGAATGTATATGAACTTATAAGAAATGAAAAAATTAGGCGGTCTCCTAAACTAGTCGACCTCGTGAAATGCTCATGCTTATGCCATGCATCCAACATGTATGCAACATTTTATACTTGAAATTCTATATGAATGAACATCCATTTAATACATATGCAGCAACCATATGCATATAACTTGATAAATAAAACGAGTGATGGTGTGAGTGTAGGCTAACCTAAATATATTATCCCATGTGTGCAATGAATAACTTAATAGATACATCCATTAGCAACCATCATCCAAAACATGTTTTAATGACACATTCACAACCATTCCTAGCATCCAAACATCCTCACCTATGGGGTACACTAAGCTAAAAACTACAGGTACTCTCTACTGGGTTGTCTCCCCACAGGATCTAAACCAATTTAATGACCTTTTTATAGAGTTGCTTTATTCCATGCTCAATGATGCAGGTATGTGCACGATGAACAAGTGACTCTCTTTCCACTACCACCTCTTCTAACTAACTCGGCTCGACCATAACTGCTGGATCTTGTTGACATTTTCGCAACTGTGTGTAACATCCCTATTTTCTATGCCATAAATTAAATAAATTTAAAATCAAATAAAATTATTTAATTCGGTTTTTGATAACTATTATTTCGAAAATAAAATATTATTTATTTGAAGCCTATTTAATAAAATATTTTGTTTTAATAAATTGAAGTGAATTAATAAATTATTTTTGAATAATATATTAGATCAAATAAAATGTTTTAATTAAATATAAAATATTTTAAAAGTGTAAATAATTTTTATAATTGAAATAGTTGAAAAATAAAATATACAACTATTGAACTGCAAGAAATTGAGTTATTGAAATATAAATTGCAAAATGTAGTGTAGATCAATTTAATTAGAATATAAGCTATAGGTTAAGGTATAAATCAATTTTTACTAGGTTATAATTTATTTACAAATAAAATTGAATTTCTTAAAAGAAAATTAAATTTATTAATTAAAACCATGCCCAAATGCAACCCAAGCACATCTGGACTAAATATTTCTATCCCCTTCTAGCATATTCCTTGGCCTTTAAACTCAAGCCCATATGCAGAAACCCGAACACTTCATTTTTTAGTTCAAGCCCTAATCCCTTAATCCATTTGAATTGGTCGCATCTAAATTAAAAGAAAAAAAAGAAAAAGAATAGTATCATGCAAGGAGGCGGGCGGGCGATCGACGAAGGCTTAGGGACACGAGCACGAGCTAAGTAGTGACGAAAGTTGATGATTGGAAGAGCTGTGACCTATGCGTGTGGTGGCAGGCGACTTGATGTCGCGACTGGAAAAAAACCACGTACGATCTGATGTCGATCAAACAAGGAGGCGGACTGGCATCTAGGTTGTGCTTGCATAAGGGATGATGATAATAGATTTTTGTGATTTGATGGAGCTATGTGTGTGATGGAGCAAGACTATGCATGTGTGCAGACAAGGGTTTGAAGTAACATTGTTTTAGATGAGTAAATTTTATTTACTCATAAATATATCTAGCATAGAAATTCCCTTACATGTTTTTAATTAGTTATTGCCTTGATGAATATTTTGATATAGTTTGGTTGGATGAAATCGATGAGTATTCACCCCTATATTAGCTTGGATTGCTTGTTGCAATGGTTGTTTGGAAATCAAATTCATTGTGGTGATATTGGATGCGAATTTGGAATTGTTGTTTAGTATTTTTGTATATGTTGGATCGTCAAAATGAAAAGGAAATGCTGTTCAATTTCATTTTGATGTGTGTTTTTTTATATATGTGTGTACATAGTACGAATGGTCGAAAATCGATGTAATTCGATTCAGGCCACGATGAAAATTTATGTGTTTGGAGAATTAGCTCCATGATTTATATTTTTGGGTGATTTATTGATTTTCTTATTTTAAAAATAGTTTTGAAAGCTTTGAAAATTATCTATGGGTTTTAAAATTTAACTAAAAGTATTTTATAAATATTTTACTAAATTTTATTTGCTTGAGCTATTTTTAAGTTACAAATATATTTTAATAATACATATAAATATAGTTTTCTTTGGGTTATTAAACTCTTTTTAAAAATCAATATCTCAATATATTACAAGTTTGGAATTGCTTTAAAGGTAAATTATAATATATTGCTATTTTATAAAATATATTTTGAAAATGACAATATTATTTTCAGCAATTTTATTATAAAAGTTATTTAATTTTTTTTGAAAGAATTCTACAAAGGCGGTTTATTGGTTTATGCCTTTGGAAAAGAAATATTTATCTCCATTAAAATGAGTTGGAGGCATTGAATGATTTTAGTAAAATAATTTCTAAAGCGCATTTAATTGATTTTAATGAGTATTATTAACCATTTTGGATGTAAATAAAAGGAGATCTTGGATAATGTTTTATCGTTGGTATAAATAAAACCTATTTTGCAAATTATAAATTTATTTGAAAATAATTTTGTATTTATAGAAGATTATGAAATGATTTTAAAATGTTATTATGTGACTTAATATTAGTTGTTAATGATTTGAGTATAAAGTGATGTTTTAAACGGTAATCTATATTTTCAAATATAAAGAAATTTATTTTGAAGTTTGTATATTTATTATAAAGTAATATTTAATTAAATAAAATTTACGAAAAGATTTTTATAAAGGATATTTGATTTGTTAAGTGATCTTGGATGTTTTAAATATATAAGTTGATATTTCATATGGTGATGACATCCCTCTTTATGATTTTGTGTTGTTTCATTCTGTGTGACGAAAAATTTGAATAAACGAAGTTATAATACCGTTTAGGATGGGTCATTCAGCAATATCTCCAGTTATTCTTTGGACTCGTTATACAGAATATTACGGCGATTGAGTGTAGTTTATAAGCAGTGAATAAACGGTTGAGTAGCACGTAGTGGTCTGAGATGCTGTTATGATATTTATTTAGTTATTCATTATAAGTTGATGACACTCACGTGACGAGAATAGTATTATGAGATTGTACTTACATAAGGTGATGCTAATAGGTGCGAGCATGGTAGGTGCCCTTATATTTATTGATATTGTATGCCACTATCATGATGGATTCCTGTTATTAGAGTTGGAGAGAACCAGATGGTTAGAATCCACCCTGGCAGCCCGACCTTGGGGTCACATCCTAGATCCATGACACCGTTGTCGGATATTTTATTTGATGCGCATCACATGATTTGGGTTATGTAACCCATTAGGTAGGAGCCCAATATTATGAGATTTGGGTTAAGACCCATAGGGTAGGTGCCTTATATCCCCTTTGTTATGTCGCATATGCCAGCAGTCTGTTATCTACTAGGGCAAAGCAGAGTTGTGACTAAGAGGCTATGCATTGACGAGCCACCGGTGGATATGTGCTCACTTAAGTGTAGATATAGGTTAAGCGACCCACATATTGATGTATATATGACTCTACTTGGGACTTTATGTCTGTCGTACAGTCATTCACCCATCATGAGTTATTCTGATTTATTCATATATGAAGAGATGAGATTATATTTGGATAGGTGTCCAAAATATAGTGGATTCTCATATCTTTTATTATATCAAAGGTAGGTGTCCTATATTTTATAGTCAAACGGTCTATTTTACATTGTTTGGTGATGGCATTTTATTGATTGAGATCGAGAGATATACTTGGGCATTACTGTATGCTAGCTTAACTATTCTTGATGATATCTCGAGTATTGATGATTTCTGCATTTCGATGATTTTGATATGGATGATTCACTTGTTTGATATTGTTTCGATTGGATAATATTGAATCGATTTTTATATAGGTGGTGACACTTTTATGCTGGGTTTGTGGTGTTATACATGTCATGATATTAAGACTGTTTGAGATGACATTTTTACATTTATACCAAGTATATACAGAGTTTTATATATTTATTAAAGATTTAGATATAGTCTGAGCCATTTATTATTTATATAATACTTGGGTTAGTCCAAGACATTTCAGGTTCAGGGACGATGAGAACATCCCGTGTTTTGGGCATTGAGGAGATTAGATATTTAGTATTATAGATTATCATCCTTATATTGTATAGTCTCTTATGAGTATACCGATGTGATGTTAATTAGACAAATTTTATATATTGTATATTATATATTATCGCTGCATTGACTCTATGATCTTTGATATTTCTATATATTGTGTATTGTTCTATCCTGGAAGCACATGTGTTTATTCCTTTATGCCACTACTGTGTACGTATAGGTGAGTTATTTATTAATTGTTAAAATACGTAGCAATGCTAGCCCAAGAAAATATTCAAGTGTGTACCCCATATCACTTTATTCTCTGTAATATTCAACAATATTACGCTGTAGTACTTTTGGATAGTATGGGTATTGTAACACCTAGTAAAATCTAATAAGAAATTAAATAACTAAAATAGGTTAGAAAGGAAATTTTATAAATTTCAGAATTTGACCACGGGAGTTGCACCATTGCGTTCGTGGCAATTTTCTATTCAATTTTCATATATAATTTGTTAAAATTGGAGTTTAAATGAAAAAGTTACGAACATTTGAAGTTTTTAAAATAATTTAAAACGAATTTGAAATTTAAAATTGGAAGAAATTCTGTAGTTTGAAATTTGAATTTAACGTTAAGAGGTAGTTAACATTTAAGTAAACGTTAATTATAACTTGAGTAACGTATAAATTAATTAAGGAATTTAATAAATAAATAACATAAATCAAACGGTAGAAGGAAAGTAACGGTCACAGATAGGGGACAGGTCGACCTCTGAACTACGATCGGTCGACCGGTAGCGGTCGATCGGTGGGTCAAGGCGGTCGACTGGCGATGAATGACAGCTAGGGTTTTGGTTGTTTTGAACGTTCAAGATTTGTTTATTTTAAATCCAACAACACTCATCCCTTTTCACCTCTATAAATAGAGCCCTAGACCCCCCCTTTTCCTCATAAAATTTTGTAGCAACGACGAAGCTCTATCAAATTCTTTGCCCTTATGTTTTTAGAAACAATAAACTTTCTGGTAAGTAATTCTTATTTCAAATCTTTAATTAAATTCCCAATCTTTCTCTTCTCTATCTTCTGATTTCTAAAATTTAATATATACATATGTGCATACATACATACATACATACATACATACATACATACATACATACATACATACATATATATACATACATACAATCTATATGTTGTATACTAAAATAGCGGAAGATCCGAAAGAGAATTAGGAGCGGTGTAAATCAGATCTCATCTTCTTCTAATACTTCTTTAGATTCCAAAATTATTTAGGATTTTCAAATAAGAGGTTTAGATGTTTAATTTTTTTTGGATTTCTCATTTTATTCCTATTTAGTTTTTGATTCTAGATCTAATTCCTATATACAAATCACTTTGTTGTATATTCCAAAAGAGGGAGATATGATATGGAATTAGGCACGGTGTAATCAAATCCAGTTAGGAAACAAATAATTCACTATGAGTGGAAATATCAAGTTTTTAAAATTTTTGTAATTGAATAGTACTTATTTGGATTTGATATATGCATGGAAATTTTTGGTAAATGGAAACATAACATCTAAAACCCCCAGAATTTCCCTAATTAAATGTCAATCATTGAATATGTTGGAATTTCAATTGTTTGTATTAATATAGTAGAATCAGATCTGTGTTATGATTTAAGTAATTTATAATCTACCTCACTTCATCTCTTTTGATTTCTCTTATAGTTTCAAAGGATTTTGAAAACAAATAAAGTTAGAAATGGCGTGCAAAGTATGATTTTTGATTGTTTGTAGTTTGCACCGCCTATCTCTACAAATTAAAATAAGTATGAACCCCGTTTTCACTCCAAGGTGGTGATTGCAAAAGTTGGATAGAATATAAAAGGGTTAAATTGTAAAGTTTGTTCCATGAATAGAGGAGTTAATTCTATTATATTAATATGAGATAAGTTTGGTATTATTCCTTTTTGTTTACAAGTCAAGTTGTTGGCTAAGGATGTTAGCTATTCTTTTGTTTGGAGTTTAGGACTTGTATGAGTTTGCCATTTAAATCAGTTAGCGTTATCTTTGCGTGTGACTAGAAATATTTTATTCGAATCACGTGAATGTATATATAATATTATCGTATTGATTATTAAAGTTAATAATAACGTAATAATTATAGTGTATTGAACGTTTTGACTAGAATTAATATGGTAGTAAATAATATTAATTTTGTAGGAAGGTAGTTAATGTTAATTATGGGAATTAATAATTAAAGGCGTAATAATAGGTTACCTTATATGGCCTTAATTATTAATTGTGTAGGATAGTGTATATACAATTGGTATTTATATAAAGGATGACTAAGTTATAGGGATACGAGGTCAGTCTAAAGTTACATAGAAGTCTGCCCAGTTAAATCTGGCTACCAGCAATGTAACTTTATGGACTGATGTGGGACATCGCCTATCTGCCTAGTCATATGGCTACCAGTAGTCGGACTAGTGTGAGACATCATAGTTTGGGTTATTGGTCATAACTACCCTCTTGATACAATAGGAGGAAACTTTAGAAAGGGTACACTTCGGGTTAGAGGTATTAAATAGCTATGGTGGGGTCCGTCTCTTTCTTAAGAGAAGTATTAAGTGACCTAATGGGATTTCTTACGATGTCAGCTAGTGAGAACCATGTAGGGACCCGCCTTAGATTAGTCTTAAATAACAGGTACTTGCCTATTTTTATAGGCCTTAAATGGTCAGAGTCTGCCTCATCCGTAATAAAAAGGTATTAAACGGTTTCGAGGTTCTCTCTCTTGCATCGTTGACGATAGTTGCATTAGAATTCGAAAATGGGTTGGTATTAAGTGACAGGGAACTAGCTAATTCATAGTTATTAAGTGGATAGAGTCTGCCTAACCTCCAATAAAGGGTATTTATTAGTTTGGGTGCTTTTTCTTGCATCATTGATGTTAGTTGTGTTGGAGTTTTGGAATTGGACCGGAAATGCCTTCGGGCTTACAGTAAAAATTAATTGCATGGTATAGTTTTAAATACGTACGGCATATTTCTTATCTAAATAATACTACCCAAGTACAACTATTATAAAGCCTGAGATTTCCATTTTACTAGACATTTGTTGTTCTGACCCACTCCTCATTACAACACACAAGTTAGAGGAAACAATGCTGATTTAGGAGACGAAGGTGGAGTTGAAGACTTGCGGCAGTTATCTATCTATTTATGCTTTTAAATATTTTTATTCTACCCAGTTCAGATAGTTATGTTATTTTGGAATATTGTACTATGGAGGCTTTATGTAGGCATGTTGTAATATTTAACATTTTACATTTCTAAAATGGTTTTCTTTTATGAAATGGGTACTTGTTTCTGATATTATATTTTATTCCGCTGTGATATTCTAAAAGTATAGATAGATAGCTCTACGGTGTATTGTTTTAATTTTATCAACTTAACAACTCGCTTTGAGATGGGCCTAATGTTCGATGGGCTTTTATTGGGTAGAAATTAGGACCGTTTTGGGGCAGGTTGTTATAGATAGTATCGGAGCTCAGGTTTCCCGATCAATGGGGATAAGTATATGTATGAGTGGCATACTTGTTATTTTTGAAAGTATATTCCAAAAATCTACTATATATACACACACTCTTAAAAATGGATTTAATCTATAAATTCTGACTACAGAAGTAGTCGCAACCATATTCCGAAAGAATATGCAAGACGACTATGAGTTGGAAAAATAAATAGAGTAAGGATTGTGCAACGGAGGTTGTATTGTAAGGAATATAAATGGAAAAGACCTTAACTCTAGAATTGATAGGGCAATGAGTGTGCAATAAATAGGGAGTTACAATAATTTAATAAGGATATAAATGGACTAATCAAAGAGATTATTAGGGTAAGTATGGAGAGGTAAAGAAGTTTTAATAGGAAAAGTGGGATGAATAAATAAATGTCTTTAGAAATTGTCTGGTTAGAATAGTAATATTTATTACAGACAATCAACATCTAAAGAAATAGTAAATAAGTATGTTAGGTAATAATAAATACTATAAGGTAGTATAGTTGTAAACATTCAGAAGAAAGGGATGATAGAAGAAGAAAATGCAATGGAGAGGATACTTAAAGTCAATTTCTAAAATCCAACCTCATGTGAAAAGAATTTGATAAGAACATTTCCTTTGAAAACTTCCTTGAAATGTTTTGAATGGATTCTTCAAAAGATGTATTAAGAATTTTTTTTTTGAAAAGTAAGGAAATTTGAAAAATCATAACTTAAAAAGAATTTGTGGAGTCAAAAGTTTCGATTAAAAGTTTTTTGGTAAAAGAGGTTTTTCCATTATCGAAACTCTTAGTCTAAAAATATGTTAGGTTAAAAGTTTTTTAGTTAAAGATTTTTCGTCAAAGGGATCTTTCTTTTTGAAATAAGTGTAAAATAGAGCATAACATGAACTTGATGATTTTTCCTATTTTCATAAATTTGGGAGTTCCACGAAAATTCCTCATTTTAAAAATAAAAATGGAACTTAATTAAAATGATGTCGAAGCCATTTAAGTATGAAAAATAGAAAAATAGGTAATATTGGATGATTTGGATAGGAATAGCATTAAGAACTTAAAAAATAGGAACAATAATCTAGTTAGAGATAATATAGGAGAGAAGCTGATGAAAATAGGATAAGAAAACAATAGGATAAAGGTTACCTTTATCTACTCCACTTTCATTGTTTAAAATTATAAAAGATGTATTTGAATGTTTCAAATAAAAAGGCCAACTTTTAAAGGTATAAGTCTTTAATGTAGAAAGTTTTTGAAATAGGGATTTTTTTTGCTCTTTTGGATTAAGCAATCCTTTTTGAAATTTTTATAGTTTGGTTTAATAATTGAGTTTTTGAGTGTTTTGGGGTTAAAGACCATACTTTTAAAGAAGTAAGTCTTTGAAGTAAAAGTACTAGAAAAAGGAAATAATTTACTAAGCAATTTTAGAATCTTTTGAATTTAGGGTTATGAATAAAGCGGTAAATGTTTCAATTTTTTTGAAAAGTTAGGTTCTGATATTTTTGGAGGGTTTCATTCAAATGTTTAATAAAAATAGAATAGACATATGATGTATAATAAAATATGGTGTTTAGATGTTTTTGAGAATTCAATTCTCCAAACTATTTTGGAAAGTTGGAAAATCTTTTGAAAAGTATGCTTAGAAGTTTTCTTTTGAGATATGGATATTCTTTTGCAAGTTTGAATTTCATATGTCGCATATTAGTGTAATGTGGATTTCTAAGTTTATATTTTATGTGGTAGATAGGGATCACTATCTTGGTAAGAAAGGTTAAAGGTTTCAGGATATGAATAAAATAAGAATGTTATGTACAACCTGATCTGGAAATTTGAAATCAGTCTTAGGCATTTGTTGGTAATGTGGTAAAGGTATTCAAGATCTATAATAGGGTTGTAGATTATGTTGCCATTGGAATATGAATTTCAATATGTTGATTTATTAGGAACATGCTCTGTGTAATTTCTGTAAATTACCTAATTCCTTAAATGCATAAAGTGCAGCGTTTGAGTTTACAAGGGATATACCAAAAAGGGAAAAAGATGTGAAAGATATGGATATACTTTGCTGTATTTTACACCATCTATTTCGATGAAAGAAAAAGAAATAATCCCTTGTAATTTCAAGCAAAGAAAAAATGTCACTTGTGGTTAGTTTATGGAAGATTGTAACGGTAATCCTTCTGGGAAGATAGGACTAATAAAATAAAATATGGAAAGGGATGTTCTAGTTTAGTGATTAATAATTAGAAATAAGAAACGTATAAATAGTGTAATTTACAATGGTATTATAGCATAGTAATTACAGGACTAGGATTTATGGGCGTTAATTATAAATTTGATCGGACATAAATTTGTAATTAATAGAGAATAAAAAGGAATTAAATAGGGGACTGATTATGGAATCTAATATGATATTTATGAAGGAATTGAATACTCATAATAAGAAAATCTTGAAACTGGTAATAGGTTGAAATGGATTTAATAAGGTTTGATTAAAAATTGTCAATTTAGACATTAGTGACTAGTTATTATGGGTAATGGATATTCATGTGAACTAAGAAGGGAAATTAAGGAAGATTGGTAATGGTGGAATGACATTCTAGGAATGTCCATCTTAAATTAGTAGAGAGCATTAGGACTCTAACATCATTAATACCCGTTAATGACTAAGTGCAACTTCCAACAAAATTTTCTTTTAGATTTTTTTTTGGGTTGAAATCGCTAGTTGCCTCCTTTAGGAAAAATGTTTGATATGGTATAAGGCATATTCCTATTTTATCACTGTGTTGATTTTAGGAATGGGACTAGACCGTTAAATAAATAAATATATTGAGGAACGCTGTAAATAAGGAAAATTTCATAAGGACACTTAACTAGCAATAAATTAAAGATAAGACTGGAAGTTGGTAAGGAAATTAGGTTAGAATGCTTCAAACCTAAAACTTATGGAGTGTCACCATTCACCTCGAATGTGATAAGGTGTAAAGGGGTATGAATATAATTTTCTTATTAGTCAAGGATGAAGAATTTGTTTCCAGATGTTTGACATGCCAAAGGACTAAGACTAAGTAGGTAAATCCGAAGGGTTGTTATTACCATTAGAGGTTCCGACTTGGAATTGTGAGCATATATCGATGGACTTTATAGATGGGTTGCCTAGGAGTCAAAAGGGCAATAATGATATTTAGGTTATAGTAGATTGGCTTATTTTATTTCCATTAGAATTAATAAGGCTGCAGCATCTCTGTAACAGATTTATGGCAAGGAAGTAGTGCGACTACATGGGATTCAAGTTAGCATTCTTGTGATAGAAACCTTTTGTTCACTAGTGAATTTGGAGGAGTTTGAAATCAGCTATGGGAATGACCTTTAATTTAGAAGATTTGTTGAGAGCTTGCATCATGGATCTTTGAGGACCTTGGAAAAGGTAAAAGTGTTTAGGCGGCGAATGATGACCACACAGGATCGTTAGAAGTCCTATACTAACAGGCAAATAAAGGGATTTGATTTTTTTATTTAGGGACACGGTATTCCTTCAAGTTCCCCTCTCAGAAAGGTTATGAAGTTTGGTACATCTAGGAACTTGGCGCCTAGGTTCGTTGGGCCTTTCCCGATTTTAGAGAGAGTGGGGAAAATTTGCTTATTGGGTGGAGCTTCCAAACTAGTTAGCGGGAGTCCATAACGTCTTTCATGTTCCACACTTGAGGAAATGTCTACACGACATTTTCTCTTTAAGAGAGCTTGATTAGTTAACTGATGTTGTAACGAAGCCCATCGCCCCCTCGTGCCACTGCAAGCATTGTGTAAGAGGCTTCGTAACGAAGAAAATTGGATTAGTTCGAGTAGACGAGGAGATAACCCAGCGGAAAGCACATGGGAAATCGAAAAAAGATAAATGTTTCTCATCCCAAATTTTTCTCTGGTAAACTTTTCTCTCTAAAAACATAGGTATTTGGTTGCATCGTGGTTGCTAGATTGAATGGTAGGAGATAGTTGCCACACTTTTTACTGTTATTTTTGCACTAATATAGAATTTCATGTATATTTAGGATGCTTGCATACATGCCTATTTGTCACAGCCTTGCATTAACGCTAGGATTAAGCTCACCAATATTATGTTTTCATACATAATCACATTGCATCTTTGGTTGGGTAGATGGTTGTGTAGATTATTGTAAATAAATTAGTTGTATATTATGGTTGTTGAGTGCATGTTACATTATCTTTCCTGGGTGATTTTGAGGGAAAAATCCTTTTAAAAAGGGAGAATGTAATTCCCTCGTAAATTTAATAAGAAATTATAATTAAAATAAAGTTTAAAATGGAAATTTTATAAATGTTGGAATTGATAACGGGAGTTGCACCATTGCTTCTGTGGCAATTTTCTATTCAATTTTCATATATAATTTGTTGAAATTGGAGTTCAAATGAAAATGTTATGAACGTTTGATGTTTTCGAATTTAAAATAGTTTAAAACGAATTTAAAATTTAAAATTGAAAGAAATTCTGAAGTTTGAAATTTGAATTTAACGTTAAGGGGTACTTAACATTTAAGTAAACCTTAATTACAACTTGAGTAACATATAAATTAATTAAGGAATTTAATAAATTAAGAACAATAATCAAACGACATAAGGAAAGCAACAGTCAAAGGTAGGGGATCAGTCGACCCTTGAACTACGATCGGTCGACAGGTAGCAGTCGACCATTAGGTCGAGGCGATCGTCCGGTAACGAATGATAACTAGTTGGTTGTTTTGAACGTTGTAGATTTATTTATTTTAAATCCAATGGTTCTCATTCCTTCTCACCTCTATAAATAGAGCCCTAGACCCTCGCTTTTCCTCATAAAATTCTATAGCAACGGCGAAGCTCTATCAAACTCTTTCCTCTTAGGTTTTCAGAAACAGTAAACTTTTTGATAAGTAATTCTAATTCCTAATCTCTAATTAAATTCACAATATTTCTCTTCTCTAAGAAGATTTCTGAAATTTAATTTATATATATATATAGACACACACACACAATCTATTTGTTGCATACTAAAATAAGGAAGATCTGACAGAGAATTAAGAGCGATGTAAATCAGATCACATCTTCTTATTCTTTTTTAGATTCCAGAATCAATTAGGATTTTTAGGTAAGAGGTTTAAATGTTTAATTCTTTTGATTTCTGATTCTATTACTCTCTAGTTTCTGATTCTAGATCTAATTTCTATATACAAATCACTTTATTGTATATTTCAAAAGAGGGAGATCTGAAAGGGAATTAGGTGTGGTGGAATCAAATCCAGTTCGGAAGCAAACAATTCACTATGAGTGGAAATATCAAGTTTTTCACATTTTTGTAACTGAATAGTATTTATTTGGATTTGATGTATACCTTGGGAAATTTTGGTAAACAGAAACATAACATTTAAAACCCCTAGAGAGTCCATAACTAAATGTCAATCTTTGAATATGTTGGAATTCAATTGTTCTGTATCAATATAGTAGAATCAGATCTGTGTTGAGATTTAAGCAATTTATATTCTACCCCACTCCATCTCTTTTGATTTCTCTTGCAGTGTTAAGAGATTCCAAAAATAAATAAAGTTAGAAATGGTTTGCGAAGTATGATTTTTGATGATTTGTAGTTTGCACCACTGAATATATAAATTAAAATAAGTATGAATCTTTTTTTTACACCAAGGTGATGATTGCAAAAGTTGGATAAAATATAAAAGGTTTAAATTGTAATGTTTGTTCCTTGAATAGAGGAGTTAATTCTATTATATTAATATATAAGATAAGTTTGGTATTATTCCTTTTTGTTTACAAGTCAAGATGTTAGCTAAGGATATTAGCTATTTTTTTGTTTGGAGTTTGGGACTTGTATGAGTTTGACATTTAAATTAGTTAGCGTTATCTATGCGTGTGACTAGAAATATTTTATTCGAATCACGTGCATGTATATATAATATTATCGTATTGATTATTAAAGTTAATAATAACGTAATAATTATAGCGTATTGAATGTATTGATTAAAATTAATAGTGTAGTAAATAATATTAATTTTACAGTGTTGGCTCGGTTTGCTGGCGAGCAAAGAAAGAAGGAAGCAGAGGTAGACAAGGGTATAGGAAACAGAATTACCAGACCAGATGCTTGGTTCATCATTTGCCAAAATGCCGAACCAAACATATGGACCGGCATGCCGGACCAGATATTTGGTACGGCATCCTATGGTATACCGAACCAAGTATCTGGTCCGGTATCCTTAGAGATGCCAAACCAAACATTTGGTCCGACATTCTCTGATATGCCGGACCAAGTATTTGGTCCGGCACAACACATCAATTGCCGGACCAAACATTTGGTCCGGTATGACAAACATGCCGAATCAAATGTTTGGACCGGCAAGTAAGGATCATCGAACCAAAGCAAGTAAGGATCACCGAACCAAAGCAAGTAAGGATCACCAAACCAAAGAAAACTTCCTAACCTAAATGCCGATCCAACTGTCCCTAACCCAAATGTCAAACCAAACTCAGGAAGCTATAACATCTCCTCCACACTTCACAACTCCACTCTATAAATACCAGAGCTTCTCAACAACAATGGGGATAGATTTTCGGAGGAAAAGAGAGAAAAGTCTGCTGAAAATCCATCATTTTGGCTACTTAAAATTTTTACTCTTTTCGAATATATCTTGTACTTGTAATCAAATCAAAGAGATAATAATAAGATGGAAAGTGGATGTAGGCACATTCGGGCTGAACCACTCTAAAAACTCTGTGTTATTTACTTTCCTTATCGGCTTTCTAAACTTTGAACCTGTGAACTGTCTCTGTACTTGCTGAAATTCCCTCCATCATATGTTGGAACATTAAGAAACCCCAAATCAATCAAATCAAACGAAACTTAACTAAAAAATCAGGTTTAGAGGTGTTTGTCCAACTTTTGAGCAAACATTTTTGGTGCTTTCCCTGAGAGGAATGAAACGCGTGGAGAGTCGAACTCTTTTTTCCACCATCCTTCCAAGCCTTAACTCAACATTAGAACATGCCTCCCTCCAGGCGCAACACCGATAAGGGTAAGAGCATGGCCATTACCAATACACTCAATCCCATCCAAGAAGATCAAGAAAACCCGGCTACCCACTCTCAACCTCCAAACTTAGCTGTCACCCGAGAGGATTTAGATAGGGTTGTGAATGAGATCATTGACTGGTTCGCTGCCTAGCAGAAAGATTTAGTGGACCAACTCATGACACGCTTGAGAGGCACGGAGGAATCCATTCACAGCACTGAACCTCGAGGTGAGTCTCAATTCGGAGAGCCGCATAGATGGAATAGATCCCTTGCAAATGAAGAAATCAATCAAGAAGATGCAAGAACTCGAAGTCGAGTTAGGACTCAGCCCAAAGCCGGTCCTGAAAGAGCATCAAGAGCTGGGTCCAGTCAAGGGGCACCAGGCAAGGACCGACTGTGGCTGACCTTGTCATGCTTCGAGCCAATCATCGCCAATCCAGCCTCAACCAAGGTTCCAAATTCCATCAAAGGGAAGTCCCCACTTCTCCTAGGGCTGCCCCAGAATCAGAGGAGAGGATGACACACCTCTTCAGGTATATCTCAAACGTGAATAACTCGAAAGAGGGATATGGGCAAGGGTGTCCAGCCCCTTCACCAGGGACATAGAAGCGACAACCACTCCTCAGGAATGGAAGATGCCCACTATGGATCCCTACAAAGGCACATCTGACCCAATCATCCACTTGCAGCGCTACACCCAGCACATGCTCATGAATGGAGCAACAGAGGGTGTACTGTGTAAATGTTTTCCGTTGTTCTTGTCTAACTTAGCAACCACATGGTTTTGTCGCATGCCTCATGGCTCCATTAGCTCTTGGGAAACGTTGAAGGAAAAATTCATAAGTCAATTTCGAATCCATGTGGAACAGCTCAGAGATGCTTATTCCTTGTCAGACGTAAAATAGAAAGCTTGAGAACCGCTACATCAATATCTTACCCATTTCAACGTTGCCGCAGCAGCAATACAAAATGCGGATGAAAGGCTTACACTGATGGCACTATGCGGAGGTGTCCACCTCGATTCAAAGCTTGCAAGAAGGTTGATGAAGGAAAAACCTTTAACTCTTCAGGAATTCTTTCATGAAGCCGGAAAGTACATGAGATTGGAAGACGCGGTGGCTTATTGACATAGCGAGCAACCCACAGGGGTTCTAGCATCCAAGGAAACATGAGTGCCCCATCCCGAGGAAGGGGGAGTAAGCCAAACAATGAAGGAAAAAGTAACCATCAAGGCATCTCGGGAACTGAAAAGGGCAATAAGCTACGATACAGACCTGGACCAAGATTCGATTCATACATTCCTTTGAATGACACTGTGGAGACATTTACCTGGCTACTCAACACGAATTAAAATACAAATGGCCTTCCTATAAAAAAGAGTCAAAAGCTGCAATTAGAACAAGAAAATATTATCGCTTCCATGAGTCTCACGGGCATAACACCGAAGAATGTCAGCATTTGCGGGATCTCATTGAGGAGTACATCCAAAAAAAGAAACTAGAATGGTACGTGCAACAAAGACACAACTCTCCTGCTCTAGTCCGTGAGGGGCCTGGGCCGCACCCGCAAGGAAACAACAAAGAAGGAGCTAGAACAAGCCGCTCCAACTAGGAGAAGATAGTTGTCCAAACCATATTTGGAGGTCCACATGTGGTCGACGGAAGTTGGGCCGAGATGGAGAGGTACGGAAAGTCTTTGAAAGATAGGGAAGGATATGTTCATTCCATTACTGAAGGACGCATCACAAAACGAAGGGAAAGGGCCAACATAACCTTCAGCGATGAAGATTTGATTGGAAAGCAGTATCCGCATACCGATCCCATGGTTATCTCCGCTTGGATCGGCCCGGTTGAGGTGTTCCGCATCTTAGTTGATATAGGGAGCTCGATGAATATTTTTTTCAAACATGCCTTCAACAAAATGAAGTTATCAATGAAAGATGTATCCCCGTGCAATAAGCCCTTACACGGGTTCACGGAAGAGGCCACGATGCCACTTGGACAGTTAGACTTGTTTGTTGAGCTGGGAAGTCACCCCCGATCCATCGTCCGAAAGAAAACATTTATATTGGTAGATGGACACTCTGCATACAACGCATTTTTAGGAAGGCATGCGTTGTCAGATTTTCAGATAGTCTTGGCCCCATGGTGCCTGAAGATGAAATTCCTAACTAATGACGGAATATGAGAGGTAGAAGGCGACCAAAAAGCAGCTCGCGATTGCTACGTGATAGAACTCCGCCAAAACAAAAGGAAGGAAAAAGGTAAGAGCGTAGGGGTTGCCCTTTGCGCCAAAACTGCAGAAGCATAGCAATCAAAGAAGGCTCCTCCTCTCAAATATACTAGTGACCCTTTTAATGAGTTGGACCCCGAAGATAGGGAGGAGGAGGTCAATGCTCAGCCCGTTGAGGCTATGGAACATGTGATGGTAGACGAACACGACAAAACAAGGCTTTTAAAGATAGGTTCTCGGTTGAACCAGAACCTAAAAATCCAGATGATAGGATTTCTGCGCAATAACTTGGATGTATTCGCGTGGACCCACGAAGACATGGTGGGAATATCCCCAGAAGTAGCTTGTCATTCGCTCAATATTGACCCAGCCAAAATCCCGATCAAACAAAAGAAAAGAAGCAAGGGGATAGAACGGTCGACTGCTCTTAACGAAGAGGTGAAGAACCTGCTCGCCAACGGTTTTATCCACGAAGCCATTTACCCAAAATGGATATCCAACCCGGTTTTAGTGAAAAAGCCTAAAGGGAAATGGCGGACCTGCATTGACTTCTCCAACCTCAATGATGCTTTCCCCAAAGACTATTTTCCTTTGCCCCGAATTGACTGACTGGTAGACGGAACCATAGGACATGAGTTATTGTCATTCATGGATGCATATTCAGGATACAACCAGATCCCCACGCATGTGCCAGATCAAGAACATACTAGCTTCATTATGGATCTGGGCCTATACTACTACAAGGTCATGCCCTTCGGACTTAAGAACACCGGTGCTAGCTATCAACGTCTAGTTAATAAGATGTTTGAGCAGTAGATTGGCCACTCCATGGAAGTCTATGTCGATGACATGCTTGTCAAATCAAGAAGAGCAACGGATCATTTGAGCCACCTAGACGAGATGTTCCAAATATTACGCAAATACCAAATGAAGCTAAATCCTCTGAAATGCTCTTTCGGGGTGTCTTCGGGTAAATTCTTAGGTTTCATTGTGCACGCTAGAGGAATAGAGGCGAATCCTAAAAAGATACAAGCTCTAAAAGATGTCAAAATCCCAGCCACATGGAGGGAAATGCCGAGCCTAAACGGGAAGGTTGCTGCTCTAAGCAGGTTTATATCCAAGGCCATAGACAAGTGCGTCCCATTCTTTGAAGCTCTCAAAAAGGACAAAGGAAAATTTGAATGGACCGATGAGTGCTACTCAGCCTTTCGGAGTTTGCTAGAACAACTACAGAAGCCTCCAGTACTCTCCACTCTGCTAAATGGAGAAAGCCTCTACCTATACCTAGTTGTATCCTCCCACGCACTAAGTGCCGCATTAGTGCGAGAAGATGATCGTATCCAAAGACCGGTATACTTCATTAGCAAGAGATTCACAAGGGCAGAAGCTAGATACCCAAAGATCGAAAAATTGGCTTACTGTCTACTGATAACATCTAGGAAATTACGACACTACTTTCAATCGCACTCCATTAAAGTTCTAACGGATCAACCTTTGAGGCAAGTCCTACATAAACCTAACACATCGGGGCGACTATTAAAATGGTGCATTGAGTTAAGCCAGTATGACATTACCTACCACCCGCACACCGCAGTTAAGGGACAAGCGTTGGCTGATTTAATAGCTGAGTTCACAATGAGAAACGAGGAGGCTATGGCAAGGATAGAGGAAACTATCAAATGGAATATGTTCGTTGATGGAGCATTGAACGAGCTCGGCACGGGGGCAGGTGTCATAATAGTCACACCCCAAGGAAGGAAATTAAGCTATGCACCGAGACTAGAGTTCGCTGCAACCAATAAAGAAGCTGAATACGAAGCAATAATAGCTGGTTTAGAAATCATTGAAGAAATAGGAGTTAAATCAATATGTGTGAATAGCGATTCACAGCTAATTGTTAACCGGATCCTTGGAGAATTCCAAACTCGCGGATAAAAGCTTGCGTCCTATCTCAAAAAGGCCAAAACCCTCCTTGATGAGCTGGACTATTATGTAATAAAACACATCCCACGAGTGGAAAAACAAGAGGTGGATGCCCTCGCCAAAGGGGCTGGCATAAGAACTGAACCAATGCCGGGGGCAACCCCCGTCATGAGACAATCCGCACCAAGTTTCGAGTGTCTGCAAATCACAGTGATCACAGACAAGGAGGAGACATGGATGACCCCCATCGTCAGGTACTTACAAGAAGGAGCCTTACCAGTAGATCGAAACAAAATTAGGAGAATCTTGAGGAGGGAATCCCGCTACACCATCCAGAACGGCATGTTGTACCGCCGCAGCTTTTCAACCTGCTACTGAGGGGTGTCGTCGGGAACGAAGCAAAAGATATCCTTAACAACATACATCAAGGAAGTTGCGGCGACCACACCGGAGGGAAAACTCTAGCCAGAAAGATCCTGCGTTATGGATACTTTTGGCCCACACTGAACAAGGACGCGACCGAGTTTGCTAAGAAATATGACAAATGCCAAAGATTTGCCAAAATCCCGAGATTGCCACCTACCGGTTTAATCCAGATGGTCAGCCCCTAGGCCTTTGCCATCTGGGGAATTGATTTGATCGGAGAACTCCCCATGGGTCGAGGAGGAGCAAAATACGCTATAGTGTCAGTGGATTTTTTCACCAAATGGGTGGAAGCAGAGCCTTTAAACAAAATTTCATCTACCAAAGTGATAAACTTCCTAATACGTAACATCCTATGCAGGTATGGGGTGCCGCAGAAAATCATATCGGATAACGGACTTCAATTCGACAGTGAAGAATTCTCCAATTGGTGCCATGAACATGGGATTGCCTGAAGCTTCTTGGCTGTAGCATATCCCCAGGAAAATGGACAAGTCGAAGTAGTGAACAAGGTGTTGAAGACACTAATCAAGAAGAAGATAGAAAAGTCCAAGGGGTCATGGGTCGACGAACTGCCTACTGCCTTATGGGCCTACCGAACTTCTTATAAGACCGCAATAGGGCACACACTGTTCGCATTGGCATATGGAACCGAGGCCATGCTCCCCGTCGAAACAGTCATCCCCTCGCACCGCATGATACATTACAATCTGGAAGAAAACGAGGAGCTCTTGAACATGTCACTTGACCTGATCGAGGAAAAAAGAAATGACGCCGCCCTCAAAGTCGCCGCCCATAGGCAGAAAGTGGCAAGGCAGTACAACTCTAAGGTGAAGCCTTGAACACTGCAAGAAGGAGACTTGGTACTCAAACGAGTCTTCCCACGACCCGGAGCACTAGATCCAATTTGTCATAAAGATCTTCACAATGGAGCTTACATCTTGTCAATGGTAGATAGAGAGGTGTTTGGGAAAGCATGGAATCTCCAACATCGCCGCCGCTACTTCTCTTGAGTTGTAAAGAAACATGTACTAAAGCAATAAAAGAAAGACAGTGGACGTAGGCATATTTCGGCCGAACCACTGTAAAATTCCGGTGTTTCGTATTACTTATCTTATTTAAATATTCTTTCGTTTAATTATTTTATCTGATGACCATACCTACTGCGAGCAATCGTAGACACTCGCCGGTAGTAGTGAAAGTAAGATAGGCACGATAAAGGGCACGAAATAGCCTTGGCAATTCACTACTGACGATTGGCACCCCCAAGCCGGCAATAATGAACCGATCATAAGCCACGAATTAGGCACAAATTATAGCCTAGGAAGTTCATCATTGGCGTTTGGCTTGCCGGCAACTGCGAACCGATTATAAACCCCACGATTAAGGCATGGCCGCAGCCAGGGGTAGTTTGCACTTGACGATTGGCATTACACATGCCGACAACGATAAATCAAATAATACTCACGACACAGGCATTAGCCCGAGTAGTTATCGTTCGTGATCGACCTTGAATATAACAGTGTTTTTATGGTTCTCTACATCTCTAAACACTATAACGATTAACTAAGTCGTAAACAGTTCACAAATAGACAGAGCAGACTATAAAAAGCACGCATCACAAAAGTCATCCTAGATAAACATACTAAAAAACAGAAGTTAAACAGTACAACGTTAAATTTTTCTCATACAAAGCTTATCACTTATATTTATATACATATGCAGAACGTCATACATCCTCCAAAAATAAATGCAGAAAAGGGAAAAGGAAATCTCCTCGACTAAGAAGGAGGGACATCCTTACCGCTCGGTCCGCTCCCTCCAGCTATGTCCTTCGAGAGCTCGGGTTGCTCGAGAGACTCGCCTGCCTTTCGTGAAGACCCAACTTGCCCCGAAGACATCCCTACACAATGCAAGTAAAAATAATCATAAGTTTTACAATCCAGAATAGGTAATGGCAGAGCTAAAGTAAAAAGACGAGATACCTACGGCGACGTGACGTGGATCACCAAGCCCCTCGAGATCTAAGCCGTCGTCATCATCCTCATCCTCAGCCAGCAACTCATACCCCTTGGCAATGGCTTTGGTCTCCTCCACTATGAACTGGTTGTTCACCATCCCAACGTCGTACACAACCCCTTCTTCACGCGCGACAATAGCCTTGGTCTCCACGATAAGCCAAGAATGGATTCCTACCATCACCTAAGGGTAGTCATCCATCCACTAAAGGTTCCTATGTTTCTGTAACATGTAATAAGTATCCTTCAGCATCTAGTTGATCGTGTCGCAAAAATCACTGGATTTATCGACTTCGGTTTGGAGGGCCACCACCTTATTCATGTAGTGCTCCTTATCTCTCCTCAATTGAGCATGCTCCATCTTCAACCTATCGATCTCAGTTTGATATGAGTCCTTCTCCTTTTGCCACTTGCCCCGAGACTCCTTCGGCTTGGCTAAGGCCTCTTCCGATTTCTTCACTTTGCCCTTAAGGGAGCGGATTAGCTCCAGATCCTTCTGCCGAGCCTCATCCACTGAACTGATAGCCATGTCAATTAGTGTCTTGCATAGGTCGGCGGCCTCTTTCCTTGCCTCTTCCTTGGCCTTCGTTATCTCGGAGGCGCGGGATGCTTCGACTTCCTCTAACTTAGCCTCTTTCTCCCTGAGCGCCTTGCGAAGATCCTTCATCTCGAAACGCAACCGCACATTGACGCTCCCAACTTCTTCACTAGCTTTGGCCAAACAGGACTGATAATCAACAATGTTTCTGGTCTCATCTGTAATATGGACCATCCTCGTTATCAAGTTAGCAAAATCAAGAGTCTTCGCCTCATTTAGGATCCGGACCAAGGGAATTCGAGGTAAAAGGAACTCGGTGTCAGGATCCACCACATAACGACCCGCATAGTCGGGATTTATATCAGGATGACTCTCAAAGGGATTCTGCATTGGTTGCTGGTAATCCGAGAAAAAAGGATAAACATTGCCCTCTCCCAACTCATCTGGCACTTCGTGCACTTCAGAACCCATCAGATAGCGACGGCGACGGCGCAAGGAAATTTTGGGAGCCAGGGGAGGTGGCTTCCTTATCAGGGGACTACGCATGTTTCTGGGATGACTCATGGATCTCTCCCTTATCCAGGCCTAACGGGCTCTCCTTAATATTCTCTTGCACAGTTTTTTCCTCCTGAAAAGTCACCTTGGAAGAAACGGAAGTCATTTTCATCCGTTTGAATTGCTCAAGCCGCATGGAGACTTCATTCCTCTTTGGGTTTGTCCTTTTCCCTGGAATACGGGCAACAATGTTAGATCCAAGAAAGCGAGAAAGCATAAAAAAATACGAAACGCTCAATACACTGAGACACAACAAGCTACTACAAACCCTTAGGGTAGACTAGATCATATGGCCGGGGCAGGGTCTCACTCAAATAAGAAATACACAAGGACATGACTCCACTCGAAGGAAGGAGAACACACGACGACCAGACTTAATTCATTGGATTGAGGAGCAGGAGGAGGCTGGGACCCGTCGAAAAACAAAAAGTTTTCAAGAAGTATCTCAAAATCCATACAGTAAACAAAACTACCTGGAGAAAGCGCGAACTCCTCGCCAATTTCCACTCCACCTTGTACTAGAAAAGGCGGTATTCCACCTAGATCACCCAAATCCACGTTCTCCTAGGAAAGATTGGTAGTAGGAGTCGGCCTTAGGACCGGCTCGGATTGTTCCAACTGCTCCGGCCACTCTCGCACAGCATCGGCATTCTTTAAAGGATCCACACCCAATCCCTCGTGCTTATAATATCCACGTCTAGAGGTACATGAACATCCCCTTCTATTGCTTCAAAGTTGCTCTCCGTTCCTTCTTCCTCTTCACTTTCTACTCCCAAATGAGAACCTCCCTCGTCGCCGGGGAAGGAGCATCTTGAATACGTAGAGATTTCCCCGAGCGAGGAGGACGAATTGCGCTCTTCTTATGTCTCAATTTCTTCGAGGCTTCAGCCACACCACCCTCCTCATTTGGGCCCTTACCTTTGTCTCCATCACCCCCGTCTACTCCGGCTCCCGCTGCTCTCTCAACAGAACTTGGCCTAATCTTGTATATGGACTGTCTAGGGCCAATCAAGTTGTAGAATCGGAGGGCTACATCATGGAGTAGGAACGAGGCTTCCCGCTAGGCCTCCGAGATAGCCATTATTTCCTTGGCCATCTTTTTTAAGCCGTCATCCTCCGCCGCCTTCACACAACCTGAAAATTATGGAGCAATAAGAAGCCAAGTCGACAGAAAGCTTAGAAAAGATAATACAATAACTTACAGCCTGAAGTAAAAGCATGTTGGGCCAGAGTATCATCACGTATAAAGAAATATTCCTTCTTGAACATACTAAACTTAGAATATAGATCCAGGACGGGTTTGAATTTGTGGGCGGACTCTAAACTGATAAAAGGATTCCCCGTCTGATAACTCCTCACGTTATATAGATATCTGATCTCTCTATGGGTGGGAGGTCTCGGATACTGCTTCATGAATATCAAGTATAAACATGTCAGGATAGCATAAGAGTTCGGCTGAAGTTGCATGGGAGCGACCTTCAAATAGATTACGAAGCTAGCAATCCAGTTGGTAAGCAGAGGAATCACACCGGACATACAGTGATACTTGCTATATGCCATATACCCGCCTGGAGATGCTCTATCATCTGGACCAGGTAATATCATGTCTCGGCGATCAATCCCAAATGAAGTATCTATAGAGTTCAGCTTCTCTATCGTCAGCACGCTGGGATAACACTTCGAAGGCCTAACCAACGGTTGATTAGGAGCGTAGCCTTCGACTAAAGAGTAAGCAGAACTGGGTTGCCTAGGAGGATTGACTGGAGTATCAAAAGACGAAGGACCAGCCCCGGCAGGCTGTGAAGCCGCAAACTTGGAACGGAGCTCGCGAACAAAAGTCATATTCCTGTGCAAGAAAATAAAAGTCAAGCGAAGTTCCAAATCATAAATGGAAGTTAAAACATGCACGTGAACCTCCTATCATCTAGCCCAATTGAATCCTTACCCCTAACCTAGCCATCTCATGGAAAACCAACTTTTGGCTCGGCATAACCACAGACCATGTGCTCGGCCTATCTAGTCCTGCATTACCCTATGCCGAATGCTGAACCAAACTCAGGACACACCAGCTACTGACCCAAAGCATACCCTCCTATGGCCTTGCCTAGACAGTATTTATTCTCTAGGCCTATGCTAGCTTCTCCTGATAAAAAAAAGAAGAAAAGAGAGACTCCTCGGTTCCAACACTATACTAGAAAATGAGAATGCGGCCACTTGAGCCTCTACCAATAACAAACTCAAGTACCTTGAACAATAGTATTAGTGCAACAAGGCTAAATCCTTATCCCCTCTTTGAAACTCGCACCAAAACACATACTTACGAGCTTCGGTTCACCATATACTCGACCATCTCCTATTTACAAAGAAGATGTACATATGGAAAATGAACTCAAGTCCTCTATGTCAGATGGAATTCATAAGGAAAATAGACTTGATTCTTCTAAGCCGTACAAAATAGAAAATCAAAGCCCTAAACCCCCAGGTTGAGCAATCGATTTAAATAGGCTTACCTCGAGCAACGAAGACACAGAGATGTTCGAATTCGAGTGATATAAGCAAGCTAGAATCGGACCTCAATCGATCCAAGTTTAGTTAGAAAATTTTGATTAAAGAAGTAGAAAGAAAAATAGAAAGGGGGAAGGCGGTATTTAAAGAAGAAGAGGAAAGAAGGCGAATGATCGCAAGTTGTCATTCGGTGGTAGGAGCTCGATACCGGACCAAAACAAAGCATGTCGTGTAGTTATACAACATACTTTGGGGGGAAAGTGTTGGCTCGGTTTTTTGGAGAGCAAAGAAAGAAGGCAGCAAAGGTAGACAAGGGTATATGAAATAGAATTACCGGACCAGATGCTTGGTTCAGCATTTGCCAAAATGCCGAACCAAACATATGGACTGGCATGCCGGACCAGATATTTGGTCCGGCATCCTATGGTATACCAGACCAAGTACCTGGTCCGGTATCCTTAGAGATGCCGAACCAAACATTTGGTCCAGCATTCTCTGATATGCTGGACTAAGTATTTGGTCCGGCACAACACATCAATTGCCGGACCAAACATTTGGTCTGGTATGACAAACATGTCGAATCAAATGTTTGGACCAGCAACTAAGGATCACCGAACCAAAGCAAGTAAGGATCACCGAACCAAAGCAAGTAAGGATCACCGAACCAAAGCAAGTAAGGATCACCGAACAAAAGCAAACTTCCTAACCTAAATGCTGATCCAACTGTTTCTAATCCAAATGCCGAACCAAACTCAGGACGCTATATCTTCTCCTCCACACTTCACAACTCCACTCTATAAATATCGGAGCTTCTCAACAACAACGGGGATAGATTTTTGGAGAAAAAGAGAGAAAACTCTACTAAAAATCCATCACTTCGGCTATGTAAAGTTTTTACTCTTTTTGAATATATCTTGTAATTATAATCAAATCAAAGAGAGAATAATAAGATGGAAAGTGGCTGTAGGCACATTCGGGCTGAACTACTATAAAAACTCTGTGCTATTTACTTTCCTTATCCACTTTCCAAACTTTGAACTTGTGAACTGTCTCTGCACTTGCTGAAATTCATTCCATCATGTGTTGGAACATTTAAAACCCCAAATCAATCAAATCAAATGAAACTTAACTAAAAAATCAGGTCTAGAGGTGTTTGTCCAACTTTTGAGCAAACATGTAGGAAGGTAATTAATGTTAATTATGGGAATTAGTCCATAATTAAAGGCGTAATAAGGGGTTACCTTATATGGCCTTAACTATTGATTATGTAGGATAGTGTATATATACAATTGGTATATATACGAAGGATGAATAAGTTATAGGGATGCGAGGTCAGTCTAAAGTTACATAGAAGTCTTCCTAGTTGAATTTGGCAACCGATAGTGTGATTTTAAGGACTGATGTGGGACATCAGCTATAGTAAATTACCTCAGTGGATGCGAGGTTAGTCCCAATTCTGTAGGGTAAGTCTGCCTAGTTATCTGGCCACCAGTACCTATGAATAGTCGGACTAATGTGAGACATCACTGTTTGGGTTATGGGTCATAATTACACTATTGATACGATAAGAGTAACCTTTAGTAGAGGTACACTTCGGGTTAGAGGTATTAAGTGGCTATGGTAGGGTACGCCTCTTTCTTAGGAGAAGAATTAAGTGACATGTTGTGATTTCTTACGATATCAGCTAGTGAGCGCCATGTAGGGACCCACCTTGGATTTTGTCTTAAATGACGGGGACTTGCCTATTTTATAGTTCTTAAATGGTCAGAGTTTGCCTAATTCGTAATAAAAAGGTATTAAGTGGTTTGGAGGTTCTCTCTCGCATAGTTAATGAAAGTTGCGTTAGAATTTGGAAATGGGTTAGGTATTATGTGATGGGGACCTGCCTAATTTATATGTATTAAAGAGTCTGCCTAACCTCCAATAAAGGGTATTTATTGATTTGGGTACTTTCTCTTACATCATTGAGGTTAGTTGCGTTGGAGTTTCGGAACTGGACTGGAATGGCCTTCGGGCTTACAGTTAAAGTTAATGCTATGGTATAGTTTTAAATACATAAGACATATTTCTTATCTAAATAATACTGCCCAAGTACAACTATGGTAAAGCTTGAAAATTTCATTTCTCGAGACATTTGTTGTTCTCATCCACTCTTTATTACATCACACATGTTAGAGGAAATGATGCTGATTAAGGAGATGAAGGTGGAGGTGAAGACTTGCAGTGATTATCTATCTATTTATGTTTTTTTAATATTTGTATTATACCCAGTTTAGACAGTTATGTTAGTTTGGAATACTGTACTATGGAGGCTTTATGTAGGCATGTTGTAATATTTAACATGTTATGTTTCTGAAATGGTTTTCTTTTATGAAATGGGTACTTATTTCTGATATTATATTTTATCCATTCCGCTGTGAGATTCTGAAAGTATAAATAGATAGCTCTGTGTACTGTGTATTATTTTAATTTTATCTACTAAACAACTCGCCTTGAGATGGGCATAAGGTTCGATGGGCTGTTATTGAGTCAAAATTAGGTCTGTTTAGGGGAAGTTGTTACTGGTATAGAGGTATGGGTGTTTACATTTGGTGTCAGAGCAGATTGTTGTTAGAGAGCATATGGTAGGGGGTTTTCGCCTTGTGATTAGTGGCAAAGCAGTGACTCTAACCTCCACACATCCCGTTTTACGAGTTGGTTATCCGTGTGTCGGAGGGATAGTCGGAAGGCTGGCCGTAAAACTAGCGTATAAGGTATTGGTGGTGGCAACAACGGAGCCTATACCCGCGAAAGACACCATTACATTTGTTATCAGAGCCGGTTTAGAATAATACATTATATAAGCAGCACGAGTCAAGACCTTAGAGAGACTTAGAGTCCTTGTCCCATTAGCTATGTTCGGTAGTTACCCTATACTAAAGGGATATACGATGATTATTGGGGTAATCATCTATGGACATACTTGTTATTTTTCTACTATATATTATTGTTATTACCATCTCTTCTATGAGTTTATCTCAACGAGGAATTTAAGCTATTGATGGAGAAGTGAAATAAGGAATTGGAAGCCTGACCAATAGTGTCAACGTTGGTAGCATTGAATAAACCACTACGTGGCATTGAATTGAGTAGCCTGATTTAGTAGAGATCAGAGTGCGCAGTAGATGTTGATAGATAGCTTTTCGCTAAAGGCGTTTGTTTATTTGTTTGATTGGTGTGTTTATTGTTGTATAAATAGTTGTTTTATTTGTTTATTCATTTGGCTTAGTCTAGAATGTGGAAATTGAGTAGAAGTTACCATCAAATATTTAAAAGGGGGAATTAATTTAAAGGACAAAAATTTGTATATTTTTAGCCTTAAGGACATGACCTCAATATTTCTACCACAAGGACAAACATTCTTCTAAAAATTATTCATAAGGACAAACATTCTTCCAGAATAATTGATAAGGACAAACATTCTTCCAAAACTGCCACCGAACTAAAAACTGATACCTAAAAACTGTTACCGATAACTACAAACTGATACCTAAAAACTGCTATCGATAACTAAATACCGATACCTAAAAAAAGTTGTCCTTCTGGCTAAAATATTAAAGGTCTGTCCTTGAGCCTAAAACGTTGAGAAATTTTGTCCTTGACAATAATTTCCTGTATTTAAAAACCCACTTGAATCTAGACGGAGCCAAATATTAATAGGAGCCAACGGTTTATCCAAATCCGAAAAACCAAGGGATAATAAAATTCTGTTTAAAATAATAATAATAATAATTAATAAAATACAACTAATGACGTGGATTGAAAAATTAAATTAATAGAGTGTTTGATATTATAGATGTATGATGATATTGCTTTCGATTGATGAAGTATGTTGTTTCTCTTTTGCCAAATGTTCCAAACAGTAATTGTAATTACTATGTTTAATATGTCTTTGGTAGCTTTACCTTGTTGTTGAGTGTTTGTTGATTGCTCTAAATGTTTATTTGATTATTGTTGTTTATTACCTGAATGTTTAATCTTTGTGTGAGTGAGTTCCAAATAATAATAAAAAATGCTCTATTGTTTCTTCCTCATAGATACAAAGGACAAATGTTGTCTCACTGACGTTTACCCATTGATTTAGTCCACTTTAAATTGACAGCCCATTTAGAATGGAATAATAGGTGGAAATAGACTTTTTTTTTGAACAACATTCATTCCATATGTGTGTTCTCCATGCCCGATTTTCTCTTTTATTTCCGATTAATTCCCATATTTATTTTAGACTAAAATTCACTTGTTTGGCACCATTACTAGTAACCAGTATTGTTATCTTGATATATCCTGGTTCGCTAAATTTTATTGCAAGTGTAGGAAATGATTTATTTCTCTCATATTTTTACATTGTTTTCTAATTCTAATTTTGTGCATATTCAAATTTTTTAGGTGTGCTTTTATTTCTTTTAACTTACCGGTGAAACTATAAAATAGATTTTCCTTCTATTCTTTTGTAGATACCTCTCTGTATTTGCTTCTACATATCCTACCCGAGTTAACCAAGCATTACTTTATTTAAAAGAAGCTTTCTTAACTAATCTTTCGTCATTGCTTAAATTTTAAAACATAGGAGAATGGTCATTGGTTGAAAAGTTGAGTTAATGTATATATGAATTTTGAAAATAAATATTTCTATTTAAACAAGCATATAATTTAATAAAATATGAAATTGATTTTTATAAAGTGATTGGAAATATTTTAGTTTGGGTTAATTTGTCCGTTGAGTGTATTAAGAATTCTGATCAATGCGTCTGGCCAACGTTATCGATGGGGATTCCTAAACACCAGGATGAGACATTTCAACACAACACCTTGAATAAATAACATTATGTTTTGAAAGAAAAAATATATACAATATTTTGGAAGGAGAGTAATACTTTGAAAAATAATAATATTATAAACAATATTTTAAAAAAGAAAATGTTCTGAAATTAGTCAGATAATGTTTTTGAAAAAAGAGTAAATATTTTTAGAAGTGAAAATAACATATATAAAAGTATGATTACATTTAAAATCTAACGAGAAAAATATTATTGCTTTGAATAAGTGAAGTAATTTGGCAGTGCAATAATTTTTTTGAGCTTGTCCATGGTTAAAACATGAATTAGATATAATGTATATTGCTATTCGGGAGTTAAATTTGTGTTATATCGCTGAAATTCATCTAACCAAAACTTTTAAATGGTTTGTTCAATTTTGACGTTATTACCCATTCCAGAAAGCTAAGAACACGAGCAACAACTTTTGTATAAGTGTTTTGTAAATTTTTAATGTTTACCAGGCCAAAAACTCACATTTGATAAGTGGCCTACGTATATGTATTAAAATCTGCTATGATTATTTTATGAAATCCACTCATAACTTGAGTTCTAATCCATATTTTTGCAATTCGAAAGTTGTTTTGGAAAGCTAACATGCTATTCAACATTTCATTCTTTGAAACCATTACCAATTTTTGCATTTTTGACATTTAAAACTCTATTACAAAGTGGTTTAAATGTGAATGTAGCGTTTTCATAGTAAATGAATGTATACTTGTTATAACTCCTTGTATGCGATTAATGTTCAAACTTAGTTAAATATAGGTACATTTGGAGCATATTGGAATCCAATGGCGACTTTGGCTCGCTTTTGCATAAAAGCGAAATAACTCGCTTAAATGCTAATTAAAAGGTACGTATTTACGGTATATCGATACGATGTGATACTATTTTGTTTCCCTGTGTATTGAATGCCCCATTAATTGGGATGTATATATTTTGTGATATTATTGTGTTTTTATTTTTCAAAACGCTCTCCATACAAAGGAGACTCTATCAAATTTTTTTGAAAAATCAGACATTTATAATATTTTCACAAAATTTATCGTATGCGAAGAATAGATAGTTATTATTTGAATCTATTTAAATTGTAACATATGGTAAGAGAAATTAGAGAAAGAGCCACATAGAGGATTGAATAATTAAGTTTGACAAAAGACTGTAGATCCGAGAAAAGTTAGGGTGTGAGTTGTATAACGTCTTCCTATACGAAATTGTGAGGATGCAATTTTCATAAGGGGAAGTCTATAACAACCCTACTTTCTATGCCGTAAAATAAATAAATTAAAAAAATTAATTTTATTTTTGATAATTATTATTTTGAAAATAAAGCCTTATTTATTTGAAGTCTATTTAATAAAAGATTTTTTTAATAAATTGAAGTAAATTAATAAATTGTTTTCGAATAATATATTGAATCGAATAAAATATTTCAAGTAAATATAAAATATTTTAGAAGTGTAAATAATTTTTATATAATTGAAATAGCTGAAAAATAAAATAAACTAGTATTCAACTAAAAGAAATTGTGCAGTTATTGAAATATAAATTGTTGAACGTAGTGCAGATCAATTTAATTGAAATATAATGTATAGGTTTAAATCAATTTATATTAGGTTGCAATTTATTTACAAATAAAAATTGAATTGCTTAAAAGAAAAGAAAATTTATTAATTAAAACCAAGCCTAAATGCAATCCTAGCCCACTTAAACTTAATATTTCTATCACATTCTAGTAAATTCCTTAGCCTTCAACTCAAGCCCGTATCCAAAACCTTGAAACCTCCATTTTTCAGTTCGAGCGCTAATCCCTAATTCATTTGAATCGATCGCATCCAAGTTAAAAGATAAAAAATAAAAAAAAATATCGTGCAAGGAGGTAGGCAATCAACGAAGGCTCTTGGATGTGAGCATGAACTCAACGGTGATGGGGGCTGACGTTAGAAGAGCCATGACCTATTCGCGTGGTGGTAAGTGACTTGAATTTGTGACTGGAAAAAAATCGCGTACGATCTGATGTCAATCAAACGAGGAGGTGAACTAGTACCTGGGGTGTGCTTGCATTGGGGATGATGACGAAGGATTTTTGTGATTTAATGGAGCTTTGTGTGTGACGAAGCTAGGCTATGCATGTGTGTAGGCAAGGGTTTGGAGTAGCATTGTTTTAGGTGAGTAAATTTTATACTCACAACTATGTCTAGTATAAAAATTCCCTTGCATGCTTTGAATTAGTTGTAGCCTTGATGAATATTTTGATATAGATTGATTGGATGAAATTAATGAGTATTCACCCCTATATTAGCTTGAATTGCTTAGTTGCAATGGTTGTTTGGAAATTTGATTGATTGTGGTGATATTGGATGCAAATTTGGAATTGATGTTGAATATTTTTGTGTATATTGGATTGTAAAAATGGAAAAGGAAATGCTGTTCAATTTCATTTTAATGTGTACATACATAATACGAATGGTCGAAAATCGATGTAATTCGATTCCAACCAAATGATGATAATTTATTAATGATCGATTGATAAGTTTGGAGGATTAGCTCCATGATTTTTATTTTTTGGGTGATTTATTGATTTTCTCGTTTTAAAAATATTTTTGAACGCTTTGAAATTTATTTATGGGTTTTAAAATTTAATTAAAAGTATTTTATAAATATTTTACTAAATTGTATTTGATTAAGCTATTTTTAAATTACAAATATATTTTTAATTATAAATATAAATATAGTTTTTTTAGTTATAAAACTCTTTTTAAAAATCAATATCTCAATATATTATTAGTTTGGAATTGTTTTAAAGGTAAATTATAATATATTGCTATTTTATAGAATGTATTAAGAAAATTATATTATTATTTTAAGCGATTTTATTAAAGGTTATCTAAATTCTTTTGAAAGAATTCTAAAAAGCTAGTTTATTAGTTTACGCCTTTATAAAAGAAATATTTGTCTCCTTTAAAATGATTTGGTGGTATTGAATGATTTTAGTAAAATAATTTCTAAACGCATTTAATTGATTTTAAAGAGTATTATTAATAGTTTTGGATGTACAATAAAGGAATTTTGAACAATATTTTATAGTTCGTATAGATAAAACCTATTTTGCGAATTATAAATTTATTTGAAAATAATTTTGTATTTATGGAAGATTACGAAAGGATTTTAAAATGTTATTACGTGACCAAATATTGATTGTTCATGATATGATTATAAAGCGATGTTTTATATGGTAATCAATAGTTTGAAATAAAAAGAAATTTATTTTCAAGTTTGTATATTTATTATAGAGTAATATTTAATTAAAGGAAATTTATGGAAAGATTTTTATAAAGGGTGTTTGATTTTTTAAGTGATCTTGAATGTTTAAATATATAAATGGAGATTTGGAAATGAATTTTGGTATTTAAATCCTTATTTTGGGTTTATACAAATAAAGTTAAAGTACTTATCAATATATAATATATTTTAAAGATTTTATTGAATTCAGAATATAAAATTAATTTAAGAAGTTTTATCTAATTTATTAATTTACGAGGAAGAAAACTTTATATTTTGTTTTAATTAATTATTTAAAGTGATTTTCATAAATTATTGAAATATGCTTTATATATAAATGTATATACATATATGTATTTTAATATTTGACTTGTGTGTTTAAGAAAGATTTGTTGAACTTTATTATTATTTTGTTTCTGGATCAAATGGGATTTTTTGTACAATCTCTACATATTATGATTTCTCATTTTTCTATACTAATTTCAATGTTATGAATGATTCATCGTTTTATATTTTGATTGATTGCCTTTGATGTGATTTCATATGGTGATGACATCCGTCTTTATGATTTTGGACTATTTAATTCTATATGAGGATAAATTTGAATAACCAAAGTTATAATACCTTTTGGAATGGGAAATTCGATAATATTTTTCTGGTTATTCTTTGGACTTGTTATATAGAATATTATGGACATTGAATGTAGTTTATAAGCAGTGAATAAACATTTGGGTATCATGTAGTTGTATGCGACGCTGTTGTGATATTTATTCAGTTATTCATTGTAAGTAGATGACACTCACGTGATGGGAATAGTATTTTGAGATTGTACATACGTGAGGTGATGCTCATAGGTGCGATCAGGGTAGGTGCTGTAGCGACCCAAAAATTCGGACACTTCGTCTTCGAATATCGATACATTTTGAATAATAATTAAGTGTTATAAATATTATTTTATAACCTTGTTTAACATCATTTAATTAATAAATAATTTTAAGAAACTTTTTTTGAAAAGTGTTTACAAAAATATATTCTTCAAAGAAAAATCGATAATGTGACCGAAAATCGATTTATCGATAAATAATTTTTTGATCGATATAAGACGAACTATTGTGCACTTAATAAATGATCAAATGAACATATTAGCAACTAATTAACACTCACTCCTCTTCATAAAGCTTGGATTGTTCTAGAAAGTTCTATTAGGATAAGAGATGATATTATGAGAAGGGTATAAGAGTAATTGCCATAAAAGAGAAGTGACATAAAGAAGAAGAAACATAAAGGTGAAGTGATGGAAGATGAGCCTTCCATGGCTTGGTTCGGAGGGGGGAGGGGGTGAAGGCAAGCTTAAAGAGCACCATTCTTGTGCCTATATAATGAGACACATACCTTAGGAAATATATCATTAATATTCCTAAGCTTTGAGCTAAAATTTCAATGTCTTCATCATCTTCTTCTTCTTAACTTTCTATAGCAAATAGTTTGCAAACCATCTCCAAATCACCTCAAACTTGGAGTGAGACCTTTCCACCACATAACAACACCTTAGATTGTTAACCCGTCTTTTGGAAAAGCAGTACACAGGCGGATTTAACCCAACGGACATCATGGCCATCAAGGCGGGAGGCCCGGAGAAACGGTTACCAAGCTCGGAGATCGACTATAAATGAGACTATGAACAATGGCCAAGCGGATTCGGATAAGATCCCTAATTTTTGTCCTAATCAAGGTGCAATTGGTATGAAGTGATAAGGAAGACCTCCTGAGGCAAAATTTCATATTTCAAGTTGGTTATGATGTTGGAGGACCTACGGTCGATCCCATAGAGCTTGGTACGAATCAGTTGTTGGATGCTCGTTCAGAGGAATACGTTCTAGAATTCCCTCAAAGACTCGGGGGGTAGATTGGACATGATAATAGGAGACTATACTGGAAGAAAATGACAGGTTTGCAGAGATGATCAGGAGAGCTATGCATGGAGGATTAGTGAACAGGGATCTGGAGGATGTAAATAGAAGTCCATTCGCTCCTAATATCAGGAATGCTAGGAATCCACCAGAATTCAAACTACCAACACTGGAAGCTTATGAGGAAAAGTCGGATCCAACTATGCATATGATGAGGTATACATGGCACATGAAGTACTGTGGGCTTTGAAAGAAGTCCTAGCATGATGCTTCCCTCTGTACTTAACAGACATAGCTGCTCTATGGTTTAGACAGTTAGAGAGCGGTTCTATTAGCACATGGACAGAATTGGTCGAAAGATTTATGAAGCAGTTTCGGGTTCACATTACGAGACCCAAGAATATGATGACATTGACATCAGTAAAGCAGTGGGCAGGATAATCACTCAAAAATTTCTTAACCAGGTTCAATGTGGTAGTTGTTTCGGTGGATCGACCGGATCCATCGATGGTTCTGATGGCGGTAGTGTCAAGAGTTGCAGATAATTCAGATTTTAATATATCACTGATACGAGATCCCCCGTTGGATCTCGGTGAATTCTACCATGAAGCAGAGAGATTTCTACGACAAGAAGATGCAAAAGCTGATAAAAAGGCAACGGAAGTTAATACGGTACAGGGTGGAGAACCGCCCGGTGAAAGCTCAGGAATGGACAAGGGTAAACAGAACATGGATAATAACTTCGATGGAACGAACCGAAAGAGGGGGGAACCCAAATTCTCTTCTTACTCGAAATTGAATGAAACCCTAGAATGGATATATCTGGATACTCGAGGGCGCCTTCCATATCGGAGGCCGGCAAGGAGGGATCCCTCCAAACGTGAACGGACATTAGGAAAGCGTTGCCTATTCCATGAGCTGGATGGGCACAATACAAATGACCCCGGGCATTTGAAGGATATCATTGAGGAACATGTCAGGAATGGTCAGTTACAACAATACGTAAGGACTTGGGCTGCGATGGTGGAACAGGAGCAGCCACCATCCACCTCGAATGAAAATGGCACTGGATTAAGGCATCATCATCAGCTTGTCATCAATTGATCGGGATGGCATGGAATAAGTAGAAAACTCCACAATAAGATGGCTAAGTCACTTATACATGTACGGGATCGAGGACGGTCCCTAGACATACTCTGAGATGATGATAAACCGTAATGCTAGGTTTGTGAAATTTGTTTTTTTCCTTTCTTCTTATTTGCTTTGAACTCTTGTTTTTTTGGTTTTATTTAAACTCTGGTTTATTGGTTGTACGGACTCTTATTTTATGGACTTAGGAATGCTTAAATTTGGATCAATGTAATGGATAACACATGTCATCAGGTATAGGCTATGCCTAGCAAGGGATAGGTCGCTTCTCTCGAATGTGATGGATCGGCCTGCTCAGGTCATCGAATATGGATTGTGCTCGGCAAGGATCCGGAGAGATCATGGTCGTTAGGTATGGACTATGCCTGGCAAGGGTAGGTCACTTCGCTCAAACGCAATGGATCGACCTACTCAGGTCGTCGAGTATGGATTGTGCTCATCAAGTATCCAGAGAGATCAAGGTATTCAGGTATGGACTATGCTTGGCAAAGGGTAGGTCGCTTCGCTCAAAATCGATGGATCGACCTGCTCAAGTCGTCAAGTGTGGATTGTGCTTGGCAAGGATCCAGAGAGATCAAGGTCGTCAGGTATGGACTTTGGCTGGTAAGGGTTAGGTCACTTTGCACGAACGCGATGGATCGACCTATGCAGGTCGACGAATATAGGTTATGCTCGACAAGGATCTGGTGAGATCGAGGATTTGGATTAGGATAACAACCCAAAGAGGTTATGGATTTGTATATCAGCTTCGAACAGCTATGGATTTGGATATGGGCCCGGAGCAATTTGGGATTAGGCTAACGATCCAGTAAGGTCAAGGGTATGGATAAAACAATCTGGAAAGATCGTAGATTCGGAATTGGATATTAATTCTAAATGGTCATGGATTTCACTAACGATCCGGAGAGATCATGGATTTGGATTGGCAATGGATTGGATAATATGGCTATCGATGGATTATGGACTTCGGATTTTGGATTTATGAAAATTCAAAACAAGCCTTCCTATCACAAGGCATGTTTTGGGGGGAGGGGGCGAAGTGTTAACCCACCTTTTGGAAAAGCAGTACACAGATGGATTTAACCCAACGGACATCATGGTCATTAAGGCGGGAAACCCGGAGAAACGGTTACCAAGCTCGGAGATCGGTTATAAACGAGACTATGAACGATGGTTAAGCGGATTCAGATCGGATCACTAATTTTTTCCCTAATCAAGGTGCAATTAGTATGAAGTGATAAGGAAGGCCTCGTGAGGCTACATTTCAAATTTCAAGTTGACCAGAGTTTGAATGCTAGAGTTATGGGCAAAAGAGGAGGGATCAGACCATATTCAGTTCAATAGCACAACTCAACGATGATCGCTCTATAACTCAACAACCACAAGGCGGATTGAAACGAAACTTTGGAAACAAGAAGAGGTGTCCTTGTGGAGTCTACCCTAGGGATCGCATGGCATTTGGAAGAAGTTGGAGGGATCGGTACCTATCCCTCTTAGGGATCGGCTAATCCCTACTTCATAACAAGGATTGATCAATATCTCAATATCTTCATATCCAATTGACGTGAAACTTGGAGCATAAGCTAATTACAACATATGGAACACACCATAGTGATCGCATGTCATTTGGAGGAGTTCGGAGGAATCGACACTCTTCCCTTGGTAGGGATCGGCACCTATCCCTATTCAGAATTGGTTTAGTTGGATTTGAAACAAAGATTGGTCAATAACTCAAGTTTTACTAATCCAATTGGCATGAAACTAGGAGACTAAGCATAATTCAACATGGAGAAACTCCCATAGGGATTGCATGACATTTGGAAGAAGTTAGAGGGATCGGTACCTATCCCTCCATAGGGATCAACAGAAGTCAGGATTTAAACAACACCACTCCATGGAAAACATGATATCTCACAAACCGTAAGTCAAAATGGCACAAAATTTATAGGGTAAGTAGCTAACATCATGGGAAATCACCCAGAGGGATTGCACCCCATTTGGACACAAAAATAGGGATCAGTACCGATCCCTGTTGTGGGCCCTAATGGGTTTGGAAATTTTTGGGTGGCCTCGTCTTGGTCTACCGAACCTTCTATCAAAATTTCAGCTCGATCCGTGCACGTCTTCCCCTATAAATATAGCAGGTATGGCATTAGAAAAGGGATCTTCTTTCTGCTTCTCTTTATCTTCAACCTAGGCTACATTCTGCCAATTTTATTTTTGGATTTTGGATTGTAACTATAAACAAACTTCAGTATAATAAATAGGATTTCCTTGAGTGGACGTAGGCCGGAGTTAGCCGAACCACTATAAATATGTGTCTCTATTTACTTGCTTTCTGAGTGTTTTAAATCTGGTTCTTCATTTATTTCTCTTCATATTTTTATGATTGGATTGGATATTGGTGCTTTCATACAACTGGGTGTTGGTAGCCAATTTTGACCATCTCCAAATCACCTCAAACTTGGAGTGAGACCTTACCACCACATAACAACACCTTCTATCTAGTTAGATTGTGAAAAAGGAAAGCCAAACTACCCCTACTTACCTTGGGGCGTGAGCATAATGAGGCTAGAGGAGGCAAATGAGCAAGTGAAGCAAGGAAGAGAGAGGAAAGAAAGGAGTTTGATGGCTTAGGTTTGAAATTGAATGCTTAAGCTTGGTTGCTTGCTGAGTTTAAGGTGAGCTAACTCACTACTTGGATTGATAATATAACTCATATATGATTATATTTTATTGTGTTAAAGTTGTTTGAATTCTTAAGTGACATATGCTGAAAACATTGGTTTAAATTCTTGTTTTGAAAACAAGTGGACCATAGGATCCATATATGGATTTGAATGGATTTATATGACATATGACTAGGTCTTGAACAAAGAACATAGGTTGTAGTTGAACATAGGTTGAGATATGACTCGGATTTGAAAGTGCACTTATAGTGATAGTCACTATTGACGCAGTTCAGAATCGTCTTGTTTTTTACAATTGTTATGGAACTTTGTAGAGAGATCCATAAGGATTTCTCACCATATTTACAATGTTTTATATGTATGTTTGTTGCATTAAAAGCTTGAATAGTAATAAGTTAAGTAACATCTCGAAAAATCCAAAACATCACTAGTACAAAATTGCCCCGTTTACCTTGATTTTTGGACTTCAATTGTTTTAAAAAGGACTTTAAGTTCGAGCGATTTGTTTCATCCTTTTTAAAAGTATTGCCTAACTATTTTTAGAGTATGTTAAAAGCAGTTTGAGATATTTATGAATTTTTAAGAATTAGTCATGAATTTTTAAAAGGAAGAAATTTTAGAATAAAACATATTCTTTTTCCAAGTTTTGTTGATTTTTCAAACTTGTTATTTTTAAGTAACATTTTGGATAAATGTTTTAAAACCTATTATAAGTATTTCCAAGTACCTTAAATATATATAAAAAAGGGGTTCGTAATTGCTTAATGGCAAAATAGATAATTGCTTAATTACTTATTAGAAAAGTAATTAACTATGCTTAACACTAATATGCCGATGAAGTAATCTTATCTATTAGTGAGAGTTAAGATTTATGTCGAGTAGGGATGGAGCAATAGAGCTCTAACCTACCAGGTTCCCTCTTAACCGAGGAATAGATAAGTGGAAAATGTTGAAAGTGTGTTAATCGAGTTGATTCCTTATTGTTTATGGAAATCAATAATACTATACTTAACACTAGAAGCCGACGAGGTAGAATTATCTGTTAGTGAGATTCAAGAATGAAGTGTCTAGGCAAGGCTTGGAGCAACTAGTGCCCAAACTTACCTGGCTTCACTCTTGGATGAGGAATAATTAAGTTGGAATGTCAGAAACGAGTTAAGCGTACGAATCATGATTTATATAAGCAATTATTTTGACTAGATAATCGATTAGTCAATTATCGAACTTGACCTAATATTAACTTAGGAAGTAATCAAAAGACTTCACAATTTTATACCAATAAGAATCCCCGGGGAGGAGTACTGGTACGAAACATCTCTAGCTTTCACTTACTTTTGAGAGAACCAGAATTGAGTTAACTGGAGATTCATCGATTAGTTTTGAAGAGTCCAAGATCGGTATGTGTTCTACTTATGGAATACCACTTCAAAACTAGTATACAAGTTTTATGTTTTGGAAGCGGTTGAAGAAAAGGAATCTATGTGGAGATTCGAGATCTGTTCAAAATGCTAGAATCTATGTAGTGATTCATGATCTATTCGAGATATGGAAATTCAATTGGGGAATTCATGTTCTTTTCAAGTGATGAAGACTCGAGTGAAAGATTTGAATGTAACCTCAATGTCAAAAATTGCTAAAGACAGACCAGGATGCATAATCTGGGGTTAGCGACCTATGTTAGGATGTTATCAACTCCATATCTAGAGATACTTATCGATTGTTGGCCAGAAGGAGTTGATGATATTTGGTTCACGCTGTTCATGTTTATGTTTGAACGCTATGCCGCTTGTGTTTACCTTTTGGTATATTTTATCTAGAAATAAATGACACTCGGAAGGTGGTTTCTGATCCTTGTGCATGGAGATTGAATTTGGCTTCCCCGAAGAGATCTCCGCAGAAAATCCATTATGCGAACGAACCTTAGTGTTAACATAAAAAATGGATCAACACCCTATGTTGAGTGTGAAAGTACTAGCCCTGTTCTTACAAAGCAATAATATAGAAAATAAATGTAAAAAAGCAGAAATAGTAAAGAGACAAGAAGATTTTTATAGTGGTTCAGCTGTTAATGAAGCCTATGTCCACTTTATAACTTTTTTTAACTGACCGCTGTTACAAGTTGGATCGAATTACAATATGATTGAATCTCCTAAGTTAGATCAAGTCATAAGTTCAAGAGTTCCCTAGAGAATCATAGTGAACTCCTAGATGGCTGTTGTGTGGGAGAAGAAGAGTGAAGAATAACTTCTATAGAGTTCCAGCAGCCAGTCCATAAGATGCTTTTTATGTTGCAGACAAGTGAGTATTTATCAGGATAAGAAAGATATTGGGCTAGGCTGCTTTGCCAGAGACCTAAACTTAATAATACGAAGGTGCTCCAAAAATTCACAACGATTTGACTTGAATTGATGGATCGCTAGCGATACATAGGGCATGGATTGTTAGCGATCCATGCAGTTAGAATATTCTAGGATTATTATACTTGAGTTGCATTCCTTGCCTTATGTAGATGCTCTCCATGTAATTTGGTAACTAGTTGCTTTGTATTGAAGGTGATTCGTGTATAGGTTGCATTGAACTGTGACTGGAATCAGATGAAACTTGGCAAACATCCCTAGAAAAGATATTGGATCATGATGCAAGAAGTTTGGAGGGTCCATGAGCATGCCTTATGGATCGATCCATAGGTGATGGATCGTCGCCTTAGCTTATTTTGGCGTCTTTCCTCTTGAGTCTTTCTCTTCTTTCTCTTCTGGTCCTTTTGGTTGATCCATGAGATGTTTCAACTTATCATAGATGTTCTAACTTCCTTTGAATTCTACTGGTTTAAAAATCCGATTAACATTTGCCCCCAAGAGTATGCCTTCGTTGGAAACAAGGTGTGCACTGGAAGCAACTGCTTTTGAGTTCCCTTTTTGGGAAGTTTAATTGGTCGTGTTGAGGCTATCATGCGAATTTGGCTATTCAGCCGTCTGTTGAGTCATCAATGTGAATCGTCGTTGCTTGTAACAATGAATCAATTTCGACCCCACAACTTTCCATATGCTCGCAAATAACAGGTAGATCATGCTTTGCAAGTGTGGGCAAGATTGGTTGCAATTCCATGGATCACTAGCGATCCAAGGACTTAGCAATTTTTTTTCATTCAATCCCCTATTTAATTTTGTATGGGCCGACCCTTCATTACTTTACTTCCTTCTTACAAACCGAGGCATTTTCCTTGCGAATCAAGGTACGTGGCCAAACCCTAAACTTGCTCACACCATTGTCGTCGTCGACCATCCACCATTGAAGCTTCTTGCCACCGACCCCACTTGACTTCGCCGTCATCTCGAGCTAGCCTTTAGTGCTTGAAACATCACCTACCTAGATCGCCGCCGATCTTGCCCACCTTAGATCGCCAACAACTTGAGATTGACCATATTCGCCTTCTGACTTAAGGTTGGTGATGTGGATTTTGGTATTTATTTAGCGATTTGGTGAAGTTGTGTTGGTGATGGATGCAATGGAGAATTCGAGTTGGTTGCAACTTTATGGAAGAAGATAGTAAATCGAGTCTTGAATTCTTCACGGAGCGAAGCCTATGTTTTGGCTCGGTGATTGGCATGTTTTGCTATCGTCATCCATAGAGTCAAAATTAGCTTGCACCAAGCTACACCATTGATCCCAGAATGGCGTCTTGCGGATTGATTTGGTTTTTTTGGAAGGTGATAATAGCTTAGGGTAGCGTCTCGTATGAAGCTCATGCTATTATCACTTTCCAGAGAACTGAAATCGAATTATGCTGAAATTCTCTACTCGATTCGGACCCATTGATCTATAGTTGCTCACTTTGGATTGGTCCTATCATTGCACAGTCGATGTACCAAGAATAGGAAGAGATTTGCGTGTCGCTTTGGATAGTGGATCCATTATCGATCGTTGATCGATAACGGGTAAGTGTTGGAGGAATAACTTTAATGAACAATACGAAAAGCATTTTCCTTTCTTTGCTGCGAGTGAACTATCTACACAGGATAGAGCGTTCGTAGTGTTCACGACACCAAGCCCATCCCACATAGATAACACACTGCACCTGCCCTAGCCAACTCTTGAAATCCGATGGGCTGGTCAATATTTTTTTGGAATTCAAGTGTTAAGCGTACGGGGACTTCCAGTTATAAATAGAATTACCTGACCGCGTTAGATACAAGTTCTGTTGTACAGAATGAAGCACCCGTCATCTTCTCGTAAATCCAGTAGAGGAAATCTGACACTCTCAGAAGCCGAATCGACTTCAGCTATACCTTCACCAACGGCTTTTGCAACGCCTACTTCCTCGGCATCGCTAGCTGAATATCGTCAATTGGTTCCGGTTGGTCTGGTTGTAGATCGAACTCCTCCAAATTTTAGAGTTTTACTCAACACTCTAGAGAGAGCTTCCGTTGTAATTTCTTCTAAAGTCATGCACAACATTTGTTTACAACATGGCATTTCGGATGATGACGTACGCCTTCCATTAAAAAACGAGTTTCACATATGCCAACTTCGGGGTACCCACCTGCCATCGGTACATGTGCTTGAATGGAGCAGTGCCCCCCTTCAATCCTTTCTTAAGAGAGACTCTTCTAAACTTAGGAATTATTCCATTTCAGTGTCACCCCAATGGATACGCGATTTTGACTTTTCTTCACGTTTTGTTTATGTGGACATTCAGTCGTGCCCCATGCTTTGATGAGATGAGATACTTCCTCTCATTCAAGAAGAGAGTAAAATGTCCATTCCTTGTTATCATCGAGGCTCAAATAAATCGCAAAATTATGCTGCAGCTTCAAAGTAATTTGTCCCATCTTAAGACCCAATAGTTTTTCGTTAGGTGTCCTGAGGGTTTTAATTTCCTTTGTACAACATGGGGTAAGTCTTATCTTTTAATCATTGAGATTTAATATGATGATATGGGATTTTTAATAGACTGAATACTCCTTGCAGTTATTTCGAGGCCAAACAAAGATCCATCACTTGATCATCTTCCATACTCTGAAGGCCATAGACGCTAGAGAGAGATCAGTCAAGTCTTTACTAACGGATGAGAATTTGCTTCGGTACGGGTTGTTGCAACCCGGAGAGATCTACCATCGCTATTGAAGTTCCATCTCCTTCCCGTTCTAGAATCCGAACATACTCCACTTCTTCATTGCACGACTCTAAAGAGGATGATCTACCAGAAGAGAAGGTCCATCCAGTGAATCAACTAAAGAAATTCATGAAGGAAAAGGCATTACGACCGGAGCCAGTTGCCCGATTAGGAAGTCCTCGGTCCCAGAGAAGGGGAAAGAGGAGTTCAAGCAGTGTGAGGGAAATGCTGCGGTGATCACGGAAAAGGAGGAGCGTGAAATTAAGAGCAGTAGTTGCTATGATTCTTCCTTTAATGTTGAGGAATTTGATGCAAGTTCCAGTGAAGGAGACTTCGAATCATGCAACGAAACTCCGGGAATGAGTCCTATTCTCTCGGATTCGCCTCCCTAAGAGAATATTGCTAAAGATGCTCCCCCAGCAGCCGATCTACTTCACGGTTCCCTGTCTAAGGAAACTGATATAAACTTTGGGGACTTGGGCAACGTTTATGTAAACATCAATGAACTCATGAGAGTTGATTTTGAGTTCGAGGGATTCTCTTCTCACCTCGGTCATGCGGTGTCTAAAGTTAGCCCGATTCCCACTGTAGTGGCTTCCCGATCCGGTTTGTGAAATCCTTTTAAGCCACCCGCGACACATTACACATTTCACCAGGGTCACGTACAGTTACATATGCATTATTTGAGTTCATTTTCTATCGCTAAAGTTCTTCATTTATTTTTTATATCAGGTACTATGAGAGGTCATGGACTTTTTGAGGACCTTGAACAATTTATAGATACACAACGTGGGTCAAGACGAACTTCAAGCTGCCATTAGCCCCGAGAAACCGAGGAAGGGTAGAGAAGGAGGAAAGATTTGGAAGCCGAAGTTTGTCGTCGGTACGATAGAGACCGAGGCAGAGTTTATAGGAGCAGTTATGAGAAGAGGAAAACTCCCGACGATCGGGAAGAACCATCCAAGAAATCGAAGGTAGATCATGGTTCTCATCCTTCCAAGCACCAAGCATTTTTCTCGGCTCCGGTCTCTGTTGAAATTGAAATTCCGACTTCTACTGTTCAATTCTCTCCATCAACTAACGTAGTACTTGCTTCTGGTTCTTCACGCCTCCGTAGGAGGCCAGCTTATATTCTCCCGTCTGGTCCCCCTCAGCTTTAAGCCGCACTCCCTGGATGGTTTCTAAAGGGAGTTAAATTTGATCTTGACCTGCATCCGATCTGTAAGGACTCTTATATGCCCTATCTCCAGGCGATTTAGAGTGATTTGGATCAACCCGAAGGATGGGAGAAATTATATAAACAATTGGTGGACAAAAACCACAACAACTACCAAGAGATCCTTTCGAGTCAAAAAAGGATGACTATGAGTGGATGTTAATGGAATGTGACGTCAGAATTGAGAAAATGACAAAGGAAAGGGATGCTGCAATTCGGGAGTGTAAGAGTAATGCTAGTTTGCTGAAGGAATTGAAAGAGGCCCATACAAAAAGCGAGATCATGTTCAGAGATGAAATCAAGAAGGCCCATGCTGATGAGGTTAAACTAGAAACGGAGCTTGAAATTCGAGACGAGATCATCAAATCTCAGAAGAGAACTATTGCTGGTCATGACAAAGCCATCGAAGCTCATAAAAAGACAATTGCTGATTATGCAGGAATGGTGGAATCCCGTGACAAGAGCATTTCTGACCAGGCTCAAATTATTACTTCACTTGAGGAACGAGTCGTGCAGCTTAACGCTGAAAAGACCCAAGTTGAAGTTGAGAAGGCCGCCGTGACGGCGGACTACTTAGAGCTGCAAGATACCTTCGAAAGGAAGATGGAGAAGGTGGATGACACCATCTTGAATTTCTACGTTAACTCCTTGCCGCATCAGGGCAGCCTCAACTATCTGGGCCCTAAATTCCCGCGTACTCTTGCCGTGGTTTAGAAAGAAGTCTGCCCCGTTTCCGAGATGTATACACCAAGCATGAGCTAGAGGATGCCTATCTCGATGAAGAGTCGACGAAGGCTTTGGTAGAGGGCCGAGAGATTATTCAGGTTAAGAGGGAGCGAGAGGCCGCTACTATTACTGCAACTGCTAAAGCGCTATCAGAGCCCTTTAGTTTCGGGCCTGGCGAATCATCAAAGTAGCCTCGTGATCAGTCAGGAACTATTTCGGGTTAAGCTGGTACTACTTTGTTGTTCGCCCCTTCGGCTACTGTTTCAGAAGCCTTGGGTGGTCCTGGAACTTCACCAAAGATCGTGTAGCCATCTAAAGAAGGAGATGGTGTGGAGTATGAGATTGAAATTCTCGATCACACTTCTGATGCAGGTAACCTTCTTGTTTTTACCAAGTTTGAGAATTTTCAGCTCACACTACAAGATCAAGGCGAATTGAATGCCTTCATTTTTGATCTTATAGGTCCGTCTTCTTTTCCTATTGAACAGCCAATTTTCTCGATCCCGGGGCCTGCTGCTATTTCGACTGCCTCGACGCTTGTTTTTGTAGCTGCTTCGATCACCACGCCCATGTCTGGCTCACAACCAAGGTCGGAAACCGAGAAGTTTGCTGCGTTGCATGGCCTGGACGACCCTTTTGTATCTCTAGAGGGAGATTTAATAGAAGTTGACACTCGAGAGAAGGTAGACCAAGCTGGCCAGCTAAGTAAAACTAATCAGCAGATGGTGGCAGTTAAGAGGAAAAAGACCGAGGAGAGAAAGTCTTCAAGGAGTTCCTATAAGTCCCAGAAGCGCAAAACCAAGGGGGAGTCTTCTGAGGGGTCGAAGAACAAGGAGGAGCCTGGGTATGGAGTCGATAATGGATATCTCTGGTAGCGACACAACTCCTGGTGGGGATTCTGAGAAGAAGAAGAAATTTCCGACCAAAGGCGGAAAGGGAAGTGGTGGAAAGAAATACTGACAGGCTCGCGTGACAGTGGAGCCGAATACTGGAACATTCTGATTTGTTTGACATGTATTTTGTACAAATGTAGAGTCTGCACTTATTAATTTTGTTGTAGCATCTGTACTTTTCCTTTTACTGGCCGATGTTGTTTGGGTACGACCCCCATATTTTGACTTTGTACAGAAAATGTTATAAGGAATGAAGAGATTAATGTTTCAACTATCATCTCTTCTGTGTTCTTCCTTATTTATCACGTACTTAGCTTGCTTTTATGCTACTATGTTTGCATATGTCATGATTGCTTGTTCTGCAATTTCTATACTTCACATTGCCATGCCGTGTTTCGCGGTCTACGATGCCTTATTTTCGTGATTTCACGCATTATGTATGCATTTTTTAACTTTATAACTAGATCTGTTGTGATTGCTAAAATTCTTTGTTTGGAGAAATGGGACTTTGGAGTAGTTTTACTTTCAACTAAATGTTGGTATGTGTGTGCCGCCAACTTTACAGGGTTGTTTTCTCCGAACACTTGATAAAGGATCGGTTGGTCCGAGCGATTCCTACTTCAGGAACTTGTGACTCGAGCGTCTCGACTCAAGAGGTTTTGCCGGTTAATAATCATATTCTTTTCCGATTTCTAGTTGTGCGACATTACTGGACTCGCGTCAATTACTTTTGATAGTGGGAGCGGATTCTTGTTAGTCCTATAATAGACGAGTTTCCTGGTGTTGTAAGGACAATACCAGTACTTACAAGATATTAATGGATTGCTGATGGTGCCGGAGAAACATCAAGTAGTGCTTGCATGGAATGTGCGACTTTTGAGAGTGCGCGACTTACGAAATGCTCGACCCCTTGAGAGTTCATAGCTTACGAAATGCACGGCTATTGAGAGTGCGCGACTTATGAAATGCACAGCTTATGGGATCGATATGACCTGTCGATCCGGAATGGTTTGGAATTTCTCGACGTTACTAATCTTCGGGTAATGTGAGGAGTTCATGCTTTGAGAGCATGGTTCCTTGACTCAAGAAGTGATGTGCGGCTTATGGGAGTGCGTGGTTTAAGTAATTATATTTGCTTGGGCGTGATTTTACAACCCAAGAAGAGATGCATGGCTTATGAAATGCATCCTTTGATTTGGGCCTTCTTGGTGTTGCTGGAGCAACATCGTTCTTAGAAGGTAGGGATCGAGATCCATTGATCCAGCGGTTTGAGTTGATTTGCTTCCGTCGACTCGGTAGGTAGATGGAGCGTACTTGAGCATGGTTCCACTATCTCAAGCAACGATTGGATGGTTTTGAGTCGATTTGACCATGTCAAATCAGCAGGTTACTTTTGTGAACATAGTTTTATTTATTCAGAAAGAAACGCAATTTTATTAATAAAAGTTGGAAAAGTTCTGCCTATTTACAATGCCTCCGGTATTTTAGGATGGCTTATTTGCGGGAAATAGGAAATACATAAGATAGCCTTGGATAAAGTAACGACGCAGCAATTCGTTATTCCAAGCTTGGGGAATTTAGGTTCCATCATTGGTTATTGGCTTGAATGTGCATCCCCTAGCTTTTGGCTGATTACATAGTGTCCTTCCTAATTTGGTCCGAATGTTCCTGGTACAGGGTAGACCCATTTAAAGACAAGGTCTCCCACTTTGAAAGTGCGATTACAGAATTCGAAATTGAAATATCGTGCGACCCTTTTCTAGTGAGCAGCAGTCCTTAACTTAGCTTCTTCCCTCCTCTTATCGACCATATCGAGCGACTCGCGCTGGAGCTACTCGTTTTGCTTTTGATTGAAGTTTTGCCTTCGATGAGAGGGGACTTCTAGCTCGATTGGGATCATTGCTTCTGAACCATATACCAGGACGAACAAGGAGTGTCCGGTCGCAGATTTGTGCTTTGTCATATAAGCCCATAGTGCAAGTGGAAGTTCAACAACCCAATTTCCTTTAGCTTTAGTTAGCCGCTTTTTGATGGTGGACTTGATGATCTTGTTCACTGCTTCCACTTGCCCGTTTTCCTACGGATGTGTAACAGCGGAAAAGCTTTTCTCGATTCAGAAGTGTTTACAAAAGTCTTTGAACTCGGCACTTTCAAATTGAGTTTCGTTATCCGTGATGATTTTTTATGGCACTCCAAACCTGCAAATAACGTTTTTAGTGACAAAATTAATAACTTTCTTTGTGGTAATAGTGGCCAGCGGTTCCGCTTTGGCCCATTTGGTGAAATAGTCAACAACAACTATAGCATATTTGGCTCCTCCTTTGGCCATTGGTAATACACCAATCGGATGATTCCCCAGATCGTGAATGGCTATGGGCTGACCATCTGTGTTAGTTCTTTTGAAGGAGTTCTTTTGATTTTGCCGAACTTTTGGCATTGGTCGCACCATTTGGCATAATCTGCTGCATAGCGGTTTACTATTGGCCAAAAATACACATATCAGAGGACTTTCTTTCCAACGATTTACCCCCCGGTATGACCTTCGTAGTTGCATTCATGAACTTCCCTTAAGATTCTTCGAGCTTCGTTGTTGGTCACACACCTGAGTAAGGGGGTAGAGAATCCCCTTTGGTAGAGTATCCCATCTTGTATTATGAACCGTAGTGCCTTTCGAAGGAGCTTTTTCAGTTGATTCTTGTCTGAGGGAGTGTTCCTCTGAGCAGGTAGTCCTTGATCGGTGTCATCCACCTTTCTAATTCTTCGGTTGCTTCAAAAATCCAATCGATATCCATCTCGCTTATGCTTAGAGCGGTCAGAGTTTTGGCTGGAACTAGCCCCAAGGACTGAGCTTCTCCGGAACTAGCCAGTTTGGCTAGATAGTTTGCCTTCGTGTTTTGTTCGCTCGGGACATGGGTTATAGTGTAATGTTCGATGTCATTCAACGGCCTGCACTTTAGATAAATACGCGGCATGTTTCTTTGCCCAAGCCTGGTATTCGCCTTTCACCTGGCAGATGACTAGTTGAGAGTCGCTATAGATGTGTACAGACTTTATCCTGAGTTCCTTCACAACTTCCAGCCCGACTATCAATGCTTCGTATTTCGCTTCATTATTTGTTGTAGGGAATTCCAAGCATAAGGCATAGCAAACAAACCATCCTTAGGGAGTTTCGAGCACTACTCTTGCCCCCAAGCAGAAGTTATTTGATGCACCATCGACGAAAAACTTCCAACATGTTTCCACTTCCGGAGTAATTTCTTCTTCGTTATCTCGTATTGTAAATTGACAATAAAGTCTGCCAGCGCTTGATCCTTGATCTACCTTCAAGGATGGTAAGTAATTTCATATTGACTCAATTCAATGTTCCATTTTATAAGCCGTCCAGAGGTCTTGGGGCACAACAACACTTGCTTCAATGGTTGGTCTGTTAGTACTTTGACCGAGTGGGCCTTGAAGTATTGTCGTAACTTTCTAGATGCGATCAAGAGGCAATATGCCAACTTTTCCAATTTTGGAATGTTCTTCTCAGCTCTAGTGAATTGTTTACCAATGTAACATATAGGTCATTGGATCTTAGCTTCTTCCCGTATGAGCGCTGCACTTAACGCATGGGGCGAGACTACTAAGTAGATAGAAAAGTCTTCTCCATCTACCAGCTTGGACAGGATTGGCGGGGTTTCCATATGTTGCAGCAACTCTTCGAATGCAGTTTGAAAAGCTTGATTCCATTCAAAGTTCTTCTTTCCCTTCTTTAGTACGTCAAAGAATAATATACATTTGTTGGTTGCTTTTGAGATGAACTGACTTAGTGCTACAACTTTTCCATTCAAGCTTTGTAACTCCTTCTTGTTCCTCGGGGCCTTGACTTCCTATAAAGCGGTAATATATTCAGAATTTTCTTTGATGCCTTTGGCATTTACAATGAATACCAAGAACTTCCCAAAGGCTACCCCAAAGTGACATTTAAGTGGACTGAGTTTTATTCCAAATTTGCGGAGCATTTCAAACATTTCGGCGAGGTTGTCCAAGTGATTTGCAGTTATGCACGATTTAACCAACATATTATCAACATAAACTTCCACAGACTTCCAGATCTAATGTTTGAACATGGCGTTCACTAATCGTTGGTAGGTTTCCCCAACATTCTTTAAGCCAGATGGCATTACATTATAGCAGTATAATCCTAGATCAGTAATGAAACTAATATTTTCCTGGTCAGGTTCATGCATCATGATCCGATTATACCCTGAGTAAGCATCCATAAATGATAGTAGTTCATGTCCAGCTGTCCCATCTACAAGTTGGTCGATTCTAGGCAGAGGTAAGCTATTTTTTGGGAAAGCTTTGTTTAGGTCCGAGTAGTCGATACAAGTTCGCCATTTTCCATTGGACTTCTTGACTGAGACCGGGTTGGATACCCATTCGGGGTAGGTTGCATCGTGGATAAAACTGTTCACCATCAGCTTATCCATTTCTTCTCTTAGGGCTTTGGACCGTTTGGGTCCTAGGCTGCGTCTTTTCTGCTTTACTGGTGTATACTTCGGATCAATATTAAGTGCCTGGCATGAAATCTCTGACGAAACCTCGCATATATCAGAATCTATCCAGGCAAATACGTCCAGGTTGGCGTGAAGAAATTTGGTCAGTTCCAGTCGCATCTTGTTTCCAAGATGTGATCCAATTTTCAGGACCCATGTTGGGTCATCCATATCGACCAGGACAGACATCGTCAATTCTACCGGTGCTGCCTGTTCATCCCCTGAACTCTTCTTTCTAAGGTCCAAAGCCTTGTCGAATCAGCCATGGTCCCCAAGCCAGGGGCGGCTCTAGAGTCGCTACTCAATAGGTTCACGAATGTGGAGAGTTCTCCCTACATTCTTCCCCTTTTCTTTTCTTCTAGACTCGCGTAGTTCTGTGATGTAGCATTCTCTAGCGGCACTTTGGTCTCCTTTGATCACCCCAACTCCATTCTCTATCGAAAATTTCATGGTTAGACACCACTGAGCTAAAGTAATCCCGAAATCTGCCAAAATGGGCCGACCTAAGAAAGCATTATAGGTGGATATTTCATGTACAATCACAAAGGTTTGGATGAGGAAAACTCTTTGGTCACCTTCTTCGAGTTCTACGGGTAAATTGATTATTCCGATTAGTTTCTTAGCTTCATCGATGAATCCCTGTATCTTCGTTCAGCAAGCGAATACGTCTTGCATACTGATCTTAATATGATCAAACATGTGTTTGAAAAGAATATTCACATAACTGCCACTGTCCACAGATACTCGACGAACTATGGCTGGTCCGATTCCCACTGTTACGACCATGGGGTCGAGGGTAAGAGCTTCTATTCCATCAAAGTCTCGATCCGAAATACTATGTCATCGTTCAGGGTTCTTGTAATGACCCTAAAATAAAATAAAATAATACATACATTTATATTAGAAAATTCTGAGATATATATATGTATATATATTGCATTAAAACAGAAAAGAATTTGGCAATAAATAAAATTAAATGAGAGCTTCTGTTTGATAAAATGCAAGGAATTAAGGTAATTAGAAGAAAAATTGGAGCTCAAAATAAATATAGTTTTATGTTCAAAGAATTATGTAAATATATACACATTTAATATATATGGGGTGTTTGCTGTTTTATATAAAGATAAAATAAAATGAGGTTTAATATAAAGGTTTATATGTCTTATAATTGTGCCAGAAAATAATTAGCATAATATATGTGATTTTTAATTTAAAAGGGAGTTGACTGATTTGACAAAAAGGCAGAAATATATATATACATATATACAGAATCAAATAAAATTTCCATACCATATTTATTCCAAGCTAATAATTTGGGTAAATGATTTTTACATTACAAAGTATGGTAGTATGTCTGATAGAATGGAGGTAATAGATAGGTAGAAAAAAAAATATATATATAAAGTAGATTTTCAGATTTTCCTTAAAACTTATAAAAAGAAATAATAAACTAAGGGTCACATGCTTATGGCATGAGTAGAAAGGAGTCATGAAAATAGTATTGAGTGTCTAAAAATGTATGATCCCCGAAATAGCTAATTAAAGTGTGCATTTCCAATTTATGATCACACAGAAATATGATGTGTACATAAACATCTAAGGGTATCAGGGGAATTACCCATTTTCTAAAACCCTAGAATGGATTTATAAATAACTGCACATAGCCAAAACCATCACTCTCTCGGGATCAAAAACAAAATAAAATAAACAAGGAGAAACACTAGCTTGAGGCTTTGGGGGATTTGCTGTTCTAAGAAATTAAGGCAGTGAAAGGAGAAACATTATGTGAGTATTTATCTTTTGTATGCAATGGCATTAAGTCCTATTGCAGGCAGCCTAAAAATATTATGAGTTATTTGAATCTCTGAAATGATTTGTTATGGGTGATATGGATGTTTGTTTGTGCATTTTTGTTTGGAGCATTGATCTGTAATTTGGCTCTCAGAGTTAACATGTTTTAAGTATTCTTGTTCTATCTTATCATCATTAAACATGGATCAAGATTAAAAGGGGAACATGGGGTTGGGCCAGAAAATATGCAGGCAGTCATATTTCTCTGATATAAAAGAAAAACTAAATTGGTCACTTGGGGGTAGTCAATGATCTGCTTACTTCAGGTGGAAGCAAGTATATGCATGGTGCAACTGCACCCTGAGGCCTTTGTGTGTTGGAATAATTTAAACAACCTGGGAGTTTTCATCACAATGCATACATAGTGTTCATTTGACAAGGAGTTAAAGACCATAAAATAAATGGGGGTAGGGGTTTAAAAATCTGGGTTATAAACTTTCAGATTTGGTGTTAGATTTAATCAAGATAAACATTGTTCATTGATTAATTGCTGGGTGGAAATCTGGAGTATAAAACAGAGATTACTTATCCAAGTTTTGATGAAGATGAATTAAAAATTTGTACACATGCTTAATCTTAACTGACTGTTGTGAATTGTTTGATTTGTTGAATGTGGTATTGTGTCTTTTTGAATGAACCAAAACATGCTAAGTATAAGACCTGTTAATCTAGGAAGGCATTGCAAGATTACTACAATTATGTACATGTATACAAAATTTGATAAATGCTCATACCAGTGTAAACTGACCCTTTTGGTTGCCCTTGCAATCATCTGGGTGTCTCAAAAATTATTTGGGGCAGCTAAATGATTTGCTTGCAGGAAATTGAAGTTGGCTTGATGAGTAAAGAAGGCATTGACTGCTAGTATAAATAAGAGAGACTTGTTTTAAATTTGCAGTTGCTTTGTAATGGAATTACTAGACAAATTCTATTCTCTGTAATTGAAGTACTTGTAGGAAACTTTCTAAGTATTTGGGGTTGAAAACTTGTACTGAAGTAAAATTCATTTTGAATGATATTTGATGGAGTTTGATTTTTATTGATTTTATGATCATCTGATTTGGAGAAAACAAGGGGATGGATATAACACATAAATATAAAATGTGAATGAAAATGATCTCTGGTTTTATTGCTTGAGTTTATTCTATGATTTTCTTTAAATAAAATTACAATAGATTTGACAAGATTTGAATAAGAAATACTCAAGTGGAATAAATGTATGCTTGTCAGAAAGTTGATAATGAAATATGTACATATATATATATTTGAACCTCTGATTTCTATTGTTTATATTTTGTCTCATGGGAATTGAACAGCTAAGGGGATTTAATTTTTGAAATGAACTCTCAAGATTTTAGTAGACTATTCAAGTGAAATGAATTTGTGTATGGCAGGTAAATGATACTGGCATGTGCATGAATTCTGGAAACTTGTATGAATTTGAGTATTTAAATTTTCAAAAAGATCTTTGAGAATAGTAGACTTGAAAGGTACTGAATTTTGGATAAATGATTGAACACCTATAAGAATGATTTTTTTTTCTAGAAAACTTGAACTGGACATAAAAAGGCTTGGAAATTTAGGAGTAGCACTTTGTAGAAGTTTGTTAACATGAGGGATATGGGTTTACAAGTGGTAAAGGAGGGACTATGGCCGGCCTAGATGGCCATGAGTCAAACCCTTGGATGCCTGGAACCACTTCATTTCAATCAATGAAGTGTAATGTGCTTCCGGGGCAAATTAAAGAAAACACCAAGCAACCCTCATATAACACCAAGCAATTTTAGAGATATACCAAGCAACTAAAAATCTGTATCATGTCAAATATGGAAATGCAATCTAACTTCAATTGTTTAATTTGAGACAGTGATTAGGAAATCACTTTTAATGTTCCTAACTACAAGTAGGATCTTGAAATAATTTTATGCATAAGCCTAATAACTGTCACAAGAACAAATAAATGCAAATAGCCTTATTTAGGCAGATTAATATTTATATTTAGCTAGATAACAAGTTTAGGTATTATAATTTGCTAAAAATATACCACTGGCAGTAGAATAAGATTTAAATAGGAAATAAGTGGCTTGTCAATAGCTTGTATGATATTTTGTTTTCAAATTGATTTAAATTGACTCTGATATAAATAATAATAAAGGAACAATTGTATATCATCAAATATATAATTGGTTTGATCTTTGTATACTGATATGATTATATTAGTAATTCCAGGGTCTTGGGAAAAATATTTGGAAACTATATAAAAATTTAAATATAAAAGTATTTGGGGTTTAGTGGTGAGTTCCTTTTGAAAAAAAAAATCTAAGTGATTATAAAGATGAGGGTCACCACAGTTGGTATCAGAGCTATGTTTTAAATAACATAGTGAATGTTGTTGTATGCATATGGATGTTTGAACGCATTGTTTGAATTGTTGGTGTTGAATGTTTTTGCTTTATGTCAAGAAATATATGTGTGTACATGTGACACATGCACAGAGTGCACAGAAATAAAAATGAACCTAGTAAAGACACCAAAAACTGATAGGGGTAAATAAACTAACATAAAAATCATATTTATAGCATTATGGTAGGACCAAGGCATCACACAGGTGCAAGATCATCACGTGAGCCACCTGTGATGAGCATGGAGGATTTTGTGAGAGCTTTAAGGGATGGAATGGCACCAAGGCAAGACAATCCTCATGAGGAACTCTCTAAACTGCTTAAGACTTGTGCCACTTTGGGAGGAAAGGATTTTGAAGGTACTGAAGGAGCTATAGGTGTTCAAACTTGGATAAAAACTATGGAGAGGGTCTTCACAGATATGCAAATCAATGACCAAAAAAAAGAGACAGATAGCTTCAAGGAAATTGAAGGGGGTTGCACTGGACTGGTGGGAAGTTGTGACAGCAGGAAGACAAGAGGATACCATCACTTGGAATAATTTCAAGGACATGCTTGAGGCCAGATTTGTCCCAGCATCTGCCAAGGCTACACTGCTGGAAGACTTTATTAGATTAAGGCAAGGAAGCATGAGTGTGAATGAATACACTCAGAAGTTTGAAGCATTATCCAAGTATGGACTGGTGTTAATAGGGAATGCAGAAGCAAAGAATGCAAGGTACATTCAAGGCTTGAACCCTAGTTTGTCAAGGGCAATGTTGCCATACAAGGACAAAACTTTTGATCAAGTAATTGATCTAACTCTCTCATTTGAGCAACATGACACTGCAAGAGAGAAATTCAGGAATATGAAGCTCAATAAGAAGAAGGGTGGTTAGAACAAAGTGCAACCTTATGACAAGAGAAATGCAAGTAAAGGAGTTAAGAAAGGGGAAGGAGCAACAGCACCTGAAAGCAAGAAGTTCACTCATTGTTTTAATTGTGGAAAAGCTGGACATTATAGTAACCAATGCCCTGACCCCAAGATACCCAGAGGAGGCTGCTATAATTGTGGAAAGATGGGTCATCTCAAGAAGGATTGCCCAGAGACCAATAGGGGAACAGCAAGGGTAGGAGCTTTGGCAGCAAGTAACACTGGGAATGTTGGGCAACTTGAAGGTATAATTTTTATTCATACCCAACCCATATCAGTAATATATGATACTGGTGCCTCACATTCACTAATATCTTTGGAAATTGTAAAGAAGTTAACACTTGCATGTGTTTCCATTGATCAGCCCTTGGTTGTACACATTCCCATAGGGAGTCATTGTATGTTGGGGATGAAGTGTATGGGTCTGAAATTAATTATAGGGGGTTATGAATTTAATTCAGATTTATATACCTTAAATTATCCTGGTATTGGGATTATTTTGGGGGTAGATTGGTTAATGAGAAATAAAGAAATTTTAAATTTAGAAAACCTTACTATTTCTTTGGAAACAAATGAAGGCAAAAGAATTACCATCTTAAGTGAAACAGCAAAGAATACATGCTTTAATAAAATCTGGAGTATTAATGAAGTTCAAAAGGAATTAAAAATAGAGGAAATCCCAGTAGTCAATGAATATGTAGATGTGTTTGGAGAAGTGAAAGGAATTCCTCACAACAGACCAGTTGAATTTAAAATAAAATTAATTCCTGGAACAAATCCAATCATTAAGAAGCCTTATAGAATGGGTCCAAAAGAGTTGGTAGAATTAAAACATCAACTAGAAGAATTAGAAGAGAAAGGATTTATAAGGTCAAGTAGTTCCAGTTGGGGTTCCCCAGTGCTATTTGTCAAGAAACATGATGGAACAATGAGGTTATGTGTAGACTACAGAGATTTAAACAAGATGACTATTAAAAATAAGTACCCACTTCCTAGAATAGATGATCTATTTGATCAATTGCATGGGGCTAAAATATTTTCAAGGCTAGACTTAGCCTCTGGATTCCATCAGATGAAAGTTGCAGAGGAAAGCATTGAGTACACAGCCTTTAATACAAGGTATGGCCTTTATGAATTTCTAGTAATGCCATTTGGCTTGACCAATGCTCCCTCCTATTTTGTAGACTTGATGAATAGAATTTTTAGAGACTTTTTGGATAAGTTTGTCTTGGTATTTATAGATGACATATTAATTTATTCAAAGACAGAAAATGATCATGCCATGCACCTACATTTAGTATTATCCAGACTTAGAGAACATGAATTAAAAGCCAAGTATTCCAAGTGTACATTTTGGCAACATGAAGTAAAATTCTTAGGACACATAGTGTCACAGCAGGGAGTAAGTGTAGATCCAAGCAAGGTCATTGCAGTCCAATCATGGAGTAGACCCAAAACAGTGACTGAGGTGAGGTCATTCTTAGGTTTGGCAGGGTATTATAGGAGGTTCATCAAGGATTTTTCAAGAATAGCCGCACCAATGACAAAACTAACGAAGAAGAACCAACCATATGTGTGGACTGAGCAGTGTGAACAAGCTTTTGAGAAATTGAAGCAAGCATTGGTGGAAGCTCCTGTCCTACAAATCCCAGAAGCAAATGAAGGAATGGTTGTATACACTGATGCTAGTGGGTCTGGGTTAGGTGCAGTGCTTATGCAACATGGCAAGGTAGTGGCATATGCATCAAGACAGCTTAAACCCAATGAAACCAAATATGCAACTCATGATCTAGAATTAGCTGCAATAGTGTTTGCACTAAAATTATGGAGGCATTATTTGCTTGGGGCAAAATTTGAATTATTCACAGATCATCAAGCATTGAAATATTTATTTTTCCAAAAAGATTTAAATATGAGGCAAGCAAGGTGGTTGGAGTTTCTAGCTGCATATGATTTAGATATATTGTACACCCCTGGAAAAGCTAATAGAGTAGCAGATGCTTTGAGCAGAAATCATGTTAGATTAGCCAGTTTGATGATTGATGAGTTTAAAAATCTTGCAGTGCTTGGGGAGGCAGATATATACAGTAAGGATGCAGTGAATTTTAAAGAGCATGGTGATATGGTGGAGTATGGTACACTGGGAATAATCACAGTGAAGTCTAATCTGGTGGAGAAAGTTGGTAGCATGCAAGATCAAGATCAAAGTCTGAAGGAGAAGAAAGAAATATTATTAAATAACATTGAGTCAGAAAATTTTAAAATAGATTCCCAAGGTTATTTGAGGAAAAATGATAAGCTTTGTGTACCAAACATTGCAGAATTGAAGGAAGAAATCATGAATGAGCATCACAAGACCAGGTACACCATACACCCTGGTGGTACTAAGATGTATCATGATTTAAAAAGAGGCTACTGGTGGCCAGGAATGAAGCAAGCAGTGGCAAGATATGTGGCAAAATGTTCCACATGTCAACAAATTAAAGCAGACCACCAAAAGCCCTCTGGCATGTTGCAACCTTTGGAGGTACCTCAGTGGAAGTGGGAAAGCATTTCCATGGATTTTGTGGATGGTTTGCCTAGAACTAAGAAAGGCAATGATAGTATATGGGTAATTGTTGATAGACTAACCAAATCAGCTCACTTTGTTCCTGTCAAGTCAGATAGAAATGCATCTAGGCTTGCACAATTGTTTATTAAAGAAGTGGTGAGGCTACATGGCATACCCAAGACTATTGTAAGTGATAGAGACACTTTGTTCACCTCAAGATTTTGGGAAAGTTTCCAAGAAGCAATGGGAACACAACTTTGTTTAAGCACTGCCTACCATCCTCAAAGTGATGGGCAAACAGAGATAGTGAATAAAATATTGGAAGATTTACTTAGAGCATGTGTGCTTGATTTTGGGGGTAATTGGGAGGATCATATTCACTTGGCAGAATTCACTTACAACAATAGCTATCAATCAACCATAGGAATGGCTCCCTTTGAAGCCTTGTATGGGAGACCTTGCATGTCTCCTGCCTGTTGGTTGGAAGCAGGAGAGGGTGTACTATTGGGGCCAGATCATGTTAAAGAAACCACCAACATGATTGAATTGGTTAGGCATAGAATGAAGGCAGCACAATCAAGACAAAAGTCTTATGCAGATAGAAAGAGAAAGCCAATGGAATTTGAAGTAGGAGAGCATGTTTTTCTGAAAGTATCACCAATGAAGAAAGTGTTCAGGTTTGGAAAATCTGGTAAGCTATCACCAAGATTTGTAGGACCATATGAAATTATGCAAAGAATTGGTGCTATGGCCTACAGACTCAAGTTACCTGAGGAGTTGAGTGGTGTGCATCCTGTATTTCATGTTTCTCAATTGAGAAAATGGGTGCATGATGAAGGAGCAATTCTGGAGTCACCTACTCAAGTTCAAGTCCAGAAGAATCTGGTATATATAAATGAACCAGTAGGGATAGTTGCCAAGGAAGAGAAAAAGTTGAGGAACAAGGTGATCAAACTGGTGAAAATCCAATGGAGCTTGGATACTAATGATTGTACATGGGAGGTTGAAGATAAAATGAGGGCTAAATACCCCAATTTGTTTACTGATGAAGAGGTATGTTTAAACAGCCTAAGATAATTTTTCTAAATATACTTATACATTGTTTGTTTTCATAAAATATGAGTATGGGGTTATGGAGTTAAAACAGGCTATGGATTAGTGCTTTTAATTGGAGAGATTAGGTGAAATTATGAGGACATAATTCCTTTAAGGGGGAGGGTATGTAATGACCCTAAAATAAAATAAAATAATACATACATTTATATTAGAAAATTCTGAGATATATATATATGTATATATATTGCATTAAAACAGAAAAGAATTTGGCAATAAATAAAATTAAATGAGAGCTTCTGTTTGATAAAATGCAAGGAATTAAGGTAATTAGAAGAAAAATTGGAGCTCAAAATAAATATAGTTTTATGTTCAAAGAATTATGTAAATATATACACATTTAATATATATGGGGTGTTTGCTGTTTTATATAAAGATAAAATAAAATGAGGTTTAATATAAAGGTTTATATGTCATATAATTGTGCCAGAAAATAATTAGCATAATATATGTGATTTTTAATTTAAAAGGGAGTTGACTGATTTGACAAAAAGGCAGAAATATATATATACATATATACAGAATCAAATAAAATTTCCATACCATATTTATTCCAAGCTAATAATTTGGGTAAATGATTTTTACATTACAAAGTATGGTAGTATGTCTGATAGAATGGAGGTAATAGATAGGTAGAAAAAAAAATATATATAAAGTAGATTTTCAGATTTTCCTTAAAACTTATAAAAAGAAATAATAAACTAAGGGTCACATGCTTATGGCATGAGTAGAAAGGAGTCATGAAAATAGTATTGAGTGTCTAAAAATGTATGATCCCCGAAATAGCTAATTAAAGTGTGCATTTCCAATTTATGATCACACAGAAATATGATGTGTACATAAACATCTAAGGGTATCAGGGGAATTACCCATTTTCTAAAACCCTAGAATGGATTTATAAATAACTGCACATAGCCAAAACCATCACTCTCTCGGGATCAAAAACAAAATAAAATAAACAAGGAGAAACACTAGCTTGAGGCTTTGGGGGATTTGCTGTTCTAAGAAATTAAGGCAGTGAAAGGAGAAACATTATGTGAGTATTTATCTTTTGTATGCAATGTCATTAAGTCCTATTGCAGGCAGCCTAAAAATATTATGAGTTATTTGAATCTCTGAAATGATTTGTTATGGGTGATATGGATGTTTGTTTGTGCATTTTTGTTTGGAGCATTGATCTGTAATTTGGCTCTCAGAGTTAACATGTTTTAAGTATTCTTGTTCTATCTTATCATCATTAAACATGGATCAAGATTAAAAGGGGAACATGGGGTTGGGCCAGAAAATATGCAGGCAGTCATATTTCTCTGATATAAAAGAAAAACTAAATTGGTCACTTGGGGGTAGTCAATGATCTGCTTACTTCAGGTGGAAGCAAGTATATGCATGGTGCAACTGCACCCTGAGGCCTTTGTGTGTTGGAATAATTTAAACAACCTGGGAGTTTTCATCACAATGCATACATAGTGTTCATTTGACAAGGAGTTAAAGACCATAAAATAAATGGGGGTAGGGGTTTAAAAATCTGGGTTATAAACTTTCAGATTTGGTGTTAGATTTAATCAAGATAAACATTGTTCATTGATTAATTGCTGGGTGGAAATCTGGAGTATAAAACAGAGATTACTTATCCAAGTTTTGATGAAGATGAATTAAAAATTTGTACACATGCTTAATCTTAACTGATTGTTGTGCATTGTTTGATTTGTTGAATGTGGTATTGTGTCTTTTTGAATGAACCAAAACATGCTAAGTATAAGACCTGTTAATCTAGGAAGGCATTGCAAGATCACTACAATTATGTACATGTATACAAAATTTGATAAATGCTCATACCAGTGTAAACTGACCCTTTTGGTTGCCCTTGCAATCATCTGGGTGTCTCAAAAATTATTTGGGGCAGCTAAATGATTTGCTTGCAGGAAATTGAAGTTGGCTTGATGAGTAAAGAAGGCATTGGCTGCTAGTATAAATAAGAGAGACTTGTTTTAAATTTGCAGTTGCTTTGTAATGGAATTACTAGACAAATTCTATTCTCTGTAATTGAAGTACTTGTAGGAAACTTTCTAAGTATTTGGGGTTGAAAACTTGTACTGAAGTAAAATTCATTTTGAATGATATTTGATGGAGTTTGATTTTTATTGATTTTATGATCATCTGATTTGGAGAAAACAAGGGGATGGATATAACACATAAATATAAAATGTGAATGAAAATGATCTCTGGTTTTATTGCCTGAGTTTATTCTATGATTTTCTTTAAATAAAATTACAATAGATTTGACAAGATTTGAATAAGAAATACTCAAGTGGAATAAATGTATGCTTGTCAGAAAGTTGATACTGAAATATGTACATATATATATATATATATTTGAACCTCTGATTTCTATTGTTTATATTTTGTCTCATGGGAATTGAACAGCTAAGGGGATTTAATTTTTGAAATGAACTCTCAAGATTTTAGTAGACTATTCAAGTGAAATGAATTTGTGTATGGCAGGTAAATGATACTGGCATGTGCATGAATTCTGGAAACTTGTATGAATTTGAGTATTTAAATTTTCAAAAAGATCTTTGAGAGTAGTAGACTTGAAAGGTACTGAATTTTGGATAAATGATTGAACACCTATAAGAATGATTTTGTTTTTCCAGAAAACTTGAACTGGACATAAAAAGGCTTGGAAATTTAGGAGTAGCACTTTGTAGAAGTTTGTTAACATGAGGGATATGGGTTTACAAGTGGTAAAGGAGGGACTATGGCCGGCCTAGATGGCCATGAGTCAAACCCTTGGATGCCTGGAACCACTTCATTTCAATCAATGAAGTGTAATGTGCTTCCAGGGCAAATTAAAGAAAACACCAAGCAACCCTCATATAACACCAAGCAATTTTAGAGATATACCAAGCAACTAAAAATCTGTATCATGTCAAATATGGAAATGCAATCTAACTTCAATTGTTTAATTTGAGACAGTGATTAGGAAATCACTTTTAATGTTCCTAACTACAAGTAGGATCTTGAAATAATTTTATGCATAAGCCTAATAACTGTCACAAGAACAAATAAATGCAAATAGCCTTATTTAGGCAGATTAATATTTATATTTAGCTAGATAACAAGTTTAGGTATTATAATTTGCTAAAAATATACCACTGGCAGTAGAATAAGATTTAAATAGGAAATAAGTGGCTTGTCAATAGCTTGTATGATATTTTGTTTTCAAATTGATTTAAATTGACTCTGATATAAATAATAATAAAGGAACAATTGTATATCATCAAATATATAATTGGTTTGATCTTTGTATACTGATATGATTATATAAGTAATTCCAGGGTCTTGGGAAAAATATTTGGAAACTATATAAAAATTTAAATATAAAAGTATTTGGGGTTTAGTGGTGAGTTCCTTTTGAAAAAAAAAATCTAAGTGATTATAAAGATGAGGGTCACCACAGTTCTCTGCTGCTTTGGTAGGAGTTCCATCTTCAATCATAAAGCACGAATCTTTCGGAGCGTGTCTCAGTGAGCTTACACATCACTCCATTTCTCCCCGACTCCTCTACGGGGGATGAGGTCCTCCAGATATTGTTCCGATGATGAGTCTCTGGTCGGTTCGTTTACATCCCTCTTTGTTGGTTCCAGCTTGGTTTCCTCGGTCTCTAGGAGCTTGTGGTGCTACAGGTTGGTCAGGATTTTGTGGTTTTCTCGCATACTGCTGAAGCTTGTTTTCCCGAATCAACTCTTCAATCAGGTTCTTCAAGTGATGGCACTCATTCTTGTTGTGACCATGTGTTTCAAGGAAGCGGCAGTACTTTCCGGAATGCTTTTGCTATTCAGTCGCTTCCTTTTTAGGTGGTTTCTTGTACTCCTCCGTCCCTTGTGTTGCAAGGTAGATGTTCTCTGGTGTATCATTGAGTGGAGTGTAGTCTTTGGGACTCAAGCCTTTAAGTCGCTTGTTACTTCCGTTTCGCTTGTTGGAATTCTGATTCTTCCTTTTTTGATTCCCATCCTTCCCCGCATCTCCTACAATGGTCCCGGAGGCATTTGCATCTTGGTTCGCCGCCATATCATTTTGCCCAACGTTGGTTAGTTGTAGGTTAGCAGGTTTTCCTTTTAGCTCCTCTTCTTCTTCCAATATCAAGTACTGGCTCACCTTTCGATTAAAGTACTACCTAGTGGTAGGTTGTTTCATTTTGATCCATTTTCTAAATTCAGTATTGGGATGGATGGCGTGCACCAGATCGATGAAGACCATATCCTCATTCGAGTTACTTACTTCAGTGACCGCAGTGTTAAACCGATTCATGAAGGATTTGAAAGATTCATTTCATCCCTGGAATAGGCTTGATAAGGACATCACATCTTTTGGTTGCACCGTGTGAAGCCTAAACTGATCAAGTAACCTTGTTGCTAATTCTCCGAAAGTGGAGATTGATTTAGGTGGGAGCCTAGTGAACCACATGGAAGCAATTCCCTTCAGAAATATTGGAAAACATCTACATTGAACAACATTTGAAGCATTCGCTCTGTCCATGTACCAACTACTTGTACAAGTGAGGTTTCGGGTCTCTAGTTCCATCATAGGACGGAATAGTCGACATAGTGAACTTTTTAGGATATCGTTCATTCAAAATGTCATCAATAAAGAGAGTCGACTTGGAGCGGATCCCCATTCATCATCTCTCCTTTTCTTACTTTCATCCATTATGCGCTTGATCATGTCCGCGATATATGCCTCCACTACGCCATAGATGACCTTCTGCAACATTTTTGCAAGGTGTTGCCAGCTAAAATGTTGCGATAGATATAAAATTTTGGTCCTACTGCAACGTTGTATTTATGGTGTTACCTTAGCCATAAAAATGTGTTGCTCTAGCTAAACAAGTGTAACACGATGCAACATTTTTATATAGTGTTGCTATAGATGTATTAAAATTAAAAAGTTAATAAAATTAGCAATCCGCGTGAATACGATCCAACGGTCTACATTTAATCCGACTGTTAAAATGGATCACCGCTGCACTTTTTACCAAATTTTCGTTTTCCCGCTTATGTTGCTGTAGATCCCCTTTTAGTTTTCAATTCATAATTCTCAAATCAAAAAGCAAATTCATGAAATCCAGCAAATTCATACTTCCAATTCGCGATTAGAATCAATTCATAATTCTCAAATCAAAAAGCAAATTCACGAAATCCAGCAAATTCATACTTCCAATTCGCGATTAGAATCAATTCATAATTCTCAAATCAATTCGCGTGGAGATGGAAGATGATTTCAAGCGATTAGAATAAATCAAGTATCAAGTTCCAATTCGCGATTCATCTTCTTTGGGGATGGAAGATGATTTCAGGCGATTAGAATAAATCAAGTATCAAGTTCCAATTCGCGATTCATCTTCTTTGGGGATCCGCAAGTCTGATTGATGAAGTCGCCTGCTGCTTCATGTTGCATTCAGTGCTTGGAAAGTTTGCTGAAGATTGCCGAGATAGAGGCTTGGATACTACTGAGATTACGATGCCACTGACCGGTGATGCTGTGTTTTAGATCTAGAGTGGCTCGCAGTGCCATCATTCGGTCTAGAAGCGAAATTAACAACAGACAACGAATGTTGTGTTTCAGATCTAGAAGCAAAATCAAGGGTGTCATCTTCAAATTCAGTATCTTAGACTCAAGCATCTTCTCAGCAGCAATCTGTTTTGCATATGAAGGCTTCTGGTTTGTTTTTATTAATATTATTTGTGCTTTTTGATGATTTCTTCTTCAGTTTTTGAAGCTTGGGAATATGTTAGCTTGATGGATACTAGTTTTGTTGTACAGTCAAATTTGGTATTCACGCTCAACTTATATATTTAGTTTGTTAGATATATATCTAACCTTAAGTTTGTTAACATGAACTGATGCTCCAAGTCATGCTAACCTTATATATTTGGTTTGGACTGAACTGGTACCATGCTAACCTTGTTCTTTAACATGAACTGATGCTCCAAGTCCTCTATATATCATATTACTGCCTATGTTTCTCTTGTACATGCCTGATGCATTCACTGTTTTTGCTTGATAGGCTGCCTATGTGTTGATGATGTAATTTGATGAGGCAGTGAGTGGGTGTTTTGTGAAAGAGGTTGGGAGTGTGTTCAGTGTTTGGTAGATGGTCAGTGTTTCAGGCAATTGTGTTTCAGGTAAGTGGTAGATGGGCAGTAGTTCCGATGGGTGATGAAGTTGCTGAGGATGGGGTTTGCTAAGTTCAGTCTTCATTTGTGCAATTACGTCATTTTACGTCTTCAGTTGCTGAGGATGGGGACTGCGGTGCCCCGGACCCCCGCCGGCGCTGCGCCCGGACCCGCTTTTCGGCTCGCCTTCGGCTCGGCACTCGGCTCGTCATATATTTGTCGGTGTCTATATAAATTGAAACTGCATATGTAATGAGTGAACTGAGTGATGTAGTGAGGAATATCTGTATATGTGAATATCAGTGTTATATATCATTGAATTGTAAAATAGTGGAGTCAGGAATTTGTACTATTTCAAATGTTGAAATAAAATATTTATTTAAATAAATTACTGTTTAAATATCAAATTCTGTGCGATAGCATTTTATTAAATAAATATTTATTTTTATTAAAAAATCAAATATGCTCTACATTGTGGGCCCCACAAATTCAGAAAGTTAATATCTATAGCAACATTTTGGAATGTTACTATAGATACCTATGGGTGTTGCCATAGACCCAAATAGGGTTCTATTGCAACACTATTACTTATGTTGCTTTAGATAGTCAAAATGTTGCCTTTGAGATCTAAGGCAACGGCAAAAATTGCATCACCCTAAAAGTGTTGCCATAGACCTATGGCAACATTTTTCGGGCCTGAGCCAACATTTTTTTGTGTTGCAGAAGGTCATCTATGGCGTAGTGCTCGGATGCCTGGTAATCCGTGTGTTGGCTGTCAGTGACTATATCGAGTGTTTGATTTAGCAAACGGTCTTGGTAAGTGGGGTGAAGCCTAGGCTCTCTTGGCTCTGGGAGAGCCACTCCCTCGGAGTTCCATTGGCTTGCGGTTAGTCATATAGGGACAGTTTGGACCTCTCTTACGGTATTGAGTGCGTTAGTGTTTTCTTTCAACTCGCCGTCATCAAGTTATTCACCATCTATAGAGTCGGAGAGATCCTCTACTATATCTTCCAGTGGGGTTTTCGCTCCCAAATTCAAGTTCATGGCAAGCTTCTTTGCAGTTGGTGGAGTGCTTGCATTTCCTTCAATGGTGACTCCTGCAGCTCCACCTACTACTTCTATTTGCTGCTGCTTTCCGTTTCTCCTATTTAGGGCAGAAACATAAGAGTTTTCCTACTCTGTGGCAGCCGTGGGCTCTGGCATGGTTCTCGAAGCAGCCAGTGATTGAAAGGTCAAGAGGGCATTTAATTTTTCCATAAATGCTTTTTGGATGTTCTCCATCTTTTGATTGAGTTCATCAACTATCTTGTTTAACTCGCCTCTAGTGACAACTTCATGCTAGATAGAAGATCCCGGTATCTGATCTCCTGTGTTGGCACCAGAATTTGCTCTGACTAATGGGTTGTTAGTGCCATTGACTTCAACTTTTTCAGGATTGGTTTCCTCTCCAGCTATTACAGCTCCTATGGATCTTCTAGAAGCAGTTCTCTTTCTTCCTGGTGTCATTGATTCTCAACAGCAATTCTTCTAAGCAAAGAGTAAGGATCTAACTTCAGAATCTATCTAATCTAAAGTAGATAGCCAGATCTGAGCCTGAGTTCCATACTCAATGAAAGCACCAAAATGTTAATCTAAAAAATGGATCAACACCCTGGGTTGAGTGTGAAAGCACCGGCCCTATTCTTACAGAGCAATAATATAGAAAATAAATGTAAAAAAGAAGAAATAGTAAAGAGACAAGAAGATTTTTATAGTGGTTCAACTGTTAATGAAGCCTATGTCCACTTTATAACTAACTATTAACTGACTGCTGTTGCAAGTCGGATTGGATTACAAAATGATTGAATCTCCTAAGTTAGATCAAGTCACAAGTGCAAGAGTTCACTGGATAATCACAGTGAACTCCTAGATGACTACTGTGTGGGAGAAGAAGAGTGAAGAATAACTTCTACAGAGTTCCAATAGCCAGTCCAGAAGATCCTTTTTATGTTGCAGACAGGTGAGTATTTATAGGGATTGGAAAGCTATTAGGCTAGGCTGCTTTTCCATAGACCTAAACTTAATGATACGAAGGTGCTACAAAAATTTCACAGTGATCTGACTTGAATTAATGGATCGCTAGCGATACAAAGGGCATGGATCACTAACGATCCATGTAGTTAGAATATTCTTGGATCGTTTCACATGGGTTGCATTCCTTGTCTTATGTAGATGTTCTCCATGTAATTTGGTAACTAGTTGCCTTGTTTTGATGTTGATTTGTGTGTAGGTGCAAGAAGTTTGGAGGGTCCATGAGCAAGCTTTATGGATCGCTAGCGATCCATAGGCAATGGATCGCTAGCGATCCATCACCTTAGCTTATTTTGGCGTCTTTCCTCTTGGGTCTTTCTCTTCTTTTTCTTATGGTCCTCTTGGTTGATTCTTGAGATTTTTTTACTTGTCATAGATGCTATAACTTCCTTTGAATTCTATTGGGTTAAAAACCTGGTTAACACTTAGTAGTTTTAAATGTAACCTAATATGTTGTGCTATGACCAATGTAAGCACCACATCTATTTGATATTATTATATCCCACACCCTAAACATTATCTATCTTTTCACTATATTGAACTTAATAAATGGTTGATTTCTTTTAAGGGGAAACCATTACGGGAATCCATTCGGTTTTAATAGTCACTGTTACATATATTCATGTATCTCGAGTTTTCTCGTACCAGACTTATGTCTGACGCTTGGTTTTTGTTTTCTCTAAATTCCTCACATACTCTTTCGAGTAGACTGAGTGTTAGGTTTTACCTTGGATGCTTAAGAGTTCAAAAGACGAGCTGGAGGCTTCCGTTATCTATCTATTTCTATTTCCGTTGTTGCATATTAGCTATGTACATATATCAACGTTGTAAGGTGTAACGACCCGATATTTTGCACCATTCGCATCCATTAAAAGTGTATAGGTAGACACTCATGCCGGAATTGAATTGCTCAAAATACCGCGTTGTTAATTTAAATTTGGCAAAACTGAACATATTCAGTAAATAAATATAATCACAGATCACAGACACAGAGTAATAAGTGCAGCGGAAAATAAAAGAGATAGTAGTTCATGAAGCTACTATATAAATGTATAAGTTACATCAGAGTTAGAACAGATACAACGGAAGAGTAATACAATACATCAGATACAAATCAGAATACATCACTGGAATCATCGAATACTGAAAGCAGAACAGATGGCTGGATCTTCAAGCAAGCTCCAACTTCAAAGGTGAGTCTCGAATACTGGATCACTCAATCTGACCCGAGCGTAAAGCAAAACACAAAACACTCGAGTCAGGATTAACATTCTTATATTAATAAATCCAACTCAAGTGAAATAGCAATTTGAAATACAAGTAACTCAAAGGATGTTTGGAATAACCATCCTTTAAGGATCCGTTAAACTATCTACTATGTAGTAGTGTACGATAAGTAGATAATGTCTATCAGTAATATAAAGATATCAAAATAGTGTTAAGTCATGGCCCATTCCACCCTTAACACATTTTTATTCCCAAAAGCATATACAAGACCGTAGTTTCCCCAAAACCGGAAGTCACCAGAGGGCAATCCATATACTAAAGGTACAAATCAAAATCGTAGTGGTCGCGTATAAATGGAATACAAGTATGACAAGGCACATGAGGCAATACCCAAGGTAGTGATACTACCGTTTGCCTGATCCGGACTGGTGAGAACGCAACGCCGCAGCGCCCGCAACACTGTGAAACAACACTCCCAAAATCAAGGGTGCACCAATCGACAACAAGTATAAGTAGTTCGAAGAAGTGTGTCCACTTGAGGTAGCTAATCCTCCATTGGCCCGGCACAGCTCCTGTTTTAGTCATTTCCAATTTGACACAAGTGTCAAGGCTATCCATTATCGTTCTCTTTCTTCAGTCATCACGTACACCATTCCAACCACTTTATTCTAGATCATCACTCCGCGTATAGTTATTAAAGTGGTTTCGGTTTAGATAGAGAGTATATCCATTACCGATCCCGGTCTCTTTAATAACTTTCGTAATTATTACACCGATTGGTCGTTTATATATTTCAAACCAAATCAATTCAATTTCAATTACAATTCGTAAACCAACATTTCATTTGTCTTTCAAAAACCAATTTCCAAAATTTACGTTTCAAAACTTCAATTTACCATTTCAAAATCTTATAATTCAATTTCAATATCTATTTAAAACCATTCAAATATTGATTCAAGTTCGTATATAAGTTTCATTCCGAAATCATTTAAACAAATTTTATTTAACATTCAAATCAATTTAAACTCATTTATCGATTCCATTCAATATTCGTTAAGTTACTTTATCATTCAAAACAATTTCTATTAAATTTCCAATTCATTAAATCAATTCTTAAGTTCAACTTCATCAAATCAAAACTTACAATTTTGAATTAAACTAAATTCGTCAAATCAATTCTTTCAATTACAAGTCTTACATTAATTCCAAAAATATCACATTTTCATTTCTTGTTAAAGAAATTCCATTTCACTTATTTACTTACTTAAATAATTTTCCAAAACTTAATTAATAAAGAAACTCAATTTCAGTTATTACGAAGTAAAATTCACTTATTCAAAAATTCAATTTCTCTTATTAAAGAATCCAAATCAATTTAATCATTAAATAATTCAATCTTATTTAATTATTAAATAATTCAAAACTTAATTATTAAATAATTTCAAAGTTTAATAATTTCAAACTTAATTATAATTTCAAACTTAATTATTAAATCATTTCAAAGTTTAATTGTTTCAAACTTAATTATAATTTCAAACTTAATTATTAAATCATTTCAAACTTAATTCAATCATTTCTCAAATTAAACAACCTTCTTTCAACAATTACATTGTTAATTTTTTTGTTTCAGATTTATTAAATATTAACATTTTCCTTTCATTAAAAATTCAAATTTCAACTTCATTTCAAAACCATATTATTTATTCAAATAAAATCTTTATTTATTTTTAAATCAAATTATTGACCAATCGGGTTTTTATTTAATTCTCTATATCTAAGGTCAAAGTTTAATTTGGGTATTTATCATTTCAACCCGATTCCAATTCAATTCAAAATCAAAGCATAACAAAGGGAACTTGCAGTGTGATAGCTGGGATGGTGTCAAAGTAAATAAACAAGCAATAACAACAACAATAACAATCCAATAATCAATTCAAATAATCCCGAAATAACCGTATTAATTCGCATTGTTATTTGTACGAATTAATATAATTATTTCTAGAATCTACACTATCATTTCATGTAGATTAAAGATTATTACATTACGGTTTTCACTTGTCATCTATTACAATTTCATCCATCATCAATTTAACAACATACATTCAGTGGTTCAAGATGTAATTAAACAAATCCTACGTGTCAATAAATTTTGACAGTTAAATGGGTCATATTATACAAATGTCATTTAATCAAATTTAACATTTAACTATTCTATATCAATTTCAATTGCATACTATTTATCATTTTAACATTAACAATTTAACATCCAATATAAACATCAACAATCAATCAATTATCAGCCAAACTGTATTATCATCGCATAAATAATTAACAGAAAATGGTGTCAGATGTCATAGGTGAACTGATACAGGTAATAGCATATATAACAGTGTAATTAACTAATAGCAGTATATTTCAATTGTCGTTTCAATTGAAATCAAATTTAATAAATAAAAGAACGTTAATCGTGAGTGAGTGCTCACCTTTCGAGGCTAGAGAGATAGACAATGAAGTTGAGTTACGAAATGTGAGCATGGTTTCCAAAGTAAAGCTGGATTGGCATGGATTTTGGTGATAGAGCTGATAAATAGGTATGGACGAAATCGGATCAGAACAGAATTGAATCAACACATTTAAACTTAACAGTTTAACATAAACGGAAACAAAATAAATATTGTACCCATATATATATCTTTTCAAAACACAGTTTTTAAACTGAATATATATATAGACAATATTATTTTATTACACAAAATTTGTTCAAATAACATATATGTGTATCAAAACCAAAATCTATATGTATAACAAATAAACACACCAGGAGATATAAATTGTAAAATATATATAAATAAAGAGACCACCAATATGTATAAACTTATATCACCTTTCAGAACAAAAGTTACCACCCAGTTGTTATACAACTATATATAAAACAACAAGTATGCAAACATAGATATACTTTCAATAGTAAACAACATCACCTTCAAAACAGATGTCACTAGACCTAGAAAATATCCACGTAATAGACGAATAAGCTTTTAAATTCTTACCAACTTATATACATATAACGCTTTTACAAAATATATACACAATACTGCAACTAAACAGGTAATAACATTTATAATATAACTGCAATAGCAAAACATAAGAAGACATATATATATCATATAATAAAATAAACTATTTATACTAATGCATCATACTATAACACTGAAACACGCACATATATACAGTGTGAAAATAATATGACCTAGATTTAAGCCTATAATATATATATATATATTATTATAAATTTGCTATTATCAACGTATATATTTAACATAAAACAATATTATATATTGTAATTAATATAAAGCAAAGTAGATAAGTTGGTTAATATTCTTAGATCTAAACATAAAGTACGTGACTGACATATGCAAAGAACAGTGATATAAATATATAGCTTATACTGATTTGTAAAGCAACAAATTCCATGAAGCAAGACAAAACAAACTAATACATAACTAGTATAAGAACTTCCCAACATTAACATAGTATAAATATGTACAGCTTAATAATATATATTCAAACTTACATTATAAAGAATCTCACGAATGAGCACTCGGCTTCGAAGCGAATTAGTTCACAATAGCAGAATATGGGCTTGCCGTGGTGAACTAGGTGGATACGGAGCTTCGGTCACTATGTGGGATGGCTACGGGGAGTGGGCTCGCTTGGTGGTGGTTGGTCTAAGGGGTGGTGGTGCAGTCGAAGATAGGTGGGTGGATCTGATCTCGGCAAGTGGGGAATGGCTGTTGCACTGAGGGAGAAGATGGTTCGGGTTTGGTTGCAAAGCACTAGTGGTAGGGGTTTCGATGTGGGCGACGATGGGGTCTAGCAGTGCTCAAGCGGTTTCTTTGGTGATGGAGTTGTCGGTTGCTGGACGTCAAGGAAGGAGCAAGGGCAGAGGGTCGGCTATGTGTGTTGTCAGGCGAGGTCGAGTTGTCAGGAGGTGGCGTGTTTGTGTGGATCGGCAAGGAGATGGAGGAGAACAGTAGAGGGTTGGATTGGTGGGGATCGGCACAAGGAGGAGTAAAAAGCAAGGCTAAGGCTAAAGGTTGGAGAGGGAGAGTGTGGAGGAGGCTGAAGGATAAATTTGATGAGGAGAGGAAATGAACAGGCTAATACACGTAGAAGCAATGTAAATGAAATAATCTTTTCAAGTGCCAGCACAAATTTAGATGGAAAAGTGAACTCACCAAACGTCAAAATTTTAAGTTCCGAGAATTTTAAAAAGGCTGTTGATTAACTCACAGGATGTGAAAAGTCATATGAAACCAATAGACTTAAATAACGAATTGCTACGGATAACCGTTCACTGATTTCACGACGTATCGGTGTTCGCAAAATAAAAATGAATATACCGAATAGATCGGTACGACGAGATGATCAAACAGCATACAGATATCAGTGATGCGATCGAATTATAAAAATTCAAATTTTTATACTACAGAAAATGCAAGAAAAACGCTGAAAAATAAGATCGACGGAGCCGAAGATGTCCGAATTTGGAAAAACGACAAACTGACATCTTGCTCAGAAGATGATTTAGAATTTTTCTATGTAAAAATATTTAGGTTTCGAAAACATTTTATTTTCATCGCTTTTTAACTGATTAAATAGAAGTGAATTTACGCGCGAAATAAACTTTCATATTTTCGGACGAAAATTTACCAGTTGCTATGTTTAACTAGACGTATACCAAATATCAAATTTTTATTTCAAAATTTTATCGTTTAAAATTTCACAAAATTTCAACTAATTATGCTATTAAAACAGTTGAAATTTACGGGTCGTTACACTCTCCCCCACTCAAAACTTTTCGTCCCCGAAAAGGAACGAGGTAGGAGAATAGAAACAACCAGAAAGAAGAACAGATTTGAAATACAAAATAACAATTAATTTAAACCATATAAATTCAAATTTAAATTAATTGATATTCAATATTTGATTTAATCTATTTGATTTCGCTAAAATCAATCTCACTATTTCTAAATTCATTATCTTATTATCCCATTTTCTTAAATTTACAATTTCTAAAACCATAAATTTGAATAGTCTTTTATTATAATCATATTTTCTCAGCAATTTTAAATTCTTCTTTATTCCAAATTACTGTTAAATTTATTCTACTTAATATATCTACTCACATATATTTAACCCATATAAATTAATTTAAACCATAAAAGTTTCGATTTAAATTAATTTACATCTACTAATTGCTTTTAAATTCAAGGTATTTTCATATATTTATCAAATTTCAATTCATTAATTCTTTCAAAACAAATTTATTTCATTATTAACTGAGTTTACTTATTATCCTATCTAACTCTATTAACATCTTTATAATCAAAATTTAGTGTATAACATTTATTATAAACACTCAAATTTTATAAATTCAATTTATCTTATATATTATCCAATTACATATTCAACTTCTGCATGATTTAGGTAAGTTGTATTAGAATCAAGGTTTTAAATATCGGATTTCGGTCACGTTTCGTCTCGGAATTTTTACACAAGTTATCTCGTATCGGGGGAGATCTCGGACGAGATGAGTACATATCGGGTGTACATCTCGGATTGACATCTCGGGTCTTATAATGCATCTCGGGAATATCTCGGATGTACTTATGTGTCTAAAATTGATGTGTCAAAAATTTATTTAACGATTATAACTTTCTTAGTAAAAATAAAAATGCTAATATACTTGATTTACATGGAAAAAGGAATATTTTTAGAAGAGTAGTAGCTTGATTAGCTTAATTGATTTGGTAATGATTGAATAATGTCATTTTATTTGAACATAATAAAGAAGTGAAACCTTTCGCTATGACTCATTAAGATAAAAAGTAAAGAATATGTTCAAGAAGTTGGTAAATTATAATTGGATCGAGTAGTTTCTTTTGAATCAATGTGAAAATAAAAAATATTATGCAAAATAAGAAAAATGCATAATTTCGGGTGAGATCTCGGATTGAGATTTTGATCCATATTTTGGGTGAGATTTGAATATCTCGGACGAGATGAGTGTCGAGGGAGATATGGAGGAGATTTGATGTCTCATCTCGTTTAAGTGTGAAAAGGAGATCTCGGAGGAGATCTCGGGCGATATATAGGAGATTTAAAACCATGATTAGAATGCAGTTGAACAATATACAAATAAATTTTTCCCAATTCAATTATTCAAGTTTAAATATTTATTCCAAATTTTGGTTTATTTATAATTAAATCACCCTTTGACAAAATTTAAGAATTAGATTTCCGATTTAGTTTAAACAATTTAGAGATATATATAATATATTTATATCAAATCAAATTAAATTTTAAAATAAGATACTTATATATATGTAAATCAAAATATACTGAAGAAATTCAAATCAAAATAAATTTTTTTTCAAAACAAAACCGTAGCAAAGCTACAGAATAGTATCTCACTTCGAAACTCGAAAATGAATATCGATGATGCGGCCGCCATCACCGAAATTATTTTCCAGCGACAAAGAGAAGAGCACTGATTTCAACATTTAAAATTTCTATGAAATGATTTTATTCGAAAATACTTTAGATAATACATTTTAAAACCTTTAAAACCAAGGTTTGAAATTTCGGAAATTAAATTCTCAAATTCTTGATTTAAATTCATTTTAAACTTACAAAATCAATTGATAACCCAAGTTTATAATTTCCATTTATTTATAAGTTGGAAAATCAATGGTTTGCAAAATAAATAATGATAATCAAATATTATCATTTCTGACAACAAATTCATTAATAATTTAATTTCAGAAAACTTATATTTATATATAATATAATCATTCAAAAATTTATTTTGTTTACCAAATTTGAAAACGATATTGTGTCAGTTTGCTCTGTTAAAGTGTTTTGGAAATCCTATCGATAGCGTTGATCAGACGAATCGATGGAAAACCCAAATCAGCATCAACAACTCAAACAACACAATGTATAAAACATTTTAAATATTAATTTACAAATACACTTCCTCGCTCAACGATACAATAATGGATTTCAAAGCAAGGATAGAGATTCAAATTTTATAGACTCAAATCAAGGAGAATTCTGATTCGAAGATAAGTTCAAAACAGAAGAAATGATGATTAAATAACGAAATAAGAAGATGGATAAGTTTATATAAATCGCAGGCAACCTTTACCGGGTCGACCGTGACTTCAAGAATAAGATCGATGCAGATTTCCGAGGCAAATCTACATTCGATCTCAAGAAATAGAATTCAGGTATAGCAGGAGATAGACAACATCGTAAACCGAGGATACAGAAATCTCCGGTAAATCAATGCTTATTGTAAAGGAGTTTTGTTCCTTTACAAATCATTCGAAGTTTGGCGAGACCGCCAATTCATTATAAGGGTCATTCGAAGTGGAGTTATGAGATACTCTGGAATTAAAAGAAGACGAATAGTGAGGGACACGAATGAATTTTGAAACCGAGGGAACGTTCCAAAATTCAAAGGAATCGAGTCAAAAGGAAGAGATTGAAACTCGAATGAGAGTGATTCTGTAAATACATTTACCCTATATGTTGAGTTTTTGCATAGAGCAACCTGGCTCTGATACCAACTGTAACGACCCGATATTTTGCACCATTCGCATCCATTAAAAGTGTATAGGTAGACACTCATGCCGGAATTGAATTGCTCAAAATACCGCGTTGTTAATTTAAATTTGGCAAAACTGAACATATACAGTAAATAAATATAATCACAGATCACAGACACAGAGTAATAAGTGCAGCGAAAAATAAAAGAGATAGTAGTTCATGAAGCTACTATATAAATGTATAAGTTACATCAGAGTTAGAACAGATACAACGAAAGAGTAATACAATACATCAGATACAAATCAGAATACATCACTGGAATCATCGAATACTGAAAGCAGAACAGATGGCTGGATCTTCAAGCAAGCTCCAACTTCAAAGGTGAGTCTCGAATACTGGATCACTCAGTCTGACCCGAGCGTAAAGCAAAACACAAAACACTCGAGTCAGGATTAACATTCTTATATTAATAAATCCAACTCAAGTGAAATAGCAATTTGAAATACAAGTAACTCAAAGGATGTTTGGAATAACCATCCTTTAAGGATCCGTTAAACTATCTACTATGTAGTAGTGTACGATAAGTAGATAATGTCTATCAGTAATATAAAGATATCAAAATAGTGTTAAGTCATGGCCCATTCCACCCTTAACACATTTTTATTCCCAAAAGCATATACAAGACCGTAGTTTCCCCAAAACCGGAAGTCACCAGAGGGCAATCCATATACTAAAGGTACAAATCAAAATCGTAGTGGTCGCGTATAAATGGAATACAAGTATGACAAGGCACATGAGGCAATACCCAAGGTAGTGATACTACCGTTTGCCTGATCCGGACTGGTGAGAACGCAACGCCGCAGCGCCCGCAACACCGTGAAACAACACTCCCAAAATCAAGGGTGCACCAATCGACAACAAGTATAAGTAGTTCGAAGAAGTGTGTCCACTTGAGGTAGCTAATCCTCCATTGGCCCGGCACAGCTCCTGTTTTAGTCATTTCCAATTTGACACAAGTGTCAAGGCTATCCATTATCGTTCTCTTTCTTTAGTCATCACGTACACCATTCCAACCACTTTATTCTGGATCATCACTCCGCGTATAGTTATTAAAGTGGTTTCGGTTTAGATAGAGAGTATATCCATTACCGATCCCGGTCTCTTTAATAACTTTCGTAATTATTACACCGATTGGTCGTTTATATATTTCAAACCAAATCAATTCAATTTCAATTACAATTCCTAAACCAACATTTCATTTGTCTTTCAAAAACCAATTTCCAAAATTTACGTTTCAAAACTTCAATTTACCATTTCAAAATCTTATAATTCAATTTTAATATCTATTTAAAACCATTCAAATATTGATTCAAGTTCGTATATAAGTTTCATTCCGAAATCATTTAAACAAATTTTATTTAACATTCAAATCAATTTAAACTCATTTATCGATTCCATTCAATATTCGTTAAGTTACTTTATCATTCAAAACAATTTCTATTAAATTTCCAATTCATTAAATCAATTCTTAAGTTCAACTTCATCAAATCAAAACTTACAATTTTGAATTAAACTAAATTCGTCAAATCAATTCTTTCAATTACAAGTCTTACATTAATTCCAAAAATATCACATTTTCATTTCTTGTTAAAGAAATTCCATTTCACTTATTTACTTACTTAAATAATTTTCCAAAACTTAATTAATAAAGAAACTCAATTTCAGTTATTACGAAGTAAAATTCACTTATTCAAAAATTCAATTTCTCTTATTAAAGAATCCAAATCAATTTAATCATTAAATAATTCAATCTTATTTAATTATTAAATAATTCAAAACTTAATTATTAAATAATTTCAAAGTTTAATAATTTCAAACTTAATTATAATTTCAAACTTAATTATTAAATCATTTCAAAGTTTAATTGTTTCAAACTTAATTATAATTTCAAACTTAATTATTAAATCATTTCAAACTTAATTCAATCATTTCTCAAATTAAACAACCTTCTTTCAACAATTACATTGTTAATTTTTTTGTTTCAGATTTATTAAATATTAACATTTTCCTTTCATTAAAAATTCAAATTTCAACTTCATTTCAAAACCATATTATTTATTCAAATAAAATCTTTATTTATTTTTAAATCAAATTATTGACCAATCGGGTTTTTATTTAATTCTCTATATCTAAGGTCAAAGTTTAATTTGGGTATTTATCATTTCAACCCGATTCCAATTCAATTCAAAATCAAAGCATAACAAAGGGAACTTGCAGTGTGATAGCTGGGATGGTGTCAAAGTAAATAAACAAGCAATAACAACAACAATAACAATCCAATAATCAATTCAAATAATCCCGAAATAACCGTATTAATTCGCATTGTTATTTGTACGAATTAATATAATTATTTCTAGAATCTACACTATCATTTCATGTAGATTAAAGATTATTACATTACGGTTTTCACTTGTCATCTATTACAATTTCATCCATCATCAATTTAACAACATACATTCAGTGGTTCAAGATGTAATTAAACAAATCCTACGTGTCAATAAATTTTGACAGTTAAATGGGTCATATTATACAAATGTCATTTAATCAAATTTAACATTTAACTATTCTATATCAATTTCAATTGCATACTATTTATCATTTTAACATTAACAATTTAACATCCAATATAAACATCAACAATCAATCAATTATCAGCCAAACTGTATTATCATCGCATAAATAATTAACAGAAAATGGTGTCAGATGTCATAGGTGAACTGATACAGGTAATAGCATATATAACAGTGTAATTAACTAATAGCAGTATATTTCAATTGTCGTTTCAATTGAAATCAAATTTAATAAATAAAAGAACGTTAATCGTGAGTGAGTGCTCACCTTTCGAGGCTAGAGAGATAGACAATGAAGTTGAGTTACGAAATGTGAGCATGGTTTCCAAAGTAAAGCTGGATTGGCATGGATTTTGGTGATAGAGCCGATAAATAGGTATGGACGAAATCAGATTAGAACAGAATTGAATCAACACATTTAAACTTAACAGTTTAACATAAACGGAAACAAAATAAATATTGTACCCATATATATATCTTTTCAAAACAAAGTTTTTAAACTGAATATATATATAGACAATATTATTTTATTACACAAAATTTGTTCAAATAACATATATGTGTATCAAAACCAAAATCTATATGTATAACAAATAAACACACCAGGAGATATAAATTGTAAAATATATATAAATAAAGAGACCACCAATATGTATAAACTTATATCACCTTTCAGAACAAAAGTTACCACCCAGTTGTTATACAACTATATATAAAACAACAAGTATGCAAACATAGATATACTTTCAATAGTAAACAACATCACCTTCAAAACAGACGTCACTAGATCTAGAAAATATCCACGTAATAGACGAATAAGCTTTTAAATTCTTACCAACTTAAATACATATAACGCTTTTATAAAATATATACACAATACTGCAACTAAACAGGTAATAACATTTATAATATAACTGCAATAGCAAAACATAAGAAGACATATATATATCATATAATAAAATAAACTATTTATACTAATGCATCATACTATAACACTGAAAAACGCACATATATACAGTGTGAAAATAATATGACCCAGATTTAAGCCTATAATATATATATATATTATAATAAATTTGCTATTATCAACGTATATATTTAACATAAAACAATATTATATATTGTAATTAATATAAAGCAAAGTAGATAAGTTGGTTAATATTCTTAGATCTAAACATAAAGTACGTGACTGACATATGCAAAGAACAGTGATATAAATATATAGCTTATACTGATTTGTAAAGCAACAAATTCCATGAAGCAAGACAAAACAAACTAATACATAACTAGTATAAGAACTTCCCAACATTAACATAGTATAAATATGTACAGCTTAATAATATACATTCAAACTTACATTATAAAGAATCTCACGAATGAGCACTCGGCTTCGAAGCGAATTAGTTCACAATAGCAGAATATGGGCTTGCCGTGGTGAACTAGGTGGATACGGAGCTTCGGTCACTATGTGGGATGGCTACGGGGAGTGGGCTCGCTTGGTGGTGGTTGGTCTAAGGGGTGGTGGTGCAGTCGAAGATAGGTGGGTGGATCTGATCTCGGCAAGTGGGGAATGGCTGTTGCACTGAGGGAGAAGATGGTTCGGGTTTGGTTGCAAAGCACTAGTGGTAGGGGTTTCGATGTGGGCGACGATGGGGTCTAGCAGTGCTCAAGCGGTTTCTTTGGTGATGGAGTTGTCGGTTGCTGGACGTCAAGGAAGGAGCAAGGGCAGAGGGCCGGCTATGTGTGTTGTCAGGCGAGGTCGAGTTGTCAGGAGGTGGCGTGTTTGTGTGGATCGGCAAGGAGATGGAGGAGAACGGTAGAGGGTTGGATTGGTGGGGATCGGCACAAGGAGGAGTAAAAAGCAAGGCTAAGGCTAAAGGTTGGAGAGGGAGAGTGTGGAGGAGGCTGAAGGATAAATTTGATGAGGAGAGGAAATGAACAGGCTAATACACGTAGAAGCAATGTAAATGAAATAATCTTTTCAAGTGCCAGCACAAATTTAGATGGAAAAGTGAACTCACCAAACGTCAAAATTTTAAGTTCCGAGAATTTTAAAAAGGCTGTTGATTAACTCACAGGATGTGAAAAGTCATATGAAACCAATAGACTTAAATAACGAATTGCTACGGATAACCGTTCACTGATTTCACGACGTATCGGTGTTCGCAAAATAGAAATGAATATACCGAATAGATCGGTACGACGAGATGATCAAACAGCATACAGATATCAGTGATGCGATCGAATTATAAAAATTCAAATTTTTATACTACAGAAAATGCAAGAAAAACGCTGAAAAATAAGATCGACGGAGCCGAAGATGTCCGAAATTTGGAAAAACGACAAACTGACATCTTGCTCAGAAGATGGTTTAGAATTTTTCTATGTAAAAATATTTAGGTTTCGAAAACATTTTATTTTCATCGCTTTTTAACTGATTAAATAGAAGTGAATTTACGCGCGAAATAAACTTTCATATTTTCGGACGAAAATTTACCAGTTGCTATGTTTAACTAGACGTATACCAAATATCAAATTTTTATTTCAAAATTTTATCGTTTAAAATTTCACAAAATTTCAACTAATTATGCTATTAAAACAGTTGAAATTTACGGGTCGTTACATAAGGACAGGTAGTTATAACTATTCAGGCTGATGCTAGTACTTGGTTTTGTAACTCTGGAAATCCTATACTCAGAGTAACCCTTTGTACTATTCTTATGATATTATAAATTATCGTTCCACTATGAGATTCTAATGTTGTGTTCTTCTTATCTTGTTCTATTCTTTTTCTTTTATTTTACCCTAACTTTCTATCTTTCCGGCACTTGGGTGCTCGGCACATGAATATCGTGGATGTATTAGTGTTAACATTCGAGGATCGAAAAGTCGGGTCATTATATGTGCCCTTATATTTATTGATATTGTGTGCCACTATCATGTAATACTCCTATTATTTCCGTTGGAGAAACCCAAATGGCTAGAATCCGCACTAACGGCCTGATCTTAGGGTCGTGCCCCAGATCCACGACATTGTTGTTGGATAATTTATTTGATACGCATCACATGACTTGGGTTAGGTAACCCATTGGGTAGGTGCCCAATATTATGACATTTGGGTTAGGTGGCTCATAGGGTAGGTGCCTTATAGCCCCTTTGTTATGTCACATAGGCCAATAGTCTGTTACCTATTAGGGCAAAGCAGGGTCGTGACTAAGAGGCCACGCGTTAATGAGCCATAGGTGGATATGTGTCACAATGCCCGTCGGGGTAACTAAAGACTGTAGAAGCTGATTTGGTTAGGTAACCCTAGGCTTCTGGAGCAGGAAAACGACTACCAGTCTCCCTTTTGTTTCTAACAGAGTGGTAGATTGACATACACCATTGGTACACCTCACTTAAATATAGACATGGGTTTGGCGACCCAGGGTTAGGTGACCTATATATTGATGTATGTATGACTCTACTTGGGAATTCGTGTCTATCTTACAGTCTTCCACCCGTCATGATTTATTCTGATTTATTCATACATGAAGAGATGAGATTATATCTGAATAGGTGTCCAGAGTATAGTGGATTTCCATATCTTTTGTTATATCTGACTGAGGGTAGTGCCTTATATTTTATAGTCAGACAATATATTTTACATTGTTTGATGATGGTATTTTATTAATTGAGATTGAGCGATATATTTGGGCATGAATTTATGCTAGCCTAACTATTCTTGATGATATCTTGAGTATTAATGATTTCTGGATTTCGATGATTTGATATGGATGATTCACCCATTTGATATTTTTCAATTGGATAATATTTTATGTGATTGTTATATGGATGATGGCATTTTTATGTTGGGATTATGGTGTTCTACATTTTATGATATTGAGACTATTGAGATTACATTATTATATTTATATCCAGTATATACATAGTTCAATATCTTTATTGATCTTGGATTTAGATATAGCCTGACTCATTTATTATTTATTTAATACTCGAGTCAGTCCAAGAAAATTCAGGTTCAGGGACGATGAGACCAACTTATGTTTTGGGCATAGAGGAGATTAGATATTCAGTATTATAGAGTATCATCCTTATATTGTATAATCTCTTATGTGTATACCGATGTGATGTTTATTAGACAAATTTTGTATATTGTACATTATATATTATCATAGCGATTGACTTTGCGATCTTTGATATTTCTGTATGTTTTGTATTGTTATATCCTGAAGGCACACATGTTTATTGCTATATGCTAATACTGTGTACGTATATGTGAGTTATTTATTCGATGTTTAAATATGTACCAGTGTTAGTCCAAGAGAATATTCCTGTGTGTACCCCATATCACATTATTCTCCATATTATCTGATGGTATTACTCTGCAGTACTCTTAAATAACATGTTTTAGAGGTGGGAGCGTTTATAGTGTGACACATGAAAACATTGTGAACTCCCACCAAATTTTCAAAAAGCCCCACCTTATAAGCCAACTTCCCTACACTACATGCGATCGGGAAAGGCCCTACAAACCTCGGTGCTAACTTTTCTAAACTACCAACCCTCATGACATGTCTAAGCGGCGAGACATTCACAAAGACCATGCTGCCCACTGCTAACTCCAATTATGTGCATCTCTTGTCAACATATAATATATGCCTATCATATTCGGTTTTCATCCTTTTACGGATCAAGTCTACTTTTTCCGAAGTCTGCCTTATGATGTCGGGTCTGAGAGTGATTGTGTTTGTAGTGTCCCTCCTGAACGGACTGGGCCAACCCACAGTGGAGTTAAATGGTAAATTTCAAAAAATTCCTTTATTTGATCTTTAGTAGGTCCATGTAGTCTAAATTCAATTAGAACTTCTCTAATTTTCTTTTAAATGAAATGTTTAACTTATTATAATTATTTAATTTTAGTTTGATTTAATTTAAAATTATTGGTGTTATTATTATTAATTTTCTTTAATGATGAGCACATCAAATGCGCTCATGTATAAGTGTTACATATAGAAAATATGCAAAGAAAATGCGAAATTTTAGATGTTAGGATTTACACCACAACGATCACATATCCCCCTATATATACCTTTATCGTCCAATATTTTTTTTTGATTTGTTTGCATGTTCACACACACACACGTGTATGTGAATTATAGAAGGCAATCTAATTAAAAAAGTAGTTTAAACATCATTACATTGCTTTTAAAGATAATTTTTTGAACTTTAAACTTTATATACAAATATACACATACATAATATATACACATATTCACATGTGTGTACGTGTCTATATATATATATGCTTATGTATGCAAATTAAATTAATATTATAATATAAAAACAAATAATTTGTAATTCAAAACCATGTTTTCAAAAGAAAATAGATTACCATAAGTCTAGGCATTAACTTGAGAAACAAATCAAAGGAAATTTAAGGTTTCCTTTTTTTCTTTTCTTTTGGAAACAACATGTGAAATTCAGATTCAATTAATTAATATATGAACAAAACTCAATGTATTCAAAAGATTCATAAAACATCCTTCAATCCATGACTTTGTAATATTAAATATGATTCATCAATATAATGGTTCCAAAATTTTATTCAAACAAAGCTTCCTAAATTAAAAAGGGATTAGACGAATTAGCATGTATGAATTCGTGACAATCAGATCTAGATCTAAAATTGCATGTATACATAATGATCAAACAAAAGAGAGCAAAAGAGAACCTATTATTGATAATATTAATATCATATGGGTAACAGAGAAAAAGGGAAACCAAATTCAACATGATAACAAAACAAATGATTCAAAATAAAACTTTGATAATCATACATAACCCAAAAACATACAAGGAGAAGAAATAGAAGATATGGAAAATTACGGGCACGTGAACATGATAATTTACATATATATAAACAAAACAAAATTACCTTTTAGATGAAGCCTAGTGAATACACCTTGAATTAAGAAGAATTCCTAAATTCTTTAACCGATCTCTAGATCTGCAACAATCTAGCAACAACAACCTTTTTCTCTTTCGTTTTGTTTGAATTTTATTTTGAAATTTTGAAGACTTAACCCATGGAAATTTCAAATTTTTAGAAGAGAAGACAAGAATGAGAGAGCCAAATGACAAAGAGAAAATTTTATTAAATGAGGAAATAAATGTGGCATTTAATATATGCTGATTCTTCTCCTTTTAAAAATATTTTCTTCTCATTCAAAACAAAAGACCCTTCTTATTCCTTAAAGTAAGGCCAGCTATTACATGGGATATGTAGGCTCCATAACGTTCCAAAAACCAATTAGTATTATTTCCATTTAAATCCAATTTAAATTTCCTATCGATATCGTATACTGATATGTGTGCTTATAACTATTATATACACATTTTATTAAATACTAATGGAAATCAAACAAACCAAATAATTTTTTTAGCAATTAATATTTCACAAATATCAATGAATTAAATTTATTTAAAGCCGTTTTTAGTATTAAATCAAATTTAAACATTTCACCGATATCGTATATCGATATGCTCGTTTATAACTTTTATATATGGACTTTCCTAAATACTAATGGTATTCAAATAAATTTAATAAATTTTAATAATTCATAATTCATAAATATAAATTAATTTAATTAATTTTTAACAATTAAAAATCAATTAAATCTGGTGGTTCATTTGGAGTCTTCATCATTTTGGTTGTGTGACTCATAAATGTAAATTCAATCAGCGATTAATATTGAACAATTCAAATATTAACGTTCGCATGTCACCTTAGCTACTGGTGTGCATTTTGACTGAATTTATCGCTTTCAAATCTTTTAGTAAAACACGATGTTATTTATTATAAGCGTTACCATTAGTGACAATTATTTACACCAATTCTCTTCATCAAACTATATCACTTTGGACTTATGGAATACGGTAATAGTCAAAATTCCAATATCGTCCATATTCAACTCTATAGTCCAAACACAAAGTCTTTGGTTCAGTAATAACAATTATTATTAATCAAAATGCTCGGGCCAGAGACTTTGACTTTGAGTTGACTTCAGTTGACCGTGATACTAACCTCATATAACTGAGGAGGCGAATCCTCTCTTGAATAGCGTTTCACTCCCAATGCTTCCACCCAACCCAACTATAGTCATTCGATGGTCACCATGCCATAATTTAATTATAATCAAAGCAGAGCTTCCATATTGAAGATCAATAGTATTCTCAAGTCAAGGGAACCGTGTAATTTTTTCACATCGATATTTTCTATTTGACCTTAGTTATATTAACCAATAGAAAACTATCGAGTGAGTCTTTCCATAATTATCCAATAACTATTAGTACGTTACTCCTTGGTGCCCCCAACAATCATGAGTAATACACTGCTTAATGTTTGGAGAGTGTTACTATTGTCCCGCCTTTTGGCAAGGCCGTGACACCAAGAAATTGACTGGAAATCAAAGACAATTCATCCCGAAGATCGGTTATACGCAGGCTCACTATGGACATCGATGAATTTTGTCTAAGTCCGGATCGAGCTACAACTGAAAAGACATTACAAGCAAAGCCGTGGAAGCCAACGCTTCAAATTTCAAGTCAATCCGAGTTCGTATGCTCAAGATATGATCGATGCAAACTTAGAAATCAATTCATTCGTATCCATCATTTCACCCTCTTCGCATTGGTTCCGTTCGCATCCATCCAGAACTACACTCTTCGTATCCATCCAAAGGTGGCCTCCTTCGTATCGACCTTGTTCATATCCATCAGACGTACATGGTTTTGTATCGATCAATCATCTCCAACTGTTTCGTATCGGTCGATCAACATCCAATTCATATCCATCCGTAACTGTCTAATTCGTATCCATCGATAAGTAATGCAGGAGTCTATTTCGTATCGATCTAGTTTCACATAGTTCGTATTGATCGACCACAGGTCAATACAAAATCACCCATTGATACGAAAGTGACTACTTTGTGATCAATACGAAGAAGTCATCCATCTATCGATACGAAATAACCACTAAGTGATCGATACAAACAGGCGGTAGTGGATCGATACGAACAAGGCCAAGCTGTATTGATACAAACGAGGCGCATCCATAGGAAAGACTCGATCACTCGGCACGAAAAGTGGATCGATCCAAGAATTTAGCGCCACGACAACCTGTAGACACGTGCTCGGACCGATGCGAATAAGAGCAATACGAAGGGTATCGATACAAACGAAGCAGCCTAAAGAAAACATAAGTTTGCATCGATCATAACTCACAATCTACAAGTCCAAATGCTACCAAATTTTCCCAAAAACTTGCGTACATCCTCAGCAACACTCACAATCGATCCCGACCCAATTGGATGAATTTTCGATCGATGCAAATCTCGTTCGTATTGATCTCAGATCGCATGCAAATCACGTGGGATCGATCGCGTGGGCCCCCTCACATGCCAGAAAAGGTCTCCCGAGATCTGAGCGAGATATTTGTAGCCTACACCTATAAATAGTGGTCCAAGAGCTTCAAGAAAGGGATCTTCTTCGGGTTCTTTACGCTGTTATTCTGCCGAACTCCATTGTAACTCAATTATTATCAATTGTACTCTTGTAATCAGCGAGCGATAATCAATAAAATAGCAATTCTTCAAAGTGGATGTAGGCCGGAGATAGTCGAACCACTACAAATCGTGTGTTTTTACTGCATTCCTTTTATTTTTTGAGTGTTCTCCACATTTATTCTCTCTACATATTTGCTATTTGTGATCTGTGATCGTAAACGGGTGCTTTCATCGACAATTGGGTGTTTGTGACCAATTTTGGCACGAACAATTTGGTGCTTTCACTGACATGGCTAGCACTCAGGGATTCTAAAGCTTGGAGTTCAGATTTGGGAAGCTAGTGGATCAGATCTAAAGGGAACCATGACAAAGCAATCAACAAGGAGAAAAGAGTTGAAAGGAGTCAGCACGATGGGAGTCAGGAGGCTTCCTCAGGAGCAAATCAGGCTTCAGTTTTCATCACCAGAGACGAGATGGAGGTGATGATGGGAGCTATGCATGAAGTGCTTCTATAAAGACAAGAAGAGATGATGTAGAATCTGCTTCGACAAGCTGGACAAACCGGAGTGCAGAATCAAGTTAACGCAACTGTAGGGAATGCTGGAGATAGGAATTAAGAGCACAGAGCAACTAGAATTCAGAATAGAGCAGGACTATCAGGAGCAGCACCAGATCTGGGGGGCACCCACCAGGAACATGTTGATCCAACCTCAGGCAAGATACCAGGTGGAGCTATTCAACACGGCATTGATAGAGGAACGGATGCTCGTCCTGGACGGTAGATTCTAGAATTCCCTCGTGAACTCAGGGGGCAGTTTGGAGGCAATGGACAAGGACTATAACTTGATGACAATGACAGAATGGCGGAGGTGGTCAAACGAGCCATGAGAGGCGGATTAGTGAATAGAGATCTGGAAGATGTGAACAGGAGCCCCTTCGCTCCCGCAATTAGGTAGTCCAGGAACCCAGCTGAATTCAAGCTACCAACGCTGGAGACGTATGATGGGAGGACGGATCCTGCGGTTCATCTGACAAGGTATATGAGGCACATGGAAGTACTGGGGGCATCAGAGGAGGTCATGGCCCAGTGCTTCCCATTGTATTTAACAAATATAGCAGCACTATGGTTTAGACAACTGGAGTGCGGTTCCATTGGAACGTGGACCGAGTTGACCGAGAAGTTTATGAGGCAGTTCAGAGTTCACATTTCGAGGCCCAAGAATGTAATGAGTCTGGCGATGCTAAAACAGAAAACTGGGGAATCTTTGAGGAATTTTCTAACACGATTTAATGCAGCAGCAGCATCGGTGGATTGTCCAGATCCATCCATATTCTTAATGGCAGCCGTAGCTGGCATAACTAATGGAACGGAGTTCAAAAATTCTCTGACAAGGGATACACCTATGGATCTAGGAGAATTTTATCATGAGGCCGAAGGATTCCTGCGATTAGAGGATGCAAATGTTGAAAGAGAGGAGGGAGAGGGAGTAGAAGTTTATGCAGTCAAAGGCGGAAATCCTCCCGAAAAAGATTCAGGCAAGGATGAAAGAAAACGAAAAGCCAAGGATAACGATGATGAACCAAAGTGACCGCGAAAGGAGCCGAGATTCACCTCTTATACGGAGCTGAATGAAACTTTGGAACGGATCTACCAGGACACCAGGGGGCAGGTTCCTTATCGAAAGCCAATGAGGAGGGATCCGACCAACAGTGAAAGAAGATCAGACAAGTATTGCTTATTGCACGAGCTAAATTGTCATAGCACGAATGATTTCCGACACTTGAGGGATGAGATAGAAGGACATATCCGGAATGGCCTGTTATCGCAATATGTAAGGAGGCGAGCCACAACGGTGGAGTAAGAACGACCACCACCTGACCCAACTGGGAACCGCTCAGGATCGAGGCATCAGCTTGTCATCAACTGATTGAAATAATGACGAACAAGTGGCAAACTCCACACCAATGCGATTAAGTCATTTACACATGTACGGGATCGCGAACGATCCTCAGGCATGCTCTGATACGACTATCAATCGCATCAGTGTAGGTGTTTGCACTTTGATGTCTCTGTTTTGCCTTTGTTTTCTATTTCTCATGTTTGGACTTGATTTTGTTGGACATTTCTGTTGAAAGACTCATTTTAATGTAAATTTGGTTTTAATAATTCTATAACGGCCAAGTCACTTACACATGTACTGGATCGCGAACAGTCCTCAGACATGCTATGAAATGGCGATAAACTACCACCACAAACAATTCAGAAACTCACTCGAACGTGAAATCTGACGTTAATGATACTAAGTCCCTCCCCCGGGCATACACAATTCGCCTCGAACGACATCCGACTGCGAACGGTCAAAATTCGCCTCGAACGGCACCCGACCGCGAACAGTCACAATTCGCCTCGAACGGCATCCGACCGCGAACGGTCAAAATTCGCCTCGAACGACACCTAACCACGAACGATCACATACCACCCCGAATGACATACGATCTCGAATCGCCATTCGTGGCCTGGTAGGATTATCAATCTCTTTGCATGTCATTAACATGATATGAACATCCAGCTTATGGCATTACAAAACAGTCCTTCCTATCGCAAGGCATGTTTTGGGGGGCAAGTGTTATCCCGCCTTTTGGCAAGGCCGTGACACCAAGAAATTGACTGGAAATCAAAGACAATTCGTCCCGAAGATCGGTTATACGCAGGCTCACTATGGATATCGATGAATTTTGTCCGAGTTCGTATCGAGCTACATTGACAAGACATGACAAGCAAAGTCGTGGAAGCCAACGCTTCAAATTTCTAGTCAATCCGAGTTCATATGCTCAAGATATGACCGATGCAAACATAGAAATCAATTCATTCGTATCCATCGTTTCAACCTCCTCGCATCGGTTCCGTTCGCATCCATCCGGAACTACACTCTTCGTATCCATCCAAAGGCGGCCTCCTTCGTATCGACCTTGTTCATATCCATCAGACGTACATGGTTTTGTATCGATCAATCATCTCCAACTTGTTCGTATCGGTCGATCAACATCCAATTCGTATCCATCCGTGACTGTCTACTTCGTATCCATCGGTAAGTAATGCAGGAGTCTATTTCGTATCGATCTAGTTTCACATAGTTCGTATCGATCGGCCACAGGTCGATATGAAATCACCCATCGATACGAAAGTGACTACTTTGTGATCGATACGAAGAAGTCGTCCATCTATCGATACGAAATAACCATTAAGTGATCGATACAAACAGGCGACAGTGGATCGATACGAACAAGGCCAAGCTGTATCGATACAAATGAGGCACATCCATAAGAAAGACTCGATCACTCGGCACAAAAAGTGGATCGATCCAAGAATTTAGCGCCACGACAACCTGTAGACACGTGCTCAGACCGATGCGAATAAGAGCGATACGAAGGGTATCGATACGAATGAAGCAGCCTAAAGAAAACATAAGTTTGCATCGAACATAAATCACAATCTACAAGTCCAAATGCTACCAAATTTTCACAGAAGCTTACGTACATCCTCAGCAACACTCACAATCGATCCCGACCCAATTGGATTAATTTTCGATCGATACGAAGATCACGTGCAAATCACGTGGGATCGATCGTGTGGGCCCACTCACGTGCCAGAAGAGGTCTCCCGAGATCTGAGCGAGATATTTGCAGCCTACACCTATAAATAGCGGTCCAAGAGCTTCAGAAAAGGGATCTTCTTCGGGTTCTTTACGCTGTTATTCTGCCAAACTACATTGTAACTCAATTATTATCAATTGTACTGTTGTAATCAACGAGTGATAATTAATAAAATAGCAACTCTTCAAAGTGGACGTAGGCCGGAGATAGCCGAATCACTATAAATCGTGTGTTTTTACTGCATTCCTTTTATTTTTTGAGTGTTCTCCACATTTATTCTCTCTACATATTTGCTATCTATGATCTGTGATCGTAAACGGGTGCTTTCATCGACAATTGGGTGTTTGCGACCAATATTGGCAAAAACAGTTACATACTCTAGTCTCAATGGATGTATCAATATCCAGTCTCGATACATCTTGACTAGGAATATTTAAAATGATATATTTATTTTTACTGTGATAAATCACTCATGATTACAACACATTGTAACCACCGTCATAAAACATACCATCTATGATATTCTATTATATATACTTATAATTAAATTAATCAATTAAAATAACATATTATATCAAGTATATAATAGAAAGAAAACACCTTTTATTTCAAAGAAGATTGGTCATCGAGTTAGATATATGTAACAAATTACATAATTGCACCTAGGGCATACCCCTAGCACTATCAGTCTCCCACTTGGACCGGTGTCAATTATGGAATCTTATTCCAACTTCTCAAATTGGCTTATTCAAAAACTAATCGGGTTAGTCCCTTAGTGAATGGGTATGCTATAATGTTTTAATCATCTACTTTGTTAATCAACTTTCTCCGATGCTGATAAACTACCTTTACCATATGAAACAACTCGAAGTATGTCTTTGGACTTCTAATGAGCTCAAAGTTTTGTTATGAACTATATCGTGACATTGTTATCATATAATAATGTTATGAGATTCTCAACATTTGGAATCACCTTCGGCTCAGTTATAAATTTGTGCATATATATTTATATACGTTGTTTTTATTATGATGCTATTCAAGGCGATGTACTTAGCCTTTTTCATTAAATCAGCCATGGTCTTTCATTTGGAAAATTTTGAACTTAAAGATTTTAAACTTGAATTTATTGTTGACATATTATATCCAATATCACTTATGAAAATTTCCGAACACTCCTTCATAAAGAGTTTGTTGTTTATGTAAACAATTGTCTGGTATTTCATAAAAATACAAAAAAAACCTCAAACAACCATTTAGTGCTATCAATTTGGATTTGATATTTGTATCTTGTATCAAATACACAAATAAATCACGATATCATAGACAACATAACATATATGATATTTCCTATTGCTAGAGCATAAAGAATCATCTGACATGTTCCATAATAAATATTTTAATAAGGTGTCCTTGCATATCGTTTGGGACATTCCCAATATCTTTTATACTTATAATAAATGACATCATTTACAAATTCAATATCATGTATTAAAACAACTAAAGCTGATTTTAACACAAGTACATCATTAACAATCAACAATGTGTTGTTTACTTATGGCTTAAAAATATCTATGTACCTTTTAAATATTCTTTCTTATGAATATACGCTTCCTCTGCATTTTGATTGATAATCAAACCATTTAATATTTCTATCAAAACACTTATTCAATTTTGATGCTTTTCTGAATAACACTTTCGTATCTTTTCTCGATCATATGTCAAAAACCTGTAAACTCAATATCGCTCCCACTGACTTCAAGGAACTGTGGTTATTATGTGCAAACAGTCTAGCCTAAATCTATATTTTGAACAATCTGGTTCGACACATATATACTGAAACATAAAGTCATACTAGACGATAATTTTGTGAGTAAATCCGAACTAACATGAACACATCGAATGGTGAATCTGTTACATTAATTTCAACAATTGAAATTCACGGTATTATTCTTAACAATGTATCTTATTGTATTCCAACTACATTTATCTTTCTCTTAAAGACACATTTGTGGCCATGAGTACAACTATCAAAATCATATTTTGATAATGTACTTGGAATCTATTTCGGATCTGCCATCATACCATATCATAGAGTCAATACTCTTAATGTTTAATTTAAACAACCGAGGATTATTTATTCTTGACATTGACAAGAAACCCATACTTTCTCTTTAATGTACAAGAATACTCATTATATGTTCTAATGTATTGTGTTCATTTTTGTTCGGTCAATTTTATTTCATCCCTTGTAATTTGTTTTATCCTTGGATCGTATCCAAATTCATTATATACCAATAATTTCTTAAAGAAATTCCTTCGCTATGAAGTTGGTATTTCTTGAAACAACAGTTGCTTGTCAGTGCAACGGAGTCAGCATTTATAAACATTTTATGAATTGCTTACATAAAACTGATTTTGCATTCGTTTATAATATATTTATGTTTACAACATAAATTAGTCATCTTATGACCATCGTTCCTAAAATTCTCTCAGGATGATTCATATAAGATCCCCTACATACAATTATCATGTGCAGTTTTCAATTCGCACAACCTACCAACTCCTTGGCCTAGGACATGATGTGGTTTCTTAAAACCCTAATCCTATATGATTTTGTAAACCTTTCTTCGGATGATATTAATCTTAACCTTCTGTACTACTCTTAAGTACGCACCTTATAGAAAGAATTTAACTTAATTTCACTAATCATTTAATCGTATCTTGTCCAATAAAGTTTGATTAATCCTTATCAACACATCATTATGTATTATAAGGAGGAGTTGAAAGTGTGCTATGGATCGTATAATATGGATATATGCTAATACAGAGTGTAGTGATGATAGCTATACAGTAAATAGTGCGGAATATAAAAGCAGTAAAGTAAAATGACACCAGGTATTTTTATACTGGTTCGGAGCACCGTCCTACGCCCAGTCCCAGACTCCTTCTGGAATTTCACTATTAACCCTCACTTAACCCGGAGGAACATGTATATACAACCCTTGAGCAGCCGAACAAGGACCTGAGCAGTGGAACAAGATTTCGCCTCAGCAGCCGAAGAGGACTTCACACGCCTGAGCAGCAGAACAGGACTTCAACAAATACAAAAGATTGTTTTGACTTTGTGTGTTCTAATAACACGGATTTGTCACTTGTAGTACACCCTTCCTATAATCTTCTCCTCGAGTATATATATATATGAAGTTTATGAAGAATAGAAAGGTATAATATTGCTTTAATGCAGAATAATTGAAAGCATTATAGCAAATAGATTCCAGAGAGATATATTAGAAAGATAAGATAATTCGGTTGTCATTCGGTAATTTGGAATCAAAATGGAGTTTGTATTTATAAAGGTTAGAAAGCAGCGACTATTGGTGAAGAGTTTCGATCGAAGTGTTGCGTCCGAATCTTTTCGTTAGAGGTTCGCAACTGTTCACAAAAGTCGTGTCTTTTCGAAAAGTGGCTATTATAGAAATTCAGTCAACTGAGCCTTTGGGTCAGTCGACTGAATATTCAAAGTAATTATTTAAATTTAAATTCGTATATCTATGCATCTGTGCATGCTGCACAAAATCCCAGTGTCAGTCGACTGGTTATCTGGGTCAATCGACTGACCTGGTTAAATTTGTGCAGTAAGCACAGTTTACATAGATATATTAATTTCTATAACTTTAAAACTTTTTTTATAATTAATTGTATGCTTATATATGTATAAAATATTTGATAAATACGATGATTAAATATATAAGCTAATGTAGACGTAATCGAGGAGAGATTTTAACAATATTGACCTAAGACTTAAAAAACAAAATATCATAGTTGATGCACTAGTTTTCAAAGTCTCGTCTCCTTGTCTCTTTTTGTTGTAGCAGTCGTCAAATCTGTATGTCGTAGTGATAGCTTCGTGTCATGAATCAAAACCAAGGCTCAACATTATCCCCCTTTTTGATTGATGACAACCTGTAAACAAATATAGATTTTGACTGTATATTATAACATAATAACATAAATACTTACTCCCCCTGAATCATTGACGCTCTATATCCTGCATTATTTTTGTTAGCAATAATATTTCTCCCCCTTTGTCATCGACAAAAAGGAATAAGGAATATAAAAGTATGAAGCCATAATGTCATAGATATGATGAAGGAAACAACCATTCATACATTAAACTTCCATAAACAAGAGTCTTTGAAATATATGAATAGAGTGGCTATTTAATAAAAGCCATACGAAATAAAGACTAATGTTTTTATAAAATAAAATAACAACTTACTCCATCCTATACTTACCCCTTAATTTGTGCTTGCATTGTTTATTCCTGCAAATAGTGTTAGAGAAATATCTTTCTCCCCCTTTGTCATCGACGAAAAGGAGAGTTTTATATGATAACAAATATTATATTCCACATAAGTGTTAACAATATAGAACAAAATAACTACTACTTATAATGTAAGGATCAGAAAACAATGAACATTTAAAGCATGCGATACCCAAGGTTCTTATAATTTCCTAAATTTTAGGAAACCATACCCATTTGGGTGTGGTTGAACCTTTATAAATATAATTTTCATTATTATGAACATCTTCTATAAATGAACTAATATACTTTTTCCTTATTAACTTGTTATTAGTTTTAGGTACCCATATATTTATAGTTTTAGAAACTAGTCTTTTTGAAGATGTGGGTGTTTTATCATAGTTAACTTTGTTTAAATTATTAGATTGTGAATTCTTGACTTTCTTCTTATATCCTATACCATTTTTATTGTTAACAGGTTGTGAATTCTCAATAAGTCTACATAAATTTTCTCTTCCTTTATTAAAATTTGAAACATTTTTAGTGATTCCTTCTAGTTTGGTCTTTAGACTTGAATTTTCTAGTTCAACCATTTTAATATTAGTTTTTAGAACATGATTTTCAGAAACATACCATCATTCTTTTCTTTTTGAGTTTCAATTTCTTGACTTAATAAGATAAGTTGAGAATTAACATTTGAAAGTGATTCTTGAGTTTTCTCAAGTTCTTCTTCCAATATTTTCTTCTCGTCTTTAAGCATATCTCTTTCAAATTCTGCCTTGTTCTGATTTTCTACAGCCTCTTTATATTTTCTTTTGAGACTTTTTAAAGTATCTAATAATTCAGAATTTATTTCTATCATATCATCGTTAAATCACTAACCTCATTATCTTTGGCCATAAAGCATACGTTGGCTTGTTCATTATCGCTGTCACTTTCACTTCCAGAAGAAGAGGAGGAATCTGAATCATCCCATGTGACTGAAAAGGCTTTTCTTTTGAATTTGTCCTTCTTTTTATTTTGATATTCTTTCTTTTGATCTGGACAGCCCTTCTGCATATGCCCCTTTTTGTGACAGTTAAAACACTCCATAACTGATAAAGATGGTGGTTTATTGCTGTTTGAGTTTTTCTTGCCATTATTTCTGTTTCCTTTTCTATATTTCAAGAATTTCTTGAAGTTCTTGGCAATAAAGGCTAAGTCATCTTTGTCTGAATCTGATTCTTCTTGTACTACATGGAATGCTATATTCTTTTTACCTTGAGCTTGAACTCGTTTAGCCTGCAAATTCACTTCGTAGGACATTAGATTTCCTATTAGCTCTTCCGGATTTATTTTGGAAATATCGTTTGCTTCTTCAATAGCGAGAACTTTTATTTCCCATTCTTCCGTTTAAGAGTTAAGGATTTTGGAAACAATATCAAAGTCTAAATATTTTTCTCCTAGTCCTACTAATGAATGGTAGATATCCTGAAACCTTTAATACATATCATTTATAGATTCATTTTCTTTCATCCTAAAGTTTTGAAACTGACTTTTGAGCATGGATATTTTGCTTTGTTTGACCTTGTTAGTTCTTCGTGAGTAACTTTGAGTGTACGTCGTATTTCATATGTAGTATTGCACATGCTAACACGGTTAAACTCATTTTTATCTAAGGCACAAAAAAAATATTCATGGCTTTTGCATTTGCTGTGGCATCTAGTTTTTGTGTATTTGACCAAGTAGAATACTATTCAGTAGGAATAGTATATTCTAACTGAGTTATATTCCATGAATCAAAACCATTTGCTTGCATATATATTCTCATTCGTGTTGCCCAATAGTTATAATTCATGCCATTAAATAGTGGTGGACGTGCAGTGGATTGTCCTTCAATGAAGCTAGTGTTAATGCTAGTGCTGGTGCTAGTGCTAGTGTTAGTGTCCATATTATTAGATTATCAGATAACTGTGTTATGGTTATATGATGACCTGGTTCCGATACCAAATGAAAGTGTGCTATGGATCGTATAATATGGATATATGCTAATACAGAGTTTAGTGATGATAGCTATACAGTAAATAGTGCGGAATATAAAAGCAGTAAAGTAAAATGACACCAGGTATTTTTATACTGGTTCGGAGCACCGTCCTACGTCCAGTCCCAAACTCCTTCTATAATTTCACTATTAACCATCACTTAACCCGGAGGAACATATATATACAACCCTTGAGCAGCCGAACAAGGACCTGAGCAGCGGAACAGGGTTTCGCCTCAACAGCCGAAGAGGACTTCACACGCCTGAGCAGCAGATTAGGACTTCAACAAATACAAAAGATTATTTTGACTTTGTGTGTTCTAATAACATGGATTTGTCACTTGTAGTACACCCTTCCTATAATCTTCTCCTCGAGTATAAATATATATATAAAGTTTATAAAGAATAGAAAGGTATAATATTGCTTTAATGCAGAATAATTAAAAGTGTTATAGCAAATAGATTCCAGAGAGATAGATTAGAAAGATAAGATAATTCGGTTGTCATTTGGTACTTTGGAATCAAAATCGAGTTTGTATTTATAAAGGTTAGAAAGCAGCGACTGTTGGTGAAGAGTTTCGATCGAAGTGTTGCATCCGAATCTTTTCGTTAGAGGTTCGCAACTGTTCACAAAAGTCGTGTCTTTTCGAAAAGTGGCTGTTATAGAAATTCAGTCAACTGAGCCTTTGGGTCAGTCGACTGAATATTCAAAGTAATTATTTAAATTTAAATTCGTATATCTATGCATCTGTGCATGCTGCACAAAATTCCCAGTGTCAGTCGACTGGTTATCCGGGTTAGTCGACTGACCTGGATAAATTTGTGCAGTAAGCACAGTTAACATAGATATATTAATTTCTATAACTTTAAAACTTTTTTTATAATTAATTGTATGCTTATATATGTATAAAATATTTGATAAATACGATATTAAATATATAAGCTGATGTAGACGTAATCGAGGAGAGATTTTAACAATATTGACCTAAGACTTAAAAAACAAAATATCATAGTTGATGCACTAGTTTTTAAAGTCTCGTCTCCTTGTCTCTTTTTGTCGTAGCAGTCGTCAAATCTGTATGTCGTAGTGATAGCTTCGTGTCATGAATCAAAACCAAGTCTCAACAGGAGTTACTCCTGAGACTGAATCTTTATTCATTTTAGGTACGTTCGGAACTCTTTCCATTATACTTACGCATTCGATTAAATCGAATCCATTTATTGCATGTTATTTCATTTACTTCCATTTTATATTCTATGAACTTATCATAAACATGCTCCATACGTATTATATAAACATATTTATGCTTGTGATAATTCATCGATGAATGCAACAAAGTATTAAGAATCATTTTGGTATTATCATACTTGTGATTACATATATCTGTATATATCAATCCAAAGAGTTCATCAACTCTTATGATTCTCCCACTAAATGGGTGCATAACCCTTAATTGTTTGATATATAACTACATATATCATATGATTTATAATCATATAATAAAAGTTACTTCTCAAAACTACAGCTTAGTCTATAATTCCAAAATAATTGTAAATAATTTTTTATACTTTTGTAACGACCCGTAAATTTCAACTGTTTTAATAACGTAATTAGTTGAAATTTTGCGAAATTTTAAACGATAAAATTTTGAAATAAAAATTTAATATTTGGAATGCGTCTAGTTAAACATAGCAATTGGTAAATTTTCGTCCGAAAATATGAAAGTTTATTTCGCGCGAAAATTCACTTCAATTTAATCAGTTAAAAAACGTTGGAAATAAAATGTTTCTGAAACCTAAATATTTTTACATAGAAAAATTCTAAACCATCTTTTGAGCAAGATGTTAGTTTGTCGTTTTTCCAAATTCGGACATCTTTGGCTCCGTCGATCTTATTTTTTAGCGTTTTCTCGCGTTTTCCGCCTGTAGAAATTTTCGAATTTTGATAATCAAATCAAACCACTGATATCTATGCACCGTTTTGATCGTCTCGTCGTACCAATCGATATAGTATATTCATGCCTTTGTTTCGGTGGCCGGTACACGTCGGAAAACCGGAAGAACGATTTCATATCGGTAACCACTTCTTGCCTTTTGGTTTCCTCTTACCGTTTCATTCCTCCACCGATTGAAGGCAAATGTTTACTTGCATTAAATATTTCCGCTTTCCAATAAATCCAGGCGTTGCTTCATTTTCTTGATTGCATTGTTCTCTCGTTCATAAATAAAAAAAAAAGAAGAAATAAAAACAACTTCAACTTCCACCTCGCTTCCGCCATTCCATCCTTCCCCTCTCCATGAATCTCACTGCCACATCTTAGCCAAAACCTTCGCCCTCCCTGCCAACGCACGCCTCCTCTTGCCTTGTTCGGCCCCGCCCCACACCAGCCACCAACCGCTCCGCCAAGCACCCAACAACCCCATGCGAAGCCCTTCCAGATCCACCCCTCCACATAGCATCTCTACCAAACTTCCCATCATCAAACCCACCATCAGATCCATCTCGCCCATCCTCTGCGAGCACTCACCATCCGCCCACAACATGGCCGTGTTTTCCCCTCCAACCCGACCATCCTCCCCTTCTTTGCAACACAGCAGCAGCCCCGCCCCTCTCCCTCAAATTCCGAGCAACATCTCTCCAAAGCGGCCGAGCCTTCCCACCCGAAGCCGAACATACTGACGTGCATCCCCTTCTTGTGCTTGGTAATTCATTGTTATATATTATATATATATATATTGTTTTATAAGTATATATATAAGACTTAGACATATATGTTAGTAATATAAAAATGAGCTTGTTTCGGTTACACTATATATATAGGTGGATATAAGTTATTAGGTATGCGTATGTAGAGTTTCAAAACATATTTTGTTATGTCTGTTCTGTATAATTTAGTTTATAAAATATTATATATATAAGATGTTTTAAAGTTGTTTCATATCAACCCATGTACTGTAAGGTATTGTATGCAATAGTTATTTAGGCTGTCGAACAATATATACTTAGAGTTGTTAATGTTTAAGGGTTATATATATTTTGTATCATAAGTTTGTTTGTTTTTTTTTCTTTCTTGCTGTTTATAAAATGTTCATGTTATAAAAGTTAATGTTTTATTTTTCAAAGCTTAGTTTGTATAATTGTTTTTGGTTGTCAGGCTTATGACTGGCTAATGTAGTGTTTGTTATTAAGAGAATCTGCACATAACTATAAACAATCTAATTTGTATATACATATGTTATACAGTAGGTTTATATATTTGTTGTATATTTATACGTATCAACATGTTACAGCATTAGTCTATAAATCTAAAGGTTATACAGTACACAGTTTAAAAATATATACACGTATTGTTTTAGATACAAGATACTGTTTTTTTTTGTATACCTTATATAAGTTATATAACCTATTTTATATATATATAAGTCTATATGTAGAGCTATATGTGTATAATAGTCCATATGTCGGGGTATATATTAAAATATACATACGTGTATAGTGTTGATTTTTAATTTGTACTTGTACATATAAAGTTTATATGATCTTTGTTTGAGACTATAAGACATATACATCAACAAGTCACTTTTGAATTTATTTTTAAAACTGGATTTCGAAATATAACATATGTAGGTTGTGAGACATGCATGTATTATGATAAGTTATGTTATATGGATTTTTTGTTATAAGCATTTATCTTAAATTATAATAGGCCTGCATACATATATTGAAAACTATATAATTATATTTTGATATATATATATTTAATAGCAATGTATATAATTCCTGCCAATATCAAAGTTGATTGATTTATTCCCATCGGTTTTTTAACTATCAGCTGGTCTGTTGAATTCGTGCCGATTTTGCTTTGCTTCGATTCGTCATTCAAATTTCAGCATCCGTATCAGTGTGCCGTGTTATCTTCTGTATTCTCTAGCCTCGGAAGGTGAGCACTCACTCACGATTAACGTTCTTTTATTTATTAAATTTGATTTCAATTGAAACGACAATTGAAATATGCTGCTGTTAGTTAAATACACTGTTATATATGTTATTACCTGTATCAGTTCACCTGTGACATCTAACACCATTATCTGTTAATTATTTATGCGATGATAATACAGTTTGGCTGATAATTGATTGATTGTTGATGTTTATATTGGATGTTAAATTGTTAATGTTAAAATGATAAATAGTATGAAATTGAACTTGATATAGGATAGTTAAATGTTAAATTTGATTAACTGACAATTTGTATAATATGACCCCTTTAACTGTTAAATTTATTGACGTAGGATTTGTTTAATTACATTTTGAACCACTGAATGTATGTTGTTAAATTGATGATTGAATGACAAGTGAAAACCGTAATGTAATAATCTTTAATCTACATGAAATGATAGTGTAGATTCTAGAAATAATTATATTTATTCATACAAATAACAATGCGAATTAATACGGTTATTTCGAGATTATTTGAATTGATTATTGGATTGATATTGGTTGTTGTTATTGCTTGTTTATTTACTTTGACACCATCCCAGTTATCTCACTGCAAGTTCCCTTTTGCTATGTTTTGATTTTTAATTGAATTGGAATCGGGTTGAAATGATAAATACCCAAATTGAACTTTGACCTAGGATAGAAAATTTAATAAAAACCCGATTGGTCAATAATTTGATTTAAAAATAAACGAAGATTTTATTTGAATAAATAATATGATTTTGAAATGAAGTTGGAAATTGAATTTTAATGAAATTAAAATGTGAATATTTAATATTCTGAAATAAAATATTAACAATGTAATTGATGGAAGAATATTGTTTAATTTGAGAAATTATTGAATTAAGTTTGAAATTATAATTAAGTTTGAAATTATTAAACTTTGAAATTATTTAATAATTAAGTTTTGAATTATTTAATAATTAAATAAGATTGAATTATTTAATGATTAAATTAAATTGAATTTTTGAATAAGTGAATTTTACTTCGTAAATAATTGAAATTGAGTTTCTTGATTAAGTAAGTTTTTGGAAAATTATTTAAGTAAGTAAATAAGTGAAATTGAATTTCTTTAACAAGAAATGAAAATGTGATATTTTGGAATGAATGTAAGACTTGTAATTGAAAGAAATGATTTGACGAATTTAATTTAACTCAAAATTGTAAGTTTTGTTTTAATGAAGTTGAACTTAAGAAATTGATTTAATGAATTGGAAATTTAATAGAAATTGTTTTGAATGATAAAGTAACTTAACGAATATTGAATGAAATCGATAAATGAATTTGGAATTGATTTGAAAGTTAAATCAAATTAATTTAAATGATTTCAAAATGAAACTTATATACGAACTTGAATCAATATTTGAATTGTTAAATAGAATTTGAAATTGAATTATAGGATTTTGAAATGAATTTGGAAGTTGAAACGTAAATTTTGGAAATTGGTTTTGAAAGACAAACGAAATGTTGATTTACGAATTGAATTTGAAATTGAAATTGATTTGGTTTTGAAATAAATAAACGACCAATCGGTGTAATAATTACGGAAGTTATTAAAGAGACCGGAATTCGGTTATGGATATACTCTCTATCTAAACCGAAAACCACTTTAATAACTATACGCGGAGCGATGATCCAGAATGAAGTGGTTGGAATGGTGATCGTGTTGACTGAAGAAAGAGAACGATGATGGATAGCCTTGACACTTGTGTCAAATTGGAAATGACTAAAACAGGAGCTGTGCCGGGCCAATGGAGGATTTGCTACCTCAAGTGGACACACTTCTTCGAACTACTTATTACATGTTGTCGATTGGTGTACCCTTAATTTTGGGAGTGTTGTTTCACGGTGTTGCGGGCGCTGCGGCGTTGCGTTCTCACCAGTCCGGATCAGGCGAACGGTAGTATCACTACCTTGGGTATTGCCTCATGTGCCTTGTCATACTTGTATTCCATTTATGCGCGACCACTACGATTTTGATTTGTACCTTTAGTATATGGATTGCCCTCTGGTGACTTCGGGTTTTGGGGAAACTACGGTCTTGTATATGCTTTTGGGAATAAAAATGTGTTAAGGGTGGAATGGGCCATGACTTAACGCTATTTTGATATCTTTTATATTACTGATAGACATTATCTACTTAGCGTATATTACTACCTAGTAGATAGTTTGACGGATCCTTAAAGGATGGTTATTCCAAACATCCTTTGAGTTACTTGTATTTCAATTGCTATTTCACTTGAGTTGGATTTATTAATATAAGAATGTTAATCGTGACTCGAGTGTTTTGTGTTTTGCTTTACGCTCGGGTCAGACTGAGTGGTTCAGCTTTCGAGACTCACCTTTGGAGTTGGAGCTTTGCTTGAAGATCCAGCCATCTATTCTGCTTTCAGTATTCGATGATTCCAGTGATGTATTCTGATTTGTATCCGATGTATCGTAGTACTCTTCTGTTGTAACTCTGATGTATTTTATATATTCATATAGTAGCTTCATGAACTACTATCTCTTTTATTTCCGCTGCAAATTATTACTCTGTGTCTGTGTTCTGTGATTATTTATTTACTGTATATGTTCAGTTTTGCCAAATTTAAATTAACAACGCGGTATTTTGAGCAATTCAACTCCGGCATGAGTGTCTACCTATACACTTATAATGGATGCGAATGGTCCAAAATGGCGGGTCGTTACAGTTGGTATCAGAGCTTTGGTAGCTCTAGGCAAAACTTAACATATAGGGTAAATGTATTTACAGAATCACTCTCATTCGAGTTTCAATCTCTTCCTTTCGACTCGATTCTTTGAATTTTGGAACGTTCCCTACGGTTCCAAATTTCATTCGTGTCCCTCACTATTCGTCTTCTTTCGATTTTGGAGCATCCCATAACTCCACTTCGAATGATCTTTATAATGAGTCGGCGATCTCGCCAATCTCGCCAATCTCAAATTTATTTGTAAAGAAGTGAAACTCCTTTACAGTAGCGTCGATTTACCGGAGATTTCTGTATCCTCGGTTTACGATGCTATCTATTACCTGATATACCTGAATTCAAGCTCTTGAGATCGAGTGTTGATTTACCTTGGAATTCAGCATCGACCGTATTCTTGAAGTTACGGACGACCCGGTTAAGGTTGCACGTGAATTAAATAAACTCATCCATCTCCCGATTGTGGTAATTGAATTATCTTATCTTCTGTTTCAAACTTATTTTCGAATCAAAATTCTCTTAGATTTAAGTCAACAAAAATTTGAATCCCTATCCTTATTTTGAAAATTCATTCCTGTATCGTCGAGCAAAGAAATGTATTTCTAAATTTATATAAAATGTTGTTTTCAAATTTGATAAACAAAATAGTTTTGAATGATTATATTATATATAAATATAAGTTTTCTGAAATTAAATTGTTAATGAATTTGTTGTCTGGAATAATAATATTTGATTTTCATTTATTGTTTTGTAAACCATTGACTATTGCATAATATAAATAAATGAATTCATAAACTTGGTTATAAATTGATTGGAATTTGAAACGAATTAAATTCAAAAATTTGAGAATTTAGTTTCCGATGATTTCAAACTTTGGTTTTAAAATTTTAAAGTATATAGTATTGAAAGTATTTTCGAATAGAAATCGTTTTCAAAGAATTTTAAATGTTGAAATCAATGCTCTTCTCTTTGTCGCTGGAAAATAATTTCGGTGATGGCGGCCGCATCATCGACGTTCATTTTCGAGTTTCGAAGTGAAGATACTATTCTGTAGCTTTGCTACGGTTTTGTTTTGAAAAATATTTTGATTTGAATTTCTTTAGTATAATTTGATTTATATATATATAGGTATCTTATTTTAAAATTTAATTTGATTTGATATAAATATATTATATATATCTCTAAATTGTTTTAAGTTAATCGGAAAATCTAATTCTTAAATTTTGTTAAAGGACAATGATTTTAATTATAAATAAAACCAAAATTTGGAATAAATATTTAAACTTGAATAATTGAATTGGGAAAATTTTATTTGTATATTGTTCAACTGCATTCTAATACAACTTACCTAAATCGTTCAGAAGTTGAATATGTAATTGGATAATATATAAGATAAATTGAATTTATAAAAAAAGAATTTGAGTGTTTATAATAAATGTTATACACTAAATTTTGATTATAAAGACGTCAATTAAGTTAGATAAGATAATAAATAAAACTCAGTTAATAATGAAATAAATTTGTTTTGAAAGAATTAATAAATTTGTTTTGAAAGAATTAATAAAATTGAAATTTGATCAACTTATGAAAATACCTTGAATTTAAAAGAAATTAGTAAATATAAATTAATTTAAATCGAAACTTTTATGGTTTAAATTAATTTATATGGGTTAAATATATGTGAGTAGATATATTAAGAAGAATAAATTTAACAGTAATTTGGAATAAATAAGAATTTAAAATTATTGAAGAAAATATGATTATAATAAAAGACTATTCAAATATATGGTTTTAGAAATTGTAAATTGAAGATAATGGGATAATAAGATAATGAATTTAGAAATTGTTGAGATTGAGTTTAGTGAAATCAAATGGATTAAATCAATTATTGAATATCAATTAATTTAAATTTGAATTTATATGGTTTAAATTAATTGTTATTTTGTATTTCAAATCTGTCTTCTTTCTGGTTGTTTCTATTCTCCTACCTAGTTCCTTTTCGGGGACGAAAAGTTTTGAGTGGGGGAGAGTGTAACGACCCGTAAATTTCAACTGTTTTAATAACGTAATTAGTTGAAATTTTGTGAAATTTTAAACGATAAAATTTTGAAATAAAAATTTAATATTTGGAATGTGTCTAGTTAAACATAGCAACTGGTAAATTTTCGTCCGAAAATATGAAAGTTTATTTCGCGCGAAAATTCGCTTCAATTTAATCAGTTAAAAAACGTTGGAAATAAAATGTTTCCGAAACCTAAATATTTTTACATAGAAAAATTCTAAACCATCTTCTAAGCAAGATGTTAGTTTGTCGTTTTTCCAAATTCGGACATCTTCGGCTCCGTCGATCTTATTTTTCAGCGTTTTCTCGCGTTTTCCGCCTGTAGAAATTTTCGAATTTTGATAATCAAATCAAACCACTGATATCTGTGCACCGTTTTGATCGTCTCGTCGTACCAATCGATATAGTATATTCATGCCTTTGTTTCGGTGGCCGGTACACGTCGGAAAACCGGAAGAACGATTTCATATCGGTAACCACTTCTTGCCTTTTGGTTTCCTCTTACCGTTTCATTCCTCCACCGATTGAAGGCAAATGTTTAGTTGCATTAAATATTTCCGCTTTCCAATAAATCCAGGCATTGCTTCATTTTCTTGATTGCATTGTTCTCTCGTTCATAAATAAAAAAAAAAGAAATAAAAACAACTTCAACTTCCACCTCGCTTCCGCCATTCCATCCTTCCCCTCTCCATGAATCTCACTGCCACATCTTAGCCAAAACCTTCGCCCTCCCTGCCAACGCACGCCTCCTCTTGCCTTGTTCGGCCCCGCCCCACACCAGCCACCAACCGCTCCGCCAAGCACCCAGCAACCCCATGCGAAGCCCTTCCAGATCCACCCCTCCACATAGCATCTCTACCAAACTTCCCATCATCAAACCCACCATCAGATCCATCTCCCCCATCCTCTGCGAGCACTCACCATCCGCCCACAACATGGCCGCGTTTTCCCCTCCAACCCGACCATCCTCCCCTTCTTTGCAACACAGCAGCAGCCCCGCCCCTCTCCCTCAAATTCCGAGCAACATCTCTCCAAAGCGGCCGAGCCTTCCCACCCGAAGCCGAACATACTGACGTGCATCCCCTTCTTGTGCTTGGTAATTCATTGTTATATATTATATATATATTGTTTTATAAGTATATATATAAGACTTAGACATATATGTTAGTAATATAAAAATGAGCTTGTTTCGGTTACACTATATATATAGGTGGATATAAGTTATTAGGTATGCGTATGTAGAGTTTCAAAACATATTTTGTTATGTCTATTATGTATAATTTAGTTTATAAAATATTATATATATAAGATGTTTTAAAGTTGTTTCATATCAACCCATGTACTGTAAGGTATTGTATGCAATAGTTATTTAGGCTGTCGAACAATATATACTTAGAGTTGTTAATGTTTAAGGGTTATATATATTTTGTATCATAAGTTAGTTTGTTTTTTTTTCTTTCTTGCTGTTTATAAAATGTTCATGTTATAAAAGTTAATGTTTTATTTTTCAAAGCTTAGTTTGTATAATTGTTTTTGGTTGTCAGGCTTATGACTGGCTAATGTAGTGTTTGTTATTAAGAGAATCTGCACATAACTATAAACAATCTAATTTGTATATACATATGTTATACAGTAGGTTTATATATTTGTTGTATATTTATACGTATCAACATGTTACAGCATTAGTCTATAAATCTAAAGGTTATACAGTACACAGTTTAAAAATATATACACGTATTGTTTTAGATACAAGATACTGTTTTTTTTGTATACCTTATATAAGTTATATAACCTATTATATATATATATATATATATATATATAAGTCTATATGTAGAGCTATATGTGTATAATAGTCCATATGTCGGGGTATATATTAAAATATACATACGTGTATAGTGTTGATTTTTAATTTGTACTTGTACATATAAAGTTTATATGATCTTTGTTTGAGACTATAAGACATATACATCAACAAGTCACTTTTGAATTTATTTTTAAAACTGGATTTCGAAATATAACATATGTAGGTTGTGAGACATGCATGTATTATGATAAGTTATGTTATATGGATTTTTTGTTATAAGCATTTATCTTAAATTATAATAGGCCTGCATACATATATTGAAAACTATATAATTATATTTTGATATATATATATATATTTAATAGCAATGTATATAATTCCTGCCAATATCAAAGTTGATTGATTTATTCCCATCGGTTTCTTAACTATCAGCTGGTCTATTGAATTCGTGCCGATTTTGCTTTGCTTCGATTCGTCATTCAAATTTCAGCATCTGTATCAGTGTGCCGTGTTATCTTCTGTATTCTCTAGCCTCGGAAGGTGAGCACTCACTCACGATTAACGTTCTTTTATTTATTAAATTTGATTTCAATTGAAACGACAATTGAAATATGCTGCTGTTAGTTAAATACACTGTTATATATGTTATTGCCTGTATCAGTTCACCTGTGACATCTGACACCATTATCTGTTAATTATTTATGCGATGATAATACAGTTTGGCTGATAATTGATTGATTGTTGATGTTTATATTGGATGTTAAATTGTTAATGTTAAAATGATAAACAGTATGAAATTGAACTTGATATAGGATAGTTAAATGTTAAATTTGATTAACTGACAATTTGTATAATATGACCCCTTTAACTGTTAAATTTATTGACGTAGGATTTGTTTAATTACATTTTGAACCACTGAATGTATGTTGTTAAATTGATGATTGAATGACAAGTGAAAACCGTAATGTAATAATCTTTAATCTACATGAAATGATAGTGTAGATTCTAGAAATAATTATATTTATTCGTACAAATAACAATGCGAATTAATACGGTTATTTCGGGATTATTTGAATTGATTATTGGATTGATATTGGTTGTTGTTATTGCTTGTTTATTTACTTTGACACCATCCCAGTTATCTCACTGCAAGTTCCCTTTTGCTATGTTTTGATTTTTAATTGAATTGGAATCGGGTTGAAATGATAAATACCCAAATTGAACTTTGACCTAGGATAGAAAATTTAATAAAAACCCGATTGGTCAATAATTTGATTTAAAAATAAACGAAGATTTTATTTGAATAAATAATATGATTTTGAAATGAAGTTGGAAATTGAATTTTAATGAAATTAAAATGTGAATATTTAATATTCTGAAATGAAATATTAACAATGTAATTGATGGAAGAATATTGTTTAATTTGAGAAATAATTGAATTAAGTTTGAAATTATAATTAAGTTTGAAATTATTAAACTTTGAAATTATTTAATAATTAAGTTTTGAATTATTTAATAATTAAATAAGATTGAATTATTTAATGATTAAATTAAATTGAATTTTTGAATAAGTGAATTTTACTTCGTAAATAATTGAAATTGAGTTTCTTGATTAAGTAAGTTTTTGGAAAATTATTTAAGTAAGTAAATAAGTGAAATTGAATTTCTTTAACAAGAAATGAAAATGTGATATTTTGGAATGAATGTAAGACTTGTAATTGAAAGAAATGATTTGACGAATTTAATTTAACTCAAAATTGTAAGTTTTGTTTTAATGAAGTTGAACTTAAGAAATTGATTTAATGAATTGGAAATTTAATAGAAATTGTTTTGAATGATTAAGTAACTTAACGAATATTGAATGAAATCGATAAATGAATTTGGAATTGATTTGAAAGTTAAATCAAATTAATTTAAATGATTTCAAAATGAAACTTATATACGAACTTGAATCAATATTTGAATTGTTAAATAGAATTTGAAATTGAATTATAGGATTTTGAAATGAATTTGGAAGTTGAAACGTAAATTTTGGAAATTGGTTTTGAAAGACAAACGAAATGTTGATTTACGAATTGAATTTGAAATTGAAATTGATTTGGTTTTGAAATAAATAAACGACCAATCGGTGTAATAATTACGGAAGTTATTAAAGAGACCGGAATTCGGTTATGGATATACTCTCTATCTAAACCGAAAACCACTTTAATAACTATACGCGGAGCGATGATCCAGAATGAAGTGGTTGGAATGGTGATCGTGTTGACTGAAGAAAGAGAACGATGATGGATAGCCTTGACACTTGTGTCAAATTGGAAATGACTAAAACAGGAGCTGTGCCGGGCCAATGGAGGATTTGCTACCTCAAGTGGACACACTTCTTCGAACTACTTATTACATGTTGTCGATTGGTGTACCCTTAATTTTGGGAGTGTTGTTTCACGGTGTTGCGGGCGCTGCGGCGTTGCGTTCTCACCAGTCCGGATCAGGCGAACGGTAGTATCACTACCTTGGGTATTGCCTCATGTGCCTTGTCATACTTGTATTCCATTTATGCGCGACCACTACGATTTTGATTTGTACCTTTAGTATATGGATTGCCCTCTGGTGACTTCGGGTTTTGGGGAAACTACGGTCTTGTATATGCTTTTGGGAATAAAAATGTGTTAAGGGTGGAATGGGCCATGACTTAACGCTATTTTGATATCTTTTATATTACTGATAGACATTATCTACTTAGCGTATATTACTACCTAGTAGATAGTTTGACGGATCCTTAAAGGATGGTTATTCCAAACATCCTTTGAGTTACTTGTATTTCAATTGCTATTTCACTTGAGTTGGATTTATTAATATAAGAATGTTAATCGTGACTCGAGTGTTTTGTGTTTTGCTTTACGCTCGGGTCAGACTGAGTGGTTCAGCTTTCGAGACTCACCTTTGGAGTTGGAGCTTTGCTTGAAGATCCAGCCATCTATTCTGCTTTCAGTATTCGATGATTCCAGTGATGTATTCTGATTTGTATCCGATGTATCGTAGTACTCTTCTGTTGTAACTCTGATGTATTTTATATATTCATATAGTAGCTTCATGAACTACTATCTCTTTTATTTCCGCTGCAAATTATTACTCTGTGTCTGTGTTTTGTGATTATTTATTTACTGTATATGTTCAGTTTTGCCAAATTTAAATTAACAACGCGGTATTTTGAGCAATTCAACTCCGGCATGAGTGTCTACCTATACACTTATAATGGATGCGAATGGTCCAAAATGGCGGGTCGTTACAACTTTAGTATTTTCAATGCATCACTTTTGTTGTGAAAACAAATAATAGATTATATTTTTATTTCATAAATGACATGTAGTACGTTTTACGAAAAAAAATTCATAACTTGATGCACTCAACTAGTGTTTTATGGCATGCTCCCACTATTTCTGCCATTACTGTAATAGCATACTGAATATGGAGGTCCATCATCCACTTAATATAAACCATTTATTTCATATACTGCAACTAGTTTACAGTGGAGAGTTTTGATCAAATATCTTAATCTCAAAGAAATAATCTCAAAGAATATAATTTCCTATACGAAATACATTTTCAAAATAGAAACCATAGTTCTTATTCTAATATTATACATCAACCATTATTATTATGATTCTTATTTTCGATGTTTCTTTATGAAGCAGATGTGACCATTCACTCTCTTCAAGCCAACTGTACCATAAATCATATCTACTCTTAAACACTCATTTTCCTTTTTAAATGGTCGAACCATTCAAAAGAATACCCTTACTACAACATCATAACGAACTATTTACAAAAATGCATTTGATTACTCTTAACGTTTAAGGACATCCAATATGATGCACCTTACATAAACTGATCAAATTGATATTTCAATGATCGAGTTCTTAGGTCTGCATTGTACCTTTGATCTTGTGATACATTTAACACGATACGATCTTTATTGAAATCAATCAAATCATATACCGATCTCACTGTACGGTTTATTTGTTTGCTTTGAATGAACTAATTTCATCAAAGTATCGTACATTACGAAACTAAACATTCATATAGAATGACAGACACACACAAAAGACATAAACATCATTTATAACTATTGAAAAATAAACATAATAAAATCATATTGAAATAGCTTTGGTAAAAACATTGTATGCTAATTTTTTTTATACATATACACACACATACATACACACACACACATATATATAAAATTTTATAAACAATTTTAAATACATAAGGGGTGTGTGTGTCTATATATATAATTGAAATAATAATTAGCATTATTAAATTATTAAAAATTAATTTTAATATGTAAAAAATTAATTTATAAAATGTATATCATGTTGATTAAAAAATTTGTTTTTTATTTCACAAAAAAAATCTAAACTATAATATTAATTAACAAAGATAGATCAAAGAGATTTAATAAAAGATAACTAAAGAAACAACATATACATATATAAAATTGTTATATGGTCAATCTACCATAAGATATATATGAATAAAATGTGAATGGAGTTTATAACATAAAGAGATAGTCTTTGAATGCATGTCGATTAATGAGACCTGCTAGATCCAGCCTGAATCGACTACTGGATGTTGCAATGATCAAGTGTACCGTCAGATTTTCTATTATTTGATGTGTTGTTGCTTTGGCGATTTCGGAAATGGGGTAGGGTGTGTGGTATGCACGACCAAACAAGAAGGTAGGGGAGCAAGGGCAAAAATAATGAGGTATAGGTTTGTTTATATAGAGAGAGACATGGGGGACAAATTCTCATCCTTTTACTCCTTCTCCCTTTACTAGTTTTAGATCAAGATCTAGAATTCAATAATACCTCTCTCCCTCTACCTTATGGATAGCCACAATATAGGCCAGGATGGGCTAATAAAATAAAACTAATTTAGTAATTAACACTATCAAAATCGTATTCAAATGTGCATCAATAACGTATGTCGTTGTGTACATATATAAGTTTTTATACCCACTCAATTATTACTAATGTTACCCAAAAAATTACTAATAGTACTTAGTAAGTCGAATAAATAAGTACTTAATATTTCATAAATATTAATTAATTTATAACAATTTATAAATTAATTAAATCACGCAGTATTTCAATGAATTCAGTAATACGATTATGCAATTCGTAGGTATAAATTTAGTTAGAGGTTAATATCAGACAATTCGAATATAAACATTCATGCGTCACCTTAGCTAGTGGTATGACAGTTTGGCCGAATTTATAACTTATACATTTTTGTCAGTAAAATCTAATTTTACAATTTTACCGATACCTTTTAGTAACGATTATTTACACCAATTCTCTTCATTAACATTATATCACTTTAGGATTTATGGAATTTGGTTTTGGTGAAATTCTAGTATCATCCACATTTAACTTAGTTATTCCATAAACGAAGACCATTATTAAGCATATTTAATAGAGATTTTGACTTTGAGTTGACTATAGTTGACTCTGATACTAACCTCATACAACTAGGGAGACAAATTCTTTATTAAATAGTGTTTCACTTCCATCGCTTTAAACTAAACCCAATTATAAACACTCGATTGTCGTCACATCAGGATTTGCCTATAATCAGTGTGGAGTATTCACAAATCGAGAGAACCATATAACATCGTCAATCCGAGATTTCCCGTTTGACCTAGTTGATATTAACCAAAAGGAAACTCTTTGGATGATTCATTCCATAATTATCCAATAAATTTTAGTACGTAACCCCTTAGTGTACCTAGCAGCCTTAAGTAATACACTGCCCAAAATTTAAGGAGAATTACATACTTTGGTCTCTAGGGATGTATCATTATCCTTTCTCAAAACATATTGACCAAAAATATTTAAAATAAAATATTATTTTATATTGTGATAATTGTCTCAATATTACATTTCTTGTAATTATTATCACATAACATATCATTTAAGAATTTTCTATTTAATATACTTTAATTAATTAATTAACATATCACATTATAACAAGTATATATAATAGAAAATAAACACCATTATTATGGACAAGACTGGTTATAGAGCTAGTTATATGTAGCAAATTACATAATAACCCCTAGGACATACCCCTAACTCTCTCTATCTCCACTTGCACATGATGTCAATTATGGAATCCTTTTCCTATTCCTCCGATTGGTTTTTTAAACACCAATCGGCTATTCCCTTAGTGAACAAATATGTTATACTGTCTTAATCATTTACTCTATGAATCAACTCTCTCCAATGCTGATAAATTATCTTACTATGTAGAACTTTTCATAGTATGTTTCTGACTTCCAGTTAGCTCTAGGTTCTCTCATGATCTGTATCTCGACATGTTTATTGCATAATAATGTTGTGGGATTCTCAACATTTGGAATAATCCCAAGCTCAATTATAAATTTGTGCAGTATATGTATGTGTGGGTATACACATATAGCTCTTGCTATGGCGCTATTCAAGGGGATGTACATAGCCTTTTGGTTGGATCATCCACAACCTTAATGTTCACAACATTTCTAACTTAAAGCTCCTTAGCTAAGGTTGAATATGAATTTATGATTGACATATTATGCTCGATATCACTTTTGAAATTCAAGTTCGAATACTCCTTCATAAATAGTTTATTTTTCTATAAATAATACTTTAGTATTTCATAAATACTGAAGAATACTCTTAACTATCATATAGTGATCCTAATTCGAATTTGATGCTCGCTCAGTGTACCGATTACATTAGCAAATTATGATATAGTAGATAATATAACAAATATGATAACTCCTATTACCCATGCATAAGGAATCCATTTCATATGCTCCACATCAAACACTATAATATTGTGTCTATGTATATTGTCTGGAACAATCCAAATATTCTTTTATGCTTATTATAAAAAATGTTCAAATCCTATATCGAGAATTAAAAGACCGAACTAGAATTGGTTTTAACATGGTACATTATTAACAGTCAGTAGTATGTTGTTTACCTATATTATAAAAATATCTTAGACCTTTTTAATATTCTATATTATAGACATGCTTCTTCTGCATTTTGATTGAAAATCAAACTGTTGGATTTCTCTATCGAAATATTTGCCTAATTCGAATGCTCATTGAATGCACTTTCACATCAGTTCTTCGATCAGATCTGAAACCTACAAACTTAGTATAGCTCCTACTAACTTCAAGATGCTTTGATTATTATGTGCAAACAATCTATTCTTAATCATTATTTAAAATTTTGTTTCAAAATAAATATCCCAAAACTCAAAATCATATCGATAATTGTGCGAAAAATTCGAATTAATTTATGCACGTTGAATGATGAATCTGTTACATTAATTTCAAAAACTGGAATTTGTGATGTTATTCTTATCAATATTTCTTACTTTATTCCTACTACATTGGCCTACTTCTCGAATACACATTTGCGGCCGATGGATCATATCCCTTTGGGCATAACTATCAAAATCATATTTTGATACTATATTTGGAATCCAATTTTGATTTGTGCATCATGCCATATGTAGAATCAATACTATTATTGGCTTATTAGAAATTAAGGAACTTCCTTTCTCGATGTTGATATGAAACTTGTAACAGCTCGGAATTTCGAACGCTTCATATTTAAATATCTGAATTATTTAAATATTTGAATCTTGGATTAAACGTTATTTAAATGATTTAATAAGCTTTTTAGCCTCCTTTAATATGAATTTATGCATGTTGTCTGGTGGTAATCTTGTTTTGGAAAAATGTTAACAAAAATAAATACTTTGAAAAAATATCGATAATGTGACCGAAATCGTTTAATCGATAAACAGCTTTTTAATCGTTAGAAGTTGTTCAGATTTTTCTTACATATACTTGTTTGCTTAGGAAATCAGTAAAATTAAATAATACCATTTATGGTAATAAATTTTAGGATGATGTCATGCATGATGTAATGGAAGATACTTAGGAAATGAGCTTAAATGGAAATACTTAAGAGTTAAGAAGTGATAAATGAGAAGTGATGGGAGGTTATCCTTATATGTCATGAAAGTGGGGTGAGAACAAGCATATGTTATACCATTTAAAGCCTATATAAGGAGGGGCACACCCTTGTTAAATAATCAGTAATCCACAAAGCTTGAAATGAAGTATGAGAATTAAAAATGGTGGAAGTGCTTAAGCACTAACCACTAATTCTTTCCTAACGTTTTCAAGTCTTAACCAAATCATCTCCAATCTCTTCTAAATTTTGGCTATAGGCCTAAAACATTAGGGAAATCATGATAAGCAAGTAAGAAGTGGGAGAAGGTGAGAGGAAGAGGGAGATCTTGGAGGAGGCCATGAGCATGGGAGGAGGAGAGATGTTGCCGTGGCTTGGAAGTGCTAAAGGTTGGATCGTTAAGCTTTTGGCAATTGTGGGAAGTGGTTCTTTGTTCTTATGACTTTGTACTTGGGTTTGGCATGGATCTAAGTGAGTTATCTCACTATCTATTAAGTATATATTATGTATATATATGTTATGTTTGAATTATAAAGATAAAGTGACATTAAGTAAGTAAAGTTATAAACTTTTTGGACTCCTCTTGTTTTGAAAGCAAACGATAACTTTATATGTAACGTCCTGAAATTTTCAACAATTCGCATCCACACATGTTGGACTTGAATTGCTTAAAATATCAAATTGTTAATTTTTATATTCGGCAAAACTCAGCATATACAGTAAATAAAGATCACAGAATCACAAACACAGAGTAATATAACAATAATGCAGCGGAAACAAAAGAATAATAGTTCATGAAGCTACTATATATATATATAACAGAGTTAAATAAGATACAACAGAGGTCTCGAATACATAGATGTCTCAATACAATAGTCAAATACAAGATCAGAATATATCACTGGAATCAACTAAACAACTGCAAGCTGAATAGATATAGCTGGATCTCCAAGCGAAGTTCCAACTCCAAAGGAGAGTCTCGAACACTGAGCCACTTAGTCTGACCCAAGCGTAAAGCAAAACACAAAATACTCGAGTCAGGATTAACATTCTTATATCAATAAATCCAACTCAGTGAAGTATCAACTGAAATACAGTAACTTAAAGGATGTTTGGGATAACCATCCTCTAAGGATCCGTTAAACTATCTACTATGTAGTAATATACGCTATTATAATAATGTCTATAGTAAAGCAAACTGTTTAAAAATAGCGTTAAGGCTTTACATTTTCCACCTTAACACATTTTATAGTGCCAATGGTCTATACAATACCGTATTACCCCGTAAACTGGAGCTACCAGAGGATACTCCATAGGTACGACACAAATCAAACTCTTAAAAGGCGCGCTAGGGTAGGTGACATGGAACAACTAGGCAATGCCAGGGTAGATATACCAATTACACTTCCGGGCTGGTGGTAACACAGAACCACAGCAATTGCCCACCTCGAGCCACACTCCTGAATCAAGGGTGCGCACCAAATCAATCATAAAGTAATAGAATGGCATATGATGGAGTGTGTCCGATAAGAGGAGCTACCTTATTAGCCCGTCAATTGCTCCTGTTTTAGCCACCTTAGGCCAACTCACGGGAGTCGGGTCCACGTATATACCTCATATAGGATCGTCGCCACCATCCTACTTCATTCTGGAATCTCCACCGCATACACAGTTGTTAAAGTGGTTTTTGGTATCGACAGAGAGTATGCCCATATCTGATCCCGGTCTCTTTAACAACCAATCGTTATTATAACACCGCGGTCATCTCAAAAATAGTTTATACTTCAAAACCAAAATATCATTTCCATTTCAAAAGCATATCAAAACGATATCATTTTCACTTCAAAACCATATTAATACAATATCATTTTTCACTTTAAATATATCCATTTCCAAAATCATAATACTTCCAAAGTTATAACACTTTCGAAACCAAAACACATTGAAATCATAATATTTTGGAAAACCTTAACTTTGAAATCATAACTTCCACCCTTAAACAGTTTAGATATTAATAATAGTATATAATAAAATAGTTTATAAAATAAAAATAGTTTATATAAAATAGTTATAAGTTAAAATAATTTATATTGAAAATGATTTATATTAAAATAGTTTATATTAAAAATAATTTATAAAGTAAAATAAATAGTTTTAGATATAGTTTAAAAATACTTTATATAAAAAAATAGCTTCCTCAAATTTCACAAATCGATTCGAAATCAACCCGAATTCGAAAATTCAAATTTAATCAAATCTCACATCATCAATTTCAATTCGATTCAGTTTCTAAATAAACCATTTCAAATTATCGATTTCAAATACATATTTGAACCATAAAATAAGCCATTTCAATTTCAATATATTTCAAAGCTTTAAATATTCAACATTTCAAAACTAAATTCGATAATTTTATATATATATCAAATTCACTTTACTATTATTTAGTTTTAAAATATTTACTTAATCATTTCAATAACATCTAAATACAACTTCAATTTACAAATTTAAATAAACAAAATATCCCATTTAAATTTATATAAGTTTGAAATATTCATTTAAGTCACTTTTAATCAAATTCAAGTTATAAAACATATCTTTAAAATTTCAAATTTAATAAATTTCAAATCAAACTTATTTACGTATAATTCTTATATAAATATAATTTCAAAACAATTTCAAATTTATCTTTCCAACCTGAATCATTATAAACTCTATATTTGAAAATATATATATTAAATAAATACTTAAACATATTATATATCAACTTTATTAAATCAACTTTAATAAATCTTTAAAATCAATATTTATTAAAACCATATATTTCTTTTCAAAACCATAGAAATCATTTTCAATATATATATATATATATAGATCAACGGTGTCTGCATATAATTTTCTATCCTATGGTCAAGTGATACAGATATTTATCATTTCAATCCGAAATTTAAATATATATATATATGGGTATATAACTTTTCAACCTGCAATCCCAAATTCAATTCAAATGAAAATCGCTTGGGTTTATCATTTCAACCCATAACTATTATCTCCTATTCTACAGATCGTTCGGGTATGTATCATTTCAACCCATAGTGAATTCTATAGTAACAGGGAACCTGCAGAGTGAGAACAGATATAATAATAATATAACAGGCATATATCATCAATATAAATAACAGATAATGGTGTCAGATGTCACAAGTGAACAGAGATAGGTAATGGCATATATATAACAATGTAAATAACTAACAACGGCATATTTCAATTGTTGTTTCAATTGATATCAAATTTAATAAATATAAGAACGTTAATCGTGAGTGATTGCTCACCTTTCGAGGATATAGAGGATAGACACTGAAATGAGTTACAGATCCAAGCATGGATTCCAAAGCAAAGCTAAATTGGCACGAATTCGACGGATAGAGCTGATAATAAGGGATCCATGAAACAATTAGAATCAATTGATATAATTTGAACTATATATATATATTCAAGTATTAAATCCCTAACGCATACAATATCTATATATTTTTGAAAATCCCATGTTCCCCAATACTTACATATAAACCCATACCATACTATCTATATTGTACATATGCAACTGTACCCTTTAAACATATAATAGAATACTCTAGATATGTTACATCAACACACATATAAACCATCATAGATAAACTGTCATATATGTATACAACTCACATATGTATATACTTTTTAAACAAAAAATAGATACTGATCTATAGTTTATACGCTTTATATATATAACAGATTATAAATTATATGCTATTTATATAACCAGATTTCTCCACTTCTATACTATATAAAATAGAACATATCACCGTATATATAACATCGGTATTTATGCACATATAATATCAATAAACCTTTTCTTTATCTTCACAATCAAACTTATATTTTTACACAAACAAAATAACTTTATATAACTTTCACGTATAACTTTATACATATAGGAATCACAAATCATAACAAAATATATTAACAGTATAAACAAATATAACTAGTATATATATACTTTACTAAAAGATTACAAAAATCTGAATCAAATATATATAAATATATATAAAAACTTTATACTATATATATTATAAATTTAATGTATAATTTAAAATAAATTAACACTAACTATCTACCCCTAAAACATAATAACTAATACCCAGAAACATAGTATAAATATACCTTAAAATATATATACAGGTTTCTAACAAATCCCACTTTACATATATACTAACAGCGAATTTAATTTGAAAGCTATATATAAACTCACGTTATCCTATACATATAAACAATTAAAATCCAAAACTTTAAACTGTAGAATATATATACACACATAGACCGAACATATATATATTTCAACCTATGCATTTAAAACTAATAGATAGATAGAACTATTACCTATAAATAACTAGATGGAAGCTAGGCAATGGAGGAGATGAAGGGGAGGGCTGCGTGCTGGGTGTTTGGCTATCGCAAGGCGGAGCAAGGGGAAAGGAAAGGTTACAGACGAGGCAGAGCATGGCTGGCTTCGGGTGATGTAGCTTTGGAGGAGAGGCGGCTCGGGTCTGTCGCTGGGGTTCAGAGACGCGGCATGTGAGGTGGCTCTCGTGGAGGAGTCGTGGGAAGACGTGGCGTACAGGCCAGGCTAGAAGGAAGAAAGGGGTAAACGGTGTGGCGTCGGGTGAGTTGTGAAGCTCAGTGGAAGGCAGCCTACTTGGATACAGGGTGAAGAACGAGAAGAGCAGGTCACGGCCATTTTTGGCTTCAGGTGAAATATAAAGTTTTTTTTTCAAACGAAAACTAACAGTGGTAAGCAAAATAGGAGAATGAATGGACAAGTAAATAATTGAAACCGAGGAAAAGAAAAGACAGGCACGATTTCTGAAAATAATAAATGTCAGTGGCTATTGGGTTTAACACAGTGGAATATAAAAAGGTAAGGAAAACCAAAAGGTTTTAAAATCGGTACCGATACGAAATCATTTTTTGCAGATTCCGCTGCGTAGCATACTTCAAAACACAGAATTGAATATAACGCAGAGATCAGCACGACGAGACGATCAAAACGGTATACAAATATTAGCAGTAGGATCATCCGATCAAAAATCGATATTCGGTACCAAAAATGCTGCTAAAACGCTGAAAATAAGATGAACAGAGCAATAGCAGCCCAAATTTGACGAAATGAAATATGACGTCTCACTCAGAAGAGGATTTACAAATTTATTGTAGAAAAATATTCAAGTTTGGAAAACATTTTATTATCATCAAATATTAACTGATTTAAATTGAAATAGAATTACACGATAAAATAAACTTCTGTATTATCAGATAAAAATTTACCAGTTGTTAAGTTAAAATAGACGTATTCCAAATATTAAATTTTCAATTCAAAATTTTATTATTTATAATTTCACAAAAATTAATTAATTAAATAAATAAAACCACTAAAATTTTACGGGTCATTACACTCTCCCCCACTCAAAACTTTTCGTCCTCGAAAAGGAACGAGGTAGGAGAACAGAAACAACCAGAAAGAGAATAGATTAAAAAAAACCCATTAGTTTACCATAAAAATTTCAATTATTTTAAAATTGGTCATATTCAACTAATTGTTTCAATTCAGGGTATTTCATTTAGTTGATTTAATTTCAAATTTATTAATTCCTTCAAAACAAATTTTATTGAATTTATCTCATTTATTCATTATCTTATTATCCAATTATTCTCAATTAACAATTTCTAAAATCATAAATTTGAATAGTCATTTATTATAATCATATTTTATTCAACAAATTTAATTTTTTTTGTTCCAAATTATTATTAAATTTATTCCACTTAATATATCTTATCACATATATTAAGTATACTTACACTTATTATAACTACTCAAATTTATTTAAAATTTCTTTTACTTCATTTTATATTGTAAATTATTCAATCACATACTCAACTTCTGGATGATTTAGGTAAGTTATATTAGAATGCAATTGAGTATTTCACAAGTAAAGTTTTTCTAATTCAATTATTTCAAATTTAAATACTTATTCAAAATTTTGGCTTCATTTTATAATTAAAATCACCTTTAACATAAATTAGGATTAAATTTCCGATTAACTTCAAACCATTTAGAGATAAATATATATACTATATATCAAATCAAATCTATAATCATATACTTATATTTTATAGATCAAGTCATACTTTAGAAATTCAAATCAATTTATTTTCCAAAACAAAATCGTAGCAAAGCTACATAATGGTCTCTCCACTCTGAAACTCGAAAATGAATGTCGATGATGCGGCCGCCATCACCGAAATTTGACAAAAGAGGAGAGCTCTGATTTCAACATTTTAAAATTTCTTTGAAACGATTTCTATTCAAAATACTTTTTAAATAATATACATTTTAAAACTTTTAAAACCAAGGTTTGAGATCACTGGAAATTAAATTCTCAAATTCCTGATTTAGATTCATTTTAATTCCAAATCAATTTATAAACCATATTTATAAATTCATTTAATAAATGATAACCAAATATTATCATTTCAAACAACCAATTTAATTAACTGATTAAATTCCAGAAAATTTTACTTGTATATATAGTATAATCACATAAAATTTATTTCATTAACCAAATTTGAAAACAATATTGTGTCAGTTTGCTCTGTTCAAGTGTTTTGGAATTTCTATCGACAACTTTAATCAGACGAATCGATCGAAAACCCAAATCAACATCAACAACTCAAACAACACACTATAAAACATTTTAATTTTAATTATAAATACACTCCCTCACTCGATGATACCAGAATGGATTTCAAAATAAGGGTAGAGATCCAAATATAGAGGGATCCTAACCAAAAAGAATTTAACTAGAAGAGGATAGACTTATATAAATCGCGGGCAACCTTAACCGTGTCAACCGTGACTTCAAAATAAGATCGATGTAGAATCCAGAGGCAACTCGACATCTGATCGATAGAATTCGGGCATAGCAAGAGATAGCAGCATCTAAACCGACAATACAAAATCTCCGGTGTATCAATGCCTATTATTATAGAAATCAATCGAAGTGGAGTTATGGGATGCTCCAGAGTCAAAAGAACCCGAATAAGAAAGACAATGACGGATTTCAGAACAAGTGGGAGAGACAAGAATGGACTTTGGAACCGAGGGGAACGTTCCAAAATTCAAAGGAAACCGAATCAAAGAGGAAGAGATTCAAGCTCAAACGAAAGTGATTCTGTAATCAAATTTACCTTATATGCTAAGTTTTGCCTAAAACCAGAGCTCTGATACCACATGTAATGTCCTGAAATTTTCAACCATTCGCTTCCACACATGTCGGACTTGAATTGCTCAAAATATCAGATTGTTAATTTTTATATTTGGCAAAACCCAACATATACAGTAAATAAAGATCACAGAATCAAAAACACAGAGTAATATAACAATAATGCAGCGGAAACAAAAGAATAGTAGTTCATGAAGCTACTATATATATAACAGAGTTAAATAAGATACAACAGAGGTATCAAATACATAGATATCTCAATAAAATAGTCAAATACAAGATCAGAATACATCACTGGAATCAACTGAACAACTGCAAGTTGAATAGATATAGCTGGATCTCCAAGAGAAGCTCCAACTCCAAAGGTGAGTCTCGAACACTGAGCCACTCAGTCTGACCTGAGCGTAAAGCAAAACACAAAACACTCGAGTCAGGATTAACATTCTTATATCAATAAATCCAACTCAAGTGAAATATCAACTGAAATACAGTAACTTAAAGGATGTTTAGGATAACCATCCTCTAAGGATCCGTTAAACTATCTACTATGTAGTAATATACGCTATTATAATAATGTCTATAGTAAAGTAAACTATTTAAAAATAGCGTTAAGGCTTTACATTTTCCACCTTAACACATTTTATAGTGCCAATAGTCTATACAGTACCGTAATACCCCATAAACTGGAGCTACCAGAGGATACTCCATAAGTACGACACAAATCAAACTCGTAAAAGGCACGCTAGGGTAGGTGACACATCACAACTAGGCAATGCCAGGGTAGATATACCAATTACACTTCCGGGCTGGTGGTAACGCAGAGCCGCAACAATTGCCCACATCGATCCACACTCCCGAATCAAGGGTGCGCACCAAGTCAATCACAAAGTAATAGAATGGCATACGATGGAGTGCGTCCGATAAGAGGAGCTACCTCATTAGCCCGTCAATTGCTCTTGTTTTAGCCACCTTATGCCAACTCACGGAAGTCGGGTCCACGTATATACCTCATATAGGATCGTCGCCACCATCCTACTTCATTCTGGAATCTCCACCGCGTACACAGTTCTTAAAGTGGTTCTCGGTATTGGCGGGGAGTATGCCCATATCCGATCCCGGTCTCTTTAACAACCAATCGTTATTATAACACCGCGGTTATTTCAAAAATAGTTTATACTTCAAAACCAAAATATCATTTCCATTTCAAAACCATATCAAAACGATTTCATTTTCACTTCAAAACCATATTAATACAATATCTTTTTTCACTTCAAATATATCCATTTCCAAAATCATAATACTTCCAAAGTTATAACACTTCCAAAACCAAAACACTTTGCAATCATAATATTTTGGAAAACCTTAACTTTGAAATCATAACTTCCACCCTTAAACAGTTTAGATATTAATAATAGTATATAATAAAATAGTTTATAAAATAAAAATAGTTTATATCAAATAGTTATAAGTTAAAATTGTTTATAATAAAATAATTTATATTGAAAATGATTTATATTAAAATAGTTTATATTAAAAATAATTTATAAAGTAAAATATAAATAGTTTTAGATATAGTTTAATAATACTTTATATAAAAAAATAACTTCCTCAAATTTCACAAATTGATTCGGAATCAACTCGAATTCGAAAATTCAAATTTAATCAAATCTCACATCATCAATATCAATTCGATTCAGTTTCTAAATAAACCATTTCAAATTATCGATTTCAAATACATATTTGAACCATAAATAAGCCATTTCAATTTCAATATATTTCAAAGCTTTAAATATTCAACATTTCAAAACTAAATTCAATAATTATATATATATATATATATATCAAATTCACTTTACTATTATTTAGTTTTGAAATATTTACTTAATCATTTCAATAACATCTAAATACAACTTCAATTTACAAATTTAAATAAACAAAATATCCCATTTTAATTTATATAAGTTTGAAATATTCATTTAAGTCACTTTTAATCAAATTCAAGTTATAAAACATATCTTTAAAATTTCAAATTTAATAAATTTCAAATCAAACTTATTTAAGTATAATTCTTAAATAAATATAATTTCAAATCAATTTCAAATTTATCTTTCCAACCTGAATCATTATAAACTCTATATTTGAAAATATAGATATTAAATAAATACTTAAACATATTATATATCAACTTTATTAAATCAACTTTAATAAATCTTTAAAATCAATATTTGTTAAAACCATATATTTCTTTTCAAAACCATAGAAATCATTTTCAAAATATATATATATATATATAGACCAACGGTGTCTATATATAATTTTTTATCCTATGGTCAAGTGATACAGATATTTATCATTTCAATCCGAAATTTAAATATATATACGGGTATATATCTTTTCAACCCGCAATCCTAAATTCAATTCAAATGAAAATTGCTTGGGTTTATCATTTCAACCCATAACGATTTTCTCCTATTCTATAGATCATTCGGGTATGTATCATTTCAACCCATAGTGAATTCTATACTAACAGGGAACTTGCAGAGTGAGAACATATATAATAATAATATAACAGGCATATATCATCAATATAAATAACAGAAAATGGTGTCAGATGTCACAGGTGAACAGATACAGGTAATGGCATATATATATAACAATGTAAATAACTAACAGCAGCATATTTCAATTGTCGTTTCAATTGAAATCAAATTTAATAAATATAAGAACGTTAATCGTGAGTGATTGCTCACCTTTCGAGGATAGAGAGGATAGACACTGAAATGAGTTACAGATCCAAGCACGGATTCCAAAGCAAAGCTAAATTGGCACAAATTCGACGGATAGAGCTGATAATAAGGGATCCATGAAACAATTAGAATCAATTTATATAATTTGAACTATATATATATTCAAGTATTAAATCCCTAACGCATACAATATCTATATATTTTTGAAAAACCCATGTTCCCCAATACTTACATATAAACCCATACCATACTATCTATATTGTAACATGCAACTGTACCCTTTAAACATATAATAGAATATTCTAGATATGGTACATCATCACACATATAAACCAGCATAGATAAACTGTCATATATGTATACAACTCACATATGTATATACTTTTTAAACATAAAATAGATACTGATCTATAGTTTATATGCTTTATATATATAACAGATTATAAATTATATGCTATATATATAACCAGATTTCTCCATTTCTATACTATATAAAATAGAACATATCACCGTATATATAACATCAGTATTTACGCACATATAATATCAATAAACCTTTTCTTTATCTTCACAATCAAACTTATATTTTTACACAAACAAAATAACTTTATATAACTTTCACGTATAACTTTATACATATAGGACTCACAAATCATAACACAATATATTAACAGTATAAACAAATATAACTAGTATATATATATACTTTACTAAAAGATTACAAAAATCTAAATCAAATATATATAAAAACTTTATACTATATATATTATAAATTTAATGTATAATTTAAAATAAATTAACACTATCTATCTACCCCTAAAACATATTATCTAATACCCAGAAACATATTATAAATATACCTTAAAATGTATATACAGGTTTCTAACAAATCCCACTTTACATATATACTAACAACGAATTTAATTTGAAAGCTATATATAAACTCACATTATCCTATACATATAAACAATTAAAATCAAAAACTTTAAACTGTAGAATATATATATATACACAGACCAAACATATATATATATTTCAACCTATGCATTTAAAATTAACAGATAGATATAAGTATTACCTATAAATAACTAGATGGAAGCTAGGCAATGGAGGAGATGAAGGGGAGGGCCGCGTGCTGGGTGTTTGGCTGTCGCAAGGCGAAGCAAGGGGAAAGGAAAGGTTGCAGACGAGGCAGAGCACGGCTGGCTTCGGGTGATGTAGCTTTGGAGGAGAGGCGGCTTGGGTCTATAGTTAGGGTTCAGATACGCGGCATGTGAGGTGGCTCTCGTGGAGGAGGCATGGGAAGATGTGGTGCACTGGCCAGGCTAGAAGGAAGAAAGGGGTGAACGGTGTGGCGTCGAGTGAGTTGTGAAGCTCGGTCGAAGGCAGCCTACTTGGATACAGGGTGAAGAACGAGAAGAGCAGGTCACGGCCATTTTTGGCTTCAGGTGAAATATAAAGTTTTTTTTTTCAAACGAAAACTAACAGTGGTAAGCAAAATAGGAGAACGAATGGACAAGTAAATAATTGAAACTGAGGAAAAGAAAAGTCAGGCACGATTTCTGAAAATAATAAATGTCAGTGGCTGTTGGGTTTAACACAGTGGAATATAAAAAGGTAAGGAAAACCAAAAGGTTTTAAAACCGGTACCGATACGAAATCGTTTTTCGCAGATTTCGCTGCGTAGCGTACTTCAAAACACAGAATTGAATATACCGCAGAGATCAGCACGACGAGAAGATCAAAACGATATACAAATATTAGCGGTAGGATCATCGGATCAAAAATCGATATTCGGTACCAAAAATGCTGCTAAAACGCTGAAAATAAGATGAACAGAGCAATAGCAGTCCAAATTTGACAAAACGAAATATGACATCTCACTCAGAAGAGGATTTACAAATTTTATTGTAGAAAAATATTCAAGTTTGGAAAACATCTTATTATCATCAAATATTAACTGATTTTAATTGAAATAGAATTACACAATAAAATAAACTTCTGTATTATCAGATTAAAATTTACCAGTTGTTAAGTTAAACTAGACGTATTCCAAATATTAAATTTTCAATTCAAAATTTTATTATTTATAATTTCACAAAAATTCAGCTAATTAAATAAATAAAGCCACTAAAATTTTACGGGTCGTTACATTATATTAGATAACACCACTTATATACCCTCTAAAACATGTGGCGTGGCCTTGACTTGATGTTTAAATGGTTGTTTAACTTGTTTATTAAATTGAAGTAAGTTTGAAAGTGTTTGAAGCGAGAATAGTTGTTATAAGTGCACTTCTAAATCCCTTGTTTTCGGGAATTTATATTAAATAATGGAAAGATATTCTTAAGGGTTTCTTTCCATGGTTTTTAAGTACTTTAAGGGTAGTACTTACTATAAAAATTTCAAGCCTTAGATCATTAGTTATAGTGGATAAAACTAGTTACAAAGATCGTGTTTTTCAATGTGTTCTTTAACGATTTTTAACAACATTTATAAATGTTGTAGTAAGTAGCTTATGGTTTTAAGTGTTCAGAAATGATATTTAAATTTGGCATTTTTCTCTAATATTTTTAGAGATCTTTTCAAACATGTTTTGAAGTATTTTAAAGCGGTTTGAAGTCTAAGTATATTATAATAATTATATATGTATTTACAAAGTAAAGAGGTTTTATAATATAAACATGTTTTTCATCAAATTATAAAATAGTTATTTTCAAGTAATATTTTACGTAGATATTTAAAACCTATTTACAAGTATTTTTAAAGTATATATAAGTTTTGTAAAAGGTAATTAATTTTGCTTAACGCTAAAAGCCGATGAAGTAGGCTTATCTATTTGTGGGAGTTAAGATTGATGTTGAGTAGGGATGGTGCAATAGCTCTCCAACCTACTAGGCTTCCCTCTTAAATAAGGAATAGTTAAGTCAGGAATGTTAGAGGCGGGTTAATCATGTTGTTTGTTAGCTGTTTATGGAAATCATTATACTATACATAACATTGAAAGCCAACGAGTATGTTTGTCTATTTGTGAGATTCAAGAATGAAGAGTTTATGCAAGGCTTTGATGCAACCAATGCTCTAATTACCTGCCTTCACTCTTGAACGAGAAATGTTTCGGTTGAAATGTCAAAAACGAGTTAAGTATACGAACATTGATTTGTATAAGCAATTGTTTTAACTAGATAATCGATTAGTCGACTATCAAACTTAACCCACTATTAACTTATATCTTTAAGAAGAATGTTTTAAAGATGATACAAGAATGGAATGGTTTTGGGTTTGTTGTGATAATGTGTTAATTACATTAGTCTTTAACCCTTTTTGATTATACTTAAGAATGTAAGTAGATCTTTAAAAGAATGTTTTAAAGATAAGCATAAGTGAAATGGTTTTGGGTTTGTAGTGGAAATGTTAAGTAACATTAGTCTTAAACCCTTTTGAATGGATTTGTAAAAGTACTTAGATCCTTAAAATAAACATGTTGAAGGAAATTATAAGTGAGGAATCTTTTAGAAAAATATAGAAAAAGTAAATGTTAAAAGTAAGAAATCTTGTTAATGATTTGTGAATATACATATACCATATGAGATAAGTATATGAATACTTTTTGAAGTATTGAAAACAGAAAAAATGAATAATAGTAATTACTAAATGAGGTTTTATTAGATAAAAGAATTTTTACTAATAAAAGAGGTTTTAATTAACAAACGATTAATTAAACAAAAATGGGATTAGAAGTCGCTTATGTGACTTAACTGTGCTTTGTGTGACTTGATCGTGCTTTGTATGTTTACTCATTTATGGAAAACATTTAGTTATATACTTAGCACTAAAAGCTGATGAAGTAAGCTTGTCTATCTGTGGGAATTAAGACTATTGTTCGAGTATGGATATGAGCAATAGAGCTCTGACCTACCGGTTCCACTCTTGATCGAGAGATAGTGTGAGATGAAAATATCAGAATGTGATAAGCATACAAGATTGATATACGTGTTCTTTCTCTTGGAAGTGGATCCGTTCGAGATGCTGAAATCCATATGTGGTTTCAAGATTTGTTAGAGATGACGGAATCCATTTGGGGATTTGTGTTCTATTTGAGTAATGAAGGCTCATGTGAATGATGCCGAACATGACCTTGACATCGAAATGAAAGGAAACCGAGTAGGATGCAAAGCCTAGGGTTTAACTAACCCTCGAAAGGGTATATCAACTCCATATCTAGAGATATTTATCGATTATTGGCCGACGGCAGTTGATGGTACTTTGTTCAACGTGGTTCGAGATCGCTCGCTCATGCGTGGGCTAGTTGTGTTTACCTTAATGATATATTTTATCTATAGATATACGACACTTGGATGTAACTAACCAGAGATTTTCAACCCTCGAAAATCGACAACAATACGTACACTATATAGCATGCCGAATATTCAAGTGCCGAAAATACCAATCGTTGGGGGTGGAGAAGAAAGGAGATAAAAGAAAATAGGAACAACAACACAGAATCTCACAATCACAGCGGAACAATATATAATAATTGATCTTTATACAAAAAGAATCTGTAACATTTCATATACATACCATCATCATAGTACAATAGTCAACATTCAATCTGGACAGTTATAATAACTTGTCCTCACAAATACTGAATATTCAGTATAACACACACATCAGAATATAATCAAGTACGTGGAATACGCCTGAGAATCCACCAGCACGACTCCTTTGCTCCATAGCATCCTAACTTGGATCTGTAATACTCGTGTCTGACCCGAGCATTATAATAAAAGAACACCCGAGTCAGTCTGGAAAACCAGCGTGAGAAAACACACTCAATTTGAATTATTACTGTTATCTAAAATCTTTCAGAAACCAAAAGTATCTTGTAAGACCAAGTCACACATAAACATGACGGGTTTTTATCTTATGACAACCAAATCATTTTATATCAAATCATCTAATATTATAATAGTGTTTATAGAAAATAAACTATAAAATAGCTGAAATGCTTGCATCTCACATTTCAGCATATTTGGTATACAACTAAAACCGTACAGCTCGTATTGGATATTGGATTCCATACAATGACAGGACTATTGAGGTACCTCCCGCCACAGTACACCTCTATAAAAATGTACCGAGATCGAACCTATTGATCCCTGTCAACACAAGACCGGCCTACCCCTTAACGAATAGTACCGAATATGATCACCACTAATGGGCCCCGAAAACACAACAAACAATAGATGGTGATGATGATAAATGTCCACTCTAGATGAGTGATGATCATACCCTGATGGGAGCGACCCACATAGCCTTGCTGCATCTCCCTTGTTATAGTCATTCCCGGATGATGAGGCTTGAGGCTACGTTTTACCTAAAGAATAGCATTCATACTTGGAATGCTAACACTACCTTCCAAGCAACAATGCAGTGATAGCAATCATCCATACAAGTTGTTCTGGGTCTGAACAAACCAATCTCTTCAAAGATCACCGTCTTCATTACTCTTAAGATTTCACAATTCGTAACGCTCAAATCGGATCGAAGTGGTTTTCGGATAATTAAATCTGATCCCGGTCTCTTCGAAACGATCAACGAATTTGGCCAAATTTGATAGTCGGTTATTTAACTATCAAGATACACACAGAAGCAGTCACTAGGCCATATTATAAATCTTTCAAAACATTTATTTCAAAATATCTTTATAAAGATAAATATTCAAATCTCTTCCAGTATTTCTGTAACGACCCGTAAATTTTCGATAATTTAATTTATTAATTTAATAAGATTTTGTAATGTAATATTGGAAGGAATAAAAAGTTGTAATGTAATAATGAAATGAATACTAAAATGAAAAGTAACAAGGTTAATTAAAGCTAATTTTTGATAAACTGGATGAAATTACAATAAATTAAAATAATGTAAATGTTATAACTTGGTTATAAGTTTGATATAAGGAAATGAATGTAAATATTGAATTTATGAATGAAAGAAAATATAATGAATGGTAATTGAATAAAACAGTGTTATGTAAGCAATTGTAACATTTGTTTGTTAATAATAACTTGTTGGTGTAATTAAAAGTTAATGGTAACTATTATTGTATTACCTATTTATTTAGCCTGTTAATTTAAATTAGAAATAAATTTCAATAAATGTAATTAAATATTATGTTAATGTAAATTAAGTTAATATTTGGAAATAATGTTAATTTTATTCATAACATGACAATTGGTTGAATAAAAAGAATGGAAATCAAGATTTATTAATTTATTTGAATTCAAATAATAATAATTGGATAAATTATAAATAAATGAAATTAAATATTTAAATGTTACATTAACGAAGATTAAGATGAAATTTGAGAATATTAATGTAATAGATTATGAACCAATGTTAATTTCATCCATTTGATAATAATGGATTGAATAATAGGATGAAAGGTCAATTAAATGGGATTATTGAAAAATTTAATTTATAATTTTTGAATTTAATGAAATTGAAATTTAACACTGGAATTGATAAATTAATCAACTTTAAATTGACATCTAAATTTGTTTAAATTATTGTAAATTATTAAGAAATCAAAAACGATAGAAATTGTAAATTTTTAAATTTAAACCGAAAAGTGATTTAATTAATTAATTATTAATTTATTTAAGTAACTTAAATATAGCCATTTTGGCCACTAACTCGGAATTCGATGAAACCACTTTCATCGGATCCGTAATGGTGAATTATTATAGATTTTCAAGTTTCGTAATGCTCGGAATTGTCGTTTGATCGTACGGGCTCGAAACGCCTTGAAATCAATTTAATTGAAATCAATTGAAATCAATTTGAATTAAGCTGATTTTAAAATAACTTCTTTATGCGATGGAGTTTGGGCTTGAAACTAGTTCCATTGATTTTAAAATTATCGAAAGCATCTATTTTGATATATGGGTTGACCCAATTTTGTTCCGGAGACAGAACGGGCTTTTCGGGTCATTTATCGTTCAACTTTCAATCCAAATCAATCTGGTCCATTTTAATTTCAGCTTTTGTCTATAAATAGCTTGTTATAAACCCTAGCAACTTCTTATTCCCATTTGTTCGTACGTACATCTCCTTCCCATCTCCTCTTTTCAATGGCAGACAAACAAATTCTAGATCCAATTGCAAATCAAATTCTAATCCAAAAATTCAAACTCCTCCAATCCAAACAAATTATATACCGATTCGAAGCTCTCGACGAGCGTAATCCACTGCAATGATTCGTTTTCCAATTCGAACTACTATTTGTCCAGAAATTGAGGTTGAACCTCAGCCGTTCATTTTAGGGCTTTGACAATCCAACGGTGGATCGTCGCCCGATCGACGATTAGGAAGCGCCGTTGGGAAGAGGAGGAAGAGCAGCTCCTGTTCATACCCATCGTTCATCTCGAATTTGAGTGTATTTTCCAGAAATGGCAACTTAGGTCACGGTGGCATCATATTGACGGTGGTTGGGGGAGTGGAGGCCGCGCGACCTGGGTGGCGAGGCGTCTTGTGATGGGGGACTCAGCCGGGTGGTCAGATCCAGGCGATGATAGCCAAAGGCAGCGACGTTGGGGAGAATTGGTGGCGGCTAGGTGATCTATCGCATGCGTATTCCTGAAGCAACTATGGCTCGTAACAACTTGTGGTGACGTGGCATTAACATGTGGTAACCTAATTTTATTTTATTTTTATTTATTTTTGAAATTTCAAACTTCTAACATAAATAACTTCTGCATACGAGGTCCAATTTACGTGCGGTTTTCTCCGCTAGGAACGTATCGATTTTCCGGACATTTTGACGTGGGTTTGGACAAATTCGGAGACCGTTCAAATTTTGGGCTTATTTTGAATTTAAATTCGATTTAAATTCAAAGGTGAGTGTTTCAACCCACTCACAACTTCTAAAATTTATTATGTTTGTTAAATTTAATTTATGATGTGATTAGAAATTTATTTATGACCGTTTGGTATATTTTAAATCATCATCTCAGTTAATTTGAATTTCTTTGCATTAAATTTTTATTTAATTTATCGTTGAATATAAATTGCCAGTTTAATACCCGTTATTGATTATCAGTTCTATATTGATATTTATTGATTGAGTTGGAAGATGATTGTGATGGATGTTGAGTGTTGATGTTGGTTGAATGGATGTTGTATTTTATACCATTATAAACTACAAGTTCGTTATGGATTTTTATTTATTTCGGGATTGCGGTTTGAAATGATATACAACCGTAAAATGTTTAAATTGTGGATTGAAATGATAAATATCCGTATTACTTGACCCTAGAGTAGAGAATTATATACGGACACCGGATTGGTTAAATTAAATGATTTTAAAATCCTCGATTTTTGAATGTAATTAAATGTTATTTTGAAATGGAAATTTGATTTATATAAACTGAAGTATTATTGAAACATCAAGTTTGTGTCGAAATTTGAATTGGTTTGAAGGGGAATTTCTTTAAGAAAATAAATTGGAATTTTAAAGTTAAACTTTTATGTATAAGTGAAATTCTATCGAAATTGAGTTATTGAATTTGTTTGAAAATAACTTTGAAATATTTTTGAAACGATATGAAATTCGATAGTTTATTGAAATTTGGTTTGTCGATTTGAAAATTTGAAATGGTCCAAATATGTTGAAATGAAATGAATAGTTTAATTTGATATTAATTTCAAACTAATATTTTAATATAAACTGTTTTAAAGATATATTATTTAAAATTTCTAATTATTAAGATTTTCAAATTTATTAAACTATTTAACCAATATTAACTATATAAATTATTTTAATCTATTTTAAACCAATTCAATTTATTTTAAACAAATTAAACCATTTTAATTTAATTTAAATATGATTAATCTATTTTAAAGTTATTTAATCTATTTTAAATTATATTTAATCTACATTTAATCTATTTAACTATCTTAAATCAATTTAAAATATTTTTACCTATAATTTAACTATTCTAGAGCATTTTAACTATTTAAACAAATTTTTTAATTTCCAAACCAAGTAAAGTGAAAGTGTTTAAATTCAATTCATTGTTTAAAAAGAAAATAAGGCCAAATGATGTTATAACCTAAGTTGGAATTTAAATGTATAATGAATTGAATGATGATTTTTTTGAAGTAAGAATTTAACCTGTTTTGGAACTATGATTTTGGAAGAAATTATGATTTTGGAAATGATATGATTTGGAAGCGACATGGTTTTTAAAAACACGATATTTTGGTATAAAGGTGAATTTGACTTTGAAAGGAAATATAATTATCGAATTATGATTTCAAATGTGATATGATTAGAAAGTGATTATGATTTCGAATGTAAGTAATGGTTTCGAAAGTGGTATGGTTTGAATTGAATATGATATTTTGATATCAATTATGAAACAATTTTGGAAATGTAAGAATCATCCGGTGTGTAATAAGCGATTGGTTGTTAAAGAGACCGGGATCGGATGTTGTCATACTCTCTGCCAATACCGAAAACCACTTTGACAAATGTGTACGCGGTGGAGATTCCAGAATGAAGTAGGATGGTGGCGACGATCATATATGAGGTATATAAGTGGACCCGACTCCCATGAGTATGTATATGAACATGAGCGATTCTCAGGCAAAGGAGGTAGCTCCTCTAATCGGACACATTCCATCGATACTATATTCCGACTTTTGATTTATTTAGTGGCCACCCTTCGATTTTACTCGGGAGTGTGTTTCGAGTTGGGTGGTAGTTGCAGCTATGCGTTACCAACAGTCCGGATGCGTAATTGGTATATCTACCCTGGCATTACCTAGTTGTGCCGTGTCATCTACCCTAGCGTGCCTTCTATGAGTTTATTTTATGTCGTACCTATGTGGTATCCTCTGGCGGCTCCAGTTTACGGGGAGTTACGGTACTGTATAGACTATTGGCATATCTAAAAATGTGTTAAGGTGGAAAATGTAAAGCCTTAACGCTATTTTTAAATAGTATACTTTACTATAGATATATTATAATAGCGTATTGTACTACATAGTAGATAGTTTAACGGATCCTTAGGAGATGTGAATCTCGAACATCTCTTAAGTTACTGCACTCACGTTAGACACTGGATAGGAGATGTCAAACCCCATAAACATCTCCGACGCCGTTTACACTCATATTTATTTACCGTTGATTTAACTCACATAAGATCTTTTAGTTCTGACTCGAGTATTTTGTCTTTTCAATTCGCTCGGTTCAGCCTGAGCATTTCAGGATTTGAAGACCTTATTTTGGGAGGACGAAGACAAAGATTGTATTATTATTATTTACTATATTCTTCCACTGCATCATACTGTTTCTGTGCAATGTTATGTATTTATCTCTGATATGTGTAACTCTGATTTTTGTATTGGATAAGTATAATCAAATGTTTTGTATACAGTTTCATGAATTGTTATTTGATTATTATATTTTGTCATTCCACTGCGAGATTCTGTTTTGTTTTATTTCTTTCTCCTTTTCTTATTCACCCCAAATAACAATTCGCCCTTCTCTATGGTTTGAGTCGGCACGTGTGTCTACTTAAAGCGTACAAAAAGACGGGATGTTACAGTTGGTATCAGAGCTTTGGTTTAGCGATAAACCTCTGCTTTGTGGGGTCTGACTCATATTTAATAGGGTAGTAATACCCTAGAATGAGTCATTGAGAGTATATATATGAGAGAGCGTATTTGTTAGTGTTATAAAATGTTTTATATTGTGCTAATTTGTTCCGTGTTGTATTTATAAATTCTGGTCGGTACATAGGACGCTATGACATCGATAAGGATTTCTAAATGTTTAATAGCACTCACCGACACAATATTTGTTTTGAAATATAGGTAAATGAAATAATTTTGCCTATTATATATTTTATATATAAAATAATGATTTATAAATTATATATTTGGTTGTAATATATTGGTTGTTAGGTAGTGAAATTTATAAATATAGGTTGGAAATAAGATTTGAAAAATAAAATGAATGAAATTTGGAAATTTAGAACTTAAGTTCCGGGGTTTTTGAAAATTTCTTTCGAATGATTTTGGGATATAATAATAATATTATTAGAAGTATTTTCTGACATAAATATTTCAATATAATTTGAAAGAAATGTTTTAATGAAATTTTGGAAAGAAATAAGTTATGTACTCCCCTCTCTATCGTTGGAAAATAATTTCGGTGATGAGTGCACGCATCATCGACGTTCATTTTCGAGTTTCAAAGTGGGAAGGCCATTGTAGTAATTTTACTACAGATCTATTTTGATAAACAAATAAAATTTTAAGTTTAAAAATGATTGGATAAAAGTTATGAGTATATATAGATATATGTATATATTATTTTAAATGATTTGAAATGGAACCCGACATTTAGCTCTTAAATTTACATAAATTAGAGATTTCAATTATTGAAATGGAATAAAAATTTTAACTATTTAATAATTGAAACTTCTAAATGAAATAATAAATTATATACTAAGTTATAACTGAAATATACAAGGAATTTGAAATTTGTAACTTGTAAACAAAAAGAATATGAAAACAAGAAATGATAGTTATTGAACCTTAAGTTAACTAAAATAAGTAAGTCAAACTTGTGTAACTTTTAATTTCATTCTTAAAGACATATATAATTTACCAATTATAAAAGTGAAATGTTAAAAGAACATGTAATGGAAAATTTTACAAGTAAAACTTATGTAAGGGAAGTGTTCAATGAAATTTACTTTTATAAATAAGAAATTTGATATGAAATAGTTATAAACTTGAGTTAAAATTCTAATACCACTAATTAAATGAAATAGAAAATGAGTACGATAAGTAAAGGATTTTGAATTTAAGTTAATATTGAAACTATTTATAATTAAAGTAAATAATAAAATGAATGTAATGCAATAAAAGAAATTGACATTATATGAATAAATGAAAATGAATTTTTGTAAGTAATAAAGGAAAAATAAATGAAATAAACACTAAATGAATGAATGGGAATAAAATTTTGTAAGAGATAAATGTAAGTTAAAGAAATAATCATTGTGTAAATGAAAAGAAAGAAAAAAAACTGTAAATGTTGTGAAATGAAATTAATAAGAATGAACTTGATTAATGTTTGGAATTTGATGTTTGTTTTGATTTATGGGTTGTTGGGTAAATGTAACGAACCAGATTTTTCGCGCCCGAAAATCGACATCCATACTTTACATCATACTTGAATGCCATAGATTCGACCGTTCAAATCCGAGTCGCCGGAGCTTATAACACAATTAAGTATAACAACACAGCGGAAGAAATGAATAATACATTGATATACACCACTGATACAATATCTGATACAACAGAATGATAAAATGAATATCAATATACATCAGAGATATGATACAACAAATAGCAGCGGAAAGAAAATAGATAACACTAGCAGCGGATAATCTCCATCTTCAAAACACCAATCTAGAAATAGCTTGAACTCCCAATAATGAGGCACAAAGATAAGCAAGTGCAGTCCATATCCAAAGACTGAACTAGCTCCAGATGATCTACTAAATCTGAATATCTGAAAAACCGAACTCTAGACTGCCCGTGTAGAAAAATTTTGAGCATCCAGAGTTTAGGAAAGAAACAATAAACTTCGGATCAGTCATGGGACTGGTGTGAGCAACAAAAACAGTTTATCTTTTTTAAAAACGAACATCAAGAGAATTTTTAAAGTCAATTTGCAATGCTTTGGGAAAATGAAACTACCATAAGACCTCCCACCACACACATAATGCAAACGCAGAATTGGAGGAGATTTCTTCTTATGATAGTTAAATATGCTTGGTACGAGGAAATTTCTTTGATATTATTACTAGTGCATAGTGTAGAAAACATTTCGAAAATAGAATATTAATCGTAGCCAGCATAGACATTTCGAACTATGCCTACTATAGCTACCATCTAAACAGTGGGGCGCCACCAAAAGTAAATGGCAGGTTCTACAACTAAAACCGTACAGGGTTTCGTATTGTTTCTTTGGATTTCCAACAAATGGTCAGGCTAAGGAACTTCCCATTGCCACATGGAAACGCCTCTGGAAGGACGTCCCGAGAACCTAACCAGATCTCTACCAACACAAGGCCGGGTTACCCCTAACTGGGTAACTACTGACACGAGTATGCCATCTCCCGGTTGTAACCAACCTTTAACCAGGGCCCCAGCAACAAATCACAAAGTAAGATATATATATATATATTTGCGACATCCTCATAAGTTAAGTATCTGGGCTCCATACCATGATACCACTTCTATCCAGAAGGAAATGAACATACCCTAAGGGGCGCTACCCCCAATAACCTTGCCGCATCTTTCCTGTTTTGACCATTCCGGGGTGTGAGGTTTGATGAAGTCTCATCCACAAAGCTACGCTTTGTCACAAAGCCATGCTTTGGGTCAACAGATGATCAAAGTAATGATCACAAAGATAAATAATCAAACAAATGATCATATCACAAATGATCAAACAATGATCATCACACAGCAACACTCAGCATGTCACATTACCAAATTGGGAATATATCGTTGATAACCTTCAACTACATAACCTCTGAGCTCGTACGTCTCAGAGAAGGGTGTTAAGATAAGAGAATAAATTCTCTGCCACCAAACAGAAATGTATTTGAAAGAAATTAGCTTTATATCTCAAAGTGTAATGTCAGACATGTAACCATACAAGTCTATTCCGGGTTCGAACAGAACCGAAGGCACTTCCAAAGAAGCCCTTGCAATCCGGGTATTCACAATCCCGATCGAACTTCCCATCACTTAGGGAATCTCTATACCGTAGCTACTCGGTGCAGAGACAATCGATAGGTCATCCTATCGTTCTTGCAAATACCCGGTCTTCAACACCGGTCTTCAAATGCTTTCCATATACGACGTATCACTATTCGGAATGGGTTATATGACACAAAGGCCTTTTCCCGGCTAACCCGAATAGTGAGCGTAATATTTAAAAATATATGGATAATGGGATTTCAATTAAGTCACAACTTATTACCCAAAACTTTCCTCCAAATGGTTTAAACACATTACCATTTTATTCTTTTAAATAAAAGATTTAATTCACAAAGTTCACTCAGTTTTCACAAAGATTCATTCACAGATTTTCCAAAACAATTTCCATTACGAATTTAATTAATTCGTTAAATCTTTAAATCAAAGATTTAACTCATAACTTTCAAAACAATTTCTTTTCGAATGGGTTAAACAAAACATCATTTTAAATCTGTTAAAAATAAACAGATTCAATTCATAGCTTTCAAAAAGAATTCATTTATAACTTGGAAAACCATTTTTCAATTCAATCTTGAAATTCCTTTAATTAAACTGGAATTACATTTCTTATCTGAAAGCTTTTATTCTTTTAAAACAAACAGTTTTCATTTTGGAAATCTGATTCATTTATACGAGTTAAGGTTCTTGGGTTAAATCCAAATTCTCAAAATTTTACTTTTAAAAATGGTTTAAATTCATACAAACACATTTATATCATCTTTAATCAAAATTTCCAAACATGGAATTCAATTCCAAATTCTGAATTCAAATTCAAATTAAATTGTTTAAATTGGAAAACTTTATCAAGTTATTCAAAATAGCTTTTATCTTTGAAAACACCTTTTCAAAAGCTTTAACATTTACCCAAATCCATTTCCAAAATCAATTGAAATTAAAATTTCAATTTCAAAACAACATTAAATTTAATTCATTTGTGACTTAACTGATTTCCACGTGAAATCCATATTTGTGTGTGTAAAAGTGCGGTCCAGGGGTTTTACACAATAGTGCAACATCATTCAATCATCACATATCAGAATACAGAAATATAGTTGATAAACAGTATAATGATAACGCTTATCTTTTCATTCGCCGATCACAGATCACAGATAATATATTACATTCATCCCAGATAAATAAACTACAGTACAGGTCACACACAAATCAGAATATATCACAAAGCATAACATATCAAGGAATATCAAACAATTCAACATCCAATACAATCTAAACATCCATAAATAGGATAAATTTAATTATCTGATTGGTTTAAATCAGATTAATTCCTATGAATAAATTTCCGGTTATGGTAAATTAATAACCAATTAATTACAAAATATTTAATAAATTATCCTTTAATTAATCATTAATTAACTCTTCATTAATAATTAATCCTCAATTTATTAACTTTAATTAACTACCATGACAAATTAATTACTCCTTAATTTATGATTATTTCTTAATAAATAAATTGAACTTCTTTAAATTTATCCATTATTAATTCTTAATTTAATTTCCTAATTAGTTAACTATTTATCATAAATTCATTAACTTTAATTAGTTACTTTAATTATCATTTGAAAGTCTGGTTTACCCTTTCAAAATTTATTTATTGTTACATTGAAATTTTAATGTAAATAAATTTTAAATTCTTGTTTTAAAATTTAATCGTTTAATTAAAGGGTTAATTTAAATTTTATTTTAAACTTTCCTTACTTAATTAAAGAATTAACAAATTCTAAAACATTGTTAAATAATTTAACTTAACAAAATCTACATTGTTTACTTTGTGAATGAAGAGATTAACTTACTATGTGATTTAAAATTTTAGATTAGGCTTAACCCATTTTAAACACAACCGAGCAAACCAGGGTTTCGCTCGAGAATCAACTCGAGCTTTCTCCGTGCCTCCCCCGAGTTCTTCCTCTTATCCCTCTCATAATTCTTCTTCCCTTTTTCCTCTGTTCAATTTAAGTTTTAAACTAAAACTACTATTGGAACGACATTTCTCGAGCACAAAACAAACCCGAGTATACCCACCTTCTACTCGAACGTTTCTTCGAGTTCTCCTCCCAACCGAAACTTACTGACACGTGAACCAACATCGTGCACATGTACGTCACCGCGGCGCCACTCCGATGGCCATCGTGACCCTCGGCAAGTCGCAAATCTCCAGCAATCTCGAAAGTCCAACTCGAATCGCCTCCATACGTTCGAAATCGAATTTTTTAGCATTTGCTCGAAAAACTGCTGCACCACCTACCATCTAAAACACCTCGCCACCACCTCATAGACCACCAGAAACACTCGCACTCCGTCCACACCACGAAAACCCACCCAGCAACCTTCCACCAGAGCCTCATGACACTCGATCAGGCGTAGGAGTCGCATTCATCACATTACAGACACGACCAAACTTGAAAACCAAACCCTAAATCGATCTCGTATTCAAATTTCACGCAATGGAAAATTTCTTTGATAATTTTCTCGAAGTCTCTGATGTTCAAGCTTGCTACAAACCAATTTTTAGCATTTATAATTGAATCGATTGTTAGGAATTAGTAAAAGTTCAATTTTTATTCAAATCCAGACTACTCTTAAAATAACCAACTAAAAATCTTCATTTTTGTTTTAAAAATCATGGATTTAAGTATAGATTCAGATTATAATCTTGAATTAATATTTTACAACATTTTATTTTTATCAAATTTTTTTACTTGAAACCTGTAAAACAAAATTACAGTGATGTTTGATAAAGAGATTTTAAATCAACCTTTAAAATCTTATTTTTTTAAGTTTAACAACTGGTTTAGTTGAGAATTAAAGCTTATAAAATGTATTAAGCAAAATAGTTTGAATGTTTGAACAGAAAAATGAAATCTGTAACCACTTTCAAAGAACACAGAGCATATTTGAATCATATGCTGACTGAAGTATATGCAAAACAATAAATAGATGAAGTTTGAACTGTTTTTCAGATAAATTTAAAACTTTCAAAGATTAAGTCTACTCACCTTGAATATATTGATGAACAGAGACTTGTTTCTGTTTTGAAAAAGAAACAGTTTTTGATCTTCTTCTCTTTTCTCTTTTTTTTCCAGTAAATTTGCTTTCAAATTTGAATATAAAGTGATGATCTTTTTCTGTTCTTTGCTAAGATTTTTAAACGAAAACAAAGCAGAGAGATATTCACGTATATAAAGGAGATTGTGTATAGGTGAAGCTATAGGCAAGTACTGGTTTCCTTTGCTCAGCATTTTATATTTTTTTCTTGACCTAACCATGCTTGCTGATAATGTTAGTGTATGGGCTGAGTTTGAAAGCATTTAATGCTTGCATTAAATGTCCATACTTGTATGTTCACAGCCTATGCTTCTTTGCTCCCTTGTACTTACAGCATATGCTGTTTTGTTTGGTTTGCTAATGAAAACTATTTTAGTTATTAACATTTTATAACTATGTGATTTTATTACAAAGTTTGTTTTAGTTCTATTTAAAGGTTTTAACTATAAACATTATATTTGTTCATATTCTATTTTATATAACTAAAATTTGTTTCAAATATTTGTTCGAAACAAACACTTACTCATTTCGGGGAAACTCGTATCTAATTACCGATAAATATTGAAAAATTTATTTAAAAATTAATTTAATTATCAATTCAAAATTAATTAAAATTCAGGATCGTTACAGACTTCCCTCCTTAAAAAGAATTTCGTCCACGAAATTCGCAGGCACGAAAACAACACAGAGATAGACAGATTCGATCTCCTATAATTCCTCAAACTTAAGATATGAATTCCAAACTCAAGTCGGAATATCTCAGATTACATACCAATTTGTCCCTCTTCGGATTTTGGTATTCACAAGAAATTACAATAGAATTTCAAAATTTGGTTTCAAACGAAATCGTTTTATCGATACTATTCAAATTTAGCTTCATATTCTTTTAATCAATTTAACTCAATTTAAAATTTCCAATTCATATTCATTAAAGTTTAAATCAAAAACTGATAAGAAACCGATGAAGATACGAAGTAAAAATTTCCTACAACGGTTCGTAGGGCCACCATTACACCGAAACTTCCTTTTGGAGCTGTCATGAAGAAATCAAAAGAATTTGGAATCGAATCAAAGGAGATTGATAAGGAAGTTGTTTCCACTGTTATAGGGTATGGACCATTTGTAGTGGTAATCCCCTGTCCCCTATCTCGTCTTCTTCTTGCACTCATACTCACTATCAATGAATAGTAAGAGAATTTACTGAGGCATTCAGACGTATATCTTAGGGATACACTCATTCTAGGGATACTTCACCCTATCTCTAATGAGCTACCTAACGTGTTATACTCCTGAGCTAAAGTTTTAACCTTAGCTCTGATACCAAATGTAACGATGAGCGGTCACAACCGGTAGGCTTTTCAACCATCCCAGCCCCACCGTGGCTTACACTTATATCCCAAACTTGCTTTTACGGCCAGCCTCTCGACTGTCACAGCCTCTGCCTAACCAACCCCGTAAAGAGGACGTGTAGGGTAAGAGTCTCCCGTTCGCCACCAAACCGCGAAGCGAGAATCCCCCATCACGTTTCACCTAGATAAGCAAGACTGGTGTGAGCAACAAAAACAGTTTATCTTTTTAAAAACGAACATCAAGAGAATTTTAAAGTCAATTCGCAATGCTTTTGGAAAATGAAACTGCCATAAGACCTCCCACCACACACACAATGCAAACGCAGAATTGTAGGAGATTTCTTCTTATGATAGTTAAATATGCTTGGTACGAGGAAATTTCTTTGATATTATTACTAGTGCATAGTGTAGAAAACATTTCGAAAATAGAATATTAATCTTAGCCAGCATAGACAGTTCGAACTATGCCTACTATAGCTACCATCTAAAAAGTGGGGCGCTACCATAAGTAAATGGCAGGTTCTACAACTAAAACCGTACAGGGTTTCGTATTGTTTCTTCGGATTTCCAACAAATGGTCAGGCTAAGGAACTTCCCATTGCCACATGGAAACGCCTCTGGAAGGACGTCCCGAGAACCTAACCGGATCTCTACCAACACAAGGCCGGGTTACCCCTAACTGGGTAACTACTGACACGAGTATGCCATCTCCCGGTTGTAACCAACCTTTAACCGGGGCTCCAACAACAAATCACAAAGTAAGATATATATATATATATATATATATTTGCGACATCCTCATAAGTTAAGTATCTGGGCTCCATACCATGATACCACTTCTATCCAGAAGGAAATGAACATACCCTAAGGGGCGCTACCCTCAATAACCTTGCCGCATCTTTCCTGTTTTGGCCATTCCGGGGTGTGAGGTTCGACGAAGTCTCGTCCACAAAGCTACGCTTTGTCACAAAGCCATGCTTTGGGTCAACAGATGATCAAAGTAATAATCACAAAGATAAATAATCAAACAAATGATCATATCACAAATGATCAAACAATGATCATCACACAGCAACACTCAGCATGTCACATTACCAAATTTGGAATATATCGCTAATAACCTTCAACTACATAACCTCTGAGCTCGTACGTCTCAGAGAAGGGTGTTAAGCTAAGAGAATAAATTCTCCCCCATCAAACAGAAATGTATTTGAAAGAAATCAGCTTTATATCTCAAAGTGTAATGTCAGACATGTAACCATACAAGTCTGTTCCGGGTTCGAACAGAACCGAAGGCACTTCCAAAGAAGCCTTTGCAATCCGGGTATTCACAATCCCGATCGAACTTCCCATCACTTAGGGAATCTCTATACCGTAGCTACTCGGTGCAGAGACAATCGATAGGTCATCCTATCGTTCTTGCAAATACCCGGTCTTCAACACCGGTCTTCAAATGCTATCCATATACGACGTATCACTATTCGGAATGGGTTATATGACACAAAGGTCTTTTCCCGGCTAACCCGAATAGTGAGCGTAATATTTAAAAATATATGGATAATGGGATTTCAATTAAGTCACAACTTATTACCCAAAACTTTCCTCCAAATGGTTTAAACACATTACCATTTTATTCTTTTAAATAAAAGATTTAATTCACAAAGTTCACTCAGTTTTCACAAAGATTCATTCACAGATTTTCCAAAACAATTTCCATTACGAATTTAATTAATTCTTTAAATCTTTAAATCAAAGATTTAACTCATAACTTTCAAAACAATTTCTTTTCGAATGGGTTAAACAAAACATCATTTTAAATCTGTAAAAATAAACATATTCAATTCATAGCTTTCAAAAAGAATTCATTTATAACTTGGAAAACCATTTTTCAATTCAATCTTGAAATTCCTTTAATTAAACTGGAATTTCATTTCTTATCTGAAAGCTTTTATTCTTTTAAAACAAACAGTTTTCATTTTGGAAATCTGATTCATTTATACGAGTTAAGGTTCTTGGGTTAAATCCAAATTCTCAAAATTTTACTTTTAAAAATGGTTTAAATTCATACAAACACATTTATATCATCTTTAATCAAAATTTCCAAACATGGAATTCAATTCCAAATTCTGAATTCAAATTCAAATTAAATTGTTTAAATTGGAAAACTTTATCAAGTTATTCAAAATAGCTTTTATCTTTGAAAACACCTTTTCAAAAGCTTTAACATTTACCCAAATCCATTTCCAAAATCAATTGAAATTAAAATTTCAATTTCAAAAAACATTAAATTTAATTCATCTGTGACTTAACTTATTTCCACGTGAAATCCATATTTGTGTGTGGAAAAGTGTGGTCCAGGGGTTTTACACAATAGTGCAACATCATTCAATCATCACATATCAGAATACAGAAATATAGTTGATAAGCGGTATAATGATAACGCTTATCTTTTCATTCGCCGATCACAGATCATAGATAATATATTACATTCATCCTAGATAAATAAACTACATTACAGGTCACACACAAATCAGAATATATCACAAAGCATAACATATTAAGGAATATCAAACAATTCAACATCCAATACAATCTAAACATCCATAAATAGGATAAATTTAATTATCTGATTGGTTTAAATCAGATTAATTCCTATGAATAAATTTGCCGGTTATGGTAAATTAATAACCAATTAATTACAAAATATTTAATAAATTATCCTTTAATTAATCATTAATTAACTCTTCATTAATAATTAATCCTCAATTTATTAACTTTAATTAACTACCATGACAAATTAATTACTCCTTAATTTATGATTATTTCTTAATAAATAAATTGAACTTCTTTAAATTTATCCATTATTAATTCTTAATTTAATTTCCTAATTAGTTAACTATTTATCATAAATTCATTAACTTTAATTAGTTACTTTAATTATCATTTGAAAATCTGGTTTACCCTTTCAAAATTTATTTATTGGTACATTGAAATTTTAATGTAAATAAATTTTAAATTCTTGTTTTAAAATTTAATCGTTTAATTAAAGGGTTAATTTAAATTTTATTTTAAACTTTCCTTACTTAATTAAAAAATTAAAAAATTCTAAAACATTGTTAAATAATTTAACTTAACAAAATCTACATTGTTTACTTTGTGAATGAAGTGATTAACTTACTATGTGATTTAAAATTTTAGATTGGGCTTAACCCATTTTAAACACAACCGAGCAAACCAGGGTTTCGCTCGAGAATCAACTCGAGCTTTCTCCGTGCCTCCCCCGAGTTCTTCCTCTTATCCCTCTCATAATTCTTCTGCCCTTTTTCCTCTGTTCAGTTTAAGTTTTAAACTAAAACTACTGCTGGAACGACATTTCTCGAGCACAAAACAAACCCGAGTATACCCACCTTCTACTCGAACGTTTCTTCGAGTTCTCCTCCCAACCCAAACTTACTAACACGCGAATCAACATCGTGCACGTGTACGTCACCGCGGCGCCACTCCGATGGCCATCGTGACCCTCGGCAAGTCGCAAATCTCCAGCAATCTCGAAAGTCCAACTCGAATCGCCTCCATACGTTCGAAATCGAATTTTTTAGCATTTGCTCGAAAAACTGCTGCACCACCTACCATCTAAAACACCTCGCCACCACCTCATAGACCACCAGAAACACTCGCACTCCGTCCACACCACGAAAATCCACCCAGCAACCTTCCACCAGAGCCTCGTGACACTCGATCAGGCGTAGGAGTCGCATTCATCACATTACAGACACGACCAAACTTGAAAACCAAACCCTAAATCGATCTCGTATTCAAATTTCACGCAATGGAAAATTTCTTTGATAATTTTCTCGAAGTCTCTGATGTTCAAGCTTGCTACAAACCAATTTTTAGCATTTATAATTGAATCGATTGTTAGGAATTAGTAAAAGTTCAATTTTTATTCAAATCCAGACTACTCTTAAAATAACCAACTAAAAATCTTCATTTTTGGTTTAAAAATAATGGATTTAAGTATAGATTCAGATTATAATCTTGAATTAATATTTTACAACATTTTATTTTTATCAAATTTTTTTACTTGAAACCTGTAAAATAAAATTACAGTGATGTTTGATAAAGAGATTTTAAATCAACCTTTAAAATCTTATTTTTTTATGTTTAACAACTGGTTTAGTTTAGAATTAAAGCTTATAAAATGTTTTAAGCAAAATAGTTTGAATGTTTGAACAGAAAAATGAAATCTGTAACCACTTTCAAAGAACACAGAGCATATTTGAATCATATGCTGACTGAAGTATATGCAAAACAATAAATAGATGAAGTTTGAACTGTTTTTCAGATAAATTTAAAACTTTCAAAGATTAAGTCTACTCACCTTGAATATATTGATGAACAGTGGCTTGTTTCTCTTTTGAAAAAGAAACAGTTTTTGATCTTCTTCTCTTTTCTCTTTTTTTTCAGTAAATTTGCTTTCAAATTTGAATATAAAGTGATGATCTTTTTCTGTTCTTTGCTAAGATTTTTAAACGAAAACAAAGCAGAGAGATATTCACGTATATAAAGGAGATTGTGTATAGGTGAAGCTATAGGCAAGTACTGGTTTCCTTTGCTCAGCATTTTATATTTTTTTTCTTGACCTAACCATGCTTGCTGATAATGTTAGTGTATGGGCTGAGTTTGAAAGCATTTAATGCTTGCATTAAATGTCCATACTTGTATGTTCACAGCCTATGCTTCTTTGCTCCCTTGTACTTACAGCATATGCTGTTTTGTTTGGTTTGCTAATGAAAACTGTTTTAGTTATTGTAATGACCCTAAAATAAAATAAAATAAAAATATATACATTTAATATATATATATGGGGCATTTTCTGGTTTATATATAAAGGTAAAATAAAATGAAGTTTAATAAAAAGGTTTATAAGTCTTATAATTGTGCCAGAAATAATTAGCATAATATATGTGATTTTTAATTTAAGTGTACAAAGGAGATTTTCAGATTCTCTAAACTTATAAAAAGAAATGAATAAAGGATCACATGCATATGGCATGAACAAAATAGAAACATGAAAATAGCATGCAGTGTTTAAAATGTTCAACTCCCAAAATAACCAATTAAAGTAACCTGATGTGTACATTTCCCATTTAGGACCACACAGGAATGAGATGTATGCATGAACAGCTAAGGGTATTAGGAGAATTACCCATTTTCTTAAACCCTAGAATGGATTTATAAATAACTGCACATGGCCAAAACCATCATTCTCTCGGGATCAAAAACAAAGATAAAAATAAACTAGGAGAAACACTAGCTTGGGGCTTTGGGGGATTTGCTGTTCAAAAGATTAAAGCAGTGAAAGGAAAAACATAATGTGAGTACTTATCCTTTGTATGCAATGGCATTAAGTCCTATTGCAGGCAGCCTAAAATATTATGAGACATTCAAATCTCTGAATTAATTTTGTTATGGGTGATATGGATGTTTGTTTGTGCATTTTTTTTGTTTATTTGGAGTATTAATCTGTAAGTGGGCTTTTGGTGCTAACATGATTGGAGCATTCTTGTTCTATCTTAGTATCATTAAACATGAATATAGATTAAACAGAGGAACATGGGGTTGAATCAGAAAAATATACAAGCAGTTATATCTTTCTGAAATATGAATGAAAGAAAAACTAAATTGGTCACTTGGGAGTTAGTCAATGATTTGCTTACTTCAGGTGGAAGCAAGTATATGCATGGTGCAACTGCACCCTGAGGCCTTTGTGTGTTGGAATAATTTAAACAACCTGGGAGTTTCCTTCACAATGCATACATAGTATTCATATGACAAGGAGTTAAAGACCATAAAATAAATGGGGACAGGGGTTTAAAAAATCTGGGTTATAAATATCCAGATGTGGTGTTAAATTAATCAAGTTAAACTCGTTCATTGATTAGTTGCTGGGTGAAAATTTGGAGTATGAAACTTGGGTTTATTTATCTAGATTTGGGGAGAATAAATCAAGAATTATACATATGTTTATCCTTACTGTTTGCTGTGTATTTGTTTGAATAGATGAATGTGTTTTTTTGTATTACCTTATATGAACCAAAACATGCTAAGTATAAACATCTGTTAAACTAGGAAGGCATTGCAAGATTATGTTTTAAAATTATGAATATGTATACAAAATTGATAAATGCTCATACCAGTGAAAACTGACCCTTTTGGTTGCCCTTGCAATCATCTGGGTGTCTCAAAAATTCTTTGGGGCAGCTAAATGATTTGCTTGCAGGAAATTGAAGTTGGCTTGATGAGTAGAGAAGGCATTGGCTGCTAGTATAAATAAGAGAGAGACTTGTTTTTAAAATTTGCAGATGCATTGTAATGAAATTACTAGGCACATTTTATTTTCTGCAATAGAAGTTACTTTTAGGAAACTTTTTAAGTATTTTGAGTTGAAGATATGTACTTAATCAAAACCTGTTATGAGTGATCATTGATGATGTTTTTGATAACTACTAAATTTATTTTATGAATTTCTGATTTGGAGAAAGTAAGGGGTTAGACATGTCATATACATATGATATGGATACATATATATTTGAACTCTGATTTTCATTGCTTATGTTTTGCCTTATGGAAATTAATAAGCTAAGGGGATTGACTTTTAATGAACACTCAAGAATTTAGTAGAATATTCAAGTAAGATGAATTTGTGCATGGCAGGTAAGTGATACTTGCATATGCACGAATTCTGGAAATTTTGTAAGTAATTGAGTATTTAAGTTTAACATCTGAGAAAACTTGTCAACAATTTTAGACGTCTAAGATCAAATTAGACGTCTGTCATAATAATTTAGACGTCTGAGATTGAATTTAGACGTCTGTCAATAAAATTTTAGATGTCTGAATTTAGTTCAAAATGTTTTCTACTCTCTGTTTAAAATCTAGACACTCTGAGACGTCTGTCATAATAATTTAGACGTCTGAGATTGAATTTAGACGTCTGTCAATAAAATTTTAGATGTCTGAATTTAGTTCAAAATGTTTTCTACTCTCTGTTTAAAATCTAGACACTCTGAGACGTCTGTTATAATAATTTAGACGTCTGAGATTGAATTTAGACGTCTGTCAATAAAATTTTAGATGTCTGAATTTAGTTCAAAATGTTTTCTACTCTCTGTTTAAAATCTAGACACTCCGAGACGTCTGTCATAATAATTTAGACGTCTAAGATCGAATATAGACGTCTGAATTGCTGATTTTGCCTAATTTGTCTATTTTCGAGTAAATTTCCAAGATTTATCGATTTTAGCCGATCCAACTTATTGTTATTAATTATTATCAACTTTGATAACTATCATGAGATCAAGTAAATATTATTCTAGAGTTAAATAGAATTATCTAGGCAAGATAAATAAATATAAGTGTTAGAATTTGTCAAAGAGCACCTATGGCAGTAGAATAAGACTTAGAAAAGAAATAAGTGGCTATGTCAATAGCTTGCATGGTATTTTGATTTCTATTTGATTTAAATTCCCTCTGATAAAAAAAATATAATAATAATAAAGAAACAATTGTATATCATCAAATATACAATTGACTTAGTTTGTTTGTACACTGATATGATTATATTGGTAAAACCAGGGTCTTGGGAAAAATATTTGGATATTATATAAACATTCAAAAATAAAAGAGTTGGGGTTTAGTGGTGAATGCCTCTAGTAAAAAAAATATATTTATGTGAGGGTCACCACATTTGGTATCAGAGCTATGTTTTAAATAACATAGTAAATGTTGTTGTATGCATATGGATGTTTGAATGCATTGTTTGAATTATTGATGTTGAATGCTTTTGTTTTATGACTGAATAAAAAAAATGTATGTACATGTGATACATGCACAGTGTGCACAGAAATAAAAATGAACCAAGTAAAGACACCAAAAATGATAGGGGTAAATAAACTAATGTAAAAATCATATTTATAGCATTATGGTAGGACCAAGGCACCATACAGGTGCAGGATCATCGCGAGAGCCACCTGTGATGAGCATGGAGGATTTTGTGAGAGCTTTAAGGGATGGAATGGCACCAAGGCAAGACAATCCTCATGAAGAACTCTCCAAACTGCTAAAGACATGTACCACTTTGGGAGGAAAGGATTTTGAAGGTACTGAAGGAGCTATAGGTGTTCAAACTTGGATAAGAACTATGGAGAGGGTCTTCACAGATATGCAAATCGATGACCAGAGGAAGAGACAGATAGCTTCAAGTAAATTGAAGGGGGTTGCACTGGATTGGTGGGAAGTTGTAACAGCAGGAAGACAAGAGGATACTATCACTTGGAATGATTTCAAGGACATGCTTGAGGCCAGATTTGTCCCAGCATCTGCCAAGGCCACACTGCTTGAAGACTTTATCAGATTAAGGCAAGGAAGCATGAGTGTGAATGAATACACTCAGAAGTTTGAAGCATTATCCAAGTATGGACTGGTGTTAATAGGGAATGCAGAAGCAAAGAATGCAAGGTACATTCAAGGCTTGAACCCTAGTCTGTCGAGGGCAATGTTGCCATACAAAGACAAAACTTTTGATCAAGTAATTGATCTAACTCTCTCATTTGAGCAACATGACACTGCAAGAGAGAAATTCAGGAATATGAAGCTCAATAAGAAGAAGGGTGGTCAGAACAAAGTGCAACCTTATGACAAGAGAAATGCAAGTAAAGGAGTTAAGAAAGGGGAAGGAGCAATAGCACCTGAAAGCAAGAGATTCACTCATTGTTTTAATTGTGGAAAAGCTGGACATTATAGTAACCAATGCCCTGACCCTAAAATACCTAGAGGAGGCTGTTATAATTGTGGAAAGATGGGTCATCTCAAGAAGGATTGCCCAGAAACTAATAGAGGAACAGCAAGGGTAGGAGCTTTGGCAGCAAGTAACACTGGGAATGTTGGGCAACTTGAAGGTATAATTTTTATTCATACCCAACCAATATCAGTAATATATGACACTGGTGCCTCACATTCACTAATATCCTTGGAAATTGTAAAGAAGCTAACACTTGCTTGTGTTTCTATTGATCAGCCCTTAATTTTACACAGTCCCATAGGGAGTCATTGCATGTTGGGGATGAAGTGCATGGGTCTGAAATTAATTATAGGGGGTTATGAATTTAATTCAGATCTATATACCTTAAATCATCCTGGTATTGGGATTATTTTGGGGGTAGATTGGTTAATGAGAAATAAAGCAATTTTAAATTTAGAAAACCTTACTATTTCTTTGGAAACAAATGAAGGCAAAAGAATTACCATCTTAAGTGAAATAGCAAAGAATACATGTTTTAATAAAATCTGGAGTATTAATGAAGTTCAAAAGGAATTAAAAGTAGAGGAAATCCCAGTAGTAAATGAATATATAGATGTGTTTGGAGAAGTAAAGGGAGTTCCTCAAAACAGACCAGTTGAATTTAAAATAAAATTAATTCCTGGAACAAATCCAATCATTAAGAAGCCTTATAGAATGGGTCCAAAAGAGTTGGTAGAATTAAAACATCAACTAGAAGAATTAGAAGAGAAAGGATTCATAAGATCAAGTAGTTCTAGTTGGGGTTCCCCAGTGCTTTTTGTTAAGAAGCATGATGGAACAATGAGGTTGTGTGTAGACTACAGGGATTTAAACAAGGTAACTATCAAAAATAAGTACCCACTGCCTAGAATAGATGATCTATTCGATCAATTGCATGGAGCTAAAATATTTTCAAGGCTAGACTTAGCCTCTGGATTTCACCAAATGAAAGTTGCAGAGGAAAGCATTGAGTACACAGCCTTTAATACAAGGTATGGCCTTTATGAATTTCTAGTAATGCCATTTGGCTTGACCAATGCTCCCACCTATTTTGTAGACTTGATGAATAGAATTTTTAGAGACTTTTTGGATAAGTTTGTCTTGGTATTTATAGATGACATACTAATTTATTCAAAGTCAGAAAATGATCATGCTATGCACCTACATTTAGTATTATCCAGACTTAGAGAGCATGAATTAAAAGCCAAGTATTCAAAGTGTGCATTTTGGCAACAAGAAGTAAAGTTCTTAGGACACATAATGTCACAGCAGGGAGTAAGTGTAGATCCAAGCAAGGTCATTGCAGTTCAAACATGGAGTAGGCCCAAAACAGTGACTGAGGTGAGGTCATTCTTAGGTTTGGCAGGGTATTATAGGAGGTTCATCAAGGATTTTTCAAGAATAGCCGCACCAATGACCAAATTAACCAAGAAGAACCAACCATATGTGTGGACTGAGCAGTGTGAACAAGCTTTTGAGAAATTGAAGCAAGCATTGGTGGAAGCTCCTGTCCTACAAATCCCAGAAGCAAATGAAGGAATGGTTGTATACACTGATGCTAGTGGATCTGGGTTAGGTGCAGTGCTTATGCAACATGGAAAGGTAGTAGCATATGCATCAAGACAGCTTAAACCCAATGAAACCAAATATGCAACTCATGATCTAGAATTAGCTGCAATAGTGTTTGCACTGAAACTATGGAGGCATTATTTGCTTGGGGCAAAATTTGAATTATTCACAGATCATCAAGCATTGAAATATTTATTTTCTCAAAAAGATTTAAATATGAGGCAAGCAAGGTGGTTGGAGTTTCTACCTGCATATGATTTAGATATATTGTACACTCCTGGAAAAGCTAATAGAGTAGCTGATGCTTTGAGCAGAAATCATGTTAGATTAGCCAGTTTGATGATTGATGAGTTTAAAAATCTTGCAGTGCTTGGGGAGGCAGATATATACAGCAAGGATGCAGTGAATTTTAAAGAACATGGTGATATGGTGGAGTATGGTACACTGGGGATAATCACAGTGAAGTCTAATCTGGTGGAGAAAGTTGGCAGCATGCAAGATCAAGATCAAAGTCTAAAGGAGAAGAGAGAAATGTTATTAAATAACATTGAGTCAGAAAATTTTAAAATAGATTCCCAAGGTTATTTGAGGAAAAATGATAAACTTTGTGTGCCAAACATTGCAGAATTGAAGGAAGAAATCATGAATGAGCATCACAAGACCAGGTACACCATACACCCTGGTGGTACTAAGATGTATCATGATTTAAAAAGAGGCTATTGGTGGCCAGGAATGAAGCAAGCAGTGCCAAGATATGTGGCAAAGTGTTCCACATGCCAACAAATTAAAGCAGACCACCAAAAGCCCTCTGGCATGTTGCAACCTTTGGAGGTACCTCAATGGAAGTGGGAAAGCATTTCTATGGATTTTGTGGATGGTTTACCTAGAACTAAGAAAGGCAATGATAGTATATGGGTAATTGTTGATAGACTAACCAAATCAGCTCACTTTGTCCCTGTCAGGTCAGATAGGAATGCATCTAAGCTTGCACAATTGTTCATTAAAGAAGTGGTGAGGCTACATGGCATACCCAAGACTATTGTAAGTGATAGAGACACTTTGTTCACCTCAAGATTTTGGGAAAGTTTCCAAGAAGCAATGGGAACACAACTTTGTTTAAGCACTGCCTACCATCCTCAAAGTGATGGGCAAACAGAGATAGTGAATAAAATATTAGAAGATTTACTTAGAGCATGTGTGCTTGATTTTGGGGGTAATTGGGAGGATCATATCCACTTGACAGAATTCACTTACAACAATAGCTATCAATCAACAATAGGAATGGCTCCTTTTGAAGCCTTGTATGGGAGACCTTGCATGTCTCCTGCCTGTTGGTTGGAAGCAGGAGAGGGTGTAATGTTGGGGCCAGATCACGTTAAAGAAACTTCCAACATGATTGAATTGATTAGGCATAGAATGAAGGCAGCACAATCAAGACAAAAGTCTTATGCAGATAGAAAAAGGAAGCCAATGGAGTTTGAAGTAGGAGAGCATGTTTTTCTGAAAGTATCACCAATGAAGAAAGTGTTCAGATTTGGAAAATCTGGTAAACTATCACCAAGATTTGTAGGGCCATATGAAATTATGCAGAGAATTGGTGCTATGGCCTACAGACTTAAGTTACCTGAGGAGTTGAGTGGTGTGCATCCTGTATTTCATGTTTCTCAATTGAGAAAATGGGTGCATGATGAAGGAGCAATTCTGGAGTCACCTACTCAAGTTCAAGTCCAGAAAAATCTGGTTTATACAAATGAACCAGTAGGAATAGTTGCCAGGGAAGAGAAAAAGTTGAGGAACAAGGTGATCAAACTGGTGAAAATCCAATGGAGCTTGGACACTAATGATTGTACATGGGAGGTTGAAGACAAAATGAGGGCTAAATACCCCAATTTGTTTACTGGTGGAGAGGTATGTTTAAGCAGCCTAAGATAATTTTTCTAAATATATTTATATATTGTTTGTTTCCATAAAATATGAGTATGGGGTTATGGAGTTAAAACAGGCTATGGGTTAGTGTTTTTAATTGGAGAAAATAGGTGAGATTATGGGGACATAATTCCTTTAAGGGGGAGGGTATGTAATGACCCTAAAATAAAATAAAATAAAAATATATACATTTAATATATATGGGGCATTTTCTGGTTTATATATAAAGGTAAAATAAAATGAAGTTTAATAAAAAGGTTTATAAGTCTTATAATTGTGCCAGAAATAATTAGCATAGTATATGTGATTTTTAATTTAAGTGTACAAAGGAGATTTTCAGATTCTCTAAACTTATAAAAAGAAATGAATAAATGATCACATGCATATGGCATGAACAAAATAGAAACATGAAAATAGCATGCAGTGTTTAAAATGTTCAACTCCCAAAATAACCAATTAAAGTAACCTGATGTGTACATTTCCCATTTAGGACCACACATGAATGAGATGTATGCATGAACAGCTAAGGGTATTAAGAGAATTACCCATTTTCTTAAACCCTAGAATGGATTTATAAATAACTGCACATGGCCAAAACCATCATTCTCTCGGGATCAAAAACAAAGATAAAAATAAACTAGGAGAAACACTAGCTTGGGGCTTTGGGGGATTTGCTGTTCAAAAGATTAAAGCAGTGAAAGGAAAAACATAATGTGAGTACTTATCCTTTGTATGCAATGGCATTAAGTCCTATTGCAGGCAGCCTAAAATATTATGAGACATTCAAATCTCTGAATTAATTTTGTTATGGGTGATATGGATGTTTGTTTGTGCATTTTTTTTGTTTATTTGGAGTATTAATCTGTAAGTGGGCTTTTGGTGCTAACATGATTGGAGCATTCTTGTTCTATCTTAGTATCATTAAACATGAATATAGATTAAACAGAGGAACATGGGGTTGAATCAGAAAAATATACAAGCAGTTATATCTTTCTGAAATATGAATGAAAGAAAAACTAAATTGGTCACTTGGGAGTTAGTCAATGATTTGCTTACTTCAGGTGGAAGCAAGTATATGCATGGTGCAACTGCACCCTGAGGCCTTTGTGTGTTGGAATAATTTAAACAACCTGGGAGTTTCCTTCACAATGCATACATAGTATTCATATGACAAGGAGTTAAAGACCATAAAATAAATGGGGACAGGGGTTTAAAAAATCTGGGTTATAAATATCCAGATGTGGTGTTAAATTAATCAAGTTAAACTCGTTCATTGATTAGTTGCTGGGTGAAAATTTGGAGTATGAAACTTGGGTTTATTTATCTAGATTTGGGGAGAATAAATCAAGAATTATACATATGTTTATCCTTACTGTTTGCTGTGTATTTGTTTGAATAGATGAATGTGTTTTTTTGTATTACCTTATATGAACCAAAACATGCTAAGTATAAACATCTGTTAAACTAGGAAGGCATTGCAAGATTATGTTTTAAAATTATGAATATGTATACAAAATTGATAAATGCTCATACCAGTGAAAACTGACCCTTTTGGTTGCCCTTGCAATCATCTGGGTGTCTCAAAAATTCTTTGGGGCAGCTAAATGATTTGCTTGCAGGAAATTGAAGTTGGCTTGATGAGTAGAGAAGGCATTGGCTGCTAGTATAAATAAGAGAGAGACTTGTTTTTAAAATTTGCAGATGCATTGTAATGAAATTACTAGGCACATTTTATTTTCTGCAATAGAAGTTACTTTTAGGAAACTTTTTAAGTATTTTGAGTTGAAGATATGTACTTAATCAAAACCTGTTATGAGTGATCATTGATGATGTTTTTGATAACTACTAAATTTATTTTATGAATTTCTGATTTGGAGAAAGTAAGGGGTTAGACATGTCATATACATATGATATGGATACATATATATTTGAACTCTGATTTTCATTGCTTATGTTTTGCCTTATGGAAATTAATAAGCTAAGGGGATTGACTTTTAATGAACACTCAAGAATTTAGTAGAATATTCAAGTAAGATGAATTTGTGCATGGCAGGTAAGTGATACTTGCATATGCACGAATTCTGGAAATTTTGTAAGTAATTGAGTATTTAAGTTTAACATCTGAGAAAACTTGTCAACAATTTTAGACGTCTAAGATCAAATTAGACGTCTGTCATAATAATTTAGACGTCTGAGATTGAATTTAGACGTCTGTCAATAAAATTTTAGATGTCTGAATTTAGTTCAAAATGTTTTCTACTCTCTGTTTAAAATCTAGACACTCTGAGACGTCTGTCATAATAATTTAGACGTCTGAGATTGAATTTAGACGTCTGTCAATAAAATTTTAGATATCTGAATTTAGTTCAAAATGTTTTCTACTCTCTGTTTAAAATCTAGACACTCTGAGACGTCTGTTATAATAATTTAGACGTCTGAGATTGAATTTAGACGTCTGTCAATAAAATTTTAGATGTCTGAATTTAGTTCAAAATGTTTTCTACTCTCTGTTTAAAATCTAGACACTCCGAGACGTCTGTCATAATAATTTAGACGTCTAAGATCGAATATAGACGTCTGAATTGCTGATTTTGCCTAATTTGTCTATTTTCGAGTAAATTTCCAAGATTTATCGATTTTAGCCGATCCAACTTATTGTTATTAATTATTATCAACTTTGATAACTATCATGAGATCAAGTAAATATTATTCTAGAGTTAAATAGAATTATCTAGGCAAGATAAATAAATATAAGTGTTAGAATTTGTCAAAGAGCACCTATGGCAGTAGAATAAGACTTAGAAAAGAAATAAGTGGCTATGTCAATAGCTTGCATGGTATTTTGATTTCTATTTGATTTAAATTCCCTCTGATAAAAAAAATATAATAATAATAAAGAAACAATTGTATATCATCAAATATACAATTGACTTAGTTTGTTTGTACACTGATATGATTATATTGGTAAAACCAGGGTCTTGGGAAAAATATTTGGATATTATATAAACATTCAAAAATAAAAGAGTTGGGGTTTAGTGGTGAATGCCTCTAGTAAAAAAAAAATTTATGTGAGGGTCACCACAGTTATTAACATTTTATAACTATGTGATTTTATTACAAAGTTTGTTTTAGTTCTATTTAAAGGTTTTAACTATAAACATTATATTTGTTCATATTCTATTTTATATAACTAAAATTTGTTTCAAATATTTGTTCGAAACAAACACTTACTCGTTTCGGGGAAACTCGTATCTAATTACCGATAAATATTGAAAAATTTATTTAAAAATAAATTTAATTATCAATTCAAAATTAATTAAAATTCGGGATCGTTACCGTAAAGATACTCCATTTTGTTTAGGATGTATGAATTATCTATTGAGTTTTATCTAAGACTGTTGAGTAAATGGTATACTTAGTAGTTATTTGACATTCTATGTGATTAAAGCTGTCTTAACCCGAACAAACTACTTGTTTTGTTTGCTATGGATGGATGATTGATTTGTATTGATTTCATACGATGATTGTATGCTGTTGTTGCAAGTGATTATTGTTTATATTGATTTGTTTGTTAGTGGTTGAAACAACTTTAAATATTTCATTTTATGTAATTATTAACTCTTTTAGATTATATATGTGAAATACAGGTTATGGAAGCAATTGCTACTGCTTTTGGTTTCATAATTAAGCGTTGTTTGCCCGACAAATAGGTACGCTCTCGGATTACGGTTTTCTAGCGATATTATATTGTTTTCCCGCTGTTGGGATATATAGTGTTTTTAAATATATGATGTATATTGATTATTTTGATATTATATTTTCTCCTGAGCCTCTCCGTAAAAAGGAGACTCTGCCGAAATTTTTGGAAAATTTTGGACTTAGAAAATTTTATGAAATGTTTTCCAAACTTTATTAACTTGCGTATAAAAGCAATTAATGGTTATAAATTGATATCTTTTATTTAAATTAATTAATTTTGTAAATTTATTTGTTTATAAAGTTAATATTTTGAATAAGATATATCGATTCTTAATTCCTTTTCTTCCCTACTTTTTCCTTTTCGGGGACGAAAAGTTTTGAGCGGGGAGAGTGTAACAACCCATAAATTTTCGATAATTTAATTTATTAATTTAATAAGATTTTGTAATGTAATATTGGAAGGAATAAAAAGTTGTAATGTAATAATGAAATGAATACTAAAATGAAATGTAACAAGGTTAATTAAAGCTAATTTTTGATAAACTGAATTAAATTACAATAAATTGAAATAATGTAAATGCTATAACTTGGTTAAAAATTTAATATAAGGAAATGAATGTAAATATTGAATTTATGAATAAAAGAAAATATAATGAATGGTAATGAATAAAACAGTGTTATGTAAGCAATTGTAACATTTGTTTGTTAATAATAACTTGTTGGTGTAATTAAAAGTTAATGGTAACAATTATTATATTACCTATTTATTTAGCCTGTTAATTTAAATTGGAAATAAATTTCAATAAATATAAATTAAATATTATGTTAATGTAAATTAATTTAATATTTGGAAATAATGTTAATTTTATTCATAACATGACAATTGGTTGAATAAAAAGAATGAAAATCAAGATTAATTAATTTATTTGAATTCAAATAATAATAATTGGATTAATTATAAATAAATGAAATTAAATATTTAAATGTTACATTAATGGAGATTAAGATGAAATTTGAGAATATTAATGTAATAGATTATGAACCAATGTTAATTTCATCCATTTGATAATAATGGATTGAATAATAGGATGAAAGGTCAATTAAATGGGATTATCGAAAAATTTAATTTATAATTTCTGAATTTAATGAAATTGAAATTTAACACTGAAATTGATAAATTAACCAACTTTAAATTGACATCTAAATTTGTTTAAATTATTGTAAATGGTTAAGAAATAAAAAATGGTAGAAGTTGTAAATTTTTAAATTTAAACTGAAAAGTGATTTAATTAATTAATTATTAATTAATTTAATTAATTGAAATATAGCCATTTTGGCCAATGACTCGGATTTCGATGAAACCACTTTCATCAGATCCATAACGGTGAATTATTATAGAATTTCAAGTTTCGAAACGATCGGACTTGTCGTTTGATCGTACGGGCTCGAAACGCCTTGAAATCAATTTGAATTAAGCTGATTTTAATATAAATTCTTCATACGATGGAGTTTGGGCTTGAAACCAATTCCATTGATTTTAAAATTATCGAAAGCATCTATTTTGATATATGGGTTGATCCAATTTTGTTCCGGAGACAGAACGGGCTTTTCGGGTCATTTACCGTTCAACTTTCAATCCAAATCAATCTGGTCCATTCTAATTTCATCTTTTGTCTATAAATAGCTCGTTATAAACCCTAGCAACTTCTTATTCTCATTTGTCTATACGTACATCTCCTTCCCATCTCCTCTTTTAAATGACAGACAAACAAATTCTAGATCCAATTGCAAATCAAATTCAAATCCAAAAATTCAAACTCCTCCAATCCAAACAAATTATATACCAATTCAAAGCTCTCGACGAGCGTAATCCACTGCAATGATTCATTTTCCAATTCGAACTACTGTTTGTCCAAAAATCGAGGTTGAACCTCAGCCATTCATTTTAGGGCTTTGGCGATCCAACGGTGGATCGTCGCCCGATCGACAATCAGGAAGCGTTGTTGGGAAGAGGAGGAAAAGCAGCTCCCGTTCATACCCATCGTTCATCTCGAATTTGAGTGTATTCGCCAGAAATGGCAACTTAGGTCACGGCGGCATCATGTTGATGGTGGCGGTTCTGGGGGAGTGGAGGCCGCGCGACCTGGGTGGCGAGGCGTCTCGTGATAGGGGACTCGGCTGGGTGGTCAGATCCAGGCGATGATAGCCGGAGGCAGCGGCGTTGGGGAGAATTGGTGGCGGCTAGGTGATCTATCGCGTGCGTATTCCTTAAGCAACTATGGCTCGTAACAGCTTGTGGTGGCATGGCATTAACGTGTGGTAACCTAATTTTATTTTATTTTAATTTATTTTTGAAATTTCAAACTTCTAACATCAATAACTTCTGCATACGAGGTCCAATTTACGCGCGGTTTTATCTGCTAGGATCGTATTGATTTTCCGGACATTTTAACTCTGGTTTGGACAAATTCAGAGACCGTTCAAATTTTGGGCTTATTTTGAATTTAAATTCGATTTAAATTCAAAGGTGAGTATTTCAACCCACTCACTACTTCTAAAATTTCTTATGTTTGTTTAATTTAATTTATGATGTGATTAGAAATTTATTTATGACCGTTTGGTATATTTTAAATCATCATCTTAGTTAATTTGAATTTATTTGCATTAAATTGTTATTTAATTTATTATTGAATATAAATTGCCAGTTTAATACCCGTTATTGATTATCGGTTCTATATTGTTATTTATTGATTGAGTTGGAAGATGATTGTGATGGATGTTGAGTGTTGATGTTGGTTGAATGGATGTTGTATTTTATACCGCTATAAATTGCAAGTTCGTTATGGATTTTTATTTATTTCGGGATTGCGGTTTGAAATGATATACAACCGTAAAATGTTTAAATTGTGGATTGAAATGATAAATATCCGTATCACTTGACCCTAGGGTAGAGAATTATATACGGACACCGGATTGGTTAAATTAAATGATTTTAAAATCCTCGATTTTTGAATGTAATTAAATGATATTTTGAAATGGAAATTTGATTTATATAAATTGAAGTATTATTGAAAAATCAAGTTTGTGTTGAAATTCGAATTGGTTTGAAGGGGAATTTCTTTAAGAAAATAAATTCGAAGTTTAAAGTTAAACTTTTATGTATAAATGAAATTCTATCGAAATTGAGTTATTGAATTTGTTTGAAAATAACTTTGAAATATTTTTGAAACGATATGAAATTCGATAGTTTATTGAAATTTGGTTTGTCGATTTGGAAATTTGAAATGGTCCAAATATATTGAAATGAAATGAATAGTTTAATTTGATATTAATTTCAAACTCATATTTCAATATAAATTGTTTTAAAGATATATTATTTAAAATTTCTAATTATTAAGATTTGCAAATTTATTAAACTATTTAACCAATATTAACTATATAAATTATTTTAATCTATTTTAAACCAATTCAATTTATTTTAAACAAATTAAACCATTTTAATTTAATTTAAATACGATTAATCTATTTTAAAGTTATTTAATCTAGATTTAATCTATTTAACTATCTTAAATCAATTTAAAATATTTTTACCTATACTTTAATTATTCTAGAGCATTTTAACTATTTATAACTATTTAAACAAATTTTTGAATTTCCAAACCAAGTAAAGTGAAAGTGTTTAAATTTAATTCATTGTTTAAAAAGAAAATAAGGCCAAATGGTGTTATAACCTAAGTTGGAATTTAAATGTATAATGAATTGAATGATGATTTTTTTGAAGTAAGAATTTAACCTGTTTTGGAACTATGATTTTGGAAGAAATTATGATTTTGGAAACGATGTGATTTGGAAGCGACATGGTTTTTGAGAAAACGATATTTTGATATAAAAGGTGAATTTGACATTGAAAGGAAGTATAATTATCGAATTGTGATTTCAAATGTGATATGATTTCAAACGTGAATATGATTTCGAAAGTAAGTAATGATTTCGAAAGTGATATGGTTTGAATTGAATATGATATTTTGATATCAATTATGAAACAATTTTTGAAATGTAAAACAACCATCCGGTTCGTAATAAGCGATTGGTTGTTAAAGAGATCGGGATCAGATGTTGTCATACTATCTGCCAATACCGAAAATGTAACGCCCCACTCTGAGACCCACTGTAACAAAGAGTATTACGGGAGTAATACTGTCTGTTAAACCGGAGAATAGAGTATAGTGGAAGCGACCATTTGTAATCAAGCTATAACTATCTACTGAATACGTCGAAAGGATGGTATCTATATTTTTTTTTCAAGTGGTTCGACATATTTGGTAAATACTTATAACAAAATTACAAATGGCTAAAGATCTATCAGGACAAAGCATAATAATAAATGATAAAACATCACAGAACAGAATCACATAACAGATATAAAATCCCAGAACAATACATCGTCAATACAGATCCAAATACTATAAGTGGGTACAAAGCCACTGCCCACACATGTGGGTCAAAATATGTACATATCAAAGTCTGAATAATAACAGAGTAGCGGAATAGTGGACAAATAAAAGCGCTATCTATCAGCATAGCAGATAATGTCCAAGCGGAAGCACAGAAGCTAAGTCCAGAGACCTAACCTGAAACAACTCGGTCTGACCTGAGCGAAAACACTCGGGTCAGGCTAGCTAAACAATCAGTAATAACTGAGATATATAATAATGCGATACATAAATAAAACAATACTTATCCAAAGAGAAGTATATTATGAACCACATGAATATAATGACGATCCCTAATCATCAATAAACAATAAAAATCTCCAAAGAGAAATCAACACCAAAGTGTAGAATAAATGAAATCGCCTCATATCATCGGCGTAGCCAAAGCTATAAAAAGATGCCCATAGGCAATAATCCCAAGAGTGACTAGAGTCTGTAATCAATGCCCAAGCAAAGATCGATGCTCCAAGAAGCAATGGGGATATACTGAAAAGTCAAAGAAATCCAACACTGAAAAGTAGTGTCCAGAGACATTGTGAATCCACAAGGTAATCGCACTTACATCATATGGTTCCATAGAACCAACACCGAATGGCGGTACTCGAATGGATATAAAAATCATCAAATAATACCAATATTGCACGTGCACCGACCAGAGTCATTGTTGCCAAGTACTGTAGAGTTGTGATCGATCACTCGCACAGATGCGGAACGCGCGAGATGGCAAGATCCTTCCCAGAAGGATAAAGGACCAGAGGCGCATGCCGAAAAATAAACTGCTCCATAGAGCAGGTGTCCAGTGACGGTTGTCCAGAGGCGTGGTGACCCAGAGGTCCAGTACTGGCCGCCCAGAGGCTAATGTGTCACTAACTTCTTGGAGAGGAACCCGTAAAGTGTTAACAATGAGTCCCATACCCCACGTTCGCACTAAACGGTTTACTAACCAATAGCAAGCTAACACTCCAAACAATAAAAAGTCCACCTCGTATCATCGGTAAACTAGACCAAAAGGTCAAAACGATCAATCGAATAGGTCGGGGATTAACCGGAAAGGAAATACACACGGTTCCATAGGCTGGAGATTTCCTAACCATTTAAGCACCTTTCCACTTCGCTCGACGTGCTAAAAAGTGAGTGTGAGATTTTTATTATAGAAAATAATGGTGCGAAACGGATTTATAATTGATTTTGAAATCACTTTAAAACGGCTTTTGAAAACTCTCCTATTATGGAGTAATTAATTTAATACTTAAAAATAATATTATATAATAATTTCTAAAGCCATTTAGGAGTGAAAAATCCTTTGAAAATAATTCATAAAACCCGTGTACGAAATCTAGAGACAAATCTCAAAGAAATCAATAAAACCAGAAAATCACTGAAAATATTCTAAGTGTTGGAAAATAGTCCAAAAATGACGCGAATCCAAGTTCGGAAAATTATTCGGACTAGCAAACTGTATCCGAATGGCATGAAAATTAGTAGACATATAGTCCAACATCCTTGCTCCAAACTGCAAAAAGAATCGATAAATTCCGACTTGAAACGAAGAAACGGCGTCGTCTCAAAGTCGGACAAAAATCATAAAACTTTACTGTGTCAAAACAGTGTAAAGGTCCCACTTCGACGACATGGTCGAAGGGTCACATGAACTCAGATCTTGATGTAAATTTGCAGGAGCGTAGTAAAGTACTCCTACTTTGATATGCAACAAGAATCGTTTGGTTTTGACTTGAAACGAAGAAACGACAATGTTTCAAAGTTGGTCCGACGATAACTGAAAATGATCACTATTGTAAAACAGTTTCTGGGTGCTACTTCGGCAATAGAAACGTAGTATCTAATGCACCCAGATCTAAACCAAACTTTGCATGGTTAAAGATCTCGATCTCATCTTTTTAACGAGACCAAAAACAATGAAATCCGACAAAGGACGAGCCCGGGATGGCGTCGCAAAGTTGGGGTTCTACGCTGAAAACAACGGGAGAAAAGAGACTAAGGCCTATAGCTATGCACTAACTGGCCAGAGATGAAAAACCACAATTTTGGCATAGTAAACTTCAAATTCTGGCAAAATGAATAAAATGAAAGTTGTATCTTAGTTTCTAAGCTTTCCGGAATGACCAAGATCGTTAAATTCCGACAAGAGATGAAAATTCTATGACTAAAACAATTCTCAGATCTAAATTTTATATCACTATCGTTGTGCTCTCGGGACAGTGGTAAGAATGCACAGTTTTGACCAAATTAACTTCGAAATTTCATGAAACACAAAACATGAAAGTTTTAGCTCTAAATCTAAGATTTCTAGAACATCCAAAATTATTAGATTTGGATAAGAAACGAGTAACATATGGCCAAATCAATTTCAGGTTTTTATTTTATCAACCCTGTAGTTTGTTGTCAGGTCAGCGACAAACAAGCATGATTTTGACCATTCAAACCTCAAAATTAGGCAAAGCACAAAATATAAAAGTTATAGGATACAGAATAAGCTTTCCAGAACTTCAAGAAAATCTTAATTCCGATTTAAGATGAATGAGATATGCCTAATTTACTAACAGCAATAAACTAATTATAATTTCAGCTAGCATATATTACAAGTACCTTATGTGCACACCCCAAAATGAAAGCAAAGATGATCAAAGAGCTATGATTCACATGTTACATAATAAAACATGTGTTACTAACTGATTACCAAAATCAAAAGATGATTAAACACATATTAGAAGAGGTTTTTAGCAATATACCTCTCTTGAAAGCAACAAAGACTATTATAGCATCAACCCAAGTTAGCAAAAGATGATTAGGAGGCTATAAGATCAAAAAAACACATAAAACATGTGTTACCAAATACATTTCAGAAATGGGAAAGATATAAAAAATGGATTTGAGGTGGGTATTTGCATAGAATGACTTGCATAAGCTAAAATTAGAAGGAGATGAAGATAGAGGCCATTTTTGTTATGAAAGCTTTAGGAAATGATTAAGGTTTTGATTAGGGTTGAATGAATGAGGTTATGAGAGTATGAGATAATTTATAGAGGAGGTTTAGGGTGGGTTATTGGGTTAGGTTTTGTAACCCAATAAGAAGAGAGTTATTTACATGTTTCCAAAAATTAGTCTAAGTGTTCATATATGTTTATAAAACTCAATTTTTTCTTATCCAAACCTATTTTAAAATCTCTCCTCAAATATTTAACTTTCCAAAAATAACATTTTATCCTCATTTTAAAATCCCATATTTCCCATTTAATTAAAATAGCCTTTTCAAATAATAAATTTTATTATTCCAAATCCTTTTATGCTTCCTTAAAATAAATAAATAAACCTAACTTTTATTTATTAATTGGTAATGCAAATCCCGGGTTGTTACAGACTCCCCCCCTTACGAAAATTGCGTCCCTGCAATTCCTTAAGATAGATGTCGTCTATAGCGTCAAATCCACAAAAGAAGTGATAGAGATAATATAGAGAATTCTCACCTACAGAAGAAGATGGGAGAAAGCCAAGATAAGAGCGTTTGATGGATTCTCTAGTCTCCCAAGTGCAGTCCTTAGGATTCGGTGACCATTGAATCTTCACGAGTGGAACCTCTTTGTTGCGAAGGCGTCTAACCTCCGAATCAAGCACACGAAAAGGTGCTGCTCCAAAGATAAATCAGGTAAGATCTCTAAATCAGGCACGGCATGTGGCTCAATGAAAGAATCAGGATCGCGGACACACATGCGAAGCTGGGAAACATGGAACACGTCGTGTATTCCAGAGAAGTGAGCAGGTAGATCCACACGATAAGCAACGGGGCCAATGCGTTCCGTAATAAGAAATGGTCCAACATAGCGAGGAGCCAACTTCCTGGTAGAGCTGAAACGCACAACCCCCTTCATGGGAGAGACCCGAATAAAGACAGAATCGCCAATGGAGAACTCAAGAGGCTTCCTACGGTTGTCCATGTAGGATTTCTGGCGGTTCTACGCCTCTTTCATTCTCTGACGAATAAGAATAATCTTCTCCGAAGATTCCCGAACTGAATCTGGACCAAGAAGGAGCTTCTCGCCCGATTCTAACCAACACGCAAGAGAACAACATGGCCTTCCGTAAAGAGCCTCGAAAGGAGCCATGCCAATACTAGACTGAAAGCTGTTGTTGTAGGAGAACTCTACAAGCGGTAAGTGATCCTCCCAACTACCTCCGAAATCCAGAATACAACAGCGCAAAAGATCCTCTAAAACACGATTCACCCTCTCCGTCTGACCGTCGGTCTGAGGATGATAAGCAGTCGAGAGATTCAGCTTTGAGCCCAAAGCTGACTGTAGGCACTTCCAGAAGTGACTAGTAAAGATAGTGTCTCGATCACAGCCGATAGAGCTAGGAATACCATGAAGTCGAACGACTTCCTTCACATATAGCTTGGCAAGCTGAGGAGCAGTCCGAGTGGACTTAATAGGAATGAAATGAGCTGATTTGGTCAAGCGATCGACTATGACCCAAATAGATGTATGGCCTGACCTCGATCGAGGCATACCGTCAATAAAATCCATGGATATCTGATCCCATTTCTACAATGGAATCTGTAGCGGCTGAAGAAGACCAGATGGACGCTGATGCTCAGCTTTGATCTGTTGACAAGTCATGCAACGGCTTACATAACTTGCAACATCACTCTTCAATCCTTCCCAATAATATACCCGACACATATTGGCATACATCTTGCTCGAGCCGGGATGGATGGTGTACTTAGAGCGATGAAACTCGTCCAGAATGTCATGCCTAAGTGATAAATCAGATGGTACCAAAATACGGTTCTTCCTACGAAGACACCGATGAGAATCAATAGAATAATCCAGCAATGTCTCATCACTGGATCCCGACTCAAGGAGATGAATATATCGCAACAAGTCTGGATCCTACCGCTGAGCATGGGCAATGCGATCCAATAGAATAGGTCGAGCTTCCATGCTGAATAACAAGATCTGAGGATCAGAAGACGGAGCTCGATTTCGAATATCACACATAGAAAGAGTCTCAAAAATATCCCACTCGGCTATCATCATAGAAACTACTGCCGAGTGTTTGCGACTGAGTGCATCAGCCACACGATTATCCTTGCCAGGGGTATACTGAATGTCTAAGTCATATGAGGCGAGAAACTCAAGCCATCGCTGCTGCCTTATATTGAGATCCTTCTGACTGAATAAATACTTCAGAGACTTGTGATCGGTGTAAAGAGTGAAGCGTTCGCCTAATAGAAAGTGACGCCACGTCTTCAAAGCAAAGACGATAGCTGCCAACTCAAGATCATGAGTCGGATAGCAAACCTCATTCGGACGTAGCTGCCTAGAAGCATAAGCAACTACCCGATCTTTCTGCATAAGCACAGCACCGAGGCCGCTACCACAAGCGTCGGTGTAAACAACAAGATCCTGGTTACTCTCAAGAACTACAAGGATAGGAGCATGAGTGAGGAGTTCCTTCAATCGCTGGAAAGAAACTTCACACTTATCAGACCAAATAAAGCGAACCCCCTTACGAGTTAGAGTCGTGAGGGGAAGTGCAACATGAGAGAAATCCTTGATAAATCGACGGTAATTACCCGCCAGCCCAAGGAAGCTGCGAATATCATGAACGTTCTCGGGCTGCTTCCAATTCTGAATAGCTTCGATCTTGGCAGGATCGACGGAAATACCCTCAGATGATACAATATGGCCCAAGAACCTGACCTTGCTCTCCTAAAAATGGCACTTGGAGAGCTTGGCCTTAAGCTGATGCTGACGAAGAGTATCCAAGATGATCCGCAAATGATGAGCATGCTCTGCCTCGGATCTAGAATAAATAAGAATATCGTCGATGAAAACCAGAACGAATCTATCGATGTATTCCCGGAATACTCGATTCATAAGATCGACAAAGAAAGCTGGAGCGTTCGTCAAGCCGAACGGCATGAACAACCACTCAAAAGAACCATAACGAGTGCGAAATGCTGTAAGAGGAATGCTGTCTTTGGCGACTCGTAGCTGATGGAATCCGGTGGCAAGGTCGAGCTGAGAGAAGACCTTCGCACCGCTCAACTGATCAAACATATCGTCTATCCGTGGCAATGGATAACGATTTCTGATGGTCAACTCATTAAGCTTGCGATAGTCAATGCAAAGCCTAAGAGAGCCATCGGGCTTCTTAACGAAGACCACAGCAGCACCTCATGGCGAAGAACTGGACCGAATGAACTGCTTCGCCTCAAGCTCCACTAACTGCTTCCTAAGTTCCTCATTCTCTTTTGTAGACATCCTCGTGGGAGGACGCCCAACTGGGTGGGAGCCTGGAATGAGATCGATGCGGAACTCAATAGCTCGCTTCGGCGGTAAACTAGATACTGGCTCGAAGATATCGAGGAAATCCCGAACAACTGGAATACGAGATATGTCTTCCTCATCATCTCGTGAATCAAGAGAGAATAAAGTAACATCAGAAAGCCCAACATCTTGAAGAACAATAGCAAACGGAGAGGACGAGTCAAGGTGATGAATGAATAATATCCGCTCCAAACAAATAATTTTGGCGTCGTGCTGAACGAGCCAATCCATGCCAAGAATCATATCAAAGCCCAAATACTCCATAACGTGGAGATTTGCACGGAAAGAAAAGCCACAAAGATCAATATCTATATTCTCACAAAGCAAGCTAAGGGTCGTGGATCCACTAATGGGATTCACAATCCTTAATGAGGAAACCATACAAGTAACATCCAAAGATAAAGTATCAACTAGTTCCTTTGATACGAATGAGTGAGAGGCACCCGTATCAAAGAGAACTCTACAAGATCTACCATGAAATAAAATAGAGCCTTCAAGAACGGAAGGATGTGTACCTTTAGGCTGAGCAGAAGTGGTAGGAGCCTTGGCAGCATTAAGCCTGCCAGGCTTGGCACTAGCTGGAGCAATAGGACAAGTGGTGATCCTGTGTCCCTCCTTCTTACAGAAGGTGCAATAGAGAGGTTTGGGACACTCTCGAATAAAGTGATCTGGAGAACCGCAGTTGAAGCATTTCTTCGGAGGATGGGTTCCACTAGGCTGAGCAGGAGTCTGGGACTGAGGACGAGTCTGAGGCTGAGTCTGAACAGTGGAACTGCTAGTCTTCTTCTTCTTATGCTGAAAAGAAGAGCCAGACTTGCCAGGAGGAAACCTCTTCTTGGTGGGGTTTGTGGAACCCCCACCGCCATCATCACTATGCTCCATCTCGACTGACTCAAGATGTAGAGCTGCATCGACTAGCTTCTCGAATGAGAGCTCAAGCTGTAGCATAAGCTGCCTCTTCAGATATTTCTTCAAGCCCTCAACAAATTTGAGGTTCCTCTTATAAGGAGTAGCAATAAACTCAAGGCCGTACTTGGACATGGCCTCGAAGGAAGAGACATAATCGGATACGGAGGACTTCCCCTGCTTGAGATCAAGAAAGCGGCGAGCAAGGGAGTTCTTCTCTGACTCTGGGATGAATTTGAGCTCAAATCTCTCACGAAATTGAGCCCAAGTAAGCAAGGTCTCATCGATCTCGGTAATAAGGAGTTCGTACCAATCCAGGGCACGAGTCTAAAGCTGACTAGAAGCAATAAGAACACGGTCATGATCCGGGATATCCATACGAGTGAAAATGCGCTCGCATATCCGAATCCAAGCCTGGACCTCTAAGACATTCTCGGAGCCACTGAACGGCTTCCCTCCGAGATGGGTAAAATCACTACAAAGACGCACAAAAGCAGACTTGCGTGGAGCATCAGCAACTGGGGCTGGAGACTGAGAATGAGACTGGGAATTCCGAACCAGCTCCATGATCTGGTCGGTGGTCATGAACACGCCCTCTGGATGAGTGTTGCTGGACTGCCTAGCAGCACTGGTCTGACGTGTGGTTCTCCCTCTTCCCCTTCCAGACATACTGAAAGTCAAACGGGAATTAGAGTTAGACATGATTCAATGATAGATAATTAATTAAGGAATACTACGGAATATAACGGATTCCTATACATATTCCTAACTTATCTATCAATAAACATAAGGAAGGGATTTGATTTAATTCGGATCTAATTAAAATGTATTGTACTAAGTGTATCTGTTCTGTGTTTATTATGCTTATTCCTGAAACCAGGCTCTGATACCAAGCTGTAACGCCCCACTCTGAGACCCACTGTAACAAAGAGTATTACGGGAGTAATACTGTCTGTTAAAGCGGAGAATAGAGTATAGTGGAAGCGACCATTTGTAATCAAGCTATAACTATCTACTGAATACGTCGAAAGGATGGTATCTATATTTTTTTTTCAAGTGGTTCGACATATTTGGTAAATACTTATAACAAAATTACAAATGGCTAAAGATCTATCAGGACAAAGCATAATAATAAATGATAAAACATCACAGAACAGAATCACATAACAGATATAAAATCCTAGAACAATACATCGTCAATACAGATCCAAATACTATAAGTGGGTACAAAGCCACTGCCCACACATGTGGGTCAAAATATGTACATATCAAAGTCTGAATAATAACAGAGTAGCGGAATAGTGGACAAATAAAAGCGCTATCTATCAGCATAGCAGATAATGTCCAAGCGGAAGCATAGAAGCTAAGTCCAGAGACCTAACCTGAAACAACTCGGTCTGACCCGAGCGAAAACACTCGGGTCAGGCTAGCTAAACAATCAGTAATAACTGAGATATATAATAATGCGGTACATAAATAAAACAATACTTATCCAAAGAGAAGTATATTATGAACCACATGAATATAATGACGATCCCTAATCATCAATAAACAATAAAAATCTCCAAAGAGAAATCAACACCAAAGTGTAGAATAAATAAAATCGCCTCATATCATCGGCGTAGCCAAAGCTATAAAAAGATGCCCATAGGCAATAATCCCAAGAGTGACCAGAGTCTGTAATCAATGCCTAAGCAAAGATCGATGCTCCAAAGAGCAATGGGGATATACTGAAAAGTTAATGAAATCCAACACTGAAAAGAAGTGTCCAGAGACACTGTGAATCCACAAGGTAATCGCACTTACATCGTATGGTTCCATAGAACCAACACCGAATGGCGGTACTCGAATGGATATAAAAATCATCAAATAATACCAATATTGCACGTGCACCGACCAGAGTCGTTGTTGCCAAGTACTGTAGAGTTGTGATCGATCACTCGCACAGATGCGGAACGCGCGAGACGGCAAGATCCTTCCCAGAAGGATAAAGGCCCAGAGGCGCATGCCGAAAAATAAACTGCTCCATAGAGCATGTGTCCAGAGACGGTTGCCCAGAGGCGTGGTGACCCAGAGGTCCAGTACTGGCCGCCCAGAGGCTAATGTGTCACTAACTTCTTGGAGAGGAACCCGTAAAGTGTTAACAATGAGTCCCATACCCCACGTTCGCACTAAACGGTTTACTAACCAATAGCAAGCTCACACTCCAAACAATAAAAAGTCCACCTCGTATCATCGGTAAACTAGACCCAAAGGTCAAAACGATCAATCGAATAGGTCGGGGATTAACCGGAAAGGAAATGCATACGGTTCCATAGGCCGGAGATTTTCTAACCGTTTAAGCACCTTTCCACTTCGCTCGACGTGCTAAAAAGTGAGTGTGAGATTTTTATTATAGAAAATAATGGTGCGAAACGGATTTATAATTGATTTTGAAATCACTTTAAAACGGCTTTTGAAAACTCTCCTATTATGGAGTAATTAATTTAATAATTAAAAATAATATTATATAATAATTTCTAAAGCCATTTAGGAGTGAAAAATCCTTTGAAAATAATTCATAAAACCCGTGTACGAAATCTAGAGACAAATCTCAAAGAAATCAATAAAACCAGAAAATCACTGAAAATATTCTAAGTGTTGGAAAATAGTCCAAAAATGACGCGAACCCAAGTTCGGAAAATTATTCGGACTAGCAAACTGAATCCGAATGGCATGAAAATTTGTAGACATATAGTCCAACATCCCTGCTCCAAACTGCAAAAATAATCGGGAAATTCCGACTTGAAACGAAGAAACGGCGTCGTCTCAAAGTCGGACAAAAATCATAAAACTTTACTGTGTCAAAACAGTGTAAAGGTCCCACTTCGACGACATGGTCGAAGGGTCACATGAACTCAGATCTTGATGAAAATTTGCAGGAGCATAGTAAAGCAATCCTACTTTGATATGCAATAAGAATCGTTCGGTTTTGACTTGAAACGAAGAAACGACAATGTTTCAAAGTTGGTCCGACGATAACTGAAAATGATCACTATTGTAAAACAGTTTCTGGGTGCTACTTCGGCAATAGAAACGAAGTATCTAATGCACCCAGATCTAAACTAAACTTTGCATGGTTAAAGATCTCGATTTCATCTTTTCAACGAGACTAAAAAAGATGAAATCCGACAAAGGAGGAGCCCGGGATGGCGTCGCAAAGTCGGGGTTCTACGTTGAAAACAACGGGAGAAAAGAGACTAAGGCCTATAGCTATGCACTAACTGGCCAGAGATGAAAAACCACAATTTTGGCATAGTAAACTTCAAATTCTGGCAAAATGAATAACATGAAAGTTGTATCTTAGTTTCTAAGCTTTCCGGAAAGACCAAGATCGTCAAATTCCGACAAGAGATGAAAATTCTATGACTAAAACAATTCTCAGATCTAAATTTTATATCACTATCGTTGTGCTCTCGGGACAGTGGTAAGAATGCACAGTTTTGACCAAATTAACTTCGAAATTTCATGAAACTCAAAACATGAAAGTTTTAGCTCTAAATCTAAGCTTTCCAGGACATCCAAAATTATTAGATTTGGATAAGAAACGAGTAACTTATGGCCAAATCAATTTCAGGTTTTTATTTTATCAACCCTGCAGTTTGTTGTCAGGTCAGCGACAAACAAGCATGATTTCGACCATTCAAACCTCAAAATTAGGCAAAGCACAAAACATAAAAGTTATACGATACAGAATATGCTTTCCAGAACTTCAAGAAAATCTTAATTCTGATTTAAGATGAATGAGATATGCCTAATTTACTAACAGCAATAAACTAATTATAATTTCAGCTAGCATATATTACAAGTACCTTATATGCACACCCCAAAATGAAAGCAAAGATGATCAAAGAGCTATGATTCACATGTTACATAATAAAACATGTGTTACTAACTGATTACCAAAATCAAAAGATGATTAAACACATATTAGAAGAGGTTTTTAGCAATATACCTCTCTTGAAAGCAACAAAGACTATTATAGCATCAACCCAAGTTAGCAAAAGATGATTAGGAGGCTATAAGATCAAAAAAACACATAAAACATGTGTTACCAAATACATTTCAGAAATGGGAAAGATATAAAAAATGGATTTGAGGTGGGTATTTGCATTACCTTTGCATAGAATGACTTGCATAAGCTAAAACTAGAAGGAGATGAAGATAGAGGCCATTTTTGTTATGAAAGCTTTAGGAAATGATTAGGGTTTTGATTAGGGTTGAATGAATGAGGTTATGAGAGTATGAGATAATTTATAGAGGAGGTTTAGGGTGGGTTATTGGGTTAGGTTTTGTAACCCAATAAGAAGAGAGTTATTTACATGTTTCCAAAAATTAGTCTAAGTGTTCATATATGTTTATAAAACTCAATTTTTTCTTATCCAAACCTATTTTAAAATCTCTCCTCAAATATTTAACTTTCCAAAAATAACATTTTATCCTCATTTTAAAATCCCATATTTCCCATTTAATTAAAATAGCCTTTTCAAATAATAAATTTTATTATTCCAAATCCTTTTATGCTTCCTTAAAATAAATAAATAAACCTAACTTTTATTTATTAATTGGTAATGCAAATCCCGGGTTGTTACAGAAAACCACTTTGACAACTGTGTACGCGGTGGAGATTCCAGAATGAAGTAGGATGGTGGCGACGATCCTATATGAGGTATATACATGGACCCGACTCTCATGAGTTGGCTTAAGGTGGCTAAAACATGAGCGATTCTCGGGCCAAGGAGGTAGCTCCTCTAATGGGACACATTCCATCGATACTATATTCTGACTTTTGATTTATTTGGTGGCCACCCTTCGATTTTACTCGGGAGTGTGTTTCGAGTTCGGCGGTAGTTGCGGCTATGCGTTACCAACAGTCCGGATGCATAATTGGTATATCTACCCTGGCATTGCCTAGTTGTGCCGTGTCATCTACCCTAGCGTGCCTTCTACGAGTTTGTTTTATGTCGTACTTATGTGGTATCATCTGGCGGCTCCAGTTTACGGGGAGTTACAGTACTGTATAGACTATTGGCATACCTAAAAATGTGTTAAGGTGGAAAATGTAAAGCCTTAACGCTATTTTTAAATAGTATACTTTACTGTAAACATATTATAATAGCGTATTGTACTACATAGTAGATAGTTTAACGGATCCTTAGGAGATGTGAATCCCGAACATCTCTTAAGTTATTGCACTCACGTTAGACACTGGATAGGAGATTTCAAACCCCGTAAACATCTCTGACGCCGTTACACTCATATTTATTTACCGTTGATTTAACTCACATAAGATCTTTTAGTTCTGGCTCGAGTGTTTTGTCTTTTCCATTCGCTCGGGTCAGCCTGAGCATTTCAGGATTTGAAGACCTTATTTTCGAAGGACGAAGACGAAGATTGTATTATTATTTACTATATTATTCCAGTGCATCATACTGTTCCGCTGCAATGTTATGTATTTATCTCTAATATGTGTAACTCTGATTTTTGTATTGGATAAGTATAATCAAATGTTTTGTATACAGCTTCAGGAACTGTTATTTGATTATTATATTTTGTCATTCCGTTGCGAGATTCTGTTTTGTTTTATTTCTTTCTCTTTTTCTTATTCACCCCAAATAATAATTCGCCCTTTATGTGGTTTGAAAATTCCGTTGCGGGATGTTACGATTTCAATATTTGAAAATGATTTCAAATACTTAAATCCATAACAAGATATTTCAACCCATATCAACACTTAGAAATATTTCCAATCCAACTTATAATTCATTACTTAGAAAAAAATATTTCTATACAAATCCATCACTAAAATATCTCCAAAACCTTTAATTCCAATACTTAGAAAAATATTATAAGTCTATTTCCCAAAATCATTTCTAATATCCATACTTAGGAAATATTCCGTACTTATCTCATGAATCTCTGGAATTTTTATTAATTCCCTTTACAATTTCATAAAATTATCGATTATACTTATTTATAATCCAACTAACAATTTATAACTTCTTTAATGGATTCAGATTCGTTTTCGAAGTTCCCGTATTAAAACAATTTGGAAATTTCCTTTTTCTCAAATTTTCTTAAGTTCTCGAATTCCATTATAAGATTTTCTCTTATAAAATCACATCCATTAAATAAAACCCGGTTCATAAATCTCGAGAGCATTTATAAATAAATTGCAATTACTTACTTTTAAACTATATATATATATAATAAATTTCAAAAAAACATGGTAAATTAATTATTTAAATTATCAAAGCACTTTTAAAATAAACGTCAATAACTAATTCCAATTCATTTATAAAATTGCTAATCGAATTACATAACTTGTTAATAAAACTTAGAATCCATTTCAACAAATTTAAATATTTAAATAACTAACTTTCTGAAATATTTTAATCCAATTAATAGTTTTTAAAACTAAATAGTTTAATAAATAAAAACCCTTTTCTAACAACTAACCTTAACTTCTTGTGAAAACCATTTTTAAAATTCAACTTACCCGTTTTTATACGTATAAATCTCTCTCGTTTATTACAAATCGATTTACATTTCCAATTTCATAACTATTCCCAAATTCTGAAATGGAATTTACTATTTCTTTCTAAACCGATTTCCATATCTCATTTTAAATTCATACTATGAATTTATATTTCCAATTTATCAAATGATAATTATTCCACTTTATTTATAAACATTGTTTATAAATCCATAAAATCGTTTCCAGTTTTTTTCTGTTAGTAACAGATTCATATTAAACAACTCCATCTATAAATATAGTCCTTTATAAATTTCCCTTATTCTCCCAATCTATTGAAATATCCATTTTTAAAACCCTTTTACATTTAATAAATATCACTTAAAATTTAATGTTTAAAAATCTTTTATATACATTATTTCAAAATCTCTATTTAAATTATTTCACGAAATAGTTAGGTACAAATTAAAAATCAAATCATTTATTTTATCCAAATCAATTCCTTTCTAATTAATCCAAATTTCAATATAAATATTTCACTTCCAAAATCTGCTTTTAATTTCTTTTCAAATTCAAAAATGATATTTATGGTATTTTAAAATTTCAAAATTTAGGCCAGTGCAACTAAAGCATCCAATAGATCGAATCATAACATAATCTATAACAGATTATTCTAACACATCATATATCACCATATATGAAATTAAAATCAACATTTTTGAGGAATCCAGTTGGATCCCTCCAACTTGTTTCCCTGCAACCACAGATGTTATATAACCACAAAAATATAATCACCGCTTTGAGGCGGGATATCGCAATAAAAAGGATCATCGGCTATTACGTGGGGCACATAGTGTCTCATCCGCTCCAATCGGTGGGTATATATATCCAACTACTAATAATATAGCAAACAACCAAAATAGCAATCACAGACAACAAACAACATAAATAAAATTATTTCCACTTATATAAAAATATAAGTGGCCAGAGAGAGTGAGTCTTACTCACTTTGATTCCAGTTGTCGCTTCCGCGTTCTGGTTCGAACTAAATTCGAACATCGTTCGAATTTAGCTAAAAATTCTAGAAGCTCTAAATTCAACCAATTTGATTTCATAGCAAAGATCTCGTTAATATGAACCCAACGCGACTGAACACGTTGGATTTGGACCTAAAACGAAGGAGATATTGCATTTTTAAGTTTACTAATTTAAATAACATAATTTATTGCTAATTACAAATAGATTCCTAATTACCCATCAAATTACCCATGGCCCAACAACCCAAGCCCGCTTCCTTCTACCTCCTCCATCTCAAAAATGAAATCCTGCTTCCAGACATCGCAATACCCATTCCGACCGGTTCCACCTCTTCTAGCCCCTCCTCCACTTCCCTAAAACCAAATACGACACTACCATTCAACCCCACATCTCACTCTCTTCGCAGCCCTCCCCTTCATGCAATGTCCGAACATCCTCAAAATAACCGTAACACACCACCTCGAACAACTACAGGGAATGAATGGAAACCCTTATTCTCTACCGCACATCCCCATTCTTTTCCAGAAGATGTTTCTCGCGTCGCTAGAACCAAAATCAACTCCATTCTCTGATTTAAACAAACTCCATCTACATCGTCAAAAAAACCCGAACCGTAGCGCTACGATGCTACATTGAACATCCCCAAACTTGACTACGACTCCCCATACTCTCGTGGATTGAAGACCTTGCTCTCATGATCCCACATATATATTATTTGTGATTTTAGGTGCAGTATCTAATTTGATTTAGATTTAAATGGAAATTTGCATTTTTTTTGTTTAAGGAGGCTGCTGCATTTTTTTCCTCTTTATCTTCGTTTTGCATAAATGAATGATATAAGGGCATTGTGTTGGATAATTGGTACAAAATGGAGACAATAGAGTGTGCTTGATTTTGAATGTGCATGGTATGAAATGGAGACAAGGCTGATACATAAAAGAAAAGTACACTAAGATGTTGAATTGTTGAACATATATAATTTTAGTTTCTGCTATTTCACCGCACAGATTGTCGTTCACGTTCGAACTCCAATTCGATAAAACAAATATATCGTCGCGTTTAGAACAGCGATGCGATCTCAAATCAATAATAATATACATCGGTCATTGCATTCTTTAAAATCACAAAATGTCTGTTATTCGACGATAAAACGTCGAATTTAGATTCGATGTTTTTCTCTAAATTAAAAATTATGGAAAAACAAACAAATAAATTTAAAAAATACGTCAACAGAAATCGAGTCGTAAAAGTAAAAATTTATTTCCTGATTATTATTTCAAACTTTCTATTACTACAATTGAATTATAAAATGAATTCATCGTTATTATCTATTTATTAAAATTAGTTAAATAGGCCCATTAAATTAATTGAATTAATATTCAATTAAAATTCATGTTTTTTTTGAAGCGCTATTCAAATATAAACTATCCAATCGAAATATTTTAATATTTAAATCAATTAAATATTTCAACATCAAACGACCAAAATTCCGGGTCATTACTTTCTGACCCTTGTTTGAAGGCTGGCCTCAGTTTATCTGGGGATGTCTCCAACAGAAAATCAATTATGCATACGTCCCTTATCGATTTTGATTGCACCTTCTAATATGATGTTGAATGTAACCAATGTAACCATTTGTAACGACCCGGAATTTTCGAACCCGAAAATTCCAGATAGTTAGAAGAAAAAGAAAGAGATAGAAGAATGAAACAGAAAGAAGAAAGAAGAATAGAGAACACAACATCTCACATTCGCAGCGAATTAAATATAATAACAAATAAAAGCATTTTATAAAAGAAAGATGTAATGGTTACTTTACATACAATTCAACAGAGTTACAATCATTACAATAGACTGGACAGTTATATCAACCTGCCCCATACTACTATCAATACAACTCTCAAATACACAGCGGAATACACTCTATACGTCTCTGCCATCCAGCTCGCCACCTGAACTCCAGAACGTCCTTTCCTGAAAATCTGTAATACTCGGTCTGACCCGAGCATTACATCAAAGTAACACCCGGGTCAGGCTGGAAACCAGCGTGAGTAAACTCATCTAACATGAAATTTCAATTCAAAGAACTTATATAAAACCAGGGTAACTCGTATCTTCTACGAGTTCTTACTTATTATAGTCAAACAATTATTTCACAAAATAATATCTAAGTACCTTGACTTAGTTCCAATGGTTCAGATTACTTAATTAATTTCATTCCAGCCTATTCGATTTACAAATCAAATCTATAAAGAATTATAGATTACAAATCGAAGTGGTTTCGGGTATTTACTGATACCCGACCCTGGTCTCTTCGAATCAAATGTCATCCTTTAAATCAAGATGTTTAAGTTAAACAATTTAATTTAAATTCATGATATCATATTCATATAGCAATTATATCATAGATAAATAACTTGCATTAATCACATATATATATCAAATAATCCAAGGCATTCAATATTACTCAATCATTCATAAGTAAGATCAATTCATTATCTGATTTAATTAACTTAAACCAGATTAATTACTTATGAATAAATTTCTAATCCTGGTTAATTAACATTAATTAATTTCAAACCATTTTAATTAATTATCCTTTAATCATTTATTAATTAACCTTTAATTATTAATTTATCAACCTTAATTAATAATTCAATTAACCTTTAATTATTAAATGATTAACTTGTATTTAATTAATTATCTTAATTAATTACATTTATTAATTAATCACTTTAATTAATCACTTTAATTAATTAAATTTTAATCATCAATTAATTTTCTTTTAATTACTTAATTAATTAACCTTCAATTATTAATTAATTAATTAACCCTTAAGTAATTATCCTTTATTAATTACATTAATAAATTTACCATCAATTAATCACATTAACAAATTATTCTTTAAGTAATTAAGTAAGTAAACCTTTAATTAATTACCTTAATTAATTAATCGATTAATTATTCCTTTAATTACCCATCTTAATTAATTAAAGATAAACCATTTTATCTTAATTCATTACTTAATTGCATTATCTAAATTAAATGCTTGAAATCATTTTATACCAAAATATTGATTAATTAAAGTTCAATACACTTACCATAATCACTTCCTTAATTACATCATTTTATTTTAGAAAACAAATAGAGATTTAATAAGATAATTAACCTTATATTATATATATATATATATAATTATTTCAAAACCAAAACAATTTAAATACAAAACACACCTATTTTTAAGAATTAAATTTTTGAAATTTGATTTAAAAACTTCTTTTAATAAATTACTTTTGAACTTGATTTATATTCCATTTGAAAACTGATTTATTTCAATATACTTTTTAAAAACTTGATTATACTTTCATTAAAAATCTGGTTATGCAAACCCAAACAAAAACCCCGAGCCAAATTCGTAAATTACCCGAGCCCAACCCGAGTAACCCCATCTTTCTCTTGCTTCGAGTTATTCTCGCGAGAAACTCGAGTTAATCCCGATAATACTGCTTCTTCCCCAAACGTATGCACGAACCCATATCTCGTGCACGTGCACAATCATTCCGGTCACCTCCGACCAACTACACCGGCATCTGCACCTCGTCTACGTCCCTCGCAACCAGACACGACCACCCATCTTCATCGACGCGTCTCAAAACAAAATCGAGCCTCCCTGCACCCACACTTGAAGACTCACAGGTACCAAACATTATCGCGTTGATGATCCCCATCATCGGAGACCTCGGCACTTCGACCACAGACTCTCCTGGACTTCCAGTTCCGGACCCTAAGCTCGCGATCACCTCCGATATGCCATCGAAGCCTGAAATCATTGCTCCACCTCCCAGTTCGAAACTAAGTTTGAACCCTAGTTCGTCGATTTTAGATCAACTCGGTCAATTAAAAATCAAATGGACATTTTTCCCATAATTACTGTCCCTCCTACAACCTTCAGACCTAACCTCGACGCGCCACATGCCGCCGATCGACCGTGCTCGACCAAAAATCAAATATTGATCATCACAGCCTATCCCAATAATCCCACCACTAAAAATCCTAATTTTTCTTCCTAAAATCATCATCTTCCATTTCGAAACTGTTCCTAAATTCAAAATACTAAGTTGCGATGATTGATTTTTGACATATATATTTGTACTTACTGTAAAAATCCAAATGTTTGAAATAATGTCTTAATGTAATCTATTGAAATTATTTTTAATAATAAGATTTCAATCTTCCAATCATCTTTTATTTGAAGATCGAAGCCTAAATTCGATCGCAGGAAGAGATTTTGAATTTTTGACTTTGTTTAAACCCTGTAATTTAAAAACAGAGATGAACATATATATATCCAGACAAGCACACTTATCTATCTGCATATTTATAGCATGCAAGCTAAATTTTCACTCATGCAACAATTTATCACATCATTAATTCATATTTCATATATCCATCCCATGCAACAATTAAACAAATATTAGTTTTGTTTACTCACCTTTAGCTTGAACAGGAAACAGAGGAAAAGAACTCTGATCTGGACTGTCTTTGTCTAAACTGAAGCTTGTTAGATTTACTTGATTGTTTGATCCTGAATTGATCTGATTTTGAGTTTAATCTGCTTTGAACATTTGATTTGCTTCAGGTTTTCAGATCTGAGATTCATTTTTTTTTTACTGAGTTGATCTGTAACTTGATGTTATTGAATGATCTGAAGCCTGAATCTTGTTTTGATTTTTGAACTTCATTTTCTTTTGATTTGCATTTCCAGATTTTTATTCCTTTGATCTATTTAGTTTTTACTTGCAATGAAGAAAAGATAGATTTAGAGCTGAAAGATATAAACAGCTCTTTCTTCTTTCATATTTTTAAAATTTTTAAATTTAATTATCAAAGAGAAATATTGCCATTTGTCCTCTTATGTGTTAATTTGCTTACACATATGCATTTATTTTTACAAATGTCTTTAAACCACTTTAATATACTTACAAGTGTTAACTTGTCTTTTTATTAATTTATTTAAGCTATATATATATTTATGTAATATTTACATATATATAATGTATTTATCTTACATAAATAAGCTTTTAGATTTAATAAATATAGAAAAGTGAATTCAAGTAAACATTTATTTATAATAACTTATGCTTTAATCAAATTAAATGCACCCTATGTTTATATGCTTGGGAAATTTATTTTAACTCTATATATAGATTTCCACAAATCAATTTATCTTATGTTTGAAAAAAAAATGAAAGAATATTAAAACAAATGAACTTCTTAATTTAAATCTTATTTAAACTTAAGCTTAAAATATATCTTTTAAATAAATAAGAAATTATCCTTGTTGTTAATAATTTAATCAAATGAAATCAGTACCTCAATATTTTAAAATCAGTTAATTATCCAATTAACAGATGTTCAAAAATCTGGGTTATCACATTCCTCCCCCCTTTAAATCTTTTCGTCCTCGAAAAGGAACGAAGCCAGAATTTATTAAATGCTTATTTATCAGAAAAATTTTCTTTGAAACATTTTTAAAATACTTTTAAAATTTATATATGTTATAAAATAGTTTTTATAAAAATACTTTTTATAACTCGATGTTTCAACAAATCCATCATCGTTCTCACAGAAATTCGGTCATACGTTGATCAGGCGTAAGACTGAAAATCTATAAGTACTTAGCAGACCCGTTTTCAACACCTAGTGAAAATACTTGGAAAATAATTTATTGAAAATATAGAAAACATTTTTGAAATAGAGGAAATATCTTTGGTGAGAATGCTCTGGAAATCATCACCCCCATCCATGGTCGCAGTTAACCCGATGGTTACGTTGCCGTCCCGGCAAAATCCACAGATAACTGTAGGTCTCCGCGCTCCTCGATTACGCCATGGAACCCGCTACAGATCGCAGTTATACCCGGGCCTTACGTTGCTATCACAGCACAAACCCATATAACTGTAGGCATCAACGCCACCGAATTTCGCTGCCAAATAATGAAACTTCTCCCACATAGGTCGCAGTCTACCGATATAAAATCAAACGTAGACAGTTGGCTCTCAGCGGCACACACGACTTTCGCTATGTTACCATAGTGTCACAGTCTACCGATATAAAATCAAACGTAGACAGTTGGCTCTCAGCGGCACACATGACTTTCGCTATGGTCTGCAGTAGATCGCAGAGACATCGAGTTAAACTGTCGTCACAGCATAACCCAAATGCCTCTGTGGGCACCAGCCCCTCGACTTTCGCTACACAAATAATCCTCAGGAACTAGTTTGTCCGGACTCCTCACAGGATCAACTTTAGAATCCCCCCTTTGGGGTTCAAGGCAGTACCACCCAGTGGCACTCCTGAGAAGTTCATTTCAAGGAAGCGCCTTTTTTCCCAGAGCTATTTTCAAAACACTTTGTACTATACACTTATAGTATCTTCAAATCATATCCTTTATGATTTATCAAAATCTCATTTACTCAAAATCGATTACCAAAATCGATAATTCTCAAACTAGGCTTTCCAAAATCCAAAATTGATTTTCCCAAAATCAAAAGCCTTTTCCAAATTCATATGTTCCCAAGACCTTTTTCCAAAATCATTCTCATAAGATCCTTTATATATATAGATATAGATATATATAACTTTGAAAATCTTTGGATCATTTCAAACTTGTATAAAACCTCTTTTATACTTCAAATATTTCAAAACCCTTTTTATTCTGGCTAGATTCAATAAGGGAAGTTTATCATATTACAAAATATAACTTTATTTATTGTCAAATCAAATATTCAAGTTTGATTTCTTTATAAAGTTATTTACCATTTACTTACCTCCATAAAGTAAATTTCAACCAAAGAAATACCTAATTCTATTATATTTCACATAATATACCTTTCATTTTTGAAAACCATTTCAAATTTCTTATCCTCAAATTTTAAATGCCAATTTCATTCAAACCCGTATGATGTACACATATCATCCGTACGCTATATCAATCTGATCGCTCAATCGATCACACAATTTCACTTCCGAACTAGTATTGTTCACCCGACTTCCTAGTGCGGACTCAGATCTGATTCCTTGACCAGAAACCGTCATTCTCCTTGCATAGTCTCAACTATGATAGAGAATATCCAGAACCAATCAAAAACCCATATCCAGGTTCGCCGTCGAAAATCGAGCGAAAAATCCCAACTTGGATCGATAATACTATCTCAAAATTCTGTGTTCGAATCTGGATCAAATCACTATGCGAACAGAATAATATACGTACATCCTACGTATTTAACTTTATTGATTATTAGCCAAATCAATTCTCTTTTCTATTCATATTTCCTTTAATTTCATTCACTTAATCTCAATTGCTTCCATTTCCAATTGAGTTATTACTTCAATTACAAATAGTCTGAACTCTGACCTATTTAAATTTAAAAATAACTTGAAAAAATTTAAAATAGATAAGTAGTTGAAAAATAGTTATTAGTTTATAAAATAGCTATAAAATAGTTAAGTAGGTATAAAATAGTTAGATAATTGCAAAAATAGTTTTTTTTTATAAAATAGTAATTAGATATAAATAACTGAAAAATAGTAATTAGTTTATAAGACAGTTTCAAAATAGTTAAATAGTTCCAAAATAATTGTAAAAAAAGTATAAGATAGTTTGGGGTTTTAAGAAGAAAGATTGTATAGTAAATAGTTTGAAAAAAAATAGGTTTGTATTAAAACAGTTTATTTTGAAAATAATTTAGAGCCAAACTGTTTAATTTCCCAATCTCCATTTCCAAATAATTTCCCATCAATTCAATTTAAATTTCCACTTCCATTTAAATTGACTTAATACTTCAATTTTTATTGAAATTGATTTAATCCGAATTCAAGTTGAATTAACCTTAATTCCTTTCCAAATTTCAAATCAAATTCCATTTGATTTTAAACATATTCACTTTAATTACAATTTCAAATTATTCAAACTAATTTCAAATTGAATCCACTTAAATTTCAAATCATTTCAATTTCTATATGAATCAATCCCAATTCCCATTTGAATTTTTGAACTCATTCAATCTTCAATTTTTATTTTAAATTAATTCAATTCAAATTTTCCATTTGAATTTTAAACTTATTCATCTTAAATCACAATTCCCATTTATTCAAATCAAATTCAGTTTGAACTAATTCAATTTAAATCTCAATTTTAAACTATCTCGAATTATATAAATCCGAGTTAAATTTTTTAAATATTGATTTAATTCCTTAAATCACAATTCCTTCACTTTTAAACAAATTAAATCTTTAAACCTTTTAATTCTGAATTCAAATTTCAAAATTCCATTTTAAAATGTTCTTTACTTAACTTATTACAAAGTTCAAATAAGAATTCAAAAACAATTTAATCTTCAGATTCTAATTTATTATCCATTTTCAATTTCCAGATCTCAAACCCATTTTGAGATCACTCATAACTCCCATTTAAATTAACCATTTAACTACCCAAGTTAAATTTAAATTTCATCTTGAAATTTCCAATTCAAGTTATTTATTCAAACTTATTTAACTTCCTTCAAGTTAGATTTACTTAATCCGGTCAACTTTTCACAATTTGAATTCCCATTCAAATTTTAAACTTCAGATTAATAGTCTTTCCCCTTTTAAGTTTAAAAACTTACTTTACTTTGGGTTTTACATCACATTCCAATTTAAAACTCAACACTAAGTGTTTATTTCAAATCATCATTGGTATTATGTATATTCCTCATATATACATTTTCTTTACACACCAAGTTATACTTTAAATTTTAAACCATTCTTGGTTTTTAATTTCAAAACAAATTTCTTTAAAACGATCTCAAGTTTTCTGGACTTAGATTTAAAACTTCACAATTTTAAATTATCTTCAATTCCAATTTATAAGTTATACTCACTTAAATGTTTACTTCCCTAAACATTTCATTTTGCTAAATCATTAACAACATTCATTATTAAACACAATTACCATTTATGATAATAACCAAGATTATCATATCTGGAAACCAATTCATTATTATCTTTATTCTTGGTAACATTTCTACAAATTCAAGATTTTAATTTTAGTTTGAATTCATTTCAAACTTATCTTCATTCAATTTTAATTTGGCTTTATTTCTATTACCACTTAATTTAATTCCAATATTTTAACAACCAATTACCTTAATATTTATTAGAAAGAAATATCATTTTATATATCAAAATATATTCTTATATAAAATCATTTAAAATCCTTATATAAGAAAATAACAATTACGCTCTCATATATATATATATACACACACTCAACTCGTTCTAGGGTACCATTGACCCTTATCCTTAACGAGTAATCCCAACAGAGCCAAGGTTCTCGCTTAACCTTTTGCTCTGATACCAACTGTAACGACCCGGAATTTTCGAACCCGAAAATTCCAGATAGTTAGAAGAAAAAGAAAGAGATAGAAGAATGAAACAGAAAGAAGAAAGAAGAATAGAGAACACAACATCTCACATTCGCAGCGAATTAAATATAATAACAAATAAAAGCATTTTATAAAAGAAAGATGTAATGGTTACTTTACATACAATTCAACAGAGTTATAATCATTACAATAGACTGGACAGTTATATCAACCTGCCCCATACTACTATCAATACAACTCTCAAATACACAGCGGAATACACTCTATACGTCTCTGCCATCCAGCTCGCCACCTGAACTCCAGAACGTCCTTTCCTGAAAATCTGTAATACTCGGTCTGACCCGAGCATTACATCAAAGTAACACCCGGGTCAGGCTGGAAACCAGCGTGAGTAAACTCATCTAACATGAAATTTCAATTCAAAGAACTTATATAAAACCAGGGTAACTCGTATCTTCTACGAGTTCTTACTTATTATAGTCAAACAATTATTTCACAAAATAATATCTAAGTACCTTGACTTAGTTCCAATGGTTCAGATTACTTAATTAATTTCATTCCAGCCTATTCGATTTACAAATCAAATCTATAAAGAATTATAGATTACAAATCGAAGTGGTTTCGGGTATTTACTGATACCCGACCCCGGTCTCTTCGAATCAAATGTCATCCTTTAAATCAAGATGTTTAAGTTAAACAATTTAATTTAAATTCATGATATCATATTCATATAGCAATTATATCATAGATAAATAACTTGCATTAATCACATATATATATCAAATAATCCAAGGCATTCAATATTACTCAATCATTCATAAGTAAGATCAATTCATTATCTGATTTAATTAACTTAAACCAGATTAATTACTTATGAATAAATTTCTAATCCTGGTTAATTAAGATTAATTAATTTCAAACCATTTTAATTAATTATCCTTTAATCATTTATTAATTAACCTTTAATTATTAATTTATCAACCTTAATTAATAATTCAATTAACCTTTAATTATTAAATGATTAACTTGTATTTAATTAATTATCTTAATTAATTACATTTATTAATTAATCACTTTAATTAATCACTTTAATTAATTAAATTTTAATCATCAATTAATTTTCTTTTAATTACTTAATTAATTAACCTTCAATTATTAATTAATTAATTAACCCTTAAGTAATTATCCTTTATTAATTACATTAATAAATTTACCATCAATTAATCACATTAACAAATTATTCTTTAAGTAATTAAGTAAGTAAACCTTTAATTAATTACCTTAATTAATTAATCGATTAATTATTCCTTTAATTACCCATCTTAATTAATTAAAGATAAACCATTTTATCTTAATTCATTACTTAATTGCATTATCTAAATTAAATGCTTGAAATCATTTTATACCAAAATATTGATTAATTAAAGTTCAATACACTTACCATAATCACTTCCTTAATTACATCATTTTATTTTAGAAAACAAATAGAGATTTAATAAGATAATTAACCTTATATTATATATATATATATATATAATTATTTCAAAACCAAAACAATTTAAATACAAAACACACCTATTTTTAAGAATTAAATTTTTGAAATTTGATTTAAAAACTTCTTTTAATAAATTACTTTTGAACTTGATTTATATTCCATTTGAAAACTGATTTATTTCAATATACTTTTTAAAAACTTGATTATACTTTCATTAAAAATCTGGTTATGCAAACCCAAACAAAAACCCCGAGCCAAATTCGTAAATTACCCGAGCCCAACCCGAGTAACCCCATCTTTCTCTTGCTTCGAGTTATTCTCGCGAGAAACTCGAGTTAATCCCGATAATACTGCTTCTTCCCCAAACGTATGCACGAACCCATATCTCGTGCACGTGCACAATCATTCCGGTCACCTCCGACCAACTACACCGGCATCTGCACCTCGTCTACGTCCCTCGCAACCAGACACGACCACCCATCTTCATCGACGCGTCTCAAAACAAAATCGAGCCTCCCTGCACCCACACTTGAAGACTCACAGGTACCAAACATTATCGCGTTGACGATCCCCATCATCGGAGACCTCGGCACTTCGACCACAGACTCTCCTGGACTTCCAGTTCCGGACCCTAAGCTCGCGATCACCTCCGATATGCCATCGAAGCCTGAAATCATTGCTCCACCTCCCAGTTCGAAACTAAGTTTGAACCCTAGTTCGTCGATTTTAGATCAACTCGGTCAATTAAAAATCAAATGGACATTTTTCCCATAATTACTGTCCCTCCTACAACCTTCAGACCTAACCTCGACGCGCCACATGCCGCCGATCGACCGTGCTCGACCAAAAATCAAATATTGATCATCACAGCCTATCCCAATAATCCCACCACTAAAAATCCTAATTTTTCTTCCTAAAATCATCATCTTCCATTTTGAAACTGTTCCTAAATTCAAAATACTAAGTTGCGATGATTGATTTTTGACATATATATTTGTACTTACTGTAAAAATCCAAATGTTTGAAATAATGTCTTAATGTAATCTATTGAAATTATTTTTAATAATAAGATTTCAATCTTCCAATCATCTTTTATTTGAAGATCGAAGCCTAAATTCGATCGCAGGAAGAGATTTTGAATTTTTGACTTTGTTTAAACCCTGTAATTTAAAAACAGAGATGAACATATATATATCCAGACAAGCACACTTATCTATCTGCATATTTATAGCATGCAAGCTAAATTTTCACTCATGCAACAATTTATCACATCATTAATTCATATTTCATATATCCATCCCATGCAACAATTAAACAAATATTAGTTTTGTTTACTCACCTTTAGCTTGAACAGGAAACAGAGGAAAAGAACTCTGATCTGGACTGTCTTTGTCTAAACTGAAGCTTGTTAGATTTACTTGATTGTTTGATCCTGAATTGATCTGATTTTGAGTTTAATCTGCTTTGAACATTTGATTTGCTTCAGGTTTTCAGATCTGAGATTCATTTTTTTTTTACTGAGTTGATCTGTAACTTGATGTTATTGAATGATCTGAAGCCTGAATCTTGTTTTGATTTTTGAACTTCATTTTCTTTTGATTTGCATTTCCAGATTTTTATTCCTTTGATCTATTTAGTTTTTACTTGCAATGAAGAAAAGATAGATTTAGAGCTGAAAGGTATAAACAGCTCTTTCTTCTTTCATATTTTTAAAAATTTTAAATTTAATTATCAAAGAGAAATATTGCCATTTGTCCTCTTATGTGTTAATTTGCTTACACATATGCATTTATTTTTACAAATGTCTTTAAACCACTTTAATATACTTACAAGTGTTAACTTGTCTTTTTATTAATTTATTTAAGCTATATATATATTTATGTAATATTTACATATATATAATGTATTTATCTTACATAAATAAGCTTTTAGATTTAATAAATATAGAAAAGTGAATTCAAGTAAACATTTATTTATAATAACTTATGCTTTAATCAAATTAAATGCACCCTATGTTTATATGCTTGGGAAATTTATTTTAACTCTATATATAGATTTCCACAAATCAATTTATCTTATGTTTGAAAAAAAAATGAAAGAATATTAAAACAAATGAACTTCTTAATTTAAATCTTATTTAAACTTAAGCTTAAAATATATCTTTTAAATAAATAAGAAATTATCCTTGTTGTTAATAATTTAATCAAATGAAATCAGTACCTCAATATTTTAAAATCAGTTAATTATCCAATTAACAGATGTTCAAAAATCTGGGTTATCACACCATTCTAGCTATGTTATAATATTTATATTCTACACCCTAGACATTATCCATTATATCACCATATGTACTTATTAGATGGTGTTTTTTTGAGGGGATAACCGTTATGGCATTCCATGCAGTCTCAAAAGTATTATTATATGCTAGCTATATATTTCTTGAGTTTCTCATACCAGACTTATGTTTGACGCTTGGTTTTTGTTTTCCCTAAATTCATCCCGTACTCTTTCGAGTAGTTTGAGAAAGGCTGGTTTTCGTCGATGTTCTTTGGAGCTCGAGAAGATGAACTGGATGTTTCACCTACCGTAGTATTCCTATTTACACTGCATTATTATTATATATATCGGCATTTGTGAGGAGATGTTGTTATAACTATCCAGGCTGATGATAGTACCTAGGTTTTGTAAATGAGAAATTTCTACATCGGAGTAACCTTTTTACTGTTCTTTTAATATTATATATCACCATTCCGCTAGTGAGATTCTCGTATTATGTTCACTTCTTTCTTGTTCTATTTCTTTTTCTTTTTATTTCACCCTAACAATTCATCCTTCTGGCACTTGGATGCTCGACACACAAATACCGTGGATGTATTAGTGTTGAAATTTAGGGGTCAAGAGGGCGGGCAGTTATAGAACTCATAGTTTCTTTTAATGTGAGAGTATTTTATTGGACATTCTATTCATTTCTCCTTATGTAATCAGTTTTATCTTTGGATCTTATCCAAATCCATTTTACTACCAATAATTTCTAAAAGAAATTCCTACGTCGTGAAGTTGGCATTTCTTGAAACAATAATTGTTTCTCAGTATGATGGAATAGGCATTCAGAAACATTTTATAAATGCCTTTATATATGAATAAAAATGAATTAATTTTGAGTTTACAGAACTTATGTTCATAACATAAATTAATCAACAAATGTTGGTTATTCCTAAACTCCTTTAGGGTAGTTTACACAAGATCCCTCGCGAGAAAAATTACATTTAGCCACTCAATTCATACAACCTATCAACTTTTTAACTATGATATATAGGGGTTTCTTATCAGCTCTTAACTTTTAAGATCTCATAAAATATGCTTTAGTTGATACTAAATTTAACTAGTGTACTTACTCTTAAGTTCACATCCTTATAAAAAGAAGTTAACTCAACTTCACTCATTATCAATCGTACTTTGTCCAACAAACTTTGATTAATCCTTATCCATACATAATTATGTGTCATAAGGAGGTGTCACTTTTGGGATTGAATCTTATTCGTATTTAGGTACTTTTCGAACCTTATCCTGTACACTCACTTAATCAAATCAAATCAATTTTTTTAATTTTCTATGCATGTTATGTTTTCTACTTCTATTTTATATTCATTGAACTTATCATAAATACATTACTTTTTTTACTTGTTTATCAAATATTCATGTTCATTTCTACGATAATTCATTTGTGAATTTAACAAGTAAGTGGATCTGTTTTGGTATCATTAGACTTCGAAATGAAAACATTTATATGTACTAATCCGAAGAGTTCACCAACTCTTTTGTTGCTCCCACCGAATAGGTGCATTTCCCTTAATCATTTGAGATACAATTCACTAGTATCATGTGATGCATAATCAAATGATTAAATAATTCTTTCCCAAAGATATGGCTTAGTCCATGATTCCAAAATAACTGTAAAAGTTTTAAATACTTCTTTATTTGCTATAGTTGATGCATCATTTTGTTATGAAAGGAAATAACATTATTATAGATTTATATTATAATGAATGTTTATATTAAAATAAAACTATATCTATTTTCAACCGATACTGAAAAACTGATACTTGGTTCATTTACGAACACAATCTTTCGTAACTTGATACGTCCATTAATAAGTGTCATATAGTATGCTCCTCCTATTTTTGTCATTACTATAATAGCGTATGAAATATGAAGCTCCATTCAATAACTTGATTTATTTCGTCCATGTAATTAGTTTACAATCGACTGTTTTAGATCAAATATCTTGAACTCAAAGAAATGATGCTCATAGAAAATAATTTTCTATATGAAAACATTTGGAATAGAAATCGCATTTCATATTCTTGTATTAAGTATCTGCTAGTATTTTACACAATTCTCATTTTTGATATCTCTTCATGAAGCAGGGGTGACCATTCACTCAACTTATCCCAACTATTCCTAAGTTACATCCACTCTCGGACATTTGATTTTCTTTCCCAATTGTCGAACCATTCAAAAGGAAATTCTTACTACAAGAGCACACCGAACTCTTTACAAAAGTGCATTTGGTAATCCATAACATTTAAGGATATCAAATAAGTTACGGTTTACTTAAACAGGTAAACCAACATTTTAGTGATCGAATTCCTAGGTCCATCTTATAGCTCTTGGTATAGTGCTACATCTAACACCACAAGATCCTTAATGAATTTAGTCATATTAAATGCATGATCTAACATCATGGTTTACATTCTCATTTTGATGGAAGTAATTTCATCGAGCTATCATACATTATGATTATGACTGTTCACAATATAATATTAGTAGGTGATCGAATATTGACCAAATATTCTGTAGCATCCCACCTTTTTTTACGTTTTAAGCAGACACACATGCCGACTCAAACCATACAGAAGGGTGGATTGTTATTGGGGTGAATAAGAAAAAAAAAGAGAAAGAAAAAAAAAACAGAATCTCGTAGTGGAATGACAAAATATAATAACCAAATAACAGTTCATGAAGCTGTATACACAACATTTGATTATACTTATACAATACAAAATCAGAGTTACACATATCAGAGATAAACAAATAATGCAGCGGAACAATATAAATGCAGTGGAATAAATATAGTAAATAATAGTAGTACAAATCTTTGCCTTCGTCCTCCAGAAATAAGGTCTTCAAATCCTGAAATGCTCAGGCTGACCCGAGCGAATTGAAAGGACAAAACACTCGAGTCAGAACTAAAAGATCTTATGTAAGTTAAATCAACGGTAATTAAATATAAATGGAAACGGCGTCGGAGATGTTTACGGGGTTCGACATCTCTTATCCAGTGTCTAACGTGAGTGCAGTAACTTAAGAGATGTTCGGGATTCACATCTCCTAAGGATCCGTTAAACTATCTATTATGTAGTACAACACGCTATTATAATATGTCTACAGTAAAGTAAAAGTATTAAAATAGCATTAAGGTGTTACCCATATCCCCTTTAACACATTTTTATAATGCCAATAGTCTATACAGTACCGTAACTCCTCGTAAACTGTGGCCGCCAGAGGATACCCCATAGGTACGACATAAAACAAACTCGTAGAAGGCGCGCTAGGGTAGGTGACACGGCACAACTAGGCAATGCCAGGATAGATATACCAATTACACTTCTGGACTAGTGGTAACGCATAGCAGCTACTATCGCCCACCTCGGAACACACTCCCAAATCAAAAATCGAGGGTGGCCACCAAAATCGCAAATCAGAATATAGTATCGAAGGAATGTGCCCGATCGGAGGAATGACCTCACTTAGCCCGTCAATTGCTCCTGTTTTAACTACCTTAAGCTAACTCATGGGTGTCAGGTTCACGTATATACCACATATAGGATCGTCACCACCATCCTACTTCATTCTGGAATCTCCACCGCGTACATAGTTGTCAAAGTGGTTTTCGGTATTGGCAGAGAGTATGACAATATCTGATCCCGGTCTCTTTAAAAACCAATCGCTTATTACACACCGGATGGTTCTTTTACATTTCCAAAACCATTTCATAATTGATATCAAAATATCATATTTAATTCAAATCATATCTGTAAAGATCCTGAAGTCGGCCTTCAAAAATCGGCACCCGTACTTCACTTGTACTCAAAATGTCGTAGATTCAAACGCCGAATCTGGTTCTCCAGAGCTTATAACACAATTAAGTAGAACAACACAGTGGAAGAAATGAATAATACATTGATATACAATACTGATACAATATCTGATACAACAGAATGATAAAATGAATACCAATATACATTAGAGATATGATACAACAAATAGCAGCGGAAAGAAAATAGATAACACCAGCAGCGGATAATCTCCATCTCCAAAGCACCAATCCAGAAATAGCTCAAACTCCCAATAACGATGCACCAAGATAAGCAAGTGCAGTCCGATCCAAATACTGAACTAGCTCTAGAAAATCTACTAATCCTGACTATCTGAAAAACCCAACTCTAGACTGCCCATGTAGAAAATTTTGAGCACCCAGAGTATAGGAAAGAAACAATAAACTCCGGATCAGTCATGGGACTGATGTGAGCAACAAAAACAGTTTATCTTTAAAAACAAATAGCAAGAGAATTTTAAAGTCAATTCGCAATGCTTTTAGAAAATGAAACTACCATAAGACCTCCCACCACACACACAATGCAAACGCAGAATTGGAGGAGATTTCTTCTTATGATAGTTAAATATGCTTAGTACGAGGAAATTTCTTTGATATTATTACTAGTGCATAGTGTAGAAAACATTTCGAAAATAGAATATTAATCTTAGCCAGCATAGACATTTCGAACTATGCCTACTATAGCTACCATCTAAACAGTGGGGCGCTACCATAAGTAAATGGCAGGTTCTACAACTAAAATCGTACAGGGTTTCGTATTGGGAATTGGATTTCCAACAATGGTCAGGCTAAGGAACTTCCTGGGCCACATGAGTACGCCTCTGGAAAGACGCCCCGAGAACCTAACCGGATCTCTGCCAACACAAGGTCGGGTTACCCCTAACTGGGTAACTACTGACACAAGTATGCCATCTCCCGGTTGTAACCAACCTTTAACCGGGGCCCCAGCAACAAATCACAAAGTAAGATATATATATATATTTGCGACATCCACATAAGTATCTGGGCTCCATACCATGATACCACTTCTATCCAGAAGGAGATGTACATACCCTAAGGGGCGCTACCCCCAATAACCTTGCCGCATCTTTCCTGTTTCGACCATTCCGGGGTGTGAGGTTCGACGAAGTCTCGTCCACAAAGCTACGCTTTGTCACAAAGCCATGCTTTGGGTCAACAGATGATTAAAGTAATGATCACAAAGATAAATGATCAAACAAATGATCATATCACAAATGATCAAACAATGATCATCACACAGCAACACTCAGCATGTCACATTACCAAATTGGGAGTATATCGCTGATAACCTTCAACTACATAACCTCTGAGCTCGTACGTCTCAGAGAGATGGGTGTTAAGCTAAGAGAATAAATTCTCCGCCACCAAACAGAAATGTATTTGAAAGAAATCGGCTTTATATCTCAAATTGTAATGTCAAACATGTAACCATACAAGTCTGTTTCGGGTTCGAACAGAACCGAAGGCACTTCTTATGAAGCCCTTGCAAATCCGGATAATTTTCTAATCACGTCCGGACTTCTCGTCACTAAGGGTGATAAAACCTCTATATCGGAGATCAGCCGATGTAGTGTAACTCGACGGTAATCCTTCCGTTTTCAAAAATATCCGGTCTTCAACAACGGTCATCAAATGCGATCCATTACGACGTATCACATATTCAATATGGGTTATACGACCCAAAGGTCCTTTCCCGGCTAACCCGAATAGTGAGAGAAATATTCAAAACATATGGATATGGGATTTCAATTAAGTCACAACTTAATAATTTAAAACTTTCTTTCAAATAGTTTAAACAAATTACCATTTTCAAATCTTTTAAACAAAAAGATTCAATTCACAAAGTTAACCCCATTCACAAAGATCCATTCATGGATTTCAAAACAATTTCTATTTCAAGTTGGATTAACTCATTTGGTCTTTGAATCAAAGACTCATTTCATAGTTTTCAAAACATTTCAATTTCATTTTAAATTTGAAACCTTTCAACACAATTTAGAAATCCTTTCTTAAAATGAAAGCTATTATTATTTGAAAGCAAGTAGTTTTCATTTTGGAAAAATCCAGTTATATTTACACGAGTTAGAACCCTTGAATTAAAAATTCAAATTCCCAAATTAATATCTTTAAAATGGTTTAACCCATATATAATTTGTACAGCATCTTTAATCCCTAGTTTCAAATTTTAGGATTAAATTTCAAACTTGAATTCAAATTTAAATCAAATTATTTAAATTTCAAAACTTAAACAAGTTATTCGAAAATAAGTTTTATCTTTGAAAATTCTATTTCAAAAGCTTTTCACTTTAAACCCAAATTTCCAATTTCAAAATCAATTGAAATTAAAATTTCAATTTCAAAAACATCAAATTTAAATTATCTGTGACTTAACCGATTTCCACGTGAAATCCATATTTGTGTGTGTAAAGGTGTAGTCCAGGGGTTTTACACAGTAGTGCAACATCATTCAATCATCACAGATCAGAATACAGAAATATAGTTGATAAGCGGTATTAACTATCACGCTTATCTTCATTCACAAATCACAGATATATATAAATATCACAGATAAGTAAATTACAGATCACAACATAAATCAGGATGTATCACAAAGCATCACATATCAGGGATATCAAACAATTCACATTCAATAGAATCCAAACATTCATAAGTAAGGTCAAGCATTTAATAATCATTTATAAACAGGATTAATTAATCGTTTAATCCTAATTAATTCAATTAATTTTTAGTTAAATGAATTAATTATCCAATTCTGATTTATTAATTACAAATCATTAATTACTAATTTATCTAATGATTTTTCTTAAATTAATTAACTTGAATTAATCATTATTTATTAAAATTGATTAACCATTAATACTCATTAATTAACCCAATCATAATTAATCATTCTAATTAACTTAACTTATTTATGAATTACACATCAATAAGTTTCGTTAACTTTAAAGATAATCTATTCTTATTAATGATTTTATTAATTACTTTCTTATGTTTGAAAACATTTATTTCAAATACTTTGGTTTTAGAAGAAATTTTAAAGAGTTGAAACCAAATACTAAAATATTTAAACTCATTTAAAATATTTAAAATATTTACATTTATCACTTTCTTTCATTTCAAAATCTGAAATTCAAAGATATGTTCAAGTCCAGGTTTTAGATTTGTTTTTTTTTATTCAATTTTGCTTAAAACTTTCCTTTACAAATCAAATTCACATCTTAAATTCAATTCCTTTTTAAATATACTTAATTGTTTAAACACTTTTTTTTTAGTTATTTAACAATTTGAATTTTAAAAACTCATTTCCAAACTAAGTTTCAAAACTGAACTTAAGTTATGTTTAAACTTTGATTTTAACTCAGTTAAACTTTAATTTAAACTTCGGTTAAAAAAAAGAGAATAGTACAGGTTTCTTTTCAAAAACCTGTAACCCATTTTACCCGAGCCATTACCCGATTTACTTCGAGTGTTACTTCGAGTTGCACGCTAGTTTCCCCGAGTCTCTCCCTTGTCATTCACGCAACCTCCTCCTTCTTCTTCTTTCCTACCTGTTTCCTTTCTTCATTTTTTTTCTTCAGTTAATTAATTTTTTTAGATTAAGTTTAAAAACGAAGGCATCAGATAATCCAACTCGCGTTCTCGAGCACGAACCCGAAGCAACCACTACCTTCACTCGAGAATTGACTCGCGTTGTTCACCACCATCGAACCTGACACAGCGACAACGTGCTCGTGCACGTGCACCGATGATCATCACACCTCCGATCATCACCGAGGTTGCCATCAAGTCGACTACGATCTCCTCATTCCAAACAGCAACCCAAAAATTCAAAATTGCCCACAAATCGAAATCGAGCAACTCGATTGAAACTGGAACCAACACAAATCGCTAAAACCCCTCGCCGCCGACGATCCTTCCACCAGAGATCACGCCGATTGACCACGAGCTTCGTCACACTTCCCACCTTCGATTTCCACCGGACCGAACGTCTCCGATCAACCCACATTACTACACGAGCGTGATCAATAGCATCGACCACATCGTATCCTTAAACCCTAACATGCTCTCAACCCAACAATTCTTGCATTGAATAATTTTTTTTACATTTTTCCTGGAATCGACGAAGATCAAGCAAGCTTCACAACAAATTTCAGGATCTAAGATTTAATAACCCATCAGAAATTGATAAAAGAGCATTTTTTGTTCATTTATTAACTGCACCTTGTATACCTAACTAAAAATCAGCATTTTTGCTTTAAAAATCCTACCTTTGGATGTTTATTCAAGATATGAAATCAAATTAACAATTTAAAATATTCGAATTTTAACCATTGATTTCCTTTTTACTGTAAAATGCTATTTTCACAATATTTATTCAATAGTTAAACTTGTGATCATTTTTAAAATTATATTGCCACCTTACAATCACTTTTTATTTTGAGATTAAGGCTTAATATGGATTGGTTTGGGTAGTATGAATTTTTCTTGAGTTTTTGCTACCCTGTTACTAAATAGAAACTCATATGTTCTTAGATAAGCATACACATATCATTACATACATACATATATACATATATATATATATATATATATATATATATATATATATTCACACACATTCATATTTGAATCAGAGATTTACAAGCCACATATGCTTATTTCTAAAAATTTAAAACAAGTGTTACTCACATTATTTTCCAGAATGAACAGAGTCTATGATGAAACAGGCTTTTGAACTAAAAGCTGGAACCCTTCTTCTTTAATCCCCTGGTTTGATTTGTATTGTTGAATTTTTTTTTTAGTTTGCATGATATTACTTTAGCTTTCTTTTCTCAGCTTTGTGTAAACGAAACTGAGGTGAAGTTGGTTGATATAAATAGAAGAAGCTTACAGGAAGGTATTATTTTGTACAATAGGGTGATATATTGTTGTTTGTACAACCAGAGTAAGGCTGAAAATGCTTGCATTAAATGCTAGAAGTATGTTACATTTATTTCCTTAGTCCTTTATGTCTTCTTCGATATTTCCTTTTCTCTAATTCGGCTGATATATGAAATTGAGTTGTACAGGGATATACATTGTTGTTAGTACAACATACATGGCTGCATTAATTGCTTAAGTCTTGTTTGAATACTGGATTATATTTGTTTGCCTTATTATTTTATCACATGAATATTAAGTTTTGTTTGCTTTGTTTTATTATCTCCTTACATACGCTTGTCTCATTGCTTAATAATATATATAAATTTCTATTTCTAGTTAAGTATTTATTTGATTAATTTTTTTTTGTAGATATATTTTGTTTGTATTAATACACATTATTTAAAAGACAATGTTCTGAAATTAAACACATATTAAATGAATTACATAGATATATTTTATAAATTCTATAAATTTACCAGTTATTACACAATAATTTATTCAAAATTTAATTTAATTATCAATTTAAATTTATAAAAATCTGGGGTCGTTACAAAATCATTTTCGAAATCATTACTTACTTCCGAAATTATATCACATTGAAATCATAGTTCGAAATTATATTTCCTTTCAAAAGTCATATTTCCAAAATAGACTAAACTCTCATTTCAAAATATCATATTAACCCAAACATGTTATTTAAATCCCAATTTAGGTTATAATGTCGCTTAACCACATTCACTTTAAAAATCAAGTATTTGAATATAAACCCATCCATTTTACTTAGTTTGGAATTTAGAAGAAAATAGTTTTAAATAGTTTTAAATAGTTAATATAGAATTAAAATAGATTAAATATAATAAAAATAGATTAAATAGCTTTAAAATAGATTAATTAGATTTAAAATAAGTTAAACATGTTAATTAGTTTAAATAAATTAAATGGTTTAAAATAGGTTAAAATGATTTAATATAATTAATACAGGTTAAAATAGTTTAATATTTTGAAATCTTAATAATTAGAAATTTTGAAATAATATATTTTTGAAACAGTTTATATTAAAACATGAAATTGGAATTTATATCAAATTAAACTATTCATTTCATTTCAACGCATTTGGACCATTTTCAGTTTACATGTCAACAAACCAAATTCCAAACCTTTCAATTTAACATTTCAATAAACTATTGAATTTCATAACGTTTCAATCTATGTTCAAATATCAATTCGGATTACTCCAATTTCAAAGTTATTTTCAAACAACTTCAATAACTTAATTTCGATAGAATTTCATTTATACTTAAAAGTTTAACTTTAAACTTCCAATTTAATTTCTTAAAGCAATTCCTTTTAAACCAATTAACATTTCAACACAAAACTTGATTTTCCAATAATACTTCAATTTACATAAATCAAATTTTTATTTCAAAATATCATTTAATTAAATTCGAAAATTAAGGATTTTAAAATCATTTAATTTAACCAATCCGGTGTCCGTATATAATTCTCTACCCTAGGGTCAAGTGATATGGATATTTATCATTTCAATCTGCAATTTAAAATGTTACGGTTATATATCATTTCAAGCCGCAATCCCGAATTAATAATAAAATCCATAAAATCGCTCGAGTTTATCATTTCAACCCATAACGATTTTTTTCCTAATTTATAAATCATTCGGGTATGTATCATTTCAACCCATAGGGAACTTGCAGTATTATAACGATATAAAATAAAACATCCATTCATCCAATATCAACAATCAACATCCATTACAAACATCATCCAAATCAATCAATAAATATCAATATAGAACTGATAATCAATAATAGGATATTAACTGGCAATTTATATTCAATAATAAATTAAATAACGATTTAATTCAAATAAATTCAAATTAACTGAGATGATGATTTAAAATATACCAAACAGTCATAAATAAATTTCTAATCACATCAAAAATTAATTTAACTAACATAAATTTTTTTAGAAGTTGTGAGTGGGTTAAAACACTCATCTTTGAATTTAAATCGAATTTAAATCCAAATTAAGCCCAAAATTCAAACTGTCTCAAAATTCGTCCAAACCAGCGTTAAAATGTCAAGAATTTCAATACAATCCCAGCAAAACAAATTACGCGTGAAACAGACCTAGTAAGAAAGAGTTATCCATATATGAACGTTGAACGATAAAAATCTAAAATAAATAAAGCATCACCCACCATCCTCCATTCAGAAATAGCCACGTCTACCCCCTGTACACAGCCGAAACCCTATCCTCCTTCAGAACGTTGAACGCGAAACAACAGTCGGCCGCCGCCATTGACTGACCCTTCGCCATCGCCGAGCAGGTCGCGACCTCGCCCCCAAGCGCCTAGACCCCTTTGACAAACCCCCCTCAACCACGACCAGGTCTGGTTGAAGGAAACGCCACCGGCCGCCATATAAATACGAACCCTAATCCAATTGCGCAGCCCGATACATCCATCGAATCTCCGAACGAACACTGCCGATGTCTTCCACTCGACGATCTCCACAAAACCCATAAATCAATTCGACGATCAGACGTGGTTCATTGGAGAGTGTTGAACGTCCGAGAATTCACCATTGAATTCTAGGCACACAGAAACTCAGATCGAGAAACAGACTGCAAATTTGACTTGCCCTCGTCGAGAGCTTCAAATCGATATATAATTCGATATAGTTTGTGGAGTTTGAAATTTTGATTTGAATTTGCAATTGGGGATTAGGGTTTGTCTGCCATTGGAAAGAGAGGAACAAATGAAATTGTACGTGTAGACAAACTAAGTTGAGGAACACTAGAGTTTATAACAGGTTATTTATAGACAAAGCTGAAAACAGAAAAGAACGGACCAGATTGATTCGGGTTTGAACGATAAACGACCCGAAAAGCCCGTTCTGCCTCCGTAATGAAAATGGGTAATTCTATATATCAAAATAGATGTTTTCATTATTTTTAAATTCAATGGAACATGTTTCAGGTCCTAATTCCATCGTATGAAGAAGTTATATTAAAATCAGCTTATTTCAAATTGATTTCAATTGATTTCAAGACGTTTCGAGCCCGTACGATCAAACGACAAGTCCGATCGTTACGAAACTTGAAATACTACTATAATTCAGTGTTATGGATCCGATGAAACTGGTTTTGTCAAAATTCGAGTCAGTGGCCAAAATGGCTATATTTTAGTTAATTAAATAAATTAATTAAATCACTTTTTCAAATCTGATTCTATAATTGACAAAATTAAGCACTTTTGATTACTTATACATTTATAACCATTTAAAACAAATTTCCATGTTAATTCAATGCTAATTATTTCAATAATTTCCATCTTTACTTCCAATTTCAATAAATTCAGAAATTATAAATCAAATGTCCAATAATTCCATTTAATTGAACTTTCATCCTATTATTCAATCCATTATTATCAAATGGGTGAAATTAACATTGGTTCATGATTTATTACACTAATATTCTTAAATTTCATCTTAATCTCCATTAACGTAATGTTTAAATACTTAATTTCATCTAATTGCAATTAATCCAATTACTATAATTTAAATTCAAATAAATTAATAAATCTTGATTTCCATTCTTTTTTATTCCCAATTATCATATTATGAATAAAATTATCTTTATTACCAAATATCCACTTAATTTACATTAACATAATATTTAATTACATTTATTGAAATTTATTTCCAATTTAAATTAACAGGCTAAATAAATAGGTAATATACAATAATTGTTACCATTAACTTTTAATTACACCTATAAGTTATTATTAACAAACAAATGTTACAATTGCTTACATAACACTGTTTTTATCCAATTTCCAATTATTATATGCTATTTCATTAATGAATTGAATATTTATATTTGTTTTCCTATATTCACTGTATAACCAAGTATAACCTTTACATTATTTCAATTGATTGGAATTCCATTCAAGTTGTTAATAACTTACTATAATTAACATTGTTACAATTCATTTTAGTTGTTATTACATTATTAAATTACAAATTTTTATTTCTTCCAACTTCAAATCACAAAACTGAATTATATTAACGAATTTTAATTATCGAAATTTACGGGTCGTTACACTCTCCCCTACTCAAAACTTTTCGTCCTCGAAAAGGAAAAAGAAGGGAAAAGAAGAAATTTACCAAATCAATATATCTTACTCAAAATATTAAATTTATAAAAAATTAATTTACATAATTAAATAATTTAAATAAAATATATCAATTTATAACACTTAAATCCTTTTATATTCAAGTAAATAAAAGTTAGGAAAATATTTCACAAAATTTTCTAAGTCCAAAATTCACGAAAAATTTCGGTAGTCTTCTTTGTACGGAGAGGATCGGGAGAAAATAATAATATCAATAATAATAATATATATCAAAAAATTTCAAAATAATATATCCCATCAGTGGAAAAATAATATAATATCACTATAAAACCGTAATCCGAGAACATACCTATTTGTCGGGCAAACAATGCTTAATTACGAAACCAAAAGCAGTGGCAATTGCTTCCATAACCTGTATTTCGCTTATATAATCTAAAACAGTTAATAATTATATAAAATGAAATATTCAAAGTTGTTTCACCTACTACAAACAAATCAATATAAACAACAATCACTGGCAACCACAGCATACAATCATCATATGAAATCAATAGAATCAACTATCCATCTATAGCAAACAAACAAATGGTTTGTTCAGGTTCAGAAATTTTTAACCACCTAGAATGACAAATAAACTACTGAGTACACCATTTACTCAACAGTCTTAGATGAACTCAATAGATTATTCATACATCTTAAATAATTAGAAGTATCATATCCCAGACAACCCATAAACCAAAACAAACAATAATTTACAATGTACTCGAGTTATTCTTATTAAATTTCTTTCACAACATTTACAGTTTTTATTTTTCTTTTCATTCATACAAGGATTATTTCTTTAACTTACATTTATCTCTTACAAAATTTTATTCTCATTCATTCATTCAGTGTTTATTTCATTTATTTTTCCTTTATTACTTACAAAAATTCATTTTCATTTATTCATATCATGTCAATTTCTTTTATTGCATTACGTTCATTTTATTATTTACTTTAAGTATAAATAGTTTCAATATTAACTTAAGTTCAAAATCCTTTACTTACAGTACTCATTTTCTATTTCATTTAATTAGTAGTATTAAAATTTTAACTCAAGTTTATAACTATTATCATATCAATTTTCTTATTTATAAAAGTAAATTTCATTGAACACTTCCATTACATAAGTTTTACTTGTAAAAATTTCCATTACATATTCTTTTAACATTTCAACTTTTTTATAATTGGTAAGTTATATATATATATATATATGTCTTTAAGAATGCAATTCAAAGTTACACAAGTTTGACTTACTTATTTTAATTAACTTAAGGTTCAATAATTATCATTTCTTATTTTCATATTCTTTTCGTTTACAAGAAAAATTTTCAAATTCCTTGTATATTCAGTTATGACTTAGCATATCATTTCTTATTTTCATTTAGAAGTTTCAATTATTAAATAGTTAAAATTTTTATTCCATTTCAATAATTGAAATCTCTAATTTATAGAAATTTAAGAACTAAATGCCTGGTTCCATTTCACATCATTTAAAAAAATAATATCTATATAATCATATCTTTTATATATTGAATCAAAATTGGAATTCAAAATTAAGATTATCAAAACAATTGTGCAGTAAAACTACTACAACAGTCTTCCCACTTTGAAACTCAAAAATGAATGTCGATGATGCGTGCACTCATCATCGAAATTATTTTCCAGCGACAGAGAAGGGAGTACAGAACTTATTTCTTTCCAAAATTAAATTAAAACAATTCTTTCAAATCATATTGAAATATTTATATCAGAAAATACTTCTAATAATATTATTATTATATCCCAAAATCATTCGAAATAAATTTTCAAAAAACCTCGGAAATTAAGTTCTAAATTTCCATATTTCATTTATTTTATTTTCAAATCTTATTTCTAACTAATATTCATAAATTTCACTACCTAACAACCAACATATTACAACCAAATATATATCATTTATAAAATTTATTATTTTATATATAGAAAATATTATAGGCAAAATTATTCATTTTATATTTCAAAACAAATATTGTGTCGGTCTGTCCTATTAAGTGTTTAGAAATCCATATCGATGTCATAGCGTCCTATGTACCGACCAGAATTTATAAATACAAAACAGAACAAATCAACACAATATAAAAACATTTGATAACACTAACAAATACGCTCTCTCATATGTATACTCTCAAGGACTCATTCTAGGGTATTACTACCCTATTTAATATGAGTTAGATCCCACAAAGCTAAGGTTATCGCTAAACCTGGCTCTGATACCAACTGTAACAACCCGCCTTTTTGTACGTTTTAAGCAGACACACATGCCGACTCAAACCATAAAGAAGGGCGGATTGTTATTGGGGTGAATAAGAAAAAAACAGAGAAATAAAAAAAAGAATCTCGCAGCGGAATGACAAAATATAATAATCAAATAACAGTTCATGAAGCTGTATACACAACATTTGATTATACTTATACAATACAAACTCAGGGTTACAAAGATCAGAGATAAATAAATAATGCAGCGGAACAGTATGAATGCAGTGGAATAAATATAGTAAATAATAGTAGTACAAATCTTCGTCTTCGTCCTCCAGAAATAAGGTCTTCAAATCCTGAAATGCTCACGCTGACTCGAGCGAATTAAAAAGACTAAACACTCGAGTTAGAACTCAAAGATCTTATGTAAGTTAAATCAACGGTAAATAAATATGAGTGGAAATGGCTATGGAGATGTTTACGGAGTTCGACATCTCTTATCCAGTGTCTAACGTGAGTGCAGTAACTTAAGAGATGTTCGGGATTCACATCTCCTAAGGATCCGTTAAACTATCTACTATGTAGTACAATATGCTATTATAATATGTATACAGTAAAGTAAAAGTATTAAAATAGCATTAAGGCATTACCCATATCCCCCTTAACACATTTTTATAATGCCAATAGTCTATACAGTACCGTAACTCCCCGTAAACTGGGCCGCCAGAGGATACGCCATAGGTACGACATAAAACAAACTCGTAGAAGGCGTGCTAGGGTAGGTGACACGGCACAACTAGGCAATGCCAGGGTAAATATACCAATTACACTTCCGGACTGGTGGTAACGCATAGCAGCTACTGCCGCCCACCTCGGAACACACTCCCAAATCAAAAATCGAGGGTGGCCACCAAAATCGCAAATCAGAATATAGTATCGAAGGAATGTGCCCGATCGGAGGAATGCCTCACTTAGCCCGTCAATTGCTCCTATTTTAGCCACCTTAAGCTAAATCACGGGAGTCAGGTCCACGTATATACCACATATAGGATCGTCGCCACCGTCCTACTTCATTCTGGAATCTCCACCGCGTACACAGTTGTCAAAGTGGTTTTCGGTATTGGCAGAGAGTATGACAATATCTGATTCCGGTCTCTTTAACAACCAATCGCTTATTACATACCAGATGGTTCTTTTACATTTCCAAAACCATTTCATAATTGATATCAAAATATTATATTCAATTCAAATGATATCATTTTCGAAATCATTACTTACTTCCGAAATTATATCACATTGAAATCATAGTTCGAAATTATATTTCCTTTCGAAAGTCATATTTCCAAAATAGACTAAACTCTCATTCCAAAATATCATATTAACCCAAACATGTTATTTAAATCCCAATTTAGGTTATAATGTCGCTTAACCACATTCACTTTAAAAATCAAGGATTTGAATATAAACCCATCCATTTTAGTTAGTTTGGAATTTAGAAGAAAATAGTTTTAAATAGTTATAAATAGTTAATATAGATTTAAAATATATTGAATATAATTAAAATAGATTAAATAGCTTTAAAATAGATTAATTAGATTTAAAATAAGTTAAACAGGTTAATTAGTTTAAATAAATTAAATGGTTTAAAATAGGTTAAAATGATTAAATATAATTAATACAGGTTAAAATAGTTTAATACTTTGAAATCTTAATAATTAGAAATTTTGAAATAATATATTTTTAAAACAGTTTATATTAAAACATGAAATTGGAATTTATATCAAATTAAACTATTCATTTCATTTCAACGCATTTGGACCATTTTCAATTTCCAAGTCAACAAACCAAATTCCAAACCTTTCAATTTAACATTTCAATAAACTATTGAATTTCATATCGTTTCAATCCATGTGCAAATATTAATTTGGATTACTCCAATTTCAAAATATTTCAAAGTTATTTTCAAACAACTTCAATAACTTAATTTCGATAGAATTTCATTTATACTTAAAAGTTTAACTTTAAACTTCCAATTTAATTTCTTAAAGCAATTCCTTTTAAACCAATTCACATTTCAACACAAAACTTGATTTTCCAATAATACTTCAATTTACTTAAATCAAATTTTTATTTCAAAATATCATTTAATTAAATTCAAAAATTAAGGATTTTAAAATCATTTAATTTAACCAATCCGGTGTCCGTATATAATTCTCTACCCTAGGGTCAAGTGATACGGATATTTATCATTTCAGTTTGCAATTTAAAATGTTACAGTTATATATCATTTCAAGTCGCAATCCCGAATTAATAATAAAATCCATAAGATTGCTCGAGTCTATCATTTCAACCCATAACGATTTTTTTCCTAATCTATAAATCATTCGGGTATGTATCATTTCAACCCATAGGGAACTTGCAGTATTATAACGATATAAAATAAAACATCCATTCATCCAATATCAACAATCAACATCCATTACAAACATCATCCAAATCAATCAATAAATATCAATATAGAACTGATAATCAATAATAGGTATTTAACTGGCAATTTATATTCAATAATAAATTAAATAACGATTTAATTCAAATAAATTCAAATTAACTAAGATGATGATTTAAAATATACCAAACAGTCATAAATAAATTTCTAATCACATCAAAAATTAATTTAACTAACATAAGAAATTTTAGAAGTTGTGAGTTGGTTAAAACACTCATCTTTGAATTTAAATCGAATTTAAATCCAAATTAAGCCCAAAATTCAAACAGTCTTAGAATTTTTCCAAACTAGTGTCAAAATGTCCAGAATTTCAGTACGATCCCAGCAAAACAAACTACGCGTGAATTGGACCTCGTAAGAAAGAGTTATGCATATATGAACGTTGAACGATTAAAATCTAAAATAATTAAAGCATCACCCCATCCTCCATTCAGAAACAGCCACGTCTACCCCCTGTACACAGCCGAAACCCTATCCTCCTTCAGAACGTTGAACACGAAACAACACCTGGCCGCCGCCATTGACTGACCCTTCGCCATCGCCGAGCAGGTCGCGACCTCGCCCCCAAGCGCCTAGACCCCCGCGACAAACCCCCCTCGACCACGACCAGGTCTGGTCGACGAAAACGCCACTGGCGGCCATGTAAATACGAACCTTAATCTAATTGCGTAGCCCGATCCATCCATCGAATCTCCGAACGAACACTGTCGATGTGTTCCACTCGACGATCTCCACAAAACCCATAAACCAATTCAACGATCAGACGTGGTTCATCGGAAAGTGATGAACGGCCGAGAATTCACCATTGAATTCTGGGCTCACAGAAACTCAGATCGAGAAACAAACTGCAAATTTGACTTGCGCTCGTTGAGAGCTTCAAATCAATATATAATTCGATATAGTTTGTGGAGTTTGAAATTTTGATTTGAATTTGATTTGAAGTTGCAATTGGAGATTAGGGTTTGTCTGCCATTAGAAAGAGAGGAACAAATGAAATTGTACGTGTAGACAAACTAAGTTGAGGAACACTGGGGTTTATAACAGGTTATTTATAGACAAAGCTGAAAACAGAAAAGAACGAACCAGATTGATTTGGGTTTGAACGATAAACGACCCGAAAAGCCCGTTCTGCCTCCGGAATGAAAATGGGTAATTCTATATATCAAAATAGATGTTTTCATTATTTTTAAATTCAATGGAACGGGTTTCAGGTCCTAATTCCATCGTATGAAGAAGTTATATTAAAATCAGCTTATTTCAAATTGATTTCAAGGCGTTTCGAGCCCGTACGATCAAACGACAAGTTCGATCGTTACGAAACTTGAAATCCTACAATAATTCAGTGTTACGGATCCGATCAAACTGGTTTCGTCGAAATCCGAGTCAGTGGCCAAAATGGCTATATTTCAGTTAATTAATTAAATAAATTAATTAATTAAATCACGTTTTCAAATCTGATTCTATAATTGACAAATTTTAGCACTTTTGATTACTTAGACATTTATAACCATTTAAAACAAATTTTCATGTTAATTCAATGTTAATTATTTCAATAATTTCCATCTTTACTTCCAATTTCAATAAATTCAGAAATTATAAATCAAATGTCCAATAATTCCATTTAATTGAACTTTCATCCTATTATTCAATCCATTATTATAAAATGGGTGAAATTAACATCGGTTCATGATTTATTACACTAATATTCTCAAATTTCATCTTAATCTCCATTAACGTAATATTTAAATACTTAATTTCTTCTAATTGCAATTAATCCAATTACTATAATTTAAATTCAAATAAATTAATAAATCTTGATTTCCATTCTTTTTTATTCCCAATTATCATATTATGAATAAAACTAACTTTATTACCAAATATCAACTTAATTAACATTAACATAATATTTATTTACATTTATTGAAATTTATTTCCAATTTAAATTAACTGGCTAAATAAATAGGTAATATACAATAATTGTTACCATTAACTTTTAATTTCACCTATAAGTTATTATTAACAAACAAATGTTACAATTGCTTACATAACACTGTTTTTATCCAATTTCCAATTATTATATGCTATTTCATTAATGAATTAAACATTTACATTTGTTTTCCTATATTCACTGTATAACCAAGTATAACCTTTACATTATTTCAATTGATTGGAATTCCATTCAAGTTGTTAATAACTTACTATAATTAACATTGTTATAATTCATTTTAGTTGTTATTACATTATTAAATTACAAATTTTTATTTCTTCCAACTTCAAATCACAAAACTGAATTATATTAACGAATTTTAATTATCGAAATTTACGGGTCGTTACATATTCATATTTTTATACTAATTAAGAGTTCAAATCTCGTACAATACTATACATAGTCTCAGGTTGACAAACACCTAAGTGATCAAGGTGTAAATGTTTAAATAGTTGTATAATTTAGCTCTTGCATGGATCATAAAGTGACGGCATGCCAAAATTTAATGACTTAGAATTTCGAATACTCCGTATTTTAATATCTGAATTATTTAAATATTTGAATCTTGGATTTAATTTGATTAATTTGGAATTTATAACCTTGTTAACCCCCTTTTAATTAATAATTAATGATGATAAACTTGTTTTTGAAAATTGTTTATAAAAATAAATGGTTTGAAGAATTATCATAATGTGACTAAAAATCATTTTATCGATAAACGGCTTTTTACTCGATAAAAGTTGTTCGAACTTGTTATGCTTGTTAATATACTAATGTTTCATTAATTACCAACTAATTTTTTTATGTATTCGGGTTAATTAAAAGCTTATAGAAGGAATTTAAAGATATTTTGGGAGATAGCTAGTTTGGGAAAGCTTAAGGCTAAAGTAATTATGTGTAAAGTTGCACATGGGATAAGCATGGGGCATTCTCCTTTTTGATTAGAAATGAGGAGGTAGGAGGTGATAAATGACCTCCTGTGAAATATATAATTAAATCCTTAAGGCCACAAAATCATTCACTAGAGTTATGAACCAAAATAATGAAACATGTCTTCATCCTCACTTATCTCCTCCTTAACATTTTCAAATCTAAAAAAATGAACACAAACTTCACTTATCTTTAGCTAATGGACTAACAAAACATATGAAGCAAGAATATTAGGTCAAAAGTGGAAGTAACGAAGCACCAACGGTGCACCAAGTCATGGCTGTGAGCAATAATGTGGGCTAGGAGGAGGCCAAGAGCAAAAGTGAGCAACAAGTGGAATCTTTGGATGTTTGGTGATGGTAGGAAGTGATCTCACGTTCTGGTGTGCTAGGTTTTAGCATGGATTTAGTGAGTTCAGCCACCATTGAATGTGTATATATGTGTGCATATGTGTTTTTGCTTAAATACAAAGTAAAGTTAAGAACTATGCAAGTTATAGCTTTTGGACCCTTCTTATTTTGGAAAGCAAATGACAACTTTATATGTTATATATTTTCTACTATTACCCGCTAAAACATGTACCATGGCCCAAAATTTGTGTTTACATGATTGAATAGGTTGTATGGGAAGTTAAAGTGTGTTTGAAGCAAGAATAGTCGTTGTAAGTGCACTAATCAATTCATTTGTGTTTAGCTTGTTCAAAATGGTCATATGTGAAAATATTGTGAAAGTACATGTTTTGGTTGTTCCAATTATAATAGAGTATGGGGTTGCGAGGAAGTGATTTGTAAAGTTGTATAAATGATATAACAAAGTTTGAAAAGTTGTAGCAAAAAGGTCCCTATGGATGCACTTTCAAAATGCCTTGTGGTCGGCTATTTTTAACGTTAATTTGAGAGGCACCCTCAAGGGTTTTTTTGTTGTTTTTATAATTAAAATATATTTAATTATTGTAGTAAAAATACAAAGGTTTAGAAAGTTATAGAACTGGTTGAACAAATTTGAAAAATTTAGAAGCGAGAATGACTCGCTATGGATGCATTTTGAAAATGCCTGATGTTCATTAATTTTTAAAGTTAGTTTGAAAGTCATCCTTAGGAATTTCTTTGCATGGATAATATCTACTATAAGTATAATTCTTACTGTAAAAAATCATATCTTGAGTCGATCATTTGGATAGAGAAAAATGGTCAAACTTTCGATGCTTTTTTAAGTTTTCTCCCTCCAGGACTTTCTACAGCACTTATAAATGCTTATTTAATCTACTGCAGCACTTCTGGGCTTATTGCATTGTTTTGTCTTAATGCGACATTTTAACTAGTTTTTCATGATTTAAGTGGTTTACAATTTAATATCTTTGGGGAATATTTTTAGGGAAGTCTAATAACATGGATTGAAGTTCGAAAAAAAGATTAGAAGTTTAAATATACTTTTAATAATTAAATATGACTTTTTAAAGAAAATGTTTCCTTTGTAGCATTTAAAATAAAAGGTTTTTAGTAAATTATAAATTAGCTATTTTTTAAGTAATATTTTATATAGATATTTATAGCCAATTTTTAAGTATTTTTAAACTATATATATATATATATTGGAAATGTAATTTAAGTATTATGAAATAGATATAAGTGGTTCTGATTATAACACTTAGTTATAATAAATGGTTTTGAGAAGTTAACAAAAAGTACACTACCTTGTTAATTAATATAGATTTAATAAGATCTTTGAAAAGAATGTTTTAAAGATAATGTTGAGTATAAAATAGTTTTAGGTTTATAGTAACAATGTTTGTACTAATATTTGTTTTTAACCCATTTAATTATAATTTTGAAAATGTGAAATCTTGTGAAGAGATCTGTGATTACCCTCATACCATTTGGATAAGAATATAAATACATTTTGAAGTATTGAAAAGTATAGAAATGAATAGTGAAATAGTAGTATACATGTATATATCTTTTGTAAAGGTATTTTAAATATATATATACAAGTATTTCAATGAAGTTTTAACTAACTAAAGAATTAATTATATAAAAAGGGGATTAGAATTCGCTTATGCAGCTTAATCGTGCTTTGTATGTTTACTTGTTTATGGAAAACATTTAATCCTATACTTAGCACTAAAATCCAACAAAGTAGATATATTCTATCTATGAGAGATAAGAAGGATGTTCGAGTAGGGTTTAAAGCAAACTCTAACCTGCCGGCTTCACTCTTGACCGAGGGATAGTGTAAGTTAAGAAGGTTAGAAACGTGATAAGTATACGAGACTTGGTTTCTATATGCGATGGTTTCTATTTTGTACTAGGTAGTCGATTAGTCAACTATCGAGTTTAACTAATTTAACTTTAGAAGTATATGTAAGCATCATGTATTGATACCGTTTGAGATCCCCGAAGTGGACTCATTCATATGAATCATCTCTTGCTTTAAGAACGTATATACACGAGATCCCCTGGGAGGACTCCTTTATATTGTTCGTCTACTTCTTAAAGAACTAAAATTGAGTTAAACATAAGTTTACCTATTTAGGTTTGAAGAGTCTGGGATCGGATAAGTTTATTACTTATCGAAAACCACTTCAAAACTGATATACAAGTTCTATGTTTTAGAAGCATTGTGGAGTGGAATGCTATACAGTTGAACTATCTATCCTAAGGTTAAGTCCAAGAGAGAGGTTACCATTAGCATTCTTCGGAAGACTTATCCAGGGGTCCATGCAGAGATTCTTACACTGTTCGAGCTGCTAGAATGCATGAAGAGGTTTGAGATCTGTTCGAGTGATGAAGACTTATGAATTGAGATGCTAAACATGACTTCACCATCTGAAATGATAGAAAATAGAGTAGGGGCATAGCCAAGGGGGTTTAGCTAACTTAAAAGGACATCAACTCCAAATATCTAGAGATGCTTACGGTTGAGGGGCGTGGGAGTTGTTGGTATTCGGTATCACGTGTTCGGGCATGGACCAACTATATCTAGGGATATCTCCAATGGAACCAAATATGCGAACGTACCTTAGCGGTTTCAGTTGTACATTTAATATTTTTGTGTTATGAGATGCAAGTAGCACATCTGTTTTCTGATTTATATTCTACACCTTAGACACTATCTATTATATCACCTTATGTACTTATTAGATGGTTTGGTTCTTTCGAGGGGGAAACCATTCCGATGATTCATGTGGTCTCAAAAGATATTGTTTTATGTGTCCACATGTTTCTTGCGTTTCTCATACCAGACTATTGTCTGACGCATGGTTTAGTCTTTCCCTTAATTCCTCGAGTGCTCTTTCATGCAGTTTGAGAAAGGCAGGTTTTAGTTGGATATTCTTTGAGGCTCAAGAAGACGAGCTAGATATTTCATCGACTATAGTATTCTTTTTTCACTACACTACTATTATGTATATGTCTGCAATTGTGAGGACATACTATTATAATTATCCAAGTTGATGATAGTACTTAGGATTATAACTCTAAAAAGCTGTGTATCTTAGAGTGACATTTTGTACTATCTTTTTGATATTATATGTTATTGTTCTACTGTGAGATTCTGATGTTGTGTTCTTTCTTCCTTGTTCCTTTTCATTTTCTTTTTATTTACCCTAATAATCTGTCTTTTCAGCACTAGGGTGCTCGGCACGTGAATATTGTGGATGTATTAGTGTTGACATTTGGGGTTGAAAAGATAGGTCATTGCAGCTGGTATTAAAGCAAAAGGTTAAGCGAGAAACCTGGCTTTGGTTGGGTAAGGCTCAATAGAGGTAGGGAAAGTGATGCCCTAGAATGAGTTGAGTGTATTACACATAGGAGAGTGTATTTGTTATAATCATATTCCTTAAAGGTAATTTCAACTACAAAAATTAAAAAATCTTATATAAGGTAACTTATATAAGTATGAATTATTAAAGTGCAGTCTAATTAATGTAGGGATTTATAATGTTCATTCATCTCCCCTTATTAACTAGTTTATCCATGCTCAACTAGTTTATAAGCATTTCTATCCTTTGTAGAATGATTTGACATGCTCGACCAATTTATGACCATTATTATCATTTGTAGAATTATTATTTTAGTATGCTCGACCAGTTTATGAGCATTGTTATAATTTGCAGATTGATTAGTTATGCTCGGTCAGTTTACGATCATTTATTATCATCTATTAATTATTGATTTATGCTCGACCAGTTTATGAGCAATATACCTTTTTGCTAAATGGCTTAGGCGTTAATTATAGGTGCATTAAAACGAACACCCTATGCGTTAAATTTCACAGTTTGACTATAAGGCATTCAATGATAATGTTGGGTTAAAAGTTTATTCTAATAAAAGAAGTTTAGTATAAATTTTCTAAAAGTGTGATTTTATTGAAATATTGTTTATAAATGAAGAGAATTTAAAATGATATTTTGAGAACTTAAATCCCAGTATCTTTGAAATTGATTTTCAAGATTTTGGAAAATAAAAGTAGCATTAGTTGAAATTATTTGTGAAGATTAATATTTTGAAAAGAGTTTTTTGATTTGTTCAAGTTTGAGGTTACTCTAGCAATCAGTGAATTGATTCAGGAACAAACTATTTTTATGTTATCTAGTTTGAGTGGCTCGAAAGTGACAAAAATGTGGGAGAGATGTGTTCGGTTGGTAAGTACATCTTGTGAGCATTACCCTTCTTAATAAGGGAATATGTGGTATGACTTGGTAGGACCCATTTTCGTGGTATCATTTTTATGTTACTCGATCTGTATATATATTTTTTATATGGATTTTAAAGTGTATTGGGAAATTGGTTTATGGATTGAGAATGTGACGATCCGGTATTTCGGACACTTCGTATTTGAATATTTGAATTATTTAAACATTTGAATTTGGGATTTAATGCTATTAAAATGATTTAATAAGCTTTTTAACCTCTTTTAAATCATAAGTAATAATGGAAAAATTATTTGGAAAAATGTTTACAAAAATAAATACTTTAAAAAAATATCGATAATGTGACCGAAAATCGTTTTATCGATAAACAGATTTTTAACCGTCAAAAGGTGTTCAGATTTCTTTTGCATACACTTATTTGCTTAGGAAGTTAATAAAATTAAATAAAAACTTTTTAGCATTTATGGAAATAAACTTTACTGATGATGTCTGTGACGACGCATCTTTCTGACCCATAGGAATGACACTTAACACAGCCTCAGTGTTCGTGTGCCATTGCCTAAGAATTGGAAAGATGAATCATCATGGGGTAAAATAAAGAACAGAATAGAAAACCTCACAATGAAACTACTAAATAAAACATAATAGTTAATAGTACATCAGATTATTCCTTAATGACGAATTATTAGAGTTACACAAAGTACTACAAATTAGCTTAGGAGCTATACATCCAGCCTTTACATATGCTGAAAACAAAATACATACACAAACAAGATAATACAGCGGAATAGATAACTAAGAAGATGAAAGCCTCCGGCTCAGGTGCCATCTTCAAAAGAGCCCAACAAGAAACCAGCTAGTCTCAGACTACTCAAGTAAAATGAATACCCGAGAGTTTAGGGAAAACAAACAACTCGGGTCAGACGATATGTCTGGTATAAGTAAAGTTTTTTAAACAATAGGTGTGAAATTAAACACAAACATGTGATATCACGCCGCTGAACACAGAATGGGTTTCCTCTCACATAAATCAACATCCAAACGTAAGAATAGATAAATAATTAAACACGAAGAGTGGTTGACTCTTCCCAATGCAAATTAGGGAATAAATTTGAAGGTTCGAATCAAATAAGAAAAGGGAAATCTAGAGCAAATAACTAGGAAGGTGCACCACCCTTGAAGTATACCTCTAGTAATATACTTCTGAGAAGCTCATATACTCCGCGACACTTTTCGAACAATACCAAGCCGGACCCCCTAAACCTTACCGAGTATCCGAATATTTCACATATAATAGCTCCACCGAATCCAAATCTTGATGAGATGTGAAAGTACCCAAAAGGGAGCAACCTCACATAGCTTGGCTTCCTCTCGCGCTTTAGATTTAGTCATTTCCGACAAAGGATATCAATGCTCAACGGAGCAACACATCATCTTAGAATGACAATAATAAAGAAGCTGAAGTAAACGATAGTTGAGAAACCAACTATCGAGGATATAAAACGATCGTAAATGGAAATTAAGTCTTGTATACTTATCACCACTCATCGAATCAAACTTGTACTATTTCTTAGTTAACAATAATAACGGACAAGTCAAGGTAGTGTTGCCTCAAAGTCATGTCTCATGATTATTCTTCACTTTCGAGATAGCAACAAGTCTACTTCTTCGATATTTAATGCTAATTATACAAATAAATCATTTTCATACAAGTGAATCGCTTTATGGAAATTAAGTCATTTCCATAAACAATTCAAATTTTCCTTTTTCAAAAACCCGAATTTGTATTTGACTTCACATTACAAGTATTAGCTTTAAAATACTTTGTTAATAGAGTTGACTGACTTTGAAACATCATTATAAAAATGATTTAATAACTTAAACACATCCTTATTATATTGAGTAATATACTTTAAAACTTTGTTAACTAAGTTAATTAATTTACTTCGACAACCTATAATTAAAAAGGGTAAATCTTCTTTAAAACATCATTAATTCAATTAATTAGTAATATAATTAATTAAATATCATTATTTAAAAGTGATTAATTAATTTAAAACTTTATTTAAGGAAAGATTAGTTAAGGTTAAACAGATTTATTAACTTTTAAAAGTCATTAATTAAAAAGATTGATTAAATTTAAAAACCCCATTAGTAAATTGATTATTTAACTTTAATCAATAATTATTAAAATATTAACTAACCTTAAACATCATTAAATAAAATGATTAATTAATTTCAAAATCATCATTAACCAAGTTAATTTTTAAATTCAAAACACATCATTAAAAAGTTAATTAGTTAACCTTAATCCTTATTAGTTAAATAATTAAATAATTAAATTAAAAAATCATTATTAAAATAATTAATTATTTAACATCATTAATCAAAAAACTCACTTAACTTGTAAAATAATTCCAAGCACGATAATGAAACCAAACGGTTCCAATAAAAGGTGATTTTCCGAAAATGCTGATATAACGACTATCGTTATACGGGCAGTTCAGAATTCAAGCATATGAAATTTGCAACACACCAATATATTATATAACAAAGGAATGAGCATACATACATGATGATTTACAATAATACAACATATATCAAGCATTTATTTACAACGGGATTAGTTTAATTACTAGATTTCCATATAACCAGTTATTTGCTTACTAACTTTCCAAAGCGACAAACTTTCAAGCAACAAACCAACCCAACAACTAAACCATTATCGCAACTATACAATAAGCATTTAGTAGCTACAAATATGAGCATGAATATAGTTTAAACTTTAGGGTTCAAAGGTGGAAGCTTCACTCGCCAAAATGCTTACTAACTTGAATCGAAATCGCACTAACTCTTCGAACAACACTAGAACTATGCTTTCCTATGCGCTTGATTTGATTTAGTGGATCTTTTGTTGGCTTTTGGGCTTAGCCTAGATCATATGGGGCTCGACCATGGTGGAAATGTTGGGGGTATAGGGTCTTGTTTAGTAGAGAATGGTTTTTGGAAGTGAAGCAAGGAGTTTAACTTGATTTTTGGAAGTGTATTAACTAGTTTTTGGTTTTGGAAATAATTTTAGAAGCCATGGAAGTGTTCATGTACATGAAGAGATAAGAAATGAAGATGGTAATGAATATGTAAAGTGGAAAATGTGTGGAGATGGTAGGTATTTATAGGCAAAGAAGTGGGATATTAAATTAATTAACTTAAACATTTAAATAATATAAATGTTATCATGTAACATGGACGCCATGCCTCTCCACCATCATAGACACACATACACCCCCCCCCTTTAGGTCCACCTAGACCATGCCTTGTACTAGTTTAGGTTATGGCGGTGGATGAGAGGTTACATTATATTTTATTTTTCCTTTTATTTAATCATCATGTGTCTTTTCACGTTTATATTTAAATTAATCATGGTTTATTACCAATAATACTTTACCTAATTCACCATATGACATGTGTACATGTGTGTGCATGTGTATATGAGTGATACAATAATGTGCACAACGTTTCTGAAGATTTCCGATGCCAAAAAGTCAAAATTTCGAGAAATGATTTTCGGTCACATTTTCTACTTTTGTTTGCACTAATTATTTTGGTAACAAAATTTAAAAGTGATTTTAGTTTCATTAATTAATATGTAAAATATGTTTATTTGGTTATTAAAATCCATTATTTAAATATTTAAATATTATTTAAATATTCAAATACAAAGCGATTAATTTACGGGTCGTTACACTCTCTCCTCCTTAGGAGAATTTCATCCTCGAAATTAATACACAAAGACAATCCAAAAGGTATGCTGTACCTAGAAATTCATAAAACAATGCAAAGAAACTATCCCATACAAGAACATTCATAATGCATTCGAACAACAAACAGCTAACCAAACATTACATCAGGGTAAGTTTCCCTAATATGATCCTCAGTCTCCCAAGTACAATCGCGAGGTTCATCACTCCATTGAACCTTCACAAGCTTAACCACCTTGTTCCTCAATCTCCTTTCATCCCAATCTACAATATGAAAAAGGTGTCATACTACCATCAAATTTGGTTCTATCTCTAAGTCTTCCTGAACAGACATCTCAACAATCAAAGATGGATCATGAACTTGCTTTCTCAAATGAGATATATGAAAAACAGTATGAAATTCTGACAATCTTTCAGGAAATTCTACTCTATAAGCCAACGATCCAATTCTTTCAAGGATTCTAAATGGTCCAGTGAATCTGGATGCTAGCTTTCCTGCTGTTCTGAATCTTACAACTCCTTTAATCGGGGAAACTTTCACAAATACCAAATCCCAGACCACAAACTCTAAATCCCTTCTCCGTTGATCGGCATAACTTTTTTGTCGATCCTGGGCTTCTTTCATCCTTTCCTTGATCATAGCCACATTCTCTGATGCTTCTTGAATCATTTCTGGTCCAAGAACTAAACGATCTCCAGTCTCTACCCAAAATGAAGGTGATTTACATGGCCGTCCATACAAAGCCTTGTAGGGTGCCATGCCAATGCTAGCTTGGTAACTATTGTTATAAGAGAACTCTACCAAATGTAGATGATCTTCCCAAGAACCTCCAAAATCCAAAATACATGCTCTAAGGAGATCCTTCAAAATCTGGTTTACCCTTTCGGTTTGTTCATCTATCTGTGGGTGATAGGCCGTGCTCAAATTCAACTCTATCCCTAAAGCGCTTGCAATGCTCCCCAAAATGACTGCTGAATATAGGATCTCAATCACTGACTATACTTACTAGAGTTCTATGCAGTCGAACGACCGCCCTCAAATAAATCCCTGCCAAAGAAGCTGCAGTTCTTGAAGACTTTACCGGAAAAAAGTGGGCGCTCTTTGTTAATCGATCTACAATTACCCAAATGCGTTCATTAAATCTTCTTGTTCTGGGCAACCTATCGATAAAGTCCATGAATACTTGCTCCCACTTCCAATTCGGTATCTCCAATGGTTGGAGTAACATAGTTGTCTTCTGATGGTCACCCTTGACCTTTTGACAATTTGCACATCGGCTCACGAAGATCGAAATGTCTCTCTTCATCCCTTTCGACCAAAAGGTCTTCTTCATATTCTGAAACATTTTGGTCACTCCTAGGTGGATAGAAAACCTTGACCGTTGGCACTCTCTCAACACGTCTTATCTAATTTCATTAACATATGGCACACAGATCTGCCTATTCATTCTTAAAATGCCTCGGGAGTCAATCTGAAAACTAGAAATAATTCATTTTCAACATCCTTCTTAAGCCAAGCTAGAATAGGGTCTTCTTCTTGGAAATATGCGATTTTCTCCATTAATGTTGGCTTAACTTCCAAATTTTCAATCGTCTCCACTTTCCTACTTAACAAATTTGCAACGCCGTTTGCTTTCCCTAGGGTATAAAAAATCTATAGGTCATAAGATGCGAGAAATTCCAACCATCTATGTTTTCTCAAGTTCAAGTCCTATTGGGTAAAGATATACTTTAATGACTTGTGATCCGTATATAACTCAAACTTTGCACCCAAAAGATAGTGCCTCCACACCGTCAATGTGAAGGCAACTGCCAACAACTCCAAATCGTGTGTAGCATAATTCTTCTCATGAGGTTTCAACTATCGACTCGCATACGCTATTACTTTACCATTCTACATCAAAACTACTCCCAATCCAGTCCTGCAAGCATCCGCCTAAACTGTTAATCCTTCACTCCTATCTGGAATAGTCAAGACAGAAGCACCTTGTCAATTTCTCCTTTAACTCATTGAATGCTCGATCACACTTGGGTGTCCAAACAAACTTAGCATCTTTGTTCGTCAGCTTTGTTAGATGAGAAGCAATCTTCGAGAAATCTTTAATAGATCTTCTATAGAAACCTGCCAATCCCAAGAAACTCCTGACATCAGTCGCACTTTCGGGTTTCTTCCAATCTTGAACCACAACTACTTTAGCTGGGTCCACTGATATGCCTTCTCTCGAAACTACATGCCGTAGAAATCTAACTTTGGATTTCCAAAAATGGCACTTAGAAAACTTTGCCTTTAAAACATGACTTCTTAAAATACTTAGAATAACATGAAGATGGTATTTATGCTCTTCCTCCATTTTAGAATAAATAAGGATGTCATCAATGAAGACTAGAACAAACTTATTAAGAAAATCCCAAAACACTCTATTCATCAAATCCATGAAATAAGTAGGTGCATTAGTCAATCCCAATAGCATGACTAACCACTCGTAAAATCTATCAGGGGTTCGAAAAGATATTAAGGGTACACTCTCTTCTGCTACCCTTAATTGGTGAAAACCAGTGGCAAGATCCAACTGAGAAAATATCCGAGCTCCGTGGAGCTATTCAGACATGTCATCAATCCAAGGTAAAGGATACTTATTCCTGATAGTCCTCTTATTTAATTCTCGGTAATCCACACATAATCTAAGAGAACCATCGGCCTTGGTAACGAAAACTATTAGAGATCCCCAACTTGATGTGCTACGTCTGATCAAACCTTTCTGCAACAAATCAAACGTCTACTTCTCCAATTCACTTCTTTCCTTTAGATCTAACCTTCGAGGAGGTTGTACCATCGGTCTAGTTCCTGGAATCAAATCAATACGGAATTCTACTTCGCAGTGAGGAGGTAAACCTTGCAATTCTTCAAAAATATCCTTGAAATCCCTAAAAATTGGTATATTCCTTAAATCCTCTTTGGGTACTTCGAGGGAATACAGAAAACTACTCATCAACCCTCTAAGTTCTCCACAACATATATCAATACTTCTACCTATTACATCTTTTACTACGATCACCCTTCTAACACATCCAAGACACCTTTAAACATAGATAACCAATCCATCCTTAATAATACCCCAAAACCCATGAAACTGAGAATAAACAAGTTAGAAAAGAAAGGCCGATCTTGATAAGAAATGGGCACATTCAAACATATGGTGTCAAGATTGGTCGAACCCCCAATTGGGTTTGAAACACTAAGAGAATTATGGAGAATAACATAATTAAGATTCAACTGGTTCATTAGGTCATATGAGATAAAACTATGGGATGCTCTGGTGTTAAATAACACTCTAACAGGAATATCAAAAATGAATAGTGTACGTTGTAACACCTGCTTTCCTTTTGGGTCCGTAGAAGTAGATGGTATTTCTGGAATAGAAAAAGTTTTCCCATATGATCCCTTCTTTCGAAAAAGGCACTAGTTCTTCATATGTCCATGTTTATTGCAACTGTAGCAGAGTGGTCCACTAGCTGGGTTCGGGCACTGATTTGCAAAGTGGCCCATTTGATTCACTTATAACAAAGGATCTTGGTCAAGTCTAATTGCTTATTCTGAGCTGGAGCTCCACCTCAAGGCTTCTTTCCCGACCACTTCTTCTTCCCCTTGCGCTTGAAAAACGACTTACTAGCAATAGGTATCAGTGACAAAAATTGGGCATTAACTGCTGGCGGTACTCCTTTTTGAACTCCTTTCTCAATATAAAGAGCTTCAAATCTCAAAGTCATACTGATCAGATTGGTAAAGGTACCGTTGAGATGATTGGTCTTTTCCCGATGAAATTCTGGTCTCATTCCTTTCACGAACATTTCATTCCTTTTAAGTGGCGTATAATCAATCCTAGTCCAAAGCGAGACAATGCATTGAACCTTTGCTCATACTACGCCACTGTCATCTCACCCTATTTCAAATCCATAAAACTTCTGAACAATTCAGTCCTTCCTGTCTCTGGGATAAACTGAGCTTCAAAAACCTCTTTAAACTGCGCCCAAGAGAAATCTTCTTATGGTGTATTCACGGTGACTGAATCCCACTAATCCATTTGTTGCATTATGAAGCTGACGCGATGCTAACAATCTCTTTCTAGTATCTACTAACCGAAGATCCCCTAATTTCCTTTCGCAAAAGCGGAGCTATGTCTGAACTCCCAAAATATCTTTAGTTCTATAAAAAGGCTTACCACCTAAAGCAGTGTAATTCCTGCATAAGGTCGCAAAGTTCTGAGGCAGCTGACCTGGCATCGCTACTTCCACTACTGGATCTACAACTGGCTTATTTCTAGGAGCTCTGCCATTTGTAGCTGTGCTGGTTCCAGATCACCTCCCTCTTCTTCCTCTTGTACTCATTTCCAATAACCTGGATAAGTAACATGTATCATTATAATACAATGAAAAGGTCAAAGATGATAAAAGAGAAACTTGCAATAAAGGATCTAAAACCATATTTTAAGGGGAGAAAAGGAAATGCTCTCTCAAGATTGGCTCATTCTAGGGCTCTACTCACCCTAACTCTAATGAGGTGACCCGAATCAGGCTAAGGTGTTCGCTCAACCGAAGCTCTGATACCAACTGTGACGACCCACATTTCTGACCCCTAGGAACGACACTTAAAACATTCTCGATGTTCGTGTGCCATTGCCCAAGAATCGGAAAGATGAATCTTCGAGGGTAAAACAAAGAACAGGATAGAAAACCTCACAAAGAAACTTCTAATAATAGTCAATAGTACATCAAGTTACTCCATAATAGGGAGTTATTAGAGTTACAAAAGTACTACAAATCAGCTTAGGCAGTTCTAACATCCTGCCATTACATATGCTAAAAAAAATACATACACAAACAAGATAATACAGCGGAATAGATAACTAAGAAGACGAAAGCCTCCTGCTCGGACACCGACTTCAAAAGATCTCAATAAGAAACCTGCTACTCTCGGACTACTCAAGTAAAATGAGCACCTGAGAGTTTAGGGAAAACAAACAGCTTGGGTCGGATGATATGTCTGGTATGAGTAGAACTTTTTAAACGATAGGTGAGAAATTAAACACAAACATGTGAGAACACGCTGCTAAACACTGAGTGGGTTTACTCTCACATAAATCAACATCCAAACGTAAACAATAGATAAATAATTAAACGCTACGAAGAGTGGTTGTCTCTTCCCAACGCAAATAAGGAAAAAGTTTGAAGGTTCGAATCAAAAAAGAAAGGGAAATCTCCAACAAATGACTGGGAAGGTGCACCACTCTTGAAGTATACCTCTAGTAATATACTTCTGAGAAGCTCATATACTCCATGACAATTCTTGGACAATACCAAGCCGGACCCCGCGAAACCTTACCGAGTTTCCGAATATTTCACATCTAATAGCGCTACCAAATCCAAATCTAGATAAGATGCGAAAGTACCCTAATCGGAGCAATGCCACATAGCTTGGCTTCCCTTCACGCTTTGGATTTAGTCATTTTCGACAAAGGATACCAATGCTTAATGGAGCAATACATCGTCTTAGAATGGCGATAATAAAGAAGTTGAAGTAACCGGTAGTTGAGACACCAACTATCGAGGATATAATACGACCATATATGGAAATTAAGTCTTGTATACTTATCACCACTCATCGAATTCAAACTTGTACTATTTCATGGTTAGCAATAATACCAGACAAGTCAAAGTAGTGTTACTTCGAAGTTATGTCTCACGATTATTCTTAACTTTCGAGATAGCGACAAGTCTACTTCTTCGATGTTTAGTGCTAATTAAACAAATAAATCGTTCCATACAAGTGAATCGCTTTATGGAAATTAATTCATTTCCATAAACCATTCAAACTTTTCTTTTTTAGAAACCCAAATTCATATTGGCTTCACATTACAAGTACTAGCTTAAAAACACTTTGTTAAAAGAGTTTACTAACTTTGAAACATCATTATAAAAAGGATTTAATGACTTAAACACATCCTTATTATATTGATTAATTAACTTTAAAACTTTATTAACTAAGTTAATTAATTTACTTCAATAACCTGTAATTAAAAAGGGTAAATCTCCTTTAAACAACACTAATTCAATTAATTAACAATATAATATAATTAAATAAATTGATTGATGATATAATATAATTAATTAAATTAATTAATTAATAATTAAATATCATTATTTAAAACTGATTAGTTAATTTAAAACTTTATTTAAAGAAAGTTTAATTAAGGTTAAATAGATTTATTAAATTTTAAAATTCATTAAGTAAAAGATTAATTAGCTTTAAAAACATCATTAGTAAATTGATTATTTAACTTTAATCCATCATTGCTAACAGATTAATTAACCTTAAACATCATTAAATAAAATTATTAATTAATTTAAAAAACATCATTAACCAAGTAATTAGTTAAATTCAAAACACATCATTAATAAGTTAATTAGTTAACCTTAATTCTTATTAATTAAATAATTAATTAATTAAATTAATAATCATTATTAAAATAATTAATTATTTTTGAATACATCATCAATAGAAAAACTCGCTTAACTTGTAAAATAATTCCAAGAACGATAATGAAACCAAACAGTTTCAATAAAAGGTGATTGTCTGAAAATGCCGACATAGTGACTATCGCTATACGGCCAGTTCGGAATTCAAGCATATCACATTTGCAACACAGCCATACATCACATAACAAAGGATTAAGCATAAATACATGATGATTTACAATAATACAACATATATCAAGCATTTATTTACAACGAGATTAGTTTAATTACTAGATTTTCATATAACCAATGATTCGCTTACTAACTTTCCAAAGCGACAAACTTTCAAGCAACAAACCAGTCCCACAACCAAACCATTATCACAACTATACAATAAGCATTTAATAGCTACAAATATAAATATGAATATAGTTTAAACTTTAGGGTTCAAAAGTGGAAGCTTCACTCACCAAAACGCTTTCTAACTTGAATCGAAATCACACTAATTCTTCGAACAACACTAGAACTAAGCATTCCTATGCACTTGACTTGATTTAGTGGACCATTTATGGGCTTTTAGGCTTGGCCTAGATCATATTTGGCTCGTCCACGGTGGAAATGTGGGGGTATAAGGTCTTGTTTAGTAGAGAATGGTTTTTGAAAGTGAAGTAAGGAGTTTAACTTGATTTTTGGAAGTGTATTCATTAGTTTTTTATTTTGGAAATAATTTTAGAAGCCATGGAAGTGTTCATGTACATGAAGAGATAAGAAATGAAGATGGGAATGAATATGTAAAGTGGAAAATGTGTGGAGATGGTGGGTATTTATAGGCAATGAGGTGGAGTATTAAATTAATTAACTTAAACAATTAAATTATATAAATGTTATCATGTAACATGGAAGCCATGCCTCTCCACCATCATAGGCACACATGCACCCCCCTTTAGGTCCACCTACACCGTGCCTTGTACTAGTTTAGGTGATGGTGGTGCATGAGAGGTTATATTATATTTATTTATGCTTTTATTTGATCATAATGTGTCTTTTCATGTTTATATTTAAATTAATCATGGTTTATTACCATTAATACTTTACTTAACTCATTATATGACATGTGTACATATGTGTGCATGTGTATATGAGTGATATAAAAATGTGCACGGCGTTTCCGATGACTTTTCGATGCTGAAAAGTCAAAATTTCAGGAAATGTTTTTCGGTCATCAACTAATATTTAGAATATGTTTACTTGGTTATTAAAATACATTATTTTAATATTTAAAAATTATTTAAATATTCAAATACAAAGTGATTAATTTACGAGTCGTTACAATGTCATAGGTGATGTCATCAAAGATATTATGAAATATGCATAAATGGAAAGTCTTAAAAGCTAAGTAAATGATAAAGGAGATGTGATGTTTGTAATTAATGTTAGGTCCTCTATGAGGGGATTTTGGTCATTTAACATATCATTTTCTAGCCTATAAATATAAAGGAGGGGTTTACTTCATAACTCACTAACTCACTTGAGCTTGAGATGAAGTATGAATGTTAAAAATGATGGAAGTACTTAAGCACTAATCAACTAATTACAGTCTAACTTTTTCAAGTCTAAACCAAATCATCTCCACTCTCTTTTAAACTTTGGCCTTGGGCCTAAGACATCATGAAAGGCATGATTAGGAAGTAATAAGTTAGGGAAGGTGAGAGTAAGAGGGGGTTCTATGTAGGAGCCATGAGCATGGAGGAGGAAGGGGAGGTGGTTGCTTTGGTTTGGAAGTGCTAAAGGTTGGACCTTTAGGAGTTTGGTGATGGAAGGAGGTGGTTCTTTGGTTCTTATGGCCTTATTCTTGGGTTTATCATGGATTTTTGTGATTTATCTCACTATCTTATAAGTATATAGTGTGTGTACATATGTTGTGTGCAAAGTATAATAGTTAAAGTGACATTAACTATGTAAAGTTATAAACTTTATACCCCTCTTGCTTTTGAAAGCAATTGACAAGGTTATATTGTATAACATCACTTATATTACCCTCTTAAACATGTGGCATGGCCTTGACTCGATGTTTAAATGTTTTTTTTAAACTTATGTGTTAAATTGAAGTAAGTTTGAAAGTGTTTGAAGCGAGAATAATCGTTATAAACGCACTTCGAAATCCCTTGTTTTCAAATTGTTTTCAAATAAATAGAAAGATATTCTTAGGGATTTATTTCCATTCTTTTTAAATACCCTAATGGTACTACATACTATAAAAATTTCAAGTCTTAAATCATTTGTTAAAGTGGTTAAAACTAGTTACAAAGATCGTGCTTTTCAATGTTGTTTTTAACAAGGACTTTTAACAACATTTATAAATGCTGTAGTAAGTTGCTTATGGTCTTAATTGTTTAAAAAGGATATATAAATTTGGTATTTTTCTCTAATAATTTTAGAGATGTTTTAATACATGTTTTGAAGTATATTTAAGTTGGTTTGAAGTTTAAATATATTTTTAATAATTATATACAAATTTCGAAAGAGTAAAGAAGAGATTTAACACTAAACGCCGACGAGGTAGACTTCTCTATTTTTGAAAGTTAAGATCGACGTCGAGTAGGGATGGAGCAATAGAGCTCTAACATACCAGGCTTCCCTCTTGAAAAATTAATGGTTAAGTTGGAATGTCGGAAACGTGTTAATCATGTTGTTTACTTACTTGTTTAAAAGGTAATTAACTTTGCCTAATGCTAAAAGCCGATGAAGTATGCTTCTTTATTTCTAAGAGTTAAGATTGATGTCGAGTAGGGCTGGAGCAATAGATATCTAACCTATCAGGCTTCCTTCTTGAATGGGGAATAGTTATGTCGGGAATGTCGAAAACGCGTTAATCATGTTGTTTGTTACTTATTTATGGAAATAATAAATACTATACTTAATACTAAACGCCGATGAGTATGCTTGTCTACTTATGAGATTCAAGACTAAAGTATCTAGGCAATGCTTTGATGCAACCAGTGGTCTAACTTCCCTGGCTTCACCCTTGGACGAGGAATAGTTAAGTTGAAATGTCGGAAATGAGTTAAATATACGAACATTGATTTGTATAAGCAACTATTTTGACTAGATAATCGATTACTTAACTATCAAACTTAACATATTATTGAACTTAGATTTTTAAAAATGATGTTTTAAAGATAATATAAGTGTTTGAATGATTTTGGGTTTGTTATGACAATTATTAACACATTTTTCATTACCCTTTTTTATTAAACTTATGAATGTAAATAAATCTTTAAAAGAATGTTTTAAAGATAAGCATAAGTGAAAGTGCTTTAGGTTTGTAGTGACAATGTTTAAGTAACATTAGTCTTAAACCTTTTTGAATAAGATTTGTGAAAGTACTTGGGTCTTTAAAATGGATTAAAGGAAAATATAAGTATGGAATCTTTTGGGAAGAAGATAGAAAAAGTGTAACATCCCCTATTTGGAGGCCCGAAGCTAAGCGCTACAGATGCTGCATTCATCCATAGTATTAACTTCCGGTGACCAAATACGATAATATTAATGGTATCCATAATATCTGAAGCACTTGAATATGAAATAAAATCATCATAGATTAAAACATTTTTCTGATTACATTTCAAAATAACATTTCATATCCAAGTTACATAATCCCAAACGTTTCCCAGGTTTAGATCAAATATAACTATTACGTAAATACACCAAGAGCGACATATGAAGATGCCCTCTTGGATGACCAGAGTACTAAACAGTCATAACAGACTTTATACAACACGGAGGAAATAAAACAAAACAACTCCTAAATATAGCTAGCATCAGCCTCCTACTCGTCTCCAAAAGCTTTATTCGTCCACCTACTAAAACCTGAAAATCCTCAACCCTCAGCCTACTCAAATCAATTTTGAGCACCCGAGATTTTAAGGGGAAAAAACATAAACTTCGAGTCAGACTTAAAGTCTGGTATGAATAATACTATACATCTCAATTATTTGATAATAAGTGAGACCATGCCGCTTAGCGGAATGGGTTTGCCATCACTAATATCCTTTTAAAACATATCTTTTGCAAATCTTAATCCTACAACCAAAAACGGTTTAAACAATAATATTTGTATCATAAAAGCATATAAATCAGGTAACAAATGGACTATCTATCCGAGCAATATAGTTTTGTTTGGCTAACTACTAACCTTTGGCAGACTCGCGCCTACCAGACAAATAAACAAATAATCTAACTACTGTTAGATACTCCTCTTTTGGACGGTCTGTCCCTAACTTACTTCTCCAAGGTCAACTGATCCTAATGGTTTTGCAGGCTCACCAATAACCTATCCTCACTCTGTGTATTCCTTTCTGTGTGTAACATCATTTTAGTCTTACATGCGACAAAGCCCTACACACTAGAATTTTGGACTAAATTAGCTAGGGGCTAATAGCTAATGTATAGGGCGCAACCCTATACCAGGCCATCTGGTATTTTAATATCTGAGTCATTTTACTTAGGGTAATCTTCCCTTAAAAATTTCCTTGAAAAACCTTTTCTCCCAAATTGATTTAAACATTTAAATCATAATTTAAACAGGGAAAATATATCCTATGCTTTACTCAAATCACCTTGCCATGTTATATATACTTTACACAAATCTTTGTTGATGAAAATATTTAAACCTTTGAAAGTACCCCTCTCGAATCCATTGAAAGTACCCCTTTTGAAACCAAGTAAAACCTTAGGCCGAAGGCCAAAACATACCCTTTCGAAACCCTTCATAATAAACCTTTCGAAACCATTGAAAAACATCACCTTCGAAAGCTTTAAAACCTTAGACATCCTATATTTAAAACACTTAACATTGCCTTTCGACAACATTAGAAACCTTCCTTTTAAACCTTTCAAAACCATTGGGGAACTACACCTTCGAAACCTTCATTTAGACCTTTTGAAAGCATTTAAACCCTTTGTAAGCATCAAACTTTTCGAAAGCATTTGGGTTCAAGTAAAACATGTGGAAACCTTTCGAAACCATTTAAAAACCTTTCCTTTCGAAACCCTTGGGTTTTACCTTCAACTAAACAAAAGGTCGTAAAACAACTAAGTCGAAAGCACTCTTTCGAAAACAATTTCCTAAGTAAAGAAGTGATGGTGTCGAAACCAACCCTTTGAAAGCATTGGAGAAGTGGCTAGGTTTTAAAACAAAGTATCCTTTCGAAACCATTTGCTTCGAAAGGTAGAAAGCTACAGCAAGGGGTTTTGATCCCTTCGAAAGCATTTACTTAAAACAAAAGGCGCAACCTCATTCGAAACCATTCCTTTAAAATATTTTGACCCAGTCGAAAGCCAACCAAGTCGAAAGCATTCCTTTGAAAAGCAAAGCAGGCGCATTTTCATTTAAAAGCAAAGTAAGGTTTCGACCCCAGCGGAACCCATTGTCTCGACCCAGTACCTTTCGCCTATATCCAATTCACTATGTACCAAGTCTTTGATACTATGTGCATTGGGTTCGATGGCGATGGAGGCGGAAGCACTCAATCGAAACCTTGGTGCCGAAAGTGGCGAAACATGTAGAAAGCATGTAAAACCTGATTTTTAGCTTTTTAAAGCAATCTTTTCAACTAACCTGCCTGTTTGCTAAAATATTATTGGTTTCTAATTTTTTTTCTAAAATTTCTGCCGAGATTTCAAAAATAAACAAATTAAATTATCTACAAAATACCCCTTCTCCTTTTATAATTATATAAAACATTTAAGTCCCATACCTTAAATAATTTTATATATTCATTAAAACACTTAGGAAAATTCTACAAAAATTCCTATAAATCATTTTTAGTATGTTTTCTAACATTTATAAATTTCAGACCCAAAACATATATAATTTAGTCATAAATTATTTTAAACCCAAATATCCATTTTACTTACTAGAAAATTAATATAAAATCCACATTAATCAGAAAATTATGAAAATTGAAACCCATCTCTAAAATATTATTTCTGATCTAAATCTAAAATCGCAAGGCATTTAGATGTCATTAAATAGGGTTTTCACATTAAAACATACGATAAAATCCATATGAAATATCATAAATCATCAACAAGCATATATATATTTATTTCTAACAATCAAAACATGGCAAAACCTTGCAAAATAATTCGGATTTAACCTAAAACCGAAAACAATTAGAAAACATGAGATGTAGTCATTATTCACCTTAGCTTTGAGATTAAGCAGTTGAGATTTGAGAATGGATTAATGTTGATTTAGCTTCTTCCTTTTGCTTATCTTCCTCTTGTTCTTGCTTAATGGTGGCCGACCTCTATTTTTTTCTTTTGATAATGAATGTGTAGAATGAACATGGCTTAAGGGTTTAGGGTATTAGAATGCGTCTTTTCCTATTTTGCCCCTTATCTAACTTCCCTTATCTATTTCATTCTAATTCATTTTAGTTTATTTATTAGCAAGGCATGACTACCCCTTAGTTCACACAAATTTCAATCCCCTAATCATTACATTATTTTATTTAATTTAACCAATTAAATATCCTAAATAATGTTACTAAAAATTAGGGTCGTTACAAAAAGTAAAGGTTTAAAGTAAGAAATCTTGTTAATGATTTGTGAATATACTTATACCATTTGAGATAAGTATATGAATACTTTTTGAAGTATGGAAAAATCAAAGGTTGAAAGGTAAGAAATCTTGTTAATAATTTGTGAATATATTTATACCATTTGATAAGTACATGAATACTTTTTAAAGTATTGAAAAGATTACAAATGAATAGTAGAAATTGGAAAATGAAGTTTTATTAGATAAAGAAGTTTTACTACTAAAAGAGGTTTTAATTAATAAAAGATTAATTAAACATAAAGGGGATTAAGAATCACTTATGTGACTTAATTGTGCTTTGTGTGACTTGATCGTGCTTTGTATGTTTATTGGTTTGTGGAAAAAAATTAGTTGTATACTTGGCACTAAAAGCCAATGAAGTAGGCTTGTCTATCTGTGAGAATTAAGACTAATGTTTGTGTACGGATATCAGTAGTAGAGCTCTAACCTACCAGCTTCACTCTTAATCGAAGGACAGTGTGAGATGAAAATGTCAAAAAAATGATTAGTATACGAGACTTGGTTTCTAAATGCGATCATTCTCATAATTATTGAATAACCAAGTTCATCGATTCAGTCTTGAAGAGACCAGGATTGGTAAATGTTTTACTTATCAAAAATCACTTCAAAACTGAAATACATGTTCTACCTCTTGGAAGTGGATCTGTTCGAGATGTTGGAATCCATGTGCGATTTCGAGATCCGTTCGAGATGTGGAAATCCATTTTGGGATTCATGTTCTGTTCGAGTGATGAAGTCTCGTGTGAAAGATGTTGAACGTGACCTCGACATCGGAAATGGCTAAAGACAGAGTAAGATGAACAATCTGGGGTTTTGCAGTCCCATGACAGGGTATTGTCAACTCCATTTCTAGAGTATGCTTATCAATGTTGCGTGCGGGAGTTGATGGTAGTTGGTACCGCATGGTCCATGTTTATGTTCGGGCATGAGCCTTCGTGTTTACCTTATGGTATATTTTATCTAAAGATATACGATGCTCGAAAGGTATTTACCGATCCTTATGCATGGAGATTGGATTCGGCTTCTCTAAAGAGATCTCCATGGAAAATCCAATATGTGAACGTTCCTTACGGATTTGATTGTACTCCTAACGTGTTGTTGAATGTAACCAATTTAACCATTCTGGCTATCTTATAATATTTATATTCTACACCCTAGACATTATCTATTATATCACATTATGTACTTATTAGATGGTGGTTTATGAGGGGATATCCTTTATGGCATTCTATGTGGTCTCAAAAGTATTGTTATATGCTAGCTACATATTTCTTGAGTTTCTAATACCAGACTTATGTCTGATGCTTGGTTTTTTTTCCATAAATTCCTTGCATTCTCTTTTGAGCAATCCGAGAAAGGAACGTTTTCGTTGATCTTCTTTGGAGCTCGAGAAGACGAGCTGGATGTTTCACCTATCGTAGTATACTTATTTCCGCTGCATTACTATTGTCTATATTAGCAATTATGAGGATAGGTTCTTATAACTGTCCAGGCAAATGATAGTACTTAGGTTTTGTAAATCCGATATTTCTGTATTGGAGTAACCCTTTGTACTAATCTTTTGATCTTACATAATATCATTCTGCTAGTGAGATTCTAATGTTGTGTTCTCTTCTTTCTTGTTGAATTTCCTCTTCTTTTAATTTCATCCTAACATTTCGTCCTTCCGGCACTTGGATGCTCGACATATAAACACTATGAATGTATTAGTGTTGTTCGAGGGTCAAGAGGGCGGGTCGTTAAAGAGGTCATGATACTTGGTATGATTTTATGAAGTATTTAATAACACTTTGAAAGTGATTTTGATTAAATCCCAAACGTATGATTTGATATACAAAAGATACACACACACACACATAAAATTTCAAATGATTTAAAATAAGACTAGGTGTTTAGTTTTAAAAGTTTTCTTTAAAGGAATTTGATATGAAATATATAGTAGTTTTAGTAGTATAGATTTTGATATGAATTTTCTATAGAAAAGATTTTAATGTATACTATGTAGGGGCCCAAATGGTAGTGGCATAACCCAAATAATTAAGAAACTTTTTTTGTTTTCTCTTTATAGTAAAGTGTGTTTAATAAATAAGTAAACTTTGTTAAGTAATTTTATTGATACATGTATCATATGCATTAGGACAATTTTTATGTTCATCTTGTTATGATATTATCTTTTGATAGTTCTCATTTATTAGAATGAAATGGAATTTTCGGCGATTTTGGACAACCTGAAACTTTCGAATCATTATAGAATCTTAAGTTTACTGTTTTGGAAATTTAGAGTGTAGTAAGTTAAATCATGTTTTAAATTTATTGAACATCCTTGTTACATAGAACATTCGATGTTATTAGGCCAACTAATAAGCGTCTTCACCTTAGGGGTGTATAAGGAAAGTGGACTCTAGTTCTAAATTTGGATACCACTATCCTACTCCTAGCGTTGCCTAACTCAATTTTAAAGAAGTCTAAAAGGTTGACTCAGTTATAAGAGCTAAATTTATTTTTGGCCTTTGCTGGAATTTTAGAAAGTAAAATAAATTTCTTGTTGTGTATATACCCTAAGGATGTAGTAGAGTATTATGTGAGTAATAACTTGAAGTAAATTTTTATGGAATGTTTTGTAAATAAAGTTATGTCTTTATAAAATGTTTATAAAATTTAAGTAATGTTTTATGGAATGCCTCATAAATGATTTTAGTAATAAATGATATATTATGAGTGTAAATGAATGTGATAAAAAGAAATTGGTGTTGTTAAGAAACCAATAGGATAAAATACGTAAGTTGTACATAGATCATTTTATTTGCATGACTGTTCTTTATCTAAAGATTCGATTACACGATTTCTAGGTGATTTACACCAAACAAGGATTTTTCACTCGATTCTTGATGGAAAACTTTCAAAATAGAACCTTGATACGATCCCGAGGTTTTTTATCATAGTATATGGCTATATAAGGAAGATAGAAGTTTCTAATAAAAAAACCTGATCGGAGTCCGCACTAGAGAGATTAAGTGATCATACTTGTATGGAAATGAAATTTGTGTGATCGAGCAAGTGATCAAATTGAATATTGCATATGGATGATCAATGCACATCGAATGAGCTTAAGTATATGCATAATATGTTTTGTTGGCATATAGAGAGTTTAGAGAATGACTCTTCAATTTGTTCTGGATAGCTTAAATAATCGTCTAAGTAATAAGTTGAGGCCGTTGAGTGTAAGGTACGCTTAGTAAATTATTTATCAACCATGAGCGATGAGGGAGTTTTTGGACCTGAACAAACTATGAGCTTTGTTTGCTAGTAGTTTTGAGTACTGTTAAGTATTGATTTGTTCTTTGTTGGAATTTCGAGGGTGAAATGTTTTAAGTGGAGTAAATTAACGACCCGAAATTTTGAACACTTCATATTTAAATATCTAAATTGTTTGAATATTTGAATCTTTTATTTAATATGATTAAATGGATTTTATAACCTTGTTAACCCCCTTTTAATTAATGACTAATGATAACTTGTTTTTGAAAAATGTTTACAAAAATAAATAGTTAGAAGAAATAACGATAATGTGACCATCAACCGTTTTATCAATAAATAGCTTATTACTCAGTAGAAGTTGTTCAAACTTGTTATGCTCGTCTAATTAACTAATGTTTCATTGATTAGGAACTAAAAATAATTTTGGTATTAGGGCTAATTAAAAGCTTCTAGTAGGAATTTGAAGATATTTTGGGAGAGGGTAGTTTTCGAAAGCTTAAGGCTAAAGTAATAATGCGTAAAGTTGCACATATGATAGGCATGGGGGATGCTCCTTTTGACCAGAAATGAGGAGGTAGGAGGTGATAAATAACCTCTTATGAAGTATATAAATAAACCCTTAAGGACATAAAATCATGGACTAAAGTTATGAACCAAAATAATGAAACATGTCTTCATACTCTCTTATCTCCTCTTTAACACTTTCAAATCTAAACAAATGAACACCAAACTTTTCCTAACAAAACATATGAAGTAAGAATATCAGGTCAAATGTGGAAGAAAGGAGGCACAAGGGGTGCACCAAGTCATGGCAATGAGCAATAATGTGGGCTAGGAGGAGGCGAAGAGTAAAAGTGAGCAAAAGGTGGAAGCTTTGGATGTTTCGTGATGGTAGGAAGTGTTCACGTGTTATTGTGTGCTTGTGCTTGGTTTTAGCATGCATTTAAGTGAGTTTACTCTCCATTGAATGTGTACATATGTGTGCATATATGTTTGTTGCTTAAATATAAAGTTAAGTAAAGTTAAGAACTATGCTAGTTATAACTTTTGGACCCTTCTTGCTATGGAAAGAAAATGACAAATTTATATGTTATATATGCCCTACTATTACCCTCTAAAACATGTGTCATGGCCAAGTGTTTGCATTTAAATGATTGAATGGATTATATGGATTGTATGTAAAGTTTAATTGTGTTTGAAAGTCTTTGAAACGAGAATAGTTGTTATAAGTGCACTTAACAATCCCTTGTGTTTAACTTGTTCAAAATGGTCATATGTGAAAATAATGTTAAAGTATATGTTTTAGTTATCCTCTACACTTAAAATGAAGTATGGGATAGTGAGGAGTGATTTGGAAAGTTGTAGAAATGATGGAACAAAGTTTGAAAAGTTATAGCAAAAATGTCGCTATGGATGTACTTTGAAAATGCCTTGTGTTCGGCGATTTTTAAAGTTAATTTGAGAGATATCCTTAGGGGTTTCTTTAATGTTTTAATCAGTAAAATATGTTTACTTATTGCTATAAAAATATCAGGGTTTAAAAAGTTATAGAATTGGTTGAACGAAGTTGAAAATTTTAGAAGCGAGAATTAGCCGCTACGGATGCACTTTGAAAATGCCTTATGTTTAGCAATTTTTAAAGTTAATTTGAAAGGCATCCTTAGGTGTTTCTTTGCATGGTAATTATCTACTATAAGTATACTTCTTATTATAAAAAAATGAGGCCTTGAGTCGAACATTTGGATAGAGAAATCTGGTCAAACTTTCGATGATTTTCTAAGTGTTCTATGTCCAGACCTTTCTGCAGTGCTTATAAATGATTTTTTTAATCTACTGCAACACTTCTGGGCTTCTTGTTTTTTTTTATTATGACATTTTAACTAGTTTTTCATGATTTAAATGGTTTACAATTTATTATCTTCGTGAAATCTTTTTAGGGAAGTTTAATAACATGGATTAGAGTATGAAAAAAGATTAGAAGCTTAAATATATTTTTAATAATTAAATATGGCTTTTTAAAAAAAGGTTTCCTTCGTAGAATTTAAATAAAAGGTTTATAGTAAATTATAAATTAGCTAGTTTGAAGTAATATTTTATATAGATATTTAAAAATTATTTATAGGTATTTTTAAACTATATATATAAGTTTTAGAAAATTAAGTTAAGTATTTTATAAAAAGGATAAAAGTGGTTTTGATTATAACACTTACTCATAATAAATGGTTTTGAGAAGTTATTTAAAAGTATATTACCTTGTTAATTAAGTACAATTGTTAATTAAGTACAAGTGTGATTAGATCTTTGTAAAGAATATTTTAAAGATAACGTTAAGTATAAAATGGTTTTGGGTTTATAGTAATAATGTTTTTAATAACATTTATTTTTAACCCATTTAATTATACTTTTGAAAATGTGAAATCTTGTTAAGAGGTTTGTGAATATCCCTATGCCATTTGGATAAGAATATGGATACATTTTTAAGTATTGAAAAGAGTAGAAATGAATAGTGAAATAGTAGTATACATGTATTTATCTTTTGTAATGACATTTTAAATATATATACAAGGATTTTCAAAGAAATTTTAATTAATAAAAGAATTAATTAAATAAAAAGGGGATTAGAAGTTGCTTGTTGGCTGAATCATGCTTTGTGTGTTTACTTGTTTATCGAAAATATTTAATCCTATACTTAGCACTAAAAGTCGACAAAGTAGATTTATTCTATTTGTGAGAGTTACAAATAGTGTTTGAGTAGGGTTTAGAAACAAACAGTGTTCTAACCTACTGGCTTCACTGTTGACCGAGGGATAGCGTAAGTTGAGAAGGTCAAAAAAGTGATAAGTATACGAGACTTGGTTTCCATGTGCGATCGTTTCTATTTTGTACTAGGTGGTCTATTAGTCGATTATCGAGTTCAAAGAATTTAACCGTTGAAATATATGTAAGCATCACGTGTTGATATAGTTTGAGATCCCTCGGGAGTAGTCATTCATATTAATCATCTCTTGCTTTTAGAACGTATATACACAAGATCCCCCATGGAGGACTCCTTTATATTGTTTGTTTACTTCTTTAAGAACCAAAATTGAGTTAACCGGAAATTCAATAATTTAGTTTTGAAGAGTCTAGGATTGGATAAGTGTATTACTTACTGAAACCACTTCAAAACTAGTATATGAGTTCTATGTTTTGGAAGTGGTTGTGGAGTGGAATTCTATAGATTACAATTATTTATCCTAAGGTTAAGTCTAAGGGAAAAGTTAGCGTTAGCATTTGTTGGACAACTTATGTTGGGATCCATGGAGAGATTCATGAACTATTTATGATGTTGGAATCCATGGACAGGTTCAAGACCTATTTGAGTAATGAAATTTGTGTGTTGAGATTTTGAATGTCACTTCGCCATCGATAATGACTAGAAAAAAGAGTGGGGGCATAGCCAAGGGGGTTTAGCTAACCCAAAGGGTACTTCAACTCCAAATATCCGGAGATGCTTTTGGTCAAGGCATGTTGGAGTTGTTGGTATTCGATACCATGTGTTCGGGCATGGACCAGCTATGTTTTCATTTGTGGCATATTTTATTTAGCGATATGCATGGTTTTGGAAGGCACTTTCTGAACCTTGTTTGAAGGCTGGCCTTAGTATATCTGGGGATGTCTCCAATGGAACCCATTAGGCGATCGTACCTTGGCGGGTTTAGTTGTACTTTTAATATTGTTGTGTTGTGAGATGCAAGCAGCACATCTATTTTCTGATTTATATTCTACACTCCAAACACTATCTACTATATCGCCTTGTATATTTCCTAGATAGTTTGGTTCTTTCGATGGAAAAACCATTCTGATGATTCGGGTGGTCTCAAAAGATACTATTATATGTGTCCACATGTTTCTTGGGTTTCTCATACTAGACTTTTGTTAGACTCATGGTTTTATCTTTTCCTTAATTCCTCAAGTGCTCTTTCAAGTAGTTTGAGAAAGACATGTTTTAGTTGGATATTCTTTAGAGCTGAAGAAGACGAGCTAGATGTTTCACCTACCATAGTATTCTTATTTCCACTTCACTAGAATTATGTATATATATCGACAATTGTGAGGACACTGATAAAATTGTCCAGGCTGATGATAGTACTTAGGATTGTTACTCTGAAATAGTGTATCTTAGAGTGACATTTTCTAGTGTCTTTTTGATATTATATGTTATCGTTGCACTGTGAGATTCTGATGTTGTGTTCTTTCTTCTTTGTTTCTTTCCTTTTTCTATTTATTTTACCCTAACAATCTGTCTTTCCAGCATTTGCATGCTTGGCATACGAATACCATGGGTGTATTGGTGTAGACATTTGATGGTCAAAAGGCAGGTCATTAAATAGAAGATTTTTTTGTAAGTATATTTTATATTTATATGTCAATCTTTATTCGGTTCATTTTAATGGATAAACATTTTATCAATAACATTGGTTGCACAAATTTATCGAAGTACATTATTTAACTTTGTATGGCACACGTTCTTACAATATTAGAAAGGTAAATGTTTTCATTTCATTTTTCTAATAAAGATCCCATTAGACTTTTATATTCCTTAAAACCCTAAGAGAAATTTAGAAATCTATCTATTTATCTAGTGAGTGTTAGGACTCGTTTGCTTTAAGATTTTGACCTTGAGTTTTCTCAACAAATCTGTAACATCCCTTATCTGGAGGCTCGAAGCTAAGCACTACGGATGTTGCAGTCATCCATAGTATTAACTTCCATTGACCAAATACAGTAATGTTAATGGTATCCATAATATCAGAAGCACATGAATATGGAACAGAATCATAGATTTCAAAAAAACAATATTTTTGATTGCATTTCCAAAACATGTTCCATATTCAAATTACATAATCCATTGGTTTCTTAGGTTCAGATAAAATATAGTTATTACATAAATACGCCAAGAGCGACATATGATGATGATGATACAACATAGCGGAATCAATCCAAAATAATACAGCAACTCCTAATTGGCTATCCGTCAGCCACATGCTCATCCCCGGAAGCTTTATTCACCAACTTACTAAAACCTGTAAACCTCAACCCTCAGCCTACTCAAATCAATTTTGAGCACCAGAGAGTTTAAGAGGAAGAACATAAACTTCAAGTCAGACATAAAGCCTAGTGTGAAAAATACTATACATCTCGGTTATTTGATATTGTAACAACCAAAAATTTAAGCTATAGTAATTAATTAACGAATTAATTAACTAATAAAATAAGTTTGTGAAATTATTAGAATTGAACCACGAGAGTTGCACCATTGTGTCCGTGGTAATTTTTTGGTCAATTTCCATATATCGATTGTCAGAATCTGAGCTAGAACGAAGAAGTTACAAAAGAAAGAAGAAATCAGAAAATAAAAGAAAAGAAAAATATAAAGGGAAGAAAAGAAAAATATAAAGTGTTAGGTCGACCCTAGGGTCGACCCTCCCATCATCTAGGTCGACCTAACTCATACAAGGGTCGACAGTAAGGTCGACCCGCCTTCCTATTTGGACGTGAATTCGTCCAGATTCCAACCAATGACATGTTTTTCGATCTCTTTTGAATCTTGTGCATCCATGCTTCCATCCGACGGTCCCCATCGAACCTATGACGTGGTTGCACCAGATTTAATCTTCAAATCCAACTATCTAAGATCCATAAGTGACACTATAAATAAGACCCTAAGCCTAGCTATTTATCTCATTAAGATTTTCTCCATCTGGGTTCATTGCCTAAGGCTGGACCCTAAAAGGAATATTTTTCCAAGGAGAAGATCTTTTTAATTAAAATATTTTATACCCTAGAAGTGGATCCGAGAAGGCCAAGGAAAATAGCTAAGGACCACAGGTGAGTGTTGAAGTAATTATTTTAGATTTTTAAGTAATTTAAAATAATACGGTTCTCAATAGTTGTAGTTTTTCTGCAATTTTGAGACCGCTTTTATATAAGTTGTTTACAATTAATTTTTAAAGTTATTTTCGGTCTATTTTATTCAGTTATTTTATACATTTATTTACAGTTATTTACTGTTATGTACATTTATTTGTATTTTATTTACATTTGTTTTACATTAGAATTCAGCATGTAATGTTAGTTTTTTTATTCCTTTTTACGTGAATAAAAAAATAAAAAGAGGATAATTCGCTAATATGGACTAAGATATAAGAACACTAGATTTATAGAAAATTTGATGTAAATAAGAAGAACTGTAATAAAATGAATATAGACTAAAATAGGCAAATTTGACATCTGCAAGCAAGTTTATAACTAGTAGTTATAACTAAAAAGACAAGGTAAAAAAGGAATTATAACGTAGGTTATAATTAAATAGAAAGAATAGAAGAGGCTTATTTTAAAGACTTAGAATAAGTTAATAAGCAAATAGAGCAGAATTTACATAAGAGGCTTATTTAAAAGACTTATACTAAGTTAATAAGCAAACATAGAAGTAGGACCCATACCAGCAGCATTCCCCTTCAGTCAAGAACTGATGGTCTCATAATAGATTAGGTGGGGCCGGGACACGCTTATGCTCTTTAGGGTAGATAAGTGGTTAATAGATAGAGGCTCAAATCGGCGGATTTGGGCAAGAGGCGCAACTAGATTTTGTTTCATAAGACCCATACCAACAGCATTCCCCTTTCAGACTAGGGTTGATGGTCTCACAACACACTTAGGTGAGGCAGGGAAGGACTTTGTCAAACTAGGACTGATGATTTCACAACAGATCAGGTGAGGCTAGGCACGCTTATGCTGTTTAGGGTAGGTAAGAGGTCAAAAGAGGGAGCAACAGATAGTGCGAGCCGAACGGTAGCCGAGCGTGCGGCCTCTGTGCAAGGATATAAGTCGCTAATGAGTTCCAAAGCACTAAATAGGTGTCTTTTACAGTGGGACCCACAGGATGGGACTAGCTCATATTGGCACAACAGAGATAGAAGGCCGATCAAATGGTAGAATTAGGAATTCAGCCTAATTAAAGTAGGATTAGGATTTCAGCCTAATCACAACAATCTAAGAAAAATGCAAATAATCAAAATAATCAGAACTATCTAAGTAAAGCAAACAGTTAAACAGTATTTTATTCTAGCTTTATCTTTTCCTTTATTTTCTTTTATACTAGAACTGTTGCTAAGTCTATTATTTTTATCTTGCTTAAAAATACTAGTAGTTACTTCCACTCACCAGACTTATAGTCTGACCCACTCTTTTATTTCCCTTTTTCCCCCCATAAGCTAGCAAAGGCAGGGACAGTAGACTTGGATTTCTTGGAGACCCATTTGCTGAGCTTTCTCATTCTTCATATATTCTTCTTCTTTTCAGTTTTCTTTCCATTTGAGTTTGGATGTACTGGCACTTTGTGAGAGGGATGATTTTTATTATTTATATACTCTGATAATGTGACTGAGATGGTATTCTTCACGATACATATGTATTCAGTATTAAGACATTTTATGTATTTGGTTTTATGACTCTATTTTATGAAGTTTGATTTTGAATAATGAGATTACTATTTAAATGTTTCCACTATTTTATTTATTTGTCCAGTGAATCTTAGTCTCTGTAAAGTTTTAACTATACCTACAATGCATCACATCGTTTAGTGTATCCTTTTTGGGTATACTAAGGGGTGTGGGGTGTTTCACTTGGTATCAGAGCCTAAGGTTGCAGGATTTCTAAAAACTTGTTTAAAAAATAAAGTATTTTTTCAAAAGTAACCTATTTTTAAAAGTAGCATATCTTCAAACTAGAAGTATTTTTCAGAAAGAAACTCTTATTATAGAAATAGTTTTTCAAGTATAAAAGAGAGTTTTTATAAAAAATCCCCTCAAGGTCTAGTTCAACCTTCTTTTGATTCCTTCGAGCCTAAATTTCCTTTTCTTTGCATAGTATGGCTGACTGGTTCCGTAGAGCTACGGTACTAGAAGTGCAAGGGCAAGCGCCCAATACAACACCAACAGGTGGAGATCCCATTAATCCGCCTACAATAGCCAATTTTTCTAAGCTATGCAAGGACTTCCCTAGTCTAGGAGGCAAGACATTTTCTAGCACAAAGGATTTTAAGGAGACACAAGCTAGGTTGTAGGATACGCAGCAAATGTTTAGACTATTAGGATTGGAGGACCAATAGAAAGTTTAGCCTGCAACTTGGTAGCTGAAGGGAGAGCTTAAAGAGGTTCCTAAGTAAGAAAGCTCTAAGAAGACATGATGGAAGAACAAGAAGGATAAGGACAAGAGGAAAGAAGGAGGACCTCAAAAGCGGATCAAGAAAAGCGGGAAAGGTCATAGCTGTGGATTGGTTGGTCATTACGCAAGGGACTGTAAGAATAAAATGATAAAGGGGAGGTGTTTCAACTATGGTCAGCCTGGTCACCTTAGTAGAGCTTGTTCTCACAGGATGTGGCAGAGAGCAGGCGCACCTACAGTGCAAGTACAGGATTTGGATGCAATACCTTCTAGTAGTGGACCGGATCAAGGTAGGAAAGTCTCTGTATAAGGTTTTGATCTCTATTTTGGATTTTCCTATTCGGACACTTTTTGATTCTGGAGCATCACACTCTTTCATTTCTAGTTCCTTGGTTAATTGTTTGCACTTAGATATCTCTTTAGTAGTAGACCCCATAGTTGTTTCAAACTCCATAGGAGGATTGGCCCATTTATCCATGATTTGTAGGGGTTTGAAAATTTTCATATTAGGCGTAGAGTTTGATTGTGACACCTATGTATTGGGATTTTCGGGGTATGGGATGATTTTTGGGATGGATTGGGTATCCACTTATGGATCGATATTGGACTGCTAGAGGAGAGTCGTTAGACTAGAGACATGCAGCAGTAGGACTCTCGAGGTTTCTTGCGACCCGCAGGGATCAGTCATGTTGAGCTTCCTTTATTCCCTTGATTCATCGCTAGGAGAGCTAGATTCTAGTCGTTAGAGATTTCCCAGACATTTTTGAGGAGGTTAGGGGACTACCCCCTAAGAGAGAGATCGACTTTAGGATCTATCTTAATGACAATGCTAAGCCAGTGGCATTGCCCATGAGACATATGGCACCTAGGGAGAGGAAGGAGTTAAGTAAGCAGATTGGCGAGCTAATGGAGAAAAGCTTCATCAGATGAAATACATCTGAGTGGGGAGCGCCAGTCGTCTTCGCTACTAAGGCGGATGGCTCCCTTCGACTTTGCGTAGATTATAGAGAGTTGACTAAGCTCACGATGAAGAACCGTTACCCACTTCCTATGATAGATGATCTTTTCGATCAGTTGGTTGGCTCTTCAATGTTTTCTCAGCTTGATTTAGCCACTGGATTTCATCAGCTTAGGGTCGTTGATGATAGCATTGATAAGACAGCATTTAGGACACCCGACGGATTCTTTGTGTAGTTGGTTATGCCATATTGGCTAACCAACGCCCCAGCCTATTTTTGTAGATTTGATGAGCCATGTTTTTCGAAATGTCCTAAATAAGTTCGTAGTAGTGTTCGAGGATGATATTTTGGTGTTTTCCAAGAGTGTGAAAGAGCATGTTATTCATCTAGAGGAGGTTCTTTGTACACTTCGCCTTCATCAGTTGAAGGCAAAATTCTTGAAGTGTCACTTTTGGCATAAGGAAATGCGTTTCTTGGGGCATAGAGAAGGTCTACACATGGAAAGAGTTTGAGAAATGATTTTGTACATCTAGGTTCGAATTGTGGAAATCCAAAGAGTTATATGCAAAGATTGGAGATGTACAATAGATTCAGTTGAAAAGAAGAAAGCCCATGTGTGGATAATTGAAAAAAATTAATTGCTTCAAAAAAGTGGATTTAACGGTAGTGCCTTGAAATAAATATAAGCGTATAAGAGGAATAGGAATAAAAGACTTTAGTAAGGAAATGAGATTTCCAAGGTTTAGGAAGGGTACTCCTAGGGTAGTAAGAAGAAAATCCACTTTATCTCTAGCCCAATAAAATGAAATTGTAAGAGTTGAAAATATAATTGTTAATATATTTTAGGAAGTAAATATCGGGTTTTTGAAAAAAAAATGGTACGAAATTTAAATTGGTTTTTATATGATGTAAATTTTGTTAAAAGTGAAATTCTTTTTGAAGAATTATAGAGCATTATAGCTCACTAGTTTCTTTGTAGATAAACAAAGATTTTAGATATAAAATCCTAGAGTGTATTAAGTATCGAAAACTTAGGTTATAACATTCATTGTTGTAATAGATGTTTCCGTGAAAAATATAGGGAGCATAGACTAACACTATTGTTATAGTAGGTGACTCCCAAAGGAAATGGTTTTACATAGTGTATGAGATTTATTAGTATTTATTTTTGAATCCATACACTAGTATTTTTGGGTTGTAGTAACGGTGTTTTACGCAACATCTATCTTGACCCAAATAAAAATGTATTTTGAAGATAATTTCTATGTATAGAATTAAAGTGGTTTGTAAGTACACTTATTATTTAAATAAGTATGAGGAAATGTTTTCTAGTTATAGATATATTAAAATAGTTTTGAAAATGAGTTTTTCTAAAAAGAAAAGTGTAAGTTAAATATTAGAAAACTAATAAATTTCATAGAAATTGTCTACTGTAAGAGAATATAGATTAAACATACTTTAATCTAAAGGGATGAGATGAATAATGATAAAATTTTCTATGAATCCAAATCACAAATAAAGATGTTTTGTACAAGTTATAAGGAATACGTGAAAGAGATGTACAAGGTATGGGAAGCACCATATTTTGTATAGCCTATTTCAAAAAATATAAAATAAGTTCCTTGTAATTTCACATAAACATGAAGTCCTTTTTTAAAGGATTAATAGAAGGTTTTAGCGTCAATAGTTTCTTATAAAAGAAAGTAGTTCCAGTATATTAAGGTATAAAATCATTAGGTGTAATAAGGAGTAGAGATAGTGTTAGTTAGAAGAGATTCTACAGAGCCTTAGGAGAAAAAGCTAAGCAATGGAAATTTTATATATTTTTCCATTGATTATGCACATTAGTTGCTTGCCTTTATAGGAAGTCCCAATTTATAGTAAGTTAAGAACTCCTCCAAGGTTAGGTTATTGGAAAGTTAAGGAGTTTTTAATTGTTCTTATCTACTCCAGTTTTTGCAAAATTGAAAATCTATGAAAAAAAAGAAGATGTTTTGAAAACACGTAAGGACATTTTAAAGATATTTTAAAGAAAAATGGTTTGGTGAAAAAGTAAATAAGTTTTTGAAAGCGAAAAAAACTTAGTAACAGTTAGATTTAAAAATCCAAATTTTTATGGAAAGCTGTAAAGGCCTTTAAAAGAAAAGGAGGAATAAGTTTTGAACTTAGAATTTGTAAGTTTTCCCCTAGGTTTGGGGAATAATGCAAATTCAAAAGGCTGTAAGGATGCAAGTCTAGAAAGATAAAAGGTTAAGTAACCAAGTACCTTGAATTTAATAGAAACTTGAAAATAACACTTTTAAAGGCAAAATTTTTGGGATTTGATGTTTTAAAAATTTAAAAGCTTTAGTTTTTGAAATGAAATAATAAATATCAAACCAAACTTTTAAATGTAAAGTAGATAAGAATCATTTCCAAAGGGGTGCCGAAAAAAGTGTAAGGTTGTGTAGGAGATAGTAGTGATTAATTTTTGAAGTAATAATAGAAGTTTCCGTAAAGTGTATAGGACACTAGTGAGAACCTAGGATTGTTGCTTCGTATGTGTAGACTATAGAAGAATAGTAAAGTGATATTAGTAAGATGGTAAGACACATGTGGTTGAAGATGTGTATTCTTGATTTTGGAGGAACTTGGAAAGAGCATCTTCCTCTAGAGGAATCCGCGTATAATAATAGTTTTCAACCAAGCATTGGAATAGCACCTTTCGAAGCTCTTTATGGAAGACCATGCAAGTTGCCTTCGTGTTGGTTAGAGTCTACAGAGAGATTGGTACTTGGTCCCGACATGGTTAAAGAGACTTCAGAGAAGATTGATTTGATTAGGAGAGAATATGTACCTCTTATCCACATCTCTTTGATAATAAGTTTTGAATTTCCTATTTCCATCTTTAATTTTGAATAGGTTCTTTCCTTTAGTATCCTTTGGGAGGGTAGATCTTAGGATTTAACCTACGGATGGTAGGATTTGAAGTAAACATGTTATTAGAACATGTGATGTATGATGGATACTAGTGGTTGCAAGTGTTTGCTAGTGGATGTTAATGGATGCATATACTTACACTAGGCACTATTATCTCTTAGGGATCGGCTTAACTAGTACACTAGAGCATATGCATATGGATGTGTGCACATTTGCATTTATTTTATTTTATTCCATGGTTGCTATAAATGGATGATTATCATATGATTGTTGCATTTGGATGATGATTGTAGCACACATATAGAACTATCAGTTATCATTTGAAAATTTGCATTCATTTGGATATATAGCACGAACATGATTGCATAAAGAGGAGGTCGACTGAATCAGTAGACCGCCTAATCTTTTGCATTAGTTAGGGACATTGACACTACACTTATGCATATATATCACGAATTGCATTAGAAAAACTTAAGGACAATGGATGTAAAGGATGATGGTTGAGTAGTTGGTTGTAGAACTTGGATGAAAATATTTATTTTATTCTTCTGTCATTGGAGATTTCGGGGACGAAATCCTTTAAGGATGGGAGAATGTAACAACCGAAAATTTAAGGTATAGTAATAAATTAACGAATTAATTAAATAATAAAATAAAATTTTTAAATTATCAGAATTGAGCCACGGAAGTTGCACCATTGTGTCCATGGTAATTTTCTGGTCAATTTTCATATATAGATTGTCAGAATCCGAGCTAGAACGAAGAAGTTACAAAAGAAAGAAGAAAACAGAAAATAAAAGAAAAAAAAATATAAAGGGCAAGGTCGACCCTCCCATCAGCTAGGTCGACCTATAGGTCAACCTAACTTATACAAGGGTCGACAGTAAGGTCGACCCGCCTTCTTATTTGGATGTGAAATCGTCCAGATTCCAACCAATGATGTTTTTTTCGATCTCTTTTGAATCCTGTGCGTCCGTGCTTCCATCCAATGGTTCCCATCGAACCTATGATGTGGTTGCACCAAATTTAATCTTCAAATCCAACGGTCTGAGATCCACAAGTGGCACTATAAATAAGACCCTAGGCCTAGCTATTTCTCTTATTCAGATTTTCTCCATCTGGGTTCATTGCCAGAGGCTGGACCCTAAAAGGAATATTTTTCCAAGAAGAAGATCTTTTTAATTAAAATATTTTATACCCTAGAAGTGGATCCGGGAAGGCCAAGGAAAAGAGCTAAGGACCATAGGTGAGTGTTTAAATAATTATTTTAGATTTTTAAGTAATTTAAAATAATAGGGTTCTCAATAGTTGTAGTTTTTCTGCAATTTTGAGACCGCTTTTATATAAGTTGTTTACAGTTAATTTTTAAAGTTCTTTTCAGTCTATTTTATTCAACTATTTTTACTTAGCTATTTTATTCATTTATTTACAGTTATTTACAGTTATTTGTATTTTATTTACATCCATTTTACGTTAGAATTCAGCCTGTAAATGTTAGTTTCTTTTTATTCCTTTTTACGTGAATAAAATAAAAAAAAATGATAATTCACTAATATGGACTAAGATATAAGAGCACTAAATTTATAGAAAATTTGATGTAAAAAAGAAGAACTGTAGTAAAAAGAATATAGACTGAAATAGGCAAATTTGACATTTGCAAGAAAGTTTATAACTAGTAGTTATAACTAAAATGACAAGATAAAAGAGAAATTATAACGTAGGTTATAATTAAATAGAAAGAATAGAGGAGGCTTATTTTAAAGACTTAGAATAAGTTAATAAGCAAATAGAGCAGAATTTACATAAGAGGCTTATTTAAAAGACTTATACTAAGTTAATAAGCAAAGATAGAAGTAGGACCCATACCGGCAGCATTCCCCTTCAGTCAGGAACTGATGGTCTCATAATAGATTAGGTGGGGCCGGGACACGCTTATGCTCTTTAGGGTAGATAAGTGGTCAATAGATAGAGGCTCAAATCGGGGATTTGGGCAAGGGCCACAACTAGATTTTGTTTTATAGGACCCGTACTGACAGCATTCCCCTTTCAGACTAGGACTAATGGTCTCACAACACACTTAGGTGAGGTTGGGTAGGACTCTGTCAGACTAGGACTGATGGTTTCACAATAGATCAGGTGAGGCTGAGCATGCTTATGTTGTTGGTAGGTAAGAGGTCAAAAGAGGGAGCAACAGATAGTGCGAGCCGAACGGGGGCCGAGCGTGCGGCCTCGGTGCAGGGATATAAGTCGCTATTGAGTTCCAAAGCGCTAAACATGTGTCTTTTGCTGTGGGATCTAGCGGATGAGACTAGCTCTCGGTGGCACAACAGAGGTAGAAGGCCGATCAATGGGTAGAATTAGGAATTCAGCCTAATTAAAGTAGGATTAGGATTTCGGCCTAATCACAACAATCTAAGAAAAGTGTAAACAATCGAAATAAGCAGAACTATCTAAGCAAAGCAAACAGTTAAACAGTATTTTATTCCAGCTTTATCTTTTCCTTTATTTCCTTTTATACTAGAACTATTACTAAGTCTATTATCTTTATCTTGCTTAAAAATACTAATAGTTACTTCCACTCACTAGACTTATAGTCTGACCCACTCCTCTATTTCCCCTTTTCCCTCCATAGGCCAGCAGAGGCAGGGATAGTAGACTTGGATTTCTTGGAGACCCATTTGCAGAGCTTTCTCATTCTTCATGTATTCTTCTTCTTTTCAGTTTTATTTCCATTTGAGTTTGATGTACTGGCACTTTGTGAGAGGGATGATTTTTATTATTTATGTACTTTGATAATGTGACTGAGGTGGTATTCTTCAGGATACATATGTATTCAGTTTTTAAGACATATTATGTATTTGGTTTTATGACTCTATTTTATGAAGTTTGATTTTGAATAATGAGATTACTATTTAAATATTTCCGCTGTTTTATTTATTTGTCTTGTGAATCTTAGTCTCTGTAAAGTTTTAGATATACCTACAACGCATCACATCTTTTAGTGTGTCCTTTTTGGGCACACTGGGGTGTTTCAGATATTAAGTGAGACCACCCCTCTTAGCGGAACGGGTTTCCCCTCACTAATATCCTTTTAAAACATATCTTTATCAAATTATAATCTTGCAACCAAAACTGGTTAAACATGTAAGCAATATCATGTATGTGTATATATCAGTTATCAAATGGACTATGTGTCCATACACTGTAGTTTTGTTTGGCTAACTACTAACCCTTGGATGACTCGGGCCTACCAGAAAAACATAAAAATCTAACATCTGTTAGATAATCCTCTTCTGGACAGTCTATCCTTACTTACTTCTCCAGGTCTAACTGATCCAAATGGTTTTGCAGGCTCACCAATAACCTGTCTTTCCTTTTTAGATTCCTTTCTGTGTGTAACATAATTTTAGTCTTACCCGTGACAAAGCCCTACACACTGGAATTTTGGACTTATATTAGCTAGGGGCTACTAGGTAAAGTATAGGGCACGACTCCATACCAGTCTCATCTGGTATTCTAATATCTAAGTCATTTTACTTAGGGTTATCTACCCATAAAATTTTCATTGAAAACCTTTCCTTTCAAATTGATTTAAACCTTTAAATCATTCTTTAAACTAGGAAATTATAAATATACTCTTTGCTTTACTCAAATTACCTTGCCATTTCACATATTCTTTATACAAAACCTTGTTGATGAAAGCGTTTAAACTTTCAAAAGTACCCCTTTCGAAACCTTTGAAAGTATCCCTTTCGATACAAGTAAAACCTTAGGCCGAAGGCCAAAACATACCTTTCGAAATCATACCTTTCGAAACCATTCATATTTATCCTTTCTAAAGCATTAAAAACATCTTCTTCGAAAACTTTAAAACCTTTGACCTCCTATCTTTAAAACAATTAAACATTGCCTTTCGAAACCATTGGAATACCTTTCCTTTTAGACATTTCGAAATCATTGGGGAACCATCCCTTAGAAACCCTTCTTTAAAACCTTCTGAAAGCATTAAAACATCAAGCTTTCGATGTGCATTGGTTTCGATGGAGTCGGAGGTGGAGGTAAGGAGTCGGAAGTTTGGCGCCGAAAGCATTGAAATAGGAAAATGCATGTTGATTTGACTTTTTAATTAATTCTTTATACCTAACCTGCCTAGTTTGTCAAATTATGATTGGTTGCAAATTTTCTTTTCTAAAAGTACTATCGATTTTCAGAAATAACAATTTGAATTATTTACAAAATACCCCTTCTCCTTTTTATAAATATATAAAACATTTAAGTCTCATACCTTAAATAATTTTATATATCCATTAAAACACTTAGGAAAATTCCTATAAATCATTTTTAATATATATTCCAACATATATAAATTTCAGACCCTAAACCTATATAATTTGGCCATAATTAATTTTAACCCCAAAATAGCATTTTCTTCAATAGAAAATTCATATAAAATCCACATTAATTCACCAAATTATGAAATTTGAAACCCATTTCTAAATTTTCATTTCTAATGTAAATTTAAATTCACAAGGCAATTGGATGTCATATAATAAGATTTCCATGTGAAAACATATCACAAAATCTATGAGAATTATCATAAATCATCAACAACATATAGATATACATTTTATTATCCAAAACATGGCAAAACATTTGCAAATAATTTGGATTTCATACTAAAAACCGAAAACCATTAAAAACTTGAGATGTAGTCATTATTCACCTTAGCTTTTTGATTAAGGAGTTTAGATTTGAGAATCAATTTGATTGCTTATCTTCCTTCCTTTAATTTCTTTATCTTCATCTTGTTTTTCCTTTAATGGTGGCCGACCTCAATGGTTTTTGTTTGTAGAAAATAAACATGTGAAGAGAATGAGTGCAAGGTTTTGGGTATAAGGATGTGTCCTTTTCTATTTTGCCCTCACCTATTTCCCTCTCTTATATTAAGTTCAAATCCCTCCTTAGTTCATTTGTTAACATGGCACGACTACCTTTTTTAATAACAAATCTCAATCCCCTAATAGTTACATTATTTTATTTAATTTAACTATTTAAATATCCCAAATAATATTACCAAAAATTAGGGTCGTTACATACTTCCCTCCTTAAAATAATTTTGTCCTTGAAATTACGATAAGGTACACAACAAATCAATCAAAGAGGTAAAACATACCATCAAAAAACTCAGGATAAGTATCTCTCATCCTGCTCTCAATCTTCCAAGTATAGACTCTCTCGTCCTCACTCCATTGGACTTTAACTAATCTAACTATCTTATTCCTGAGCCTCTTCCCATCTCTTGCGACTATGCGAACCGATTTTCTAACTATAGTCAAATTCAGCTCTACAACTAAGTCATCTAACACAGTAGGTGATATAGTAGTCTTCGGATCTCGAATACACCTTCTTAGATGAGAAACATGGAAAACATTATGGACTCCTACCAAACTACTCGGTAACTCTACTCTACCCGATCCTCTCAATAATAGGAAATGGTCTAACGAACCTCGGTGCCAACTTCCCCGATTTCCCGAATCGAATCACACCCTTCATTGGCGACACCTTAATGAAAACATGCTATCCGACAGAAAACTCTAAGTCTTTCCGTCTTTTATCCGCATAACTCTTCTGCCTAGATTGAGCTTCCTTCATTCTAGCTTGAATCAACTCAATATTTTTTGAAGCTTCTCTAACCAAATCCGGACTAAGAACCAACCTATCCCCAGTTTCTAACCAACAAACTGGAGATTTGCATGGCCTTCCATACAAAGCTTCAAATGGTGCTATCCCTATACTAGCTTAATAACTGTTGTTATATGAAAACTCGACTAGATGTAGATGATCTTCCCATGATCCCCCAAAATCTAGCACACAAGCTCATAACAAATCCTCCAGGACTTTGTTAACTCTCTCCGTTTGTCCATCAGTTTGCGGATGGTAAGCAGTACTCATCATGAGCTTGGTACCTAAGGTATCCTGTAGACTCTTCCAGAACTCGCTAGTGAATAAAGTATCTCTATCACTCACTATACTACTAGGAATTTCGTGCAGTCTAATTACATTCTTCATAAACACCTTCACTAACACATGTGCCGTTTTGGTTGACTTAATTAGAATGAAATGGGCACTCTTGGTCAACCTGTCCACAATGACCTATATGCTTTAATTTCCTCTATTAAACCTTGGCAACCCGTCAATGAAATCCATAGAAATAGAATCCCACTTCCATACTGGAATGTCCAAAGGCTGAAGCAACCCACTTGGCTTCTAATGTTCGGCTTTTACCTGTTGGTAGTTTAGACACTGGTTCACCTATAACGACCCGTAATTTCACTACTTCGAAAATGAGGGATTTTGTTTATTTTAAATTTAAAAAGAATTTAAAAAACTTAAATAAATACGTTATATATAATAAATAATAATAGTGGAATTATTTATTCTTATAATTACTAATTAAAAAGTATAGATTGGGATTTTATCACAAATCAGCAAAAGTTAAGTTTTGTTAAAAAAAATGCTTAAATAAATAGATTTAAATATTTATTTGAAAAGATAAATCTTATTAAAAACATATAATAAAGATAATAAAAGTATATGAAAAGATTTGAAAGTATATTAATAATCGTTTTACAAAATTATCCAAATTTTGTCACATTTTGTCAGTTTTACATACACTATAAAAATAGAGATTTTGATATTATTTAAATATGATTTTAAAATATGAATAGACATGTTTTAATTTATTTAAAAGAAGTAAAAAGTTTATTTTTAAGTTTGGCTTACTTGAATATATAGTTTAACAAAAAGGTCAAATTTTGACTATAAAATATATCAACAAAAACACCGTCTTCAACCAAAACAAGTTATCATTAAGTTGTTGCAACATGATATTTTTTCTAACACATATACACAACTTTACAAACTATGCATAATTTAGATTTCCATTTAAATACAAATTCATTTTGAAAAGTAAACATTTACAAATAATTTAAAAAGTAACATGATTTGACAATTTATAATTAAAATTAAATTATTAAACATAATCATTACAAAAAGGACTTAACCTCTCTCATCTCATTAATGAGATGGAATAGATATGCATGGAAAAGGAGCAAAAGTTATTTTAACATTTTAAAGTTTAAGAAAATAAGGCAAACATCATTTCTTAAGTACAAATCACATCTTATCATCCTTTCCACCATTAATGCACTTCACATCATGCTTAAGCAAAAGTCAAAAAGTAAGGTAAGGGTATTTAAGTCATTTACTTTTCCAAACTCAAGTATAAATAAGCATGCACACCTTTCATTTTTGCACACTTCATTCTTTACCTTCCTTTTCACTTTTTCCATCTTCTTCACCTCTATTTCCATGGCATCCAACTTCTCTTCCACTTCCATAACTTCCTCCATCTTAACAGAGCTCCTACACACCCAAACCCCGCTTCTACAACCCATACCCAAGCTCCAATACCCCGTAACCTCCATCTACCCACGGCCAAAGCCCATACCCACCACCTAAGCACTCATGCCGACCCTACCCCACCTCTAAACCCACGACCAAGCCCTCAAACCGACATACCCGCCTATCCAAAGCCCACACCCAAGACCCATACCCCCCTCCAAAGCTCACGCACCCATCCCACACCACCTACCCAAGCTCTAACACCCCACACCCTCCTCCTACTCCATCGAAAAAATCCCACAACCAAGGTCGTACCCTCCATTTAAAAGCCCACGGCCACATAATATAAAAAAAGAAAAGAAAAAGAGAGATGAAAGGAAAGCTGCAAAATTTGAGACATTCAGAAATAGCACGTTAGTTCGAGAGGCGCGTATCTTACATAAAAGATTGACGGAGTGGAAATGAAGGTGAGAAAATTCTCACCGCTTTTAAAAGATCGTATTTTGATTTTGTTATAATAATAATCTTATTACATATTCAAGTATACACCCCTTTGAAATGTTGTTATGGATGTTTGGATATGTTTGGGTTATGTTTGAATAGTTGCAAGTGTTTATGGTTGTGATTATTTATCATATTAGTTTGTGTATGGACCATAATTATGTTAGTGATAAATGTTAAACTTGGTTATGCTCATTATGATTAAGTATTCCTTTTATTAAATAAGACCCTAATTTGGTGATATGATATACTTTGTAAAAATAAGTCTCCTTTTAATTGGAATTGAAATTAAAATAGAAATAAAAGAGAATTTGAAATTAGAAGTGAAAGTGGATTTGAAATGGAAAGTTAAATTGAAATTGAGATGAATAGTGAAATTGAAATCGAGTTTGAAAATTGAAAGTAAGATTAAGGTTGAAATTTAAATTAGAATTGGAATTATATTTAAAATATAAGTGTTAATTTAGTTTAATTTGAGGTTAGAATTGAAATTGAATTGAAATTGGAATTTAAAATTCAATATTAAAATAATAGGAATAAAATAATATTATAATATGGCAATAGTGAAAATACATATTAAAAGATTTAAAAGGTGAAAATATTGATTTAAAATGATTTGTAATGGTTTTATAAGTAATAAAATTTAATTTGAATAGATTATTTCAAATATTGAAAAATAAGTTAAAACTAGACGCGTCGCGCAACGGTAGTTCGCGATTTCGCGCCGAAAAGTTCAAATGAGTGTATAGAGTGGAATATAGCTCAGAATTCTTCGAGATAAGAAAATTCCGGACTATTATATCCATATCTTCTAAACGAAGAAAGAAAATCAAAATTTCGTTGAGTAGATTTTGAATTATGTCCAAATCAATTTTCTAGAAAAAATCGCGCTAGTGCAGTTAAGTGACCATAACGGGAAATCCTTTTAAATGAACGTTTTTAATTATGGAAAAATATGTAATAAATTTGATAAATCTATTTAAATAGTTTAGAAGAGATTTGAAGTGGAAAATATGAATTATCAAATATTAAAAAGTGGTTTAAATCAAATAAGCTTATATAGCACTTTCAGTAGCACTTTTATGCTGCAAATCTTATAACCTTTTGAATATCAGTTTAAACGTAACGATTTTTCCTAAAATATATTGTGAATGTTTTTAAAAGGAAAATTAAGCATTTAAAAGATAATTTGAAATCTTTAAAATCAATTCCAGAATAAAGCAAATAACTAAGTATGCTGAAACGACTAGTACGTTTATCCCGCCTGTGAGATCTGGAAAGATAAAACAAGGCGCTTAACTAAGGTTAAGGATGGAGTAACCAGTGCCCTAAACTTACCTGGCCTTTGTTTTCTTTTCTTGGGCGAGGGATGGAACAGATCGAAAGGAAAGCACGGATGCTCTAAAAAGATTATATTGATTTTTCCAAAATAAAAGAAAATTGAGATATTATCCACACCAAAAGAATGAATTAACTTAGAATTTATCTAAGACAAAAGAAAGAGATTTTGAAATCATCCGAGAAGAATTAAAGTGAAAGACTTAATGATCCTGTATACTCATATTCACTTTTTTATCAATAATTGGATTTCGAAGGAACCGGGGTCGGATTTGGGTGATTCCTATCCGAAAACCACTTCGAACCAGTTTACGCATTCGAAAAATGAAGATGTTTGAAGATGGAGATATTGATACGAATATAACGAGGGACTACTTGTTGATGAATTGGGGATAAACCCCTAATTCACTATATTGTAGCAGTGGTCTCTTTGTTACGAAAAACCTCAAAACCACAAGGACTTCTCGCCTAGTAATGGCCGAGGAAAGTACATTCTGTTCCGTTCGGTCCCAGAATGAACTTGTATGGAAGAATGTCTGACCTTGCATTCCAAATCATAATGAGTGATCTCTATAAAAGTATATCAGTCGGTGGCGGAGAAGACCCATTCTCTTAGCTTAACACCCTTTCCCGAGACATACGAGCTAAGGAAGTTATACGTTTATAAAAATCAGTCATGTGAATGTGGAATGGCAATGTGGCATTCAAAGTGAAAGAAGATGTGCTATATGAAAAGGTAATCGTATCCTCGAGCCTCATCAACCGAAAATGACCAAAACAGGGTTAGATGCAGCAAGGCTAAGTGGGTCATTCCCAATTAGGGTATGATCATCTCCTTCTAGATATATTTCTTTCTACTATTATGTTTAGGATGTAAATTAATGTGGTTTATATGCTAGAGCGCGCTCGGTTAAAGGTCGGTAATGCCCGGGGGATGACATATTCGGTACTACCTAGTTATAGAGGTAGGCCGGTCTTGTGTTGGTAGAGGAGCTTTTTGATGGTTCCTCGGGACATCCATCTAGAGGTGTACCCATCGGAAGGTAGTCCCTTCACTTGGTCATTTGTATGGAAATCCATTCTCCAATAAGAACCTACGGACTTGATTGAAAACCTATTATGCTGGAATTTAATCAATGAAACAATTTCGACTAAGATTAATAAGTTTATTTGCGAATGTTTTCAAAGAATGTCATTAGAAATAATATCAAATGTTTTGATATAAAAGTGTTTTAGTTATCATAAGGTAAAAACTCGTCTGTGTTTATGTGTGGGCGTGGTCTTATGAGATAATCTTTCTTTTCAAAGGATTTTATTTCAAAGGCTGATATATGACACTGTCATTTATTATTGAGTTTTCTCACGCTAGTTTGTCAAGCCTGATCTGGGTATTTTCAATACTCGGGTCAGATCCGAGTAGTTTCAGTTTTAGTCGAAGACGGTTGAAGTTTCCAGAGGAGAGCTGGAGACATTCATCTACATGTGGACGTATTCTATTATCCATTGATGTTTGTTTTTTTATGTTTGTCAGCAATTGTAAGGACAGATGTTATAACTGTCCAAGCTGAATTTAGGTTAGACTCTGATATATGTATTTAAAAGTTTTCCGCTGTAAAGATATTGTTTAATATTATATATTATTCCATTCGTATGAGATTATGTTCTGTCTATTTTTCTTTATTACCCTTAATGATCCGTCTTTTCATGCAATTTGAGTTAGACGTGTGTGGTTTATTGTCGATTCAAAGGGTACGAAAAACCGGGTCATCACATTTGGTATCAAAGCTTTTGGTTGAGCGAACACTGAAGCCTGATAGGGGTAAGTCTCATCAGAGATAGGATTAGTAATATCCTAGGATGAGTAACTCATTAGAGATAGGGTTAGTAACACCCTAGAATGAATTTTGAGAGTATTATATATGAGCGCGTATTTGTTAATTTTATAAAAATGGTTTTGTTTTAAAGAAATTGGTAGATGAAATAATTTTACCTAAGTATATATTTTGAAAGTAAAAAGGGAAATATTTTTGAAAAATATTAAAGTTAGAAAATGGTTGTTTGAGATATAGATAAATAAATAAGCAACTTGAATTGATTAAAACAAGTTAATAAAGGACATCTTAAGATTAGAATTGCACGATTTAACTATAAGATAAGAATCAATTAGTTGAAAGCTAGAATTTAGAACTTTCATCATATACCCCTAGACATTTAGCCTTAAGAAGTAATAATGATTTGGTAAATAATAGAATGGATTAATTTAAAAAGGCCAAGAACAAATATCCTGTGAAGTACAATTCACGATTTGACTATAAGTTATTTGATGATAATATTAAAGCTAGAAGTTGTAATTAGAGAAAGTAAAAAGAAAACGCACACTTAGAAAAATTCTTATCAATGAAATATAAAAAGATAAGCCAAAATTGAGACTTTGGGTAGATATAATAAAAATGGGTAAGTTCTATAACTTATATAGGAGATAAGATAATTTGAAATGTAGACACTTTGATTAGGTTAAAATCAAAGTGAAATTTAGGAATAAGAGAGATAAGAAATATCATCCTAATATAAAACATTGAATTAGTGATACATTTAGGCTAACATTTGTAATTCAAAATGAAGTAAGATTGGAAGTGGATAGGTTAGAATAAAAGGGGAACTTTTGAATAATATGGTCAGTAGGTTTATTGTTGGATGAAAATGTTTAATTAACAAATACCATGTGAATTAAGTTTCATAATTTGACTATAAGGTATTTAATGGATTTAAGATTAAGAAATTTGATTTAGAAATGGATAGGTAAATAAGTTAAGTAGATAATCATATAATTAGTAAGAAAAAGACGTACACTTAGCAAAGTTGTCTTATTAATATATGGATAAGATAAATAATATTAGCTAAATTAAGACCTTAGCTAAATAAAACTAAGGATTAAGTTTTATAACTTATTAATTTGAGATAATAGTAAAATTCCACAATTTTTAAATACCCTAATTAAAGTAATAATGGTTTGAAGTTGGAGATATGTATGTATACTCTTAGGAAGTAAAGGTATATTATACAAGTTTAAGTCATATTTGTATGCTTAAGTAATAGTGGATTTAGTAGAAAGTAAATGGTTATGAAATAAACTTGGATTAATAGAAATTTGGAAGAAATATATTAGGTAAAAATGAATGTGAATAAATACATAAGTTATACGTAGATCATTTCGGCACATAAATTTTTGATCTATGATTTGAGTACAGAACTTTGAGGTGTTTACACCAATCCGAAAAAGGATTTATCACTCGATTCTTGACGACGAATGTTGATGAGGGTTTGTGATTATGTACTCAAGTTTTCTATCATAGTTGAGAGCTATGCAAGAAAACCAAGGGTTTGTGATCAAGAAGTCTGATCAAAGTCTGCACTAGAAAATCGGGGGATCGATACTAGTTCTGAAGTAAAGTTGTGGATTAGAATAATAAATCGAATCAAATATCACATATAGTATGATGTTTTGGGTCTGTCCACATGGTAATTGGATAGTTATCTTAAATAATAGGCACTAAGTTATAGGGGTTAGACTTATGTTTTGGTATGTATATATAAAAAGACCTCAGGTGTAGTAAATGCTCAGGTCAGGGGACGGGATATGTGGTTGTATTCATCTATGTTGATATAATATCAGTTTGGTTGTTTTTGGATGCATATTCTTCTTTGGTTGTTGTATATATTATCTTAATGTGCAGTATTCACTAGGATGGGTAGAATAGAAGTCTGACTTGACGTATGTATATATAACCTTAAGTACGTGATAAGTACTCAGGTTAGTGTGGGGAATCTCTGTATGTGTAACGACCCGCTATTTTGCACCATTCGTATCCATTATAAGTGTATAGGTAGACACTCATGCCGGAGTTGAATTGCTCAAAATACCGCGTTGTTAATTTAAATTTGGAAAAACTGAACATATACAGTAAATAAAATATCACAGATCACAGTCACAGAGTAATAAGTTGCAGCGGAAATAAAAGAGATAGTAGTTCATGAAGCTACTATATGAATATATAAAATACATCAGAGTTTACAACAGAGGAGTAATACGATACATCAGAGTTAAATCAGATACAACGGAAGAGTAACCCGATACATCAGATACAACTCAGAATACATCACTGGAATCATCGAATACTGGAAGCAGAATAGATGGCTGGATCTTCAAGCAAAGCTCCAACTTCAAAGGTGAGTCTCGAATACTGGTACACTCAGTCTGACCCGAGCGTAAAGCAAAAACACAAGACACTCGAGTCAGGATTAACATTCTTATATTAATAAATCCAACTCAAGTGAAATAGCAATCGAAATACAAGTAACTCAAAGGATGTTTGGAATAACCATCCTTTAAGGATCCGTTAAACTATCTACTAGGTAGTAATGTACGATAAGTAGATAATGTCTATCAGTAATATAAAAAGATATCAAAATAGCGTTAAGTCATGGCCCATTCCACCCTTAACACATTTTTATTCCCAAAAGCATATACAAGACCGTAGTTTCCCCAAAACCGGAAGTCACCAGAGGGCAATACATATACTAAAGGTACAAAACAAATTCGTAGTGGTCGCGTATAAATGGAATACAAGTATGACAAGGCACATGAGGCAATACCCAAGGTAGTGATACTACCGTTCGCCTGATCCGGACTGGTGAGAACGCAACGCCGCAGCGCCCGCAACACCGTGAAACAACACTCCCAAAATCAAGGGTGCACCAATCGACAACATATATAAGTAGTTCGAAGAAGTGTGTCCACTTGAGGTAGCTAATCCTCCATTGGCCCGGCACAACTCCTGTTTTAGTCATTTCCAATTTGACACAAGTGTCAAGGCTATCCATTATCGTTCTCTTTCTTCAGTCATCACGTACATCATTCCAACCACTTCATTCTGGATCATCACTCCGCGTATAGTTATTAAAGTGGTTTTCGGTTTAGATAGAGAGTATATCCATTACCGAACCCGGTCTCTTTAATAACTTTCGTAATTATTACACCGATTGGTCGTTTATATATTTCAAAAACCAAATCAATTTCAATTCAATTAGAATTCGTAAATCAACATTTCATTTGTCTTTCAAAACCAATTTCCAATAATTTTCGTTTCAAAACTTCCAAATTATCATTTCAAAATCTTATAATTCAATTTCAATCTTTATATTGAAAACAATTCAAATATTGATTCAAATTCGCACAAAGTTTCATTTCGAAATCATTAGAATCAATTTAGTTTTAACATTCAAATCAATTTACATTCATTTATCGATTTCATTCAATATTCGTTAAGTAAATTTTATCATTCAAAACAATTCTATTAAATTTCCAATTCATTAAATCAATTCTTAAGTTCAACTTCATTAAAACAAAACTTACAATTTTGAATTAAATTAAATTCATCAAATCAAATTCTTTAAATTTCAAGTCTTACATTAATTCCAAAAATATCACATTTTCATTTCTTGTTAAAGAAATTCAATCTCACTTATTTATTTACTTAAATAATTTTCCCAAAACTTAATTTATAAAGAAACTCAATTTCAATTATTTACGAAGTAAAATTCACTTATTCAAAAGTTCAATTTTTCTTATTAAAGAATTTCAATTCAATTTAATCATTAAATAATTTAATCTTATTTAAGTATTAAATAATTCAAACTTAATTATTAAATAATTTTCAAGGTTTAATAATTTCAACTTAATTATTAAATCATTTCAAAGTTTAATAATTTCAAACTTAATTCAATCATTTCTCAATTTAAACATCGTTCTTCCATCAATTACATTTGTTAATATTTTGTTTCATATTTTTAAATATAACACTTTCCTTTCATCAAAATTCGAATTTCAACTTCATTTCAAACCGTATTATTTATTCAATAAAATATTCATTTATTTTTAAATCAAATTATTGACCAATCGGGTTTTATTTAATTCTCTATCCTAGGTCAAAGTTCAATTTGGGTATTTATCATTTCAACCCGATTCCAATTCAATTCAAAATCAAAGCATAACATAGGGAACTTGCAGTGTGATAACTGGGATGGTGTCAAAGTAAATAAACAAGCAATAACAACAATCAATAACAATCCAGTAATCAATTCAAATAATCCCGAAATAACCGTATTAATTCGCATTGTTATTTGTGCGAATTAATATAATTTTTCTAGAATCTACACTATCATTTCATGTAGATTAAATATTATTACATTACGGTTTTCACTTGTCATCTATTTACAATTTCATACATCATAAATTTAACAACATACATTCAAATGGTTCAAAATGTAATTAAACAAATCCTACGTGTCAATAAATTCAACAGTTAAAGGGGTCATATTATACAAATGTCAGTTAATCAAATTTTTACATTTAATTATCCTATATCAATTTCAATTGCATACTATTTATCTTTTTAACATTAACAATTTAACGTCCAATATAAACATCAACAATCAATCAATTAACAACCAAACTGGATTATCATTTCATATATATAACAGATAATGGTGTCAAATGTCACAGGTGAACTGATATAGGCAATAGCATATATAACAGTGCAATTAACTAACAGCAGCATATTTCAATTGTCGTTTCAATTGAAATCAAATTTAATAAATAAAAGAAAGTTAATCGTGAGTGAGTGCTCACCTTTCGAGGCTATAGAGATGAACAAGAATCAGATGAATTACGAATCCAAACGCGAATCTCGAAGTAAAGCTCGATGGACCCGATTCGAAGATCAAAGCTGATAGATAGGAGTTGACGAAATCAAGTCAGAACAGGATTGATGAAGATAATTGGTACGAGTGACTTATATATAATTATATATAGCTATATATCAAGTCATATTCCAAGTCCAACATATATTAAAATAAGATAAATACATTATATTTGTTTACAAATAAATTTAAACACATATTAACTAAATGTAAATATATATAAATATTTCAAGTCATTGGTTTAACCCAACACATATATATTACATTCTTTTAAAATTTCATATATATATATATATATACGTCTTAAAATTTTGTTACAAAAATCTATTCCAACATCATTCTTTTATATACTATAAAAACAGAACTCAGGCACGATATAATTTACATACATATATCATCAAATCAGATAAATAACTTAACATGCTACATATATGTGCAAACAATTACATGCATACCCAACTTATGTAATGCAGACTTATATAGCCTTAATATAATAACAAATATATATATATATCTAACAACATTAACTTATACAGTAAACTAGAAGGTGAAAGTCTATAAACCATTATATATACGACTTATCTACGAAAGAAGAACCAACATAAAATACTGTAGCTTTTATAATATATATATTAGTGACAATACTTATCATCATATATATATTTTCAGCAAAAGATAAACCAGATTCCAAAAAAAATAAAATAAAGTATACATGATATACTGACTCAAACATAACTTAGATTATATATAAACTAGGATGTATATATACTTAAAATTCTCAACAGGGATTTAAATAAACACCCTAAAATATTATGTAAAAACCTTATAAATATGACCAGCCGACCCTATACATAACCCAATGCATTTATAAACTTTATAACTTACAAATATTTCTTAATGATAATATATATACACGAACGACACTTTTAATACAACTCATAAGTGTTACATCCCGAGTACTAAGTTATATATAAATTCTATGTATATAATAATCAATTATAAAGATCCAACTATAAGCAGTTACGTGTAGACTCCATTTATAAACAGTCGTATGCCAACTACTTTTATGAAACGTTTATAAAATATGTATATAGATCAGACTGTAAATAGTCGTAGGCAAACAAATGTATATCCAACATTTTATAAAATGTTCCGAGCATAAAATATATACCATTGTAAACTGTTGAAATCATATACATAAATATACCACTTGCCTCTGTTTTCAGTTTAGAACCAAAGCCGACGTGTTAAGAAGCTTAAGTGCAGCAGCACGGGTGAACTTCCTGGCAAAGAGGAAGCATGTTGATGGTTTCCCTTTACTTGTACACCGTTCCTTCCTATACTCCGTTTCATAGTATGAGCTGCGAAGGAAAAGGCATAGGAAGTGATGGCCGGTGGCTCGGCCAGGGCGGTTGCCTGTGGATGCCGTGAGGAGGAAGGTGGGTAGGAAGGCCAGGCGTGTAGGAGATATGGGGTGGTGATCGTAGTGTGGAGTATGTTGGTATTCTGGTTTCAAGAAGTTGTGGAGGAGTGGAGCGGTGAAGGTCAGCAGTTCAAGGGCGGAGGGGTGGTGTTAGGTGGCGGTTGACGTGCTTCATGTGGTGAGGCTCACGGCGGGGATGGAGAGAGAGGAAGGGCGAATCTCCTGGGGTGGTGTTTGGAGTGCAAGGCAGCGGAGGTTTGGGTTCAAGGGACGAGGCGGAAGAGAGGGAGAGGTAGTGACGTGACCGGGAAGAAGGGTGTGTATGGGTTACAAGCAAAAATAATAATATGAATAGGCATTTTCTTTCATTCGTGGAATGGTGCAGAAACAAAACAAAGGGATGGTCCCAGCAGATACAAAGGAGCAAGTAAACGCAATAATAATTAAACGTTGGAAAAGGAACGCATGAATTCACACATGAATTCAAGGCTAGTAATAATAAAAGTTGATGACTGTTGAATTCCAGTCAGTGGAAAGTTTAATGGTCACGGAACTCAACGGACTTGAACGGATACTGGTACGACTGATCGTTTTACGGTTTCCGCGACGTATCGGACTTCAAAACACAGAAGTGAATATACTGTAAGAATCGGCACGACGGGACGATGAAATCGGTATAAAATTATCAGTGGCACGATCGAATTATAAAATTTGAATTTTCTACTAATGGAAAAATGCAAGAAAAACGCTGAAAAATAAGATCGACGGAGCCAAAGATGTCCGAATTTGGAAAAACGACAAACTAACATCTTGCTCAGAAGATGGTTTAGAATTTTTCTATGTAAAAATATTTAGGTTTCGGAAACATTTTATTTTCATCGCTTTTTAACTGATTAAATTGAAGTAAATTTACGCGCGAAATAAACTTTCATATTTTCGGACGAAAATTTACCAGTTGCTATGTTTAACTAAACTTATTCCAAATATTAAATTTTTTATTTCAAAATTTTATCGTCTAAGATTTCACAAAATTTCAACTAATTACGTTATTAAAACAGTTGAAATTTACGGGTCGTTACACTCTCCCCCACTCAAAACTTTTCGTCCCCGAAAAGGAACGAGGTAGGAGAATAGAAACAACCAGAAAGAAAAACAGATTTTGAAATACAAAATAACAATTAATTTAAACCATATAAATTCAAATTTAAATTAATTGATATTCAATAATTGATTTAATCCATTTGATTTCACTAAAATCAATCTCAACTATTTCTAAATTCATTATCTTATTATCCCATTATCTTCAATTTACAATTTCTAAAACCATAAATTTGAATAGTATTTTATTATAATCATATTTTCTTTCAGCAATTTAAATTCTTCTTTATTCCAAATTATTGTTAAATTTATTCTACTTAATATATCTACTCACATATATTTAACCCATATAAATTAATTTAAAACATAAAAGTTTCGATTTAAATTAATTTATATCTATTAATTTCTTTTAAATTCAAGGTATTTTCATATGTTGATCAAATTTCAATTTATTAATTCTTTCAAAACAAATTTATTTGTCTCATCTATTATTCAATTAACTTATTATTCTATTTATTTCAATTAACATTTTATAATTAAAATTTAAGTGTATAACATTTATTATAACCACTCAAACTTTATTTATAAATTCAATTTATATTATATATTATCCAATTACATATTCAACTTCTGAATAATTTAGGTAAGTTGTATTAGAATGCAGTTGAACAATATACAAATAAATTTTCCCAATTCAATTATTCAAGTCCCAATATTTATTCCAAATTTGGTTTTATTTATAATTAAAATCATCTTTTACCCAAATTTAAGAATTAGATTTCCGATTAACTTTAAACAATTTAGAGATATATATAATATATTTATATCAAATCAAATTAAATTTTAAAATAAGATACATATATATATATATATAAATCAAATTATACTGAAGAAACTTAAATCAAAATATATTTTTTCAAAACAAAACCGTAGCAAAGCTACAGAAAGGTTTCTCCACTTCGAAACTCGAAAATGAATGTCGATGATGCGGCCGCCATCACCGAAATTATTTTCCAGCGACAAAGAGAAGAGCACTGATTTCAACATTTTAAAAATTCTTTGAAAACGATTTCTATTCGAAAATACTTCAATAATATATACTTTAAAATTTTAAAAAACCAAAGTTTGAAATCACCGGAAACTAATGAATTCTCAAATTTCTGAATTAAATTCATTTCAAATTCTAATCAATTTATAACCAAGTTTATAAATTCACTTATTTATATTATGCAATAGTCAATGGTTTACAAAACAATAATGATAATTAAATATTATCACTCCAACAATTAATTTATTACAGTTTGGTTAAAGAAAATTACATACTTATATATATTGTAAAATCATACGAACTTTATTTTATTTTTCCAAATTTGAAAACAACATTTTAAAATATAAATTTACAAATACACTTCCTCGCTCGACGATACAAGAATGGATTCAAAGCAAGAATAGAGGTTTAAATTTGATGGACTCAATCAAAGAGAATTTTTTCTATAATAAGTTCGAAACAGAAGATAAGATAGTTCGATTAACAGAATCGGGAGATGAATAAGCTTATTTAATTCATGGGCAACCTTAACCGGGTCATCCGTAACTTCAAGAATAAGATCGATGCTGAATACCGAGGTAAATCAACATCCAATCTCGGGAAATAGAATTCGGGTATAGTAGGAGATAGATAGCATCGTAAACCGAGGATACAGAAATCTCCGGTAAATCAATGCCTATTATAAAGGAGTTTCACCCCTTTACAAATCATTCGAAGTTTGGCGAGACCGTCGGTTCACTATAAGGGTCATTCGAAGTGGAGTTATGTGATGCTCCAGAATTGAAAGAAGTCGAATAGTGAGGGACACAAAGGAAATTCCGAAACCGAGGGAACGTTCCAAAATTCAAAGGAATTGAGTCAAGGGAGAGATTGAAACTCGAATGAGAGTGATTCTGTAAATACATTTACCATATATGTTGAGTTTTGCCTAGAGCTACCAAAGCTCTGATACCAACTGTAACGACCCGCTATTTTGCACCATTCGTATCCATTATAAGTGTATAGGTAGACACTCATGCCGGAGTTGAATTGCTCAAAATACCGCGTTGTTAATTTAAATTTGGAAAAACTGAACATATACAGTAAATAAAATATCACAGATCACAGTCACAGAGTAATAAGTTGCAGCGGAAATAAAAGAGATAGTAGTTCATGAAGCTACTATATGAATATATAAAATACATCAGAGTTTACAACAGAGGAGTAATACGATACATCAGAGTTAAATCAGATACAACGGAAGAGTAATCCGATACATCAGATACAACTCAGAATACATCACTGGAATCATCGAATACTGGAAGCAGAATAGATGGCTGGATCTTCAAGCAAAGCTCCAACTTCAAAGGTGAGTCTCGAATACTGGTACACTCAGTCTGACCCGAGCGTAAAGCAAAAACACAAGACACTCGAGTCAGGATTAACATTCTTATATTAATAAATCCAACTCAAGTGAAATAGCAATCGAAATACAAGTAACTCAAAGGATGTTTGGAATAACCATCCTTTAAGGATCCGTTAAACTATCTACTAGGTAGTAATGTACGATAAGTAGATAATGTCTATCAGTAATATAAAAAGATATCAAAATAGCGTTAAGTCATGGCCCATTCCACCCTTAACACATTTTTATTCCCAAAAGCATATACAAGACCGTAGTTTCCCCAAAACCGGAAGTCACCAGAGGGCAATACATATACTAAAGGTACAAATCAAAATCGTAGTGGTCGCGCATAAATGGAATACAAGTATGACAAGGCACATGAGGCAATACCCAAGGTAGTGATACTACCGTTCGCCTGATCCGGACTGGTGAGAACGCAACGCCGCAGCGCCCGCAACACCGTGAAACAACACTCCCAAAATCAAGGGTGCACCAATCGACAACATATATAAGTAGTTCGAAGAAGTGTGTCCACTTGAGGTAGCTAATCCTCCATTGGCCCGGCACAGCTCCTGTTTTAGTCATTTCCAATTTGACACAAGTGTCAAGGCTATCCATTATCGTTCTCTTTCTTCAGTCATCACGTACATCATTCCAACCACTTCATTCTGGATCATCACTCCGCGTATAGTTATTAAAGTGGTTTTCGGTTTAGATAGAGAGTATATCCATTACCGAACCCGGTCTCTTTAATAACTTTCGTAATTATTATACCGATTGGTCGTTTATATATTTCAAAAACCAAATCAATTTCAATTCAATTAGAATTCGTAAATCAACATTTCATTTGTCTTTCAAAACCAATTTCCAATAATTTTCGTTTCAAAACTTCCAAATTATCATTTCAAAATCTTATAATTCAATTTCAATCTTTATATTGAAAACAATTCAAATATTGATTCAAATTCGCACAAAGTTTCATTTCGAAATCATTAGAATCAATTTAGTTTTAACATTCAAATCAATTTACATTCATTTATCGATTTCATTCAATATTCGTTAAGTAAATTTTATCATTCAAAACAATTCTATTAAATTTCCAATTCATTAAATCAATTCTTAAGTTCAACTTCATTAAAACAAAACTTACAATTTTGAATTAAATTAAATTCGTCAAATCAAATTCTTTAAATTTCAAGTCTTACATTAATTCCAAAAATATCACATTTTCATTTCTTGTTAAAGAAATTCAATCTCACTTATTTATTTACTTAAATAATTTTCCCAAAACTTAATTTATAAAGAAACTCAATTTCAATTATTTACGAAGTAAAATTCACTTATTCAAAAGTTCAATTTTTCTTATTAAAGAATTTCAATTCAATTTAATCATTAAATAATTTAATCTTATTTAAGTATTAAATAATTCAAACTTAATTATTAAATAATTTTCAAGGTTTAATAATTTCAACTTAATTATTAAATCATTTCAAAGTTTAATAATTTCAAACTTAATTCAATCATTTCTCAATTTAAACATCGTTCTTCCATCAATTACATTTGTTAATATTTTGTTTCATATTTTTAAATATTAACACTTTCCTTTCATCAAAATTCGAATTTCAACTTCATTTCAAACCGTATTATTTATTCAATAAAATATTCATTTATTTTTAAATCAAATTATTGACCAATCGGGTTTTATTTAATTCTCTATCCTAGGTCAAAGTTCAATTTGGGTATTTATCATTTCAACCCGATTCCAATTCAATTCAAAACAAAGCATAACATAGGGAACTTGCAGTGTGATAACTGGGATGGTGTCAAAGTAAATAAACAAGCAATAACAACAATCAATAACAATCCAGTAATCAATTCAAATAATCCCGAAATAACCGTATTAATTCGCATTGTTATTTGTGCGAATTAATATAATTTTTCTAGAATCTACACTATCATTTCATGTAGATTAAAGATTATTACATTACGGTTTTCACTTGTCATCTATTTACAATTTCATACATCATAAATTTAACAACATACATTCAAATGGTTCAAAATGTAATTAAACAAATCCTACGTGTCAATAAATTCAACAGTTAAAGGGGTCATATTATACAAATGTCAGTTAATCAAATTTTTACATTTAATTATCCTATATCAATTTCAATTGCATACTATTTATCTTTTTAACATTAACAATTTAACGTCCAATATAAACATCAACAATCAATCAATTAACAACCAAACTGGATTATCATTTCATATATATAACAGATAATGGTGTCAAATGTCACAGGTGAACTGATATAGGCAATAGCATATATAACAGTGCAATTAACTAACAGCAGCATATTTCAATTGTCGTTTCAATTGAAATCAAATTTAATAAATAAAAGAACGTTAATCGTGAGCGAGTGCTCACCTTTCGAGGCTATAGAGATGAACAAGAATCAGATGAATTACGAATCCAAACGCGAATCTCGAAGTAAAGCTCGATGGACCTGATTCGAAGATCAAAGCTGATAGATAGGAGTTGACGAAATCAAGTCAGAACAGGATTGATGAAGATAATTGGTACGAGTGACTTATATATAATTATATATAGCTATATATCGAGTCATATTCCAAGTCCAACATATATTAAAATAAGATAAATACATTATATTTGTTTACAAATAAATTTAAACACATATTAACTAAATGTAAATATATATAAATATTTCAAGTCATTGGTTTAACCCAACACATATATATTACATTCTTTTAAAATTTCATATAAATATATATATATATATACGTCTTAAAATTTTGTTACAAAAATCTATTCCAACATCATTCTTTTATATACTATAAAAACAGAACTCAGGCACGATATAATTTACATACATATATCATCAAATCAGATAAATAACTTAACATGCTACATATATGTGCAAACAATTACATGCATACCCAACTTATGTAATGCAGACTTATATAGCCTTAATATAATAACAAATATATATATCTAACAACATTAACTTATACAGTAAACTAGAAGGTGAAAGTCTATAAACCATTATATATACGACTTATCTACGAAAGAGGAACCAACATAAAATACTGTAGCTTTTATAATATATATATTAGTGACAATACTTATCATCATATATATATTTTCAGCAAAAGATAAACCAGATTCCAAAAAAAAAAAAAAGTATACATGATATACTGACTCAAACATAACTTAGATTATATATAAACTAGGATGTATATATACTTAAAATTCTCAACAGGGATTTAAATAAACACCCTAAAATATTATGTAAAAACCTTATAAATATGACCAGCCGACCCTATACATAACCCAATGCATTTATAAACTTTATAACTTACAAATATTTCTTAATGATAATATATATACACGAACGACACTTTTAATATAACTCATAAGTGTTACATCCCGAGTACTAAGTTATATATAAATTCTATGTATATAATAATCAATTATAAAGATCCAACTATAAGCAGTTACGTGTAGACTCCATTTATAAACAGTCGTATGCCAACTACTTTTATGAAACGTTTATAAAATATGTATATAGATCAGACTGTAAATAGTCGTAGGCAAACAAATGTATATCCAACATTTTATAAAATGTTCCGAGCATAAAATATATACCATTGTAAACTGTTGAAATCATATACATAAATATACCACTTGCCTCTGTTTTCAGTTTAGAACCAAAGCCGACGTGTTAAGAAGCTTAAGTGCAGCAGCACGGGTGAACTTCCTGGCAAAGAGGAAGCGTGTTGATGGTTTCCCTTTACTTGTACACCATTCCTTCCTATACTCTGTTTCATAGTATGAGCTGCGAAGGAAAAGGCAGAGGAAGTGATGGCCGGTGGCTCGGCCAGGGCGGTTGCCTATGGATGCCGTGAGGAGGAAGGTGGGTAGGAAGGCCAGGCGTGTAGGAGATATGGGGTGGTGATCGTAGTGTGGAGTATGTTGGTATTCTGGTTTCAAGAAGTTGTGGAGGAGTGGAGCGGTGAAGGTCAGCAGTTCAAGGGCGGAGGGGTGGTGTTAGGTGGCGGTTGACGTGCTTCACGTGGTGAGGCTCACGGCGGGGATGGAGAGAGAGGAAGGGCGAATCTCCTGGGGTGGTGTTTGGAGTGCAAGGCAGCGGAGGTTTGGGTTCAAGGGACGAGGCGGAAGAGAGGGAGAGGTAGTGACGTGACCGGGAAGAAGGATGTGTATGGGTTACAGGCAAAAATAATAATATGAATAGGCATTTTCTTTCATTCGTGGAATGGTGCAGAAACAAAACAAAGGGATGGTCTCAGCAGATACAAAGGAGCAAGTAAACGCAATAATAATTAAACGTTGGAAAAGGAACGCATGAATTCACACATGAATTCAAGGCTAGTAATAATAAAAGCTGATGACTGTTGAATTCCAGTCAGTGGAAAGTTTAATGGTCACGGAACTCAACGGACTTGAACGGATACTGGTACGACTGACCGTTTTACGGTTTCCGCGACGTATCGGACTTCAAAACACAGAAGTGAATATACCATAAGAATCGGCACGACGGGACGATGAAATCGGTATAAAATTATCAGTGGCACGATCGAATTATAAAATTTGAATTTTCTACTAAAGGAAAAATGCAAGAAAAACGCTGAAAAATAAGATCGACGGAGCCAAAGATGTCCGAATTTGGAAAAACGACAAACTAACATCTTGCTCAGAAGATGTTTTAGAATTTTTCTATGTAAAAATATTTAGGTTTCGGAAACATTTTATTTTCATCGCTTTTTAACTGATTAAATTGAAGTAAATTTACGCGCGAAATAAACTTTCATATTTTCGGACGAAAATTTACCAGTTGCTATGTTTAACTAAACTCATTCCAAATATTAAATTTTTTATTTCAAAATTTTATTGTCTAAGATTTCATAAAATTTCAACTAATTACGTTATTAAAACAGTTGAAATTTACGGGTCGTTACAGTATGCATGATTGGTATCATTTGTTTCCGTATTGTTATGGTATTGACCTTCTTTTTATATATGCATTTTTTCTATCATTAGTATAAATAAGCCAGAATGTTTGAGGATACGAGTATGAGATAGATTCCTTTATCTAACTTTCATTTCGAGGACGAAATGCTTTTAAGTAGGGGAGAATGTAACGACCCGTAATTTCGCTACTTCGAAAATGAGGGATTTTGTTTATTTTAAATTTAAAAAGAATTTAAAAAACTTAAATAAATAAGTTATATATAATAAATAATAATAATGGAATTATTTATTCTTATAATTACTAATTAAAAAGTATTGATTGGGATTTTATCACAAATCAGCAAAAGTTAAGTTTTGTTAGAAATAAATAAATGCTTAAATAAATATGTTTAAATATTTATTTGAAAAGATAAATATTATTAAAAACATCTAATAAAGATAATAAAAGTATATTAAAAGATTTAAAAGTATATTAATAATCATTTTACAAAAATATCCAAATTTTGTCGCATTTTGTCAGTTTTACATATACTGTAAAAATAGAGATTTTGATATTATTTAAATATGATTTTAAAATATGAATAGACATGTTTTAATTTATTTAAAAGAAGTAAAAAGTTTATTTTTAAGTTTGGTTTACTTGAATATATAGTTTAACAAAAACGTCAAATTTTGACTATAAAATATGTTAACAAAATTACGACTTATGATCTTTTTACAACTCAAATCTTTCTCTTAAAAGATAATATCTCCACACCTTCAGCTCAAAAATCCCCGCAGCTAACTCCAAGTCATTGGTTGGGTACCTGACTTCATACGGTTTAAGCTATCGAGAGGCATAGGCAATTACTCTACCCCTTTGCATTATCACAGCTCTTAACCTAGTCCCACAAGCATCCATGTACACCACCAAATCCTGATTCCACTTTGGAACAACCAACACAAGTGCGTTATTCAATAAGTGTTTCAGCTTCTGGAATGTCCCTTCACACTTATCGGTCCAAACAAACTTCACATCCTTTCGAGTTAGCTTGGTCATTGGTGCCGCTATCCGCGAAAAATCCTTAATAAACCTCCGATAATAACCAGCCAACCCTAGAAAACTTCTTACCTTAGTCACCATTTCTGGTCTCTTCCAACTATTCACTGCCTCGATCTTAGCTGGATCCACTGATAACCCATTCTCTGAAACTACATGGCCAAGAAACTTCACCTTCTTCTCCTGGAAATTACATTTCGAGAACTTCGACTTCAGCGATGCTGCCTCAGCGTTTTAAGCACTACTCTAAGATGAACTTCATGCTCTCTTTCATCCTTAGAGTACACCAAAATATCATCTATAAAAACCAATACGAACCAATCCAGGTGCTCTCGGAAAATCCAGTTCATCAAATCTACAAAGAAAGCTGGCGCATTAGTCAGTTCGAACGACATCACTAACCAGTCGTACGATCCATATCCAGTTCTAAACGCCGTCAAAGGAATACTATCCTCTGCCACTCTAAGCTGATGGAAACCTATTGCTAAATCCAACTACGAAAATATCTTGGCTCTACACAACCGATCGAACAAATCGTCAATCCTAGGTAATGGATATCGATTCTTTATCGTTTTCTCATTCAACTTACGATAATCGATATATGACCTTAACGATCTGTCCGGCTTCTTAGCAAACACTACGGCTGCTCGTCAAGGTGAACAACTAGGTCTGATAAAATTCTTGCCTTCCAAATCCACCATCTACACCTTGAGCTCCCTCATTTCGGTAGGTGTCATCCTGCTTGGCGGTCTACTCACTGGTTCTGCTCAAGGCACCAAATCTATCCTAAACTCAATGGCTCGTTTCGATGGCAATCCTGCTACGGGTTCAAAAATATCTACGAATTATCTAACCACAAAAACTCGATTCAGCTCATCTTCTATCTCCACAACACCCAACAAAACATTCACCTCATAGCTAGGGTTTTCTACGGTATATACAATCTGCTCCCTACAGTCTGGTTTCTAAGCGATATTTTCGCATCATGGAAAAATATCCTAGCATCGTACTTACTTAACCAATCCATACCAAAAATAATTTTGAACTCTACAAAATCAAACACATGCAAACTGCAAACAAAAGTATGACCCAACAAGTCAAACTTCAGGTGGTCATATCACATCCCAAGTGTTGCATACCCTCCTATCGGATTTGCAACCTTTAAGGAAGTAACTAGGTATGAGGGTTCTAGGTTAAGCTTATCTACCAAACAACAGTATATAAAAGAATGCGATGCACCAGTACCAAACATGACACTAATTGTCATACCAAGAATCATAAGCATACCTCCCAACACTACTTTCCCCATTTCCCCTACCGTGGGTCTCGAGGTAGTTGGCTCCAATGCATATACTTTGCCCTTCCCATCCTTAGCGGGCTCCTTGCATTGGCTCTTGTAATGACCTATCTGATCACATTTGAAGCATATGATATTCTTCTTTCCGGTCACCTTCTTTGCCTCTCCAAAATGACATTCATTCGCAAAATGCCCTTTCTTATTGCACTTAAAACAGACAACTTCTGACTTTCCCTTCTTCATGGCTCCAACCTTCTGGGCTCCCTTCTTAGGAAAGAACTTCCTTTTCTAACTCTGCCCCACCTGGACCTCATTCGCCTTATTCTTCTCTACGAAAGCAATCATTTCATCGTGTCTTAGAGCCATCTCTACTACAACATCGCAAGGATCCCTAATATAAGGTAATGTAGCCATGGCCAATTCAGGTTTCAACCTATAATGAACTTCTTGTTTCTCTTAATCACGGTATCCATGATGGCCTAACCATACCTTGCCAACTCCTCAAACCTTGTAGCATACTCTAACATAGTCATCTCTCCCTACTCTAACTCGAAAACTTTCTGAGCAAGATAGACTTCGCCATCACAGATATGAATCTCTCCTTGTACCTCCTCTTAAACTCAGCCCATGTCATCGTTCCTTCATCCACTCCAATCGTCACACTATTTCACTAGTATAAAGCTACTCCTTGAAGCTGTCTCAAAACGTGCCTTCTTTTCTGCTCATCATCGAGCCCTAAATCTGCAAAAATCCTCTCAAATGTAGCAACTAGTTCTCCATTTCTATGGCATCTTCAGTCCCAATGAATGGTTTCCTCCCAACCCAGCATAGTCCTTACTCAAAGCAGCATAATTGTTGACTACTGGAGCTTCCTGGATTCCTCCTCCAACTACTCCAGCAGCAACCCCTGCTTGTATCATGTTCACGTAAAACTGATAAATGGCTCCCATGTCAACTTTCGGGACTTCAGCACCAATATTTCCAGCTCATGCCTGACCTGGGTTCCTTCTAGTATTAGATCTGGCATTTCCATCTGCAGTGGTGCCTCCTCCTCCAACATTATCTCTTCGAAAATCGATATATGCATTCGAACCTTCGTGAGATACAGAAAAATAACCTAATAGAGATAAGAGACTAGAGATAAAGCACATACTTATATATAGCAAATACAAGTACGTTGCTATAACGTTATTCCTTACCACAATCTTATTCCTAATTCCTTAGGATTTTATTTTCAGAAATTATCCATTTAGTTAAAGTTTTTCATAAACCTATGCTCTAATACCAAGTTGTAACATCCCCTATTTGGAGGCCTAAAGATAAGCGCTACAGATGCTGCAGTCATCCATAGTATTAACTTCTGGTGACCAAATACGGTAATGTTAATGGTATCCATAATATCAGAAGCACATGAATCTGAAACAAAATCACATATTTCAAAAAAACAATATTTTTGATTGCATTTCCAAAACATGCCCCATATTCAAATTACATAATTCCATCGCTTTCCCAGGTTCAGATAAAATATTATTATTACATAAATACACCAAGAGCGACATATGATGATGCCCCTTGGTTTACCAGAGTACTATATATACAACACAGCGGTATCAATCCAAAATAATACAACAACTCTTAATTAGCTATCCATCAGCCACCTGCTCGTCCTGAAAGCTTTATTCACCAACCTACTAAAACCTGTAAACCTCAACCCTCAGCCTACTCAAATCAATTTTGAACACCTGAGAGTTTAAGGGAAAGAACATAAACGTCAAGTCAGACATAAAGCCTGGTGTGAATAATACTATACATCTCGGTTATTTGATATTAAGTGACCACGCTGCTTATCGGAACGGGTTTCCCCTTACTAATATCCTTTTAAAACATATCTTTATCAAATTATAATCTTGCAACCAAAACTGGTTAAACATGTAAGCAATATCATGTATGTGTATATATCAGTTATCAAATGGACTATGTGTCCATACACTGTAGTTTTTTTGGCTAACTACTAACCCTTGGATGACTCGGGCCTACCAGAAAAACATAAAAACCTAACATCTGTTAGATAATCCTCTTCTGGACAGTCTATCCTTACTTACTTCTCCAGGTCTAACTGATCCTAATGGTTTTGCAGGCTCACCAATAACCTGTCTTTCCTTTTTAGATTCCTTTCTGTGTGTAACATAATTTTAGTCTTACCCGTGACAAAGCCCTACACACTGGAATTTTGGACTTATATTAGCTAGGGGCTACTAGGTAAAGTATAGGGCGCGACTCCATACCAGTCCCATCTGGTATTCTAATATCTGAGTCATTTTACTTAGGGTTATATACCCATAAAATTTTCATTGAAAACCTTTCCTTTCAAATTGATTTAAACCTTTAAATCATTCTTTAAAAAAGGAAATTATAAATATACTCTTTGCTTTACTCAAATCACCTTGCCATGTTACATATTCTTTACACAAAACCTTGTTGATGAAAACGTTTAAACTTTCGAAAGTACCCCTTTCGAAACCTTTGAAAGTATCCCTTTCGATACAAGTAAAACCTTAGGCCAAAGGCCAAAACATACCTTTCAAAATCATACCTTTCGAAACCATTCATATTTATCCTTTCGAAAGCATTAAAAAACATCTCCTTCGAAAGATTTAAAACCTTAGACATCCTATCTTTAAAACACTTAAACATTGCCTTTCGAAACCATTGGAAAACCTTTCCTGTTAGACCTTTCGAAATCATTGGGGAACCATCCCTTAGAAACCTTTCTTTAAAACCTTTTGAAAGCATTAAAACATCAAGCCTTTCGAAAGCATTTGGGTTCAATCTATAACATGTGGAAACACCTTTCGAAACCATTCATATTTATCCTTTCGAAAGCATTAAAAAAAATCTCCTTCGAAAGATTTAAAACCTTAGGCATCCTATCTTTAAAACACTTAAACATTGCCTTTCGAAACCATTGGAAAACCTTTCCTTTTAGACCTTTTGAAATCATTGGGGAACCATCCCTTAGAAACCTTTCTTTAAAACCTTTTGAAAGCATTAAAACATCAAGCCTTTCGAAAGCATTTGGGATCAATCTATAACATGTGGAAACACCTTTCGAAATAAAACTATCTCTTTCGAAACCATTTAGGTTCTACCTTTTATAGAGTAAAAGGGTCATGAAAGCGTCCCTTTCGAAAGCATTCCTAAGTAAAGTAGTGATAGTGTCGGAACCATCCCTTCGAAATCATTGGAGAAGCGGCTGGGTTTTAAAACAAAGTGTACATTCCGAAACCATTGGCATCAAAATGTAGAAAAGCGATAGCTAGGGGTTCGACCCCATTCCAAAGCATTTACTTAAAAAAAGGCGCAACCCATTCGAAACCTTTCCTTTGAAACATTTGACTTTGGCAAAAGCCAACCAAGTCGAAAGCACTTCCTTCGAAAGCAAAAGCAGGTGCATTTTCAATTTAAAATAAAGCATGCTTTGATCCCCTCGGAACCTTTGGTTTCGACCCAGTACCTTCCGCCTATATCAAATTCACTACGTACCAGGTATCTGATACCATGTGCATTGGTTTCGATGGAGTCGGAGGCGGAGTCAAGGAGTCGGAAGCCTGGTGCTGAAAGCATTGAAACAGGAAAAAACATGTTGATTTGACTTTTTAAATTAATTCTTTGTACCTAACCTGCCTTGTTTGTCAAATTATGATTGGTTGCAAAATTTCTTTTCTAAAAGTACTGCGGATTTTCAGAAATAACAATTTGAATTATTTACAAAATACCCCTTCTCCTTTTTATAAATATATAAAACATTTAAGTCCCATACCTTAAATAAATTTAATATATCCATTAAAACACTTAGGAAAATTCTACAAAAATTCATGTAAATCATTTTTAATATGTTTTCCAACATATAAAAATTTTAGACCCAAAGCCAATATAATTTGGCCGTAATTAATTTTAAACCCAAAATATCATTTTCTTCACTAGAAAATTCATATAAAATTCACATTAATTCAGAAAATTATGAAAATTGAAACCCATTTCTATATTCTCATTTCTAATCTAAATTTAAATTCTCAAGGCAATTAGATGTCATATAATAGGTTTTTCATATCAAAACATATCACAAAATCTATGTGAATTAGCATAAATCATCAACATATAGATATACATTTTATCATCCAAAACATGGCAAATCATTTGCAAATAATTCGGATTTCATACTAAAAACCAAAACCCATTAAGAACTTGAAATGTAGTCATTATTCACCTTAGCTTTTTGATTAAGGAGTTGACATTTGAGAATAAATTTGATTGCTTAATCTTCCTTCCTTTAATTTCTTCATCTTCCTCTTGTTTCTCCTTTAATGGTGGCCGGCCTCAATGGTTTTTGTTTGTAGAAAATGAATGTGTGAAGAGAATGAGTGTAAGGGTTTAGGGTATAAGGATGTGTCCTTAACTATTTTTCCCTCACCTATTTCCCTCTCTTATTTTAAGTTCAAATCCCCCCTTAGTTCATTTGTTAACATGGCACGGCTACCCTTTTTAATAATAAATATCAATCCCCTAATCATTACATTATTTTATTTAATTTACTAATTAAATATCCTAAATAATGTTACCAAAAATTAGGGTCGTTACAAAATCATAGGCCCATAAGCAATGGATAACTCTTTATAGGTTATAACCTATACAACACTTAACTATGGTCTTTACTATGATCTCGACCTGAACCTTAAGTTTGCCCAACAAATCGGGAGAGAATACTCACTCTTACCCACAATTTCACAATGACCTAAGTATAATGCATATACCTTGAGTTTTCCCACTAAATACATGCATGTATCTTACCTCGTCTACGCATTATATCATTAATACTAACCATAACAGCCCTAGCGTGAGTTTGCTTAACATCTAGTGCATATGCAAGTAATCGATTAAAATATAAATAGTAGAGGACAACTCTATATATTAAGGATTCATAATCTTTAATATATATACTTTGAGGGATATCAATTTAAGGAATAATGCATTTCTATTGAATCACCCTCACGATCCAAGTTTCGAACACATCTAAAAACCAATATATGTACTTTACGCATATACTTATTCAAAAAAAATTTGGGTTCATTTTAGTTCCACTTGCATTATTTTGTACATATATGGTATATGCGTTTAATTTGTTTATAACTGTATAATTTAATGAACTTATATAATGTATATATGTATCTCATTAATTAAATCATATTTAATTAATTTTAATTTTTATTACTTCTCAACCCAAAATGTGGATCAACGCCTTGGATTGAGTGTGAAAGCATCAGCCATGTTTATCAAGGCAAATAGAATAAAGACAAGAAGTAAAAACTTGCAGATAAAGTAAAAAAGACAGGAGATTTTTATAGTGGTTCGGTTGTTAACGAAGCCTACGTCCACTTTATAACTTTTTTTATTGACTAACTGCAATTACAAGCTGAATTTGATTGCAATTTGATTGGATCTTGTAAGTTAGATCAAGTCTCCAGTGTTAGAGTTCACTGGAGAATCACAGTGAACCCTTTCGATGACTGTTGTGTGGGAGTGGAAGAGTAAAGAATAGTTTCTGTAGAGTTTCAGCAGCCAGTCTGGAAGATCCTGTTTATGTTGCTGGTAGGATCGTATTTATATGGGTTGGTGAGCTATTGGGCTAGGTCGCCTTGTCGGATGCTTGTAAATGACCGTACGAAGGTGCGCTGAAAGTTTCACAGCGAGCTAAATCAATTTGATGGATCACTAGTGATCCATAGCTTTTGGGTCGCTGATGATTCAACTGCTTGTGATGCTTTCCTTTATCCTCTTCTTTAAATACCATGTCAACTGGATCAATCATATGGATCGCGAGCGATCCATAGTGCATGGATCGCTAGCGATCCATGTACTTAGAGTATTTTTGAACTTTGCCTTCTGGATTGCATTTTTTGTCCCATGTTGGTGTTCTCCATGTAATTTCGTAGCTTGTTGCCTCGTTTTGATGGCGATCCACACACTGGTTGCATCAGACTGCTGATTGAATTAAATGAATATTCGCTTCTTGATTTAACTAGCTTGGAATTCCATCAAACTTAGTCATCATTCTTAAAATGCCTATTGGATCATGATGTAAAAGGATGGATGGACCCACGAGCAAACATTATGGATCATTAGCGATCCATAGGAGATGGATCGCTAGCGATCCATCTTCTTAACGTGTTTTTGCTTTCCTTTTCTCTAATCCTTCTTGGTTGATTCTTCTAGTCCTTTTGGTTGGCACTTGAGCTGTTTTGATTCGACGAAGCTCTTCCGACTTCCTTTAAATTCTGATGGGTTAAAAACCTGGATAACATTTGCCTCCAAGAGTATGTCTTCATTGGAAACAAGGCATACTCTGGAAGTAACTACTTTTGAGTTCCCGCTTGGTGAGGTTCAAGTGATCGTGTTAAGGCCATCACACGAATTTGGCTTTGGTTGTTCAATTGTTCATTGAGTTTTGACATGGGTCATCGTTGCTCGTCATAACAAACCAATTTTCACCCCATAACTTTTAGGATGCCTTTAAATAGCACGTGGATCTCACTGGCCAAATCTGGAGAAGGTTGGACCTAGTTGATGGATCACTAGCGATCCATCATCCATGGATCGCTAGCGATCCAAAGACCTGGTGATTTTGTCTTATGCGAACTTCTATTTAACCCTCTTGAGCCGACCTTATTTCCCTTCATACTTTAATTTGGCGATCTGAGCAATTCTTCCTTACGATCGGAGTTATCTTTCCTGCGACCCGATCCCAGAATTACTAAACCTAACTCCTATCTTGCCATCATCGCCGCCGTTAATTGCCACCAGAGCTCCTCACCTTCGACCAACCCTGACTGTGCCATCACTTTGACTTAGCCATGCAACTTTGTTGCTCTGCCTTTTCGAATCGCCACCGGTCCTTCTTCTCTGAATCGCTGCCGACCTTTGTCCTTTGGATCACCACCAACTTGCTTCCTTTGGATCGCTGGGTCACTTCTGTCAAAAACTCCAATCATCCTTGCCCTTTGATTCTTGATTCAAGGTGGGTGATGCTGATTATGGCGTTCATTTAGCAATTTGATGATGGGCTTGTATTGGTGATGATTGTCGTGGATAATCCGAGTTGATTGTGATTTTGTAGAAGAAGATAGTAAATCGAGTCTTGAATTCTTCATGGAACGACGCTTGGGCCTTACCCCCGGTGCTTGACATGTTTTGCTATCTTCGTTCATAGAATCAAAATTGACTTGTACTAAGTTACATTACTGATATAACACGACGTATCGCGAATTTATTTTAATCCTTCCGGAGGGGAATAACGGCTTAGGATAGCGTCCCGCAAGCAAGTTATGTTGTTATCACCTTCTGAAGAGTTCAGATTGGTCTCGATTTTGCACACTCGGTGTACTTGAACTGAGAAGAGCTTTCTGCATCGCTTTAGACAATGGATCAGTTATCGATCGTTGATCGATAACGGTTAAGTGTAGAAGAAATAATTTCAAAAATTGATATGAAAATCCATTTTCATTCTTTACTATGAGCGAACTATCTACACGGGATAGAGCATTTGTAGTGTTCAGGACATCGAGCTCACCCCACATATATAACACACTGCACTTGCCCCGGTATATACTTGAAATTTGATGTGTCGGCGTAGATCGATATTCCTTTGGAAATCAAGTGTTGTAGGGAATTTTTTGTTAAAGATAGAATTACCTGACCGTGTTGGATGCAAGTTCTGTTGTATAGAATGAAGTATCCATCTTCTCGCTGTAAGTCCAGTGGAGGAAATCCAGCACTTTCAAAAGCTTAATCGTCGTCTATCGCCCCTTCCTCTTCTACTTCATGAGCTAAATACGGTCAACTAGTTTCGGTTGGCCCGGTTGTAGACCAGACTCCTTAGAATTTCAAAGTTCTACTTAATCTATCGGAGAGAGCTTCCTCTGTAGTATGCTAAGGTTCTACATAACATTTGCTTACAACAAGGCATTCCGGAGGACGACGTGCGCCTTCTAGAGAAGAATGAATTTACCCATATGCTGCCTCTGGGATACACTGCTTGCCACCGGTACATGTGCTTAAACAGATTAGTTCCTCCCTTTAATGACTTCTTGAAAGAAACTCTTTCGAACTTGGGAATTGCCCCCTTCCTAATTCATCCTAGCGGATATGCAATCCTGACTTGTCTTCACATTTTGTTTATGTGGACATTTAATCATGCCCCGAGTTTTGATGAGTTGAGATATTTTCTCTCATTTAAGAGGAGAGACGAGTGCCCATCCCTTGTCATCAACGACGCCTAGAGGAATCGCAAGATCGTGCTGTAGCTTCAGAGCAATCCGTCTCAGTTCAAGACTTAGTACTTCTTCATTAGATGTCCCGTAGGGTTTAACCACCTTTGGAAAATGTGGGGTAAGTTCTCTTCTTTACTTTTTGAGTTTTGATAGGTCGCTATGGGATTTCTGACAGGTTATATACTTCATACAGTTATTGCAAGGTCGAATAAAGACCTATCACTTGACCAGATTTTCCATACCGTGAAGGCCATAGATGCAAGGGAAAGATCGGTTAAATTTTTGCTAACGGACGAAAATTTGCACCGGTATGGACTATTGCATCCTAGGAGCTCTGCCGTAGCGATTGAAGTCCCGTCTCCTTCTCGTTCTAGAATATGAACATGCTCTACCTCTTCATCACATGGCTTCGAAGAGGGTGTTTTTCAAGAAAAGGAAGGCTTGTCTGGCGAGTCAACTGAAGAAAATCATTGGGAAGGGATGTCATGACTGAAGCCAGCTGTCCGACTAGAATGCCCCCAATCCCAGAGGAAGGGGAAGAAGAGTTCAAGCAGTGAGAGGGCAAGGCTGTAGTGGAAACAGAAAAAGAGGAGGGTAAAGTTGAGAGTAACAGTAGTCATGATTCCTCATCCAGTGATGATGATTTCGACGCAGGTTCTGGTGATTGAGAATTTGAATGATGTGATGAGACTCCAGGAATGAGTCCCTTCTATCGTACTCGCCTTCTCGAGAGATTCGCAATAAAGATGTTCCCCCAGTAGCCGAGCGACGTCAGGATTCCCCGATTAAAGATGCCAGCATAGACTTTAGGGATTTGAGCAACGTTTACGTGGATATCAACGAAATTATGGGGGAAGATTTCGGTTTCGAAGGGGCGTCTCCTCGCCTGGGTCATATTGTGCCCATAGTCAACCCAATTTCTACCGAAGTGGCTTCCTGATCCGGTTTGTGACGTCCTTTTAGGCTCCCAAGACACATTACGCATTTCACTAGGGTCACATTCACTTACACATGCATTATTTGGGCCTATTTCTTGTTGCTAAAGTTCTTTATTTATTCTTCATGTCAGGTACCAACAGAGGCCGCGGTATTTACGACGATCTCGAGCAATTCACCGATTCGCAATATTGGTCAAAACAATCCACAAGCCGCCATCAGCCCTGTGAGACTAAGAAGGAATGGAGAAGGAGGAAAGACTTGGAGGTCGAAGCTCATCGCCGTGATGACAGAGAATGGGGTCGAACGTATAAAAGTGGCTACGAGAAGAGAAAAATCCCTGATGACCGAGAGGAACCGTCCAAGAAGTAAAAGGTTGATCATGGTTCTCATCCTTCAAAGCATCAGGCCTTTGCCTCGGCCCCAATTTCTGTCGGTCTTGATGTTCCGGTTTCTTCCGTTCAGGCTCCGTCTTCATCTCAAGCCACATCGACCCACGTGGTGCCAGCTTCTGGTTCCTCGTGTCATCACCGGAGGCCGGCCTTACATTCTTCCGTCCAGTCCCCTAGACTCGAAACCGTGCTCCCGGGGTTAAAGGGAGTTGAGTTTGACCGCGACCTTCGTTCAGTCCACAAAGATTCCTATATGCCCCACCTTCAGGTGGTCCAAAGTGATTTAGAGCAAGCTGAGGGATGGGAATAATTATGCAAGCAGCTGGCCGACACGAACCGCAATAATTATCAAGAGGTCCTCTCCTTTGAATCAAAGAAAGACGACTTCGATAGGGCGTTAGCGGAACGTGATGCCTGAATTGAGCAACTGATACAAGGGAGCGACGCGATACTCCGGGAGAGTAAGAACAGTGTCGGCTTGCTTAAGGAGTTGAAAGAGGTGATAGAGTTAGGGGTATGCCATAGGGGTAATTATGTAATTTGTTACATATATCTAACTCGTTGATCAATCTTGTTCAAAATAAAATTATTTTCTTTCTATTATATACTTGATATAATGTGGTTATATTAATTAATTTAATTAAAAGTGCATTTAATAGAAAATCCATAAATTGTATGTTTTGTGATATTAGTTACAAAGTGTTGTAACCGTGAGTAATTTATCACAATGAAACAAATATACCATTTTTAATGTTCCTAGTCAAGATGCATCGACGAAACCAGTTTCATCGGATCCGTAATAGTGAATTATTATAGCATTTCAAGTTTCATAGCGATCAGACTTATCGTTTGACCGTGCGAGCTTGAAACGCGTAGAAATTAATTTAAGGAATTCCATTAAAATTAATTGATTTTGAAAAGCTATCTTCTGAATACGATTAAATCATGCCTCAGGACTAGTTCCATTGTGTTCGGAATAGGGGTAAAACATTATGAACGCCAGGCGGCATGCCTCGTTTGGAGCTCGAGAATTTCGGACGTTATAAGTGAGATATTTTCTAATTATAATTGTAACGACCAGGGATTTTCGACCCTCGAAAATCGACATTAGTATGTTCGCCGTGTAGAATGCCAAGCAATCGAGTGCCGGAAATACCAGATCATTAGGGGTTAAGAAGGAAGAGACAGATGAAGAAAACAAAAATAACAACAACACAGAATCTCACAATCACAGCGGAACAAATATAATATAATATATAATAACATATTTTTACACAAAAGAATTTGTAACTGTTAATATACATACAAATTATCAGAGTACAACCATCAACATAGAAATCTGGATAGTTTTATTAGCTTGTCCTCAATGTGCTGAATATACAGCCGACAATGCACAACGGAATATAACCAAGTACGTGTAATACGTCCCTGTCATCCAACTCGTCTCCTGAGCTCCAAAGCACTCTAACCTGAATCTGTAATACTCGGTCTGACCCAAGCATTACAATAAAGTAACACCAGAGTCAGTCTGCATTCAGTAGCTGCATCATTTTCAAAGAAAATATTTGCATATTTTCACCTCAAATAATTTTCAATTAGCAGACATTTTTCTTTTATAAAACCCCTTCCAGAAAATAATTTTTGTTGACCTTGTTTCAGATTAGTTATTTTAGCAAACTTGATTTTATAATTATTTTTGGATTTGATCTTAAATGACTACATTAACTAATCTGACTCCCTACTGATTATCGAAAAGATAAATAGTGATTGAAAAAGTGATGAGTGTTGATATTAATCGTATATTATAACTTGAGACAATATAATTAGTAAATTTCTTTAGAAATTTAAACAAGAGTTATAAAAACTTTTTGTTGGTAAAAATTCCATGACCATCTCTAATTCTATCATATTTCTATCAACCATCACTCATCAAAATCCAATATAGTATGTCAATATGTGGTATTTTAAATGGGAAATTATTCGTTTTTCATTTCATTATATTTTTAACAAATAAAAACATCCAAAGTATTCACTCTTATTTAAAAGTCCTCACGGTTATGCATGGGTGAATTACTTGGAATTTTTGATTATGTGCTTCCATGCTCATTTAAAAGTCCTCATGGTTATGCATGTATGAAACGCATATCAAAATTAATTGATTAAGTAGACAAGTTGATTCTAATCCCATTAAAAGTCCTCACGGTTATGCGTGGTTAGAAGATACTTGAATTCAGTTTTAAAAAAATTAGGAATACTACTAATCTCATTTAAAAGTCCTAATGGTTATGCATGGTTAGTAAATATTAAAATTCCTGATATAAATATACCAGAAATAGACACAACTATATGGTTTTATAAGATGACACTATCATTCTAAAGTGAAATATGCATCAAACAGAGTATTTATGATTTTTGTTTGATTTTTTATTGAAATTTAATATTTATACCCGATTGAGTATTAATGTTGTATTAATGTCTATCACTTTATATCTAACACTATTACTCTTTTGCTGATAATAAAAGGGGGAGAGAAAAGTTAAGATTTTTGAAAATAAAAGTCAAATATTTTATTTTGTATTTTCTATTTGCATCTAGGTACATTCGCATATTTTTATTTATTTTCATGCATATATGAAGGGGGAGCTTTGTGTAGAGAGGGAGCATTCAAATAGGGGGAGCAAATTGAATGATCAAATACATTTAATATATTCAAAATCTTAAATATATGTTTGTTATCATCAAAAGGGGGAGATTATTGAATATGATAGTATATGATTTTTGTTTGATGATAATAAACATATATATATATATATATATATATATATTCATCTAAATGTATTTGTTAATATACTATTTTATTTTTCACATAATTAAATAAATATTTGCTGAATAAAATAAATAACACAGAATTTAAATTCAAACAGATATTTTATTCAAACAGATATTTTATTACAATTTTGAATAGTACAAATTTGCGCTCTCACCATATATACAAAAATTTTGATTACAATACATTTTCGATTACATCACAATTTTTAATTTACATTATTCACCTTACTACATATCGCTCATTCACTAGTATTTATCTTCAACTCCATTCCAGATTGAATCCAACATCTGAGTTATCTACAAAATAAACACTGACGCGGTAAAATTGAAAAATAAATATTTTTGCATTATAAAATAAAATGTATTTTTGAAAATTTTATTTGCCTCAGTTATTTGGGTGGTTCGTCATCATTTAATTTTGAATTCATCAAACACGAACAACTTGTGACATGCATAGTGTATCATTATACATGCCATAAGGCCGTGCACACCGATATACACTTGATAAAATTACGGGGATCGGTGAGCACAAGGTCAAACCCAATCAAAAGCCAGGTTCAACTCAAGTGCAATAAAAATAAAGTCACGACACGAGCACAAGGTCAAACCCGAGCTATAAGCTGGATTCAACACAGGTGCAATTCAAAAAGCAAATAATTCTCGAGTGAAACCAAAGCCACAAATTCATCATGAATGCAACTACCAAGAAGCTATTAGACCTCAACAGCATAGACTCGAAGAAAAGGAATTCAAGATGAATGCATATACATCAATGGTGAACTCAATTGAACAAGAGAACAATGTAGCATGATCAGAAGTACAAAAGTGCAGACCAACAGACCTGGCAACAATGAAACACAGGACAGTAGTTCAACACAACTCCAAGCAGACCATACATGAACCAAACAGTCAATGATGAAGCAACTCGAGCTAGCATATCAGATTGCAACAATGCTCGCAGCACAAAAACAAAGTACACTTGAAGAATAAGACTACAACAAGATAACAATGACTCATGGAAATGCAAACACACATATAGCAACAATGCTCGAAGCACAAAAACAAAGTACACTTGAAGAATCAGACTACAACAAGATAACAGTGACTCATGGAAATGCAAACACACATGTACACATATATAGGAAGTGCACATGTATACCAGACCAGACACCTAACAAGAACAAAATGTCATACAACAAATACAATGCATCAGTGCACATGAGCAACTTATACCAGACTACAAAGAGACAAGGCTACGACTTCAAGTACAGATGCACATCAAACACAACACCAGATTACAAAACAATGTATCAAGACTTCAGGCATACATACAACTCAACAGCCAGAGGATCAAGTGAAGTATACAAGTATGAAGTGACAGGATGAACAATGCATTCAAGCATCAAATTGAAAACGTTACAGGCATAAACACACAAGAAATACATATATGCAGCAGTTCAAATGTCATAGGAAAATCAAGTTTGCAGTTTCAAACCAAGTCAAATACAACTACAGTTTAATTCAAAATTGCTGAAATCCAGATTATCAAAAATTCCAAAAAGGCCGAGCATCGAAAATGCTACAGTACATTTAATAGTTTTAACAAAGTCAATGTCAAGTTCAAATGCCAGAATCTCAAAGCCGTGATATTCACGAAATCAAGGAATACGATGAACAAGTCAGAAAAATGAACGAAGTCAACAAAAAATCAAGTCGTGGTAGCCAAGGAAGTCAAGCAAGTTCAAAATCGAAGCCGTGAGAATCAAGTAACAAAATATACGAAATTGAACTAGTCTAAAGAAATCAGAATCATTCAAGAATAATCGAGTGGTTGAGAAAAATTATGAGACGATTTCAATCGAACGAAATTATAGGAATTGGAATCCTATTTAACCCTATCATCATCGGCATTCAGAGATCATCTAGTTCAAGCAAGCTAACCAGTAAAGTAAAAAGAATAAATCACATACCACTTTAGATGAACTCAATCAAATTGGAGCAGCCGTGTGCAAAGTGAATAAAGAATCGATCGTCAAAGCAATCACGAAAACACCCACTTGATCGATCAACAAAAGTTGGCTTCTTCAATTTAGGAAAGCCCTAATTTTTGGGCAAAAGAAAAGAGGAACGAACGCCATTATTTTTCAAGCAAAGGATACAGGCCGGATTATAAAAAGGAAGGAAGGATATAAGCCGAACGGTTAAAAGGAAAAAAGGATATCTCATTCTATTTTAAATTGGGCCGACTTTTATCTTGGGCTTCAAATTTAAAATTAGGGTTTTTTTGTTTTTAAATTTCTTTTTATTTTGTAATTTACTTTTAATCTTTTGTAATTTCTAGTCGTGTGATTAGGGGACGAACTACGGTGGTGTATTTCGAGAATTCGCAACTCAGTGGCTGAGTTGTGGTAGAGTTTTGAGCGTAGAGTTAGGTTAGTCGATAGCGGGTGTCGCGAGTTTACGTGTGTAAGCGTCTGACTACTTAATTTCTAGTACAAACCTTAGGGGCAGCACATAGGCAGGGTTTTGCCGAAGCTGGGTAAATCTGTGTGTTCTATTTTATGCTTTTTATATTCTGCTATTATCTGTGCTGCTATTATTCTGCTATATCTGTGTTGAAATTATTTTATATACTTCCGCATTAAATTTTTATAATTGATAGTATCACCCTATTCACCCCCCTCTAGGGTGAAATCGATCCTACAAGTGGTATCAGAGCTTGGAACAAAAGCCATTTTTGTTTTATCAAAAACTAAATTTTGTTTTACAAATTTGAATTTTTAAATGGCTTCTTTTAATAATGCTTTTGCTGAGGGTCGGTCCAATATTATTCCTCCTGTTTTTGTTGGAACAGACTTTTTAAATTGCAAATTAAAATGGAATTTTATTTAAAATCTGTTAATGTTAAATGTTGGGATATTATTGAAAATGGGTGTGATATAATAGACAAGAAAATTAATTCGATTAATGCTCTTACTATGCCTATATTATATTCTCATATTCATTAAGATAATTTTAACTTTATCTCTCATTGTGAAAATGCACAGGAAATATGGAATACTTTTGATGCAATAAATGGTGCAAAAGTCAACAACCGTGAGAGATCCCCCATAATCGACTCAGTTAAAGAAACGTGCTTGACAGGATTGGCAAAATGCAGCAGTGATGAAGATTCAATAGCCGATGAGCTTGGAAAAAGAGCAGCTGAGCTGGCGCTACTAATAAAAGGATTCAAAAAGTGGAACTGCAAATACGGAAATCCGGCTCAAAATCAAAAATTGAAAAGCAGAATAATCAAAGCACTAGACAACTCAGAAGAGGAGGAAATCATATGTCACAAGTGCAATAAACCTGGTCACATCAAGCCCAATTGTCCTCGAAATCGACACGTCCAAGAAAAGAAGTCGAAAAGAAGAAATTTTACAGCCACGTGGAATAAAAGTGATGATGATTATAAAAGCACTAGTAGTGAGAGTGAAAAAGCAGATCTGTGCCTTCGAGGTGATATAACTGATAGCGATGATGACGAGCCAAGCGAGGTGTCAAAACATACTCACTCAGAATTACTTATATATTTCCACGAAGTAAATGGTTGTTTTGAACGACTTAAGGAGAAGTACGCCAAAATTTAATCACAGAGAGATAATTTGATAGAATTAAATAAACAGCTTGATCAATTAGTTAAAAACTATAAAACTAAGAGCCCTAAGTGTGATAAGTGTTCATCATTTGAAGAAGAGATTAAAAAATCAGAAATTAAAATTAAGTGACTTGAAAATGAAATTCTGATTTTGAAAGAAAGTGAAAATACAAGGAGAGAAAATTCCATTAAGAAGTGCACACAATTATTGAACGAAAATGAATCTCTCAAAACACAAGTCCAACAATTGTCTACAACTTTAGGAAAATTTTCAAACAGTGAAAGATCGTTGAATATGCTATTAGGGAAACAAACTGTTAATACTGTTAGACAAGGACTTGGATATAATCAAACTGAACTTGTTAGAAGCGAATTTAATCAAGTCAATTCAAAGTGCACGATTTGTGGAAAAACTGGACACAATCAAAAAATTTGTTGGTATAGACCCAAATACGTGAAAACCATTCCAATTTGGGTTCCTAAAGGCACAAATATAAAATCCCTTAAAGTCAAACAAATCTGGGTACCAAAAGGAACAATTATAAATAGTTTTGGGTCTATTCAAACATATTTTTCAAAATTAATTGCCACTAACAAACATGGACCTATAAAAACAAACAGGTCACAAAAATCTTTTCTCGTGTAGGTGTGGTGGCAGGCTAAGGAACAATAACAGTGTTTCTGGATTCTGGCTGTTCCAGGCACACAACGGGCAACAAAACAAAGTTCCTTAGCCTAGTACAAAGGTGACAAAATCACAATGGGCAACAATGAAAAATTATCGACAAAGGTAAAATAGGTAAAGGTATCTTGAACGATATATGTGAAAATCTGCACCATAATCTGAATTAAATCAGCCAGTTATGTGATAATGAAATAAAGGTCGATGATGATATTGATTCTGACTTTTTCAAAATTGTTGGCCAATTATATTTTTATGCCGAAAATACAATAAGTATGTCTAGAGACTTTGAATTGGTTCATAAAGATTTGTTTGGATTAATGATGATGTTTTGATGATTACTCTTGATACATGTGGATATATTTACTAGATCTGATACTATGTTCACTATCTGTTTATTTTCACGATTTCAATTCAAATCCAAAACAATTTCATTTGAAAGCTGGAAAAATGATTTTAAGATATTTTGTTGCACACATCACGATCTGGTCTATGACATCAATCTAATGATAATCTTGAGTCAAAAGAGAATTTAGATGCAGATTACACTAGTAATCTAGTTAATAGAAAAATTACTAGTGGAACGTGATTTATGTTGAGACATTCAGTAGCTACATCATTTTCAAAGAAAATATCTGCATAATTTTCACCTCAAATAATTTTCAATTAGCAGACATTTTTCTTTTATAAAACCCCTTTTAGAAAATAGTTTTTGTTGACCTTGTTTTAGATTAGTTATTTTAGCAAACTTGATTTTATAATTATTTTTGGATTTGATCTTAAATGACTACATTAACTAATCTGACTCCCTACTGATTATCGAAAAGATAAATAGTGATTGAAAAAGTGATGAGTGTTGATATTAATCGTATATTATAACTTGAGACAGTATAATTAGTAAATTTCTTTAGAAATTTAAACAAGAGTTATAAAACTTTTTGTTGGTAAAAATTCCATGACCACCTCTAATTCTATCATATTTCTATCAACCATCACTCATCAAAATCCAATATAGTATGTCAATATGTGGTATTTTAAACAGGAAATTATTCATTTTTCATTTCAATATATTTTTAACAAATAAAAACATCCAAAGTATTCACTCTCATTTAAAAGTCCTCACGGTTATGCACGGGTGAATTACTTGGAATTTTTGATTATGTGCTTCCATGCTCATTTAAAAGTTCTTACGGTTATGCATGTATGGAACGCATATCAAAATTAATTGATTAAATAGACAAGTTGATTCTAATCCCATTTAAAAGTCCTCACGGTTATGTATGGTTAGAAGAAACTTTAATTCATTTTAAAAAAAATTTGTGAATACTACTAATCTCATTTAACAGTCCTAACGGTTATTCGTGATTAGTAGATATTCAAATTCCTGATATAAATATACCACAAATAGACACAACTATATGGTTTTATATGATGACATCATCCCTATCATTCTAAAGTGAAGTATGCGTCAAACAGAGTATTTATGATTTTTGTTTGATTTTTTATTGAAATTTAATATTTATACCCGATTGAGTATTAATGTCTATCACTTTATCTCTAACACTATTACCCTTTTGCTGATAACAAAAGGGGGAGAGAAAAGTTAAGATTTTGGAAATAAAGGTCAAATATTTTATTTTGTATTTTCTATTTGCATCTAGGTACATTCACATATTTCTATTTATTTTCATGCATATATGAACGGGGAGCTTTGTGTAAGGAGGGAGCATTCAAATAGGGGAAGCAAATTGAATGATCAAATACATTTAATAAATTCAAAATCTTAAATATATGTTTGTTATCATCAAAAGGGGGAGATTATTGAATATGCTAGTATATGATTTTTGTTTGATGATAATAAACATATATATATATATATTCATTTAAATGTATTTGTTAATGTACTATTTTATTTTTCACATAATTAAATAAATATTTGCTGAATAAAATAAATGACACAGAATTTAAATTCAAATAGATATTTTATTCAAACAAATATTTTATTACAATTTTGAATAGAACAAATTTGTGCTCTCACCATATATACAAATTTTTTTATTACAATACATTTTCGATTACATCACAATTTCTAATTTACATTATTCACCTCACTACATATCGCTCGTTCACTCGTATTTATCTTCAACTCCATTCCAGATTGAATCCAGCATCTGAGTTATCTACAAAATAAACACTAACGCGGTAAAATTAAAAAAGAAATATTTTTGCAGTATAAAATAAAATGTAGTTTTGAAAATTTTATTTGACTCAGTTATTTAGGTTGTTCGTCATCATTTAATTTTGAATTCATCAAACACGAACAACTTGTGACATGCATAGTATATCACTGTACATGCCATAAGGCCGTGCACACCGATATACACTTGATAAAATTATAGGGACAGGTGAGCACAAGGTCAAACCCAATCAAAAGCCGGGTTCAACTCAAGTGCAATACAAATAAAGTCACGACATGAGCACAAGGTCAAACCCGAGCTATAAGCTGGATTCAACATAGGTGCAATTCAAAAAGCAAATAATTCTCGAGTGAAACCAAAGCCACAAATTCATCATGAATGCAACTACCAAGAAGCTATCAGACCTCAACAGCATAGACTTGAAGAAAAGGAATTCAAGATGAATGCATATACATCAATGGTGAACACAATTGAACAAGAGAACAATGTAACATGATCAGAAGTACAAAAGTGCAGACCACCAGACCTGGCAAAAATGAAACACAGGACAATAGTTCTACACAACTCCAAGCAGACCATACATGAACCAAACAGTCAATGGTGAAGCAACTCGAGCTAGCATATACGATTGCAACAGTGCTCGAAGCACAAAAACAAAGTACACTTGAAGAATCAGACTGCAACAAGATAACCGTGACTTATGGAAATGCAAACACACATATTGCAACAATGCTCGAAGCACAAAAACAAAGTACACTTGAAGAATCAGACTACAACAAGATAACAGTGACTCATGGAAATGCAAACACACATGTACACATATAGGCAGTGCACATGTATACCAGACTAGGCAACTAACAAGAACAAAATGTCATACAACAAATACAATGCATCAGTGCACATGAGCAACGTATACCAGACTACAAAGAGACTACGACTTCAAGTACAGATGCACATCAAACACAACACTAGATTACAAAACAATGTATCAAGACTTCAGGCATGCATACAACTCAATAGCCAGAGGATCAAGTGAAGTATACAAGTATGCAGTGACAGGATGAACAATGCATTCAAGCATCAGGTTGAAAACGTTACAGGCATGAACACACAAGAAATACATATATGCAGCAATTCAAATGTTGCAGGAAAATCAAGTTTGCGGTTTCAAACCAAGTCAAAGACAACTACAGTTCAAATCAAATTTGCCGAAGTCCAGATTATCAAAAATTCCAAAATGGCCGAGCATCGAAAATGCTACAGTACATTTAACTTTTTTTAACAAAGTCAATGTCAAGTTCAAATGCCAGAAACTCAAAGCCGTGATATTCACGAAATCAAGGAATATGATGAACAAGTCAGAATAATGAACGAAGTCAACAGAAAGTCAAGCCGTGGTAGTCAAGGAAGTCAAGCAAGTTCAAAATCGAAGCCGTGAGAATCAAGCAACAAAATATACGAAATTGAACTAGTCTAAAGAAATCACAATCATTCAAGAATAATCGAGTGGCCGAGAAAAATTATCAGACGATTTCAATCGAATAAAATTATAGGAATTGGAATCCTATTTAACCCTATCATCATCGGCATTCATAGATCATCGAGTTCAAGCAAGCTAACCAGTAAAGTAAAAAGAATAAATCACATACCACTTTAGACGAACTCGATCAAATTGGAGCAGCCGTGTGCAAAGTAAAGAAAGAATCGATCGTCAAAGCAATCACGAAAACACCCACTTGATCGATCAACAAAAGTCGTCTTCTTCAATTTAGAAAAGCCCTAATTTTTTAGCAAAAGAAAAGAGGAACGAATGCCATTATTTTTCAAGCAAAGGATACAGGCCGGATTATAAAAAGGAAGGAAGGATATAAGCCGAACGGTTAAAAGGAGAAAAGGATATCTCATTCTATTTTAAATTGGGCCAACTTTTATCTTGGGCTTCAAATTTAAACTTAGGGTTTTGTTGTTTTTAAATTGCTTTTTTACTTTGTAATTTACTTTAAATCTTTTGTAATTTCTAGTCGTGTGACTAGGGGATGAACTATGGTGGTGTAGTTTGAGAATTCGCAACTCAGTGGCTGAGTTGTGGTAGGGTTTTGAGCGTAGAGTTAGGTTAGTTGATAGCGGGTGTCACGAGTTACGTGTGTAAGCGTCTGACTGCTTAATTTCTTGTAGAAACCTTGGGGGCAGCACGTAGGCAGGGTTTTGCCGAAGTTGGGTAAATCTGTGTGTTCTATTTTCTGCTTTTTATATTCTACTATTATCCGTGCTGCTATTATTCTGCTATATCCGTGTTGAAATTATTTTATATACTTCCGCATTAAATTTTTATAATTGATAATATCACCCTATTCACCCTCCCTCTAGGGTGAAATCGATCCTACACCATTACATTGAACACATTTCCATATAAACCATTTCGTAGTTAGGCTATTTCTAAAACCATTAAATTTCAACCAATTCAATTTCCTTTTAAATACACTCAACTTTCAATATACTACCAATATATATAAATTCTAGAAGCTTCAAATTTAATCAAAGCATAGATTATTAACTCAATCAGCGATAAATGATCAGTATTAAATCCATTTGTACGTCGGAACCGAACCGGTCTCAAGTAACTGAGCCGAGTTATATAATTTTAAATCCATATTTATTAGTTAACCAAGGAAATCCAATAAATATGTTATTCTTAATAACTTCAAATCAGTTCATTAAATAATTAATTTATCAATTAACATATAATTAATCAAATAAAATATCACTTGTCTATTCACTTAAACCGTTTTAAATCATTAAATTTTCATATTGTAAAAAACTGGAAGTTATTAGTTCAGATAAAATTACTTGGCGATAAGGTCTGGATGCAAAGATCTGCATGACGATTTGACTTAAAATGGAGAAGAAATAGGATTGTAATTTAAGGTTATTAAATAATTTGATTTGGATTTATTTTTTTGAAACTCTCGGCCCAAACCCATTCAAACTGTCCCATCTACAACTTTTACCAAAACCCAAACACTTTGTCTTCTCCCACCGGTCCTTCTTTCTTCCTTTTTCATTTATTTGAAGCAAGGGAACAAAGTTTAAAAACATATAAACCTATAAATAAAATACTCAGTTTAATTTTAAACAAACCAGCCCATACCACACTTAATTCGCCCACGCAACCAAGCCCAACTCCTCAATCTTTTTTTTCTCCTTTTTTTTCTCTTCCTATCTTTTTCCTCGGTCCATCCGACTTTCCAGCCCAAAGCCCTTACCCTTTTCTTTTCTTTTTCTTCCTCTTGCTTCCTTACGCATACACGAACCGTGCACGGAATCGTGCACATGCACCTGGCCTCCGATCATCTTGCCTTGCCGCCGACCAACTTCGCACGTCCCCCATGTCCATAGAAACTCACCTGATCTCTTGGAACCACGATCGAACACTGGGTTCGAAATCGAACCTTCTCACCGAAAATGGAACAAAGCCATACCCCTCCAAACGCCTCGTCACACCACCCACGACCACTATCCATTTCCAGACTTCGTTCCTATCTCCGCCACAACCTCCACTAACTTTTACCTCCTAGGCGCAACCTTAACTCTCCCTCTCTTCTTCGCGGTTATCCACGAACCGAGACCCAAAAACGAAGCACCTTAAACCCTAGAATTCCCTCGACTGGCCTACACACCCATTCAGAAATTACCGTACCATTTTTCGTGGATCCGCCCCCACCTGAGTCACCACCACACCCAACCATTTGCCACAAAATCGAATGGGTTTCCGTAATTTGGCATTTCACCCAAATCTGGTCATCCTCAGATTTTGCTTTCCATATATCACTAAAAATCCTCAAACTTCCTTCAAAAATCACGTTTCTCCACAACGAACATGCCTAGATGATCCATTCATTGATTTATGAAAATTGGGTCGAGACCATGGTTTACCCATTCACGGCTTTTTTTTTCTTGCTCCCTACTTGATAGATTTTAGCGAAACCAATTAAAAAAAACTATACTAAAAAACGAGCATCTTTGGTTTTGGGATCGAAGGTTAAAACAAGGTGGATGATGGGCTATTATTTACTTTTGAAGTTAAAGGTTTAAACTGTATTACCATGTGTTAACGCTAAAAATTGAACGCTAACACCCGGTGTGTGTTGTGACAAAGTGAAAGCACCACCCGTTTGCACGGGAACTAAAGGTAAACAGAAAATAGCTAAAAACAGTAAAAAGACAACGATTTTTATAGTGGTTCGGCTCAAAGTCAAGCCTACATCCACTTTATCTCTTCTTTATTGCTGATTTGATTACAACTTTTACAATGTTTACAATGAATCTTCGGCTACAACACAATCAATACAAGTGACTAGAACTTTGACGATGAATTGCTCTTCAGATTCATGTTCAATGTGGTTGATCTCTCCTCTCGGCTCTTTGAAGTGTTGTTGGCAAATGAAGTGTTGTGGAGGTTAAGATAGTAGCAGAGCTTCGACGCTTCCAAGTCCGAAAAAAGAAGTCCCCTTTGAATATGGAATAGGTGAGGTATTTATAGGGAAAATCTAGAGCAGGTTGGGTAGGTCGTAGGTCGTTGGCGACCTAAGGGATAGGTCGTAGGTCGTTGGCGACCTAATGGAGTCAACCTGGATAGGGTATAAACTTCGAGCGACCTAGTGTATGTAGTGGAGGAGTGTCGACTTAAGGAGTAGCAGCATAGGGATTAGCGACCTAAGGAGCAACGACATAGGGTTTGGTAGGTTGTTAGCGACCTAAGGGATAGGTCGTAGAATAATTGTGTCGCTAAGTCGCTTGTGCTAGGTCGCTCTTCCTTTAGGTAGTAGGTCGCTGCCTTCATGGGATTATTAGGTCACTAGGTCGCTGAGACTTTTAGGTCGCTGAGGCTATTAGGTCGCTGAGGCTATTAGGTCGTTGAGACTTTTAGGTCGCTGAGGCTATTAGGTCGCTGAGACTTTTAGGTCGCTGAGACTTTTAGGTCGCTGAGGCTATTAGGTCGCTGAGACTTTTAGGTCGCTGAGGCTACTAGGTCGCTAAGGCTTTTAGGTCGCTGGAACCTCTAAGTCATTAGGTCGTGAACATCCTACTTGAAGAGGCTGGGTCGCTAACTGTTGAGTTACTCTAGGTTTTAGGTCGTAGGTCGAGAACGACCTAACAAGGACTTGCTTTGTTGAGATGCTAAGTTGACCAATCTTTGAGACGAACTATCTTTGGCTTCTCGGTCGATCTTTTGGTATCACGGCCTTGCGAAAAAGGCGGGATAACACTTGCCCCCCAAAAACATGCCTTGCGGTAGGAAGGTGTGTTTTGTAATGCCATAAGCTGGATGTTCATATCCTGTTGATGACCTGCAAAGGAACTGACAGTTTAATGTGGCCCCAAATGACGACCGTTCGGGATCGAGCTATTTGGGATGAAGTGCGGCCGTTCACGGTCAAGCGCCTGACTTCATATGGCTACCGTTTGGGATCGAGTCATTTGAGGTGAAGTGCGACCGTGCGCGATCAGGTGCTGTTCATGGTCAAGCGCTTTACTTCAAATGACGATCGTTCGGGATCGAGTCATTTGTGGTAAAGTGCGACCGTGCGCGGTCAAGTGGCGGAGCTCAGATGACGACCGTTCGCGGTCAAGCGCCTTACTTCAAATGACGACCATTCGGGGTCGAGCCATTTGCGGTAAAGTGCGACCGTGCGTGGTCAAGTGCGACCGTGCGCGGTCAAGTGGCGGATCTCAAGTGACGATCGTTCAGGATCGAGCCACTTGAGGTGAAGTGCGGCCGTTCACGGTCAAGCGCCTAACTTCAAATGACGACCGTTCGGGATCGAGTCATTTAAGGTGAAGTGCGACCATACACGGTCAAGCGCTCATCTTCATATGATGATTGTTCGGGATTGAGTCATGTGAGATGAAATGTGAACGCTCACGGTCAAGCGCCTTACTTCAAATGACGATCGTTCGGGATCAAGCCATTTGTGGGAAAGTGCGACCGTGCCCGGTCAGAGGCGGACCCTCAAATGACGATCGTTTGGGATCGAGCTATTCGAGGTGAAATGTAACCGCTCGCGGTCAAGCGCCTTACTTCAAATGACGATCGTTTGGGATCGAGCCATTCGAGGTAAAGTGCGACCGTTGGCGGTCAGGGGTGGACCCCAAATGACGATCGTTCGGGATCGAGCCATCTGAGGTGAAATGTGATCGCTCGCGGTCAAGCGCCTTACTTCAAATGACGATCGTTCAGGATCAAGCCATTCGAGGTAAAGTGCGACCGTTGGCGGTCAGGGGGTGGACCCCAAATGACGATCGTTCGGGATCGAGCCATTTGAGGCGAGTTTTTGCCGTTCGAGGCGAGTTTTCCTGACCTCAAATGACGACCGTTCGGGATCGAGCCATTCGAGGTGAGGTGAGCTGATGTGTGCTCGGGGGGGCATTTGAGGTGAGTTGATGTGTGCCGGGGGGGGACTTAATGTTGGAGGTACCTAGCGTGATTCACGTTCGGGTGAGTTCCTGAATCATTGGTTATGGCGGTTCAACACCATCTCAGAGCATCCCTAGGGACCGTTCGTTATCCCGTACATGTGTAAGCGGCTTAGCCGTTTTAGAATCACAAGTAGCATTCTTTTACTAAAAATGAGTTCTTAGTAGACATGTCAAACAGAATCAAGTCCAATCATGAGAATTGAAAAAACAAAAATAAAATAGGGACGTCCAAGTGCAAACACCTACACTGCTACGATTAAGAGTCGTTTCAGAGCATGCCTGAGGATCGTTTGTAATCCTATTCATGTGTAAAAAGACTTAATCGTGTTGGTGTGGGGTTTGCTACTTATTCGTCATTATCCAAATTATTCAATGACAAGTTGACGTCTCAATCCCGAGGCATCACCAGTAGGTGCAGGTGGTGGCGGTTCCCGTTCCATAGCCTTTGCTCCCCTTTTCACATATTTCGATAGTAGGCCATTACGGACATGCCCTTCAATTTCATCCTTCAAGTGTCTGCAATCATTTGTACTATGACCATTTATCTCATGGAATAAGCAGTACTTGTCTGATTTTCTTTCACTGCTGACCGGATCCCTCCTTACTGGCTTGCGATAAGAAATCTGTCCTTTAGTATCTTGGTAAATTCGTTCCAAACTTTCGTTTAATTCCGCATAAGTAGTGAAACCCAGCTCCCTCCATGCTTGCTTTGACCTATCATCGTCATCTTCAGCTTTTTGCTTTTCTTTATCTTTGCCAAGATCCTTTTCAAGAGGTTTTCCGCCTTTGAGTGCATAAATTTCTATTCCTTCTCCTTCTTCTCTTTCAACTTTTGCATCTTCTAATCGTAAGAACCCTTCGGCCTCATGGAAAAATTCTCCTAAATCCATAGGGGGATCTCTAGTCAATGAATTCTTGAACTCTGTGCCATCAGCTATGCCCGACACGGCTGCCATTAGAACCATGGATGGATCTGGTCGATCCATCGATGCCGCAGCTGCGTTGAATCGCATCAAAAAGCTTCTCAAAGATTCTCCAGTTCTTTGCTTTAGTGCCGTCAAACTCATAACATTATGGGGCCTCGAGATGTGGACCCTGAATTGCCTCATAAACCTTTCAGTCAAATCATTCCATGTCCCGATAGATCCACTCTCCAGTTGTCTGAACCATAACGCCGCAATATCTGTCAAATACAAGGGAAAGCACCGGGCCATAACTTCCTTTGATGCCCCCAGTACTTCCATATGCCTCATATATTTCGTTAGATGAACCATAGGGTATGTCCTTCCATTATACATATCCAACGATGGTAGCTTAAAGTCTGGTGGGTTCTTAGCTCGTCTGATTGTCATGGTAAAAGGACTCCTATTCACATCCTCCAAGTCTTTGTTTACCAAACCGCCTCTCATAGCCTTTTTGACCATTTCACCAATTTGTCGTTGTCTCCTAGTTGTAGTCCTCGCCCATTGCTTTCGTCTTACCCCCCGAGTTCACGAGGGGATGGTGGAATCTGTTCTTCTGGCTGGGTTCCTGTTCCTCTTTGATTCTCTGCTCCAAGTTGTCCAATTTGATGAAACAAATTCTGGATCAACTCCTCTTGCCTTTTCATCATTGCCTCCATCTCGTCCCTGGTAACAAAGGCTGAAGTTTGGTTTGCTCTTGAGGAAGCCTCTTGACTTCCTTCATGCTGACTACTCTCTGGTCTTAGCCTTCTACTCGATCGCCTTGCCATAATTTTCCAGATCCAAACCTCCAAATTCTCTGATCTAACCCTTAGTTGACAAAATTCCTGAGTTCAATTCTTAGTGAAAGCACCAAAATGTTAACGCTAAAAATTGAACGCTAACACCCGGTGTGTGTTGTGACAAAGTGAAAGCACCACCTGTTTGCACGGGAACTAAAGGTAAACAGAAAATAGCAAAAACAGTAAAAAGACAACGATTTTTATAGTGGTTCGGCTCAAAGTCAAGCCTACATCCACTTTATCTCTTCTTTATTGCTGATTTGATTACAACTTTTACAATGTTTACAATGAATCTTCGGCTACAACACAATCAAGACAAGTGGCTAGAACTTTGACGATGAATTGCTCTTCGGATTCATGTTCAATGTGGTTGATCTCTCCTCTCGGCTCTTTGAAGTGTTGTTGGCAAATGAAGTGTTGTGGAGGTTGAGATAGTAGCAGAGCTTCGATGCTTCCAAGTCGGAAAAAGAAGTCCCCTTTGAATATGGAGTAGGTGAGGTATTTATAGGGAAAATCTGGAGCAGGTTGGGTAGGTCGTAGGTCGTAGGCGACCTAAGGGATAGGTCGTAGGTCGTTGGCGACCTAATGGAGTCAACCTGGATAGGGTATAAACTTCGAGTGGCCTAGTGTATGTAATGGAGGAGTGGCGACTTAAGGAGTAGCGGCATAGGGATTAGCGACCTAAGGAGCAACGACATAGGGTTTGGTAGGTCGTTAGCGACCTAAGGGATAGGTCGTAGAATAATTGTGTCGCTAAGTCGCTTGTGCTAGGTCGCTCTTCCTTTAGGTAGTAGGTCGTTGCCTTCATGGGATTATTAGGTCACTAGGTCGCTCAGACTTTTAGGTCGCTGAGGCTATTAGGTCGTTGATGCTATTAGGTCGCTGAGAATTTTATGTCATTGAGGCTATTATGTCGCTAAGGCTATTAGGTCGCTGAGGCTTTTAGGTCGCTGAGGCTATTAGGTCGTTAAGACTTTTAGGTCGCTGAGGCTATTAGGTCGCTAAGGCTTTTAGGTCGCTGGAACCTCTAAGTCATTAGGTCGTGAACGTCCTACTTGAAGAGGCTGGGTCGCTAATTGTTGAGTTACTCTAGGTTTTAGGTCGTAGGTCGAGAACGACCTAACAAGGACTTGTTTTGTTGAGATGCTAAGTTGACCAATCTTTAAGACGAACTATCTTTGGCTTCTCGGTCGATCTTTTGGTATCACGGCCTTGCGAAAAAGGCGGATAACACCATGAAATGAGGAACATATGAGTTTTAAGAGAAGAAAGACAATGTTGTTGAGTACAAGGTGAACTATCATTCCTAACCTATATAAACTGAATCATGTACATTCTGCAGATACATGTATATTTATCATACTATAAAGATCCATCCATATTTTCAGTTATGCAGATATACACACACACACACAATCCCTAGTTAATAAAACTAAAATGGTTTACTTACAGTTTAAGAGATGATGAACACACTGCTTTTTGTTTATATTTTTCCCTCCAAGCTTTGAATCCTTTATTTTAGATTGTCAGCAGACTTTTGTTTTGCTGTCATCACTTTGTTATTTTCTTTTGTATATGAAAAAGTAACTAGTCTAGCTTCATATTTATAGAAGAAGTGAAAGAGACCATGATGTAGAATGGTGCCTGTAGTGTTTTCATGTATAGGTCATTTTTTTCTTTTCACTTTGTTGGCTGATGTGATTTCTTGGTTTTGATTTGATTTTATAAGTGATTTGATTTATTATGCTGACTTGATTTTATGTTTTGCTTGATTAAATGTTTTTTTCCATCATTATGTCCCTATGCATATATATATATATATAGACACATTCACACATATATAGATTGACCTGTAAACTAATTTGACCATGTGTACGCTTACATGCTTACATATTTCCATATTCATTTATTTTTATAATATATATATCTACACATATATACTTTCTGTTATCATAAAGTTCGTACTTATATTATTACATATACACTATATTTATGACATACATATATAGCCACTTACATGTATTTATTTCTTTATATTTTTTTCATAAGCTTTGTATATATATACATATATATATTTATCCTTATATTTGTAAGGGTGAAGTTTTACATACATACATATATACATATATATATAGATATATATCACTTCTATCAATTTCAGAAATTAGCATTTAAATTTTAATCATAACCTCTAGAATTTATGTATTCAAATATTGCCAATATCAAAATTTTATTTATTCGACTTATAAAAATTAATATTCCAATAATTAAATTAGTTCATTATCTCAAAAACTGATGGCTAAATATCTGGGTCGTTACAATCTCCCCCCTTAGAACTTTTCGTCCTCGAAAAGGAATGAAACGAGAATTAGAATTTTGATGTATATTACTAAATTAATCATCTTCTAAAACATTTTAAACTTCTTACTCTTTTATTATACATTTAGGATACATACCCCTTTTAAATTTCATAGTAACACCAAGCTAGTTTGATATAAAAATATTCTTCCATAACTTGATGTCTTAACAAGTCCATCCTTGTTCTTACAGAATTTAGTCATACGTTGATCAGGCATAGGACTAAAAATCTCTAAGTACTTAGTAGACCCGTTTCAACACCAAGTGAAAATACTTGAAAAACATATCAAAAATAATATGGAAAGTACCACCCCCTTTTCCTTCTTTACCACCATGGATCGCGGTTAACCCGATGATTGCGTCGCCATCCCGGCGAAATCATAAGTAAACTGTAGGCATCCCCACCCCTCGATTTACGCCATTGGAACATGATAGACTGCAGCTACACGATGGTTGCATTGCTATCCCAGCGAAACCTTAAGTAGTTTGTAGGCAATCTCTGCCCCCCGAATTACGCTATCAAAACAAAACCACATAGATCGTAGCTACCGATGTTACGTCACTATCCCAGTGAAACCAATCGTAGACTGTAGGCAATCTCTGCCTCTCGACTTACTCTATGGAACCACGATAGATTGCAGTTACACAAAGGTTGCGTTGCTATCCCAACAAAACCACAAGTAACCGTAGGCAATCCCTGCCTCTTGAATTGCACTACCAACTCTCATAGATTGCAATTACACAAAGGTTGCGTTGCTATCATAGCAAAACCATACGTAACTGTAGGTATAATACCCCTCGATTTACGCTATGTAAACAATGATCACCAGGAACTCATGAGCTTTTATCTGGACGTCCTCTAGGATCCCAATTCTAATTGAACCCACCCCGTGGATTCTAAGGTAGACCCACCCAGTGGATCTCCTACTTCAAGTTTTCAACTTTCGTGGCGGTGCCTTTCTATAATTATAATTCCAAAACATATCATATTATATATATATACATTATCTTTCAAATCATAAACTTTATAAGCATCACATATAATTTTTTTATATAAAATCGATAGTTCTGAATTCGTTTTATCCAATTTCCAAAATCGATTATCTACCAAAATCAAAGGTCTTTAAAAATCAATAGGTTCTAGAACTATTTTCAATTTCATTCTCATATACACATAAGATCTCCATTAGTATTATCAAATACCTTTCAAAGATCATTTCCTTCTGGTTATAAATTCAACAAGAGGAGTTTGCATATATAACTAACATGTATAGTCTCATTAATGCCAAAACAAAATTTCCAAGTTCGATTGCTTTACAAAGTTATTTGTAACATTTCTTAGTACATTTCAGTTATGGTTACTATTCAACCTTCATTCTAATAAATTTCCACATTTGTGTTTTAAGTAATTATAAATTTACGTTCAAATTAATATAAAAAGCGATTTTATATAAGATCATATTTCTACAAAATATTTTACAACATCGACAAACTACGACAACTAGTGAGTTCAAAATTTAAATCCATTCATCCACCAATTTATTTAATTTAGTTTGTTCCACCAATCCATTTCCGAATATCATCGACTGGATTTCCGCAAACCAATTCTATATTTATTCCATGAAGTTATTTCAATTACAATTCAATTTCATTTGGCTCCAACTCCATTTCAATATTCAATTCATTAATTTATCCAATTGGTTCATTTCCATCTTCCAAAATCTGATTTTTCTCAACATCACTTCTTTTGGGTTTTACTTGGGTTCAACCAAATCGAATTTCCATTTCTTTACCCAACATTTAACCATTTTTAAATTATTAGTTCATTAAATCTATTCATGTAAAGACCCGTCAATTTAACCAGTTTTAGTAACGTAATTAGTTGAAATTTTGTGAAATTTTAAACGATAAAATTTTGAAATATAAATTTGATATTTGAAATGCGTCTAGTTAAACATAGCAACTGGTAAATTTTCGTCCGAAAATATGAAAGTTTATTTCGCGCGTAAATTTACTTCAATTTAATCAGTTAAAAAGTGATGAAAATAAAATATTTTCGAAACCTAAATATTTTTACATAGAAAAATTTTAAACCATCTTCTGAGCAAAATGTCAGTTTGTCATTTTTCCAAATTCGGACATCTTTGGCTCCGTCGATCTTATTTTTCAGCGTTTTTCTTGCATTTTTTGCCAGTAGAAAAATTCAAATTTTTATAATTAAATCAAACCACTGATATCTTTATACCATTGTGATTGTCTCGTCTTGTTGATTGCTGCGGTATATTCGTTTGTTTATTTCGGCATCCGGTACATGGAAAAATCTGCAAGACAACTAACCGTATCGGTTCCGCAATCTGCCTTTTGTTTCTTTGTGGCCATTCAGTTTTCACTGTCTTGTCCAATAGACATTAGCTTTTACTATTTACGGGAATTGGCATTAGACCTTTGCAATCCCCTATGTTCATTATCTTTACTGTTAATTTTTCGTTTTTACTTTCTATCGGTAGTCATTTATTTTCATCTGTAGCCAAATCACCCTCCTCTTCATTAGCCTGCATGTCTTGCACCTTTTCAACTTAAAACACTATTTCATCTACATTTTTTTCTGGTTCATTTTCCCAGATCATCCTCCTCCTATATTTTTTTTCCTTTGTTCTGCGAAAGAAAGAAAAATAAATGGCAGGGCATATTCTTTTCAAGCACCCACGTTCCGGCTCATCACCACCAGCGCCAGCCTACACTTGCTCCACTCGACGACTCGGCCATCATCCCGTCCACCTAGCTGCCACGTCGGTCCCTTCGGCCTCCCTGTCGTTCGCCTAAACCAATCACCTCAACCGCTGCCCTGACAACCAACGACAGCCATCACCACCAAATCCACTTCGACTCCATCTACTTGAGCTCGCCACCTACAAATCTAATTCGCCCGCACTCACTACCTCCGTGCCTCACCACCAACCTCCCCATGCAAGCTGCTCCACCGCACCACCGGTGGCGAACCACTCTCCCATGCCTTAGCACGCAGCTGCCACAGCCCGCTCCTCTGCTTGAGCAATTGTCGCCTCACCTTCTACCTGGCTGCTCCTCCTATACTTTCCGAGATCTTGCACCATCACCTGACCAAACCCGCTAGCCCACTGACGACGTCCACTACCTGTCGATCTCTTTTCCAGTTCCAGTCCTGTACTTCTCTGAGATGTTATAAGGTATATGTATATTTAAAATCTGGAAATAACGTTTATATAAGTTAGTATATTAGCTTTTAAAATTTTGTATATATACACTGTTTGTACCGTGACATATATATGACTATGAATACTATGACTTATATATATAAATGTATAACTGGTTTTGTTTTAGATAAAGTTATATAAGATTCATTTATGTTGCAGTAACTAAATTATGTTGTGAATACTGTTATAAGTTTAAATTGTTATAAAAGTATACTTAAGTTATAATAATAATAGTAAGGACAAGTGTTTGTATATGGGTTTGTAAAGCATTTTGTAACTGTACGTTTTATTATGAAATTTGGCTTCTTACTATATATGCTATTCTTTTAAAAGTTCTGGAAACTTCATGTAGATATTCTTTCAATAAGATGATTATATAAGTTACATATATATTGGTTTACATTATATGATATATGTTATATTAATACAGATTTCTAGTATTGATATATGTGTAAAATATAGTTTTATATATGTTGGCTATGCATGACGTTAGATGTAGTTTATATATTATATATCTAGTTGCATTTTTCTACATATATATGTTTATGGAAATATTATTTTATGCTACCTAAGTTTATTTATCTAAATCATACGCATATGATTGGTTTTAATGTATGTGAGTTTATATGGATTTTTATATTATTGAATATAAAGGATAATTCGTATGTCAGTGTGGATCAAAGTTCCATGTTATTCGAATATTTGTTGAAGCTGAGTTCTCCTGTACGTCTGACTTTTGGGAACATAAGTTTATATGAAAATAAGTATATACAAGTTGATTTGTAAATATCTTGTAAACCAGTATATTTTTTATATATATATATACTATTATTAGGTACGAGTTTACACTTTTGTATTAATTTTTGGAGGATGATATATAGATCTTAAAGTATGATATGTTAGTTTATATTAGTTTTAGAAATATTGATTTTAAGAAAATATTAATATTAATAATAATAACAATGTATCTATTTCAGTGTATATCAAAACCGAATCTGATTAGCTCTCATCGATTTCCTATTATCAGCTTTGCTCGTCAAATTCGTGCCGATTTTGCTTTTGCCTGGATTCGTAACTCAATTACAGTGTCTGTATCAGCATGTGTATCTGTACCATCTCCTGTTCTCTCTGGCCTCGAAAGGTGAGCAATCACTCACGATTAACATTCTTTTATTTATTAAATTTGATTTCAATTGAAACGACAATTGAAATATGCTGCTGTTAGATATTTACACTGTTATTACCTGTATCAGTTCACCTGTGACATCTGACACCAATATCTGTTATATATGTAATGATAATCCAGTTTGATTGTTAAATGACTGATTGTTTGATGTTTACAATTGGACGTTAAAATTGTAATGTATAAAGTGATAAATATTATGCAAGTAAATTTGACGTAGGATAATTAAAAATTTGAATTGACATATATGTTGAATTTGATTAGTTGAATATGACCCCTTTTATTAAATTAATTGACATGTAACATAGTGATAATTACACTTTGAACCATTGAACGTATATTGGATTAATTGTTGTAGTGTAAAAATTGAAATTGAAAATAGATGACAAGTGAAAACCGTAATGTAATAATCTTTAATCTACATGAAATGATAGTGTAGATTCTAGAAATAATTATATTAAGTCGTACAAATAACAATGCGAATTAATACGATTATTTTGGGATTATTTAAATTGATTATTGGATTGTTATTGTTTGTTGTTATTGCTTGTTTATTTACCTTGACACCATCCCAGTTATCACACTGCAAGTTCCCTTTGATATGTTTTGATTTTGAATTGAATTGGAATCGGGTTGAAATGATAAATACCCAAATTGAACTTTGACCTAGGATAGAGAATTAATAAACCCGATTGGTCAATAATTTGATTAAAAAAAATGAAGATTTTATTTGAATAAATAAATATGGTTTAAACGAAGTTGGAAATTGAATTTTAATGAAATTTAAAATGTGAATATTTAGTAATCTGAAATGAAATATTAACAATGAAATTGATGAAAGAATGTTGTTTAATTTGAGAAATGATTGAATTAAGTTGAAATGATTTAATAATTAAGTTTGAAATTACAATTAAGTTTGAAATTATTAAACTTTGAAATTATTTAATAATTAAGTTTTGAATTATTTAATAATTAAATAAGGTTGAATTATTTAATAATTAAATAAGGTTGAATTATTTAATGATTAAATTGAATTGAATTCTTTAATAAGTGAAAGTGAACTTTTAATAAGTAAATTTTACTTCGTAAATAATTGAAATTGAGTTTCTGTATTTATTAAGTTTGGAAAATCATTTAAGTAAGTAAATAAGTGAAATTGAATTTCTTTATCAATAAATAAAATGTGATTTATTGAAATTAATGTAAGACTTGAAATTTAAAGAATTTGATTTGATGAATTTAATTTAATTCAAATTGTAAGTTTTGAAATAAGGAAGTTGAATTTAAATAATGGATTTAATGAATTGGAAATTTAATAGAAATTGTTTTGAATGACAAATTTACTTAACGAATATTAAATGAAATCGATAAATGAGTTTAAATTGATTTGAATGTTAAATAAAATTTATTTAAATGATTTCGGAATGAAACTTATATACGAACTTGAATCAATATTCGAATTGTTTTAAATAAAATTTGAAATTGTATTATGAGATTTTGAAATGGTAATTTGGAAGTTTTGAAACGTAAATTATGGAAATTGGTTTAGAAAGACAAATGAAATGTTGATTTACGAATTCTAATTGAATTGAAATTGATTTGGTTTTGAAATATATTAAATGACTAATTGGTGTAATAATTACGGAAGTTATTAAAGAGACCGGAAATCGGTTATGGATATACTCTCTATCTAAACCGAAAACCACTTTAATAACTATACGCGGAGTGTGATCCAGAATGAAGTGGTTGGAATGATGTTCGTGATGACTGAAGAAAGAGAACGATAATGGATAGCCTTGACACTTGTGTCAAATTGGAAATGACTAAAACAGGAGCTGTGCCGGGCCAATGGAGGATTAGATACCTCAAGTGAACACACTTCTTCGAACTATTCATTACTTGTTGTTGATTGGTGCACCCTTGATTTTGGGAGTGTTGTTTCACGGTGTTGCGGGCGCTGCGGCGTTGCGTTCTCACCTGTCCGGATCAGGGAAACGGTAGTATCACTACCTTGGGTATTGCCTCATGTGCCTTGTCATACTTGTATTCCCTATTCGCGACCACTACGAATTTGTTTTGTACCTTTAGTATATGGATTGCCCTCTGGTGACTTCCGGTTTTGGGGAAACTACGGTCTTGTATATGCTTTTGGGAATAAAAATGTGTTAAGGGTGGAATGGGCCATGACTTAACACTATTTTGATATCTTTATATTACTGATAGACATTATCTACTTAGCGTATATTACTACCTAGTAGATAGTTTAACGGATCCTTAAAGGATGGTTATTCCAAACATCCTTTGAGTTACTTGAATTTCAATTGCTATTTCACTTGAGTTGGATTTATTAATATAAGAATGTTAATCCTGACTCGAGTGTCTTGTGTTTTTGCTTTACGCTCGGGTCAGACTGAGTGTACCAGTATTCGAGACTCACCTTTGGAGTTGGAGCTTTGCTTGAAGATCCAGCTATCTATTCTGCTTTCAGTATTCGATGATTCCAATTAGGTGTTCTGATTTGTATCTGATGTATCGTGTAACTCTTCCGTTGTATCTGGTTTAACTCTAATGTATCGTATTACTCTTCTGTTGTAAACTCTGATGTATTTTATATATTCATATAGTAGCTTCATGAACTACTATCTCTTTTATTTCCGCTGCACTTATTACTCTGTGTCTGTGATCTGTGATTATTTATTTACTGTATATGTTCAGTTTTGCCAAATTTAAATTAACAATGCGGTATTTTGAGCAATTCAATTCCGGCATGAGTGTCTACCTATACACTTATAATGGATGCGAATGGTCCAAAATACCGGGTCGTTACAGTTGGTATCAGAGCTTTTGGTAGCTCTAGGCAAAACTTAACATATAGGGTAAATGTATTTACAGAATCACTCTCATTCGAGTTTCAATCTCTTCTTTTGACTCGATTCCTTTGAATTTTGGAACGTTCCCTGCGGTTCCAAAAATCCATTCATGTCCCTCACAATTCGTCTTCTTTCAATTCTGGAGCATCACATAACTCCACTTCGAATGAACCTTATAATGAGGTGGCGGTCTCGCCAATCTTCGAATGATTTGTAAAAAGATGAAACTCCTTTACGATTGACATTGATTTTCCGGAGATTTCTGTATCCTCGGTTTACGATGCTATCTATCTCCTGCTATACCTGAATTCTATTTCTTGAGATCGAATGTAGATTTGCCTCGAAATTCTGCATCGATCTTATTCTTGAAGTCACGGTCGACCCGGTTATGGTTGCCCGCGATTTATATAAACTTATCCATCTCCCTATTCCGTTATTTAATCATCTTATCTTTGTTTCGAACCTACCTTCGAATCAAAATTCTCTTTGATTTGAGTCCATCAAATTTGAATCTATATCCTTGCTTTAGAATCCATTCTTGTATCGTAGAGCGAGGGGGTGTATTTGTGAATAAATATTTAAAAATGTTTTATACATTGTGTTATTTGAGTTGTTGATGTTGATTTGGGTTTTCAATCGATTCGTCTGATCAACTCTATCGATAGAATTTCCAAAACACTTTAGCAGAGCAAACTGACACAATATTGTATTCAAATTTGATAAATAAGATAATTTTGACTAATTATATTATATAAGTACATTTTTCTGAAATTAAATTGTTAATGAATTTGTTGTCAGAAATGATATTATTTGATTTTCATTTGGTGTTTTGTAAACCATTGATTTACCAACTTATAAATAAATGGAATTATAAACTAGGTTTATAATTTGATTTGGAAATTTAAATGAATTTAAAGTAAGAATTTGAGAATTTAATTTTTGAAAATTTCAAACTTTGGTTTTAAAGTTTTAAAAGGTATATTATTAAAAGTATTTTCGAATAGAAATCATTTCAAAGAAATTTTAGAAGTTTAAATCAGTGCTCTCTCTTTGTCGCTGGAAAATAATTTCGGTGATGGCGGCCGCATCATCGACATTCATTTTTGAGTTTCGAAGTGGAGATACTATTCTGTAGCTTTGCTACGGTTTTGTTTTGAAAAATATTTTGATTTGAATTTCTTCAGTATAATTTGATCTATATATATATAAGTACCTTATTTTTAAAAAAAATTTGATTTGATATAAATATATTATATATCTCTAAATTTTTTTTTTTAAGTTAATGGAAAATCTAATTCTTAAATTTTATTAAAGGATGATTTTAATTATAAATAAAACCCAAAATTTGGAATTAATATTTGAACTTGAATAATTGAATTGGGAAAATTTTATTTGTATATTGTTCAACTGCATTCTAATACAACTTACCTAAATCATTCAGAAGTTGAATATGTAATTGGATAATATATAATATAAATTGAATTTATAAATAAAATTTGAGTGGTTATAATAAATGTTATACACTTAAATTTTAATTATAAAATGTTAATAGAGATAAATAGAATAATAAGATAATTGAAAAATAAATTTTGTTTTGAAGGTTAATTAATAAATTGAAATTATATCAACTTATGAAAATACCTTGAATTTAAAAGCAATTAGTGAATATAAATTTATTTAAATCAAAACTTTTATGGTTTAAATTAATTTATATGGGTTAAATATATGTGATAAGATATATTAAGTAGAATAAATTTAACAATAATTTGGAATAAAGAAGAATTTAAATTGCTAAAAAAAAGATGATTATAATAAAAGACTATTCAAATTTATGGTTTTAGAAATTGTAAATTAAAGACAATTGGATAATAAGATAATGAATTTAGAAATAATTGAGATTGATTTTAGTGAAATCAAATGGATTAAATCAATTATTGAATATCAATTAATTTAAATTTGAATTTATATGATTTAAATTAATTGTTATTTTGTATTTCAAATCTGTTTTCTTTCTGGTTGTTTCTATTCTCCAACCTCGTTCCTTTTCGGGGACGAAAAGTTTTGAGTGGGGGAGAGTGTAACGACCCGTCAATTTAACCAGTTTTAGTAACGTAATTAGTTGAAATTTTGTGAAATTTTAAACGATAAAATTTTGAAATATAAATTTGATATTTGGAATGCGTCTATTTAAACATAGCAACTGGTAAATTTTCGTCCGAAAATATGGAAGTTTATTTCGCGCGTAAATTTACTTCAATTTAATCAGTTAAAAAGTGATGAAAATAAAATGTTTTCGAAACCTAAATATTTTTACATAGAAAAATTCTAAACCATCTTCTGAGAAAAATGTCAGTTTGTCGTTTTTCCAAATTCGGACATCTTTGGCTCCGTCGATCTTATTTTTCAGCGTTTTTCTTGCATTTTTCGCCAGTAGAAAAATTCGAATTTTTATAATTAAATCAAACCACTGATATCTTTATACCATTGTGATCGTCTCGTCTTGCTGATTGCTGTGGTATATTCGTTTGTTTATTTCGGCATCCGGTACACGGAAAAATCTGCAAGACAACTAACCGTATCGGTTCCGCAATCTGCCTTTTGTTTCTTTGTGGCCATTCAGTTTTCACTGTCTTGTCCAATAGACATTAGTTTTTACTATTTACGGGAATTGGCATTAGACCTTTGCAATCCCCTATGTTCATTATCTTTACTGTTAATTTTTCGTTTTTACTTTCTATCGGTAGTCATTTATTTTCATCTGTAGCCAAATCACCCTCCTCTTCATTAGCCTGCATGTCTTCCACCTTTTCAACTTAAAACACTATTTCATCCACATTTTTTTTGGGTTCATTTTCCCAGATCATCCTCCTCCTATATATTTTTTTTCCTTTGTTCTGCGAAAGAAAGAAAAATAAATGGCAGGGCATATTCTTTTCAAGCACCCACGTTCCGGCTCATCACCACCAGCGCCAGCCTACACTTGCTCCACTCGACTACTCGGCCATCATCCCGTCCACCTAGCTGCCACGTCGGTCCCTTCGGCCTCCCTGTCGTTCGCCTAAACCAATCACCTCAACCGCTGCCCTGACAACCAACGACAGCCATCACCACCAAATCCACTTCGACTCCATCTACTTGAGCTCGCCACCTACAAATCTAATTCGCCCGCACTCACTACCTCTGTGCCTCACCACCAACCTCCCCATGCAAGCTGCTCCACCGCACCACCGGTGGCGAACCACTCTCCCATGCCTTAGCACGCAGCTGCCACAGCCCGCTCCTCCGCTTGAGCAACTGTCGCCTCACCTTCTACCTGGCTGCTCCTCCTATACTTTCCGAGATCTTGCACCATCACCTGACCAAACCCGCTAGCCCACTGACGACGTCCACTACCTGTCGATCTCTTTTCCAGTTACAGTCTTGTACTTCTCTGAGATGTTATAAGGTATATGTATATTTAAAATCTGGAAATAACGTTTATATAAGTTAGTATATTAGCTTTTAAAATTTTGTATATATACACTGTTTGTACCGTGACATATATATGACTATGAATACTGTGACTTATATATATAAATGTATAACTGGTTTTGTTTTAGATAAAGTTATATAAGATTCATTTATGTTGCAGTAACTAAATTATGTTGTGAATACTGTTATAAGTTTAAATTGTTATAAAAGTATACTTAAGTTATAATAATAATAGTAAGGACAAGTGTTTGTATATGGGTTTGTAAAGCATTTTGTAACTGTACGTTTTATTATGAAATTTGGCTTCTTACTATATATGTTATTCTTTTAAAAGTTCTGGAAACTTCATGTAGATATTCTTTCAATAAGATGATTATATAAGTTACATATATATTGGTTTACATTATATGATATATATGTTATATTAATACAGATTTCTAGTATTGATATATGTGTAAAATATAGTTTTATATATGTTGGTTATGCATGACGTTAGATGTAGTTTATATATTATATATCTAGTTGCATTTTTCTACATATATATGTTTATGGAAATATTATTTTATGCTACCTAAGTTTATTTATCTAAATCATACGCATATGATTGGTTTTAATGTATGTGAGTTTATATGGATTTTTATATTATTGATAAAGGATAATTCGTATGTCAGTGTGGATCAAAGTTCCATGTTATTCGAATATTAGTTGAAGCTGAGTTCTCCTGTACGTCTGACTTTTGGGAACATAAGTTTATATGAAAATAAGTATATACAAGTTGATTTGTAAATATCTTGTAAACCAGTATATTTTTTTTATATATACTATTATTAGGTACGAGTTTACACTTTTGTATTAATTTTTGGAGGATGATATATAGATCTTAAAGTATGATATGTTAGTTTATATTAGTTTTAGAAATATTGATTTTAAGAAAATATTAATATTAATAATAATAACAATGTATCTATTTCAGTGTATATCAAAACCGAATCTGATTAGCTCTCATCGATTTCCTATTATCAGCTTTGCTCGTCAAATTCGTGCCAATTTTGCTTTTGCCTGGATTCGTAACTCAATTACAGTGTCTGTATCAATATGTGTATCTATACCATCTCCTGTTCCCTCTGGCCTCGAAAGGTGAGCAATCACTCACGATTAACATTCTTTTATTTATTAAATTTGATTTCAATTGAAACGACAATTGAAATATGCTGCTGTTAGATATTTACACTGTTATTACCTGTATCAGTTCACCTGTGACACCAATATCTGTTATATATGTAATGATAATCCAGTTTGATTGTTAAATGACTGATTGTTTGATGTTTACAATTGGACGTTAAAATTGTAATGTATAAAGTGATAAATATTATGCAAGTAAATTTGACGTAGGATAATTAAAATTTTGAATTGACATATATGTTGAATTTGATTAGTTGAATATGACCCCTTTTATTAAATTAATTGACATGTAACATAGTGATAATTACACTTTGAACCATTGAACGTATATTGGATTAATTGTTGTAGTGTAAAAATTGAAATTGAAAATAGATGACAAGTGAAAACCGTAATGTAATAATCTTTAATCTACATGAAATGATAGTGTAGATTCTAGAAATAATTATATTAAGTCGTACAAATAACAATGCGAATTAATACGATTATTTCGGGATTATTTAAATTGATTATTGGATTGTTATTGTTTGTTGTTATTGCTTGTTTATTTACTTTGACACCATCCCAGTTATCACACTGCAAGTTCCCTTTGATATGTTTTGATTTTGAATTGAATTGGAATCGGGTTGAAATGATAAATACCCAAATTGAACTTTGACCTAGGATAGAGAATTAATAAACCCGATTGGTCAATAATTTGATTAAAAAAATGAAGATTTTATTTTAATAAATAAACATGGTTTAAACGAAGTTGGAAATTGAATTTTAATGAAATTTAAAATGTGAATATTTAGTAATCTGAAATGAAATATTAACAATGAAATTGATGAAAGAATGTTGTTTAATTTGAGAAATGATTGAATTAAGTTGAAATGATTTAATAATTAAGTTTGAAATTACAATTAAGTTTGAAATTATTAAACTTTGAAATTATTTAATAATTAAGTTTTGAATTATTTAATAATTAAATAAGGTTGAATTATTTAATGATTAAATTGAATTGAATTCTTTAATAAGTGAAAGTGAACTTTTAATAAGTAAATTTTACTTCGTAAATAATTGAAATTGAGTTTCTGTATTTATTAAGTTTGGAAAATCATTTAAGTAAGTAAATAAGTGAAATTGAATTTCTTTATCAAGAAATAAAATGTGATTTATTGAAATTAATGTAAGACTTGAAATTTAAAGAATTTGATTTGATGAATTTAATTTAATTCAAATTGTAAGTTTTGAAATAAGGAAGTTGAATTTAAATAATGGATTTAATGAATTGGAAATTTAATAGAAATTGTTTTGAATGACAAATTTACTTAACGAATATTAAATGAAATCGATAAATGAGTTTAAATTAATTTGAATGTTAAATAAAATTTATTTAAATGATTTCGGAATGAAACTTATATACGAACTTGAATCAATATTCGAATTGTTTTAAATAAAATTTGAAATTGTATTATGAGATTTTGAAATGGTAATTTGGAAGTTTTGAAACGTAAATTATGGAAATTGGTTTAGAAAGACAAATGAAATGTTGATTTACGAATTCTAATTGAATTGAAATTGATTTGGTTTTGAAATATATTAAATGACCAATTGGTGTAATAATTACGGAAGTTATTAAAGAGACCGGAAATCGGTTATGGATATACTCTCTATCTAAACCGAAAACCACTTTAATAACTATACGCGGAGTGTGATCTAGAATGAAGTGGTTGGAATGATGTTCGTGATGACTGAAGAAAGAGAACGATAATGGATAGCCTTGACACTTGTGTCAAATTGGAAATGACTAAAACAGGAGCCGTGCCGGGCCAATGGAGGATTAGCTACCTCAAGTGAACACACTTCTTCGAACTATTCATTACTTGTTGTCGATTGGTGCACCCTTGATTTTGGGAGTGTTGTTTCACGGTGTTGCGGGCGCTGCGGCGTTGCGTTCTCACCAGTCCGGATCAGGCAAACGGTAGTATCACTACCTTGGGTATTGCCTCATGTGCCTTGTCATACTTGTATTCCCTATTCGCGACCACTACGAATTTGTTTTGTACCTTTAGTATATGGATTGCCCTCTGGTGACTTCCGGTTTTGGGGAAACTACGGTCTTGTATATGCTTTTGGGAATAAAAATGTGTTAAGGGTGGAATGGGCCATGACTTAACACTATTTTGATATCTTTATATTACTGATAGACATTATCTACTTAGCGTATATTACTACCTAGTAGATAGTTTAACGGATCCTTAAAGGATGGTTATTCCAAACATCCTTTGAGTTACTTGAATTTCAATTGCTATTTCACTTGAGTTGGATTTATTAATATAAGAATGTTAATCCTGACTCGAGTGTCTTGTGTTTTTGCTTTACGCTCGGGTCAGACTGAGTGTACCAGTATTCGAGACTCACCTTTGGAGTTGGATCTTTGCTTGAAGATCCAGCTATCTATTCTTCTTTCAGTATTCGATGATTCCAGTGAGGTATTCTGATTTGTATCTGATGTATCGTGTAACTCTTCCGTTGTATCTGGTTTAACTCTAATGTATCGTATTACTCTTCTGTTGTAAACTCTGATGTATTTTATATATTCATATAGTAGCTTCATGAACTACTATCTCTTTTATTTCCGCTGCACTTATTACTCTGTGTCTGTGATCTGTGATTATTTATTTACTGTATATGTTCAGTTTTGCCAAATTTAAATTAACAACGCGGTATTTTGAGCAGTTCAATTCCGGCATGAGTGTCTACCTATACACTTACAATGGATGCGAATGGTCCAAAATACCGGGTCGTTACAATTCATCTCGATTTACCATCAATATCTTTCATTGACACATTCAGAACGTATTTAGTTGCTAGCTTTTTAAGTCGAATTCTATTTATGACCCAAGTCCACATTTTTCCTTTTAATTCATCACAAAGTAAATTTAATTCCCTTCGACTTCCTTATTTACTTATCATAAGTGAAATTCCAATATCCAAGGTTAAATTTTACAGTACAATTCACTAAATTGATAATTGGGTTCATTACTAATTTCCAAAATTCGAAACCCGTTTTATTTCAAAAATCGTTTTGAAATCATTCATATATAGCTTCTTTTTCACCCCTTCTATCAAATCTATACCTTTCCGTTTACAATGTAATTTATTTAACTTCCATATGTTAAATTCTAAATTTATCTTGGAATTTCAAATTTCAGGTTATAAGTTCAAACTTATTTAACTTAGCCTGAGTTAATTTTCAATTCGTTCAACCCATTTAAACTTACTCAATTTAAACTTTTATATTCCAAAATTCAATTTCTACACTTCTTCTTACTAATATCACTTCCCACTTATAAGTTCAAAAACTTATTTTCCTTTGGTTCTACTCCTCATTTCAATGGGAATCCCAGAATTCAAACACCCGATATTTATTTCAAAAATCCTTGAAATCATATATATATATATACATATATATCCCATTTATATACCAAATCACACTTTTAAATTTAATCCAACCTTGGTTTTTCCCAAAACAAATTCCTTCAGAACCTCCAAACAATCCTTGTTTACAAAACAAAATTCCCCATATCAAATGACTATGGAAGCAATCTGTCACCTAAAAACTCAAAAATAAATACTGATGACGTTGCGCAGTCATCACTAGGATTATTTTCCAGCGACTGTAGTGAGTTTAGTGCTTTATCACTTTCAAAATCCATTAAAAACAATTTTCATTCAGAAATATTTCAAATAATATGACTATTCTTTCCAAAACACCTTGAAACACTTTTTGAAATTTCCGGGACTTAGATTCAAAACTTCTCAATTTAAATCCATTTATATGTCACATTTATAAATTATGCTTATATAATTTCACTTCCTTAAAACATTTCACATTGTTTATCATTGTTTATTTTGTAATAAACATCTTTTTATTAAGGCACAATAACCGATTTATGATAATAATCAATATTATCATACCTAGAAACCAAACACACTATATATTCCATAATAATTTTCTTAAAAATTATTTCCTTAAAAATATAATCATGGTAAAATTATTTCATTTCAAAACACTTTGAAAAACATTTTCGAAATTTCGGGGATTTAAATTTTGCTTTGAATCTATTTTAAGCTTAACTTATTTGTATAGTTCATTCTTATCTAATTTCTATTTGGTTATATAGATATAACCACTTAAATTTTTAATCTTACTTGATTATAATAATAATAACCAATCACCTCAATATACTATAAAAATTTCAGAAAAATTATTATTTTTTATATCAAAATATAATCTTATATAAAAATGATTTTAAAATCGTTTATCCTTTAAAATTATTATATAAGAAAATAACAAGTACGCTCTCATATATAATGCACTCAACTCATTTTAGGGTACTACTGACCCTATGTCTAATGAGTAATCCCCACCAGAGCCAAGGTTCTCACTTAACCTCGCTCTGATACCATATATAACAACCAAGGATTTTCGACCCTCGAAAATCGACATTAATACGTTCACTGTATAGAATGTCGATCAATCGAGTGCCGGAAATACCAGATCATTAGGGGTTAAGAAGGAAGAGATAGAAGAAGAAAATAGAAATAACAACACAGAATCTCACAATCGTAGCGTAACAAATATAATATATAATAAAATATTTTTATACAAAATAATTTATAACTTTTAATATACATACAAATTATCAGAGTACAACCATCAACATAGAAATCTGGATAGTTTTATTAGCTTGTCCTCAATGTGCTGAATATACAGCCTACAACACACATCGGAATATAACCAAGTACGTGTAATACGTCCCTGTCTTCCAGCTCGTCTCCTAAGCTCCAAAGCACTCTAACCTGAATCTTTAATACTCGGTCTGACCCGAGCATTACTATAAAGTAACACCCGAGTCGGTTTGGAAAACTAACGTGAGTAAACATACTTAAGTTGAATTGTTATTAATTTTCAAAAATCCTTTGAAAACAAAGGATAAATCGTAAAACCACATCACCCATAAACATGACGAGTTTTTCCCTTACGATAATCAAAATATTTTATAGAAAATAAAATCCAGTGATATTATGATAGTGTCTAAGTCTAATACTTATTAAAATAGCTGAAATTGTTATACTAATTAAATACCAGTATACTGGGCTCAACAATCAAAACCGTTAAGGTTCATAGTGGTTATTGGATTTAAGTGGTTATTGGATTTAAGTGGTTTTTGGATAATGCTGACATCTGATTCCGGTTTCATCGAATGATCAACGAATTTGGCCAGATTTGATAGTCGGTTACTTAACTATCAAATTTACACATAAGCAGTCAGTTGACCCTTTCTATAATTCCTCCAAATATTTATTTCAAAATACCTTTACAAAGATATATATATATATATACATATATATATATATTCAAATCTCTTCAATATTCAATATTGAAACAATTTCAAATTCTTATATCTATAACAGGATATTTCCAACATTTAGATATTTCCAATCTCAAATTAGTAATCCATTACCGAGAACACATTTCCATATAAACCATTTCGTAGTTAGGTTATTTCTAAAGCCATTAAATTTCATCCAATTCAATTTCCTTTTAAATATACTCAACTTTCAATATACTACTAATATATATACTAATATATATAAATTCTAGAAGCTTAAAATTTAATCAAAGCATAGATTATTAACTCAATCAGCGATAAATGATCTGTATTAAATCCATTTGTACATCGGAATCGAACCGGTCTCAAGTAACTGAGCCGAGTTATATAATTTTAAATCCATATTTATTAGTTAACCAAGAAAATCCAATAAATATGTTATTATTAATAACTTCAAAACAAAATTACCAGTTCATTAAATAATTAACTTATCAATTAACATATAATTAATCAAATAAAATATCACTTGTCTATTCACCTAAACCGTTTTAAATCATTAAATTTTCATATTGTAGAAAACTGGAAGTTATTAGTTCAGAGAAAATTACTTGGCGATAGGATCTCGATGCAAAAATCTGCATGATGACTGGACTTAAAATGGAGAAGAAATAGGATTGTAATTTAAGGTTATTAAATAATTTGATTTGGATTTAATTTTTTGAAACTCTCGGCCAAAACCCTTTCAAACTCTCCCATCTACAACTTTTACCAAAACTCAAACACTTTTTCTTCTCTCACCGGTCCTTCTTTCTTCCTTTTTTATTTATTTGAAGCAAGGGAACAAAGTTTAAAAACTTATAAACCTATAAATAAAATACTCAGATTAATTTTAAGCAACCCGGCTCATACCACACTTAATTTGGCCCACGCAACCAAGCCCAACTCCTCTTTGTTTTTTTTCTCTTTTTTTCTCTTCCTATCTTTTTCTTCGGCCCATCCAACTTTCCAGCCCAAAGCCCTTCCCCTTTTCTTTTCTTTTTCTTCCTCCTGCTTCCTTACGCGTACACGAACTATGCACGGAATCATGCACATGCACCAGGCCTCCGATCATCTAGCCTTGCCGCTGACCAACTTCGCACGTCCCCCACGTCCACAGCTACTCTCCTGTTCTCCTGGAACCACGATCGAACACTGGGTTCGAAAATGAACCTTCTCACCGAAACTGTAACAAAGCCATACCCCTCCAAACGCCTGGTCACACCACTCACGACCACTATCCATTTCCAGACTTCGTTCCTAGCTCCGCCACAACCTCCATTAACTTTTCCCTCCTATGCGTAACCTTAACTCTCCCTCTCTTCTTCGCGGTTTCGCACGAACCGAGACCCAAAAACGAAGCACCCTAAACCCTAGAATCCCCTCGACTAGCCAACACACCCACCCAGAAATTACCATACCATTTTTCGTGGATCTACCCCCACCTGAGTCACCTCCACAGCCAACCCTTCGCCACGAAATCGACTGGGTTGCCGTAATTTGGCATTTCACCCAAATCTAGTCATCCCCAGATTTTGCTTTCCATATATTACTAAAAATCCTCAAACTTCTTTCAAAAATCACGTTTCTCCACAACGAACATGCCTAGATGATCCATTCGTTGATTTATGAAAATTGGGTCGAGACCATGGTTTACCCATTCACGGCATTTTTTTTCTTACTCCCTACTTGACAGATTTTAGTGAAACCAATTTTAAAAAACTACATTAAAAAGCGAGCATCTTTTGGTTTGGGATCGAAGGTTAAAACAAGGTGGATGATAGACTATTTACTTTTGAAGCTAAAGGTTTAAAACTGTATTACCATGAAATGAGGAACAGAGGAGTTTTAAGAAAAGAAATACAGTGCTGTTGAGTATAGGGTAAACTATCATTCCTAACCTATATAAACTGAGTCATGTACATTCTGCAAACACATGTATATTTATCATATTACAAAGATCCATTCATATTTTCAGTTATGCAGATATATATATATATATATATATGTATGTATGTATGTATGTATGTATGTATGTATGTATGTATGTATGTATACACACACACAATCCCCAGTTAATAAAACTAAAATGGTTTACTCAGAGTTTAAGAGATGATGAACACACTGCTTTTTGTTTATATTTTTCCCTCCAAGCTTTGAATCCTTTATTTTAGATTGTCAGCAGACTTTTGTTTTGCTGTCATCACTTTGTTATCTTCTTTTGTATATGAAAAAGCAACTAGTCTAGCTTCATATTTATAGAAGTAGTGAAAGAGACCATGAGGCAGAATGGTGGCTGTAGTGTTTTCATGTGCATGTCATTTTTTTTTCTTTTCACTTTGTTGGCTGATGTGATTTCATGGTTTTGATTTGATTTTATAAACGATTTGATTTATTATGCTGATTTGATTTTATGTTTTGCTTGATTAAATATTTTTTTTCATCATTATGTACCTATGCATATATATATATATATATATATATATATATATATTGACCTGTAAACTAATTTGACCATGTGTATGCTTACATGCTTACATATTTCCATATCCATTTATTTTTATAATATATATATATATATACACACACACATATATACTTTCTGTTATTATAAAGTTTGTGCTTATATTATTACATATACACTATATTTATGACATACATATACAACCACTTACATTGTAACGACCCAGAATTTTTGATAATTAAAATTCGAATATTTAATTAATTTTAAATACTGATAAGTAGAATTTAGAAGTCGAATGTTTTATTTTTCGAATATTGGATTTAATTTGATAATTAAATCGATATTTTAAATAGTGAAATTCCAGAGATAATTGAAAATCAAGTTAATATGATTGAAAACGATTTGGAAAATTTTATTTAATCATACTGGAGTTATAGAAAGGTTATAGAACTTTTAAAACTGAATTTAAAGTTAAATTGTGAAAATTGAATATTTTAATATTTAATTATCGACTGAAAGATAGCCAATTTTCGAACAGTCTCAGAATTGAACGAGACCAGTTCCATTGGATCCGTAATAGTTAGTTATTATCGGATTTCAATTTTCGTAGCAATCGAAGTTGTCGTTTGACCGTGGCAGCTCGAAACGCATCGATATCGTTTTAATTTTAAATCGTCGAGTTAAAATAGTCATTTTTCAAAAAGTCTCGGATTTCGACGAAACCAGTTTCATCGGATCCGTAATGTGATATTATTGTAAGATTTCAAATTTCGTAATTTTTGGATTTACCATTTGTCCGGTACGAATCAAAACGCCTCGAAATCGATTTAAATCGGTTTAATTTAAATTGATCGTTTTTCTCCGTATCTCGCTCAGATGTCCGAATTAGCCTCCGAAACCTATTCCATTGCGTTCGGAACGCGGGATAAACCCTAGAAACGCCAGTTTCGGCACGTAAATCGGAGTTCGGAAAAGTCGGATAAATAGTGTCGTTCAAAACTCTATAAATACCACCATTTATCACAAAATAAAAAAAAAAAGTAAAATGAAACCCTAAATTCAATGGCCGGCCGCCAGTTAATAGATGAATGGCCAGAAAGCAATCTTCTTCTCCTCCAATTTTCTTCCAATCCGTAGAATATTTCATCAAATCTTCAACTACAATATTGTAGATCACAACGAGACCTTGTGATCCAACGGTGGCGATCAGATACGAAGCTACCGATCGCTGGCAATTTGTGTTCAAAGTCGTCGCGTTCGTGCTCGTCTAGGGGGAGCTACGGTCGACCGGACCCAGCCGCACTTGGGGCGTGGGTGAGGGGGAGCAAGGCGCTTCGTGTGGTGGTGTTTTGATCGAGTTTCGTCGATGGTAGGGGGATGCGACATTAGGGTTTGCGAGGCGGCACGTTGGGTTCTCGCGTGAGTGGCCTGGAGAACACGCGCGTGAGGAAGAAATAGGATGAGTGGCCTAGATCTGGGAATTCAAAATCTACGGTCAGATGGAGTATGGTTTGGAAAAAATTGAAATAAAGTTGTAAATTATTTTATAATAAATCGTATTAACTTTGAAAAATCGTATCTTTGTCATACGAGGTCGGATTGTGACGAAACGACTTGCGATGGGATCGTATTGCCGAGCTCTACGCGATGCAATTGGTTTGGAGTCGTTTGGAGTCAATGAAAATTTCGGGTAAAATTAAACGCTTGTTTAATTTTATTCGGAATAAACGCTGAAATCAGAATTAAAATCACGGTGAGATCTTCTCACTCAAATGAAAGTGGATTTTCTTTTACAGTTATTGATTGATGATTGACTGTTTGGATGTGATATTAGATATAGTAGGATATATATCTATATATAGCAATATATACATATTGGCATATGTATATATTGGATTGATTGATTTCCCGCCTCGTATAGCGGATGAGACCCTATTGCGCCGTTAGTAAGCGGATTTATAAAAACCTATATACCGCGATAATTCCGTACTGGAGCGAAATTGGTATTGTGCTAACATCTGTGGATGCAGGGAAACAGGTTGGAGGGATCCGACTGGATTCCTCACAGTATTGATTATTTACAGATATTTTTATATATTCTGTTATCATATGATGATATATGATATTTGACTGTTGTGATGGACTGATTGGTGTTGTGGCATCATCGGATTCAGTTTTGAAATGTAAAAATAACGACTTTTACTTTAAAAGGATTTTTAAAGTGATTTTTGAAAATATACGTTTTATGGAATTTTTGAATCGATTTATAAACGTAAAATTTTAAAGTTACAAAAATTTATAGATTTGTGAAATATAACCGAAAAGTGATTTTTGGAATAAATAGTTGACTGATTTATGAAATGGTTTAAGTTGGGATTTTTGAATAACTATAAACGATTTGTATAGAAAGATTTATAAAATTGATATTTTATAAATCAAAATATTGGACTTATAAAACGAATTTTTATAAGTGTTAAAAATGAAATATTATGGAATCCGTAAGTGAATGAAATTTATAGATTTATAAATTGTGAAGTTGTAAAATGGATGAAACTGTAGAATAAAAGATTTATAAGAGATTAACTTATAAATTTGATTTTTACCTTTAGATGGAATATTTATCGAATTATTAAAAAGAAGATTTGTAAGTTGAAGTTGTTATTAAAAACAGAAATAGAATTTATAAACGTTGTTTTATATAAATTCGAAATCAATTGGATTTGATAAATTAAAATGTTAAAGAAGACATATTCGCGATTTTGGACAGCGAATATAATTCTAAAATAAATGGATTCATTTTTGAAGAAGTGATATTAAAAATGAAGTTAAACATTTTAAAGATGTTTTAAAATGTATTGTGAATCGAAAGCATAGATTTCAACAGTTCTTGTTGAAATAGACGTTTTCGAGAGAATAAGGAAATGATGGACTATAACACTGTTGTTATAGTAAATGATTTCCGAAAGGAAATGTTTTAATGTAGTATTGGGATTTATATATCTATCTAAATTTGAATCCCTATACTAGTGATTTTGAGTCGTCGTAACGATGTTTTACGCAACATTCGTTTTGACTCAAATAAATGTGTTTAAAGAGAATGATTTCCTTAAAGAATGAATATATACTTAATTTTGATTTAAGTATATCGAATATTTTCAAATGTTGAAAATAAATGATTTGTGAAATACTTATTATTAAATAAGTATGGAATTGCTTTTCCAATATGAAATGAACTGTTTTTGAGATTTTATCTTCAAAGATAAAATGAAATGTGGAAATTGAATATTTGAAATTTGTTTTCAAACGGTTAAGTGTGGAAATTTTATATCTAGTAAAGATATTTTGGAAGATAAAATAATTTGGGAAAAATTATTTGGAATCTGATGATGTAGCGCATCTTTATTGATAGTTAAATAACCGACTATCAATAATTACCTTTAGATAGGTATTTGTTGTGAATTGGATGAATTTGAATGCCACACTTATTTTTGAATAAACGCTCACTATTCGGGTTAACCGGGAAAGGACCATGGGGTCGTATAACCCATTCCGAATATGTGATACGTCGTTATGAATTGCATTCGAAGACCGGTGTTGAAGACCGGATATTTTTGAAAACGGAAGGATTACCGTCGAGTTACTCTACATCGGCTGATCTCCGGTTTAGAGGTTTTATCATCCTTAGTGACGGGAAGTCCCGACGTGATTGAAAATTATCCGGATGTGCAAGGGCTTCGTGAGAAGTGCCTTCGGTTCTGTTCGATCCCGAAACAGACTTGTATGGATGTGTGTCTGACGTTACACTTTGAGATGTAAAGCTGATTTCTTTCAAATACATTTCTGTTGGTGGCGGAGAATTTATTCTCTTAGCTTAACACCCTTCTCTGAGACGTACGAGCTCAGAGGTTATGTAGTTGAAATTTATCAGCGATATATCCCAATTTGGTAATGTGGCATGCTGAGTGTTGCTGTGTGATGATCAGTGTTTGATCATTTGCGATATGATCATTTATTTGATCATTTATCTTTGTGATCATAGGTTGATCATTTGTTGACCCAAAGCGTGGCTTTTTGAAAAAACATAGCTTTGTGGACGAGACTTCATCGAGCCTCACACCTCGGAAATGGTCGAAACAGGAATGTTGCGGCAAGGTTATGAGGGTCGCGCCCTTTAGGGTATGTCATTTCCTTCTGGAAAGGGGTGGTATCATGGTATGGAGCCCAGATACTTACTCATGTAGATACACTTTCTTTATGATGTGTGATGTTGGATATCGAGCGCTCGGATAAAGGTCCCAAAGGACCGGGTGATGACATATTCGTGAGTTACCTGTTACAGGGGTAACCCGGCCTTGTTTGGCAGAGAGCAGTTTGTCTCTCGGGACGTCCAGCCAGAGGCGATCCTATTCGGCAGGAGGAAAGGAAGTTCCTTAGCCTGACCATTTGTTGGAAATCCATTCTTCCAATACGAACTTTGTACGGTTTTAGTTGTAGAACCTGCCATTTACGTACGGTGGTCACCACTGTTTAGATGGTAGCTATAGTAGGCATACGATACTGGTCGTATGTTGGCTAAGATTAATATTATACTTTCGAAATGTTTTCCACACTAGACATTAATAATAATATCCAATGATTGGCGTAGTAAGCATCTTTGACTATCATAAGAAGAAATCTCCTCCAATTCTGCGTTTGCATTGTGTGTGTGGCGGGAGGTCTTATGGTAGTTCCATTTTCCAAAAGCATTGCGAATTTGTTTTATTTTCTTTGTGAAAAATAACTGTTTTACGATCTCACACCAGTCACCATGACTGACTCGGAGTTTATTGTTCCCTTCTAAACTCTGGGTGCCCACCAATTTCCACACGGGCAGCCTAGAGTTATATTATCAGGATATTCTGGATATTCTGGAGCTTTGGAGATGAGCTGGATGGCGAGACGTAGTATTTGTATCTGATATATTTATTCCGCTGTGTATTCTGTATGAGGACAAGTTATATAACTGTCCATTGATGTGATGTATTGTATTGAGTTGTATATTGACTCTGATTGATGTATGTATAAAATGATATAGTTCTTTGTTTTAAAGATTATTCATTTATCTATTATATATTGTTCCGCTGCGATATGTGAGATTCTGATATTGTTTCTGTTCTGATGTTGTTCCTTTGTTTCTTCTTTCTTTTTCTTCTATCTTTTCTTCTACCTCTTCTTTTAAAACCCTAATGGTTCGGTTTTTCGTTCACCTTGAGTAAATAGATGGAGATTAGTGTCTATTCAAGGGGTACGGAAAAGCGGGTTATTACATTTGGTATCAGAGCATATGGTTAAGCGACAACCCTGCTCTGTTGGGTGTTACTCATTAGAGATAGAGTCAGTAGTACTCTAGAATGAGTTGAGTGTAATAATAGATATGAGTGCGTATTTGTTAGTTAATATAAAATTGTTTTATATTGTGATGATTGGTTTGTTGAGTGGTATATGGATTCTGGTCGGTATTGTCCATACAACTCTATCGATAGGGATCTCTAAACACTTATATAGAACAATTCGGCATAATATTGTTTTAAACTGGGTAAATGAAATAATTTTACCTTGATTATATTTTGTATATAAAGAAATAATTTTTTAAGAATTATTAAAGTGTATATGAATTGATTGTTAAGATTGTTTGAATAAGTTGAATTAAAACAACAATTGTGAAAGAGAAAAATATATAAGAGAATGAATTATAAATATGGAGTTATAATTAAAATGATTTACAATGGTAAAATAATCTTATATGTAAGAAGTGAAATTATGTGCAAAGAGATTTATAAATGTGATTTATGAATAAAAGGAAATTTTTGAAAGAATTTAAGCACTGATTTCACTATTGTTGCTGGGAAATAATAAGGGTGATGACTGCAGCATCATCAGTATCATTTTCGAGTTTCTGTGTGATTGATTTGCTACCATAGTAAATTGGAAATTGAGGTTTTGTTGTGATAAACAAATTTGAAAATTAAAGTCCAAAATTAAATATGGTAAATATAAGTGAAATGAGATTTATACTTATGATATGAGATAATAGATTTAACTTTGGTAAAGTTAATGAATTTGAGTAGCATAATGAAACATGATGTGAAATTTAACTAAAAGAAAGTCAAATGTGATATAAATTTGAATGATTGATGAAATTTGATTTTGGTAAAAGGTTAAATGAATTTTGTTAAGAAAAACAAAATCTGAATTGGATTTATAAGTGGAAACTTAAGTTAAGTTGAACAAATGATGTTTGAAATGGAAAATAACTTAAGTGATGTTGAAGTGAAGTTTATTTTGATATCAAAGTAAATTAATAAAGTGAATTTATTAAATGAGTGTGAACTTGAGTTGTATAAATGAAATTCAATTGTATTTGTTAAAATGAATTAGCAATTGAATAAATAAATGGATTGGATGTTAATCAATCTAATGTAAAGTATTGATATGAAATAATGAATATAAGTGTTAATTCATTAAAAGCTAATGAAGTTGAGAAATTAAATAAATTGAATGGAAGTCAATTTAATTTAAAAGTGTTGAACCAAATCGAATGTAAAGAAATGTAAATTGAATAAATTTGGTTATGATTGGTTATACATTGGTTGTTATTTGATTGTTAGTTGATTGTGTGTAAATTCATTAAGTATTAATGAAATTGAATTAGCAAATTGGAAAGCTATGTGATTAAATTCAAATTGAAAATGAACCAACATGAATGTAAATTAGTGAATGTAAACTAATTGGAAACAAATGAATGGAAGCTGATAAAATTCAATATTCAGGAGATAAACCGAATCCAAATTAGATTGGAATTGTGAATTGAATTCAAATGAATTTGAAATGTAAAATTGAATAAATGAATATGTGTAACTTCAATAGTGAATTAGAGATGGTATAAGAAGTTATATTGAAAATTTTGTAATTAAATGTACGAAATGGTTTGAATATATGCAACTAGATATTATGGCTAGTAGGATATACAGGTATAAAGGAATTGGAATTTAATTTCGAAGATAAATTGGAATGGCTCGACAAAAGGTAAGTATTTGAATTCGAATATGAGATTTGATGACTTATTTCTCTCTAGCCGCTTGGCTTTTTCTTTTTCTTTTTGAAATCTGAGAGTCCGTAGGGACGTTTTGTAGTCGTGCCGTATTAGCCGCGCAAAGGAGACGCTGGCGAAATTTTTCGGAAATTTAAGGCGTTAGAAAATTTTTGAGAAAATTTTGAAGTTTAAATTTGAATTTGAATTTAAATTTGAATTTAGAAGTTAAACGATGTTTGAAACTTAAAATTGAAGTTGGAAAGTTAGTTGAGATCATAACGAATCTTTAGTAGAGAGATTTGTTTTGAAAAATTTATAAAACTATTAGATTGTGAAAGATAGTAGACGAGTTAAGGATCTTTTTCCCTAACTTGTAATTTCGAGGACGAAATTCTTTTAAGGGGGGAAATCTGTAACGACCCAGAATTTTTGATAATTAAAATTCGAATATTTAATTAATTTTAAATACTGATAAGTAGAATTTAGAAGTCGAATGTTTTATTTTTCGAATATTGGATTTAATTTGATAATTAAATCGATATTTTAAATAGTGAAATTCCAGAGATAATTGAAAATCGAGTTAATATGATTGAAAACGATTTGGAAAATTTTATTTAATCATACTGGAGTTATAGAAAGGTTATAGAACTTTTAAAACTGAATTTAAAGTTAAATTGTGAAAATTGAATATTTTAATATTTAATTATCGACTGAAAGATAGCCAATTTTCGAACAGTCTCAGAATTGAACGAGACCAGTTCCATTGGATCCGTAATAGTTAGTTATTATCGGATTTCAATTTTCGTAGCAATCGAAGTTGTCGTTTGACCGTGGCAGCTCGAAACGCATCGATATCGTTTTAATTTTAAATCGTCGAGTTAAAATAGTCATTTTTCAAAAAGTCTCGGATTTCGACGAAACCAGTTTCATCGGATCCGTAATGTGATATTATTGTAAGATTTCAAATTTCGTAATTTTTGGATTTACCATTTGTCCGGTACGAATCAAAACGCCTCGAAATCGATTTAAATCGGTTTAATTTAAATTGATCGTTTTTCTCCGTATCTCGCTCAGATGTCCGAATTAGCCTCCGAAACCTATTCCATTGCGTTTGGAACGCGGGATAAACCCTAGAAACGCCAGTTTCGGCACGTAAATCGGAGTTCGGAAAAGTCGGATAAATAGTGTCGTTCAAAACTCTATAAATACCACCATTTATCACAAAATAAAAAAAAAAGAAGTAAAATGAAACCCTAAATTCAATGGCCGGCCGCCAGTTAATAGATGAATGGCCAGAAAGCAATCTTCTTCTCCTCCAATTTTCTTCCAATCCGTAGAATATTTCATCAAATCTTCAACTACAATATTGTAGATCACAACGAGACCTTGTGATCCAACGGTGGCGATCAGATACGAAGCTACCGATCGCTGGCAATTTGTGTTCAAAGTCGTCGCGTTCATGCTCGTCTAGGGGGAGCTACGGTCGACCGGACCCAGCCGCACTTGGGGCGTGGGTGAGGGGGAGCAAGGCGCTTCGTGTGGTGGTGTTTTGATCGAGTTTCGTCGATGGTAGGGGGATGCGACATTAGGGTTTGCGAGGCGGCACGTTGGGTTCTCGCGTGAGTGGCCTGGAGAACACGCGCGTGAGGAAGAAATAGGATGAGTGGCCTAGATCTGGGAATTCAAAATCTACGGTCAGATGGAGTATGGTTTGGAAAAAATTGAAATAAAGTTGTAAATTATTTTATAATAAATCGTATTAACTTTGAAAAATCGTATCTTTGTCATACGAGGTCGGATTGTGACGAAACGACTTGCGATGGGATCGTATTGCCGAGCTCTACGCGATGCAATTGGTTTGGAGTCGTTTGGAGTCAATGAAAATTTCGGGTAAAATTAAACGCTTGTTTAATTTTATTCGGAATAAACGCTGAAATCAGAATTAAAATCACGGTGAGATCTTCTCACTCAAATGAAAGTGGATTTTCTTTTACAGTTATTGATTGATGATTGACTGTTTGGATGTGATATTAGATATAGTAGGATATATATCTATATATAGCAATATATACATATTGGCATATGTATATATTGGATTGATTGATTTCCCGCCTCGTATAGCGGATGAGACCCTATTGCGCCGTTAGTAAGCGGATTTATAAAAACCTATATACCGCGATAATTCCGTACTGGAGCGAAATTGGTATTGTGCTAACATCTGTGGATGCAGGGAAACAGGTTGGAGGGATCCGACTGGATTCCTCACAGTATTGATTATTTACAGATATTTTTATATATTCTGTTATCATATGATGATATATGATATTTGACTGTTGTGATGGACTGATTGGTGTTGTGGCATCATCGGATTCAGTTTTGAAATGTAAAAATAACGACTTTTACTTTAAAAGGATTTTTAAAGTGATTTTTGAAAATATACGTTTTATGGAATTTTTGAATCGATTTATAAACGTAAAATTTTAAAGTTACAAAAATTTATAGATTTGTGAAATATAACCGAAAAGTGATTTTTGGAATAAATAGTTGACTGATTTATGAAATGGTTTAAGTTGGGATTTTTGAATAACTATAAACGATTTGTATAGAAAGATTTATAAAATTGATATTTTATAAATCAAAATATTGGACTTATAAAACGAATTTTTATAAGTGTTAAAAATGAAATATTATGGAATCCGTAAGTGAATGAAATTTATAGATTTATAAATTGTGAAGTTGTAAAATGGATGAAACTGTAGAATAAAAGATTTATAAGAGATTAACTTATAAATTTGATTTTTACCTTTAGATGGAATATTTATCGAATTATTAAAAAGAAGATTTGTAAGTTGAAGTTGTTATTAAAAACAGAAATAGAATTTATAAACGTTGTTTTATATAAATTCGAAATCAATTGGATTTGATAAATTAAAATGTTAAAGAAGACATATTCGCGATTTTGGACAGCGAATATAATTCTAAAATAAATGGATTCATTTTTGAAGAAGTGATATTAAAAATGAAGTTAAACATTTTAAAGATGTTTTAAAATGTATTGTGAATCGAAAGCATAGATTTCAACAGTTCTTGTTGAAATAGACGTTTTCGAGAGAATAAGGAAATGATGGACTATAACACTGTTGTTATAGTAAATGATTTCCGAAAGGAAATGTTTTAATGTAGTATTGGGATTTATATATCTATCTAAATTTGAATCCCTATACTAGTGATTTTGAGTCGTCGTAACGATGTTTTACGCAACATTCGTTTTGACTCAAATAAATGTGTTTAAAGAGAATGATTTCCTTAAAGAATGAATATATACTTAATTTTGATTTAAGTATATCGAATATTTTCAAATGTTGAAAATAAATGATTTGTGAAATACTTATTATTAAATAAGTATGGAATTGCTTTTCCAATATGAAATGAACTGTTTTTGAGATTTTATCTTCAAAGATAAAATGAAATGTGGAAATTGAATATTTGAAATTTGTTTTCAAACGGTTAAGTGTGGAAATTTTATATCTAGTAAAGATATTTTGGAAGATAAAATAATTTGGGAAAAATTATTTGGAATCTGATGATGTAGCGCATCTTTATTGATAGTTAAATAACCGACTATCAATAATTACCTTTAGATAGGTATTTGTTGTGAATTGGATGAATTTGAATGCCACACTTATTTTTGAATAAACGCTCACTATTCGGGTTAACCGGGAAAGGACCATGGGGTCGTATAACCCATTCCGAATATGTGATACGTCGTTATGAATTGCATTCGAAGACCGGTGTTGAAGACCGGATATTTTTGAAAACGGAAGGATTACCGTCGAGTTACTCTACATCGGCTGATCTCCGGTTTAGAGGTTTTATCATCCTTAGTGACGGGAAGTCCCGACGTGATTGAAAATTATCCGGATGTGCAAGGGCTTCGTGAGAAGTGCCTTCGGTTCTGTTCGATCCCGGAACAGACTTGTATGGATGTGTGTCTGACGTTACACTTTGAGATGTAAAGCTGATTTCTTTCAAATACATTTCTGTTGGTGGCGGAGAATTTATTCTCTTAGCTTAACACCCTTCTCTGAGACGTACGAGCTCAGAGGTTATGTAGTTGAAATTTATCAGCGATATATCCCAATTTGGTAATGTGGCATGCTGAGTGTTGCTGTGTGATGATCAGTGTTTGATCATTTGCGATATGATCATTTATTTGATCATTTATCTTTGTGATCATAGGTTGATCATTTGTTGACCCAAAGCGTGGCTTTTTGAAAAAGCATAGCTTTGTGGACGAGACTTCATCGAGCCTCACACCCCGGAAATGGTCGAAACAGGAATGTTGCGGCAAGGTTATGAGGGTCGCGCCCTTTAGGGTATGTCATTTCCTTCTGGAAAGGGGTGGTATCATGGTATGGAGCCCAGATACTTACTCATGTAGATACACTTTCTTTATGATGTGTGATGTTGGATATCGAGCGCTCGGATAAAGGTCCCAAAGGACCGGGTGATGACATATTCGTGAGTTACCTGTTACAGGGGTAACCCGGCCTTGTTTGGCAGAGAGCAGTTTGTCTCTCGGGACGTCCAGCCAGAGGCGATCCTATTCGGCAGGAGGAAAGGAAGTTCCTTAGCCTGACCATTTGTTGGAAATCCATTCTTCCAATACGAACTTTGTACGGTTTTAGTTGTAGAACCTGCCATTTACGTACGGTGGTCACCACTGTTTAGATGGTAGCTATAGTAGGCATACGATACTGGTCGTATGTTGGCTAAGATTAATATTATACTTTCGAAATGTTTTCCACACTAGACATTAATAATAATATCCAATGATTGGCGTAGTAAGCATCTTTGACTATCATAAGAAGAAATCTCCTCCAATTCTGCGTTTGCATTGTGTGTGTGGCGGGAGGTCTTATGGTAGTTCCATTTTCCAAAAGCATTGCGAATTTGTTTTATTTTCTTTGTGAAAAATAACTGTTTTACGATCTCACACCAGTCACCATGACTGACTCGGAGTTTATTGTTCCCTTCTAAACTCTGGGTGCCCACCAATTTCCACACGGGCAGCCTAGAGTTATATTATCAGGATATTCTGGATATTCTGGAGCTTTGGAGATGAGCTGGATGGCGAGACGTAGTATTTGTATCTGATATATTTATTCCGCTGTGTATTCTGTATGAGGACAAGTTATATAACTGTCCATTGATGTGATGTATTGTATTGAGTTGTATATTGACTCTGATTGATGTATGTATAAAATGATATAGTTCTTTGTTTTAAAGATTATTCATTTATCTATTATATATTGTTCCGCTGCGATATGTGAGATTCTGATATTGTTTCTGTTCTGATGTTGTTCCTTTGTTTCTTCTTTCTTTTTCTTCTATCTTTTCTTCTACCTCTTCTTTTAAAACCCTAATGGTTCGGTTTTTCGTTCACCTTGAGTAAATAGATGGAGATTAGTGTCTATTCAAGGGGTACGGAAAAGCGGGTTATTACATACATGTATTTATTTCTTTATATTTTTGTCATAAGCTTTGTCTATATTTACATATAGATCTTTAACCTTATATTTGAAAGGGTGAAGTTTTACATACATACATAAATACATACATACATACATACATACATATATATATCACTTCTATCAATTTCAGAAATTAGCATTTAAATCTTAATCATAGCCTCCAGAATTTATATATTCAAATATTACCAATATCAAAATTTTATTTATTCGACTGATAAAATTAATATTTTAATAATTAAAATTATTTAATTATCTCAAAAACCGATGGCTAAAAATCCGGGTCATTATAATAATATTATTTATATTCATCCTCATAAGACAATTCGTACACACTGCATACCCTTGTGTCCCCTTGTACATCTATTTCCCCTTCACTTTCGAATTGCCTCAGAACGTAAATTAAAAAAACGAAAAGGAAAAGAAAAAAAACAAAACAGCAAATAATAATCGCGAGATTGTCGCGATTTTTCTAGAAGAGGTGGCGTGCGATGAGGCTTGGCGATGGATGCTTCGTCGTCATTCTAGGGTTTGGGTCACGTTCGACCAAGGGCGAGGTGGCACGACTGGAGAGAGCGGCAGTGCGGTCTAGGCTGAGTGATGGCCCGCGCGACACAGGCAGGCACGTTGGAGTGTGGGGCTGTGGCGGTGCGTGCAAGCGTGGGTCAGGAGGTGGTGGTTGTCGCTGGCTTCGCGATTTGAGAGGATGGTCGATGCCGCGTGTGCTGTAGGAGGCGGGGCTGAGGAACGAGAGATTTGGGTAACGTGTTTTAATTATTATAATTTTTTTATTAAGTTAGTTTAAATTTTTAATTATTATCGTTAATATTAATTAAATTCGTATCCTTTTCGTATGAGGTCTGTTTCGGATGAAACGAATCACCCTGGATTCGTATCGACGAAGGCTACGACTTGGAATGGAAGTGGGATTTATTTGAAGCTGAAAATATTTTTAGTTTCAAATAAAAGACGAGTGTTTTATAACACTCACGAAGTATTAAATTATGTTTATGTTAGTTAAATTGAAATTCTGAAGTGATTTAAATTACTGATTGTTATTTGGTAAATTTAATTGACATGGGAATTGATATGGAAATTTATATATTATAAATTTTGAATTAGTAGTAAATGGAAATTAGAATTAAACTGCTAGTAATAAAAATTCCCGATTATTCATAATTAGTAAATTGTTATGACCATTTGACTGATTTGGATATTGATTGTGATGGATGCTATTGATTGATATTTTGGATGTTTATTTATTTTGATAAATCTTGTTATCATCCTACATACAATTTATAGTATATAGAACTGTAAATCGAATTATTCCAAAACAATTAAAATAGGTTGAAATGATATATACCTATGACATTTATTTTGGATTGAAATGATATATATCCATCCTTGAATTAAATTGAAATAATTGATTCACTTGGCTATAGGATAAAAAATTATACACGGACACCGGATTGGTTAAATTAAATGATTTTAAGATTTTGATTTGAAATTATTTAAATTGATTTTGATTTTAAGAAATAACATTGAATTTATGGAAATGGAATCATTTTTGAACTCGAGCTCGAAATGTTAAAAATGAACTTGTCAACAGGGATTGTTTAAAGAATCGAGTTTGTAATTTTGAAGTTGTAATTTAGAAACCATTCGAATGATGGAAATTGATTTGAACTTTTACTCGAACTTTGAAATAAATCCAAGTAGAAGTAATTTAAATGGATATTTCAAAATTTGAGCTCGGAGTTGACTTATTTAAAAGATTTGAATTTTAAATTGAATATTGAAGTTAAAATTAATTTAAATGATTTGAATTGATATTTTTAAAATTGAGTTCGAAATTGATATAAATCGAAATGGTTTAAAATTGAGAATTCAGTTGAAATTTAACCGTTGAATCAAATAGTTGAAGTTGAAATTGAAATTGAAATTAATTGGAACTGGAATTGAAATTAATTTGGAATTGAAATTGAAATTGATTTGAATTGAAATTGGAATCGAAGTTAATTCGACTTGAAATCGGAATTGAATCGATTAAATTAGAATGGAAATTGAAATTGATTTGAACTGGAAGATTTGGAATTGAACCCGTTTGACTTTGAAACTATTTTCAAATAAATTATTTTAATATAAACTGTTTAAATACTATCCTTTTAAAATATTCAAGTTAATTTGATTTCCCAAGCTATTTTACTATATAAATCATTTCAATATTCAAACTATTTATATTAAACTATTTTAAAACTATTCAAACTATTTTCTAAAAATTCAAATTGGTCAGAGTGGGAATGTTTATATTTAAACCATGGATTTAAATGCGAATTGGGTTAAAATGAAGTTATAACCTAAATGGAAATTCGAAGCAATTTTGAATTGGAAGCAAAATCGAGATATTAAGGCGAAATGATTTTGAATTGAAATTGTATATTTTGAGTAAATATGATGATTTCGAAATGAATTTGATTTTGAAATGAATACGATATTTTAATATCAAGTATAAATTGTTTTCGAAATGTAAAAGAACCAACCGGTGTGTAAAACGACGTTTGTTTGTTAAAGAGACCGGGGCCTCTTATTGGCATACTCTCTGTCAATATTGGAACTACTTTAACAACTGTGTACGCGGAGGAGACACCTGAACGAAGCGGTTGGATTTGACGTTGTTTACTGGATTTGAAGAAAGAGAATGATGATAGATAGACCCCGACACTTGTGCCAATTTGAAATGACTAAACCAGGACGGCTTGACAGGGCCAAGCGGGCTAGCTGCCCCTACCGGACATCTGTTCTTCGATTTTCTTAGACTTGGTCCATATTATTACCCTTGTTGCTGGTTTTGATTGATGCACCTTGATTTGGGATAACCACCCTTTAACTCGATATGGGATGGATGGACGCGGTGGGCGGTCGTAGCTACGATACGTTACCACCAGCCCTACGACCCGAACTGGTAGTATCCTACCTTGGGCATTGCCTCACGTGCCTTGTCATACTTTTATCCCTATACGATACCACTACGATTTTGGTTTATTGTTGTCGTATCACGGCGCATTTTTTCCCCGACGTGCTACTAGGGCGTTATATGCAAAGTGTACAACAATGCTTAAAAACGCATTAAGGGGGATTAATGTAAAGCCATAACACTAAGAAAAATATTTAGTTTACTGATTAGACATTATATATATAGCGTATTCTACTATATATAATATTTTGACGGATCCTTAAGAGATGGAAAATCCCATAACATTTCTTTTGCACGTACGTTATACACTGGATAGGAGATGTGAAATCCCGTAAACATCTCTGGCGCTATTACACTCATGTTTTATGTGATATCGATTTGACTCACATAAGGATATTTTAGTCCTGACTCGAGTGTTTTGTCTTTTCATTACGCTCGAGTCAGCCCCAAGTATTTCAGCGCATCGAAGATCATTTTCTGGAGGATGAAGACGAAGATTTTGGTATATTATTACTATTATTATTGCATGCATCATGTTGTTCTACTGCATTATTTATTTATCCCTGTTGTATATATAACTTTGATAAATATTGTATAAATTATAATCAAATGTATAATATAAACAGATTCATGAACTGTTTATTTGATTATTATATTTTGTCATTCCGCTGCGAGATTAAGTGTTTGTTTTCTTCTTCTTTTCTTAATTTTCTTAATTAACCCCAATGATTATCTATGTTCCGGATTGTTGAAGTTGGACATGTGTGGATTATTGACGATTTAAACCTTCCGAAATGTGGGTCATCACAGGACTACTAGGGACACCAAAGGGTTACGTATTGATAGTTATTGGATAACTATGGAATGACTCACTCGATACTTTTCTGTTGGTTATTATGATAAGGTCAAGTAGAGAATATCGATGTGACTAATTTACACAATACTCTCAACTTGAGAATACTATTCATCTTCAATGTGGAAGCTCCTCTTTGATTATAGTTAAATCGTGGCACGGCGTCCATCGAACGAATATAGTTGGATCGAGTGGAAGCAATAGAAGTGAAAAACTATTCAAGAGAGGATTCGTCTCCTCAGTTATATGAGTAGTATCACGGTCAACTGAAGTCAACTCAAAGTAAAAGTCTTTGGCCAGAGCATTTCAGTTAGTAATAATTGTTATTATTGAACTAAGGACTTTGTGTTTGGACTATAAAGTAGAATGTGGATGATATTGGAATTTTGACCACTACCAAATTCCATAAATCCAAAGTGATATAGTTTTGACGAAGAGAATTGGTGTAAATAATTATCACTATTAGGTACCGCTTATAATAAGTACAATTGGATTTTACCTAAAAGACGTGTAAGCGATAAATTTGGCCAAAATGTCACACCACCTGCTAAGTGACGTATGAACGTTAATATTCGAATAGTTCGATATTAATCGCTGACTGAATTTACACCTTTGAGTCGCGCAACCATAGTGATGAATGCTTCGAAAACCACACGATTTAATTAATTTATAACCATTATAAATTAATAAAATTAATTAATATTTATGAAATATTAATTATTAAATTTTTATTTATTTATTTGATTTGTTTGAATCCATTAGTATTTAATAAAGTACGTACATAAAAGATATGTATGTACGTATCGATATATGATATTGATAAAATATTTAAATCGGATTTAAATAGATTAATTACTAAATGGGTTTGGGAATATTTTAAGGCCCATATAGCCTTATTCACAGAAGGCCATAACAAAAGGCTTGAAATCCATTGGTTGGATCTAGAAAATGAAGGGAGGAGGTTAAGGAAGGATCCCTCTTTAAATATGTTATCTTCCATTCACTGGCCTCTCTTAATCACTCTCCTTCTAAACCCTAGCCTCCATCTTCATTTTTCTACCTTCTTGGTCGGAATTTCTAAGCTTCTAAGCCATAAAAATTCCCAAAACAAAATCAAAACAAATCAAATAAAATAAATTCAAAAGTGGTGCTTCAGATTGTTGCAATTTATGGAGGTGATTCAATCGGATCTAGAAGCATTTATCATTCAAGCTACGAATCATAGGCAACATCAAACAAAGTAAATTCTATTAGTTATTTATTTATTCCATTATATTATAGATCTAGTAGTTAATTCATTTTGAAAATTTTATATATGCATTTGTTGTCCCTTAAAAGCATACAATTATAGATCTTAAAGTAGTATAACTTGTTATCATTAAAATTGGTTTTCATTTGAAATTGATAACTTCTATTCATGATTTTCTATGTTAATTTTTGATAGAATATAGATCTGGCAATTAACTTGTTATTCCAATTAACTTTATTTTATTTAATTGTTAATAATAGTTTACGTTGATTCCAATTTTGTTTTCTACTTTAAGATTCATACATATACATAAATGTGTATGTATATATATATACATGTATGTGTATGTTAAAATAATTTTGAAATATTTTATAAAGTTTTAAGAATTTTTTTATTAACATATACGTATAAATTATATTTAGACTTATTGATTAAGATTTGTTATCATATTGTTTTACTAAATTAGATTACTACATGTTTGGTAATAAATCTTAAGTTGATTATAATTGATTTGGTTGAGTTAATTTATTAATTTTAAAGGATTCATTAACAATACATATATAAATATTTTTAAATAAATATATATATATATATATATGTATACATGCATACACATACATATATGTACACTATATTTATGTATAAATAAACATGAACCAACATAATATTATCATTATAAAAAATATAATTTGGACAAATTTTTTTATAATAAATATCTATGTTTTATTCTACATTAAATTATTAAAATATACATATTGGTTACATTTGGATTTATTGATTAAGATCTATTTTCAAATTGATTTACTAAATCAGATCACTACATGTTTGGTAATAAATCTTGAATGGATAATAGTTGACTTGGCTGTATTACTTTATTATATTTGGAGGATTCATTAAACAATACATATATAAACATATATACACACACAGTTAGTTAATAATACATACATACTTTTGTTGCTGACTGTTTATATCCTTATATCATGATGCCAATTGATTATCATTTATATGCTGCATTAATTAAGTTTACCAAATGGTAAATTAAATCAATCATCTTTGTTATTCTTTATCTATTTCCCATATTTCCTTTATGTGTTTAACTATCCATTTATTTCTAGTTATATGTCTAACATTGTCATCAATTAATAACACCTATCATATGTTGCTCTTACAGAATTTACACTATAATATATATATATATATACTATATTATTATTAGTGAGTTGAATTTCAAGCTCACACAGGCCCCTTTAAAATTTGGCAACTGAACAGTCGCATTTTTAATTTCTTTATATTCCAAACTTTAAAATGTGATAACTTTTTCTACATTGATTGAATTTAAGAATCGTTTTCACTATTAAATCTCAAATTTAATTTGCTTTCCAATGATATCCATTGTTGATAGCTAAACATAAATTTTTTAAAATCATAATTTTATATAGCAGCTTTAATTGCACAATTATTTTGTGTCACCGCCGTGTACCGCGTTTCTGTAACGGCATTATTATGATGATCATAAACATTACATAGTAGTTTTACCTAGATTATTATAATGTATTTATTATCTTTTAACATATTTGAAGGGAATATTTTTTTTTTGAATTATACAATTATGGTTGCCTTTGAATATTGTAACTACATTATGTAATAAAGTAATAATCTTGATTGTGTTTGATAGTATTCAAACTTAGTGCAGTTATAATTTAACCCCATCAAAAAATGGTGTAATAATTTATAGGCATTTTTGAATTAATTTAACTACGTTAGCATTTTTTTATTGCATTTACTATTGATGATTTTGACTATATTTGATAATTTTATTCAATTTTAAAATAGTTATAAATTAATAAAATTAAGAAAATGCAATTATAATTTACTAGCAAGTTTTGGGTAAATTTAACTATATTTGAAGATTTTTAACCACATTTATGTGATGAAGTAATAAATTTGGCTACATTTCAGGAATTTATTCAATCTTAATACAATTAAAATTTAACTACATTAATAAAATGCAGTTATAATTTAATGACAATTTTGAATTATGCATGGTAGAAATTGAATATTTCAGCTATATTTATGTGATGCAGTAATAATTTTGGTTGTACACGTTGATTTATTCGAGCTTACTGAAGTTAAAATTTAAATGCATTAAGCAAAAGCGGTTATTGTTTTGCAGTATTTTTGGAATTAAGCAATTATTGTTTTTGAATATTTTAACTGCATTTGTGTGATGCAATACTAATTTAGCTGTAGTAATAATTTTGTTTGATGTTAACGATAGTTATTTAACCGCATTATGAAAATATAATTGAAAAATGAATTTTGATTTTTGATAGCTTGAGATGATTAAATAATGACTTCATATAATTAATGCTTGATTCAACCGTGCAGCTCAGCGTTTAATACATTGCTTCCAGGTTTGATGACATAATTTGGCTAAGTTTACTCAATTTCGTTTACAATTACGATAATCAATAATACAATAAGCATATAAGCTGTTGTATTCGGGCTTAAGGTAGATGCACAGTTTAAGTGCTGGGTCAAAACATGTGTTGTAGTGAGAATAATGTTGATAACCACCTAAAAGAGTTTATTTGCAATTTTTTGCAGTAAATTCTAAAATCACTTGCACCACCACCATCGGAAAACTTCTAGAAAACAATTGATGAATGTATCTTTGTATAGATGATTATGTAGTCATGGTTTGATTATTAGATATAGTTAATAGGTCAGACGAGCAGTGAGAGAATTTAGTAATAATACTGCATCAATGACACTTTTGCCTTTTTTGGCTGCAGGTACAAATACCTTCAATGGTTAAAATAATTGACTGATGTAATGCATCTATTAAGGCCAAGAAAACATCACCTATTTGCGCTCAAGCCAATATCATACACGCGTTGCTAGCAGTTATTTCTGAGGCTAAAAAATGAATGGACTTCTCACAATTGTTCTCTTCTGTATGTTTTGGATATTTTCAAATATTGGTTACTGCGACCAGCTGTATGCCGTGTTTTGTACCCTGCATCGACATAGATCAGATTCGGTGAACAATAGTAATTTATATTGGAACCCATGTTATTTTCTTATTGCATCATCATTTCTATTTCAATTGGATCTTCTGTTTTACTACTTTTCCCCTGTACTACATCTGTTGCTTTTTTCTTTTGCTCCCTTTTTTCAGCTGTTGACAAATACTTTTCCTGACTGTTTACAAATTTCATCCTATTACTATATTTCTCCCCATTGCAAAAAACTTTTGTTACCCTTATTTAATTGAATCGAACTGCACTGTGTCTTTGTGTCTGCAGTTCACAGTGAATACTTCAACTATATCTATGCACATTGAAGCAGCTGTGTAATTGCAAAAGCAACAACATTGGCGTTATATGCCACAGTGAATATATCTATGCATTAGCGGATAAATTTTTAACACAGTATCCTCTAAATAGTCTGTGAACTTTAACATATTCATTGTAATTGTTTTGTTCGATTTTAATTGTGATTATCATAACCAAATATATCTATGTATTCTTTATCCTACCAAATTGTTATTCATGATGTAACACTATCGTTCAATAATGTTTTTTCATTACCACTGTATTAAATTTCTTATACATTGGGATATGACCTATGCAATAACAATATTTTTTCAACATCCGTGTGCGAAGCACGGGTTCGCACTAGTATATATATGTGTGTGGGTGTGTGTGTGTGTGTGTGTGTTTATACTCAAATTCATGCCAATATATATATATATATATATATATATATATATATATTTGTTTATACTCACATTCATGCCATATATATATGTTGCTAATTAATGACATTCATATAATTAATCAATTTAATTAAAGAGAGATAAATGAAAGGTTTCTCTCTCCATATAAATAATTTACCCTTCATTAATTAAATAAGTTAAGAGAAGGAAATGAAAAGTTTCATTCTCTAAATAAATTTATGCCCCCTCATTAATTCAATAACTTAAGAGATAGGAAATGAAAAGTTTCCTTCTCTAAATAAATTTAATAAGTTACCTTACACACAAATATGTACATAAGGGTATATTTGATATACTCTAATTTACATACATATTAAATTAAATTTTAAACTTTATTTCTAAAACTAAATAAAATAAAGATTTTATTTAAAAGAAAACTTAGAAATTTCTAAGTATGTTTAGACTTCATTGGCCCATTAAAGATCCAAAATGGCTAAATTTTTTGAAATTCACACATTTCTTCCACTACGGGCTGGCTTAGTTCCTTCAATGGTATCGAAGCCCAATAGCCTATGCGGTCTAAATTAGTCATGTTAGGGCTAACTAGTTAAGCTTGCACACTTATTACGATGTCTAGAAAGGCGATGTGTAGGATTGGAATTAGGTAATCAAATACCCTGTCCTACTTGGTTACCTACCTGGCCTGAAAAGTGAAGTAAGCCCAAAAGTTGCCCCTTATAGAAAAGGTTCAATTTGAATTGGGCCTTCGGCTAATTTCCAAAATAGTTTTGAAAATTAAGAGAAGATTTTAAATTTAAAAGATAAATTTAAAAATAAAAACATGTTTATTATAAAAGGTTATAATATAACATAAGTTTTCAAAATGTTTGAAAATGTAATGAAAAGTTCAAAATGTTTGATACTATTTAAATATTAATTTCGGAATACAAAATTTATTAATAAGATTAATAAAATAAATTAATTAATGAGTTAATTAATTAATTAAAACTTATATGCATGTATTTTATATGTTGATATTGTTATGTTATTTTAAAGTTTTAAGATAACATAAATATACATGTATGTATATAAGATAAACTTTTGAAATTAATATAATATAATTAAATAAATTAATTAAACGTTAATTAATAAAATAAAAGTACACACATATAAGATATATGTGTTATACTATAAAGGTTATAATATACACTATGAAGGTTATAGTAGATATGTCCAATATAAAAGTTGTATTGGAATACTAATATAAAATTAATTAAAGACCTAATTAATTAAAATTAATGAAAGAGTTAATTAAATAAGATTAATTAAATAAGGTTTAATTAATAAAATATTATACATAAGACTATCATATAAGTAATATGAAATGTAAAAGTTATATAACAATAAAACTTATATGACATGAATGTATAAACTAAAGGTGGAATATTAAAGAAACCCAAATAGTCATGAGGAATAAATACATATGTAAATGTACGTATACCTTGATTTCTGATGTGTTTGACACTAGATTCATGAGGGTATTTTATAAGAAATACATTATTTCATAAGTCGATATCACTCAATATAATATATTAAAGATTATGAATCTTTAGTATAGTGTTGTCCTCTACCATATATATTAATAAATTACTCGCATACTCCTTTGTTGTTGAGCAAACTCAAGCTAGGGATGTTATGTGTAGTATTATTAATATATTGAATAGACGAGGTAAGATAAATATATGTATTTGTTGAGCAAACTCAAGGTACTATACTTAGGCCGTCACGATATGGTAGGTATAAGTGAATAATCTCTTTCGATTTGTCGAGCAAACTCAAGGTCGAAATGAGTTTAGGACCCTGAAACATGGGTTAGGAGTTGTATGTGATACAACCGATAAGGAGTTATCCATCGTTTGTGGGGCTATGATTTGTTGAGAAAACTCAAGGTCAGAATACCAAGATAGACGAGTCGTAACATCCATTATTAAAGTCAAAAGACGTCTATGTTTCATCTTAGGGTTTGGAGAAACATAAATGACTAGTGCGAGCCTTATTAGAAAAATGAAATGGTAACATTTAACCTTTCTAATATTGTAAGAACATATGCTAAATAATGTTATAATTATCTACAATGATAAATTTGTGCATTTAATATGATTGATAAAATTTTTATAAATTAACATATACAAACAAACTAAATTGGAAGTTGACAAATGGAAATATAATACCCACCATTAAATGCCTATTGCATGTAAATGTTTTCTATACCGATGCAAGTGTCTAATTTTTTCAACTACTTATTACATTCGTAAAATGGTCACTTACGTGCTTATTTGGTTGAGACCGTGTATTGCACTCTATGAGTTTCGAACTCTAAAAGCAATACAAGACTATGGATATTTGATCTATATACTATCATTTATAAATGTTATATGGTGAACGGTCATAGTTCGTAATGTACGATACTTCAATGAATACAGTTCACTGGAAATAAGCCAATAAATAGTATTTTGAGATCATGTATTCAACTTGATTGATTACAAAAGGGATGATATTGTGTTAATATAACACAAGACAAAAAACTACAAGATAGATCTAAGAACTCGATCGCTGAAATGTCATTTTGATCGGTTTACGTAAAGTGCAACATATTTATGTCCTTAAATGGTAAGGATAATCGAATGCGCTTTTGTAAAGAGTTTGTTATGATATTGTAGTAAGGTTTTCTTTTGAATGGTCTGACCATTTGAAAGGAAAACGAATGTATAAGAATATATGTAGTTTAAGGTACAGTTGGGATGAAAAGAATGAATAATCACTTATGCTTCATAGAGAAACATTGGAAATGGGAATTGTAATAATAATTGATACTTAATATTGGAATAAGAAATATGATTTCTATTATGAAATCTATTTTCATATAGAAAATTGTTTTCTATGAGATTTATTTCTTTGAGCTCAAGATATTTGATCAACGAACTCTCCACTGTAAATAGTTAAAGTGTATGAAATAAAAAAATTGTATTTAGTGAATGATGGACCTTCGAATTTAGTACACTATTATAGTAATGGTGGAAATAGTGGGAGCATGCCATATAGCACTTATTAATTGCATCAGAGTACGAAAATTGTTTTCGTGAAACTTACCATACATTATTTATGAAATAGTGATTATTCTTCGGTATCGACTAAAAAAAATAGACATAGCTATATTTCAATATGAATATTATGAATATTCTTTCTAAAATAAAACTATAATGTGGTAAAAAAAACATTTTAACAAAAGTGATGCATTGGAAAGTACAAAAGTATCTAATATTATTTACAGTTGTTGTAACGACCTGACATTTCGAACCATTCAAATTGACAATCATCCACTCATGACAGACTTGAATTGCTCAAAACAACAAATTGTTAATTTATATTTGGCAAACTTAGCATATACAGTAAATAAATCAATCACAGAATCACAGACACAGAGTAATACAACAATAAGCAGCGGAATAGATAAATAGTAGTTCATGAAGCTACTATATAAACAACAGAGTTTGAAACAAAATACAACAGAAAATCTCAAATACAAAGTAGTCTCAAATACAAAAGAAACATACAAGTTTGAACATAAACAACTGAGATAACTGCAAAGTTGAATATATAATAGACAGATCTTCAAGCAAAGCTCCAAACTCTAAAGGTGAGTCAAATGCTGTGACACTAGGTCTGACCCGAGCATAAAGCAAAACACAAAACACTCGAGTCAGGATTAACATTCTAATACCAGTAAATTCAACTCAAGTGAAATGTCAACTGAAATAAAGAATAACTTAAAGGATGTCTGGGATTCCCATCCTTTAAGGATCCGTTAAACTATCTAAATACATAATACAATATGCTACATATATAATGTCTATAGTAAAGTAAACTATTAAAATAGCATTAAGGAATTACCCATATCCCCCTTAACATGTTTTATATATTCCCGCTATACTGATACTGTAAGCCCCACCAAACTGAAATGACCCTCCTATTTCTACTCTAATTTCATAAGGAATTTTTTTTTTTTTAAGGTAAAGAGGATATATAAATATAGATAGATACATCATCCACTTCAATTATAATTCTCAGGGTCACTTTCTTTTTCCAATAAATCAAATATATCCAGGATCACAAAAAAAAAATCAACCAATATAAATATATCAGTACATTCACAAAAATAAGCACATACATGTGAGGATGCATATGCCTCTCTTGTTTGAATCAGAGTTCTGGAAAAAACAAGAGGATATTGGATTGCTAATTTTTTTTTTGACTAAACAATCCACAGGATACTCAGGGAGCACTCCATTGGTACGGTACAAAACAAACTCGTAGAGGGCGCGATAAGGCATGTGACAAGGCACGCAAGACAATGCCCAAGGTAGTATACTACCGTTTAGCGGATCCGGACTGGTGGTAATGCATAGCAGCTACTACCGCCCACCTCGAGAAACACTCCCAAATCAAAGGTGCGCCCAAACAAATCACAAAGTAGTAGAATGGTATCGAAGAAATGCGTCCGATCGGAGGAGCGACCTCACTTGGCCCGACATGGCTCCTGTTTTAGCCACATCAAGCTGACTCGCGGGAGTCGGGGCTGCGTTAATACGTCATACAGAATCGTCGCCAAACCATCCTACTTCGTTCTGGATTCTCCACCACGTACACGGTTGTTAAAGTGGTTTTCGGTATTGGCAGAGAGTATGACAATATCTGATCCCGGTCTCTTTAACAACCAAATGCTTATTTCACACCGTGGTCATTTTCATTTCAAATAGTTCATACTTCCTATCAAAATATCATATTCATTTCAAAATCATATCACTTCTAAAAATCATTATTCACTTTAAATCAAATTCATTTTCAAAATCATAACCACAAAATAGGTTAAGCCATCATATCCAAGTATTCGCATTTAAATCCATTAAATCTAAATTATAACAGTTCCAACTTAAACAGTTTTATTATTGAAAGTAGTTTATATACTGGAATAGCTATACATTAAAATAGTTTTATATTTAAAAATAGGTTATAGATTAAAATAGTTTATATATTAAAAAAAGTTTATATATATTAAAATAGTTTATATAGAAAATAGTTTCAAATTAGAATTATTTCTTCCAATTTCACAAATCAATTCAATCAAATTTAATTCCAAAATTCAATTTAAATCAACCTTAGTCCAACAATTTCAATTAAAAGTTCAATTCAAATTCTTATTAAAACCATTTAATTTATATCGATTTTCAATCCAGGTTGAACTATCAATTTAAACCACTTCAAATACAATAGGTTTCAAAGTTAAATATTCAAACATTACAATAACTCAATTTGATAAATTTGATTTATATTTAAAAATTCAACTTTAATTTTATTTAAATTTGAAAACATTCACTTAATCATTTTCATAATGTTTAAATAAAATCTCAAATTACAAATTTAAATCAATATTTAATTTGAAAAAAAATTTCTCTCCCATCGGGAGAGAAACTACCAGGCGATGCGTTTTCCAAACTCTTACGGATCTGTAAATCAAACACTACAGTATCCCTACGTCAAATTGCTACGGCGAAATCGTGGTTCAATGGAAAACTTAAGGCTGCTTCACTCTATTTCTGGTAGAACTGTTTTCAGATCAGCGATACCTGGAAAAGGTAACCTATATTCGACTTTTAGGATTTGTAATTAGAGGTCGATTATTAAGTATCCCTTTGCTTCTTGTAAATGGCAAAATCGTTTACTCAACATCAAATTATATGCCGAGTATATGAAGATGCACAACAACTACAAATTCTAGTGCCAGCAACTGTTTTAGTGTTTACAACTTGGTAATTAATGGTTGAATTGGGATCTGGAAATCAAATGTAAATTCAGTTAAAAATCCCTTTTGTGTTCTCAAATTGTTGGCGGAACTGTTCTGCTAATACCAAATCAATGGCAAATATGCAATCTAAGTTTTCAAGTATGAGTAATTTTCTAGACTAACACGGATACACTTAACTGGTGAAGACGAGTTATTACCAAATGGATATTTGGTGTTTTCAGTTTAATCTGGAATCTGAGAATCAAATTCAAAATAGTAAAGCATCCCTTTAAGTTCACTGGGAAACCGAGTTTGTTATTATCCTTCAGTTGCCAGTTTTAAGGCGATTCCATGATTCTATTTTCAAATATTATGCCATTGAGTTTCAAAACGAGATTTACAGTTTTAAGGCGACAGTTAGCATAACATGAACCGCATGCACTGCTGGAAAGGTCCTAGAACGTGAATGAGTCAGTTCGCATAACCAATCTAGAAGAACATGCATGATAAATGGGCCAATTGGAGGTTATTGTTTTGAAAATAAATGGGCCAAATATTTGGGCTATGCAAGAGTTTTTGCTCCAACGGAGAAGGAACATTATGGCAACTACAACCTGTGCGCGTAGCGTATGATATGCATTTCACGGGATGTACCCTGCATGTGTTTTATGATTGCTAGTCTTCTATCTGCATTTTAGATTTTTAGATGTATAGCTTTTAGTTTTAGTACTTGGGCTGGACTGGGTAGTTTAGGTGGATAAGGCGATTGTGATTGTCAGGGTAGTGTATTGGTGTTTGCAGCATTGTATTAATGCGAGTACTGTATATTTTTTTAGTTATTAATGAATGAACCCATTTTTCAAATAATAATAATAATATATATCTAATTTGAAATTATTCACTTAACCGCCTTTATAAAGTCAAGTTATTAAGTTATAAACATTATCTCTTTGAAAATCTTAAAATCAATAAGTTTCAAATCAACTCTTACTTAAATTAAATTACAAATCAATTCTTATTTAAATTCAATTATTAACCAATTTAAAGGTCAAGTCAACTTTAATTTATCTTTCCAACTTTTATTTATTAAAGTTATTGCAAAATCTATTTTTAAACAATAATATAAATCTTAAATAAATATTTTAAAACATATTATATATTAATTAAATTAAATTTTATTATATTAAATTTTATTTATATATATTTAAAAATAATAAAATTATAAGTAAAATCTTAAAATTTATATTTTCAAAACTAACTTATAAATTTAAAATTTTCAAATATATAATTTAAAAAATCTAAATTTTACACATATATAAAAATAAAAAGTATATATTATTTTTTAAAAATCAATATCTATTAAAATCCATATATTTCTTTTCAAAACCATGGAAATCATTTTCAAAAATAGACCAACCGTGTCCTTATATAATTCTCTATCCTTTAGTCAAGTGATACAGATATTTATCATTTCAGTCCGTAATTTAAATTTAACATTTACGGGTATATATCATTTCAACCTGCAATCCCAAAATTTCAAAATCAATGAAAATCGCTTGGGTTTATCATTTCAACCCATAACGATTTTCCGCTAATCTATAAGATCGTTCGGGTATGTATCATTTCAACCCATAGAGAATTCCTAACTAACAGGGAACTTGCAGTGTGAGAACAAATAAAACGATAATATAAAATGACATATATATGAATAGCAGGCATATATCGTCATTAACAATTTAAATATAATATATACAACCGGTTATGGTGTCATTTTTCAGTTAATATAGGTAAACAGTTGCAAATAACAACATATCATACATAACAATTAAATTTCTAACCAATTCAAGATTTAAAACTATATTTCAATCGTCATTTCAAGAGAAATAAATTTACTAAACATAAGAATGCTAATCATGAGTGATCGCTCAACTTTCGAGGCTAGAGAAAAAAAGACAAGCACACGGATAAGCGACAAATCAAGCAACTAACTACTGCGATCAATTCTGGACAGCGGCAAAACCAAAAGCAAAGCACGACGGACCTGAATCGATGAATTCAAAATCAAAACTAGCTTGATATAAATGAAAAATATATATTATATTATTATTATTTTTCTAAAAATCAATATTTAATTTACACACATATTAAAAATAAAATCTTCATAAATATTTATTAAACACATATTAACATAAAATACCTTCATATTATATTGAAAATCCATATTTATTAAAATACATATATTTTCCCTTCAAATTCTCAAATAAATATTTTATTATAATATATATACATTATGTTATAACAAAAATCCATTTTGAAAATATAAATTGTAAATAAAAATCTAAACATATATATTTAAAATCAAAGTATATATATATATATATTGCATTTTAAAACTAATAATAAAAATCAATACTTTAAACAAATAAAACAAAAACACATATTTAAAAATCTATAACACATATTTTTAAAATATCTATATATATTATATTTAAAATTTAAAACAATCAATATATACTAAAATAGACTAAAGAGAAGCTGCTCGATTGAGGTCATGCTCGGAAGCGGGGCTGCACGTGTAGGCGGAGGAGGGCTGATAGCTTTGGGTGGCGGACGGGTTTGCATGGGTTCAAGGCTGCCAAGAAAGATCTGGAGGCTGTCAGGGGTATGCCGAAGGGTTTTGTGGAGAGGCGGAGAAGGAGGGAGAATCGGTGGTGGATTTTTGGTTGTGGGCAGAGGCAGACGATGTGTGACGACCCGCACTCGACACCCTCTGAATCCGACAATAAACCACACATGTCCAAACCCGAGTGCACCGATTGCAGACAATCATGAGAAAGAAAAGAGAGGGTGAGAAGAAAGAGAGAAGAAAAAAGAAGAGAAGAGAAGAAAATGAGAGAAGCAGAACCAAAACAATACAGAATCTCACATTGCAGCGGAATAACATATAATATAGATCAATAATCTTTTCAAAGAGAAACTGTAATATACATAAATCAATATCAGAGTACACAATAAATAATCATCAGCTTGGACAGTTATAATAATCTGTCCTCACAAATGCTGATAATTTACAACAACAACAATCAATAGCAATGCAGCGGAATAATAAACAGATACGTGTATACGACATGAAGATCTCCAGCTCGTCTGCTGAAGCTCCAAAAGCACCAAACCTGAACCTGTAAATATACTCGGTCTGTCCCGAGCATGGAAAGTAGAGAACATCTGGATGAGTCTGGTAAACCAGCATGAGAAAACACACTCAACTGAATTTATAAAGTTATCAAAACTTTTATTTTATCAAAACAAAAGGGTATCTCTTAAGACAGAGTCGCAAATAAATACCGACAAGGTTTTTACCTTACGTAACCAAAACATCTCATATCAAATTCTCATTATATTATAATAGTGCCTATTGCACACAAATAATATTAAAATAGCTGAAATTGTTACATTATTAAATTCCAGCATACACCTTGTAATACAAGGCTTTCTACAATAGAAAATGGCAGGCACATATTGGATTTCCATACACATGACTAGGTAAAGTGACTACCTTTCCGAAAACTCGGTACACCTCTAGAGGGATGTACCTAAGGTCGAGATACTCGGCGCCTAAACCAACACAAGTCCGACCTACCCATACCTGGATAGTACCGAATATGTCATCACTCCGGTCGTTACCGACCTAAAATCTATGGCCACAAGCATACACAACAGTAATCAGATACACGACCTAATAGCGTGTAAAGATATATCTAGAAGAGTGATGACATCCCCTAATGGGAGCGACCCATTTTAGCCTTGCTGCTTCTATCCCTGTTTCAGTCATTTTTCGGGGAGTGAGGCCAAAGAGGTATCGATTACCTTTCACATATCACATATTACATCACATATCACATCATCTTTGAATGCCACATTGCCATTTCAGTTGACTACTAATTGCCTTCCACAAAAATACAACCCTTGAGCTCGTACGTCTTAAGGAGGGTTTTAAACTAAGAAAAGTTGCCTTCTCCGCCACCATTGATGTACGTTTGTAAAAACCAATGTACGTAATCTTAGAAATGCAATGTCAGACACTCGTCCATACAAGTTGTCCAGGAACATGACAAACCGAAGATACTTTCCTACCACATCCTGTCGGGAAATCCCTCGGATTAGTAGCGAATAGTCCTTGCATTGGATATTTCATAATGAAGAGACAACTGCTACTATATGTATATTGGGATTTTAACCCCAAACGATCAACAAGCAGTCCTTCACTATGAAAATCCTAAATATCAATATCATCGACCAACCTACACAATCGTCGTATAAATGTTGGTCTGAAGTGGTTTTTAGATAAATCTGATCCCGGTCTCTTTGCACCAACAACGCAAAACCGTTTCTCAACTTCACATAGAAACTAAGTCTCATAGACTTATCACGTCTCCAACTTTCAACTTGCTATCCTTCGGCCAAGAAGGAAGCTCGATAGATTGGAGTAATCACTCCACACTACACGAATCAACATTCTCAACACAAACGATAATCAAGCCTACACAGTCAGTTACTACTAAGTGTACGACTAATTAGTTTCCACATCAAGTTGAGGAACTAAAATGGTCAATTTTGATAGTCGGTTATTTAACTATCAAAGCAACAAACAAAATCTAGCACTTAAGAAATCACTAGGCTTGATATCATTAATCGTTTATAATTCAAAATACTTCCCAATTATTCACTTCAAAATATCTTTAAAAAGATAATATTCAAAACCATTTCCCTTATTGGATATTTGGAAAACATTTCTATATACTTATTTTAATAATAATTAAATTTACAAATCATCTTATTTTCAAACCATTTAAATTCCATTTTATAATATCACATTCCAAAACATCCATTTTATTTAAAGGATTATTCACTGTCCAAAATCGTGAATAATTCTCTTACCAAATTCATTCTTCTACACATTTTATTTAAAGGATTATTCACTGTCGAAAATCATGAATATAACTCCTTTATCGAATTCATTACTTATACACATTTTATTTAAAGGATTATTCATTGTCCAAAATTGTGAATATAACTCCTTTATCGAATTCATTACCTCTACACATTTTATTTAAAGGATTATTCACTATCCAAAATCGTGAATATAATTCCTTTAATAAACTTATATATTTAACTTATCAAATTAAATTGATTTCACATTTATAAAACAATGTTTATAAATTCCATATATATTTTATAAACTTCCATATACAAAATTTCCTTTTTTGATAAATTTCCATTTCTATCTCATTTATAAGTCAAAATCCAATTATAAGTTAGTTACATCTAAATCTATTATTACAAATTCATTCTTTTTATAAATTTATAATTCTTATTTACTTATAAGATTCTACTATAACTCCATTTTAACACTTACAAAATTCGTTTATAATGCCATTACTTTTTCTTTATAAAATATCAATTTTATAAATCTCATATATATATATGTTCGTCGACGGAAATTCTATCGGTTTAAAAAATCATCGAATGAATTTAAATTAAAATTTACCGCAAGCGCACGGCATACACTTTGTAGTACGTGGCGAATACGGGTCGATCCGCAGGGAATTGATGAGATTTTAAAATTTCCTATTCAATCAAATTAGACCAAAGTGAAATGAAGTTGTTAACTACTAAAGCTAGAATTAAAACGTGATTTTAAAAAAACTATTAAACTAGAGAACAAATTAGAGGCAAATCCACTCTAATATTTTTGTAAATCAACAAACATTGAATTTATGATCTCTAACTTTGATATTAAGTGAAATAAGTGTTGCATTTATCATAAGTATGGTTTGTTTATGTTATTAATTAACATAACTCAAACCATCAAACTATAATACAACAATTATACCACTTATAATTCTCATGAAAATGAATCCAAAGCAAAAGTTATTTTAAGTATGATCTATTTACTATTGTAACTAGTAATATAGATCATCAAATTTCATTTTTACTTTCATTTCAAAATCAAAAATGGATTAGCAAATGATGATGCAACTTGTGTTTATGTTGAATAAGAATAGCTCATTTGCATAAGCAATATAAACTATCAAACCCATTTGTATAAACTTGCATCAAAACTCACTTCATGAAACATAAACCAAATGAGATCATAAATCATAAAATGTTGAAATTACATAATATTTGAGAGCTTCATTACCCCCTAAATTGAAGGGTTTAGCTACTCATTTGTGGCATTGAAGCAACACTTGTAAATTTCAACATGAAAGATCAAAGAAATGAAAACTAAGCAAAGGAAGAAAGAGAGATTAACTAGTAACTAATTGCATAAAAATTAAAGCTACACTACTTGCATAAATGTAAATCTAAGCTATGAACATTAAAGGAAAAGAGAGCATAGAAATAAACATTAACAATAAAACAAAGAAAAGCATGTAGAAAAGAGAGAAGAAAGAGGCTTGGAAGCCATTTTTATTTCATAGAACATTGAGCTTACAATTTGATTTCTTAATTTCCTAAGTAAAATGAAAGAGTAGATGATAGTTTCATGTACATAAGAGGACTATATATACATGCATAAAACCCTAATTCTATTTTTAGGGGGCTTCCTAAAATGCCCTTTAGGAAGTGTGGCCACCAAGTAACCATTAGCCACTAATTAATCCATCATTTGTTGTGCATGAAGCTTTAACCTCCACTTAGTTGTCTATTAGCTCATAACTGTACATTTAGGTAAGTGGGTGGGGTCCTCCATGATCTTGAACTTGAATTATTTCCTCTTCATTCCTTTGTATTTCATTTGTGCATGCATGTATCTTCATATAAGCCTCTTCCATATGCATCCAAATATCCTATAAAAATAATAAAAATTGTCCAAGTAAAAATTCTCAAATGACACATGCACAAAAATGACCGTTTTGCCCCTGAATGAAGGTGAATATACGATGATTTGAAATTAATTGAATTTTGGTTTTAAACATGTAAAAATGCCCAAATATGATGTTTATTGAAATAAAAAGAGACAAAATATGGATGTATATATATGCACATTTACGTGCACATCAATATAACCCATTTATAATAAGTTCAAAATCCCAGTTTAACTTATTTTAAAAATTTATAAATCTTATAAATAAACCATTTATAATAAATTCAAAATTCTCATTTTAACTTATTTTAATAAAAACAGTTAATTTCATATTTCTAAAATCATATTCTGATTATATTTCACAAAACCATAATTTTTACGACGTAAAAATTATAACTTTTATGTATTTAAAATAAATCTATTTATTTAACAATTCAAAAATTATATATTTTCAAAATCACTTTGAAATCCTTATTAAATTGAAATCATCAATTTAATATTTTTTTAAATTTCCAAAATAAGGCCCAATGTTGCAAAAGCACTAAATAAGAGAATTCACACCAATCATATCAATTATAGCATCCAAACATCATATATCACATGATAACGGCATATATAACAATATCTGTATATAAAATCAACAACGGTGAGGAATCCAGTTGGATCTCTCCAACCTGTAACCTGCAACAAATATACATATTAGAAACTATGTACAATGTCCGCTTCGAGGCAGATGCATGTATAAAGGGTCATCCGCTCATACACGGGAACATATAGGGTCTCATCCGCTAAAATACGTGGGAATATATCCAAACCAATCAATATATATATAATATCATATATCAGCCAAACAATCATCAATCATCATAAATAAAATTTATTCTTACTTATATAAAAATATAAGTGAGACAGAGAGAATGAGTTGTACTCACTTTGGTTGTAGTCGTTGCGATAGCGATTTATTCCGATTAAAATTAAACAAGCGTTTAATTTTAACCAAAATTTTCACTAGCTCAAATAAATCCAAATCCAGCTCTAAAATGTAGTGCTCGTTAATACGAACCCAATGCAGCTAGTTTCGTGCGAAACGGACCTCGTATGAAATAGATATGAATTTTTAAAGATTACACGATTTATATATAATTAATTACAACTTTTATTTTTTAATTTTTAACCTAGATTTGATTTCTACCATTGATTTCAAATGGATAGATCCAGGCTGCTGTTTTCCTTTCCCCTCTTCTTCTTCCCCCTTTGTTCGCAACCGAACCCATAGCCGTCGTTCCTCCCATCGTTGCCGCGATCACCACACTCATCGATAAGATGATCAGACCCCACCACGTCGTGCGTCATCCTCCGCCGCACCCACGGCCAAAGACCGATCAAACTCTAGCCCTCCTTGAGTCGTAGCATCCCTTTGATCGCATGGCAAACACGAGGCGATTTCGCCTCGATCATCGCATGAAATCCCATCACCACGGATGGATTTATAGATATTGTCGCGCTCTTCAATGTTGTAGTTGAAGGATTTTGGTAATTGTCAATGGATCGAGAGAAAATTGAGGGAGAAGGCCATGAAATTCTAGCCGTGGAAATGGAGATGGTGGCTAGGGTTTAAGGTTGGCTAGGGTTTGCAAATAGAAAAAGTTAGGTCCTTATATAGAAAATTTCGTAACACTATTCATCCGAAATTTTTTCGAACTCCTATCGAAGCGTGCCGCCTGGCGTTTATAATGTTTTATCCCTATTCCGAACACAATGGAATATATATCAGAGGCCAATTCCATTGTATTTGGAAGATAGGTTTTCAAATCGAATTATTTTAATTAAAATTTACTTAAATAAATTTCTAGGCGTTTTAGCTTCATACGACCAAACCGTATGCCCAATTGACACGAAATTTGAAATCCTATAATGATTCACTATTACGGATCCAATGAAACTGGTTTCATCAAAATCCAAGACTGTTTAAAAAATGACTATTTTTACACGTTAATTAAGTATTAAAATATCCAATTTCTAGAAATTAACTTTTAATTTAATTTTAAAAGTTCACTAATTATATTCTAACTCAATTAGAATTTAAAACAACTTTATAAATCATTTTTATTCACATTAAATTCAAAATTTCAATTATTTCTGAAATTTCAAATATTAAATTAACAATTTAATTATCCAAATAAATCACTATATTCGAAATATAATTTATTTAACTTGTAAAATTAATTTTTCAATATTTAAATTCAATTAAATATTCTAAATTTAAACGACCAAAAATCTGGGTCGTTACACGATGTTGTAGAGGCGTTGGGAGGTTGTAGGCAGTGTGAGAGGGAGAGGTGGTTGTGGGCACGATTGGACATGGGTCCGGGTCGATGGGTTTAAGGCGATGGTCAGAGGGGTGACTTGGATTCGAGGAGGCAGGTACAAGGCTGCGACTATGGGTGTGCGCGGAGGACATGGGCAGGCTGGAGCAGTGGCCGGGAAGGCCGGAGGAGGGCTGAGGTGAGCATGGCTGGTCTGGTGGGAGAATGTCCAAAGGAACAAGGCAGTTGCGGCAAGGGCTTTGATGTGGTTGCTCGGTTTTGCTCGGGAAGATGAAGTGGTGGGCTGACTTTGGGTGTCTGAAGTGGTGCGTGATGGGGTGGGAGACGAGGCCGTGATGGAAGTTGGTTCGGTAATAGGTTGAAGCTCACGTGCATGGGTTTTAGGTGTAGTGGAGTGCGGCTATGGATGTTATCTGGGCGGATGAGGAGGAAGGGACGAGCGGAGGCTTGCTTGGTCGTGGAAGGGTGGCGGTGAAATGTTGCGAGAGTGGGAAAAATGACAATAGCACGAGCAGTTTACAGACTTCTCAAAATATATATGCATAGTTGAATTGTATATTATTATTATTTTTTCTCTTTTAAAGAAGCCATAACAAAATGGAAAGAGAAAGATGGAGTACCAACTGAAAAGGCAACCAACATATAATATTCAATTCAATGGAATACTGAAAGACAGAGTATTGAATTCTGAAAAATAATAATGGCTAGTGGCCATAGGTTTTGTCACGGGGATAGAGAATGGACACGGGAAACCAAAAGGTAAAAAAAATCAGGATCGATACGGCTGACCGTTTCACAAGTTTCGCTACATACTGGACGCCGAATTATAGAAATGAATATACCATTGAGATCAGCATGACGAGACGAATAGAATGGTACATAATATTAGAGATATGATAAACCTATCAAAAGTCAATTTTCGCTGCCAAACTGGTGCTAATTTACCGAAAATAAGATAAACGGAGCTAGAGCAATCTAAATTTGGCGAAACGAAATATGACGCCTCACTCAGAAAATGATTTACAAATTGATTATATAAAAATATTCGGATTTAGAAAATGTTTTATTTTCATCAAAATAACTGATTTAAATTTAAATAAATTTACACAACAAAATAAACTTCCATATTCTCTGATGAAAATCTGACATTTGCTACCTTTAAATAGACGTACTCCAAATATAAAATTTTCATTGTTATATTTAATTGTTAAATTTTTAAGAAAAAATTCAGTTAATTACGTTATAAAAATTGTTAAAATTTATGGGTCGTTACACTCTCCCCCACTCAGAACTTTTCGTTCCCGAAAAGGAACGAGATAGGAGAATAGAGGCAATAGAAATGAAAGATAGATTTGAAATACATAATACCAGATACACAATTAATTCAACAACCATATAAAATTCATTTTTGGACATCCTATTACTTACATTTATAGTGTATACTATTCATACATATTCATATTACATTCAAACTTTTCCAGGTAAGTTTTATGAATGTTTTCGAATGTAATTGAGCACTATACAAATTTACCTTTTATTTACAACATTTCTATTAAACAAAATCTAGTTTGAACATTTTATTACTTAAGTTTCCTTTGTATAACCTTCAATTATATTTCACATTAACATTTTAACTTGACATATTTCAGGTAAGTTATATATATGTGTTTTAGAATGCAATTGAGTATTATACAAATTAATTTTATCCTAGTTCAACTATTTCAAGTTGTTTCAATTCCATTTCTTATTTTAGACACTCCAATTATTCAATTTTTTTGCTTTATTTCAATAATTGAAAACCATCAGTTTGAGAGTTAAATTCCCGGTTTCACTTCAAACTATTTTGAAATAAACACACACACACACAGATATATATATATATATATATATATATATATATATATATTATATGCATCAAACCATACTGAAGAAATCCAAATCAAATCTATTTTCCAAAACAAACATGTAGCAAAGCTACTAAGTGGTCTCCCCACTCTGAGACTCGAAAATGAATATCGATGATGCTACGGTCATCACCGAAATTATTTTCCAGCGACAAAAGAAGAGAGTACTGACTTATTTCTTTAAAATTCTTCGAAAACCATTTCCATTCGAAAATACTTTCAAATAATATATATTTTTTCAAAACTTTAAAAACCAAATTTAGAGAAGCACCGGGAATTTAATTCTCAAATCCTTAATTTAAATTCATTTCATTTGCAAATCAGATTTATAAACCATGTTTTAAAATTTCAATCTCCTTACAATATTCAACAATAGTTAATGCTTTAGAAATGTTATCAAAACAATAAATGATAATCTAGTATTATCATTTCTAACAACCAATTCATTTAACTATCTGTTGGGCGAATTCTCACCACCGATCCAAGCCCACACCGAGTCCACTCATCACTGGACCGAGACCACCGAACCAATCCTCACAACTCACCACCGGACCGAGATTACCGAACCAATCTTCACAACTCACCACCCGACCGAGATTACCGAACCAATCCTCACAACTCCGAGACCACCGAACCAATCCTCACAACTCACCACCGGACCGTGGCTACCGAACCAATCACAACTCCACTCATCACCGGACCGAGACCACCGAACCAATCCTCACAACTCACCACCGGACCGAGACCACCGAACCAATCCCAACTCCACTCACCACCGGACCAACCACTGCCGAACCAACAATGCCAGGCCAGATTACATCAACCCAGGCCCGCCAACAGCTATATACATCCAAGGCCCCTACTTCCAGCCTCACTCTATAAATAGAGGGGTGGGGGTACAACAATGGGGACAAGTTTTGAGAGCTCAAGCACGGATAGAACTTTCAAACAACTTTCATATACTTGTATCAAAGCTTTGTAATTGTAATCTGAACAAGAAAGGAGAAATAATATATAAAGTGGACGTAGGCACATTCTGGCTGAACCACTATAAATCTGTGTGTCTTTTACAGTTTAGTCTCTGCTTTTTACATATTTGCATAAATTACCCAGACCACTAAAAACAACATAAAATCAACTAAATCACACGACTTGGAGGTGTTTGCCCATTTTTTGTGCAAACATTTTTGGTGCTTTCACTGAGAATGAGAAGCTCGAAGCTTCAGCTTCTCCCACTTAACCTTCTTCCTAACAGCGTCGTTCATTGCTTGGAAAACATGCCTCCGAGGCAGAAAAAAGACGTTAACAAAGTAAAGAACATCGCAACTAGCAGTGTTCCAGATCCAGTGGTCACAGATCAAGTAAATCGTCCCATTCCAGCAGCAGTACCAAATGAAGGTCAGGCAAATTCGACAACCCCTACCACAGAACAGCCGGCAGCAATTACTAGGGCAGATCTAGACATGGTTGTGGCTGAAGTGACTAACCGCTTCACATCCCAGCAGGAAGCCCTGGTGGACCAACTCATGTCACGCTTAAGGGATGCTGAAGAGTCCAACCGCAACACTGAATCATGGGGTGAGTCCCAGTCTAGAGGATCTCCGAGACAACAAAGATCTTCCTTCTTCGAAGGAGCTAACGACAGAAGCGGCCATGGTAGGAGCCGAGACCAAGCTCAGCCCGAAGTTAGACCTGAGGAAACGCTTGGAACCGAACCCAACGGGGGAGGTACCGGGCGGAGGTCAACTGTAGCCGAGCCTGTCGTACTGCATAACCACGGAAACACCAGTGAATGGGGCCGAGCTAGAGTCCAGCCCGAAGTTGGACCCGAGGAAGTGCTTAGATCAGAACCCAGCAGGGGAAGATCAAGGCAAGGGCCAACTGTAGCTGACCCTAGCATGCTCCCAGAAGACCAAAGACGGCCACTGGAAAATATTAGGAATGATAGACGATGCCATCCCTACAGGTCATCTGGACGGAATCAATCCCACAGAGCAGAACCAAACTCATTTCTATCTGCTCCAAATTCTGATGAAAGGATGGCACGCTTGTTCAGAGAGTGCGTCTAATGGGATCAAAGAGACCGAGGAATATGTGCTAGGGTAACCAGCCCTTTCGCCCGCAATATCGAAATTGCCATCACCCCCCGAGAATTGAAAATGCCAATAATGGAACCTTACAAAGGAACCTCTGACCCCGTTGTACACTTACAGAGATACACACAGCATATGCTCATGACTGGAGCAACAGAAGGAGTGCTGTGCAAATGCTTTCCGCTATTCTTAGCAGATCTAGCTACCTCCTGGTTCTGCCATCTACCCCAAGGATCCATCAGCTCATGGGAGATGTTGAAAGAAAAGTTCATCAGCCAGTTCCGCATTCATGTGGAGCAGCCCAAGGATACTTATTCCTTATCCAGTATCAAACAGAAACCTGGAGAGAAAATGCAGCAATATCTAACCCGATTCAATGCCGCAGCGGCCGCAGTCCAAGATGCCGATGAGAAGCTTATCTTAATGGCCCTTTGTAGCGGTGTGCATCCGGATACTAAATTTGCTAGAAGATTGACCAAAGAAAAACCAGCTACTTTACCCGATTTCTTCCATGAAGCCGGGAAATATATGAGACTTGAAGATGCTGCCACTGAGAGGCAGACAAGGCAACAAAATAAGGCAGCTCACGGCAACACGCCTATTGTAGCAAAGGACGTTCGAAGAAATGATTCTAGAGACAACGCTGGGGGCAAGAAGGTAGAAAAGCGCCTATATCAGCCAGGACCGATATTTGACGCTTACACCCCGTTGAATGAAACGATCGAAAACATCTTCCTGGCCACTCAAGACGACGTTAGATACAAACGCCCCCCGCACAAGAAGGAATCAGATAACGCAATTAAGTATGGAAAATTCTGCCGCTTCCACGAATCCCATGGGCATGATACCAACGAATGCCATCATCTCCGGGACTTGATTGAAGAACACATCAGAAGAAGAAGACTAGAACGCTATGTAAAAGGCCAGGACATGACTCCAGTTCCTGCCAATGAGAACCCAAGGCTACCCTCCCCAGGAATAGGCAGAGGAAATCGCAACACCGGTAGCTCCAGTCAAGAGAAGATAGTGGTCCATACCATCTCGGGAGGGCCCCACATCGTCGACGGAAGCTGGGCAGAGATGGAAAGGTACGGAAAGTCACTTAGAAACAATGAAGAATGCGTCAATTCCATTATAGAAGAACGCCGCCCGAAGCAGATAGAGAATGATGACATCACATTCAGTAGGCGTGACCTGGAGGGAAGGCAGTACCCTCACACGGATCCCATGGTTATCTCTGCCCGGCTCGGCCCAGCCGAGGTCTTCCGAATTCTAGTAGACACTGGAAGCTCAGTAAATATCCTATTCAAGCATGCTTTTGACAAAATGAAGCTGTCATTAAAGGATGTTCTTCCCTGCAATAAAACACTACACGGTTTCACAGGAAATGCGAAGATGCCCCTCGGACGACTGGACCTCTTTGTTGAAATTGGAAGTCATCCCCGCTCCGTTGTGCGGAAACAGACATTTGTGCTGATAGAAAACCACTCGGCTTACAACGCCTTCTTAGGAAGGCCAGCCTTGTCTGACTTCCAAATTGTCCTGGCCCCATGGTGCTTGAAGATGAAATTTCCAACGGACAATGGAGTAGGGGAAGTAGAGGGAGACCAGGACATTGCTCGAGATTGCTATGTAACCGAACTTCGCAACAACCACAGGAAGGATAAAGGGAAGAGTGTAGAGATTGCCCTCTGCACAAAAAGTTTGGAAGCATAGCAACTAAAGAAAGCCCCTCCTCTTCGATATACCAGCGACCCTTTCAATGAATTAGACCCCAGGGACAAAGAGGAGGAGGCCACCGCCGAGCCTGCAGAGGCTATGGAATTTGTATCTGTAGACAGACATGACTCGAGTAGACTATTGAAAGTCGGGTCCCAACTAAAACCAGAGCTGAAGGAACAACTCATTGATTTTCTCCGCCACAACTTGGATGTATTTGCGTGGTCACACGCTGACATGACCGGAATCTCCCCTGACATAGCATGCCACGTACTAAACATTGATCCTACCAAGGCGCCAGTAAAACAGAAAAAGAGAAGTATGGGGGCAGAACGATCAGCAACCCTCGATGAAGAAGTAAAGAACCTACTTGCCAATGACTTCATACGAGAAGCCATCTACCCAGAGTGGATCGTCAACCCGGTGCTGGTAAAGAAGGCTAATGGGAAGTGGCGAACATGCATTGACTTCTCCAACTTAAATGACGCCTGCCCGAAGGATTGCTTCCCACTTCCCCGAATCGATCAGCTTGTAGACAGCACAGCCGGGCACAAACTCTTATCTTTTATGGACGCATACTCAGGATATAACCAAATTCCTATGCATGCTCCCGATCAAGACCACACTAGTTTCATCACTGACCGGGGATTGTACTGCTACAAGGTAATGCCTTTCGGACTTAAAAACGCAGGGGCCACCTATCAGCGCCTCGTCAACAAGATGTTTGCAGGGCTAATAGGACAAACTATGGAAGTTTATGTGGATGACATGCTGGTAAAGTCAAGGGGAGCCGACGATCACGTAAGCCACCTGGATGAAATGTTTCAAGTACTTCGCCAATATGGAATGAAGCTGAATCCCCTAAAGTGCTCCTTCGGAGTATCATCAGGAAAGTTTCTAGGATTCATCGTCCATGCCAGAGGAATTGAAGCAAACCCTGAACAAATCCGAGCTCTGAAAGATATCAGGATACCTTCTACCCGAAAGAAGATGCAAAGCCTAAATGGGAAGGTGGCCGCCCTGAGCAGATTCATCTCTAAAGCGACCGACAAATGCATCCCCTTCTTCGAAGCTCTAAAGAAAGAGAAAGGAAAATTCAAATGGACTGACTAACAGCTTTCCTTAACTTAATCGAACACCTCCAGAGACCACCAGTACTCTCAACTCCGAACAAAGGCGAAGAGCTATACCTATACCTCACTGTGTCATCTCATGCTCTAAGCGCCGCATTGGTGAGAGAAGACAAACGCACGCAGCGGCCAATATACTTTGTAAGCAAGAGGTTTACAGGGGCGGAAGCCAGATATCCGAAACTTGAGAAACTAGCGTACTGTTTACTAATCACATCACGGAAACTGCGTCACTATTTCCAGTCTCATTCCATCAGAGTTCTGACCGATCAACCGCTAAGGCAGGTACTCCATCGTCCTGACACTTCTGGGCGACTACTTAAATGGTGCATTGAACTAAGTCAATACGATATCACCTACCATCCTCGCACCGCCATCAAGGGACAAGCCATGGCCGATTTCATTGCCGAATTCACTACCAACGAAGGTAAGGAGCAATCGAAAATAGCAGAAGACATCAAGTGGAATCTCTTTGTGGATGGTGCGTCGAACGAACAAGGCTCGGGGGAAGGCGTGGTAATAATCACTCCCAAGGGGAATAAGCTACACTATGCTATAAGGTTGGAATTCGCTGCCACCAACAACGATGCAGAGTACGAAGCAGTGATAGCTGGATTAGAACTTGCCTTAGAAATCGGAGCCAATTCTTTGTGTCTTCATAGCGATTCCCAACTTATTGTAAATCAAATACTAGGAGAATTCCAGGCTCGAGAAGAACGACTCATGGCATATTTAAAGAAGACCAAGTTGCTTCTCGATCGATTGGATCACTATTTAATCAAACACATCCCTCGGGAAGAGAACCAAGAGGCCGACGAATTGGCAAAGCAAGCTAGCATAAGAGACAGTGCTATTTCCGGAGCAGTAGCCATCTCAAAGCAACTGACCCCAAGTTTTGAGCAAGTGAATCTGATAGCTGCAACCGAAGAAGCAACTTGGATGACCCCCATCCGAGACTACTTACAAAGCGGCACATTGCCCAACGGGCGTAACGAAGTCAAGAAAATCTTGAGGAAAGCTTCCCGCTACACAATACAAGAGGGCACCCTCTATCGGTGCGGCTTCTCTAACCCCTTATTAAGGCGTGTCGCCGGAAGGGAAGCCAAAGAAGTCTTATCCAACATCCATCAAGGAAGCTGCGGAGATCACACGGGAGGGCAGACTTTGGCAAAAAAGATACTCCGATATGGATATTTCTGGCCCACCTTAAGCAAGGACGGCTTAGATTTCGTCAGGAAATGTGATAGATGTTAGAAGTTTGCTAAGATTCCGCGGCTACCAACATCTGAGATTACTCAAATGACCAGCCCTTGGCCCTTTGCAGTATGGGGAATTGACTTGATTGGCGAACTGCCAATGGCCCGAGGCGGGGCCAAATATGCTATAGTGGCAGTCGACTATTTCACCAAATGGGTGGAAGCAGAACCCCTAAATAAAGTATCTTCAGCAAAATTTATTAACTTCTTGATCAAAAATGTTCTATGCAGGTACGGAATCCCACTTAAAATCATATCGGACAATGGACTTCAGTTTGACAGCAAGGAGTTTGCCAATTGGTGCCAAGAGCACGGAATTCACAAAAGCTTCTCATCCGTCGCTTATCCCCAGGAAAACGGACAAGTCGAAGCCGTCAACAAAATTCTCAAAACTCTAATAAAAAAGAAACTCGAAAAGTCAAAAGGCGCTTGGGTGGATGAACTTCCTACGGCACTGTGGGCCTATCGCACATCTTTCAGAACATCAACGGGGCATACTCTTTTCTCTTTGGCATACGGATCGGAGGCTATGCTCCCAGTTGAAACTATAGTGCCTTCCCACCGTAGGATCCACTATAACCCGGAAGAGAACGAAGAGCTCCTCTACATGTCTTTGGATCTAATTGAGGAAAGAAGAAATGATGCAGCCCTCAAGATAGCAGCTCACAAGCAAAAAGTGGCAGCACAATACAACTCCAAAGTCAAGCATCGCAGCTTACAAAAAGGAGATCTTGTCCTTAAGCGAATCTTCCCGCGCCCCGGAGCACTAAATCCAATCTGGGACGGACCATATGTAATTCATAAAGATCTCCACAATGGAGCTTATATTTTGTCAACAATAGACGGGGAGGTGTTCCAGAGGGCATGGAACATCCAACACCTTCGTCGATACTTTTCTTAACTTGTACTGCCCATATGAAGTGAATTAACAAAGAGAATCAGTGGACGTAGGCATTTTCGTGCCGAACCACTTTAAAAAACTTGTCTCCTTTTAACTTGTTCCTTTATATCTTGGCTGCTCGTTAACTTTATCCTTTTCTGTTGAACAAAATCCTGTGTAATGACATTCCCATTCAAGACACATCACGGCGCAACCTCACCTGGACAAGACCTAACAGGTACTACGTGAATCTATGCCCTCGCCAATGAGACACTTTTGCTCCAGCATCCCTCTGCTGCGGGTTAACTCATTGCTCGCGATCGGCCCTTAAAGCCAACTGTAATGAGCCGATTATAAGCCACCGAGAAGGCCGACTATAGCCGAGGCAGCTCATTACGGCGTTCAGCTCGCCGGCAACCGTGAACCTACTTTAAGCTCCAACATAAGGTGTGGCCAGCCAGGGGTAGTTCACGGTTGACGATCGGCACCCACGCTAGCCGGCCACAGTAAATCGAATAATACCCACGATTACGGGCCATAATGGCCCGGGTAGTTACTGTGCGCGATCTCGGCTCCGAGTGTCTTAAGTGCGGCTGTGGTAAAAAAGATAAACTCCCCGCAAAGGCGTAAGATGGGTGACAAATGTCTCCAAGACCCACAGCTAGGGAAAGTGACTACAAAACCCGTTTGCCACGAACTTAAGCACATCGAAGGCCTTCCATGATTGGAAGTTTTACTATTTCTCATATTTCAATTCTATTTAAAGAACTTTTCTCCTGTCCTCTATAACAATCCCTAAAGTATAGGATACAGAGTAGGAGATACTCGCCAATGGGAGTAGGAACTCACAATTGGATGGCAGGGCATTCGACTGCATTCCATACTCGGTCATACAAGATATTCAAAACTGCCATCTACAATTAGAACATGAAAGGCGGTATTTTCTTCTTTTATGTACAAATACATGGCTATAATTTATGCATACATCACACTAGCATTGCAAGGCATGAAATTATGTTTTAAGCAAGAACTTGACATCAAACGCAATTGAATTACAAGCACATGCACAGCTGTATTTCTCACGCAACATTTCAAAATAGCAAAAAAATTCAAAAATGACAGAATCAGCTTAAAAAAAATTACACGTCAAGAATAATGTTGTTTATTACAAGTAACATAATTACAACCTAAAAGTTACGTTACTGTTTTGAGACTAACATATACAACAATGTCAAGTCAACAAAAAGATATCCAGGTCAAGTCAAGGAGCCGGCTGCATCGGAGCTTTACCCTTGTCCTGTTGCTCACATGTCCGGTCAAAGAAAGAATTCATTAGTGTTAACCAACCAAGTTAATGGAAAGACTAGAAGGGAAGACTTACCAGCGCCTGCTTCCAGACCATCCTGATCATCATCCTCTACTTGCACACCTACCTCCTCAGCGGCAAGCAGCCGCATACCCTCCTTCACCGCCACCTTTTCCTCCTTGGTAAACTGGGCAGTGACCACATCCATTCTGAAGACCGCGCCACCCTCTTTATCCGCATCAGCCCTAGCCTCCTCCAGAGCCCTGAGATAAATCCTGGCCATAACTCGGGGGTAATCATCCATCCAGGATAAGTTACCCTGTTTCCAAGTACGGAAATACATATCATGGAGCATCTCATCCATCATCCCCTCGTTTTCCTCAAACTCCCTCATTCGGGCCTCAGAAGACCGCAGCTTTGCAACGGCAGCATCCCTCTTCGATCGATATCGTGAGCGGTCAGCCTGAAGGGATATCCTCATACCTCCATCTCCTCCTTCAACCTGGACTGAGCAAGCTCCGCGGCCTCAAGTCTCCCCGATAATTCCTATACCCGCTCGAGGTCCGCTTGTCGAACCTCATCCACCGTCGCAATGGCCATGTCAATCCGCTCCTTGCAGGCGGCCTCCATTTTTCGTAACTCTGCCCTGCTGGCCTCTTCCATAGTCTTCTTCAGTTGCCTGGATGCGGCCTCGTGCTGAGAAATTTGAATAGCTTGATCGGTAAGTTGCTTAGCCTGGTCGGAAACCATTAACCATAACCGAATGTTGGCACTCCCAATTTCCTCCCCGGCCTTGACTAGTCGGGCATGATGCCCCATCAATTTCCTGGTCTCTTTGGCAACCCGATCGATGTTCGCCTTAGCTTTATCCCCCAGAGTTACAACCCGGGTGGTAAGCAAATTAAGGTCCAGGGACTTAGCTTCGTCAAGCACCCGTACCATAGGATTGCGAGGGAGAAGGTGCTCACCAGTAGCCTCATCGAAGGAGATGTCATGAGAGGCCGGGTCCAGGTCTGGATGACCCGCAAACGGATTACGAACCAAGCCAGGGTGATCTATCGGGGTGACGGTTGGATCCTCAGACGGATGTGGGGAAGGCATAAACTCAGTATCCTCCTCCGTAATATCGTGAATAGGCTGGAGTGGGGCCGGAGGGCCAGGAGGAGATTCAAACGAAGATCGACTCCTCCTCCTATTTTGTATATCTTCTTCAATAACTCCAAGAAGAGGACGATAGCCGACTACGTCTCCAGGGCAGTTAGTAGGAGGCTTCGGTTTGGCAGAAGCTTTGAGAAGTCTGTATTGTTCAAGCCTGTGCCGAAGATCTGAGATCTTGGCCGTTTGGCCCGCTCCTGGAATGAAAACAAAGTGTCACCAACATGCATTGAGCCATCATTCAAGAATTAAAAAGAATAAAAAGAAATTCACCTTGAATCGCAGAAGTTTCCTCAGTAGAAGCACTCCCGGAAGATAAACCGGCGCCAGTCCCGGCCGTACCAGCTTTCTTGGGCTTCTCCACCAAGGCCGGTCCTTCCTCCAACTCTTCGAAGGCTTGGCGGAGAGCGTCATCTGTCCACTCTTGAATCACGCCTGCCTGCCCAGGAGGTAAAGCCCCGGTGCCATCACCACTTTGTCCTTCGCCACCATCATCGGCGTGACGATCACCGTCACCTTCCCTACCACTTCCGCTCTCCGCCTCACCTCCTTCATCCTCGTCTCTTTCCTCCTCCACATTTTCCCCCTCCGGAACATCTGGACATGTGATAGGGGAGGGTCCATCTGACTTCTTGAGTTTCTTCCCCTCGGCAACTGGGTGTATCGAGAAGGGTCTCCTTTTGCTGCTCTTCGCCATAGCCCCTTCTTTAGCGTTGGCAGCCCTCTCCTCCGCCGTGTCTCTCTGCTTGACCACGGACTGATGTGGTAGAATAAGGTTGTGCCCCAGAAGTGTAGCATTCCTGATCAAGTAAGAAGCCGACCTATCCCTTCCCGTAATGGCTTCCATTTCCACAGCCATCTGAACCAGGCGATCGTTTTCCACGACCGCAAAGCCACCTGTCGCTAGCAAGAAATAAAAGCACATAAGAAGAAGCATTGCAGTTAGAACGGAAATCATAAATAAGCTTCAACTTACAGCCAGAGGCGAAGCAACGGATGGAAATAGAGTCATCCTTGATGAAAAACCATTCTTTCTTGAACATGCTGAACTTCGAATATAAGTCCAGGACCGGCTTGAAAGATACGGCTGATTCCAAGCTGATGTATGGAGACCCCTTCTTATAGCCTCTCAAATTGTACAAATACCGGATCTCCCGGTTGGAGGGAGGACGCCCGTATCTCCTTTGGAAAATGACAAACAGGCTCACCAGGCTGGCGTAGGAGTTAGGCTGAAGCTGAAATGGAGCCACCTTCAAGTAGGCGATGAAGCTGATTATCCAAGCACTGATCGGGGGAATGGCCCCACACATACAATGGTACCTACTATAGGCGAAATATCCTTCGGGGGGATTATATGGCATCACTCCCTCCCCCGGTAATAGCATGCGCGCTCTGTCAATCCCAAAGCAGCGAGAAATAACATCAAGCTGCCCGCCTTTGAGAGAGCTAGGGAAACAATCAGGAGGTGAGTTCAGAAGCTCTTGAGGGTCGTACCCATCTACTAGTGACCTCGGGTGGGCCCATGATGTCCCGATCCTGACTGAGATGGGGGCACTGCGGAAGGATCTTCTCTGCCTTGGGATTTCTTCTTTTCTGATCGGGTTTCAACTTTATGAGACATTTATCTGCAACATAAGAAAGTATGAAAGTATGTAGTCTGGAATTTCACTTGTAATTCAAAACATAAGTGCATCCGGTAGTTCAAGGCCAAAAGGTCATTCAGCACTCAAACTCCCGAGTTCATTCGGTAAAGCAAGGCAAAAGGCCATTCGGCACTCGTACTTCACAAGGTACATTCGGTGGTTCGGGGCGGAAAGCCCATTCGGCACTCGTACTCCCCAAAGTGTCATTCGGTAGTACAAGGCGAAGGTTCATTCGGCGCTTATGCTCCCCGAACTCATTCGGTAACTCTAGCATAAGGTTCGTTCGGTAGAGGGGAACCTCACCTGATTCGGCGGTTAAGAATCTGGATCAGCTCTTTCAATAGTAAGAAATGACGAAGACATGGAGCCCATATTTATAGACAAAAGTAGGGTAGCCGGACCAACTGGTTCGGCACTCGGGTCGAATGAGGGTGTCCAAATAAGCAAAGCACGACATATGCAGGCATATACCCCACTTTGGGGGGCAAATGTTGGGCGGATTCTCACCACCGATCCAAGCCCACATCGAGTCCACTCATCACCGGACCGAGACCACCGAACCAATCCTCACAACTCACCACCGGACCGAGATTACCGAACCAATCCTCACAACTCACCACCGGACCAAGATCACCGAACCAATCCTCACAACTCACCACCGGACCGAGGCTACCGAACCAATCACAACTCCACTCATCATTGGACTGAGACCACCGAACCAATCCTCACAACTCACCACCGGACCGAGACCACCGAACCAATCCCAACTCCACTCACCACCGGACCAACCACTGCCGAAACAACAATGCCAGGCCAGATTACATCAGCCCAGGCCCACCAACAGCTATATACATCCAAGGCCCCTACTCCCAGCCTCACTCTATAAATAGAGGGGTAGGGGTACAACAATGGGGACAAGTTTTGAGAGCTCAAGCACGGATAGAACTTTCAAACAACTTTCATATACTTGTATCAAAGCTTTGTACTTGTAATCTGAACAAGAAAGGAGAAATAATATATAAAGTGGACGTAGGCACATTCTGGCAGAACCACTATAAATCTGTGTGTCTTTTACAGTTTAGTCCTTGCTTTTTACATATTTGCATAAATTACCCAAACCACTAAAAACAACATAAAATCAACTAAATCACACGACTTGGAGGTGTTTGCCCATTTTTTGTGCAAACACTATCTAATTTCAGAAAGCTATTCCTTTTATATATAAAATATAATCATACATAAAATCACTTCATTTACCAATTTCAAAAACAATATTATGTCAGTTTTCTCTGTTCAAGTGTTTTGGAATTCCTATCGATAGCGTTGGCCATACGAATCGATCGAAACCCAAAATTCAAACTTAACGACTCAAACAACACAATATAAAACATTTTATATTAATTACAAATACGCTCCCTCAGAGGGTGATTGAAGAATGTATTTTAGAACAAGGATAGAGATTCAAATTTAGAGGTACTCAAAGAGAATTTTAACTAAGAAGATAAGCTCGAAATGAAGGTCAGATAATTAAATTACAAAAAGAAGAAAATGGAGAGACTTACATTAATCGCGGTGACCTTAACCGGGTCAACCGAGACATAGAAAGATGAGAATATTATTAACGAGGACCAGGACGGACTTGATGAGAACATCGCGGAAACGCAATTCATAAGACCGACGAAGAAGGCAGGAGTATTGGTTAATCCAAAGGGGATGACTAACCATTCATAGAAACCATTCATCTAGGAGGAAGGACAATAGGTTTAGCTCCAAGAATGAGATTGATGTGGAATTCAATTTCCCACTTGGGAGGGAGAGAAGTGACTTCACCAAAGACATCCAGAAAGAGTTGGACATTAGTGGTGGCGTCGGGATCACTAGGCTGAGTATCAAGCAGAAAGATAAAACCGCTAGAATAATCCAGAGGCATTTGACATACGATCACAAGAGATTTTCCCGGGTCATCTACTAGAGAACGGTTCGAGCTTTGCAAGAGATAACAACATCAAAATCGAGGACGTAGAAGTCTCCGGTTAATTGACGCTTGTTGTAAAGGAGCTTTCACCCCTTTACAAATCATACTAAGATTGGAGGGACTGCCGATGGGATTAGTCAAACATAAGAATGAAGTTTCCAATTAAGATTAAAGCTTTGGGATGCTCCATATCAAAGAGAACACGGACATGAAAGACGAGAATGGATTTAGAATAAAGGTAAAGTTCCAAAAATTCAAAAGAATCGTAATCCAAGAGGATCTTAACAAAAAATTTCAAGCTCGAACGAAGATGATTATTGTAATTAATTTTACTCATTCTAGGGTATCACTACCCTATCTCTAATGAGTTCTTACTCCATATGCTAAGTTTTTCCTAAACCAGAGCTCTGATACCAAATGTAATGACCTGGCATTTCGAACCATTCAAATCGACAATCATCCACTCATGTCAGACTTGAATTGCTCAAAACAACAGATTGTTAATTTATATTTGGAAAACTTAGCATATATAGTAAATAAATCAATCACAGAATCATAGACACAGTGTAATACAACAATAAGTTGCGGAATAGATAAATAGTAGTTCATGAAGCTACTATATAAACAACAGAGTTTGAAACAAAATACAATAGAAAATCTCAAATACAAAGTAGTCTCAAATACAAAACCAACAGACAAATCTGAACATAAACAACTAGGAACGACTGAGATAACTGCAAAGCTTAATAGATAAGAGATAGATCTTCAAGCAAAGCTCCAAACTCCAAAGGTGAGTCAAATGTTGTGACACTCAGTCTGACCTGAGCATAAAGCAAAACAAAAAACACTCAAGTCAGGATTAACATTCTAATACCAGTAAATTCAACTCAAGTGAAATGTCAACTGAAATACAAAATAACTTAAAGGATGTTTGGGATTCCCATCCTTTAAGGACCCGTTAAACTATCTACAGACATAGTACAATACGCTACATATATAATGTCTATAGTAAAGTAAACTATTAAAATAGCGTTAAGGCGTTACCCATATCCCCCTTAACACATTTTATATATTCCCGTAGTCTATACAGATACTGTAAGCCCACCCAAACTTATGGGATACTCAGGCAGCACGCCATAGGTACGGTACAAAACAAACTCGTAGAGGGCGCGATAAGGCATGTGACAAGGCATGCGAGGCAATGCCCAGGGTAGGATACTACCGTTTTGCATATCCGGACTGGTGGTAATGTGTAGCAGCTACTACCGCCCATCTCGAGACACACTCCCAAATCAAAGGTGCACCCAATCAAATCACAAAGTAATAGAATGGTATCGAAGAAATGTGTCCGATTGGAGGAGCGACCTCACTTGGCCCGACATGGCTCCTGTTTTAGCCACGTCAAGCTGACTCGCGGGAGTCAGGGCTACGTCAATACCTCATACAGAATCGTCGCCAAACCATCCTACTTTGTTCTGGATTCTCCACCATGTAAACGGTTGTTAAAGTGGTTTTCGATATTGGCAGAGAGTATGACAATATCCGATCTCAGTCTCTTTAACAACCAACATTTAATTCACACCGTGGTCATTTTCATTTCAAATAGTTCATATTTCGTATCAAAATATAATATTCATTTCAAAATCATATCACTTCCAAAAATCATTATTCACTTTAAATCAAATTTAGTTCCAAAATCATAACCAAGAAATAGGTTAAACCATCATATCCAATATTCGCATTTAAATCCATTAAATCTAAATTATAACAGTTCTAACTTAAACAGTTTTAATATTAAAAGTAGTTTATATACTAGAATAGCTATACATTAAAATAGTTTTATATTTAAAAATAGGTTATAGATTAAAATATTTTATATATTAAAAATAGTTTATATATATATTAAAATAGTTCATATAGAAAATAGCCAAATTAGAATTATTTCTTCCAATTTCACAAATCAATTCAAATCAACTTTAATTCCAAAATTCAATTTAAATCAACCTTAGTCCAACAATTTCAATTAAGAGTTCAATTCAAATTCTTATTAAAACCATTTAATTTATATCGATTTCCAATCCAGGTTGAACTATCAATTTAAACCACTTCCATTTCAATATGTTTCAAAGTTAAATATTCAAACATTACAATAACTCAATTTGATAAATTTCATTTATATTTAAAAATTCAACTTTAATTTTATTTAAATTTGAAAACATTCACTTAATCATTTTCATAATGTTTAAATAAAATCTCAGATTACAAATTTACATCAATATTAAATACCTAACTTCAATTATATCTAATTTGAAATTATTTACTTAATTGCCTTTATAAAATCAAGTTATTATGTTATAAACATCATCTCTTTAAAAATCTTAAAAACAATAAGTTTCAAATCAACTCTTATTTAAATTAAATTACAAATTAATTCTTATTTAAATTAAATTACAAATCAATTCTTATTTAAATTCAATTATTAACCAATTTAAATTTCAAGTCAACTTTAATTTATCTTTCCAACTTTTATTTATTAAAGTTATTACAAAATATATTTTTAAATATAAATATAAATCTTAAATAAATATTTTAAAACATATTATATATATTAATTAAATTAAATTTTATTTTATATTAAATTTTATTTTATATATATTTCAAATTAATAAAATTATAAGTAAAATCTTAAAATTTATATTTTCAAAACTAACTTATAAATTTAAAATTTTCAAATATATAATTTTAAAAATCTAAATTTTACACATATATAAAAATAATATATATATTATATTTTAAAAATCAATATCTATTAAAATCCATATATTTCCTTTCAAAACCATGGAAATCATTTTCAAAAATAGACCAACGGTGTCCGTATATAGTTCTCTATCCTATGGTCAAGTGATACAGATATTTATCATTTCAATCCGCAATTTAAATTTAACATTTACGGATATATATCATTTCAACCCGCAATCCCATACTTTCAAAATCAATGAAAATCTCTTGGGTTTATCATTTCAACCAATAACAATTTTTCCCTAATCTATAAGATCGTTCGGGTATGTATCATTTCAATCCATAGGGAACTCCTAACTACCAGGGAACTTGTAGTGTGAGAACAAATAAAACGATAATATAAAATGACATATATATCAATAGCAGGCATATATCATCATTAACAATTTAAATATAATATATATAATAGGTTATGGTGTCATATGTCAGTTAATATAGGTAAACAGTTGCAAATAACAACATATTATACTTAACAATTAAATTTCTAACCAATTCAAGATTTAACAACATATTTCAATCGTCGTTTCATGAGAAATTAATTTACTGAACATAATAATGCTAATTGTGAGTGATCGCTCACCTTTCGAGACTAGAGAAAACAAGACAAGCACATGGATAAGCGACAAATCAAGCAACTAACTACTGCGATCAATTCTGGACAGCAACAAAATCAAAAGCAAAGCACGACGGACCCATATCGATGAATTCAAAATCAAAACTAGCTTGATATAAATGGAAAATATATATTATATTATTATTATTATTTCTCTAGAAATCAATATTTAATCTACACACATATTAAAAATTAAAATCTTCATAATTTATATTTATTAAACACGTATTAACATAAAATATCTTCATATTATATTGAAATTCATTATTTATTAAAATACATATATTTTCCCTTTAAATTATCGAATAAATATTTTATCATAATATATATACATTATGTTATAACAAAAATCCATTTTGAAAATATAAATTGTAAATAAACATCTAAACATATATATTTAAAATCAAAGTGTATATATATATATTACATTTTAAAACCAATACTAAAAATCAGTACTTTAAACATATAAAATAAAAAAACATATTTAAAAATCTATAATGCATATTTTTAAAATATCTATATATATTATATTTAAAACCAATATTTAAAATAATCAATATATAATAAAATAGACTAAAAAGAAGCTGCTCGATTGAGGTCGTGCTCGAAAGAGGGGCTGCACGTGAGGGTGGAGGAGAGTTGATAGCTTTGGGTGGCGGACGGGTTTGTGTGGGTTCAAGGCTGCCATAAAGGATCTGGAGGCTGTTAGGGTATGGCGAAGGGTTTTGTGGAGAGGCGGAGAAGGAAGGAGAATCAGTGGTGGAGTTTTGGTTATGGGCGGAGGCAGATGATGTTGTAGTGGCGTTGGGAGGTTACAGGCAGTGTGAGAGGGAGAGGCGTTTGTGGGCACGACTGGACATGGGTCTGGGTCGATGGGTTTAGGGTGATGGTTAGAGGGGTGACTCGGATTCGAGGAAGCAGGTACGGGGCTGAGGCTATGAGTGTGCGCGGAGGACAGGGGTGCGGCAGGCTGGAGCATTGGCAGGGAAGGCTGAAGGAGGGCTGAGGTGAGCACGGTTGGTCTGGTTGGAGAATGGCTGATGGAACAAGGCAGCGGCGGTAAGGGCTTTGATGCAACTGCTCGGTTTTGCTCGGGAAGATGAAGTGGTGGGCTGACTTCGGGTGTCTGATGTGGTGCGTGATGGGGTAGGAGATGAGGCCGTGATGGAAGTGGGTTCGATGATAGGTTGAAGCTCACGTGCATGGGTTATAGGTGTAGTGGAGTGTGGCTATGGATGCGATCTGGGCGGATGAGGAGGAAGGGACGAGCGGAGGCTTGCTTGGTCGTGGAAGGGTGGTGTTGAAAGGTTGCGAGAGTGGGAAAAATGACAATAGCACGAGCAGGTTAAAGACTTCTCAAAATATATATGCAAAGTTGAATTGTATATAATTATTATATATTTTTTCTCTTTTAAAGAAGCCAGAAAAAAATGGAAAGAGAAAGATGTAGTATGAACCGAAAAGGCAACCAGCATATAATATTCAATTTAATGGAATAGTGAAAGACAGAGTATTGAATTCTGAACAATAATAAAGGCTAGTGGCCATAGGTTTTCTCACGGGGATAGAAGAATGGACATAGGAAACCAAAAGGTAAAAAAAATGGGTACCAATACGGCTGACCAGTTTCGCCACGTACCGGACGCCAAATTACAGAAATGAATATACTATGGAGATTAGCACGACGAGACGAATAAAATGGTACACAAATATTAGCGATACGATCATCCTATCAAAATTCGATTTTCGCTGCCAAACTACTGCTAATTTGCCGAAAATAAGATAAACGGAGCTAAAGCAGTCCAAATTTGGCGAAACGAAATATGACGTCTCACTTGGAAAATGAATTACAAATTTATTATATAAAATTATTCAGATTTAGAAAATGTTATATTTTCATCAAATTAACTGATTTAAATTAAAATAAATTTACACAACAAAATAAACTTCCATATTCTCTGATGAAAATCTGACATTTGCTACGTTTAAATAGACGTACTCCAAATATCAAATTTTCATTGTTAAATTTAATTGTTAAATTCTCAAGAAAAAAATTTAGTTAATTATGTTATAAAAATTGTTAAAATTTACGGTTCGTTACAGTTGTTTTTGAATTATAGACTAAGCCGTAGTTTTGAGAAATAATTTTGTTATATGATTTTGAATCATATGATACTTGTTAATTATATCTCAGACAATAAAGGGCTATGCACCCATTTAGTGGGAGTGTCATAAGAGTTGACAAACTGTTCGGATTGATACATATAGATGTATGCAATCGTAATTCTATAAATACCAAAATGGTTCCACGTACTTTGTCATATTCACCGATGAGTTATCATTGACATGGACATGTGTATTTGATACACATGTAGTATGTCTATGGTAAACTTATAGAATATAAAACAGAAGTAAATAAAATAACATGCGATAGAGATGATTTGATTTGATCGAATGAGCGAGTATATTGGAAAATGTTCCGAACGTACCTAAAATGGATACAGATTCAATCTCAAAATTACTCCTTCATATGATACATAATGATGCATCGATATGGAGTAATCGAACTTTGTTTGACAATGTACGATTAATTGTGAGTGAAGTTGAGTTAGTTTCTTTCTATAAGGTAATGTACTTAAGGGTAGTACACAAGGTTAATATTATTTCATCTATATAGAAGTTTACAAAATTTTATAAGATAAGGGTTTATAAGAAACTCCAACATATCCTAGATCGAGGAGTTGGCAGGTTGTGCGAGTCAAAAGATTGCACGTAATAATTATTCATGGGGGATCTCGTATGAATCTCCCCAAAAGGATTTTGAAAAGACTGTTGTTGGATGACATATTTATGTTTCGAACATAATTTTTGTAAACTAAAACCAAATCAGTTTTATAAATAAAGAAATTCATAAAACGTTTATGAATACCTATTCTATTGCACTAAGAAACAATTGTTGTTTCAAGATATACCAACTTCATTGCGATGAAATTTCTTTGAGGAATTATTGGTAGTAAAATGGAATTGGATACGATCCATAGATAGAACTGATTGTATGAGATGAAATGAAATTAGCTAATCTAAACGAACACATAGCATCAGAATGTCTAATAAGTATTCTCACACATCGAAGAGAAACTATGAGTTTCTTATTAATGTCAAAAATATATAATCCTAGATTGTTTAATTAAACCATTGAGAGTGATGACTGTATATGGAATGATACACAAATTCGAAAGAATTCCAAGTACGCTATCAAAATATAGATTTTGGTGGTCGTAACTGAAGGGATATGATCCATCGACCACGACTGTGTCTTTATGAGTAAGACTAATGTAGTTGGAATCAAATGAGCAATGTTGATAAGGATAATATCGCAAATTTCAATTGTTGAAATTAGCGTAATAGATACGATATTTAACATGTTGAAGTCAATTTGGATTTACTCATAAAATTATCGCTTGATAAGTCCTAGTGTTTTGGTACATATTTATTGAAATAGAAAATTCTAAATAATGATTTAGAGTAAGTTGTTTACACATCTTAACCAAAAATGTCTCAAAGTCAGTGGGAGCGATATTGAGTTTATGAGTCTTTGGATATGATCCAAGAAATGATACGAAAATATCATTCTATAAGCATCAAGATTGAATAGGTATTTTGATAGAAATATCAAATAGTTTGATTTTCAATCAAAGTGCAGAGGAAGCGTGTGTTCATAAGAAAGAACACTAAAAGGTACATTGATATTTCTAAACTATAACAACATGTTGTTGATTTTAATGATGTACTTGTGTTAAAATCAACCTAAGTTGTTTTAGTACTCAACTTTGGATTGTAAATGAAGTCTTTTATAGTGAGTATAAAAGATATTGGGAATATCCCAAATCGATATGCAAAGACACCTTATTAAAATTGTTTAATACAGAACATGTGAGATTAGTTCCTTATGCATTGGCAATAGGAATTATCATACATGTTATTTTGTCTATGATAACGTGATTTATTTATGTATTTGGTACATGAAGCAAATATCAAATACAAATTGATATCACTAAATGATTGTTTGAAGTGTTCTCTTGTATTTATGAAATACTAAAGAATTGTTTACAGAAACAAAAACAACTTATTTGGGAGTGTCCGGACTCAAACTTCATATGTGATATTTTGAGTATAGCATGTCAATAATAAATTCAAGTTAAGAATCTTTAGGTTAGAAATGTTCCAAATGAAAGACCGTTGCTGATTCAATAAAAAGGCTAAGTACATCGCCTTGAATATTGCTGCAATAAAAATAATGTATATAAAATTATAAGTGCACAAATTTATAACTGAGCTGGTTCCAAATGTTGAGAGTCTCATAACATTGTTATATGATAACAATGTCGCAATATAATTCGCAATAGAACTTAGAGCTCACTAGAAGTCAAGAGACATACTCTGAATTGTTCCACATGATAAAACAGTTTATCACCGTCGGAGAGAGTTGATTGACAGAGTAGATAATTAAAACATAATAGCATACACGTTCACAAAGGGACTGACCCAATTGGTTTTGAGAAAACCGATCGAAGAAGTTGGAATAAGATTCCATAATTGACCCCAAGTGCAAGTGGGAGAGTGATAGAGTTAGGGGTATGCCCTAGAGGAAATTATGTAATTTGTTACATATATCTAACTCATTGACCAATCTTGTTCGAAATAAAGGTATTTTCTGTGATAGTTGGTACCCCAGTACCTAGTCATTGTATGGAATCCATTCTCCAATAAGTGCCATATGGTTTTTATTGTGTCTAACTATGCTGAAACGTGAGATGCAAGCATTTCAGCTATTTTCTATTTACTTTCTATAGAAACTATCATAATATCAGATGATTTTGATAAAAAAATGTTTTGGTTATCGTAAGGTAAAAACCCATCGTTTTTATGTGTGACGTGGTCTTACGAGATACCTTTGTTTTCAAAGGATTTTGATAAAAGTTAATAATTCAAATTGAGTGTTTTTTCTCGCTGGTTTTCCAGACCGACTCGGGTGTTATTTTATTATAATGCTCGAGTCAGATCGAGTATTACAGATACATGATAGGATGCTATGGAGCTCAGGAGACGAGCTGGATGACGAAGATGTATTACACGTATTTTATTTTATTCCACTGTGTATTGTAGGCTGTACATTCAGCACTTGTGAGGATAAGTTATTATAACTGTCCAGTATTGAGTTATTGATGTGTTGTACTCTGATGATTATAAATATAAAATAGTTACAGATTCTTTTGTATAAAAATCTGTTATTATATATTATATTTGTTCCGCTGCGATTGTGAGATTCTGTGTTGTTATTTCTATTTTTCTTCTACCTTTTCTTCTTCACCCCAAATGAACTGATGTTTCCGGCACTTGATTGCTCGGCATTCTGTACAGTGGACGTATTGATGTCGATTTTTGAGGATCGAAAAACTACGGTTCGTTGCATTTTCTTTCTATTATATACTTGATATAATGCGGTTGTATTAATTAATAAATTTAATTAAAAGTATATTTAATAGAAAATCCATATGTATGTTTTGTGATAGTAGTTACAAAGTATTGTAACCATGAGTAATTTATCACAATGAAACAAATATACCATTTTTAATGTTCCTAGTCAAGATGCATTAAGACTGGATATCGATGTATCCGTTGAGACTAGAGTACGTAACGCTCTCCAAATGTTGGGCAGTGTATTAATCATGACTGCTGGGGGTACCAAAGGGTTACGTACTGATAGTTATTGGATAACTACGGAATGACTCACTCGATAGTTTTCTGTTGGTTATTATAACTAAGGTCAAGCAGAGAATATCGTTGTGACTATTTTACACAATTCTCTCAACTTGAGAATACTATTGATCTTCAATGTGGAAGCCCCGCTTTGATTATAGTTAAATCGTGGCACAACATCCATCGAACGACTATAGTTGGGTCAAGTCAAAGCATGGAAGTGAAACACTATTCAAGAGAGGGTTCGCCTCCTTAGTTATATGAGGTTAGTATCACAGTCAACTCAAAGTCAAAGTCTCTGGCCAAAGCATTTTGGTTAATAATAATTGTTATTATTGAACCAAGGACTTTGTGTTTGGACTATAAAGTTGAATGTGGATGATACTGGAATTTTGACCATTACCAAATTCCATAAATCCAAAGTGATATAGTTTTGACGAAGAGAATTGGTGTAAATAATTGTCACTATTAGGTATCGCTTATAATAAGTAAAATTGGATTTTACCTAAAAGACATGTAAGCAATAAATTCGGCCAAAATGTCACACCACCTGCTATGTGACGTGTGAACGTTAATATTCGAATAGTTTGGTATTAATCGCTGACTGAATTTACACCTTTGAGTCGCACAACCGTAATGATGAATGCTTCGAAAACCACATGATTTAATTAATTTATAACCATTATAAATTAATTAAATTAATTAATATTTATAAAATGTTAATTATTAAATTTTTGTTTGTTTGTTTATTTGATTTGTTTGAATCCAGTAGTATTTAATAAAGTACGTACATAAAAGTTATGTATGTACGTATTGATATATGATATTGATAAAATATTTAAATCGAATTTAAATAGATTAATTACTAAATGGGTTTGGGAATATTTTTAGGCCAATATAGCCTTATTCATAGAAGGCTATAAGAAAAAAAGGCTTGAAATCTAGTGGTTGGATCTAGAAAATGAAGGGAGGAGGTTAAGGAAGGATCCCTCTTTAAATATGTTATCTTCCATTCACTGGCCTCCCTTAATCACTCTCCTTCTAAACCCTAGCCTCCATATTCATTTTTCTACCCTCTTGGCCGAAATTTCATGGCTTCTAGGCCACAAAAATTCCCAAAACAAAATCAAAACAAATCAAATAAAATAAATTCAAAAGTGGTGCTTCAGATTGTTGCAATTCTGGAGGTGATTCAATAGGATCTAGAAGCATTTATCATTCAAGGTACGAATCATAGGCAACATCAAACAAGGTAAATTCTATTAGTTATTTATTTATTCCATGATATTATAGATCTAGTAGTTAACTCATTTTGAAAATTTTATATACGCATTTGTTGTCCCTTATAAGCATACAATTATAGATCTTAAAGTAGTATAACTTGTTATCATTAGAATTGGTTTTCATTTGAAATTGATAACTTCTATTCATGATTTTCTATGTTAATTTTTTATCTAAATATAGATCTGGCAATTAACTTGTTATTCTAATTAACTTTATTTTATTTAATTGTTAACAATAGTTTACATTGATTCCAATTTTGTTTTCTACTTTAAGATTCATACATATACATAAATGCGTATGTATATATATACATGTATGTGTATGTTAAAATAATTTTGAAATATTTTAGAAGGTTTCAAGAATTTTTTTATTAACATATACATATAAATTATATTTAGATTTGTTGATTAAAATCTGTTATCAGACTGTTTTACTCAATTAGATTACTACATGTTTGGTAATAAATCTTAAATTGATTATAATTGATTTGGTTGAGTTGATTTATTAATTTTAAAGGATTCATTAACAATAAATATATAAATATTTTTAAATATATATATTTATGTATACATGCATACACATACATATATGTACACTGTATTTATGTATAAATAAACATGAATCAACATAATTTTATTATTATACAAAATATACTTTGGACAAATTTTTTTATAATAAATATCTATGTTTGATTCTACATTAAATTATTAACATATACATATTGGTTACATTTGGATTTATTAATTAAGATCTATTTTCAAATTGATTTACTAAATCAGATAACTACATGTTTGGTAATAATTATTGAATGGATAATAGTTGACTTGGTTGTATTAATTTGTTATATTTGGAGGATTCATTAAACAATACATATATAAACATATTTTAACATATACACACACACAGTTAGTTAATAATACATACATACTTTTGTTGTTGACTGTTTATATCCTTATATCATGATGTCAATTAATTATCATTTATATGCTGCATTAATTAAGTTTACCAAATGGGAAATTAAATCAATCTTCTTAGTTATTCTTTATCTATTTCCATATTTCCTTTACGTGTTTAACTATCCATTTATTTCAAGTTATATGTCTAACATTGTCATCAATTAATAGCACCTATCATATGTTTCTCTTACAGAATTTACACTATTATATACTAGTATAAAACGCACTTACGTGCATCTAATAGTTAGAGATATCTAGTTTTTCTTTTTATTTAATAAGAAAAATTAATGGATGGATGTGTGCTATAAGTGAAAAATCTTTGATAGTTAAAACACTTTTATTTCATGCAATTTGGTTGATGTCGTTGGTGGCAAATTGATAATAAAATTCCGTTGACGGGTGGTCGGGAAAGGGATGTGGTGGAGGTTGCAAAACGATGGTGAGATTCTTCTGATGGATGTGTTATTTTTGGAATTTTAAACGATGGTGAGATTCTTTTGATGGATGTGTTATTTTTGGAATTTTAAAAGACACCGTGGAAGTCTTATTCATTGAATTCTCTTTATTAATGCTAGTATGGGCCCGTGCTTCGCACATGGGTTGTTTGGATTTATTGTATACGTTCATATTTTGTTTGAGTGCAAACATGTAAACGGAAAGCAATGACATTTTTGGAATTTAAAAAAGACACCGAGTAAATTAGTTTAAGCAATTTTCTTTATTAGTAGTAGAGATATTTGTTTATACTCACATTCATGCCACATATATATATATATATATATTTGTTGCTAATTAATGACATTCATATAATTAATCAATTTAATTAAAGAGAGATAAATGAAAGGTTTTTCTCTCCATATAAATAATTTTCCCTTCATCAATTAAATAAGTTAAGAGAAGGAAATGAAGAGTTTCCTTCTCTAAATAAATTTTTGCCCCCTTATTAATTCAATTACTTAAGAGATTGAAAATGAAAAATTTCCTTCTCTAAATAAATTTAATAAGTACCTTACACACAAATATGTACATAAGAGTACATTTGATATACTCTAATTTACATACACACTAAATTGAATTTTAAACTTTATTTCTAAAACTAAATAAAATAAAGGTTTTATTTAAATGAAAACTTAGAAAATTTCTAAGTATGTTTAGACTTCATAGGCCCATTAAAGATCCCCCATTCAGACGAAGTTAAGTTGAAAGAGGAGCTCGAAGCTCGCGATATGATTATTGAAGCCCAGAAGAAGACTATTGCCGATCACGACAAGATTGTTGAAGGGCATAACAAAACAATTGCGGAATATGAGGAGATCGTGAAGTCCCATGACAAGACCATTTCTGATCAAGCTCGGACGATTGCCTCGCTCTAATAAAAAGTTTCCCAGCTTAGCGCCAACAAAACTCATGTTGAAGTTGACAAAGGCCGCCGTTACAGCGGATTATTTGACGCTACAGGACACTTTTGAAAAGAAGATGGACGATACCATCTTAAATTTCTATGTCAACTCCTTGTTGCATCAGGGTAGTCTCAGCTATTTGGGCCCCAAGTTCCCACGCACTCTCACCATGGTTTGGTGGGAAATTCTAATCTTATAGGTCCATCTTCTTTACCTGTTGATCCCCCGGTTTCCTCGATGCCCAACCTCGCCGCTATTCCAACCGCCTCGATGCTTGTCTCCATAGCTACTCCGATCACTACATCTATGTCTGGTTCGCAGCCGGGACTGGAATCTGAGAAGATCGCTGTATTGCATTGTCTAGATGATCCTTCCATCTCTTTGGAGGGCGACTTCATGGCAGCTGAAGCTCGAGAGAAGGAAAGCAAGACTAAACAGCTGCATAAATCTGAGCAGCAATTAGTTTCCGTTAAGAAGGAAAAGGTTGAAGTGATAAAATCTTCGAGGAGCCCCCGCAATTCCAGAAAGAGCAAGACGAAAGGGGAGTCTTCCGAGAAGGTCAGAGAGCAGGGAGGAGATGCCGGCACTGATGATATAGTTGATATTATAGGCAGTGACACTACCCCTCGTCGGGATTCTGAGGGGAAGTAGAAACTTCCAAATAAAGGTGGGAAGGGGAGCAGTGGAAAGAGGCATTGATAGGTCCGGATAGCAGTGGAGCCAGTTTTTTGAGACATTTTGTTCTATTTGATACGTGTTTTGTTCAAGTGTAGAGTCTACACTTACCGCTTTGATCATTGTAGTGTCCGTATTTTTCCTTTTCGTTGATCGGTATTCTGTAGGTATGGCCCTCACATTTTGACTTTGTATAGAAAACATTATAAATAATTCAATGTTGACATTTTGATTATAACTTTACCAGTCTACTTATCTGCGTTTCATGCACTTATGTCAATTTACTGCTATTTTATTTTATCTAGTCTTGTGATTACCACCAAAATACTTTGTTTGGAGTAACATAATTGTGAAGTGTTTTTGAGTATTTTATTTGAGTATCGGTGTGTGCCCCCCAGTTCATAGGGCTGCTTACTTCGAACACCTGACAAATGATCGGCTGATCCGAGTGATTTTTAGATGTCTGTAATCGGATCTATTTTGTGGTTCCTATCTTCGGGAACTTATGATTTGTACGGCTTGCTTTCAGATTTATTGTTAGTTGACAATTGGAATTTTCTACCGACTCGTAGTAGTTTGACATTGTTGGATCCATACCCATTTCTCTCGATAGCGGGAGTGGGTTGATTCTCGTTATTCCTGCAATGGATGAGTTTCTCGGTATCGCTGGGGCAATACCGGTACTTAAAAATATGCACGACTTATGAAATGCGCGACTTTTGGGATTGATATAACCCGTCGACCTAGAACGGTTCAGAACTTCTTAACGTTACCAATCTTCGAGTAACGTGAAGGAATAATCCTTCAAGAGCATTATTCCACTACTCAATAGGTAAAGCATGGCTTATAGGATGCGCGGCTTTTGGGATCAATTTGACCCGTCGACCTGGAACGGTTCAAAACTTCTCGAAATTACCAATCTTCGGGCAACGTGAGGAGTTTGTTCTTCTAGAGCATGATTCAACGGCTCAAAAGGTAATGCGCGACTTATGGGATGCGCAACTTTGATTTGGGCCTTCCCGGTGCTGCCGGAGCAACACCGGTTCTTAGAAGGCGGGGATCGGGTTCCACCGATCCAACAGTTTAAGTCGATTTGCTTCCATCGACCCGACGGATAAATGGGGCGTACTTGAGTGTTATTCCACTATCTCAAGCAGTGATTGAATGGTTTTGAGCCGATTTGACCATGTCGACTCAACATGCTACTTTTATGAACGCAGTTTTTGTAACGACCCTGAATTTTGAACAATTTAATTTGAGAATATTTAATTAATTTTAAATATTTGGATGATGATTTGACTTGAATTTCAAATTGTCAGAAGGAATTGACGATTTAATTTTTGAATTTAATATATTGAAAGTTGAATAAAATTTGAATCTTCAATTTTAAGCCGGTTAAAAATAATTTAAAGGCTTAGAAAATTCATATTGATAATACTGAAGATAATAGAAGCTTCAGAATTGATTTTAAAAGCGATTTGTTCAATTTTGAAATTGTATCGTTTGAATTGAATTTAAAAATAGTCTTCCGAGGCACAGTCTCGGAATTTGACGAAACGAGTTTCATTGGGTCCGTAATATTGAATTATTACTGGATTCCCAATTTCATATTTATCAGAATTGTTTTGTGAACATACGGCGTATAAACGCGTAGAGAATTTAATCGAATTCAAATTGAATTTCTGTAACAACCTGGATTTTCGCCCGAATTATAATCATCGATAAATGATTTAAGTTGACAGTTAAATTTCCTTTTGTTATTGGAATTTCTATAACGATAAAATCTTCGTCAAATTGGCGATATTAATTTCTGTTAAATTTTATTGGAATTTGTAAATTGATTTGAATTCTCTTATTAAATTTTATTTGTACGAAATGAATAAATACACATAGCTAAATTTTAACATGATAATTTAAAAACAAAACAAAGTAAAGAGGGTAAACAAAACAAAATTTGATTTAAAAAGAAAATAAAATAAAAAATAAAATAAAACCATACCCTAAGCCATCCTTGTCTCGTTTAAAACCCTATACCGATCCCCTTTCATTCTCATTCACAAACCCTAAACAAAAATAAGCGAAAAAAAATGGCGGCCGCTTCAATCTCTCGACTCGTTCGATCTGAGAATTAGGGCTTTTGGCCTCGCGTTCGTTTCTGTGGAATTGGCTAGGGCTTCGACTTCCTTCGCCCCGCTTGTGTCCAATCCGTGATTAAGGTGAGTAGTATACTCACATCTTATTCGAACAGTTCGAATTCATTTGTTAGTTTGTTTTCGTGGTCTTTGGCTTCGATTTGACTTCCTTGTTGATGTTGATTTTTGTGGCTTCTTCACGTTGCCGATACTTTCCTGTTTTAATCTTTGTATTTTTGGAAATTCCTTTCGATGCACGACTTTGTTTTTGTGACGTTCGATCCTCTGTTTGAAAAAAAAAACGAATCCGATACTTTCCTAAATTATACAACTTGACTTTTTCTCTGATTTCCAAAAAAAAAAAAAAAACTTCCTGCTTTCAAATGCATGATTTCGGCATTGACATTCTTTTTACTGTGAATTCTTTTCTTATGCATTCGACTTTACTGTGACTTCCCTGTGCACTTATTCTTGATCATCTGCACTACTGTATTGAGTTCGGTCTTGTAGTTGTTGTACTTCATTGTTGCTGTGTTGTGATGACTGACTTGTACATATTACTTGTATCACTGTAGTAGTTGTACTGCACTCTTCTTTGTTTTCCAGATTTGATACTTTTGCCCATTTCACTGCTTTCCTGTGTGTACTTGCTATCATGTTGACTTTTGCATTGTATACATATATTCATGTATGTATATAATTGTATGACCATTGGCTGCACTCTGTAATCTTGAATCTCTTGTGCATGTTGTCAAATTTCACTCTTGAGTTTTTCATATATGCTTTGTGGTTGTTGGACTGCTGCACTCATGTAGATATCTACTGTGGCACTTGAGTTATTTATAAATGTTTGTTGACTTCATTGTACCTCATTGTATATTCTGTAGCATGGTCTGGAGTTGTTGCATTCAAATGTTAGTTTCATTTTTATTATGTTGATACTGTCTGGTCTTCTTCATTGTGGTTGATCTGTGAGTTCTCTGGTGGACTTTTCATTGTTGTTGTTGAACACTGTATCCACCTTCACTTGAAACTGTAGCCTTCACTGTGTACACTTTGTTGATCTTGTATATGGTCATAAGTCTTTGTTACCTGTCTGCATCAGTTAACTTGTACATGCTTGGTACATTCATAAGTAATGGATCAGACTTGATTTGTCATCTCACTTTCATGTATGGCTTGATTTTGAACTTTTGTGCATTTTCCAATTTCTTGAGTCTGCATTCTTGGTTTTCCAGTTGTATAGTGGAGTTTGTTGAATTTTGATTGAGTCTGGGCATTCTTGTATACTTGACAGTTCTGTATGGCTTGATGTCTACATGCTATTGTTTGCAAGTCATGAACATGTGGGTCTGCATTGGTATTTAGTTGAAGCTCTTTTGGCACACTCTATATTGGTACATGCTCATTTTGTCTCTGTTCTTCATGTAGTGTCTGCATATGTGCACCACTGCTATTGTTGCACTGTACTTCGAGTGGTGTAATAGGCTTATCATGCAGTTTGTATATGTGCATTTCATGTAGGCATTGGCTCTTGAGTTGTGTACACTGCATGGTCGCATTCCAGTGCATATTCTAGTCTGCACATCCACCTATGCTTGCATGCTGTTAGTTTTTCACTTGAACCTGTTCATATTAGCACTGGATTCACTTGTGCACTTTTGACCATTTGTCTGTAGACTTCACTGTGTACACTTTGATTTATTTGTTGGCCAGTTGCCTCTGTTAGGCATTGATTCTCTATGATTCTTGAACATTTTTGTTGTAGTGCCATGTTTTGGTGCTTTCACCCTCATTTTGCTGTCTTCATGTTGTACCACTGCCTTGTGCGTGTGGCCATTCGATTTGAGTTGTTTGCAGTTGTGTTGAGTCTTGGTAACAACGACTTGACCCCTGCATTTGGTCAATATTTTGACCCCTGCAGTATTGATGTGCTGATTTATAGTTGGAGTTGTGATGACATTTTTTTTACGTATTGGCGAGGCAGTACACGCGTGCGTGTACTGCAGCCATACCTTTTAACGTGGCGAGGCCGTACACGCGTGCGTGTACGGCAGCCAATCGAGTCTTGATGGTTTTTTAAGTGACAACTTCAATTGTCTTAAATTGATTTAGTCGATTTGATAAATTGTTTATCTATCTCTGTTGATGTTTTAAATCTGCTGATTTATTGTTTAACACTGTTTAGTGTTAAAATTTTCGTTATCCGGTTTCTTTGTTTAAAGAGTCGGATAGACGAGAATTATTGTGACTGTCGTCTATTTAAATTATTACTGCCTCTATGCACAAATAAACTGGTTTGAATTAGACTGACCTGTGTATTATTTTCTTTTGAATATAATACTTGGGTCAGACCGAGTATTTTTACAGCTTGAAGATTTTCGAGCAGCGAAGTTAGAGAGAGAGAGTAAAGAATCATTTATTTCGAGAAAATTGTATTTTAAATAATTCCGCTGTATCAGTATTAAATTGTATAAACTCTGATGTATATAAAAAGATTTATAGTAATGAAATAAATTCTCATTTGTTTTAATTCAGTGTTATTATCTGTGTTTCTGTGGCTGATTCGGTTTAAACGTTATAAACTAAATAACAATTCGTCTTTTTGAACGTTTCGAGTTGGTTTAATTACCGACTGGAGGCGGTCAAAAGGGGGAATGTTACAGAGTGGTATCAGAGCTTTGGTTTACACAAAGCTTAGTTTATGATGTTTAATATGAATAGTTACTAGAAACACTAAAAGAAGATGTTTTTCAAATCTAAAGAAGTATAAAATTGTTTTGAAAATAAAGATTTTTAACTTAAGAAAAGTTAAATTGAATTGAATTAGTGTTAATAAATATATGATTTGAAATTTAACTAAAGAGAGTTAAATAAAATTGAACTTGATTTGATAAATTATTGAGATGGAAATTTAAACATGAAAGATAAGTGATTATATAATATGAATTGAGAAGTTTAAATTAATAAGTTGTATAACTTATAAAATGATTTTTTTTAAGTAAAACCTGTTGTTAAATGGTTAAACAGTTTTGTTAAGTAAAACAAAATCTGAATTTTGAATAGTGATATGAATTTGACTTTAGTGAAGTTAAATAAAATAGAATTTCAAATAAATTTGAGACGAACTTAAGTTTTACAGTGAAAATAAATGCAAGTGAAGATAAAATGAAATATAGTTAAGTAATGTTGAATCAAGTTGAATTTGATATCAAAATGAATTGATAAAGTGAAGAATGAATATGAATTTGAGTATATAAAGGAAAATTCAACTTTAACTGTAAAAGTGAATTTGTGAATATGGTGAGTATAAAAATTCAATCTGAATTAGAATATAAACCAATTGAAATTAAGTGTGTTGAACCAAATTGAATGTAAGCAAGTAAATAAATTTGGTTAAGTTGAATGTGCATTGGTTGCTAGTTGATTTTATAGAAATTCATTAAGTGTTAATGAAATTGAAGTAATGGAATTTGGAAGCTAAGTAATTGAATTCAAATTGAAGGATAAGTAAAATTTAAAGAGAATCAAATTTGATTTGAATTGAAAGCAAACTAACTTGAATATAAATTAGTGAATGTGAACTAATTGAATATGAATGAATGTTAGTAAAATCCAATGTGAATGAATCAAATGCGATTAGATTGAAAACCAAGTCGATGAATGATTTACTAAAGAACTAGTTGATTATCTTGGAAATGGAAAACTGATAAATTTATATAATAGTTTAAATTGGAAATTTTGAATTATTTCAAACGGGCTATATTGAAGATTTGAAAGGGTTGATTAAATATTGGAATTGTATAAGTGTTAAAAGTGAAATATTTAATGGATTTCATAAGTGAATGGAAATTACAGAATTAAGGTTGTGAAGTTATAAAATGAATCGGAGTTGCGAAATAAAAGAATTTATAAGTAATTTACTTGTGAATTAAAATTCTGAAATAAAATTGAGTTATAAAGGAATGGGTTAATAAAGCAATTTTTATAAATTGAAGTCTTTATGAATAGGAATAGAATTTATAAACGTTGTTGATAAATTCGAAACTGACTTATTTTGATAAGTAAATTCTTATAGCTTGTTAAAAGAAGTATATTCACAATTTTGGACCGTGAATATATTATTGAATAAAATGGACATGTTGGGAAAGTGATATTTTAAAACGAAGTAATTGTTTAAAAAAAAAAAGATGTTTTCAAAGGCATTGAATATTGAAAACATAGATTTCAACATTCATTGTTGAAATAGACGTTTTCGAATATAAGGAAATGATGGACTATAACACTGTTGTTATAGTAAATGATTTCCGAAAGGAAATGTTTTGTATAGTATTGGGATTTATACATCTATCTAAATTTCGAATCCCTATACTAGTGATTTTGAGTTGTCGTAACGATGTTTTACGTAACATTCGTTTTAACTCAAATAAATGTGTAAAAGAGAATGATTTCCTTAAATGATGAAATATATACTTAATTTTGATTTAAGTATATTGAATATTTTCAAATGTTGAAAATAAATGGATTTGTGAATTACTTATTTTTAAATAAGTATGGAAATGTTTTTTCCAAATATGAAATGTTGTGAATATATTCCGTAAGGGATAAATGATTTGAAATTCATTTTTGAAGTTGAAGTTGAAAAGTTAAATGAGAATTTGAACAATTAGTTCAATTTGAAATTTTTCAAAAAGATTGAATCGTTAAGTTAAAATTGAGTTTAACTTCGACATCAAAGACAATATAAGTTGAGCTTTGAATTTCAGATGATGATTTGGATTGTATGTCTAACATTGTGAATTGATGACATAGCAATTGATCTCTATTAAATATATATCTGTTGGTGGCGGAGAATTTATTCTCTTAGCTTAACACCCTTCTCTGAGACGTACGAGCTCAGAGGTTATATATCGATAGACATCAATTCTGTGTTGAGAATTGACGATGTAAGCGTGAAATCCAAATTGAATGTGAAAGTCGATAATAAATGGAATTATGAATATGAATTAGGTTTGAGATAACCTTAAATTTCCAAATCGACTTAGAGGAAAATTTTGAAATCCTCTATTTTGTTATGAATATGAGATATGTAAGTTTTTAGAACTTATATGTATGAATGCGGTAAATTTGAAACCGTTAGTTTAGAAAGACATTGTTATGGAAATCTTATGTATGTTTACATAGATGTTATATGTACGAAATGTGAAATGAAAGTACTACATATATGATATTATGTTTTCTAAACTGAGGATGTGGAAAAGTACCTTCCATTTATTATTGGAGAAGGTATTGGAACTCTCGATGAGTGTCCATTTGAAATTCGTAGCTACGTAGAATTTTAGTCAGAGTGACTATTTGAATCGGAAATCCTTCGCGATAGATTATCGCGATGAGATTAGATTTGATTGATGATTAGCGTAATTTGAGGGGCGAGATGCCCACAGTTACAAGCGATTCCACTGGGATAGTGGCGTAACCGCCGGGTAAACTGCAATCTAATGCCAGGCGAAATTTGAGGGGCGTGATGCCTACAGACACGAGCGATTCTACTGGGATAGTAGCGTAACCGCCGTGTGTACTGCAATCTATGGCGACAACCATGGCGAAATTTAAGAGATGAGAAATATACAGCCACAAGCGACTCTACTGGGATAGTAGCGTAACCGCCGGGTGGAACTGTAATCCATGGGGGAACGTGCTTTCCATATCCATTTTTTAAAAGAATTTTTTTAAAAGTATTTTCACTGGGAATTGAAGCAAGTATGTTTAGTACTTGGAGATTTTTAGACCTGCGCCTGGCCAGCGTATGTCTAATGTCTGTGAGAACGAAGATGGACTTGTTAAATTTCGAGTTAGCAAGTATTTTCAAACTGTAAATAGTGAATCAATGATTTGAAAGTAAAATTACGAAATTCCTACCTAATAAATTAAGAAAGAGGATTTTTGCAATGTTTTGAAAGTTCACAGCTTTGGAAGAGATATATTATATAAATCTCTAATGTGAAGAATTTTAAGTTTGAATCTGAGTTGTAAATCGAAAATGTTGATAAAAAACTTTTGGGTTTTGATTTTTGAAAATCATTGAACAAAAGAGAAGATAAACAGAACTAGTGAGATTAAACAAATGGAATGAATTCTACCTATATTCATTTATTTGTAATAAGTTTTAAGTTTAGTAAAAATTGACTAGAGTATAATTATCGATGAAATTTTAACAACTTTTCCTTTTCGTGGACGAAAAGTTTTTAAGGAGGGGAGTTTGTAACGACCCTGAATTTTGAACAATTTAATTTGAGAATATTTAATTAATTTTAAATATTTGGATGATGATTTGACTTGAATTTCAAATTGTCAGAAGGAATTGACGATTTAATTTTTGAATTTAATATATTGAAAGTTGAATAAAATTTGAATCTTCAATTTTAAGCCGGTTAAAAATAATTTAAAGGCTTAGAAAATTCATATTGATAATACTGAAGATAATAGAAGCTTCAGAATTGATTTTAAAAGCGATTTGTTCAATTTTGAAATTGTATCGTTTGAATTGAATTTAAAAATAGTCTTCCGAGGCACAATCTCGGAATTTGACGAAACGAGTTTCATTGGGTCCGTAATATTGAATTATTACTGGATTCCCAATTTCGTATTTATCAGAATTGTTTTGTGAACATACGGCGTATAAACGCGTAGAGAATTTGATCGAATTCAAATTGAATTTCTGTAACAACCTGGATTTTCGCCCGAATTATAATCATCGATAAATGATTTAAGTTGACAGTTAAATTTCCTTTTGTTATTGGAATTTCTATAACGATAAAATCTTCATCAAATTGGCGATATTAATTTCTGTTAAATTTTATTGGAATTTGTAAATTGATTTGAATTCTCTTATTAAATTTTATTTGTACGAAATGAATAAATACACATAGCTAAATTTTAACATGATAATTTAAAAACAAAACAAAGTAAAGAGGGTAAACAAAACAAAATTTGATTTAAAAAGAAAATAAAATAAAAAATAAAATAAAACCATACCCTAAGCCATCCTTGTCTCGTTTAAAACCCTATACCGATCCCCTTTCATTCTCATTCACAAACCCTAAACAAAAATAAGCGAAAAAAAATGGCGGCCGCTTCAATCTCTCGTCTCGTTCGATCTGAGAATTAGGGCTTTTGGCCTCGCGTTCGTTTCTGTGGAATTGGCTAGGGCTTCGACTTCCTTCGCCCCGCTTGTGTCCAATCCGTGATTAAGGTGAGTAGTATACTCACATCTTATTCGAACAGTTCGAATTCATTTGTTAGTTTGTTTTCGTGGTCTTTGGCTTCGATTTGACTTCCTTGTTGATGTTGATTTTTGTGGCTTCTTCACGTTGCCGATACTTTCATGTTTTAATCTTTGTATTTTTGGAAATTCCTTTCGATGCACGACTTTGTTTTTGTGACGTTCGATCCTCTGTTTGAAAAAAAAAACGAATCTGATACTTTCCTAAATTATACAACTTGACTTTTTCTCTGATTTCCAAAAAAAAAAAAAAAAACTTCCTGCTTTCAAATGCATGATTTCGGCATTGACATTCTTTTTACTGTGAATTCTTTTCTTATGCATTCGACTTTACTGTGACTTCCCTGTGCACTTATTCTTGATCATCTGCACTACTGTATTGAGTTCGGTCTTGTAGTTGTTGTACTTCATTGTTGCTGTGTTGTGATGACTGACTTGTACATATTACTTGTATCACTGTAGTAGTTGTACTGCACTCTTCTTTGTTTTCCAGATTTGATACTTTTGCCCATTTCACTGCTTTCCTGTGTGTACTTGCTATCATGTTGACTTTTGCATTGTATACATATATTCATGTATGTATATAATTGTATGACCATTGGCTGCACTCTGTAATCTTGAATCTCTTGTGCATGTTGTCAAATTTCACTCTTGAGTTTTTCATATATGCTTTGTGGTTGTTGGACTGCTGCACTCATGTAGATATCTACTGTGGCACTTGAGTTATTTATAAATGTTTGTTGACTTCATTGTACCTCATTGTATATTCTGTAGCATGGTCTGGAGTTGTTGCATTCAAATGTTAGTTTCATTTTTATTATGTTGATACTGTCTGGTCTTCTTCATTGTGGTTGATCTGTGAGTTCTCTGGTGGACTTTTCATTGTTGTTGTTGAACACTGTATCCACCTTCACTTGAAACTGTAGCCTTCACTGTGTACACTTTGTTGATCTTGTATATGGTCATAAGTCTTTGTTACCTGTCTGCATCAGTTAACTTGTACATGCTTGGTACATTCATAAGTAATGGATCAGACTTGATTTGTCATCTCACTTTCATGTATGGCTTGATTTTGAACTTTTGTGCATTTTCCAATTTCTTGAGTCTGCATTCTTGGTTTTCCAGTTGTATAGTGGAGTTTGTTGAATTTTGATTGAGTCTGGGCATTCTTGTATACTTGACAGTTCTGTATGGCTTGATGTCTACATGCTATTGTTTGCAAGTCATGAACATGTGGGTCTGCATTGGTATTTAGTTGAAGCTCTTTTGGCACACTCTATATTGGTACATGCTCATTTTGTCTCTGTTCTTCATGTAGTGTCTGCATATGTGCACCACTGCTATTGTTGCACTGTACTTCGAGTGGTGTAATAGGCTTATCATGCAGTTTGTATATGTGCATTTCATGTAGGCATTGGCTCTTGAGTTGTGTACACTGCATGGTCGCATTCCAGTGCATATTCTAGTCTGCACATCCACCTATGCTTGCATGCTGTTAGTTTTTCACTTGAACCTGTTCATATTAGCACTGGATTCACTTGTGCACTTTTGACCATTTGTCTGTAGACTTCACTGTGTACACTTTGATTTATTTGTTGGCCAGTTGCCTCTGTTAGGCATTGATTCTCTATGATTCTTGAACATTTTTGTTGTAGTGCCATGTTTTGGTGCTTTCACCCTCATTTTGCTGTCTTCATGTTGTACCACTGCCTTGTGCGTGTGGCCATTCGATTTGAGTTGTTTGCAGTTGTGTTGAGTCTTGGTAACAACGACTTGACCCCTGCATTTGGTCAATATTTTGACCCCTGCAGTATTGATGTGCTGATTTATAGTTGGAGTTGTGATGACATTTTTTTTACGTATTGGCGAGGCAGTACATGCGTGCGTGTACTGCAGCCACACCTTTTAACGTGGCGAGGCCGTACACGCGTGCGTGTACGGCAGCCAATCGAGTCTTGATGGTTTTTTAAGTGACAACTTCAATTGTCTTAAATTGATTTAGTCGATTTGATAAATTGTTTATCTATCTCTGTTGATGTTTTAAATCTGCTGATTTATTGTTTAACACTGTTTAGTGTTAAAATTTTCGTTATCCGGTTTCTTTGTTTAAAGAGTCGGATAGACGAGAATTATTGTGACTGTCGTCTATTTAAATTATTACTGCCTCTATGCACAAATAAACTGGTTTGAATTAGACTGACCTGTGTATTATTTTCTTTTGAATATAATACTCGGGTCAGACCGAGTATTTTTACAGCTTGAAGATTTTCGAGCAGCGAAGTTAGAGAGAGAGAGTAAAGAATCATTTATTTCGAGAAAATTGTATTTTAAATAATTCCGCTGTATCAGTATTAAATTGTATAAACTCTGATGTATATAAAAAGATTTATAGTAATGAAATAAATTCTCATTTGTTTTAATTCAGTGTTATTATCTGTGTTTCTGTGGCTGATTTGGTTTAAACGTTATAAACTAAATAACAATTCGTCTTTTTGAACGTTTCGAGTTGGTTTAATTACCGACTGGAGGCGGTCAAAAGGGGAAATGTTACAGTTTTATTGGTTCAGGAAGCATAGCAATTTTATTAAGAAAAGTTGTGCAAGTTTTGCCTATTTACAATGCCCCGGTATTCCGGGATGGCTTATTTGATGAAAAATAGGAAGTACATAAGATAGCTTCAAATAAAGTAATGATGCTACGATTTGCTATTCAAAGCTCGGGGAATTTGAATTCTGTCAACGGTTGTCAATTTGAAAGTTCCATCCCCTAGCTTTTGACTGATCACATATGGACCTTCTTAATTTGGTCCAAAGGTTCCCGGTACTGGATAGACTCGTTTGAGGATGAGGTCTCCCACTTTGAAGGTTTGGTTGTGGACTTTGGAGTTGAAGTACCGTGCAACCCTTTTTTGGTGAGCAGCGGTCCTCAACTCGGCTTCTTTCCTCTTCTCATCAATTATATCAAGCGATTCGAGTAGGAGCTGCTCATTTTTCCTCTGATTGAAATTATGCCTTCAATGAGAGGGGACTTCTAGTTCAATGAGGATCATTGCTTCTGAACCATACGCCAAGGCGAATGAGGTATGCTCGGTTGCTGCTTTGTGTGTTGTTCTGTAAGCCCATAGTGCGAGTGGAAGTTTATCAACCCAATTCCCTTCAGCTTTAGCTAGCCGATTTTTGATGGTGGACTTGATGATCTTGTTTATTACGTCCACTTGCCATTTGCTTGTAGATGAGCGACCGTGGAAAAGCTCTTCTCGATTCGAAAGCGTTTGCAAAAGTCTTTGAACTCGGCTCTTTTGAATTGGGTTCTGTTATCAGTGATGATTTTCTGTTGCATACCATACCTACAAATAATTTTTTTAGTAACAAAATTAATGACTTTCTTTGTGGTAATGGTGGCCAGCGGTTCCACTTCGGCCCATTTGGTGAAATAGTCAATGATAACTATAGCATATTTAGCCCCTCTTACTATTTGGTAATATGCCACTTATATCAATTCCCCATATTGCGAACGGACATGGGCTGCTCATCTACGTTAGGTCTATTGAAGAAGTTCTTTTGCTCTTGCTGAATCTTTAGCATCGGTCGCACCGTCTGGCGTAATCTGCTGCATCGCGGTTTACCGTTGACTAGAAATACCTGTATCGAAGGATTTTCTTTGCAAGGGTTTGCCCCCGGTATGGTCTCCGCTGTCTCCTTTGTGAGATTCTCTCAGGATCCGTCAAGCTTCATCGTCAGTCACACATCTGAGCAAGGGGGTAGAGAACTTCCTTCGGTAGAGTACCGCATCCTGTATTATAAATCGCGCTGCCTTCCGAAGAAGCTTTTTCCACTGGTTCCTATCTGCGGGAAGAGTTCCTATAAGCAAGTAGTCTTTGATTGGGGTCATCCATGTTTCTGGTTCAATGGTGGTCTCAAAAATCAAGTTGATATCCATTTCGCTTATACTTGGAGTGGTCAGGGTCTCAACCAGGACTAGTCCCAATGATTGAGTTTCTCCGGAGCTGGCCAGTTTAGCTAAGTAGTCAGCCTTCGTGTTTTTCTTCCTTGGAATATGAGTTATGGTGTAATATTCGATGCCGTTCAGAAACTCTTGCACTTTAGATAGATATGGGGCAAGGTTCTCCACTTGAGCCTGGTATTCACCTTTCACCTGGCAAAAGACTAGTTGCGAGTCGCTGTATATGTGAGCGGATTTTATTCTGAGTTCCTTCATGACTTTCAGTCCCGCTATCAATGCCCCATGCTCTGCTTCAGTATTTGTCGCAGGGAATTCCAAGCGTAAGGCGTAGCAAACAGCCCATCCTTCGAGAGTTTCAAGCACTACCCCTGCCCCCGAGCGCAAGCTATTAGATGCACCATCGACGAAGAGCTTCCATCGTGTTTCCACTTCCGGTGTTATTTCCTCTTCATTATCTCATATGGTAAATTCGGCGATGATATCTGCCAATGCTTGCCCGTTGATTACCTTTCTAGGATGGTAAGTGATTCATATTGACTCAATTCAATATTCCATTTGATGAGCCGCCAGGAAGTTTTGTGGCGGTACAATACTTGCTTCATGGGTTGATCGGTCAATACTTTGATCGGGTGTGCTTGGAAATATGGTCGTAACTTCTTGGATGCGATCAAGAGAAACTACACTAGCTTTTCCAATTTCGGATAATTTTTCTCGGCTCCGGTAAAACGTTTACTGATGTAATACACGGGTCGCTAGATCCTAGCTTCCTCACGTACAAGAGCAGCGCTTAATGCATAAAGGGAGACTACTAAGTAGATGAACAAGTCCTCTCCGTCTACTGGCTTCGATAGGATTGGCGGGGTTTCCATATACCGCAGTAATTCTTCAAACGCAGTTAGGAAGCCTCATTCCATTCGAAATTCTTCTTTCCTTTCTTTAGTGCATCAAAGAACGGTATACATTTGTCAGTGGCTTTTGAGATGAACCGGCTTAGCGCTGCGACTTTCCCATTCAAGCTTTGTAACTCCTTGTTCTTTGGGGCTTTGACTTCTCGTAGGGCGGTTATTTGCTCTGGATTTGCTTCAAGGCCTTTGGCGCTCACTATGTCTCCCAAAAACTTTCCGGAGGCTACACCGAAGTGACATTTAAGCGGATTGAGCATCATCCCATATTTTCGGAGTATTTCAAACATTTCGGCGAGATTATCCTAGTGATTGGCAGCTATTCGTGATTTAACCAACATGTCATCCACATAGACTTCCATGGTTTTTCTGATCTAACGCTTGAACATGGCATTTACTAATCTTTGGTAGGTTGCCCCGGCATTCTTTAAACCGAATGGCATTACTCTGTAACAGTATAATCCTAGATCGGTGATAAAGCTGGTGTTTTCCTGATCAGGTTCGTGCATCAGGATCTGGTTGTTGTTGGAACCTCCAATTTATTTTCAATGATAACAACTATACAATCATATACATATATAGACCTTATCAAGATTGTAGGTATATGCTTCAAGAAGACCATGCTCGAAGATATTGAGACTCAAAGAGAAACGAAGATTCATTGACCATACTAAGGTTATTCTACTATAAAAGATTCCAAGATAAAATATTGTTAAGGTCTCATTGAGTATATATGAATATACGAGCATACACAATTTCATGTACATCAAAATAAGGTGAAAAACAGTTTTTACACCTCACAGACGTTTGTGATAAAACAACAGACGTCTGTAACAAGTTTCGGATTAAAAATTAAACAAGTCACAGACGTCTGAGGATTATACCACAGACGTCTATCATAGGAAAAACTGTCATATTTGAAAAGACACTTCTGTTTTTAATCAAAAATAAATCATCTTTCACTGAAGAGTTGCATGTTTTTAATCAAAAGGAAATCATTTTTCACTGAAGAGTTGCATGTTTTTAATCAAAAGGAAATCATTTTTCACTGAAGAGTTGCATGTTTTTAATCAAAAGGAAATCAAATTTCACTGAAGAGTTGCAGCCATTAAAATAAAGAGACTTTATCCAAGAGTAACAAATTTTCATTTGCAACTTTCTGAATCTATAAATACCACTTTGATTGAGAAGTAAAAATTACTGAACTTGAATTAATCTATTCTTTACTCTCTTGATTTCTAAGTACTCTCTTGCATATACACTGTTTTCCTCAATCTATTATAACCAAAATAGAATATTGGTCAAATTACTACCTACAACTCAAAGCATTCATATTCATATACTAAAAGGAGATCATAGGAAGATTTGTACTGTAAGTCAAAAACCGTGTTATTGGAAACACAAGATTGTCAGATATACTTTTGTAACGACCCTTAATTTTCAATCATTTGAAATTGGAATATTTAATTGATTTTAAATATTGAAAAGTTAATTTACAGGTTAAATAACTTGAATTTCAAATATAGCGATTTATTGGATAATTTAATTGTTGAATTTAATAGTTGAAATTGTTTAAATAATTGAATCTTGGATTTTAATTTGGATAAAAATGATTTCAAAGCTTATTTACATTTTATTTAATAAGAATTAAGATAATAGAACTTTTAAATTGGATTTAAATGTGATTTACTCTGTTTTGAAAATAACTCGTTTTAATTAACATATAAAAATAGCCTTCCGGGGCACTGTCTCGGATTTCGACGAAACCAATTTAATTGGATCTGTAATAGTGTATTATTGTATGATAACAAATTTCAAGGTAAACTGACATATGATTTGGTCGTGCGAGATCGAAACACGTAGAATTTAATGTCGAAAAATTTAATATAATAATTGGGTTCAAAAAGCTATCTTCTGCATACGATCGAATTAGGTCTTGAAACAAGTTCCATTGTGTTCGAAATAGGGGTATATCATATGGAACGCCTGGCGGCACGTCTCGTTTGGAGTCCGATATTTTTATACATGTAATGTCGAATATTTTCGAATATAAAATGAAATATATAATATTTTGTACTTTACAACCTTGACCATGCCTTAGCCATACTCTTGCCATGTCAAACCCATGCCTTTCTCTCTTATAAACCATGCTCCAAAACCAGAAAGAGAAAAATTGCAAATATTTCAAAATTTTCAAATAAATCCCCTCATCCAATGGCCGAGGATCATTGGGACCAATCCTTGCACTTTCAAGCGAAAGTCATAACTAGAAAATTGCTCATGGCATCGAGATGAAGCATATCAATGGCTAGATCAAGCCAATTCGATGCATGGCTGCGGGAGTTCTCTATGGAACGTCGTGGGAGAAATTGGCCGATTCAGGCGATTTCGTTCATCGGTTGGTCGTGGGGTTTAAAGGAGAATTGTAGAGGGTGACAAGCGCCACCTTCGGTCGATGTTTGATGGCACCAACTTGGCTGGCGGCGGCAGTCGTAAGTTGAACGGCGGTGGAGTTTTTCGGCTTTTCTCAGCCATGGTGGCGAATTGGGTGGCGAGGTCAGGTTCGTTGGGGTCGTGGTGGTCCAGGCAACCATTTGGGAAAGTGCGGCAGTCTTAGGTGGTGGTTGGTGGTAGCGGCATGGAGGGGAAGATAGAAACTTAGTTCGTGCTTTGAAATGGAAGAAGAGTGCATTTTGGTAATTATTATGATAATTAATTATATTGTAATAAAAAAAATCGATAACTAAAAACATGTATAACTCCTTTATACGAGGTCTGATTTGGACGTCGTTTATTACGTTGCACTCGTGTGGACGTTAGCTTTACGATGGAACTGATTTGGATGAATTTAGAAACAGCTGAAATTTGGGTTAAAATGGGAAGTCGTTCGATTTTAGTACCAAACTAGAATGCCTAGGCGACAAGAAAAAATTTCGGTGAGTTAAACTCACCTTTTTGGTTAACTAGTGTGATATATAGTTGATAGAAATGGTTGGATGATTGTTTGAATGAATTACTATATTTATATTAGTTGGATTGAATATTCCCGCCTATTAGAGCGGATGAGACCCTACTACGTTCCCGTGTAAGAGGGGATGACCCTTTTGTCTACAAATCCCACCTCGAAGCGGTTAATTTATATTTGATGATTATATACTGTTGTGATGCAAGGGGGCAGGTTAGAGGGATCCAACAGGATCCTCGCTATTGTTGAATTGTTTCGATAATATTTCTTTTATATGGATTATTGAATAATGAACCTGATTATGGACACTATGGTTATAACATTGTTCTAAGTTTAAAAACAAAAACCTAGTGATTATAGAAAATCAATATCAATATTGGTTGAGCATTTGGCGGCTATTGGCCTGGAAGTGGTATTTTGAAATACTATAAATTGCCAATTGAATTGAAATTGGGTTTAAGACAAGAAATGAATTTTAATTTGAAAATGGGTTTGAGAAATATATTGTTTTTTTAAAAGATGATTTATTTAAATTTAATATTATTTTAAAGTTATTTAATTTTAGTAATATTGTTTTAAAATTATTTAATTATATTAATATTTTTTAAAAGTTATTAAATTATATTAATATTATTTTAAGGTTATTTAATTATATAAGTATTGTTTTAAAGTTATTTGTTTATAGCTAATATGGTTTTAAAGAATTTATCAAAATGTTAATATGTGAAAAGGTTAATTATTTCAAGAATAATTATGTTTTGAAATTAATAATAAGGATTATTAATAAGGTTTTGAAAATAAATTATTATTAATTATTATTACTTCTTAAACACTATTTTGAAATTATTAATTATTATTTTTAAGATGCTTTAAATTTAATATATTTCATTTATTTTAATGTTTTTTGTTAATGTTTACTATTATATAATGGTGTTTGAAGTAAAAGATTTTTAATTATTTATAAGTATTTTCGAGACACATGAATAAAGTTGAAAGACTTGAATTTTATAAAGGAGCTTATAATATGGTTTGGAGACGTAAGGAAGATTATTTACAAGATAAAGAGTTTTATAAATGGTTAGATATTTATGATGGACTTAAGGAACGTGTTTATAGATTTATAAAACAAGTTTTATAAATGGTTTAAAGATTTATAAAGGATTTACAAATGAGTTTTAGAAATGTACAAATAGGATTTATAATTGATTGGAATGTATAAAAGTAGTTTATAAATGGTTCCAGAAGTTTTACAAAATGGTTTATAAATGGTTTTAGAAAATTATAAGGAGTTTATGAATGATTTTTAAATCGAATAAAAATGGGATCTTTCTCAGTGTGTAAATATACTTATACCGTGGAAATAAGTATATGGATATTTTCTAAGTATTGAAAATATAGGAATTGGTGGATATATCTTTGTAAAAGTATTCTTATACAAATAAATTACAATTGGTTTTATTTATGAAAGATTTATTAATAAAGGTTAGTGGTTGCTTATGTGTTTAACCAATGTTGGTTTTCCATATGGAATAAATCCTTGATTTAATGTTGTTATTCGATAGTTAAATAACCGACTATCGAAATTGGACCCAATACGTAACTTTGGAAATATTTAGGAGAAACACGTAAGTTATATGGTATAGTCATCTCCGATGATGTTGTACTATGCATATAAATATCGTTTCGTTCTCCTAGGCTAGGACAATGATAAGGAAATCCATCCACTAACTGTTAGGAGGTGATCTCCGATCTTATCTTTGATTGTTTATTTCCTAAAGAACCGGGGTTGAGTTTACCAAGAATTATCGAATGTTGTTTCGAAGAGACCGGGATCGGGTATTTTATCCGAAAACCAGTTCGATCCAACGAATGTGTTTCGAAGTGAAGACATCATGAAGATGATGGAATTGGAGACAGAGCTCTCAAGTGTTTCGTTCAGTCCCAGAATGAACTTGTATGAATGAATGCTGGTATTGCATTGTTGCCTGGAAGGAAGTATTAGCATTCCAAGTGGGAAGTGCTGTATAAAAGGTAAAACGTAGCCTCAAGCCTCATCAACCGGGAATGACTAAAACATAGGAGATGCAGTAGGACTAAGTGGGTCGCTCCCAAGTAAGGTAAAATCATCCCTATATAGAGTCGCTATTATCTCTCATTTTTATGCTTCGAGGCCCATTAACGGTGGACGGGGGGTGATCATATTCGGTACTATCCAGTAACGGGTAGGCCGGTTCTGTGTTGGCAGGGGATCCAGGTGAGGTCCTGGGTGTTATTTTATCTAGAGATGCACCGTGATGGGCGGTACCCCAGTAGCCTAGTCATTGTATGAAATCCATTCTCCAATAAGTGCCGTACGGACTTAGTTGTGCCCAACTATGCTGAAACGTGAGATGCAAGCATTTGAGCTATATTCATATTTTACTTTGACCCCTAAACATTATTATAATATAAATGGAATTTGTATAGAAAATGTTTTCGTTATCATAAGGTAAAAACATGTCCGTGTTTATGTGTGGTGCGATCTTACGAGATATTCTTGATTTTCAAAAGGTTTTCTATAACTTTAAATCCAGTTGGGTGTGTTTTCTCACGTTGGTTTTCTAGACTTACTTGAGTGTTATTTTATTATAATGCTCGGGTAAGACAGAGCATATTTACAGATTTTAGTTGGTTGCTTTATAGCTTTAGGAGATGAGCTGTAGGCCTAGAGACGTATTCATGTAAATGGTTATTTTTTCACTGTATTCGTTGTTGTATTTATCACCAATTGTGAGGACAGGCCGTTATAACTATCCAGGCTAAAATAGGTTAGTATGCTCTAATTGATGTTTTGTATATACATATATTACAGTTTGTTTTGTGTAAAGATTTGATGTATATTATAGATTATTCGTTCCACTGTGAGATTATGTGTTGTTTAGTTTTCTTCTTATCTTCTTCCTTCTTTCTTGTTCCCTAACAATCGGGTTTTCCAGCATTCGTTTGATCGGCACGCAATATAGTGGACGTATTAGTGTCGATTTTCGAGGGTCGAAAATACCCGGTTGTTACATTTGGTATCAGAGCGAGGTCATGTGAGAACCTTGACTTTGGTAGGGTACTCATTAGAGAAAGGGTCAGTAGCACCCTAGAATGAGTTTGAGTGTGTGTGTGTGTGTGTATGAGCGCGTATTTTTTAGTGATATAAAAATGTTTTATATTGTGTTGGTTGGTCTATTGAGTGGCTTATGGATTCTAGTCAATACGAGCAATTAACGTTATTGATAGGGATCTCTGAACACTTGAATAGAGCAATTCGACATGGTAATTTTTTTGAAAATGGGTAAATGAAATAATTTTACCTTTATTATATTTTATATATAAAGAAATAATTTTTTTGAAGTTATTATAGTATATATGGTGTGCTTGGTTGTTAGGAAATGACAATGTTAGATTATTATCATTTGTTGTTTGTGATCGAATAAAATTTGTTATTATTATAATGCAAACAAGATAAACAATTAAGGAAATGGTTTTATATAACTAAAGTGGGATTATATAATATATGGTTCATGAATGTGATTTATAAATAGAAAAGAAATGAAATTTCAGAAGCATATTATAAATATGGTTTGAAAGTAAAAAGGACTTAAAAGCTAGAAATTTAATTCCCATTGGTTTTGGAAATGATTTTTCAAAGTTTTGGAAAATAATAATAATATTATTTGGAAAATATTTTTAAATGAAAATATTTTTAAAAGGATTTAAAAAAGGTAAAAACCACTGAACCCACTTCAGTCGCTGGAAAATAATTTCGATGATGACTGCAGCATCATTGACGTACATTTTCGGGTTTCCAAGAGAGGAATTGCTATCATTGGAGTTTTGTTTAGGTAAAACTAGTCTTGATTTTAAAATTCAAATAATGATTTGAATTAAAAAGTAATCTATTATAATATTTCAAAATGATTTGAAATAAGTAAGAACAACATGTTTAAACTCTGGAAATTTTCACGGAGTATTTAATGAAAATATAGGAAAATAAGTTTGATAACTTATGAATTTTGAGAATTAGTAAGTTAAAACAATGTTTTAAATTGTTGAATATGAATAAAAAGTAAATTTGAAATTGAACTATGAATTAAATTTAACTTAAATTAAGTTAAATAAAATGAATTTTGAAAAGAAATTTAGCTTAAAGTTAGGTTAAATGAAATAATTTTTGGAAATGGGATTGGTGGTAATTGAAATAAATTAATGAGATTAGCTAATTAAATAAATTAGTGAGTTGAATATGGTTTTGGAATATGGTTGATAAAATTGAATATTGACATTGGAAAATGAATTGAGTTAAACGGAATCGAAATTGATTTGTAATGGATATGGACTTACGTTGTGAAATGGTAATAAACATAAGAATTTTTGTATGAAATGTTTATAGACTTGAGAAAAGTTTTATGAAATGATCCATAAATGAATTTAGTATGGAGTGAAATGTTGTTAAACATAAAATTTGATGGAATGGTTCTTAAATGATAATAGTATTGAAAGAATATACTAAGTAATAAGTGGATGTGAATAAAGCAATGTGGATAATCGAATGTAGATAAGTTGAATGTAAATAAAGTGAAAGATGATAAAAGTAACGTGAATAAAAAGGAATTTGGTATAGCTAAGAAATCAATTGAAATAAATATGTAAGTTGTGCGTATATTATTTATTCGCATAACGGTTTGATCCAGATTCGAGTACATAGTTTCGAGATGGTTTACATCAATCCGTGTTAGGATTTTTCACTCGATTCTCGATGGCGAACACTGGATATGGATGTTTGATTGATTGTGGAATTCTCTATCATAGTATATGACTATGTAAGGAGAATGATGGTTTCTAATCAAGGAACCAGATCTAAGTCCGCACTAGAGTGGTTGCGTGAATGATACTAGTTTGGAAGTGAAATTGTATGATCGAGCGAGCGATCAGATATGATATTGCATGTGGATGATATATGTACATCGTACGGTTTTAGTCAAGTAAGTGTTGAAATTGAAAATACCAGTAATATGATTATGAATTATATGATTGAATATCATTGGTAAATATGATGCAGATATATAGAAGCAAGAGCTAGTTTGCTGCCTTAATTTCATAAGTAAAATTTGGTTGCCCGACGAAAAGGTACATGTTTATATCATTGTTTGATTTGATGGTTTTATGATTAAGCCACTTGGCTTTTGTTTTCTTTTGCTGGGCCCGGGGTGGCGATTTGTGGTTGTTTCGATTGAGCCGCGCAATGGAGATGCTGGAAAAAAAATTCGTAAATTTAAGGAGTTAGAAAATTTTAGAGAAATTTTGATAAAAAATTTTAATAACTAAAATGTGATTTCGAGTTATAACCTGAAATGATTGAATGGGATGATATTAGTTGAGATCTATGAATGAATGTGGAAACTTAGTAAAAGTAATAACAAAGTTCAACAATTTGATTTTTGGGAAGGGTTAAAGGCTTAAAATAATATGGCGAACTATTTCAACTAATTGGTTTTAAAAAGTAATGGGTTTGGGCATTTTTCCTAGCTTTGCAATTTCGAAGACGAAATTCTTTTAAGTGGGAAAGAATGTAACGACCCAGAATTTTCATTCATTTGAAATTGGAATATTTAATTGATTTTAAATATTGAAAAGTTAGTTTATAGGTTAAATAACTTGAATTTCAAATATAGTGATTTATTGGATAATTTAATCGTTGAATTCAATAGTTGAAATTGTTTAAATATTGAATCTTGTATTTTAATTTGAATAAAAACGATTTCAAAGCTTATTTACATTCTATTTAATAAGAATGAAGATAATAAAACTTTTAAATTGGATTTAAAAGTGATTTACTCGATTTTGAAAATAACTCATTTTAATTTACATATAAAAATAGCCTTCTGAGGCACTATCTCGGGTTTCGACGAAACCAGTTTCATTGGATACGTAATAGCGTATTATTATATGATAACAAATTTCATGGCGATCGGACGTACCGTTTGATCGTGCAAAATCGAAACGCGTAGAATTTAATGTCTAAAAATTTAATATAATAATTGGATTCAAAAAGCTATCTTCTGCATACGATCGAGTTAGGTCTCGAAACAAGTTCCATTGTATTCGGAATAGGGGTATAACATATGGAACGCCGGGCGGCACGTCTCGTTTGGAGTTCGATATTTTTGGACGTGTAATGTCGAATATTTTCGAATATAAAATGATATATATAATATTTTCTAGGTATTGAAAATATAGGAATGGGTGGATATATCTTTGTAAAAGTATTCTTATACAAGTAAATTACAAATGGTTTTATTTATGAAAGATTTATTAAAAGAGGTTAGTGGTTGCTTATGTGCTTAACCAATGTTGGTTTTCCCTATGGAATAAATCCTTGACTGAATGTTGTTATTCGATAGTTAAATAATCGACTAACGAAATTGGACCCAAAACATAACTTTGAAAATATCTAGGAGAAATACATGAGTTATATGGCACAGTCATCTCCGATGATGCTGTACTATGCATATAAATCTCGTTTCGTTCTCCTAGGACAATGATTAGGAAATCCGTCCACTAACGGTTATGAGGTGATCTCCGATCGTATCTTTGACTATTTATTTCCTAAAGAACCGGGGTTGAGTTTATCGGAAATTATCGAATATTGTTTTGAAGAGACGGGGATCGGGTATGTTATCTGAAAAACCACTTCGATCCAACGAATGCGTTTTGAAGTGAAGACATCTTGAAGATGATAGAATTGGAGATGAAGCTCTCAAGTGTTTTGTTCAGTCCCAGAACGAACTTGTATGGATGAATGCTGGTATTGCATTGCTGGTTGGAAGGCAGTATTAGCATTCCAAGTGGGAAGTGCTATATAAAAGGTAAAACGTAGCCTCAAGCCTCATCAACCGGGAATGACTAAAACATGGGAGATGCAGCAGGACTAAGTGGGTCGCTGCTAAGTAGGGTATGATCATTCCTATCTAGAGTCGTTGTTATCTCTCATTTGTATGCTTCGGGGCCCATTAACAGGGGAGGGGTGATCATATTCGGTACTATCCAGTAAGGGGTAGGCCGGTTCTGCGTTGACAAGGGATCTAGGCGAGGTCCTTGGTGTTATTTTATCTGAAGATGCACCGTGACGGGCGGTACCCCAGTAACCCAATCATTGTATAGAATTCATTCTCCAATAAGCGCCGTACGGACTTAGTTGTGCCCAACTATGCTGAAACGTGAGATGCAAGCATTTCAGCTATATTCATATTTTACTTTGACCCCTAGACATTATTATAATATAAATGGAATTTGTATAGAAAATGTTTTGGTTGTCGTAAGGTAAAAACCCGTTTGTGTTTATGTGTGGCGCGGTCTTACAAGATACTCTTGATTTTCAAAAGGTTTTCTATAACTTTAAAATCCAGTAGGGTGTGTTTTCTCATGTTGGTTTTCCAGACTGACTCGGGTGTTATTTTATTATAAAGCTCGGGTCAGACCCAACATATTTACAGATTTTAGTTGGTTGCTTTGAAGCTTCAGGAGATGAGCTGGAGGCCCATAGACGTATTAACGTAGATGGTTATTTTTCTGTTGTATTCGTTGTTGTATTTATCAGCAATTGTGAGGACAGACTGTTATAACTGTCCAGGCTGAAATAGTTTAGTATTCTCTGATTGATGTTTTGTATATACATATAATACAGTTTGTTTTGTGTAAAGGTTTGATGTATATTATAGATTATTCGTTCCGCTGTGAGATTCTATGTTGTTTAGTTTTCTTCTTATCTTCTTCCTTCTTTATTTTTCCCTAACAATCGGGTTTTCCAGCATTCGATTGATCGACACGCAATATAGTGGACGTATTAGTGTCGATTTTCGAGCATCGAAAATACCCAATCGTTACAACTTTTGTATTAGCTTATTCCTCCGGGCAAAGTGAGGGTAACTTGTTTGAAGGAAATACCGAAGGGGAGCTTTGGGACTGGACGTAGGATGGGAGGTCTGAACCAGTATAAAAACTCTGGCTTGCACACCTTTTATTTTACTAATTATTGTCTATTATTGCATTGATTTATATACTTGCATATTATACACAAGTTAGATAGTATACGATACTTAATACTTTCAATTGGAATCAGAGCGAGGTTATTTCAATCTACAATAACACGTAATTGAAATTATTAAAATTGGCAAGTACATTTCAAGAAGGTCAATCAACTGCTCGTCCACCACTATTTATTGGTTCTAATTATGCTTATTGGTTAACACGTATGCGAATTTTTATGGAAGAAAATCGATTAGAAATATTTCTAGCAACTCAAAAAAATATGAAGCAGCTGACACTGATATTAGCACATGGACTAATGCACAAAAAGCAGAGGCATCTAACAATGCCAAAGCTATGAATGTTTTATTTTGCTCACTAGATAAAAATGAATTTTCATGAGTCATGCTTTGCACTACTGCTTATGATATATGGTGTACATTACAAATTACCCATGAAGGCAAAAAGAAAGTTAAGCAAACAAAAATTTCTGTTGTACAAAATCAATTTTCATCTTTTAAAATGAAATCAAATGAGTCAATTATTAACATGTAAGCTAGATTTCAAACTATACAACACGATCTTATGGCACTAGGAGTAAAATTCACTGATTTTGATTTAGGCGCACGAATTTTGAGCTCTCTGACAAACTAATGGGAAAGAAAAGTTTTGGCCATCGAAGAAGCTAATGAACATTCCCAACACAAAGTCGAAGAGTTAATAGGAAATCTAATGTCGTATGAAGCTAATTTATAGGCAAGAAAAGAGCAAAATCAAGAAAGGAAAAACATTGCATTTTAGGCAAGTAACGACAACTCCGGCTTGGAAGAAGATGAGATTGTATTCATAGCCAAAAATTACAACAAGTTTAAGAAGTTCAAAAAGATGACGAAATTTCAAAACAATAACAACACAAATTCCTCAAATCAAACATCAATGAAGTGCTTCGGGTATGATAAATTTGGCCATATGAAGAAAGACTGTCCACTACTTAACAATGATAAAAAAACAAATTTGAAAATTTCAAGAAAAAGAGAAGAGAATTTTAAGTAACTTGGGATGATTCCGACTCTTCCTCATCATCTAATAGTGACAGTGATTCAGAACAAGCAAATGTCTGCTTCATGGCCAACACAAATGAGGTACGTCCTGAATTAACATATGATGAAATTCTTGAAATTAGCATGGAATTAGATGACAAGTATAGAGAATTAAAAAAATTAAGTAAAGAAAATATGGGAAAATTAAATAGAGCTGAATTAGAAATTGGATTGCTAAAAGACGAGAAAACTATTTTAGAAGAAGAATTAAAATTAGCACAAAAAGAATGTAGAAAAGTATCATCTCAAAATTCTACTTTAACACATGATATAGAGAATAACAAAATAGAGAATTATAAACTTGAAAAGGAAAAGATTGAATTAAAAAAAATTTGGAATTAGCTAATTTAGAAATTCTGATCTGAAAAATAAATTAGATAAAATTACTAATAATGTTTCAAAATTTAATAAAGAAAAGAAAAATCTAGATAATTTGATAAAAATATCAAAACCATCAGGAAATAGGAAGGGATTAGGATTTAACGAAAAAATTCACAAACATTCTAGAAATAATCCGGTTTCTAATAATAATCAGAGATTCAAGAAGTATAGTACATTATATACAAATTTTAGAAAAACAAAATCTAAACACGAAAATAAGGAAACAAAAATGATTAAAATATGGATTCCTAAAACAAATAACAAATTGATTAGACAAAAAACACATATATATATCTAAAAGATATAGTTCATAATGAAAATCACATCTCTAAAGGTTCCAAACCATCATGGGTAGCTACCTTCTCATACTAACACAAATGATCCTAACGAAGAAATTGGATACCAATCAAAACTTTTTATTATTTTGTAGGTACCTAAATACAAAACCAATGATAAGGAGAAATGGATACTCGATAGTGGATGCTCCAAACATATGACGGGAAATTCACACTTGCTTTCAAACAACACTTACATGGACGGTGGCATGGTTACTTTTGAGGATAATTCCAAAGGATATGTTATCGGAATTGGAAACGTCACCAATGTCTGTATATCTACTTCTCCTATTATTTCAAATGTTTTATTAGTTAAGAACTTAAAACATAATTTACTTAGTATAAGCCAATTATGCGATAAGGGATTTACAATTGATTTTGAAAAGGATAAATGCAATATCTATGATCAAAATGAAACTTTAATTTTTGAAGGAACAGGAAATCGAAATATTTATATTCTAAACATGAATATTAATCATAATAATGATTTATGCTTAACCGCAAATCACGATGATCCATGGATACAGCATAAAGGATTTTGTCACATAAACTACAAATATATAAACAAATTGGTTAAAAACATTTTAGTAAGAGGACTACCCAAAATAAATTTCAAAGTTAAAAATCTATGTGAAGCATGTCAGCTTGGAAAATTAAAGGAAAGCTCGTTTAAATCTAAGAAGTAAATCTCTACTAAACAACCTCCTAAATTACTTCATTTAGACTTATTTGGTCCAACTCAAGTACGTTCGATAAATCACAATAAATATGTCCTTGTAATTATAGATGATTTTTCAAGATATACTTGGATGATATTTTTAAAACATAAAAGCGATACATTCGAAATATTTAAAATTTTTGCTAAACAAATTAAAACTCTAATGGATCTAAAAATAAAAAGTATAAGAAGTGATCACGGTGGAGAATTTGAAAATGAATTATTTACAAACTTTGTAATAAAAATGGAATTAATCATAATTTTTCATTTCCACGAACACCACAATAAACTGGAGTAGTTGAAAGAAAAAATCGCACCTTGCAAGAATGTGCTCGAACTCTCCTAAATAGTAGTGGCTTACCAATGAATTTTTGGGCCGAAGCAGTTGCTACTGCATGCTACGTATTAAATCGTGTAACTCTTAGACTTATGACTAAAAATACATGTTATGAAATGTTCTACCAAAAAACCCAAAGTATCATATTTTTGAATACTTGGATCAAAAAGCTTTATCCTAAATACAAAAGATAATCTCGGTAAATTCGATTCAAAAGTAGATGAAGGAATTTTTGTTGGATATTCCGATCAAAGTAAAGCTTATAGAATTTTTAAAAAACGAACAAATGTTATAGAGGAAAGTCTTCATGTCTCGTTTGATGAAAACTTTAAAAATATAAATAAAGATGACGAAGAAATTTTTGATACTAATTAAAATAAAGTCATTGAAACTATAATTGAAAATAATGATGATAATCAAAATAACAGTAATTTAAAATCACCACCTCGAATTTTAAAAGATCATCCTATTGATAACATAATTAGAAATCTTAATAACAAAGTTTCGACTAGAAGACAAATAAATCAAATGAGCAATGTATCATTTATATCTAATTTTGAACCAAAAAATTACAAGGAAGCATCAAATGATGATTTTTGGATTTTAGCAATGCAAGAAGTACTTAATCAATTTGAACAAAATAATGTCTAGGAATTAGTACCAAGGCCAAACGATCAGTCAGTAATTGGAACTAAATGGGTTTTTAAAAACAAAGCTGATGAAAATGAAAATATTATACATAATAAAACAAGATTAGTGGCACAGGGGTATAATCAAGAAGGAAGAATCGATTATGAAGAAACTTTTGTACCTGTGGCATGTCTTGAAGCCATAAGAATATTACTTGCTTTTGCATGCCATCATAACTTTAAGCAATTTCAAATGGATGTTAAAAGTGCTTTCTTAAATGGTTTTATAAACGAAAATGTTTACGTAGAACAACGACCACTATTTGTTCATGAAAAATATCCAGATCATGTTTTTAAACTTAAAAAAGCATTATATGGTTTAAAACAAGCACCTCGAGCTTGGTATGATCGATTAAAATCACATTTAATTCATTCCGGTTGTCAAATTGGTAAAACAAATACAACAATATTTATTAAAAGAGAACAAAAGGATATATTAATTGTTCAGATTTATGTTGATGATATTATATTTGGATCTACTAACGAAAATTTATGTAATGAATTTTCTACATTAATGACAAATGAATTTGAAATGTCTCATTTGGGTGAATTGAATTTATTTTTAGGATTACAAATAAAATAATTAAATAATGGAATTTTTATAAATCAAGAAAAATATTGTAAAGAATTACTAAAATGTTTTGGAATGGATAATATATCAAGTAAACCCACTCCAATGAGTACTACTACTCATCTAGACAAAGATGAACATGGAAAAGAGTTCGATCAAAAACTATATCGAAGCATGACAAGATCCTTGCTATACTTAACCGCTAGTAGACCGAATATTATGATGAGTGTTTGTTTATGTGCATGATTTCAAGCACAACCTAAAGAATCACATCATCGGGCAGTTAAACGGATTTTACGATATTTATCCAACACTAAAGATTATGGACTATTTTATCCAAAAGGCAGTACGTTTGAACTTGTATCTTTCAGTGATGCGGAGTTTGGCGGATGTAAATCGGATAGAAAAAGTACAAGTGGCACATGTCAATTTATTGGTCAATTGTTAGTTTCATGGTTTAGTAAAAGAAAATTGTGTTTCTCTTTCAACCTGTGAAGCCGAATATATTTCTGCTGTCTTAGCTTGCGCTCAAGTAATATATATGCAACAAACAGTTAAAGACTATGGAAAAATAATAAACAAATCTTCAATATATTGCGATAATACTAGTGCTATAAATCTATCTAAAAATCCAATTAATCACTCACGAACAAAACATATAGATATTCGTCACCATTTTCTGAGAGATAATGTTGAAAAAGAAATAATAACTCTAGAATTTGTTACTACCGAAAATCAAATATCTGATATTTTTACAAAACCATTAAGTGAACTAAATTTTATTAAGTTAAGACGGGATCTTGGAATTTGTTCATTCAATGAATTGGTTAACTAAAGTTATAGAAATAATGTTCTGATCACTTGAAATTTGCAATAGTTTATATGCAATTTCAACTGAATAATTAAGTTTATAACTTAAATTAACAACAACCACGTTTTTTTACCAACCATTTAAAAAAACCAATATCTGTTGACTTCCTATGGGTTAACTCATTTTTCTCAACTACTTTTCTAGATATAGCTAATTTTTAACTTATAAATTCATTTATATATTACTTAAAAATAAATAAACACAGATAAATTTTTGAAGCAAAATAAAACAATGTCTTCCGATCATGACTCCACTTATTCAACTATCGACTATAAATCTCCTTCGTCCAATAGCACTTACGTATCACCAACTAAAACCACACATACATCAACTCCTTCTCTAAACATTATTGCGTCACCAACATACCACATTGGCTTTTCTCCAAAAGGAAAGAAAGCTAAACGATCAATTGATCTGAAATCATCATCTCTTTCTAACAAAGTCGATGAAATATATCACTATCAACAAGAAATGATCGGTGTTCAACGTGAAATGTATTACGAGCAACGACGTCAAGGATCTCATTTGAATTTTCTCGAAAAATGTATTCTAGCAATTTGTGGTCATTCACCAACAAAAAATTGCATATATTAAAAGTCTCCTCGATTACAAGAAACTCCTCCAAGAGCGCGTAACATTACTCTTAGAAATTTGTGCAAACTGGGACCATCAAACCAAGCTTGGATTGACACCCCAGCTCGTCCAAGATGGTCTCCACTAAAGCCATTACTTGATGATACAAAAGTTGAACCAAATTTGTGGGATATACAACAAAACAATAATTCAGAATTCTCCGACAAAAATTAAAATTTATGTTACACATCATATTTATTAATTTTTGATATGTATACTGTTTGTTATATATAAATTTTAATAAATATTTTCATTCATATTAAACTTTTCCTCTAGAAAACAGAAATTACATATCATAGACGTCTGTCATCAATTACAGGAAAATTTTCCCTGTAACCACAGATGTCTGTGGAAACCTCCCAAACGTCTGTGAAGGCTCTCTATTTCAAACTTTTGTAGCCACATTTGTCCGCGAAACCATCACAGACATCCGTCGACTCTTTCTGCCTCATTTACACTGAAGCCACAGATGTTTGTCGCTGCTTTGGAAAAAAATCCAACAGCTGTATATAAAAAAATTCCCTTTTTCTCTTCACTCTACCTTCATTTCAACTCCAAATTCCTAAAACCCTAGATCTCAAAACACTCAAACTCTTAAATCAATGACTCCCAAGAAGGTTACTGTCTCTAAGAAGCAAAAGCAAGGCCAATCTTCATCCTCCTCTCAAGCACCAGTCACACAAGCTCACATTAATCAGTGGCTTCGCAATAATCCCAATGCAATCAAAAGATTTGAGGCGCTTACCCAAAAGATGATCCACTCAGGTCCATTTTATCGCCTTTGCAATGTTATGGAATATGAAATCTTAGGAATTACTACGTTTGTCGGTTGTTGCAATTTTATTAGCTATGATGCGAATAAGGTAATCATTGATCCTCTTGCTATTTACCTCTTCTACTCCAATCTATGTAGTTCAGGGATTTGGAATCCAGAGAATGATGAGGGTTGGTTATGGTCAAGTGTTTACGGGAAAGAAGTTAAAATTGATGTGTATACCATTGGTCGTATTTTAAGATGTTCCTATGAGGGGATTGATTTAACCGATATACCTGATCACAGTTTTTTACCTAGGGACGAAGTTACCCATCAAATATGGGAGGATAGAATGCCACAATGGAAATCCATTTATCTTCGACCACGGGCTAGACTATTAAATAGAATGATAATTAATACCGTCATTCCTCATCTTGGTAGCCATGAATAAATTTATCCCAATGACCATAGAGCTTTGTATGCCATATTTGCTCGCCTATAGGTTAATTGAGCAAAATTTGTTCATGACCAAATTAAAGGATTTTGGTCTACGCATCGTCGTTCCATTGTTTATGCTCCATATATCATGCGCATCTTGCAAAATCTTAGAGTTCCTTCATATATCTCACAACAGGAAGAAATTCCAACCAAAGATAGCGGACCATGATATATTTCACTAATGCATCTTCCGAAGCGTCCACCTCGTATCATTCCATTCAACCAATGCACTCGACAAGAACAAGAACAAGTACATCATGGCCCTCCTCAAACTAGCGCTTCTCAACAAACCTACTCCCCTCATCCTTCCCAACATCCACCTTCCTCTAGTCATGGTACCGAATATTACTCCAACTCCGAAATTCAAGAAGCTCGGGTTGAACTAATACCAAATGAATCTCTTCGCGATTTGGCCATCAAAAACCAAAAAATAATCACGGCCAATAAAGGAGCTTTAAACAGAAAAATGACTGGATTGGAACGCTCCTTCTCCACTAGGATGACAAAGATGGAGAAGACTATGGACAAAGTGGTCTCCACTTTGGGGGAAGTAACGCACAAAGTCTATGGCCGATCTACCTCATGCTCATCATCTTCGCCTTCCCCAACAACTCCACCTCGGGTTCAAACACTAGTTTATCATCCTCATGCCTTGTCCGAAGGTACGTCACATGATGAGGTGACCGAGGGAAGACTCCCATGCATGCACAAGCCGAGGAAGATGAAGACGATGATGAAATGTACATCTCTCATACTCCACATTTTCAACAACCATCTCACATGGAATTTCAAGGCCTTTCAATCAACGAAGATGAGGATTACCACGATCAGACGACATGGCCAGGTACATGTGAGCTGGATCCATCCGCTTACTGGGAATATTACAAAAACTACGGAGGCCTATCTTATTCCCAAAATCAGTACAATTAAACTTTATTTTATTTTATTTTATTTTGAAACTCTTATGATTATTTGTTTTTCCTATGTATAACTTATGTTACAATTCCTTCTAATTTTTGCTTTGAATTTCAAATTTGCTTTTCCATAATCTGAAATGATGACATACTATGACCATTTATATCGTTTATATATGTATCGTATATCATTTCCCTACATTTTGATAATGACAAAGGGGGAGAAATTTATGCATATATATAGGAGGAGACGTATGTGCACCGGGGGAGATAAACATACACAGCATAATAATACTTCCATTCTATAGTTGATATTTTGATCATATAGTTTCACTGTACAGTTGATATTTGATTGTATAGTTGTCATCATCAAAATGGGGGAGATTGTTAGAACCTCCAATTTATGTTTCAATGATAACAACTATACAATCATATACATATATAGACCTTATCAAGATTGCAGGTATATGCTTCAAGAAGACCATGCTCAAAGGTACCGAGACTCAAAGAGAAACAAAGACTCATTGACCGTACTAAGATTACTCTACTATAAAAGAGTCCTAGATATAATATTGTTAAGGTCTCCTTGAGTTTATATGAATATACGAGCATACTCAATTTCATGTACATCAAAATAAGGTGAAAAATAGTTTTTACACCTCACAAACGTCTGTGATAAAACAACAGACATCTGTGACAAGTTTCAAATTAAAAATAAAACAAGTCACAGACGTCGGAAGATTTTACCACAGACGTCTGTCATGGGAAAAACTGTCATATTTGAAAAGACACTATTGTTTTTAATCAGAAGGAAATCGTATTTCATTGAAGAGTTGCATGTTTTTAATCAAAAAGAAATCATCTTTCACTGAAGAGTTGCAGCCATTAAAATAAAGAGACTTTCTCCAAGAGTAACAATTTTTCATTTGCAACTTTCTGAATCTATGAATACCACTTTGATTGAGAAGTAAAAATTACTGAACTTGAATTAATATATTCTTTACTCTCTTGATTTCTAAGCACTCTCTTGCATATACACTTTTTACATACTATCAATCCGTTATAACCAAAATAGAATTTTGGTCAAATTACTTCCTACAACTCAAATTATTCATATTCATATACTCAAAGGAGATCATAGGAAGATTTGTACTGTAAGTCAAAAACTATGTTATTGGAACACAAGATTGTTAGAGATACTTTTGTATTAGCCTATTCCTCCAAGCAAAGTGAGGGTAATTTGTTTGAAGGAAATACCCAAGGGGAGCTTCGGGACTGGACGTAGGACGGGAGGTCCGAAGCAGTATAAAAACACTAGTTTGCACGCTTTTTATTTTACTAATTACTGTCTACTATTGCATATTATACACAAGTTAGATAGTACACGATCCTTAAGACTTTCAGTTGTGTTATCCCAACTTTTGGCAAAGCTGAGATACCCAAAACTGACTGAAAATCAATAATAACTAGCCATGAATATCAACTATGCATTGCAGGATAACCATGGATATCGATAAATTTTGTCCGAGTCCGGATCGGGCTGCAATTGACAAGACAGGACAAGAAAAGCCATGCAATCCAACGTTTCAAGTTTCAAGTTAATCTGAGTTCGTATGCTCATGTTATGACCGATGTAAGTTGGAAGAGAATACCCTAATTTCGTATCCATCGCGGACCCACAGTTCGCATCGATCAGAGTAGCCTTAAGTTCGTATCCATTAGCATGCCATCTGTTCGTATCGTATCGATCAGATTGTCAGTGTTCGAAACCATCATCTTCGTATCGATCGACTTCGTATCAGTCAGCCAGTGTCTACCTCGCATCCATCATAGAAGCCCATGTTCGAATCCATCTGGACAGAGCTATTCGTATCCATCAGGAAACTGCTCTTTGCCTCCATCATGGGACCACGTTCGAATCCATGTGCGAAGACTTATTCGTATCCATCACGTCAACGGGTCTGTATGACGTGTTATTCATCGATACGCGCAAGGCGAAATTCACGGAGTCGACCCGGTCAACTCGGAGTAAAGAACGAATCGATGTGAAGTATACGCGCCACATCACCACGAGAGCACGTGCAGGTGATCGATTCGAAGGAATCGATTTGAATTGGTCGATTCGAACCGAACAGCCGCCGAGAAGCTCCATTTCGTATCGACGATATCTAGAGATCTACCGGTCCAAATGCAATGAAATTTTCATATTAGCTCGGGTGCAAGGTAAAGAATGTCCCTGCCAAGTTTCAGCTCGATTGGATCATTTCTTGATGGATACGAAATTGCTTTGTATCGATCATAGATCGAGTCGAAACTTGGTGGGGTCAGCCGCGTGGGCCCTCTCACGTGCCAGAAGAAGTCTCCCGAAGTTTGGGCGCGATCTCAACCTCCTACGCCTATAAATAGCCCCCTGAAGCCTACAGAAAAGGGATCTTTTTGCGATTCGACGTCCAGACTCTGCCGGATTCAATTCTACTTCCTCCCATTGTTGTTATACTCGAAATTCATTCATTGTATCTGCTGCAATCATCTGTAACCAGCAAGGATAATCAATAAAAGATAAAACTTTGAAGTGGACGTAGGCCGGAGATAGCTGAACCACTATAAATTGTGTGTCACTGTTCCTTATTTCTGGATTGCTGTTTGTTGCTTGCTTAGATCTGAGATTTGTGTTTGAATATTGCTGATTTGTATTCATACACTGGTGCTTTCATAATACTTGGGGTTTGTGACCATTTTTGGCGCAAACACTTTGGTGCTTTCACTGAGAAGAACTAGTACCCGCTACACCAGATTCAAAGTTCAGATTTGAAAGTTTGAAGGATTCAGATTGACTCGACAATGACTCGACAAACAAGACAAAGAGCTGAGAGAAGCCAGCAGGGAGGAAGTCAAGAGGCATCCTCTGGTGCTGGAGAAGGACAAGCTTCGATTTACATCACCAGAGATGAAATGGAAGCTATAGCAAATTCATTGCAAGAGAGGATGATGAAGACTCACCAAGAGATGCTGCAGAATTTCTTTGAACAAATGAGAACAGCAAATACGCATAATCTTGGACCAACTACAGCGACTGCAAATGCTGAACAGGGAGTTGGGATTGCAGAAACTAACAGGGATCAAGCTCAAGGTCAGAATGCAGAACTAGAAGGCGATCAACAAGGACTTGGGGGCAGACCCTTTGGATCCGATATTGGAAGGCCGATGGTAGGGGCTCAACAGGGTAGAACCGATGCTAATGACAACGGGCCACACGAAGAGTACGTACCAGAATACCCATCAAGACCAAGAGAGCAACCCCGGGATGCAGATGAAAAGATGGCTGGATTAGTCCGACGACTGATGAGAGGAGGATTGTCCAATAGAGGAATAGAGGAAGTTAGTCGGAGTCCGTTCACTCCGAATATCAGGAATGCAAGGAACCCTCCAAAGTTCAAACTGCCTATGCTGGATCCATATGACGGGAAGTCAGACCCAACGATGCATATTACTCGTTACATCAGGCACATGGAAGTGTTGGGGGCATCCGAGGAAGTGATGGCTCGATGCTTCCCTCTATACTTGTCAGATTTAGCTACACTTTGGTTCAAGCAATTAGAAACTGGATCGATCAGAACATGGGGCGAGCTTGTAGATTGCTTCATGAGACAGTTTAGGGTCCACGTGACGTGAACCAAAAGTGTGATGACTTTAGCATCGATAAAACAAAGGACCGGAGAGTCCATAAAAGATTTTCTGCTACGATTTAAAGCAACGGTGGCTTTTGTAGATCGCCCGGATCCATCGATGATTTTGATGGCGGCAGTGGCAGGAGTTGGAGAAGGCACTGAATTCAAAGATTCTTTAACGAGAGACCCACCGCAAGATCTTGGAGACTTTTACCATGAAGCTAAAAGATTCATTCGATTAGAAGAATCACGAGCTGAGAGGCAGGAAATAAACGCTGTACAAGGCGAAGGAACCGCCAGGGAACAGCCCAGGGTGGACAAAGGAAAGAGAAAGCAGGATGACGCACATGATGGTCCTGATAAACGGAAGAAATTCCAAGAGCCCAGGTTCAGGCAATACACAGATTTGGTGGCAAGCCTGGAACGAATTTATACTAAAACTCGGGGGCAACTCCCCTATTGAAAACCACCCAGGAGAGATCCCACAGAGCGGGAGCGTAGAACCGGAAAATACTGCCTATTCCATGAGCTGGATTGGCACACAACCGACGAATGCCGCCACCTAAAGGATGAGGTGGAAGAGCATGTCAGGAGTGGTAGATTGCCATAATATGTCAGAGAACGGGCAGTGGCGGTAAGGTCTGAACAGCTACCGCCTCCACGTAATAGAAATGATCCTGGATCGGGATCACGACTCGTCATCAACTTATTAAGATGGCAAGGGCCAAGTTCAGGATTTGAACTTCGGTCAAATAATTCCATTAGATTTGTTTTCAGAATAAACGGCTACTCCACTTACTCATGTACAAGAACCAGAGAGATCCCTAGGCATGCTCTGAGATGGAGATAGACCGATCTGCCTATAGAGGCAATATTTAGTTTTTTCCTGATGTTTGAGATTGAACATCTGGGACTTGAATTTAATAAATGAACTTGAATTTCTTGAAATAAACCTTTGACCGGAGAGTCAAAGGATGAGTATTAAATACCAATATAAAAATGATCGCTTTATGACCCTACCCGGAGAGGCGGGGTCCGGAGTGCAAGAAGTGGGTTGCTTTGCCGGAGAGCGACAGGATCAACTCACTTAACGTCGTTTCCCATTCACCAGAGAGTGATTGGATCGGGATTCGATAAGAGCCCGGAGAGGCTATAATCGGCCCACGATTTAGGCTATGACATCATTTAAATGTTCAGATACACTGAACCGGAGTGCAAGAAGTGAGTCGCTTCGCCGGAGAGCGACAGGATTGACTCACTTAACGCTGTTTCCCCTTCACCGGAGAGTGACAGGATGGGATCCAGCAGGAGCCATAGAGGCTATGATCGGTTTAGAACGACCAGGACATCGCTATGTGCCCTAGCTGGGGCCAAAGTACAAGGGATAGAAGGCAACGCTAGAACGCAATAGGATCTTTCTATTCAATCGCCAAGTCTGGGATGGGCTTAGCAAGGGTCTGGAGTAACCGTTGGTTGTCCGAAGAGACTACGGAGTTTCATTCTTAACTTCCACAGGAAGAAGTGGATAATGATTTGGCTTCGAACAGCCATGAACTCAATTGAAAATACCATAAGATTTGAGTAAAACATGAACTCACTGCATTCGATTTGAGACTTATCAAAACACACCTTTTACCAAAAGGCATGTTTTGGGGGGCAAAATGTTATCCCAACTTTTGGCAAAGCTGAGATACCCAAAACTGACTGAAAATCAATAATAACTAGCCATGAATATCAACTATGCATTGCAGGATAACCATGGATATCGATGAATTTTGTCCGAGTCCGGATCGGGCCGCAATCGACAAGACAGGACAAGCAAAGCCATGCAATCCAACGTTTCAAGTTTCAAGTAAATCTGAGTTCGTATGCTCATGTTATGATCGATGCAAGTTGGAAGAGAATACCCTAATTTCGTATCCATCGCGGACCCACAGTTCACATCGATCAGAGTAGCCTTAAGTTCGTATCCATTGGCATGCCATCTGTTCGTATCGTATCGATCAGATTGTCAGTGTTCGAAACCATCATCTTCGTATCGATCGACTTCGTATCGGTCAGCCAGTGTCTACCTCGCATCCATCATAGAAGCCCCTGTTCGAATCCATCTGGACAGAGCTATTTGTATCCATCAGGAAACTGCTCTTCGCCTCCATCATGGGACCATGTTTGAATCCATGTGCGAAGACTTATTCGTATCCATCGAGTCAACGGGCCTGGATGACGTGTTATTCATTGATACGCGCAAGGCGAAATTCATGGAGTCGACCCGGTCAACTCGGAGTAAAGAACGAATCGATGCGAAGTATACGCGCCACATCACCACGAGAGCACGTGCTTGTGATCGATTCGAAGGAATCGATTCGAATTGGTCGATTCGAACCGGACAGCCGCCGAGAAGCTCCATTTCGTATCGACGATATCTAGAGATCTACCGGTCCAAATGCAATGAAATTTTCACAGTAGCTTGGGTGCAAGGTAAAGAATGTCCCTGCCAATTTTCTGCTCGATTGGATCATTTCTTGATGGATACGAAATTACTTCGTATCGATCACAGATCGAGTCGAAACTTGGTGGGGTCGGCCGCGTGGGCCCTCTCACGTGCCAGAAGAAGTCTCCCGAAGTTTGGGCGCGATCTCAGCCTCCTACGCCTATAAATAGCCCCCCGAAGCCTACATAAAAGGGATCTTTTTGCGATTTGACGTCCAGACTCTGCTGGATTCAATTCTACTTCCTCCCATTGTTGTTATACTCGAAATTCATTCATTGTATCTGCTGCAATCATCTGTAACCAGCAAGGATAATCAATAAAATATAAAACTTTGAAGTGGACGTAGGCCGGAGATAGCCGAACCACTATAAATTGTGTGTCACTGTTCCTTATTTCTGGATTGCTGTTTGTTGCTTGCTTAGACCTGAGATTTGTGTTTGAATATTGCTGATTTGTATTCATACATTGGTGCTTTCATAATACTTGGGGTTTGTGACCATTTTTGGCGCAAACAAGTTGTATCCCGAGTATGCATCCATAAATGGTAGCAGTTCATGTGCAGCCGTCCCGTCCACAAGCTGGTCAATTTTGGGAAGATGAAAGCTGTCTTTTGGGTGGGCTTTGTTTAAGTCCGAGTACTCGATGCAAGTTCACCATTTTCCGTAGGACTTCTTGACCAAAACCAGGTTAGATACTGATGTGCACGTAAATGTGCATATATATATATACATCCATATTTTATCTCTTTTTATTTAAATAAATATCATATTTGAGCATTTTAACATGTTTAGAACCAAAATTCAATTGTTTTCAAATCATCATATATTCATCTTGATTCAGGGGCAAAATGGTCATTTTTGTGCATGTGTCAATTTGAGAATTTTTACTTGGACATTTTTTATGATTTTTATAGGAAATTTTGATGCATATGGAAGAGGGATTCATGAACATATATGCATGCACAAATGAATACAAAGGAAAGAAGAAGGAAATAATTCAAGTCCAAAATCATAGAGGACCCCATCCACTTGCCTAAATCTACAATTAGAAGCTAATGGACAACTAAGTGGAGGTTAAAGCTTCATGCACATTTAATGAGGGATTAATTAGTGGCTAATGGTTACTTGGTGGCCACACTTCCTAAAGGGCATTTTGGGAAGCTCCCTAAATATTGAATTAGGGTTTTATGCATGTATAAATAGCCCTCTTATGTACATGTAAATTTCTTCTACTCTCTCATATATTTCCTTACGAAATTAGCAAGTTGTAAACAAAAATCAAAGTGAAATAAAAATGGCTTCCAAGCCTCTATCTCCTTTCTTTTCTACATGCTTTTCTTTGCTTCTTTGGTAATGTTTATTTCTATGCTCTCTTCCTTTTAATGTTCATAGCTTAGATTTACATTTATGCATTAGTCTAATTAATTTCCTTCTATTAGTTAATCTTCTTTTTCTTTGTTTATTCTCTACTTTCTTTCATTTAAATGTTGAAACTTACATGTGTTGATTTGATAACACAATTGAGTAACTAAACCCCTTCAATTTAGGGGTAATGAAGCTCTCAAATATTATGTAATTTCAACATTTTTATGATTTATGATCTCTTTAGCTTGTGCTTCATGAAAGTGAACTTTGATGTAAGTTTATACAAGTGGGTTTGATAGCTTATATTGCTTATGCAAATGTGCTATTCTTATTCAACATAAACACAATTTTCATCATCATTTGCTAATTAATTTTTAATTTTGAAATGAAAGTAAAAATGAAATTTGATGATCTATATTTCTACTTACAATAGTAAATAGATCATACTTAAAATAGCTTTTGCTTTGGCTTTATTTTCATGAGAATTGATAAGTGGTTTATTTGTTGTATTATAGTTTGATGGTTTGAGTTATGTTAATTAATAACATAAACAAACCATACTTATGATAAATACAACAATATTTCACTTAATATCAAAGTTAGAGATCATAAATTATTTGTTTGTTGATTTACAAAAATATGAGAGTGGATTTGCCTCTAAATTGTTCTCTAGTCTAATAGTTTTTAAATCACATTTTAATTCTAACTTTAGCTTCTTTTTTGTAGTTAACAATTTCCTCTCACTTTGGTCTAATTTGATTGAATTGAAAATTTTAAAATCTTTAAAATTCCTTACGGATCGACCCGTACTTGCCATGTACTAAAATTGTACGCCGTGCGCTTGTGGTTATATTAAATTTCAAAATTTATTGGCATTTTTCTAATCAATAGAAAATTTTCCGTTAAACAAATACCTATTCGGGGTAGGTCGCATCACAGATAAAACCATTGGCCATGAACTTGTCTACTTCCACTCTCAACGCCTTGGACCATTCGGGGCCTAGACTGCGCCTCTTCTGCTTTACCGGTGTGTACTTGGGGTCAATGTTAAGTGCGTGACATGCAATTTCCGGTGATACCCCATACATATCGGAATGTGTCCAGGCGAACACATCCAAGTTGGTGTGAAGAAATTTGGTGAGTTCCAATCGCATCTTGTTTCCAAGATGCGATCCAATTTTCAAGACCCGCGTTAGGTCATCCATGTCGACTGGGACAGACACTGTTAAGGATTGGCAATTACCGCCTCTATGTATCTTCCAAAAGCAGTTCTTTTTCTTCCCGGAGCCATTGATTCTTAGCAGCAGATCTCTCGAATAGAAATTAAGGATCTAACTTTTCGACCTTTTCTAATCCAAAGTAGATAGGTAGATCTCTTTCCTCAGCTTGGTTCTCAGTGAAAGCACCAAAATGTTAACCCAAAAGTGGATCAACACCCTGCATTGAGTGTGAAAGCACCGGCCCTGTTTATCAAGGCAAATATAATAGAGACAAGAAGTAAAAACTTGCAGATAAAGTAAAAAAGACAAGAGATTTTTATAGTGGTGCGGCTGTTAACGAAGCCTACGTCCATTTTATAACTTTTTTTATTGACTGACTGCAATCACAAGTTGAATCTGATTACAATTTGATTGGATCTTGTAAGTTAGATCAAGAGTCCAGTGTTAGAGTTCACTGGAGAATCACAGTGAACCCTTTAGATGACTGTTGTGTGGGAGAAGAAGAGTGAAGAATAGTTTTTGCAGAGTTTCAGCAGCCAGTCCAAAAGATCCTGTTTATGTTGCTGGTAGGATCGTATTTATAGGGGTTGGAGAGCTATTGGGTAGGCAGCCTTGCCAGATGCTTATAAATGACCGTACGAAGGTGCACTGAAAGTTTCATAGTGAGCCAAATCAATTTGATGGATCGCTACGATCCATAGCTTTTGCGTTGCTGACGATTCAACTGCTTGCGATGCTTTCCTTCATCCTCTTCTTTAAACTCCATGGCGATCTGGCTCAATCATATGGATCACTAGCGATCCATAGTGCACGGATCGCTAGCGATCGATGTACTTAGAGTATTTTTGGACTTTACCTTCTGGATTGCATTTTTTGTCTCGTGTTGGTGTTCTCCATGTAATTTCGTAGCTTGTTGCCTCTTTTTGATGGCAATCCACACACTAGTTGCATCGGATTGCTGATTGAATTAGACGAATGCTTGCTTCTTGATTTAACTAGCTTGGAATTCCATTAAACTTAGCCATCATTCTTTAAAGGAAAGAAGAAGGAAATAATTCAAGTCCAAGATCATGGTGGACCCCACCCACTTGCCTAAATATACAATTAGAAGCTAATGGACAACTAAGTGGAGGTTAAAGCTTCATGCACATTTAATGAGGGATTAATTAGTGGCTAATGGTTACTTGGTGGCCACACTTCCATAGGGCATTTTGGAAAGCTCCCTAAATATTGAATTATGGTTTTATGCATGTTTAAATAGCCCTCTTATGTACATGTAAATATCTTCTACTCTCTCATATATTTCCTTCAGAAATTAGCAAGTTGTAAACAAAAATCAAAGTAAAATAAAAATGCCTTCCAAGCCTCTATCTCCTTTCTTTTCTACATGCTTTTATTTGCTTCTTTGTTAATGTTTATTTCTATGCTCTCTTCCTTTTAATGTTCATAGCTTAGATTTACATTTATGCACTAGTCTAATTAATTTCCTTCTAGTAGTTAATCTTCTTATTTTTGTTTATTCTCTAGTTTCTTTCATTTTCAATGTTTAAACTTACATGTGTTGATTTGATAACACAAATGAATAGCTAAACCCCTTCAGTTTAGGGGTAATGAAGCTCTCAAATATTATGTAATTTTAACGTTTTTATGATTTATGATCTCTTTAGCTTGTGCTTCATGAAAGTGAATTTTGATGTAAGTTTATACAAGTGGGTTTGATAGCTTATATTGCTTATGCAAATGAGCTAATCTTATTCAACATAAACACAATTTACATCATCATTTGCTAATTAATTTTTGATTTTGAAATGAAAGTAAAAATGAAATTTGATGATCTATATTACTAGTTACAATAGTAAATAGATCATACTTAAAATAGCTTTTGCTTTGGCTTCATTTTCATAAGAATTGTTAAGTGGTTTATTTGTTGTATTATAGTTTGATGGTTTGAGTTATGTTAATTAATAACATAAACAAGTCATACTTATGATAAATACAACAATATTTCACTTAATATCAAAGGTAGAGATCATAAATTATTTGTTTGTTGATTTACAAAAATCTGAGAGTGGATTTGCCTTTAAATTATTCTCTAGTCTAATAGTTTTTAAATCACATTTTAATTCTAGCTTTAGCTTCTTTTTTGTAGTTAACAATTTCCTCTCACTTTTGGTCTAATTTGATTGAATTGAAAATTTTAAAATCTTTAAAATTCCGTGCGGATCGACCCGTACTCGCCACGTACTAAAATTGTACGCCGTGCGCTTGCAGGTATATTAAATTTCAAAATTTATCGACATTTTTCTAATCAATAGAAAATTTGCTGTTAAACAAGTTTTCGACGTCGTTGCCGAGGAATTGATTTGATTTCAATTTTCTATTCTTCGAATTATTTTCGTTTACTTTTTGTGTGTTTGTCTTGCAATTTATCAACAACAAAAAATTGTGTGTGTGTGTTTAAGTTTGTTTTCATTTTTGTTTATGTGCATTTTGATTTTTTTGTTTGCTAGTTTCCTTTTTACATTTGGATATTTCTATTTAAAAAAATAGACAACATACACAATTTCAAATAAAACTAGTTTATTGCATTGCCACTTTTATATTTACATTTCAATTTTCTTCCATTGTTTACATTTTCTAAAATATTAAAAAAAAGGACACTGTTACTGATCTGTGCACTGTGCACAAACTTCCCCTGTTCACTGCCTTTTCCCCTGTTCACTGCCCACCACCATCACAAACTGTCATTTAACCCACCTTGCCTTGACATTCACACCCTCCTCCGAGTCCACTCTGCTCCTCCACAATCATACCATCCACTCTACAAACTACAGAGCCAAAAACAAGTGCAGTTACAAAAACAACCGCAGTTACAAAAACTACCACTACTTCTCCCTGCTTCACACTACCACATAACTCTTCTATCCACAAAACAACACACCACAAAATAGTGCTTCCTTGTGTTCATTTCAAATTCAAACACACCCATTTGCCTCTTACTGTCTATCCAAATACCCAGCTCCTGCTTGTTCGAACACTACCTAAACACTTCTGTGCCAATCACCACTCTCCTGAACCACTCAGCCCTATCACTTCTCTGATCAACAAACCCCCCCCCCTCAGTCACAATTCGAGACCAATTCCAGCAACCCAAATTTGTCACTCCACAGTGCCATGCCTCCTCAACATCATCACTGCAAACATCAACCACTTACATATTCAACTACCACCCCAGCCTACAGCACTTAACTTGCCTCGTCATCATAAATCATCCTACATATCTCCTTCCTCTTGCAACTGCATTTCCGTTAACAGGCTCTACTTACAAGCTCCTTAAATCACATCATTCTCCATAAACACTCACAGCAGCAACTTCACAACTTCACTTAACCACAAACAAAACCAAACTGCACATATACATCCCATCTCTGTGCATATATCTAACTTCTATCACCACCACATACCATCAGCTACTATCTTTCAGATCACATAAGCATTTCTACACTATGCCATCAAGCCATTGATACAAACAACTTCAAAACCAACTATGCGTGCACTTGTGCACATTCTGGTTCGATCGTCAAACAAAATTGTTCATATCATTACTGAAACACTACTACTTGTATTCTCATATCACTCCAGATCACCACCATTCACAGTGATACATCAGCCTCGAACAGCCATACAACCACAAATCTATCAAACTCACTTCTATCCTTCTAGCAACTCCAACCAAACCACCATCAACAACAAACAACCACTGCCTACAACACTTGAACCACCCTCTACCACTTCAAACACCCCACCATTTCACCCCACCACTACTTGCAGTCAATCATACAACCACCCCGCTGCAGTACACAACATAAACCTTATCCCCATTGCTTACTCTCAAAACCACAACTTTATACAAACTCTACTTCCTTCACTTCTGCTCACTGGCACATACCCAAAACACTCAATTACAGTGTCAACGGTACCACTACCCCTTACTGACCTTGCTACAACACACAGTTTCCATCTCTGATCAGCCACCATACCAATTCGAAAACCACCGAAACAGAAGACTATTGCAACTTCCTCACCGACAACCCATAGCAGCCGACAATCTCCACTACGAATTGAACCACTTCCAATTGCCAAATCGATACAACCATCCAATCGAATCAACCCCATACATCATTGAACCATCTCCTCAAAAACTGCAACTCTAACTCGCAACTCCAATCACCTCCAACCACACCACGATCGAAAGCAAAATTGCGACTTCAACAGAGCAATCACCACAAACTTCATATCCCTCACGCCACCACAGTACTGCCTACAAACCACTCCACCCTAAAATTATCACACAAACAACTACTGCAACCAATACAACATCACTCCTTCTTTCATCAACCAGCGATCACCATCGAACGAATAACCCAGTTCCCAAACCCACAGTCGCTCCATTCAACCACTGTGACCAGCAGTCGAACAACACCCCAAACCATCAAACTCACGACTGCAAAATTCTACTATCTCAACTACCTGCCACCGTGAAAATCTTCGAGTTCATCTACAACTTGCAAACCATCCCAAACATCACCGAACAACCCCACGCGACTCTCGCCACAACCCAAAATCACGACTTACCTTCCAGAACGACGCCACAAACCAACACCTTTGTCTCCGCCACCTACCTCCCAAATCGCCACAACCTCAAGCAACCTCCAACAATCCAAATCGAAAACCATTTCAAGCAAATCTTGACTCCGTCCAACAATCCACAAACGGCGAAGACCTTTGATTTTGAGATTCTGATTTAATTGCAATTTCATTCATTTACTTGTTGAATTGAGCCAATCATTTAAGAATATAAGAACGATGGAATATGTTTTAGGCCGGGTTATATGGTGTTGAATTGAGCCGCTTAGTTGTTTTAATTTTTGTTTTGTCCTTTGCTTTTGTTTTAATTTTTTTAAAGTCCATTCTTGTACATCTAAAAAAAAGAAAAAAAAGAAGAGTTTGCTTAGCTTTGTTTCATTTTATTCTTTCTGCAAAAAAAAGGGTTTTGTTTGTTCTAGTTTATTTTGTTAAAAAAGGGCGTTTTCTTTTGTTTTAGTTTAGTTTTGTTTAATTTGTTTTATCAAAATATATATATATATATATATATATAAATAATTGTTTTAATTTGTTTAGTTCCATCTTAAAAAATATCCGTATATATATCTTGTTTCTATTTTCAGGTTGCCAAAGAAGAAATTCACAAGGAAAAGAATTTCTTTGCTTTGCTAAAAAAACCGCCGCTAAAAAAATGTTAATAATCTGCACGCTCTGGTATCGTGATATCATCCTTTGTTTTTATTTGAATTTCATTGTTGGTTGCTTGCATTTGCATTTAAAAAAATTTCAAATCCAAAAACAAAAACAAATATCATTTTAGTTGCATTGTAAATTCACGTTTAATTTCTGCTTTACATTCATCTCATCTTATTTTCTTTTCTAAGGGAAATACCCCAATTCACATAAGGTGAGGGATTTCATCACCCTTTCCTTAGCCCACAAACGCATTTCATCGTAAAATTTGACTAATAATAAAGGTTAAACATTTGACTTAAGGGTGTCGCGAGCTCATCTAGGGCTTAATTGTATCTTCACAATTGTTTCCTTTGAACAATTTTATTTCTTGGTGTCTAGGCTACGGCAGAGTAATAACCATTTATAAATATTACGGTGATTCGTAAATATTATAGTGGTTGTTCCTTTGAAGGTACTTAAACCTTCGGCTGTATTGCTACAGTGATTCGTGGTGCACCGATAAACCCTGCCCGTTACCTGGCTAAGAAATATTTTTGTTGATTTAAGACAAAGTGTGATTATACAGTTTTGGGTTAAGAGCTACTAAGGACAGAAAACTGTAATCAAGTCTTTTGCATTCATTTAGTTGCATTAGTTCATGCATATATAAAAAACAAAATAAAAAAAAAATCCAAAATCTAAAAAAAAAATTGTAAATTTTACTTAACTTAGTTTTTAATCCAAAGAAAAATCATATTTTCCTTTCCTTTGAAAATTTTCAATAAAAAACAAAAATCCAAAAAAATATATAAAGTCTTTCAATTTTTTTTTTATGATTCAAAAACAAAAATCAAATTTCCATTTTCTAAAAAAAACAAAAATCCTTTTGGTAAATATTTGAAAATTTGAAAATTCAAAAACAAAAACTTCTTTCTCTTCTCGACTTCCACTTGTGCATGAGTACTTGGACTCGTGGCACAACAACAAATCGTTGGACTCGCACCTCAACAACTAATCGTTTAACTCGAACAGACGATTCTCCCGAAATGGCGAACAAGAATGCCCCTCGAACACTTATGGATAGAATCTTTCCCAATAGAGTTTCTGTTCCATCTTGCATCACGTTACCCGCCCCTATGGGTAACCATTTCGAAATCCACTCGAACCATATTGCCACACTTCCGAAAATTGGCAATTTCGAGCACGATGACCCATACATTTTCTTGACTAAATTCGAACAAGTTTGCGCAACCATAAAACTCCAACAACTTTCCGATGATGGAATCAAACTTCGATTAATCCCATTCGCTCTTACGGATTACGGTGAAAAATGGTTGTACAGCTTACCATCGAACTCGATTAAAACGTGGGAGGAATTCGTAAAAGCTTTCTTAAAAAAATTCTACCCCTTGGAAAAACGAGTAGAATCCGAAATGAATTTGTAAATTTTCATCAATTCAAGGGGGAACCATTCGGAAAATATTTTGAAAGATTCAAAGAGCTTTTGATAAAATGTCCACACCATAACTTCGAAAAATGGATGATTTGCCAAATCTTGTACGATGGACTCGAAAACAGCTCACGAACCATGCTCGAATCAATGTGCCAAGGCAACTTTCTTGCCCAACATCACGACGATGCTTGGCAATTTCTTGAAAACCTCGTCGAAAAATCATCCCAATGGGAACGTTCGAACAAAAAATCGATTTACTCACGATCGAGTGCACACTCGATAGGATCATTTTTGCTTTGGAAACTAAGATCGATGCAATGATTAAAAAATTCGATAACATTTTCTCATCGAATCAAATGAACCAAGCTTCCCAACCGATGTGTTATAAATGCAACGATCCTAATCATATAGTTGATCAGTGTCCCAATTCTGCCAAACAAATAAATGCTTTCAATAAAGCCAAAAACAACCCGTTTTCTCCCACGTACAACCCTAGTTGGAGAAATCATCCGAATTTTGCGTGGAACCAAAACAATCCCAACACGAATACGATTCGTCCCAATTTTCAAGCATTCTCGAATAATGCTTCGAATCCTCCCTTTCAACCCAACAATTTTCAACCAAACTTTGCGGGTCCGTCCCATAATCAACCGCAACAATCAAATTTTCAACCAAATTCTGCTCATCCTCCTCAAGACGATAAACGTTTAACTTTGCTTGAGAAAACTCTTGAAACGTTGGCTAAAGCAACTACTCAATGCCTTCAATCAAATAGCAATTTGCAAAATTTATTGACCTCATATATGCAAAACAAAAACCAATCAATTGAAAAACTCGAAATGCAAATGAGTCAACTAGCCACGTCTGTAAGTGAACGCGAACGAAGAACATTCCCAAGCCAGTCCCTTCCAAATCCTAGAAATCAAAATGCAAATTCAAATCAAGCCCAAGTTGTTCAAGACAACAATGTCACCCAATTGAATGCTATCACAACTTTACGTTCCGATAAACAAATCGATAATCAAGTCGTTACCCTAACTGATTTACCGAAAACCTCTCTAGACACTTCTAAAACAACGAACGAAACTGAACAGAATGTGGAGCCAAACATTGAATCGAATGCCAATCAAAATTCTCTTTCTATTCGAGTAGACCCACCTACCGAGTATCGTGTTCCATTTCCACATCGTCTTTGACCCAAGAAACACTCGGACCAAATGGAAAAGATGTTGGAAATTTTTAAACAAGTGATAGTGAACATCCCGCTTCTTGACATTGTTCAGCAAGTCCCAACGTACGTGAAATTTCTTAAGGACTTGTGTACCCAAAAGCGACACACTCAAGTGCCCAAAAATGTCTTCTTAGCCGCCAGTTTGAGTGAAGTCTTGTCCCAATCCATGCCCGTTAAATACAAAGATCCTGGCTGCCCTACCATTTCGTGTATAATTGGAGACAAGACGATAAACAAATGTTTGATAGACTTAGGCGCGAGCATCAATTTGATTCCATACTCTGTTTACGAACAATTAGGCTTAGGTGAGCTAAAACCCACAAAATTCACGCTTCAATTTGCCGATCGCTTGATTAAGAAGCCCGTGGGAGAAATCGAGGACGTGCTCATTCGAGTAGGGAAATTCATATTCCCCATTGATTTTATCATTCTCGAAACACAACCCGTGACAAATCCCGCGAGTCAAATTCAATTGATTTTAGGCCGACCATTCTTAGCCACCTCAAATGCCTTAATCAATTGTCATAACGGTTCGATGAAAATCTCTTTTGGAAACATGACTTTGGATCTCAACATTTTCAATCTTGAAAGCCAATCGAACGAACCTCGTGACCAAACGTTGGAAGTTAGTGCCATTCACGAAAACTTCGAAAACGAGACACTTTACCTTAACGACGAACGCGAAGCCGAGTATGAAAAATTGTTTCATGAAATTCCCAACGAAATTGAATACACTCTTCCTTTTGAATTGCTTCCGGTTGAGTCCGAATCTCAACCTAATTATTCGATCGAGAAGCTCCCGAAGTTGGACCTCAAACCACTTCCCGATCACCTTAAGTACGCATACTTAGGTGAAAATGAAACTTGTCATGTCAGCATTTCTAACGATCTTTCTCTTGACCAAGAATCTTCTCTTCTCTCTATTCTTTCAAAAAATAGAGAAGCAATTGGGTGGTCCATTACCGATATTAAGGGAACTAGCCCTGCTATTGTTCAACATCACATCTATTTAATCGATGATGCCAAGCCTGTTCGTGACGCGCAACGAAGGCTTAATCCAAAAATGAAAGATGCGGTGCATGAAGAAAGTCTTAAACTTCTCGACAACGGAATCATTTACCCAATCTCTGATAGTTCATGGGTTAGCCCAATTCACGTTGTACCAAAAAAGTCTGGGCTAACCGTTTTCAAGAACGATTCAAACGAACTTATTCCAACTCGTACTCAAATGGGTTGGCGTGTTTGCATTGACTATCAAAAAGTAAATGCCGCAACACGTAAAGACCACTTCCCTCTTCCTTTCATAGACCAAATGCTTGAACGTTTAGCCGGCCACGAATTCTACTGCTTCCTTGATGGTTATTCCGGCTATAACCAAATTCCAGTCGCTCCCGAAGACCAAGAGAAAACGACTTTCACGTGTCCATTCGGTACCTTTGCCTATCAACGTATGTCATTCGGACTTTGTAACGCTCCTGCTACTTTCCAACGATGCATGGTTGGAATCTTTTCCGACATGATTGAATGCTTTCTAGAAGTTTTTATGGACGATTTCCCAATCTTTGGCGATTCTTTTTCCCAATGTTTACACCATCTCGAGTTGGTTCTAAATCGGTGCAAAGAGAAACATTTGACTTTGAATTGGGAAAAATGCCACTTTAGGGTCAAACAAGGCATAGTCCTTGGACATATCATCTCAAATAAAGGCATTGAGGTAGATAAAGCGAAAATCGATGTAATTGCAAACCTACCTATTCCCAAATCTGTTAAGGACATTTGATCATTTCTAGGACACGCTGGCTTTTACCGACGCTTTGTGAAAGACTTTAGCAAAATCACTCGCCCTTTGACGACTCTTCTTGGAAAAAACGTTCCTTTCGATTTTAACTCTGAATGTATCTCTTCTTTCGAACGTCTTAAGAAGGAACTCATTTCTGCTCCAATCATTTTTGCACCCAATTGGGATCATCCTTTCGAAATAATGTGTGATGCTTCTAACTTTGCGGTTGGTGCTGTCTTAGGACAACGCATCAACAAAATCATTCATGTCATTTACTATGCGAGTATGACTTTGAATGATGCTCAACTCAACTACACAACAACCGAAAAAGAGCTTCTAGCTGTCGTGTTTTCTCTCGAAAAATTCCGACCTTACTTGATCAGGTCACACATTACTGTGTACATGGACCATTCTGTGCTTCGTTGGATCCCGTTTGATTCGTTGGATCCTTTTACTTCAATAATTTGACCTTACAATTAAAGACAAAAAAGGATCCGATAACGTCATAGTCGATCACTTATCTCGTCTTCCGAACGCACCATCTTTTTTTCCAATCATTGAAAACTTCCCCGATGAACAACTTCTTTCTATTTCTATCGATCCATGGTACGCTGATATAGTGAACTACTTAGTCACTAAAGAAACTCCCTTATCTTGGTCCAAACAGGACAAATGCAAATTCATGTCCCAAGTGAAATATTTCTATTGGGACGATCCATACTTGTTCAAATATTATCCCGACCAAATCATACGACGTTGCATTCCGGATAATGATATCAGGAGTTTTCTTTTGTTTTGCCACGATCAAGCGTGCGATGGACATTTCGATCCTCGAAAAACTGCGGAAAAGGAGCTTCAGTGTGGTTACTATTGGACTTCTCTTTTCAAAGACTCGTTTGAATTTTGTAAAACTTGTGATCGATGTCAAATGCTTGGACGAATTTCTCGACGAGATATGATGCCTCTAAACCCCATTCTTACGATCGAAATCTTTGATGTTTGGGGTATGGACTTTATAGGACCTTTTCCCAATTCTTTTGGAAACTTGTATATCCTTCTCGCTGTCGATTACGTCTCAAGATGGGTCAAAGTCGTTCCTTGCAGAACCAACGACCATAGAATTGTTGTGAAATTTCTCAAAGAAAGCATCTTTTCGAGGTTCGGCACACCTTGCACAATAAAGTGACAACGGAACCAATTTTTGTAACCGTTCTTTTGAAACTTTAATGAAAAAATACTTGATAACCCACAAGTTATCCACTCCATATCATCCTCAGACTTGTGGCCAAGTTGAAGTTTCAAATCGAAAAATAAAAAAAATCTTGGAAAAAACTGTTAACAAAAATCGAAAAGATTGGTCGTAGAAATTGACCGACGCATTTTGGGCTTACCGTACTGCTTTTAAAACTAACCTTGGGATGTCCCCATTTCGTTTAGTTTACGGTAAAGCTTGTCATTTACTCGTTGAAATTGAACACAAAGCGTTGTAGGCAATAAAGAACTTAAACTTTGATCTTGTGAAAGCTGGCGAAAATGGAAAACTACAACTCAAAGAACTAGAAGAACTTAGGAACGACTCGTATGAAAACGAGAAAATTTACAAAGAAAGAACCAAAGTTTTTCATGACAAGTCAATCCTAAGGAAAACGTTTTCGCCTAACCAAAAAGTTCTTTTATATGACTCAAGACTTCATTTATTCCCTGGGAAACTTAAATCAAGATGGACCAGACCTTGTGGTATGAACTGTTTTTCCACATGGTGCTATAGAAATAGAAAACCCCACAGATGGATCGATTTTCAAAGTCAACGGTCATCGTTTAAAACCTTTCTTGGAATTGCCCGGTAACCAAGAGGAGGAGCTCATGATTCTTCATGAGTCAAGCTACGTCTAGTAAGAATGTTAACCCTCTTTTGTAAATATGTACATATTTTCCCCCGTTACACTCATTATATCGTACATTGACTGTGGGGACACAGTCAAAATTAAGTATGGGGAGAGTCTCATTTTCATTTTTTAAGTTTCATAGCATTTTTGAATTTGCATTTTCCTTTATCTAAAAAAAATCAAAATTTCTAAATCCCAAAATCATTTTCTTTTTAGCATTTTGATTTATTTTTGAAGAAACACTATAGGATAAGTATAAATTTTGGTCAATAAATTGAAATTTTTGAAAATTTATTTGTTTTAACAAAAATAAAAATGAAGTTTGATTACAAATAACAATGGTTTAACTAGTATATAGGAAGGTTCATATGTGTTAATTATGAAGTATGTTCTAATTGAAAATCTTTGTTTAAAAAAGTGGTAAATTTAAAGTAAAGGATATAACAATTTTATCTTCCAAGTTAAATGGTGCTAAGATGATTTTGCAAAACTCTCTCTTTCTAAAAAAAACTTTTGTATATATATATATATTTTTAACACCTAGAGTCATGTGTTCACTCGCCATGCTCTGTACCCTTCTCACGTAAGCCCGAAAGGCAGTGCATGATCGGTATATCTGGCCTCAGTTTTTCTGAGTTAGGTGTATGTATATAAAAATTATTTTTATTAACGCCTACAGTTTATAAGTGTTCACACTTGTGTTCTCACTCGCCACGCTATGTATTCCTCTCACATCAGTCCGCAAGGCAGTGCATGGGAAATATAGTTGGCCTCAGTTTACCTGAGTTAGGCATATGTAAATATTGTTAATATCAATGAAATTTTCGAGTAAGAGAGAGTAAGCAATTGAAATCCAAGCACCATTTTAACTTGTTTGATTTAACTTGTTATTGAAAAGAAATGAGAATACCACTTTGACAAACTTTGATAATCAACTAAGGATCCATTTCATAATTACAACGTGTTATTAACTGAAACAACTAGCCAAACTATAGTCTACTTATTATGACAACTTAATTTTTATTGGAAATTTTGACAAGTAAATGACTTAAATTTTCAAGATTATGACCAAAACATATATTTAACTTATGAGTGTCGATTTGAAAGTGAATCCGTCATTTGTAAATATTTCACAAACTTGCATTCATCCCATTGTAAATAAATCTTGCACTTTGTAAATATTTTCACTTTGCATTTGGATTTTGTGGGTAGCATCCGCCGAAAACCCTCACGAGACAACACTCGTCCTATTGGGGACACCTAGAGGTTTAACGGCTTGTTGCATATGCTCAATGCAATCGTGCTTCCTATGAAAATGGATTTATCTTAGTTTTCCTTTATTCTAGGACGAATAAAAAGATAAGTGTAGGGGTATTTGATGTGCACGTAAATGTGCATATATATACATCCATAATTTATCTCTTTTTATTTAAATAAATATCATATTTGGGCATTTTAACATGTTTAAAACCAAAATTCAATTGTTTTCAAATCATCATATATTCATCTTGATTCAGGGGCAAAATGGTCATTTTTGTGCATGTGTCAATTTGAGAATTTTTACTTGGACATTTTTTATGATTTTTATAGGAAATTTTGATGCATATGGAAGAGGGATTCATGAACATATATGCATGCACAAATGAATACAAAGGAAAGAAGAAGGAAATAATTCAAGTCCAAAATCATAGAGGACCCCATCCACTTGCCTAAATCTACAATTAGAAGCTAATGGACAACTAAGTGGAGGTTAAAGCTTCATGCACATTTAATGAGGGATTAATCAGTGGCTAATGGTTACTTGGTGGCCACACATCCTAAAGGGCATTTTGGGAAGCTCCCTAAATATTGAATTAGGATTTTATGCATGTATAAATAGCCCTCTTATGTACATGTAAATTTCTTCTACTCTCTCATATATTTCCTTACGAAATTAGCAAGTTGTAAACAAAAATCAAAGTGAAATAAAAATGGCTTCCAAGCCTCTATCTCCTTTCTTTTCTACATGCTTTTCTTTGCTTCTTTGGTAATTTTTATTTCTATGCTCTCTTCCTTTTAATGTTCATAGCTTAGATTTACATTTATGCATTAGTCTAATTAATTTCCTTCTAGTAGTTAATCTTCTTTTTCTTTGTTTATTCTCTACTTTCTTTCATTTAAATGTTGAAACTTACATGTGTTGATTTGGTAACACAATTGAGTAACTAAACCCCTTCAATTTAGGGGTAATGAAGCTCTCAAATATTATGTAATTTCAACATTTTTATGATTTATGATCTCTTTAGCTTGTGCTTCATGAAAGTGAACTTTGATGTAAGTTTATACAAGTGGGTTTGATAGCTTATATTGCTTATGCAAATGTGCTATTCTTATTCAACATAAACACAATTTACATCATCATTTGCTAATTAATTTTTGATCTTGAAATGAAAGTAAAAATGAAATTTGATGATCTATATTTCTACTTACAATAGTAAATAGATCATACTTAAAATAGCTTTTGCTTTGGCTTTATTTTCATGAGAATTGATAAGTGGTTTATTTGTTGTATTATAGTTTGATGGTTTGAGTTATGTTAATTAATAACATAAACAAACCATACTTATGATAAATACAACAATATTTCACTTAATATCAAAGTTAGAGATCATAAATTATTTATTTGTTGATTTACAAAAATATGAGAGTGGATTTGCCTCTAATTTGTTCTCTAGTCTAATAGTTTTTAAATCACATTTTAATTCTAACTTTAGCTTCTTTTTTGTAGTTAACAATTTCCTCTCACTTTGGTCTAATTTGATTGAATTGAAAATTTTAAAATCTTTAAAATTCCTTGCGGATCGACCCGTACTTGCCATGTACTAAAATTGTACGCCGTGCGCTTGCGGTCATATTAAATTTCAAAATTTATTGGCATTTTTCTAATCAATAGAAAATTTTCCTTTAAACAAATACCTATTCGGGGTAGGTCGTATCACAGATAAAACCATTGGCCATGAACTTGTCTACTTCCACTCTCAACGCCTTGGGACTGTTCGGGGCCTAGACTGCGCCTCTTCTGCTTTACCGGTGTGTCCTTGGGGTCAATGTTAAGTGCATGACATGCAATTTCCGGTGATACCCCATACATATCGGAATGTGTCCAGGCGAACACATCCAAGTTGGTGTGAAGAAATTTGGTGAGTTCCAATCGCATCTTGTTTCCAAGATGCAATCCAATTTTCAAGACCCCCGTTAGGTCATCCATGTCGACTGGGACAGCCACTGTTAAGGATTGGCAATTACCGCCTCTATGTATCTTCCAAAAGCAGTTCTTTTTCTTCCCGGAGCCATTGATTCTTAGCAGCAGATCTCTCGAATAGAAATTAAGGATCTAACTTTTCGACCTTTTCTAATCCAAAGTAGATAGGTAGATCTCTTTCCTCAGCTTGGTTCTCAGTGAAAGTGCCAAAATGTTAACCCAAAAGTGGATCAACACCCTGCATTGAGTGTGAAAGCATCGGCCCTGTTTATCAAGGCAAATATAATAGAGACAAGAAGTAAAAACTTGCAAATAAAGTAAAAAAGACAAGAGATTTTTATAGTGGTGCGGCTGTTAACGAAGCCTACGTCCACTTTATAACTTTTGTTATTGACTGACTGCAATCACAAGTTGAATCTGATTACAATTTGATTGGATCTTGTAAGTTAGATCAAGAGTCCAGTGTTATAGTTCACTGAAGAATCACAGTGAACCATTTAGATGACTGTTGTGTGGGAGGAGAAGAGTGAAGAATAGTTTTTGTAGAGTTTCAGCAGCCAGTCCAAAAGATCCTGTTTATGTTGCTGGTAGGATCGTATTTATAGGGGTTGGAGAGCTATTGGGTAGGCAGCCTTGCCAGATGCTTATAAATGACCGTACGAAGGTGCACTGAAAGTTTCATAGTGAGCCAAATCAATTTGATGGATCGCTACGATCCATAGCTTTTGCGTTGCTGACGATTCAACTGCTTGCGATGCTTTCCTTCATCCTCTTCTTTAAACTCCATGGCGACCTGGCTCAATCATATGGATCACTAGCGATCCATAGTGCACGGATCGCTAGCGATCCATGTACTTAGAGTATTTTTGGACTTTGCCTTCTGGATTGCATTTTTTGTCTCGTGTTGGTGTTCTCCATGTAATTTCGTAGCTTGTTTCCTCTTTTTGATGGCAATCCACACACTAGTTGCATCGGATTGTTGATTGAATTAGACGAATGCTTGCTTCTTGATTTAACTAGCTTGGAATTCCATTAAACTTAGCCATCATTCTTAAAATGCCTATTGGATCATGATACAAGAGGATGGATGGACCCATGAGCGAACATTATGGATCGCTAGCGATCCATCACTTTAGCTTCTTTTTGCTTTCCTTTCTCCGATCCTTCTTGGTTGACTCTTCTAGTCCTTTTAGTTGGCTCTTGAGCTATTTTGACTCAATGAAGCTGTTCCGACTTCCTTTGAATTCTGCTGGGTTAAAAACCTAGATAACATTACTTAAATGTTATTAAATTAATGTAATTAATTAAGTCATATTTAATTAATTTAATTTATATGAAATATCTAAAATGTTATATTACTCATCTTAAACATTTAGTAAATTAATTTATTTAACTACATAATTTAATTAAATATTTAAATTATTTTGCAAATTTGATATAATTTATTACAAACTAATTTAAGATAAATATATAACTATAACAATCATAGTTACATACATATATCAATATATATATGTGTGTGTGTGTGTGTGCGCATGTGTGTATGTTTAATTAATTATTTTACTTAATTTAATTAACCAAATTAATGAAATGTGTGTGTGTATTATAAAAAAATTAAATTAATTTAGTTTTAACAATTAGATTTAAAATTTATTTTAAATTTTCAAATCTTAGTTTGAAAATTTGCCAAGACCCAAATAACTCTTGACCTTACATCTGGGCCAGCCTTTAGGACTTACTCCATCATCGGCTCAGGCTAGTTGCCAAGGATGGAAGAATACTTGATTATTCGACCCTAAGCTAGTCATGACTTTTCTAGACACTCGTTGGATAATTAGGTTTAATTAGTTTTCCCTAAATGTTGACTAATTAGATCACACTGACCATTTGGGATCTGATACCATTGTTTGAACTGGGTTGGATTATAGTGGGTAATATCGGTAGATTTTCAAAAAATTCTTCAATTTGGATCATAGTTGGCTACGAAGTCTAATGGATTGTAGTAGATCCAATCTAGCTGATTTAAATAAAATCCAATTCTATTCAATTTTCCTTATTTTTTGCATTAACATATATAAATTAATATTTGTTTATTTAAAATAGAGCATACAAATATACTCTTATGTGAATAACATGTATGTGCAACATAATAATGTGTACATAATTAATGTATAGGTATATAGATGTTGGTGTTTAGATATAGAACTTATACATTCGCCACTTATATGCGCATTGGTTGTCTCAAAATATTGTTTAAAAATATATATAAATATTAAAATTATTTCTAATTTATTTGTATATTAAATAAATTTGAATTTTTAATAATTGATTAGATTTTCTACTAAGTCAACAAAATTTAAGTACAAAGTTAATATGCAGAATATCTAATTTTGAATTTGTGAATAATTTAAAATTCAGATATAGATTTATAAAATCATTTAAATGTTTTTTAATTTAAAATAAATATTCATTTATATTTTATAAAACTAAATAATAATAAAAAATTTTGAAATACATAAACTATTAAAAATTGCATAAAAGAAGTAATGTATGTATATTGTAATAAAATTATATATATATATATATATATTCTATTTGGCCATACTAACAAAAACATTCTAGAAAATCGAAACTGTATATATTGTATTTAATGATTAAATATTTGTAAACACACACACACATATATTAATATAAACATTGTTTATAATTATTAAAATATAAGTATAATAAAATTATATTAAAATAGCTTTGGTAAGAAAAAAATATTAGTGGAAGCAAATATATACATATATATAATTTTATAAATAATTTTAAATACATAGTATATATATATATCATTAAAATAGTAGTTAGCATTTTTAATTTGTAGAAAATTTATATATATATATATAATGACCAAATAAAAATTTGTTTTTAAATTATTTTATATAATGGTCTAAACTATAATATCAATTAACAAAGATAGATCAATGAAATTTAATAACTAGATAATTAAAGACAACTAATGTACATACAAAATTGTTATATGATTTATTTACTGTTCAGGAGTCGCAATGTCGGCAGTAATGGAACAGGTTTCCCTGGTTGCCAAAAAAAATTGTTATATGATTTATCTACTAAAAAATATTTATGATATAAAATGTAAATGGAATTTATACCTTATAAAGTCATCCTTTTAATGCATGTCGATTAGTGGGATCTCCTAGATTTACTTTGAATCGATCATTAGATGTTGCAACGATCAAGTGCACAGGTGGATTTTCTATTATTTGGTACATTGATGCTTTTGGAATTTCGATAATGGGGTAAGTTGTATGGTATGCACAACCAAACTAGAGGGTAAAGGAAGTAAGAATGAAATAATGAGGGCATAGTTTTGTTTATATAAAGATAGAGAAGGAGACAAATTCTTCTTCTTTTACTCCTCTATTGAAACAGTTCTAGATCTAGAGTTCAAAAAACCTCTCTCTCCCTCCACCTTATGGTCGGTACAGTATAAGCCGAGTAGGCCAATAAAACCACAAACTTGTTTGGTAATTAGCACTAGTTAAATCGCATCCAAATGTGTATTAATATCATATATCGATACATATATATACCAATTTTTTATACCCACTCAAATAATTACTAATAGCACGTAGAAAATTACTAATGTTACCTAGTACATCAAATAAATAAATAAATAAATTTTCATAAATATTAGTTTATTTAATTAATTTATATCAATTTAAAAATCAATTAAATCATTCGGTATATTGGAGAATTCACATATACGGTAGTTTGACTAGTAGGTGTAAATTTAGTCAACGATTAATATCAAACAATTCGAATATTAATGCCCATGCATCTACTTAGCTAGTTATGTGATAGTTTGGTCGAATTTATCATTTGTGTATCTCTATACGTAAAATTCAATTTTACAATTGAAGCAGTACCTTTTAGTAACGATTGTTTACACCAATCTCTTCTTTCACACTATATTAGTCTAGGATTTATGAAATTTAGTTTTGATTAAAATTCCAATATCACCCATATTCAACTCACTAGGTCTATAAATAATATTATTTACTATTTACTATACTACTCTGGTTAGAGATTTTGACTTTGAGTTAACTAGAATTGACCGTGATAATAACCTCATACAACTAAGGAGATGAAGTCTCTATTATGTAGTGTTTCACTTCCAATGCTTCAACTCAGACCTAACTATAGTCGCTCGATGGTCTCCATTCCAAGATTTAACTATAATCAAAGTGGTGTATCCACATTGAAGCCTAACAATATTCTTAAGTTGAGAGAATTTATATTATCGTCACTCCGAGATTTCCTAGTTGACCTAGTCTTTGTTAACCAACTGGAAACCTAACCCTTCATAGGTCGACCACTACCAGTCGACCTTCGGCCCCTATAGCTCGAACGGCTGCAGTGTAAATTTATGAAAATTTTATTTTTTTAATTTCTTATTCTATTTCCAATTCTTCTAATGCCCATAACTTCTCTGTATCAGCTCCGATGTTGAAGGCTTATATATGAAAATCGTCCGAAAGATCGCTACGAATGCAATGGTGCAAGTTTCGTAGCCAAATTCAAATGTCTGTGGAAATTTCTTTTTATTCCTCGTTTTAATTTAATTTAATTTTCTTGTTTAATTTTTGAGGTGTAACATTCTTACAAACTTTTATCTTATATGATTTTGTAGACTTATTTTAGATAAAATTAAATTTAATCCATATACTTACTTTTAAGTCCACATCCTTACAGAAAGAAGTTAACGCAGCTTCATTCATCATCAATCGTATTTTGTCTAACAAAATCCAGTTGCTCCTTATCAATAGACCATTATATATCATATATGGGAGCAACTTTTGAGATTGAATCATATTCATCTTTAGGTACATTTGGAATTCCTTTCCAATACACTTACCCTTTCTATCAAATTGAATTATTTGCTTTTGCACATCATGTTATTTACTTCCGTTTTATATTCCGTCAACTTATCATAAACAAACAGAAAGTGAATCAAATACATATGGTCATGTTTAAGATAATTTATCGATGAATTTAATGAAGTATGTGGAACCATTTAGGTATCATTAGACCTACGGTTGCATATATATATATATATATATATATATATGTGTGTGTGTGTGTGTGTGTGTGTGTGTGTGTCAATTCTCAAAGTTCACTAATGCTTGTGTAACTCCCACTAAATGAGCGCTTTATCGTTAATCATTTGGTATACAATTCGCCAGTATCATATGATTCAAAATTATATGATTAAAGAATTATTTCTTAAAACAATAGCTTAGTCCATAATTCAAAATAATTGTAAAAGTTTAGATGCCTCTATATTTTCTAATGCATCATTTTGTTATGAAAACAAATACCACTTACAATTTTATCTTATAACAAATATTCATAATATTCATATATTGAAATAAAAGTAAGTCTATTTTCAATCAATATTGAAAACACCTATTACTTCATAAATAATATTCAATATGTTTACATAAATAATTTTTGTAACTTGATGCATCCACTAAGAAGTAATATGTTGTAAGCTCCTACTATTTCTAACATTATATAACTACTTACAAAATATGAAGCTCAGTTTAACCATTTATTACAGAATTTTTTTGCATACACTATAACTAGTTGAAATCAAAGAAATAACTTTTAATTAAAAACAATTTCTACATGCAAATACATTTGGAATAGAAATTACATTTCTCTTCCATATTAAGTATCTTTTAGTATTTATACAATTCTCATTTTCGATATCTCTTCGTGAAGCAGAATTAACCATTCACTCCCTTCATCTCCTCTTCCCAACTATGCCTTTAACTTACAAATATAGTCGTGCATTTCCTTTCCTTTCAAAATTGTCGAACCATTAAAAGGAAAGCCTTACTACAAGATCGTAACGAATTCTTTATAAAAGTGCATTGATTATCCTCAACGTTTAAGGAGATCAAACAAGGAACACTTTATGCAAACTAATCGAATAGACATTTCAATGATCGAATTCCTAGATCCATCTTGTAGCTCTCGATGTGATGCTTCACTAACAGAACAAGGTCCTTATTTTAATCAATCATATTGAATACACGATCATGCATTATGGTTTGCTTGCCTATTCTAAAAGAACTAATTCCGTTGAAATTTCATACATTATGAATTGCGACTACTCGTCATATAACATTTCTATGTGATCGAATATGGATCAAATATCTATAATCTTGTATGTTTTAGAGTTCAAAACTCATATAAGACAATACATAATTTTGGGCAAATAAAAACCTAAGTGAGCAAGGTGCGAATGTATTTAGTAGTTGTATGAATTGGTTATTGCATGGGTAAAGTGATAACATGCCAAAGATTCGTTGGTAAGTGTATATTTGTATTTCTTTTGTCAAACTTGTTTCGATTCATTTGTATATTTTAATCGATAAACAATTTATCAATTATATTAATGGCACAAATTTATGAAAGAAGATTATTTTAACTTGTATATAGAAAATGCTCATAAAATATTAGAAAAGTTTAATATTATAAGTTCATTGTTCTAATAAGGCTCCCGCTAAATTTTTATGTTCCTCAAAACCCTACGAGAAAACATATAAATCTTTCAATTTCTCTAGTAGGTGTTGAGACTCGTTTGCCTTAGGACTTTGAGCATGAGGATGGTCAATAAATCATAAGCCTGTATGTGATGGATAACACTTTATCGATTGTATCATATACAAATCCTAACCCATGGTCTTTGTCCTAATATCATCTCAACCTAGAGGAAGATCAATAATTTAAGAGAAATTATTTACTCATGCCCCCCATTTCGCAATGGCTTACGTACAATGCACGTACGTTGAGGATGATTAACAAATACATGCATGTATCTTACTTCATTTGACAAGTATATTAATAGTACTACACATAACATCCCTAGCTTGAGGAACATCAACAACTAAAAGGTATGCAAGTACTCTATTGATATAGAAATGGTAGAGGACATCTTATATATTAAGGATTCATAATTTTATATATATATATATATATATTGAGTGATATTGATTTAGGGAACAATGTATTTCTTATGAAATACCCTCGTGATTCAAATGTTGGACACATCTGAAATCACTATGAACGTACAATACGCATGTCCTATTCCTAAAACTAAGTTGGGTTTCTAACTGTTCCATTCGAGTTTTATACAAGTTCATTTCATTTATTATGTTTTATAATTTAATTCACTTATATAATATACACATATATCTTATTAGTCAAATCATATTTAATTAATTTTAATTCTTATTAATTAAATCATATTTAATCGGTTTAATTTAATTGATATAATATTTGTAAAATCTTATATTACTCATTTTAAACTATTTAAGGTAACTAGTCAATAATAGAATTTTATAATTTGTTTATATATACGTATCAATTTATGCATACATTTTTATTTATTAATCTTTCAATTAATTTTATTTAATTAGTTTTGTTTAATTAAACAAATTAATCAAATATTTTAATTAATTTGAAATTTTAGTTAAATTTATCATAAACAATTTTAAGATAAACAAATAATTATAAGAATTATAGTTACACACGTATATCAATGTAAATGTTTTAATTAATTAACTTTTATTTAATTACAAAATTTGTTTGTTTTACTATACGGGTAGTTCGGTAAACAAGTTCATGTCATTGTCAGTAGAACCAATTATATTACTATGAAACAACATGTAATAAGTATTTACTAAATATTATATTAACTTTAACCAACTACTTTTCATATAGCTAACTACATGCTTACTAGCTTTCAAACACGATAATTTTTCAAAGCATAAATCAAACAACAACCAATACATCATCCAATACATACTACAAGCATTAATTAGCTACTAATATGAACATGAATAAAGTTCAAAAACATTGATTTTGAGAGTGAAGTTTTACTCACGACAAGGCTTCCAAACTAACTCCGGCCTTTCCTAACTCTAGACATCAACCTAGATCCAAGCTGTACTTGCTAACGACTCGACTTAGAGGACCAAGATGGAAACTTTTTGGGCCTTGGAGGGGCTATTTTGGTTCAGCCAAGGGCTTTCTTGGCTCGGCCATGATGACTTAAGGGATGTGGGATTTGTTTTTGAATGTAGAATGAAGTAAAGTGATGTAAGGGGTTTTAGACTTGATTTTTGGAAGGTATAAACAAGTTTTTCGACTATGGAAATAATCTTAGAAGCCATGGATGATAATATGAATATATGGATTAGAGTGGAAATGAATATGGAGATGAAGATGTAAAGTAGAAAATGGGTGGAGATGGATGTATTTATAGGCACAAGAAAATCGTGGAATTACTAAACTAGCCTTAACATTAAAATATAATAAAGTTATCATGACAACTTCAACACCATACCTCCTGATGTGCATATAAATGTGTATATTTTTACTTCCATATTTAATCGAATTTAATTAAATAAATGAGCATATAGGGTATTTTAAAATGTTTAAACCAGAATTTCAATTATTTTCAAATCATCATTTATTCATCTTCATATAGGGGAAAATGGTCATTTTTGTGTGTGAATTAATTTGAGAATATTTATTTGCACATTTTATTTTTAATTGTAGGAATTTTGGATGGAAATATGAAGAAGTCTTCAATGAAATATGCATGCACAAGAGTTAGAAGGCAAATGAAGATGGAAATAATTCAATTCATGCAACATGGAGGACCGCACTTACCTACTTAACTTGATCTACAATTAGGAGATAATGCATATGTTAGTGGAGATAAAAGTTACATGCACATCTAATGGTGGATTATGCTCATGCTAATGACAACTTGGAGACCACACTTCCTAGAGGGGTATTTTGGGTAGTACCCAAAAATATGCATTAGGGTTTTAGGCATGTATAAATACCCCTTATGTTCCATGTAATGAGCTTTTAGCCTCCTCTTTAGTTAGTTTAGTTTGAGGCACAAATTGTAAATAAAAACTCTCTTTCTCTCTTTCATGGCTTCTTAGCCATTTTCTTCTTATGTAATTTTCTTAATGCAATTTAATTCATGCTATTTTAATTCTTGTTCTTTTCTTCTTATGTTAGTAGCTTAGTTTTATTTCTTATGCAAGTAGTTTAATTCTCTTTTTATTTTAATTACCTTGCATTTTCCTCTTGTTCTTGTTTCATGTTGAACTCTACATTTGTTGAAATGATAACCAATATGAGAATCTAAACCCCTTCAATTTAGGGGTAATGAAGCTCTCTTAATCATGTACATTCAACATTTTTCTAACCTATGATCTCTTTTTGTGCTTAATGACAATATTTGATGTGGTTTAATTTTATTGTTTTAGCTTTGAATTTGATAACTTATGTTGTTGGCACCAAATAGGCTATGCTTAAACAAACATAGACATAAATTACTTCTTCATCTACATATGATTATGGTAATAAAGTAAATTTTAAAATCAAAATTTGATGCTCTATATTACTAATCAATAGTGAATAGATCATGCTTAGAATAGATTTTATTTTCAAGTTCATTAACATTTTCATGAGAGTTAACAAGTGGTTTAGTGGGTGTGTTAAAGTTTGATGGTTTATGTTGGGTTAATTAATAGCACAAATATTGCACACTTACGATAAACACATCAACTAAGTTCACAAATGACCAAAAGAGAGATCATAATTTCATTTTGTTAATTTATGTATGTTTTAATTTCTATTCTTCGAATTATTTATTTTTTTATTTTTGTGTGTTTTAATTTTGTATGTGTATTGCATTTAAAAAAATTTAATTTTGTCGGGGAATTAATTTGATTTTAATTTCTATTCTTTGAATTATTTGTTTTTTTTATATTTTTGTGTGTTTTAATTTTGTGTGTGTATTGCATTTAAGAAAAATTGTGTTGTGTGTAATATTTGTTTTAATTGTGTTTGTGTGCTTGTTTTCTAGTTTTATTTGCATTTGCATTTCTACTTACACACATACAAGTGCATTTCAAAACAAAACAAAAATATTTTATTTCATTGCAAATTATATTTCATTCTCTTTTTACAATTTTCATTCTCTTTTTACTGTTACATTGCTGTGTAATTTACACTGTTACATTGCTACTGCACACTATGCACTCTCCTCTCAGCACACAGTGCCACTGTCCACCACCATTACACTTGTTACTGCAGTCATCTTCCTTCTTGCCTCTGGCCATACCACTTCACCAGCAGTTCCTTCTTGCCTCTGCCATCAATACAAACATCAATACAACATACACATTTCAACCACTCAAAAATATTTTCTATTTCATACCACACCATCCCCACACCACACATTGTATTACTGCATCAATTACCCACCTCTAACTACCTACATACAAAATACCACTGCCACTATATCACGTTCATAACCACCAGCATACTCATATCACAAAACAGATGCACTGTTGACACAACTCATATCAAAAATTTCAACCACCAGCATACTCATATCTATACTCATATCATAAACTTCATCAATAACCAGTCCATACCCACTCACCAGAACCACACTTGCACCAAACATCCATGCCACAGTCATTACCCACATTCACTACATCACTGTTACGCTACTAAAATTCCACACTTTCACATTGCCTCCACATTACCTGCTGCAACAGATCACAACAACAGATCATAAACTACCCACAACAAATACTGTTTGCAACGTCTTCTTTCATACAACCCTCCACATTACCTGCTGCCTTCCACTACCTACATTGCTCCAATCACCCACTTCTACAACAGTCAAATATCCTTCATCATCCAACAGCCACAACAGTACCACCCCTGCATATCCCTGACCACCCCACATAACAGTCAGACCCCCTCTGCGATACTGTGCACCAACAAATCACATAACCATTTGCGTCATCAATTACTCGTTCAAAATCAATACCATAGCAACTTCATACAATCCAACTTATCCCACTGCAACATCTACTCCATTTCAACATTCCAACACCCTCATCTGTCAACTCGACAACCTCCACACATCTCTGAACATACACCATATCAACCTGACCATCCTTCAACTGTCAGCTGCATGTGTATCACTTCTGCTACTATCAAACTGCTGCCATGCCTCCTCTACAACATCTCTAGCCACTCACCACTAACCATACTTCCTCTACCAACTTCTGATCAAACCAAAAACTACTTTTGACCAACTTCTGCACTTCTGATTCCAGTCATCCACGCACCACCTAACAGCTGCTGACTGCCACGGCCTCATCATCCCACTAACCATCCGCGACCATCTGCACATACTTGCATCCATCCACTTGTTGCTAAATCATCCTCTGCTCTCCTCAACTGTCAGCTGTCAGCTGCATGTGTATCACTTCTGCTACTATCAAACTGCTGCCATGCCTCCTCTACAACATCTCTAGCCACTCACCACTAACCATACTTCCTCTACCAACTTCTGATCAAACCAAAAACTACTTTTGACCAACTTCTGCACTTCTGATTCCAGTCATCCACGCACCACCTAACAGCTGCTGACTGCCACGGCCTCATCATCCCACTAACCATCCGCGACCATCTGCACATACTTGCATCCATCCACTTGTTGCTAAATCATCCTCTGCTCTCCTCTCTGAACAACCTCTTCCTTGCATACCCAACCAACACTGAATCGCATTTACATCACACCTCACCGCAACCCATTCTCGAACCCGAGCCTTCCTCTGCCCAAACTCATCATCATCTTCCAATAGGTCGCCAGCCATTGAATCACTACCGCGACCAATTCCAATCATCACAAATCTTGATTCAGTTTTGAGAAATTGAACACTCGAGCAATTGAACGATTGAACATGATTTTTATTTTTATTTCTGTTTTGAGAAATTTTTGGTTAAGAGAGTTCGTGAATTGGATTGTGTATTTGGTCTGTAATTTGAGTTAATTGATCTTTACTTGGCTTGGTTTTAAATTGTGAATTGGATTGTGTATTTGGTTTTAAGTTAGGCCGTGCATTATTTGAGTTAGATTAAAAAAAATTTTAGCAAGTGTTTTCAATTGTTTAAATTTCATTTGTTTTAAGTTTCTTCTTTGTTATAAAAAAAAGAAAACAGAAAAAATAATTGTATATATCTTGTTCGACTCCTTTTTCAGGTTGCAAAAGCAGAAATTTATAAGGAATTGCTTGTCAAATAATTGCTCATCTCTGCTTGCTTGCTTATATATTAAAAAAATCGCCATTTAAAAATAAAATTGCTAATAATTTTGCACGCTTTGGTATCGTGTTCTAATCTCTAGTTTTATTTTATTTGCATTGTTGGTGTAACGACCCGATATTTTGGACCACTCGCATCCATTATAAGTGTATAGGTAGACACTCATGCCGGAGTTGAATTGCTCAAAATACCGTGTTGTTAATTTAAATTTGGCAAAACTGAACATATACAGTAAATAAATATAATCACAGATCACAGACACAGAGTAATAAGTGCAGCGGAAATAAAAGAGATAGTAGTTCATGAAGCTACTATATGAATATATAAAATACATCAGAGTTTACAACAGAAGAGTAATACGATACATCAGAGTTAAACCAGATACAACGGAAGAGTAACACGATACATCAGACACAAATCAAAATACATCACTGGAATCATCGAATACTGAAAGCAGAATAGATGGCTGGATCTTCAAGCAAAGCACCAACTTCAAAGGTGAGCATCGAATACTGGTACACTCAGTCTGACCCGAGAGTAAAGCAAAATACAAAACACTCGAGTCAGGATTAACATTCTTATATTAATAAATCCAACTCAAGTGAAATAGCAATTGAAATACAAGTAACTCAAAGGATGTTTGGAATAACCATCCTTTAAGGATCCGTTAAACTATCTACTATGTAGTAATGTACGATAAGTAGATAATGTCTATCAGTAATAATAAGATATCAAAATAGTGTTAAGTCATGGCCCATTCCACCCTTAACACATTTTTATTCCCAAAAGCATATACAAGACCGTAGTTTCCCCAAAACCGGAAGTCACCAGAGGGCAATCCATATACTAAAGGTACAAATCAAAATCGTAGTGGTCGCGCATAAATGGAATACAAGTATGACAAGGCACATGAGGCAATACCCAAGGTAGTGATACCACCGTTCGCCTGATCCGGACTGGTGAGAACGCAACGCCGCAGCGCCCGCAACACCGTGAAACAACACTCCCAAAATCAAGGGTGCACCAATCGACAACAAGTATAAGTAGTTCGAAGAAGTGTGTCCACTTGAGGTAGCTAATCCTCCATTGGCCCGGCACAGCTCCTGTTTTAGTCATTTCCAATTTGACACAAGTGTCAAGGCTATCCATTATCGTTCTCTTTCTTCAGTCAACACGTACATCATTCCAACCACTTCATTCTGGATCATCACTCCGCGCATAGTTATCAAAGTGGTTTCGGTTCAGATAGAGAGTATATCCATTACCGATCCCGGTCTCTTTAATAACTTTTGTAATTATTACACCGATTGGTCATTTATTTATTTCAAAACCAAATCAATTTCAATTTTAATTTCAATTCGAAAATCAACATTTCTTTGTCTTTCTAAATCAATTACCATACTTTACGTTTCAAAACTTCCAAATTATCATTTCACAATCTTATAATTCAATTTCAATTTCTATTTAAAACAATCCAAATATTGATTCAAGTTCGAATACAAGTTTCATTTCAAAAACATTTAAATTAAATCTTATTTAACATTCAAATCAATTTAAAATCATTTATCGATTTCATTCAATATTCGTTAAGTTACTATGCCATTCAAAACAATTTCTATTAAATTTCCAATTCATTAAATCAATTTCTTAAGTTCAACTCCATTATATCAAAACTTACAATTTTGAATTAAACTAAATTCATCAAATCAAATTCTTTAGATTACAAGTCTTACATTAATTCCAAAAATATCACATTTTATTTCTTGTTAAAGAAATTCAATTTCACTTATTTACTTACTTAAATGATTTTCCAAAACTTAATTAATAAAGAAACTCAATTTCAATTATTTACGAAGTAAAATTCACTTATTCAAAATTTCAATTTTTCTTATTAAAGAATTCAATTCAATTTGATCATTAAATAATTCAACCTTATTTAATTATTAAATAATTCAAAACTTAATTATTAAATAATTTCAAAGTTTAATAATTTCAAACTTAATTATAATTTCCAACTTAATTATTAAATCATTTCAAAGTTTAATAATTTCAAACTTGATTATAATTTCCAACTTAATTATTAAATCATTTCTCAAATTAAACAACATTCTTTCATCAATTGCATTGTTAATATTTTGTTTCAGATTATTCAATATTAACATTTTCCTTTCATTAAAATTCAAATTTCAACTTTATTTCAAAACCATATTATTTATTCAAATAAATCTTCGTTTTATTTTAAATCAAATTATTGACCAATCGGGTTTTTATTATTTAATTCTCTATCCTAGGTCAAAGTTCAATTTGGGTATTTATCATTTCAACCCGATTCCAATTCAATTCAAAAATAAAAACATAACCAGGGAACTTGCAGTGTGATAACTGGGATGGTGTCAAAGTAAATAAACAAGCAATAACAACAAACATTAACAATCCAATAATCAATTCAAATAATCCCGAAATAATCGTATTAATTCGCATTGTTATTTGTACGAATTAATATAATTATTTCTAGAATCTACACTATCATTTCATGTAGATTAAAGATGATTACATTACGGTTTTCACTTGTCATCCAATTTACAATTTCATACATCATCAATTTAACAACATACATTCAGTGATTCAAAATATAATTAAACAAATCCTGCGTGTCAACCAATTTAACAGTTAAAGGGGTCATATTATACAAATGTCAATTAATCAAATTTAACATTTAACTATCCAATATCAAGTTCAATTGCATACTATTTATCATTTTAACATTAACAATTTAACGTCCAATATAAACATCAACAATCAATCAATTATCAGCCAAACTGTATTATCATCACATAAATAACTAACAGATAATGGTGTCAGATGTCACAGGTGAACTGATATAGGTAATAGCATATATAACAGTGTAATTAACTAACAGCAGCATATTTCAATTATCGTTTCAATTGAAATCCAATTTAATAAATAAAAGAACGTTAATCGTGAGTGAGTGCTCACCTTTCGAGGCTAGAGATGAACGAGAACAAGATAAGTTATGAATCCAAGCACAAATTCCAAAGCAAAGTAAGATTGGCACAAATTCGACGAAGAAACTGATAATTAAAGGATAGACGAAAATCAAATTAGAACTGGATCAATGAAGATATAATCAAAACAAAAGTATATTATATTACTAATTTCTTAAAACCCATATTAAATTTAAATTACATATTATATTTCAAATCATAGTACATACCCAAATTACTTTAAATACATTTTTATTATTATTATTCATTATTGTTATTATTTGAAATCTAAAAGAAACCGAAGTATCAACAAGACAGATATAAAACCAAATATACACCTATAAAATTTATACATATGTGCCACCGCATATAGAGCTTGCACGTTATATAGATTCAAGTAACCATAATGAAATTGGAAACAAATACTTTGATATCGACAATACTTAAATATATGCCTAATATATAAGCAGATGCATACAACTTATAAACTTCACAGATTATATTAACAATATATATATGTATGCTGACTCAAAAGTATACTTTTACACTAAACTGTTATATAAAGCTATTTCGGATATTAACAAACTTTGCAATGTAAATAAAATTTTATATATTCAACTTATACGTATTTCTTTATAGATACATATATATACAAAATAAACTAGCAAACTATATAAATACACATATATTTTTGGACCCAGCAAAACATATATAAGCTATCTATATATAAATCATTATTAGAACATTGATTACCAGGTTAAAAAATATGTATCGAATAAACCTTTCTAACATCATAAACTATATAAACTGCATATCATATATACCATATACATATAACATATCTATATAGCTGTATGCATTTCAAAGATTACCGCAAAATATAAATTAAAATTTGAGATAAACTCTCCTGCAATATATGTATAAGCTTCTGAAATCCTTTTATATATATTATATTTTTTTTTAAAAGCCATACTCTAACATTCTTCTTTCACAATCAGTATATTGTAATACTTCCAACTCCCTGTATAGTAACATAGTAACCTGTACCGGTAAGCTACTATCTATATATAAAACTAATATAATTCAAACCCACAGATCAAAGTACTCTTATATAATTGTAAGCAGTTTTCTAAAAATTAACAAATATAGCTATACTTACATAGAAATTATATATATTATACTATATATATACAATAAAACACGCCACTGAAATGACTACATAATGCATAAGCTATGTATCCCTTTGTAAAAGTTTATATAAATAGCTAATAGATTGAACCCAACTTATACATCACAATGTTTACATAGTATATATATAAATCGATATCAAAATGTATAGACCAAAATACATATACTATATAAATCTAATACCTCTGCATATAGCATGTAGGCTAAGTCTGGACACTGGCTAGCGAGCAGGAGGAGAGGCTGCAGAGGGGAGATATGGATGAGACAAATGTGTAGAACTGGATGGAGTTTCGGCTATACTCGATTGGTGGGGTCAGGCTGATCTCGGCCTCGAGTTGCAAGGCAGGCAGGGGGCGCACGACAGACTGGGGTTGGGTGGAATTTGGGGACGTGGAGGAGCAGGGTTGGTCAGGGGCTCTCCGACTATAGAGGAGGCAAGGTTGACGGGGCAGAGGTGGTTAAAGAGGTAGGCGGTGTGGAAGTTGTAGGGAACGGCGGCAGGAGCTTGCGTGGCGGAGAGGCAAGTGGTGGCGCAGGTGAGAGGGTAGATGCGTGGGTTGGCTTCGGTGTTGGAGGGGTGAAGAGTAGTGGCAAAGATCACAGGGAAATGAAGGAGACAACAACTTGTCCCTTTTTTTTTGAGTGAACAGAAATGAAAAAATGGAAAGGAATGGAGATCTGAGGAAGGAGAATGGGTTTATACGAGCTCTCAGGCAATTGGAAGAAAGAAGAACACAACCTTGTTTTATTATATATATATATATTATTTTATATTTTAAATTTTCTGAAAAGCAATGAATAACTTGAAAAGGAAAAAAAAATTAATGAATAGACCAAAAGCTGTAGTTGTCATGCTTACAACAAAGAATGCCAACTGACATATATAACTTTATACACGTTAACAATATAAGATATTATATCTTTTCACCAATGAATTCTTGGAACCAAAAAAAATGAACAGAAGGCACAAGGAAACCAAAAGCCAAAAGTTGAGATTGGGAAGAGTGACGGTCACATTTAAATTCTGGAATATCAATGGCTGGCTCGTATTGATTTGCACGGTAGGAAATAAAGGGTATAGGAAACCAATGGACACACTGGTTACCGATACGGTCCGTCGTTTTACAGATTTCGTCGAGTTTCGAATTCCGAAACGGACAACCGAATATACTGCAGAGATCAGCGCGACGAAACGAACAAAACGGTATAAGGATGTCAGTGGTTTGATTGGATTATAAAAATTCGAAATTTTTAATAGCGGAAAATGCAAGAAAAACGCTGAAAAATAAGATCGACGGAGTCAAAGATGTCCGAATTTGGAAAAACGACAAACTAACATCTTGCTCAGAAGATGGTTTAGAATTTTTCTATGTAAAAATATTTAGGTTTCGGAAACATTTTATTTTCAACGCTTTTTAACTGATTGAATTGAAGTAAATTTACGCGCGAAATAAACTTTCATATTTTCAGACGAAAATTTACCAGTTGCTATGTTTAACTAGACGTATTCCAAATATTAAATTTTTATTTCAAAATTTTATCGTTTAAAATTTTACAAAATTTTAACTAATTACGTTATTAAAACAGTTGAAATTTACGGGTCGTTACACTCTCCCCCACTCAAAACTTTTCGTCCCCGAAAAGGAAGGAGGTAGGAGAATAAAAACAACCAGAAAGAAAACAAATTTAAAATACAAAATAACAATTAATTTAAACCACATAAATTCAATTTTAAATAAATTGATATTCAATAATTGATTTAATCCATTTGATTTCACTAAAATCAATCTCAACTATTTCTAAATTCATTATCTTATTATCCAATTATCTTCAATTTACAGTTTCTAAAACCATAAATTTAAATAGTCTTTTATTATAATCATATTTTTTCCAGCAATTTTAAATTCTTCTTTATTCCAAATTATTGTTAAATTTATTTCACTTAATATATCTTATTACATATATTTAAACCATATAAATTAATTTAAACCATATAAATTTCAATTTAAATTAATTTATATTCATTAATTGATTTTTAAATTCAAGGTATTTCCATAAGTTGATCTAATTTCAATTTATTAATTAACCTTCAAAACAAAATTTATTTTCAATTATCTTATTGTTCTATTTATCTCTATTAACATTTTATATTTAAAATTTAAGTGTATAACATTTATTATAACCACTCAAATTTTATTTATACATTCAATCTATCTTATATATTATCCAATTAAATAGTTAACTTTTGAATGATTTAGGTAAGTTGTATTATAATGAAGTTGAACAATATACAAATAAAATTTTAAATTCAATTATTCAAGTTTAAATTTTTATTCCAAATTTTGGTTTTATTTATAATTAACATCATCCTTTTACAAAACTTAAGAATTAGATTTCCGATTAACTTTAAACAATTTAGAGATATATATCATATATTTATATCAGTCAAATTAAATTTTAAAATAAGATACTTATATATATATATAAATCAAATTATACTGAAGAAATTCAAATCAAAAAATATATTTTTTTTTCAAAACAAAACCGTAGCAAAGCTACAAAATAGTATCTCCACTTCGAAACTCGAAAATGAATGTCGATGATGCGGCCGCCATCACCGAAATTATTTTCCAGCGACAAAGAGAAGAGCACTGATTTCAACATTTAAAATTCTTTGGAAACGATTTCTATTCGAAAATACTTTCAATAATATATACTTTAAAATTTTAAAACCAAAGTTCGAAATCACCGGAAACTAAATTCTCAATTTCTGAATTAGATTCATTTCAAATTTCAATCAATTTATAACCAAGTTTATAAATTCATTTATTTATATTATGCAATAGTCAAGGGTTTACAAAACAATAAATGAAAATCAATATTATTATTTCCGACAACAAATTCATTAATAATTTAATTTCAGAAACTTATATGTAATATAATTATACAAAACTTTTATTTTATTTATCAAATTTGAAAACGTATTGTGTCAGTTTGCTCTGCTCAAGTGTTTTGGAAATCCTATCGATAGCGTTGATCAGACGAATCGATCGGAAACCCAAATCAACATCAACAACTCAAACAACACAATAAAGAAACATTTTTATATTAATAACAAATGCACTACCTCGCACGACGATACAAGGATGGATTTCAAAATAAGTATAGGGATTCAAATTTGATGACTCAAATCAAAGAGAATTTTGATTCGAAAATAAGTTTGAAACAGAAGATAAGATAATTCAATTACCACAATCGGGAGATGGATGAGTTCATTTAATTCACGGGCAACCTTAACCGGGTCGTCCGTAACTTCAAGAATAAGATCGATGCTGAATTCCGAGGTAAATCAACACTCGATCTCATGAGATGGAATTTCAAGTATAGCATGGAATAGATAGCATCGTAAACCAAGGATATAGAAATCTCCGGTAAATCGATGCCTATTATAAAGGAGTTTCGCTCCTTTACGAATCATTCGAAGGTTGGCGAGACCGCCGACCTATTATAGATATCATTCAAAATGGAGTTATGGGGTGCTCCAGAATTGAAAGAAGACGAATAGTGAAGGACACGAATGGATTTTGGAACCGCAGGGAATGTTCCAAAATTCAAAGGTATCGAGTCAAAAGGAAAAGGTTGCAACTCGAATGAGAGTGATTCTGTAAATACATTTACCCTATATGTTAAGTTTTGCCTAGAGCTACCAAAGCTCTGATACCAACTGTAACGACCCGATATTTTGGACCATTCGCATCCATTATAAGTGTATAGGTAGACACTCATGCCGGAGTTGAATTGCTCAAAATACCGCGTTGTTAATTTAAATTTGGCAAAACTGAACATATACAGTAAATAAATATAATCACAGATCACAGACACAGAGTAATAAGTGCAGCGGAAATAAAAGAGATAGTAGTTCATGAAGCTACTATATGAATATATAAAATACATCAGAGTTTACAACAGAAGAGTAATACGATACATCAGAGTTAAACCAGATACAACGGAAGAGTAACACGATACATCAGACACAAATCAGAATACATCACTGGAATCATCGAATACTGAAAGCAGAATAGATGGCTGGATCTTCAAGCAAAGCTCCAACTTCAAAGGTGAGCATCGAATACTGGTACACTCAGTCTGACCCGAGCGTAAAGCAAAATACAAAACACTCGAGTCAGGATTAACATTCTTATATTAATAAATCTAACTCAAGTGAAATAGCAATTGAAATACAAGTAACTCAAAGGATGTTTGGAATAACCATCCTTTAAGGATCCGTTAAACTATCTACTATGTAGTAATGTACGATAAGTAGATAATGTCTATCAGTAATAATAAGATATCAAAATAGTGTTAAGTCATGGCCCATTCCACCCTTAACACATTTTTATTCCCAAAAGCATATACAAGACCGTAGTTTCCCCAAAACCGGAAGTCACCAGAGGGCAATCCATATACTAAAGGTACAAATCAAAATCGTAGTGGTCGCTCATAAATGGAATACAAGTATGACAAGGCACATGAGGCAATACCCAAGGTAGTGATACTACCGTTCGCCTGATCCGGACTGGTGAGAACGCAACGCCGCAGCGCCCGCAACACCGTGAAACAACACTCCCAAAATCAAGGGTGCACCAATCGACAACAAGTATAAGTAGTTCGAAGAAGTGTGTCCACTTGAGGTAGCTAATCCTCCATTGGCCCGGCACAGCTCCTGTTTTAGTCATTTCCAATTTGACACAAGTGTCAAGGCTATCCATTATCGTTCTCTTTCTTCAGTCAACACGTACATCATTCCAACCACTTCATTCTGGATCATCACTCCGCGCATAGTTATCAAAGTGGTTTCGGTTCAGATAGAGAGTATATCCATTACCGATCCCGGTCTCTTTAATAACTTTCGTAATTATTACACCGATTGGTCGTTTATTTATTTCAAAACCAAATCAATTTCAATTTTAATTTCAATTCGAAAATCAACATTTCTTTGTCTTTCTAAATCAATTACCATACTTTACGTTTCAAAACTTCCAAATTATCATTTCACAATCTTATAATTCAATTTCAATTTCTATTTAAAACAATCCAAATATTGATTCAAGTTCGAATACAAGTTTCATTTCGAAAACATTTAAATTAAATCTTATTTAACATTCAAATCAATTTAAAATCATTTATCGATTTCATTCAATATTCGTTAAGTTACTATGCCATTCAAAACAATTTCTATTAAATTTCCAATTCATTAAATCAATTTCTTAAGTTCAACTCCATTATATCAAAACTTACAATTTTGAATTAAACTAAATTCATCAAATCAAATTCTTTAGATTACAAGTCTTACATTAATTCCAAAAATATCACATTTTATTTCTTGTTAAAGAAATTCAATTTCACTTATTTACTTACTTAAATGATTTTCCAAAACTTAATTAATAAAGAAACTCAATTTCAATTATTTACGAAGTAAAATTCACTTATTCAAAATTTTAATTTTTCTTATTAAAGAATTCAATTCAATTTGATCATTAAATAATTCAACCTTATTTAATTATTAAATAATTCAAAACTTAATTATTAAATAATTTCAAAGTTTAATAATTTCAAACTTAATTATAATTTCCAACTTAATTATTAAATCATTTCAAAGTTTAATAATTTCAAACTTGATTATAATTTCCAACTTAATTATTAAATCATTTTTCAAATTAAACAACATTCTTTCATCAATTGCATTGTTAATATTTTGTTTCAGATTATTCAATATTAACATTTTCCTTTCATTAAAATTCAAATTTCAACTTTATTTCAAAACCATATTATTTATTCAAATAAATCTTCGTTTTATTTTAAATCAAATTATTGACCAATCGGGTTTTTATTATTTAATTCTCTATCCTAGGTCAAAGTTCAATTTGGGTATTTATCATTTCAACCCGATTCCAATTCAATTCAAAAATCAAAACATAACCAGGGAACTTGCAGTGTGATAACTGGGATGGTGTCAAAGTAAACAAACAAGCAATAACAACAAACATTAACAATCCAATAATCAATTCAAATAATCCCGAAATAATCGTATTAATTCGCATTGTTATTTGTACGAATTAATATAATTATTTCTAGAATCTACACTATCATTTCATGTAGATTAAAGATTATTACATTACGGTTTTCACTTGTCATCCAATTTACAATTTCATACATCATCAATTTAACAACATACATTCAGTGATTCAAAATGTAATTAAACAAATCCTACGTGTCAATCAATTTAACAGTTAAAGGGGTCATATTATACAAATGTCAATTAATCAAATTTAACATTTAACTATCCAATATCAAGTTCAATTGCATACTATTTATCATTTTAACATTAACAATTTAACATCCAATATAAACATCAACAATCAATCAATTATCAGCCAAATTGTATTATCATCACATAAATAACTAACAGATAATGGTGTCAGATGTCACAGGTGAACTGATATAGGTAATAGCATATATAACAGTGTAATTAACTAACAGCAGCATATTTCAATTGTCGTTTCAATTGAAATCAAATTTAATAAATAAAAGAACGTTAATCGTGAGTGAGTGCTCACCTTTCGAGGCTAGAGATGAACGAGAACAAGATAAGTTATGAATCCAAGCACAAATTCCAAAGCAAAGTAAGATTGGCACAAATTCGATGAAGAAACTGATAATTAAAGGATAGACGAAAATCAAATTAGAATTGGATCAATGCAGATATAATCAAAACAAAAGTATATTATATTACTAATTTCTTAAAACCCATATTAAATTTAAATTACATATTATATTTCAAATCATAGTACATACCCAAATTACTTTAAATACATTTTTATTATTATTATTCATTATTGTTATTATTTGAAATCTAAAAGAAACCGAAGTATCAACAAGACAGATATAAAACCAAATATACACCTATAAAATTTATACATATGTGCCACCGCATATAGAGCTTGCACGTTATATAGATTCAAGTAACCATAATGAAATTGGAAACAAATACTTTGATATCGACAATACTTAAATATATGCCTAATATATAAGCAGATGCATACAACTTATAAACTTCATAGATTATATTAACAATATATATATGTATGCTGACTCAAAAGTATACTTTTACACTAAACTGTTATATAAAGCTATTTCGGATATTAACAAACTTTGCAATGTAAATAAAATTTTATATATTCAACTTATACGTATTTCTTTATAGATACATATATATACAAAATAAACTAGCAAACTATATAAATACACATATATTTTTGGACCCAGCAAAACATATATAAGCTATCTATATATAAATCATTATTAGAACATTGATTACCAGGTTAAAAAATATGTATCGAATAAACCTTTCTAACATCATAAACTATATAAACTGCATATCATATATACCATATACATATAACATATCTATATAGCTGTATGCATTTCAAAGATTACCGCAAAATATAAATTAAAATTTGAGATAAACTCTCCTGCAATATATGTATAAGCTTCTGAAATCCTTTTATATATATTTTTTTTTTTTTTTTAAAAGCCATACTCTAACATTCTTCTTTCACAATCAGTATATTGTAATACTTCCAACTCCTTGTATAGTAACATAGTAACCTGTACCGGTAAGCTACTATCTATATATAAAACTAATATAACTCAAACCCACAGATCAAAGTACTCTTATATAATTGTAAGCAGTTTTCTAAAAATTAACAAATATAGCTATACTGACATAGAAATTATATATATTATACTATATATACAATAAAACACACCACTAAAATGACTACATAATGCATAAGCTATGTATCCCTTTTTAAAAGTTTATATAAATAGCTAACAGATTGAACCCAACTTATACATCACAATGTTTACATAGTATATATATAAATCGATATCAAAATGTATAGACCAAAATACATATACTATATAAATCTAATACCTCTGCATATAGCATGTAGGCTAAGTCTGGACACTGGCTAGCGAGCAGGAGGAGAGGCTGCAGAGGGGAGATATGGACGAGACAAATGGGTAGAACTGGATGGAGTTTCGGCTATACTCGATTGGTGGGGTCAGGCTGATCTCGGCCTCGAGTTGCAAGGCAGGCAGGGGGCGCACGACAGACTGGGGTTGGGTGGAATTTGGGGATGTGGAGGAGGAGGGTTGGTCAGGGGCTCTCCGACTATAGGGGAGGCAAGGTTGACGGGGCAGAGGTGGTTAAAGAGGTAGGCGGTGTGGAAGTTGTAGGGAACGGCGGCAGGAGCTTGCGTGGCGGAGAGGCAAGTGGTGGCGCAGGTGAGAGGGTAGATGCGTGGGTTGGCTTCGGTGTTGGAGGGGTGAAGAGGAGTGGCAAAGATCACAGGGAAATGAAGGAGACAACCACTTGTCCCTTTTTTTTGAGTGAACAGAAATGAAAAAATGGAAAGGAATGGAGATCTGAGGAAGGAGAATGGGTTTATACGAGCTCTCAGGCAATTGGAAGAAAGAAGAACACAACCTTATTTTATTATATATATATATTATTTTATATTTTAAATTTTCTGAAAAGCAATGAATAACTTGAAAAGGAAAAAAAATTAATGAATAGACCAAAAGCTGTAGTTGTCATGCTTACAGCAAAGAATGCCAACTGACATATATAACTTTATACACGTTAACAATATAAGATATTATATCTTTTCACCAATGAATTCATGGAACCAAAAAAAATGAACAGAAGGCACAAGGAAACCAAAAGCCAAAAGTTGAGATTGGGAAGAGTGACGGTCACATTTAAATTCTGGAATATCAATGGCTGGCTCGTATTGATTTGCACGGTAGGAAATAAAGGGTATAGGAAACCAATGGACACACTGGTTACCGATACGGTCCGTCGTTTTACAGATTTCGTCGAGTTTCGAATTCCGAAACGAACAACCGAATATACTGCAGAGATCAGCGCGGCGAAACGAACAAAACGGTATAAGGATGTCAGTGGTTTGATTGGATTATAAAAATTCGAAATTTTTAATAGCGAAAAATGCAAGAAAAACGCTGAAAAATAAGATCGACGGAGTCAAAGATGTCCGAATTTGGAAAAACGACAAACTAACATCTTGCTCAGAAGATGGTTTAGAATTTTTCTATGTAAAAATATTTAGGTTTCGGAAACATTTTATTTTCAACGCTTTTTAACTGATTGAATTGAAGTAAATTTACGCGCGAAATAAACTTTCATATTTTCAGACGAAAATTTACCAGTTGCTATGTTTAACTAGACGTATTCCAAATATTAAATTTTTATTTCAAAATTTTATCGTTTAAAATTTTACAAAATTTTAACTAATTACGTTATTAAAACAGTTGAAATTTACGGGTCGTTACAGTTGGTTGCTTGCATTTGCATATATATATATATATATATATAATTTCAAAAATCTAAAAATTAAAAAACAAAAACAAATTTCATTCGTAGTTGCATTGTTAATTCACGTTTAATTTCTGTTTTGCATTCATCTCATCTTATTTTTATTTTCTAAGGACAATACCCCAATCCACATAAGGTGGGGGATTTCATCATCCCTTCCTTTGCCCACAAATCGCATTTCATCTTAGAAATTTACTAATAATAATGGTTAGACTTCAGACTTAAGGGAGTCACGAGCTCACTTAGGGCTTACTTTTATCTAGACAGTTGTCTTTTTTGAACAATTTTATTTCTTGGTGTCTAGGCTACGGCAGAGCAATAATCAGCTATAAATATTACGGTGATTCGTAAATATTATACTGATTGTTTCTCTAAAGGTACTTAAACCTTCGGTTGCATTGCTATGGTAATTCATGGTGCACTGATAACTCCTACCCGTTACCTGGCTAAGAAATATTTGGTTGAATTAAGACAAAGTGATATTATACAATTTTGGGTTAGGAGCTACTTAAGGATAGTTAATCGTAATTAAGTCCTTTGCATTCATTTAGTTGCATTAGTTTATGCATATTTAAAAAAATTCAAAATCCAAAACTAAAAAAAAATTTGTAAATTTTTCCTTAACTTAGTTTTTAAATCCTTTTCTTTGAAAATTTTCAATCAAATCAAAAATCCAAAAAAAAAAAATTAAGTTAGTTTTTTTTAGAAAAGCAAAAATGCAAAAAAAGTTTAATAATCTTTTCAAAAAAATAAATTTGAAAATCCAAAAAACAAAATGAAAATCAAATCTCACTTTTGAAAAATAAATTCCTTTTGGTAAATAGTTTTCCTTAAAAAAAGCCATTTTTGAAAATGTCTGAATTTTCCTATTCGTGAGAATTTTACAATAGTTGTGAAAACCAATATGATCCATATAATTTCACACCAAATTCTTATGGATATTTTAATGACAACTATTGTATAAACAATTTGAATTTTACAGAACAAACCTTTCAAAATGATGACCAACCCTCAACTCTTGAAAATAGTATTGAAACAATTTCGTCTTTACTTGAACTCTCTACACAAAATAATCAAAGGATAAATGATTTGTGTAATTCATATTTGTGCAATAACTCAAGTCAAGGATTTCAAAATAATCAAAATTCAAATTCACTTCAAAATTCAAATGATTTCGATTATAACCCATGCCAATTCAACTTCGAACTCCAAAATGAGTCTCAAAATCAAAATGGAAGTGTGAATCACTATTTAAATGATTTTGGCAATGGGAATATTCTCGACTATGGTGCAATTGACAATTGTTACTCTCAACAATTTCAAATTAAAAATCCTCAAATTAATAATTATAAATTTGATTTTGTTGAGCAAATGGAAGAAATTCACATTGATCACACGGATTGAAACGTATATGAAACAATATGAAAAACAAAATCAACTCCCAACATGTGACGAGTCAAGTAATAATCCATCTTTACCAAAATTGACGATTTTGAAATAACAACTTTTGAAATTGAAAATGACAATCTTAATGAAGTTGTTGAAAATGTTGTAATTGAGTTGGATTTCAATTCTTTTGAGAGTGAGGAACCAAATTTAAAATTCGATCTTCCTTTTCCCGATTTTGAAAATTTGAATACAACTTTAGATTTTGAAATTGATACATGCACTGAAGTTGTTGATAATCCAACAAAGGAATACGAATTTAGTGAACATAAATTTTTTGGACTTTCCAAAAATGAGTTGTTGAATTCCGAATGGGAAGATTTAAATCACCATTTTGATTTTAAAATCGATAATTTTGAAGAATTTTTCAATGATAAGTTTGAATTTCAATTTAGTGAAAATAAACTTGAACTTCAACCAATTGTTCTATCTACCCCGAAAATCATCGAAAATAAAACAACTCATGCGACTTTTAATAAAACGACATTTGTTTTTCCAAATCAACATTCAACTTTGAAATCTTTTATGGTTTGGTTTTCTGTGCTTAAACTATGTCTCTCATACTTGACGAGACAAATGAATTGGTCTTTGGAAGACCATTTCAATTACTCTTTAACGGTATATTTTTTGATGTCTTGTAAATAATAATCGTTTCATTTTCATGTAAATATAGGTCATATTTTTATTTTTATTTTTCTCCTTTCACTTGGATTGACTGTGGGACACAGTCAAAATCAAGTGTGGGGGGAGTCTCATGTTCTTTTTTGATTTTTCATGGTTTAATTTTTGCATTTTCTTTCCAAAATTCAAAATTTTTAAAAAAAATTAAAAAATCAAAACAAAAAAAATCTCACAAACAAATTTTCATTTTAACATTTTGATTTATTTTTGAAGAAACACTATAGGATAAGTGTAGGTTTTTGGTTATTAAATTGATATTTTTGAAAATTTATTTATCTCAACAAAAATAAAAATAAAGCTTGATTACAAGTAACTATGGTTTAACTAGTATATAGAAAGGTTCATGGGTGATAATTATGAGGTATATCCTAATTGTAATCTTTGTTTTAAAAGTGGTTAATTTAAAGTAAAGGCTATAACAATTTTGATCTTCTAAGTTAAGTGGTGCTAAGATGATTTTGCAAATCTCTCTCTTAAAAAAAAGAAAAAAAAGAAAAAGAATATATATATATAATATTCATATATATATATATATAATATTCATATATATATATATAATATTCATATATATATAATATTCATATATATATATATAACATAAAAAATGGTTTTATAAAAACAAGAAACACCTAGAGTCATGTGTTCACATGCAAGTGTGTACACTCGCCATGCTCTGTACCCTTCTCACGTAATCCCGAAAGGTAGTGCACGATCGGTATATCTGGCCTTAGTTTATCTGAGTTAGGTGTATGTATATAAAAATTCTTTCATCAATAATGCCTACAGTCGATAGGTGTATACACTTGTTTGTACACTCGCCATGCTCTGTATTTCCTCACGTAAGCCCACAAGGTAGTGCATGGGTGGTATATCTGACCTCAGTTTTCTGAGTTAGGAAAATTTTCAAATAAAGAGATAGTAAGCAATCGAAATCCAAGCACTATTTTCACTTATTTGATTTGACTTGTTATTCAAAAGAAATGAAAATACCACTTTGAAAACTTTGATAATCAACTAAGGAACTATTTCATAGTTGCACTATGTTATCAACCGAAACAACTAGAGTCTAATTGTGATGATAACTTAATTTTTGTTGGAAGTTTTGATAAGTAAAATGACTTAAATTTTTTGATAATAACCAGAATGTATATTTAACTTATTTGTGTCAATTTAAAAGTTAATTCTTCATTTGTAAATATTTTCAAAAACTTGCATTCATATCTTTATAAATAAATCTTGCATTTAGGAATTTTCATGTCGCATTTGGATTTCGTGGGTAGTATCCACCGAAAACCCTCACAAGACAACACTCGTCCTACTAGGGACACCGAGAGGTTTAATGGCTTGTTGCATAAGCTCAATGTAATCGTGCTTCCTACGAAAACGGATTTATCTTAGTTTTAGTTTATTCGAGGATGAATAAAAAGATAAGTGTGGGGGTATTTGATGTGCACATAAATGTGTATATTTTTACTTCCACATTTAGTTTAATTTAATTAAATAAATGATCATATAGGGTATTTAACATGTTTAAACCAAAATTTCAATTATTTTCAAATCATCATTTATTCATCTTCATATAGGGGGAAAATGGTCATTTTTGTGTGTGAATTAATTTGAGAATATTTATTTGCAAATTTTATTTTTAATTGTAGGAATTTTGGATGGAAATATGAAGAACTCTTCATTGAAATATGCATGCACAAGAGTTAGAAGGCGAATGAAGATGCAAATAATTCAATTCATGCAACATGGAGGACCCCATCTACCCATTTACCTTGATCTACAATTTGGAGCTAATGCACATGTTAGTGGAGGTAAAAGTTACATGCACATCTAATGGTGGATTATGCTCATGTTAATGACAACTTGGAGGCCATACTTCCCAGAGGGGTATTTTGTGTAGTCCCTAAAAATATGCATTAGAGTTTTGGGCATGTACAAATACCCCTTATGTTTCATGTAATGAGCTCTTAACCTCCTCTTTAGTTAGTTTAGTTTGAGGCACAAATTGTAAATAAAAACTCTCTTTTTCTCTTTCATGGCTTCTTAGCCATTTTCTTCTTATGTAATTTTCTTAATGCAATTTAATTCATGCTATTTTAATTCTTGTTCTTTTCTTCTTATGTTAGTAGCTTAGTTTTATTTCTTATGCAAGTAGTTTAATTCTCTTTTTATTTTAATTACCTTGCATTTTCCTCTTGTTCATGTTTCATGTTGAACTCTACATTTGTTGAAATGATAACAAATATGAGAAGCTAAACCCCTTCAATTTAGGGGTAATGAAGCTCTCTTAATCATGTAGATTCAACATTTTGCTAATCTATGATCTCTTTTTGTGCTTAATGACAATATTTGATGTGGTTTAATTTTGTTGTTTTAGCTTTGAATTTGATAGCCTATGTTGTTGACACCAAATAGGCGGTCATGCTTAAACAAACATAGACACAAATTACATCTTCTCTACATATGGTTATGGTAATGAAGTGAACGTTAAAATCAAAATTTGATGGTCTATATTACCAATCGATAGTGAATAGATCATGCTTAGAGTAGATTTTATTTTCAAGTTCATTAATATTTTCATGAGAGTTAACAAGTGGTTTAGTGGCTGTGCTAAAGTTTGGTGGTTTATGTTGGGTTAATTAATAGCACAAATATTCCATATTTATGATAAACACATCAACTATATTCACCAATTACCAAAAGAGAGATCATAATTTCATTTTGTTGGTTTATGTGATCATGAGAAGGAAGTTACCTCTAAATTGCCTTCTACTCTCATATTTTTATCCACTTTTAGTTTTGTTAGATGTTACCTGGAGGTTTGACCAGGCAACTAGCACTACGCCATAGATGACCTTCTACAACACAAAAAAAATGTTGGCTCAGGCCCGAAAAATGTTGCCATAGGTCTATGGCAACACTTTTAGGGTGATGCAATTTTTGTCGTTGCCTTAGACCTCAAAGGCAACATTTTGACTATCTAAGGCAACATAAGTAATATTGTTGCAATAGAACCCTATTTGGGTCTATGGCAACACCCATAGGTATCTGTAGCAACATTCCAAAATGTTGCTATAGATATTAACTTTCTGAATTTGTGGGGCCCACAATGTAGAGCATATTTGATTTTTTAATAAAAATAAATATTTATTTAATAAAATGCTATTGCATAGAATTTGATATTTAAACAGTAATTTATTTAAATGAATATTTTATTTCAACATTTGAAATAGTACAAATTCCTGACTCCACTATTTTACAATTCAATGATATATAACACTGATATTCACATATACAGATATTCCTCACTTACATCACTCAGTTCACTCATTACATATGTAGTTTCAATTTATACAGACACCGACACTGACAAATATATGACGATCCGAGTGCCGAGCCGAAGGCGAGCCGAGTAGCGGGTCCGGGCGCAGCGCCAGCGGGGGTCCGGGGCACCGCAGTCCCGGCGGGCACCGCCCGATTCATCCGATTTTGGAAGATCGAGCCTTCTTTGAAACCTGTCTTCAAGCTCATGCATTCATACACTCATGCACATTTGATTTGACTCTGTCTTCAAGCTTGTATCCAGCTGTCCAGTCTTCAATACCTGTCACATATAATTCAAAAGCAGTAATCTGGAAAATAATATTTAACTCAAACAGAAAATGAAAATATTTTTGTTATAATATTTGCCTCAGGTATTTGGGTTGTTTCTTTTCATAAGTGCATAAGCCAAACATGAATGCAACACATGAATACAAGGACACGACACAAGGTCAAACCCGAGTCATCGACTGGATTCAACTCAAGGCCAAGCAACCAACAAAATAAACAAGAACCAGGTTCAGCAAAATATAGACAAGCCAGTGCAAGAAACACATCAATACACATAGGCAGTCCATCAAGCAAAAACAGTGAATGCATCAGGCATGTACAAGAGAAACATAGGCAGTAATATGATATACAGAGGACTTGGAGCATCAGTTCATGTTCTGGTTTAACAAATGCAGCAAAAAGGAGCTAACAAGCTCGAATCAGAAATAAAAAACAAGCCAGTGAACCAAAATCCAACATACCAAATAATATCACATCGCAATTCATCATAGGCAAAGCAAAATCAAACCAGTGAACCAAAGTCCAACATACCAATACATCATCGCAATCCAACATACCAATTCATCGTCGGCAAAAGCATGCGAGTGTAACCAAAATCGAGAATAATCAAGTAAACCAGAAGGCAGAAAACATACCAAATAATATCACATTGCACCCGACGACGAAGTCAAAGCAATTCGAGCAATCAATCAAGGAATTGAAACTGGTTTTATGATTGCTGGCCAATTTGAAAATTTAAGCGGCATTCTCTCAAACAAGAAATCTGCGTTTGACATCTTCCTTGAATCCGAAAATGGTACTTTTTGAAGCAATCGAGCGAAGCTTCTTCAAAATCGAACTTCTTCTGAACATTGGCGAGAAAGATTCAAGCATCGGATCTGGTCGAAGTATCATAAATTGCCAACCCTGCCGTCACGAAACCACCAGATTCGAGGAACAGCAACTGAGCCACAACTATCGCCGACGTATCATCCTCGATGGGTCCGTTAAGGCAGATGACGCGCTCTTTGAGAAGCCGGGAAAAGATATCGCAGGCGCGCTGGCCACGGGATGTGTGCTCGATGACCATCGGAATCAGGCCGTAGAAACGGCGGTGGGGTAGTGGAGTTTTGTTGGGGGCTGCGGTTGGTAGGATTTGGGAGAGGTTGTGTATCGACATGTAGGAAAACAGCAGCGAAATTGGGGGTGAGAACGAAATGGGAACGAAAATATGATTTGGAAATTAGGGATTTGGAAATTGGGGATTTGGAAATTGGGGGTGAGAACGAAATGGTATGAAAAGTAAAGCGGGAAAACGAAAATTTAGGGCAAATTGTAGCGGTGATCCATGTTAACAATCAGATTAAATGAAGACCGTTGGATCGTATTCACGCGGATTGCTAATTTTATTAATTTTTTAATTTGAAAACATCTATAGCAACACTATATAAAAATGTTGCATCGTGATACACTTGTTTAGCTAGAGCAACACATTTTTATGGCTAAGGTAACACCATAAATACAACGTTGCAGTAGGACCAAAATTTTATATCTATCGCAACATTTTAGCTGGCAACACCTTGCAAAAATGTTGTAGAAGGTCATCTATGGCGTAGTGTAGGTCGTTCGGCATTTCAGAAGTCGTCCGGCATTTAAAGGCCGTTCGGCATTTCAATGGTCGTCCGACATTCCCGAAGTTGTCCGGCATTCAGAGGCCGTCCGGCATTTCAATGGTTGTTCGGCATTTCAGAGATCTTTCGGCATTTCAATGGTCGTCCGGCATTCAGAGGTCGCTCGGCATTTCAAAGGTCGTTCGGCATTTCAATGGTCGTTCGGCATTCAGAGGTCGCACGTCATCCCAGCCTCAACCGACATTCGAACCTCGTTCGGCATTTCAATGGTCGTCCGGCATTCAGAGGTCGCTCGGAATTTGTCGCTCGGCATTTATGGCTCGGCACGCAGAAGTTACTCATTTTGGGCCGAGGTATCTTGCTGCTAGGCCCATCAGGGAATTCCAACCCATCTTCGTCTATAAAAAGAGAGGCAGGGGCACAATGAAATGGACCTTTTTTGGAGAACACTGGGGAGACTCTGCCACTTTCAAGACTCATTCTCTTTACTTAGCAATTGTATTCGAGTAGTTGATGTACGGATTGTATCTATAATCAATCGTTTAGTAAAGCAATAAAGATCAACTTCAAAGTGGACGTAGGCAGTTACGCCGAACAACTATAAACCTGGTGTTCCTGTCTTTGCATTTAACTTAGCATACAATCTTCTGTTTAAATTTACTTTCTTCATTAATATCTCTACACAATCTTTCTAAACGGGGTTAGTGACCAATTTTGGTGCTAACACTTTGGTGCTTTCACTGAGAATCGAATTCTCAGGCCATAAGGATCTGCTTTGAAGCTACTGGATTGAATAAATCCCTTGAAGGAGATCCGAGTCATTCATAAGATGTCCGTTGATTCTACTCGGAGTTCCTACCAATAACTCTACAATGGGAAGACCACGTACCAGATCGGCCTCTCATAACGTGGACGCCCATGAGACCGCTAGCGTACAACAAGTAGGGCCTAGCAATCAGCAAGCAAATCTAGGTGCAGGGATGGCCGTCCAGGACCAAATGCAAGTTGTCACCAGAACAGAGTTCAACGACTTGATGAGAGAGCTCAAGGAAAGCAAGAGACAACTTGGAGAGCAGATGCAAGCTAACGCCAACCTTTTGGCACGGCTCACTCAACAACAGCATCAGAATGCTGGGGGCAGTCCAGTTCCTTAATCTTCATCAGATAGCTCAACTTCGTCTGATGAACCCCCAAGGTGTAGACGCCGTAAGACCGAAACTACGCAGGCAGGTGCTGCCGACCAAACAGCTAGAGATCGCCTACACCTCGGAGATCGCAACCAAGCAGGGACAGGAAACTTAGGAGCTGGAGCCTAGGTGGAGGCTGGACGCCTGGCTCACCAAGATGCTAATGATGCCGAGCCTCAAGATGCACGTTTGGCAGATCGCCAGCAGAGGAGGCATTAACCTGATCAATCCCGTAGAACAGACTCCAACCTTCCATCTTCCATACAAACCCCAGACTTAACGCCTATGATCAGACAGTTGATGAGAGAGAATCAAGGTTTGTCGAATGATGATTGGTGGGTATCCAGGAGTCACACTCCGTTCACAGACACTGTCCTACGGGTTGAGTACCCCAGGAAGTTTAGCATGCCAACTATCCCGGCTTATGAAGGAAAGACTGATCCCAGGCAGCATGTGATGAGGTACGAATGGATGATGGATTCAGCTAGAGCGAATGATGCAACCAAGTGCAGGTGCTTTCCAATAACTCTATCTGGGATCGCTACCATGTGGTTCACCTGACTTCCTCCGCGGTCCGTATCCAGTTTCGACGAGTTGGCGAAGAAATTTATAGAACAGTTCAGAATACATACTACTCGTCCGAAGGATGTGATGTCTCTATCAAGCGTAATCCAAGCTCCTAGGGAGTCGTTGAAGGAGTATTTGCAGAGATTCCATGTTGCGGCTACTGAAGTCAGTAATCCCAATGATCACGCAATTCTTATGGCTGTGATGCGAGGTGTGGATCCGGATTCAGAGTTTGGAGATTGGCTGGCAGGAAAACCTCCAACTACGCTAGAGCGTTTTTACTCAAAGGCACGTCAGTTCATAAGAAGATAGGAAGCCAGGCAGATAAGGCGAGATAAGGCACCGGGGCCTGTTCAGGAGACCATGAAAAGTAACATTGCTGTGAAGCAATCCGGAGACAACTCGAGGAAAGTTTAGGTCAGTGTCCAGAACAAGCCCGGGCAATCTAAGGAATCCGGAGGAAGAAATCAAGGGAAGAAGAGAGAAGCGGGGAAATGGAAGCCGAGAATTCCAACCTACAACGAGTACACCCCACTGAATGCATCACTTCAAAATATTTACCTATCAACTTGCAATACATTTCAGTACAGAAAGCCATGCCCAAAGGAGTCAACCGAGGAACAAAGGCGGACTGGAAAGTATTGCCGCTTTCATGAGACTTATGGGCACAATACTGAAGAGTGCAAACACCTACACGACGCTATAGAGAAGTTGATTAGGCAAAAAAGTTACAGGAGTTTGTAAAGAATCCGCAAGAAGGTGGACAGGGAACGTCCAATCCCGGTCATGCACCAGCTCCATGTCACCCTGAGGAGCCTGCTCGGACCGTAGGCAGGTTGGTCATAAACACGATCATCGGCGGACCTCACCCTGCAGATAAGAACTGGCAAGAAATGGAACGGTATGCTAATTCCTTGAGGCTTGCAAATTTTGAGTGTTGTTCCAACGTGGAGGATGGGACCCCCGCTAAACAGCTGCGTATGATGACAGACGGTATAGTATTCAGGAGCAGAGATGCTGCTCAAGTGGAAGCTCCTACTATTGACCCGATGGTCATATCTGCGACAATCGGACCGACTTTTGTGAAAAGAATTTTGATTGATTGTGGGAGTTCTGTCAATATCATCTTCAAAAAGGCCTATGACCAGATGAAGATGGAGATGAAGGATTTGAAGCCGTCTAAAGCTCGTATCCACGGCTTTAACGGCGTAGCGACTGATGCAGTGGGATATGTTGAGTTACCAGTTGAACTGGGACAGGGTGAGCGTAGGAGGGTGCGAATCCTACCTTTCGTAGTTTTGGATGTAGATTCTCCATACAATGTGTTTCTGAGCTGACTGGCCCTGGCTAAGTTTAGGGCAGCATTGGCCCCGTGGTGTTTGACTTTAAAGTTTCCGACTGATAAAGGAGTAGGTGTTGTTCATGGCGACCAGGCGACCGGTCGTGCATGTTATGTGGCTGAGCTCCGAGAGGCCCAGCGGAGGGAGAAAGGAAAGGTTGCGGACAATTCCGTCCGTATTCAGAATACTGACAATTGACAAGTAATGCCCGAGCCTTGGCTCGGGCATGATTCTCGGATGTTCAGAGACATAGATCCGAGAGACGACGATGAGGAACCCAGGGAAGAAAAAGCAGCACCGGCTGAACTGACGATTGACATCTCAGTCAGCCGAGACGATCCATCGCGAGTACTGAAGATTGGATCACAACTCACCCCCTCGATGGCCGAAGACCTTAGTGATTTCCTCCGAGCGAATCTCGATGTTTTTGCTTGGACACATTCCGACATGTGCGGGATCTCTCCCACTATTACGAGTCATATGTTGAACATAGACCCGAAGTACGTCCCAGTTAGGCAGAAAAGGAGAGGAATGGACCCGGAGAGGTCCGCCGCTCTCAGAGAGGAGGTGGATAAACTCAAAGCCAATGGGTTCGTCCGCGATGCCCTCTACCCTGAATGGGTATCAAACACCGTGCTGGTGAAAAAGGCAAACGGGAAATGGAGAACTTGCGTAGATTATTCCGATTTGAACAAAGCATGTCCCAAGGACATTTTCCCATTACCTAGAATTGATCAGTTGGTCGACTCCACTGCAGGCCACGAGTTGTCATTCATGGATGCGTACTCGGGATACAATCAGATCCCGATGCACATTCCGGACCAAGAGTACACCAGTTTTGTCACAGATGTTGGGCTATATTGTTATGTAGTAATGCCTTTTGGATTGAAAAACGCGGGAGCGACCTATCAGCGTTTGGTGAATCGAATGTTTAAAGATCAGATTGGTAGAACGATGGAAGTCTATGTGGATGACATGCTCGTGAAGTCACGACAGTCAAACAACCATATTCGAAACTTAGCAGAGATGTTCGGCATACTCAGATATTATGGGATGAAGATCAACCCTCTGAAGTGTTCCTTCGGCGTTGCATCGGGGAAGTTTTTGGGATTCATTGTTAATGTCCGGGGAATTGAAGCTAACCCGGAAAAGATTCAAGCTATTCGAGATGTACAAGTGCCCAGAACTATAAAACAGGTACAAAGCTTGAATGGAAAGGTGGCCGCGCTGAGTTGATTTATATCCAGAGCCACAGACAAGTGCATTCCCTTCTTCGATATAATAAAGGAAGGAAAGAGGAATTTCGAGTGGACATCTAACTGTGAGGAAGCTTTCCGAGATCTGGTGAGGCATTTGGAGAGTCCTCCAGTGCTGTCGAAACCAGTAGACCACGAAATGATGTACGTATACTTGGCCGTGTCCCCGCATGCTATAAGTGCGGCTTTGGTCCGCGAGGAGGACCGAGTTCAAAAGCCGGTGCATTACGTTAGTAAACGTTTAATGGGGCAGAAAGAAATTACCCTAAAATTGAGAAATTGGCCTATTGCTTGGTGATTGCGTCACGTAAGCTGCGCCCATACTTTCAAGCACACTCAGTCAGTATCTATACCGAACAACCCCTGCGACAGGTACTCCAACGACCAGAAACTTCTGGAAGGATGTTAAAATGGAATATCGAATTGAGTCGGTTTGATATTACCTACCTGCCACGAAGAGCCATACAAGGACAAGCATTAGCGGATTTCATCGCTGAGTTTACGGTATCACACGAGTTAGATGGTCACAGTGTCATTCCCCCCATTCAATGGAAATTGTACACTGATGGGGCATCAAACGACCGTTGTTCTAGGGCTGGTGTAGTTCTTGTGACTCCAGAAAATCGATCGATTTGTTATGCTTTGAAGCTCAATTTACCGGCTACGAATAATGAAGCAGAATATGAAGTATTGATTGCTGGTTTAAAGCTTGTTGGAGAACTCGGGGTAAAATCAGTTGAAATCTTTTGTGACTTGCAGCTGGTGGTGTACCAAGTGCGAGGAGATTACCAAGCAAGGGGACAAAAGCTTGCTCCGTACCTTGCTCTAGTTTAGGAACTATGCGAACTTCGAACATTATGACATTTCGCATGTCCCGCGTGAGCAGAACAAGGAAGCAGACTCGTTGGCCAAACTCGGAAGCACCGGCGATGCACACAAATGGGATTAGTTCCCGTCGAAACCTTACATGCTCCAAGCATAGATGTGATGGAAGTCGATTTTGTGTTGGAAACAGAAATCAAGAAGGAGTGTTGGATAACCCCATTCAAACAATACCTGCTAAACGGGACTTTGCCCGAAAGAAGAAGCGAAAGACGACAGGTCATTCGCAAAGCCGCGCGATATGTAATGCAGGGAGGAGAAATGTATCGAAGGGGGTTCTCGGTGCCCTTACTACGGTGCATCGCCCATGATGAGGCGAAGCGGGTCTTGGAGGAGGTTCACGAAGGAGAATGTGGCGACCATACTAGCGGACAGACACTAGCAAAAAAGATCCTCCTTGACGGATATTATTGGCCAACTGTGAATCGGGATGCTGCAGACTATGTAAGAAAATGTGACAAGTGTCAAAGATACGCGAAAATCTCGAGAGCTCCATCAACGGAGCTCACGCAAATGGTTAGTCCTTGGTCGTTCACAATTTGGGGAATCGACATAATCGGTTCTTTGCCTATATCCAATGGTGGTGCAAAATACGCGATAGTTGCGGTCGACTACTTCACAAAATGGGCCGAGGCAGAGCCTTTAGCCACAATAACCTCCAAGAAGGTCATTAATTTCGTTGTACGAAACATTATATGCCGCCTTGGCCTCCCGCGAACCATCATTACAGACAACGGAACTCAATTTGAACGTAGAGAATTCAAAGATTTCTGTTTAAAGTATGGCATTGAGAAAAAGTTCGCTGCCGTTGCTCATCCGAAGGCTAATGGACAAGTTGAAGCCGTGAACAAAATAATCAAGTCCATATTGAAGAAGCATTTGGAAAAGGCTGGAGGCAAGTGGGTGGATGAACTCCCAACAGCACTATGGGCTTATAGAACTACCCACAAGTCTACGACTGACCACACTCCATTCGCATTGGCATACGGCTCGGAAGCTATTATACCCGTGGAGCTTGAAGTTCCATCACATCGGGTGACACATTATGATCCTAAGACGAATCAGGATCTCTTATTGGAATCACTGGACTTCGTTGATGAAAAACGTGAAGAGGTTGAGTTAAGGGCGGCATCGTATAGGCACCAAGTCAAGCGATATTACAACGAAAAAGTCCGCCCAAGAATCTTTGATGTGGGTGCTCTCGTTTTGAAACGAGTTTTCCCGGTACCATCACGTATGAATCCCAACTGGGAAGGTCCATATGTCGTTGAATGGAAGCTTGGAGAGGGAACTTTCAAGAAAGCGACCGTTGATGGCATAACACTCCCCCGAGCATGGAATAGTGAACATTTGCGATGTTATTATATTTAGCTTGTTTCTTTCGTGTTTTAGGTGCAGTTATTTCCCGTATGTTTTTATTCCATTGATTCTTAGTTTCCTTTTAAGCATGTAATCAGATGATTTAGTTTATTAATAAAGGCTTGAAGCCATCTTTTCTATGAATTACCGATGTTTCTGTGCCTTATAATCCGGTGGCAAACAACTGGAGTTACATAATTCTGTCTGACGTACGAACTCGTGTAAACGACTTGAATCTCCGAGTCCCCTGAATGCGGACCGGAGTACTCTAAGTCCCAGAGCGTGGACTAGAGTATAAAGGACTTGAATCTCCGAGTCCCCTGAATGAGGACCAGAGTAATCTAAGTCCACGGAGCATGGACTAGAGTATAAACGACTTGAATCTCCGAGTCCCCTGAATGCGGACCGGAGTACTCTAAGTCCCCAGAGCGTGGACTAGAGTATAAACGATTTGAATCTCCAAGTCCCCTGAATGCAGATCGGCGTACTCTAAGTCCCCAGAGCGCGGACTAGAGTATAAACGACTTGAATCTCCGAGTCCCCTGAATGCGGACCCGAGTACTCTAAGTCCGCAGAGCGCGGACTAGAGTATAAACGACTTGAATCTCCGAGTCCCCTGAATGCGGACCGGAGTACTCTAAGTCCCCAGAGCGCGGACTAGAGTATAAACGACTTGAATCTCCGAGTCCCCTGAATGCGGACCAGAGTACTCTAAGTCCCCAGAGCGCGAACTAGAGCATAAACGACTTGAATCTCCGGGTCCCCTGAATGCGGACCGGAGTACTCTAAGTCCCCAGAGCACGGACTAAAGCATAAACGACTTGAATCTCCGAGTCCCCTGAATGCAGACTGGAGTACTCTAAGTCCCCAGAGCGCGGACTAGAGTATAAACGACTTGAATCTCCGAGTCCCCTGAATGCGGACCAGAGTACTCTAAATCCCCAGAGCGCGGACTAGAGTTTAAACGACTTGAATCTCCGAGTCCCCTAAATGTGGACCGGAGTACTCTAAGTCCCCAAAGCGCGGACTAGAATATAAACGACTTGAAATTCCAAGTCCCCTGAATGCGGACCGGATTACTCTAAGTCCCTAGAACGCGGACTAGAATATAAACTACTTGAAACTCTAAGTCCCTTGAATGCGGACCGGATTACTCTAAGTCCCCAGAATGCAGATTAAAAAATATTCTAAGTACCAAAAATGTGAAACAAGAGATGTCTAATTCCAAAGAATATCCGAGCAATGTGAGAATGGATTGGGAATTTATGTAACTTACGAGAATTTGAGTATCATCCACAGTTATACAAAAAGCTAAAAGTAGGAATCATTTGAAAGGAAAATAAACTAAACTTTATTCACTAATCCAAAATGGGGTTATACAACCACTCCTCCAAAACTCGGAGTCAAAAGTCTGTCTGCGTTGACTACAAAAATAAACAAGTAAAAAGTAGTTACATGACTTAAGCTAAACCTCGTTGAACGAGTGTAATGGCTACTTCTTCGACTTCTTTAGTTTCTTTTCCTCATGTGCTTTTTCGAATGACTCCTCTCCCACACGCTTTCTCTTGGACGTTTTGCTCGCCAAAGAAGCGGAGTCAGGACTGGGAGGAGGAACATCCAGTGGTTTGGATTTGCCAGGAAGGATGACTTTCAGAGGCCTGTTCAGCGAGTCGTCAAGCTCTACTACTTGAGACTCGATCTTGACCTCAACTTTCTTCTTCTTCTCTTCCTTAAATTGTTCCTTCATGCTCAATTTAGAAGTATGTTCAGTGGCGCTCGTAATCTCAATTTCATAACTCCCTTCGACGGGAGACGAAGTTTCAGACTTATCATCGTCAAGCACCCCAATCACCTGAGCATCAGGACCGGGGGTAACTCCCGCGTGAGTAGCATCGCTCGTTTTCCCCATCTCCTTTTGGCATCATCGCTCCTTGGAGTCGGTCCAGGGTCAGAGCGGCCTGCATAAAAACACAAAGGACGAACGTTAGAATCAATAACTTCTCACCGAAAGCGACAGATTTTTGAACTTCAAGAAGAAGAATTTTATACCAGTTTCTTGGTGGCTTTCGGCAGTGCGAGGAGTCTCACCCTCTAGAATGGGGGATAGCACGTGAATGCCGACGCCGGGATCTTCCGGATCGTAACCGGCGTGTTGTTCGAACGGATCAAGTACTGGCCGATTGACCGATTGAGTAGGAGGGGGAGCTGAAGGCCCAGTTCCAAACGAGCCAGCTATGTCATTTTTCTCCTTTGATGGAGAAGAGCCTTTACTAAAGAGAGCCATAGCTGCAGACAAGTCCGGTGGCTCTTTCCCCCTGAGAAACTCTTTCATTAAAGCATCCTTGTCGACCTCCTTGGTGCCCGACTCCAACTTTCTAATCTTTATTAAAGTCTCCCAAGCCTCGGCCAAAGATTCAAGGTAGCCCTCGCCTAAGAAAGTCAAGTCCCGGTGCATGAGGACACGGGCGTTGTATTCAGCTATCAGTGGGTCAAACATACACTTGACCTCCTCTCTGCCGGCCTCTGTAGCCGCCTCAAGGCGAGAGTCGATCTCCGCGGACGCTATTCTTTTGCCCTCTTCACGGGCTTCGTCCCTTACCATCCTGACCTTAGAAAGCTCATCGTCGAGCTTTGCCTTCAAGAGTCGTGTAGCAACAATCTCGTTGCAGTATCGTTGGGACTCCTCTTGAGCAGTTATCTTCTCTTCCTTCTCCTTAGAGAATAGCTCTTTCAACTCTTTGACTTGCAGGGCGAGTGCATCCCTTTCTTTTTGAATAGATTCTTTTTCTAAAGCCAGGGACCCACAGCGTTGGACCGCTTCGTCAATCTCCTTTTTATGAGTCATCTCTAGACGAGTGACGGCCTCGGCAGTGTCTTTAGCACTTTGTTCGGCGGCCTCGAGTTGGGATTTGAACGAAGCGAGCTCTTCATCCTGATTTTTGATAATGTCTTTGTCGAAGATAGCTTCAAGCTTCAAGCAGTCGATTTCTTGTTGACGCTCAACGGAGATTTCCGAGACTTTTTCGAGTAAATGAACAAACGCGTCATGTTGAACATAGACGCCGTTGTTACAAGCGATGGCACTCTGCTTGACATGCCTCGGAATGTGATGAATTGCTGGAAGGAACTTCAGACCGTCAAAGCAGATTTTGGGAAATTTAACTTTAAGCTCGGCCAGCTTCTTCGATAACGTCGGGTCTGCTGCGTGAACAGGGGGAGGTGGCTTTGAAAGTTCCGTTCTCTTACGGTTCCCGAGACTGCCGTGTACTAGATGAACCGGAATGTTGATCACGGGAAACTTCAGGTTGAGACCCCTTCTGCAAAAGCTTCTCTCTGCCTTGCTCTTTTTGAGAAGGGAGATCGCGGGAGTACGAAGATTGGCTATGTGTTTTCTTTCGATAAGTCGACTCTCGGGGACGGTTGTCTCGGTCTCCGGAGTCGTCTCTGTCCCGGCGCTTGCCGGAGCCCGAATCCCGGCCGGAGTGATGAAAAATGGATGAGCCGTGGAGACGATAAAATCCATGGGAGCGTCCCATGTCACCTGCATAGAATAAGAATAACGACGAGTTAGGAAGAATCGGGGTGATGGCAAAAATTGAAGTGTAGGGTGAAGTGCATGTGTGCGTGTGTGTCCTAGTGTTCCCCTTGACGGACTAGTTTCTTTATTTTTACTAATAGGAGTTTTATCTCCCTGGACATGGGCTTGAGCGCCTGCATTGCCTTTGGCGGGCGAATGAAACTTAAGCGCCTCTGGGTCGTCGAAACCATAATTGAGCAGATCGTCAGGGATAGTGAGGTTCGACAGACCTTTCAATGAACTTTCTAAGGGTTGAGGGGTTCTCTCTCCTTTGAAATAAGCATAACTTTAGAAGTTCCACCCACTTTCTTCCTCCTCAACTTATAGGTCATTTTCTTCTTTCCCTTTGAAGGGGAAGATGACGTCTCAATATCGTGGACTTCGACCGTCGGGGCCTGAGTGGGACTCATATTTTCACCCGGTACTTCGGGCGTCTTGCCTTCTATAATTTCTCCCTCTTCTGGCGTGCCACGGGCGTTACGTGTTGAAGGCCCAGCCTGCCTTTTTCCCTTGCCTACAGCAGGTCTGGATAGAGTGACGCCTTGGGGAAGGTTTATTCGGCGACCTTCCGGCAGCAGCCCGAATCTCGCAAGTGACTCATTTGAAATGAGGGATTTGATGTCCCGATCTTCTGTGGGGAGAGCTCGGATAGTTGCCACTGCTTTAGAGTATCCAGACCCTTCGGGACGTGGAGTGATGCCTAAAAAAGTGGATAAAGAGTCAGAAAAGATGCAGATTCCATCAAATTCAAGTGTTGATCTAGAAAACGAACTTACTCCCTTCCACCCATCTCCTAGCAAAACCAGAAGGACAACGAACGTAGAACCACTCTTGCTTGTATTGGGCAAATTTGCTCCATGCCCCAGTTAGGATTTGGCATTTACTATATGGCTCCAGAAATATGAAAGATGGGTTGTCCGACCGTCTCTTGAAGCGATAAATATAACGGATATCACCTTGAGTCGGAAGCCTGGAGAAGACACTCATAAAGAGGATGGAAGTGCCATATAAGAAAGCATGACTGTTCAGAGGCAGTTGTGAAGGGGCGATCTCGATGTATTGCAATAAGTCGCGAAGGAAGGAGTTGAAGGGTGGAACGCTGTTGACCCAGCACATAAACTTATTGTAGGCTGTATACCCGGCTGGGGGCAAGTGCGGGCGATCATTCCTCGAAGGAACTAACACGTCGTCGAAAGGGATTCCGTGGACAGAGCATATCCGATGGAGTGTACTTTCGTTAATCTTTGAGAACTGTGAATCAGCTGGGTCGTCTAAGAAAATAGCTGCCTCCAGAGCGTTAGGAGCTAAGTCGAAGGATGCTATCGCAGCGCTCGGTAAGTTTTGAGCAGGGGTAGTTGACGGATTCGAAGTATCTATAACTTCTTGTCGAGAGGATGGCCCAGGTCTGTCCGAGATCGTAGCAGAGCTAGATTTTCTAGACATTTCTGATGAAGATCGAATCCGACAAAGCACATGTTTGAACTATACTTGAAAAACAATTAACATTAGACTTAACAACATAAGTATTCCCCCTGTGTGGTGTGTGAACTAGTGTGATTATTCAAACGTAAGTGCCAAGCGAATGGAAAGACATTGGATGAGAAAATATGTTTGAGCTTCAGATTGTCGTCTTCGAAGACCGTCATCGTTGAGCGTCTACGAAGGCTTGTCACAAGATGGTTTATATTTTGAACTCGGCATCGTCACTGCATTTGAAAGGTTATTAACTGTTAAGCAGGATTAAGTCCAAGTTTTCAGCTATTTAAAAACACAGAAGTTATCAGTCCGGATTATTCGATATGCTTTGTTGTTTAAGTCCGTCCTTGTTCATTGACATATATTCAGGCGTGGGATGTGTTAAGTCAACTATACATCAGGTTCAACTAGTGTTGCTGTTGTGCACAACTCTCCTACCATCCATCATTACCGTTCGGCATGCGGCAAGACATGCTGAACCACAATCATGCCGGGCTGTAACATTCGGCACTCCACTCTCCCATCTGCTCTCTCCCCCGTTCGACATAAGGGAGTCATGCCGAACCACATTCATGCCGAGCCGCCTCGCTCGGCACTTCACCCTCAACATCAACACTCTTCTATCTATCCACTTCATCGTTCGGCATTCGTCTAGTCATGCCGAACCGCTATCACACCGAGCCCCTTCGATCGGCATTTTGCCTAGCACTCACTTCTCTCCAACACTCCTTCCTACCTCGTTCGGCATAGAAGAACCCTACCGAGCCAAGAGCATACCGAGCCGCATCGCTCGTCATCTAGGCTCAATCCTCGTTTCTCCTCCGATTCACCCTCTTCCCTTGTTCGGCATAACTCACTACTCTTCTCTTCGCCGCTCGGAACGAGTAAGTAATGTCGAGCCATGGTCATTTTCTTTTCCGAATCCCACGCCATGCTAACTTCACACCACCAAACTTTACTACTCCCTACTCCCTCATATCCTAAACACCTATGACACCTCCTTCCTTCCATCACTCCGCCTAGCCCTAAAGCCTGTTTCGACCCTGGATTGTCCTTATCCACGAGGTTCCAATCATCCTAAGTCCTACAAAGATTCACGAGTCCGAATCTCGTGTTATGTTTTCTCTTCGAGATGAAATGTTTGAGGTTAAGGCCATTACCTAAGAAATCACTCAAAGCTTGGGGATATTTTGGAGTAGGAAGCGCGATTTTGGTCGGGTTCTTTGACTTGGAAAGGGAGGAGAGGTAACTTATCGATTTCGAGAAAGGAAGGGAAAGGTAAATAGTCTGCAGGAGTCTGAGACGAATTCTTAAGAATATTAGAGCGGAGGTAAAAGGTAAAAAGGGAAGAAGGAGAGAAGTGCCAGCCTTTATAGTAGGAAGGAAAGAAGGTGAAGGGACAGAGACCGGTAGAACCGGTCTAGGCACAATGTCGTTCGGCATCCATGTGTCGTTCGGCATCCATATGTCGTTCGACATCCAATCTCGTTCGGCATCCATATGTCGTTCGGCATCCATGTGTCGTTCGACATCCAATCTCGTTCGACATCCATATGTCGTTCGGCATCCAATGCCTTGCTCGGCATTCAGGAAGCACTATCAAAAAGACTAAGCCAGGGCTCTAAGCGAAGCACGGAGAACTCATGATTCAAAGCGCATCACGATCGGCCACATGATGCACTTTAGGGGGCAAGTGTTACCTGGAGGTTTGACCAAGCAACTAGGTCGTTCGGCATTTCAGAAGTCGTCCGGCATTCAGAGGCCGTCCGGCATTCAGAGGCTGTTCGGCATTTCAATGGTCGTACGGCATTCCAGAAGTCGTCCGGCATTCAGAGGCCGTCCGGCATTTCAATGGCCGTTCGGCATTTCAGAGGTCGTCCGGCATTTCAATGGTCGTCCGGCATTCAGAGGTCGCTCGGCATTTCAGAGGTCGTCCGGCATTTCAATGGTCGTCCGGCATTCAGAGGTCGCTCGACATCCCAGCCTCGAACGGCATTCGAACCTCGTTCGGCATTTCAATGGTCGTCCGACATTCAGAGGTTGCTCGGCATTTGTCGCTCGGCATTTATGGCTCGACACGCAGAAGTTAATCATTTTGGGCCGAGGTGTCTTGCTGCTAGGCCCATCAGGGAAGTCCAACCCATCTTCGTCTATAAATAGAGAGGCAGGGGCACAGTGAAATGGACCTTGTAACGACCCAAATTTTTTAATGGTTTTAATAACGTAATTAACTGAATTTTTGAGAAATTTTAAATAATAATATTTGAAAATAAAAATTTATTATTTGGAATACGTCTATTTTAATATAGCAAATGGTAAATTTTCATTAGAAAATATGCACGTAAAATTTTTGTGCAATTCTATTTCAGTTTCAATCAGTTAAAAATTGATGGTAACAAAATATTTTCCAAACTTGAATATTTTTACATGGAAAATTTGTAAATCATCTTATGTGCAAGACGTCATATTTCGTTTCTCAAAATTTGGACTGTTATTGCTCCGTCGATCTTATTTTCGACGAAATAGCAGCATTTTCGTACCAATATCGATTTTTGATCGGATGGTCGTACCACTAATATTTGTATACCGTTCTATTCGTCCCGTCGTGTTGATTTCCACGGTATATTTACTTCTTTATTTTAAAGTCTGGTACACAGCGAAATCCACGAAATCGGTAACTGTATCGGTACCGGATCCGTGACCGTTTGTTTTCTTTTGAATTTTAAACTTTATCCGTGTCATCCAAGGAAATATTAATTGCTTTAATAACTTTGCCGAATCATTGGACAACCATTCCTATTCAAATTTTCTTTTAATCTAATTTGTGGCTTACGTTACTTTGAAATAAATTTATAGATCTATATCATAGCCTTTCACTTTCTTTTTCACTTCGAATCATTTATTTACCTATTCCTTACTGCTCCTTCATTCTTCTTCATTTCTTCTCTACCATCGGCCTCGTCCTCAACTTCTTCCCCACTCTCTTCACAAAAATCGAGCCCACCGGCCTCCGACTTCAACACGCAAGCAACGTTCTCCCCTCAGCCTAGCGTTCCCAACCACTCCTCCCTCCGAGATCCACCATGCAACCTCCCCTGTTATAGGTAACAGTGTTATAAAGCCTACTGTCTGTTTTGTGTACAGTTTATAGGCAACATATGTAATAGTTTGTTTATATATATATGTTATATTATATTATATAAGTTTTGATTTTTTTTATATATAATCCTTTTCCTTTTCGCAGTTTATATGAATCATATATATAGTATACATATATTCTAGGCAAGTTGCATATAGGCTATGGAAGTTTATCTGTTAGTATGTATAGTTTTGAAAAAAAATTATTATATTTGCTTATATAAAGGTTCATGTAAGCATGTTTATCTTATTTCCATAGTAAGTATTGTTTAGAGTCTACATCATCTTGTTTTACAGTTTTCATCTACTATTGCGTGTGTGTGTGTGTGTGTATATATATATATTATAATATCATGTATGCTTTCTATAGCCGCATACTATGTTTTATTATATTATATCATATTGTATTAAATTATATCATATCTTGGATTCGGCTGTATAGTTAGTTGTATATAGGTATCAAAGTATATTATTGAGCAAACCTGCATAATTTTGGATGATCTGCATATAGTAGGTATTATAGGGAGTCTATGAGTTATCTGTTTATATTACTTTTCTCATATTATATATGTAGGCTACAGGTCAGTCTATATTCTAGGTGAATATATCTATTCCAGTCTATATATGAACCAAAAAAATTTATAACGTGTTCGTCTAAAAATATATATAAGTGGATGTATATGTAATTCTGCTAAAAATATGTTGACTGTTTCTGTTTATATATATATAATCAAACTGAGTTCGAATATGTGCTATTGTATTTTAGTACCGTGGATTTTATTTTAAAAGTAATATATATTACATAATATATATGACTTGTTTATGATATAAATGTCTTTGCTGTATATGATTTTTAAGGTTATAGTATAAAAGTCTAACTCGCGTTGCTTATATATGATTTGTTATGCTTATATTATGTATTACCTGCTTTATTTATATTAAAAGTTGCTTTATTACCTTCTGTATGGGTATTAATTAGGAATATGAAGTGCATAGAGAATTGTTTGACTTTAGGAGATAAATATAGAAATGATACGGTTACTTATATATATCCATATTGATGTGTTGATTTGAATTTTAATAATGTATATTGGGTTATGAGGATGGAAGCTAAAATATGTCAGTATTGTAACCTAGCACATGATTTATATTAGTTTGTCTATATAAGTATTTATTCCAAATTATATATTGTATATATGTTTGATTTTAATTTAGGGGCATTTCACCAGAAGGACAAACTTTGCAGTCCAATTAGTTTTTAGGACACACATTCAAAAAAATTACTTTCAAGGCCAAAGTCAGCAGAATAATTATTTTCAATGACAAAGTCAGCAGTCCAATTACTTTCAAGGACATAATTTCATAGGTTTTTAGGCCCTAAAAACTAATTATTTTACGTTTTGTCCTTGAAAATAATTATTTCAATTGTGTGTCCTAGAAACTAATTCCACTTGCTAAAGAGGCCCTTGTGGCTAATTTCCACTTTAATTTATGTGTTTTAAATTTAAAAACAATGATTTTGGAAAATATAAATACATATATACTTAATTTAATATGGGTTTGGATTAAGAATATGATTTATATATATATAGTTATATATAGTTATATACATATAAGTTCACTTATGCTATTTGTCATCATCGATCAGTACTAATTTGATGTCGTCAAACCCTTATCTATCAGCTTTTCCATCAGATTCGTGTCCATCTAGCGTTGCTTTGGAATTCATAGCCCATTTCTTTGTCAAATCTATCTAGCCTCAAAAGGTGAGCAATCACTCACGATTAACGTTCTTATATTTATTAAATTTGATTTCAATTGAAACGACAATTGAAATATGTTGCGGTAGTTATTTAAATTGTTATATATGCTATTATTTGTAACTGTTCACCTGTGGGATATGACACCATATCCTGTTGTTTATATTATATTGTTATTGATGATATATGCATGTTGTTGTATTTTATATTATCTGTTGTCACTGTGCAAGTTCCCTGTTAGTATAGAATTCACTATGGGTTGAAATGATACATACCCGAACGAACTTTAGAATAGGAGAAAATCATTATGGGTTGAAATGATAAACCCAAGCGATTTTCATTTGAATTGAAATTGGGATTACGGGTTGAAATGATATCTACCTGTATATATTTAAATTACGGATTGAAATGATAAATATCCGTATCACTTAACCATAAGATAGATATATATACAGACACCGTTGGTCCATATATATAAATATTTTTTTAAAAATAAATTCTATGGATTTGGAAGAAATATACGGTTTAATAAATGTTGATTCTTAAATTATTTAATTTAATTATGATTGATTTAATACATATATTATGGTTAAGTATTTAAATTTATGTTTCAAAATAGATTTTAGTAATAATTTGAATAAGTTAAGGTTGGGAAGATAATTTATTTAATTAAACCGATTTGAAACTTATTGAAATTGAGATTTAAGATGTGATTTATAACTTGGGTTTGATTTAAGTAATTTAATAAATATTTCTTGTTTAAATAAATTTAAGGAAATATTTAGTAAAAATGTAATTTAAGCTAGTTAAATGATATTGAATTTATTAAGTGAATATTCCCTGATTAAATAATAAATGAAGTTAAATCAAGAGCTATATGAAACTGTTAAATTTAACTTTGAAATTGTTGAATATTAAAGCTTTGAAATATATTGGAATTTAAATGGTTTATTTTGTGATTCAGATCTGCATTTGAAATCAATATAATTTGAATTTGTTATTTAGAAACTGAATTGAATTAAAATGGAAAATTTTAGATTGAATTAAATTGGAATTTGGAATTTGAGTTGATTTGAATCGATTTGTGAGACTTGAGGAAATTATAAATACTTTACTTTATAAATTAATTAGGAAAATAGATATATTTGAAATGAATGATATTTTTGGTTTGAAGTATAAATTAATTTGAAATGACCACGGTGTTATAGTGTATATTTCTACATTGTAGATAGTTTCACGGATCCTTAGAGGATGGTTATCCCAAACATCCTCTGAGTTACTTGTATTTCAATTGATATTTCACTTGAGTTGGATTTATTGATATAAGAATGTTAATCCTGACTCGAGTGTTTTGTTTTTGCTTTACGCTCGGGTCAGACCGAGTGAAACAGCATTTGAGACTCACTTTTGGAGTTTGGAGCTTCGTTTGGAGATCCAACCATCGATTCAGCTTTCCAGTTGATTTGTTCAGGGAGGTCATCTGTTGTACTGAAGACTTCGCTGCATTTGAGATATTCTATTGTATTTTATTTCTAACTCTGATGTTTATATAGTAGCTTCATGAACTGCTATTTTACCTATTCCGCTGCGTATTATTGTATTACTCTTTGTCTGTGATTCTATGATTGATTTATTTAATGTATATGCTGAGTTTTGCCAAATTTAAATTAACAATCTATTGTTTTGAATTATTCAAGTCCGACATGTGTGGATTTATTGTCGATTTGAATGGTCAAAAAAATCGGGTCGTTACAGTTGGTATCAGAGCTTTGGCTCTAGGAAAAAATTAGCATATATAGTAAATTTATTTACAGAATCACTTTCGTTCGCGTTTGAATCTCTTCCGTTTGACTCGATTTCCTTTGAACTTTGGAACGTTTCATGCGGTTCCAAAATTCATTCTTGTATCTCCCTATTTGTATTCTTTTGATTCTGGAGTATCCCATAACTCCACTTCGAATGATCTCTATAAGAATAGGATCCCACCAATCTTTGAATGATTTGTGAAGGGGTGAAACTCCTTCACAATTGGCATTGATTCACCGGAGATTTCTACATCTTTGGTTTAGATTCCGCTATCTCTTGCGATCGAATGTTTTTTCTTGGAATTCTGCATCGATCTTGTTCCTGAAGTCACGGTTGACCCGGTTAAGGTCGCCCGCGATTTATATAAGTATATTCATCTTCTATTTTGAAATTTAATTATCTCATCTTCGTTCGAGCTTATCTTCGAATCATAATTCTATTTGATTAAGAGTTCCTCTAATTTGAATCTCTATCTTTATTTGAAATCCATTCTTAAATCATCTTTTGAAAAATCGGGTTGTTTGTATTTTGAATTTTGTTTATATATCGAAATTATTATTTTGATAAGTATGATTATATTATATATATAAAAGTGAAATTGTTTTTCGATAATGATTATATACCCTTTTTAAAATGAGAATTTGAGGTTTCGAAAGGATTTGTAATTTTGAAAAATTATATAAGAAATTTGATTTATCTAAAAATGATTTATAACTGAAGGATTTTAAATTTGAAATTCGAGAATTGAACTCCGGTATTTTGAAATTGGTTTTAAGATTTTGAAATATATAATAATAATATGATTTAAAAGTATTTTTCGAATAAGAAATGTTTCAAATGACTTCTAATGAGTTTCGAATGATTTCGAAGAGATTTCAAAAGAAGTTTGAGAAAATAGAAGTCCAGAATTCACTTATATCGCTGGAAAATAATTTCGGTGATGAGTGCATGCATCATCGACATTGATTTTCAAGTTTTAGAGTGAGGGATAGGCCACTTCAGTAGCTTTGTTATGGGAGTGATTTTGTGAAACCATTTTGATTTCAAATTCCGAAGTAAGATTTGATATTCGAAAGATAGATGTATATATATATTTGAAATGATTTGAAGTAAGCCGGTGTTCAGTCCTTGAGTTTTGGATCTGATTTGATATAACCCTATCTTTTGGAATTGATTTACTGATTTGTTGGTGATTTCCAACTCTTGGATTTGAAAATATGATTTTTTCGACTATTTTGAAGGTTCGAGTACTTCCAAATCGAGGTTAACTTTTCCAAGCTATGTAATTTTGAAAAGTATAAAGTATATAAGTTTGATATGTATGTTTAAAATATGTAGTAATAAGATTTAAATAAGTTGAAACTGTTTTGTTAATAAACAAATAAGGCTATTTTGAATTTCCTAATATGAAATTTAGATTTGAAATGTTTTGAAAAGAATTTGGTCTTTAAAATATTTTGAATAAAATTTAGTTTAAATATTTTAACTGGGTAACATCTTTATAAAACTATATATGGAACAAGTTGGAATAAATACATAAGTTGTACGTATGTTGTTTTATTTGCATAATTGAATTGATCCAAGTTTGAGTACACAAGTTCGAGGTGAATTACACCATTTCGTGTTAGGATTTTTCATTTGATTCTTGATGGCGAATATTTGATATGGATTTTGGGCTTGATTCTAGAATTCTCTATCATAGTATATGGCTATGCAAGGAGACTGATGGCTTCTAGTCGAGAAACCATATCGAAATCCGCATTAGGGAAGTCGAATGGACAATACTAGTTCGAAAGCGAACTTGTGTGATCGAGCGAGCGATCGAATGTGATTTTGCAAAATGATGACATATGTACATCTTATATCCTAATATCATTGATATGCTTGACGCTGAAATGGAAAGTTATTGGGTTGGATATCTTTGTAATTTAATTGGAATTTTTCTTTTATGCAAAACTACTATCAATTTAAAACCATTTTCAAACTATTTTTTTTTATTCTTCTTAAAACGAACTATTTTAAACTATTTTATTTACTAATTTTTTACAAAACTATTTTTCAAACTATCTTATATACAAAACTATTCTAAATTCAAAACTTTTAGTAAGCAAAGATGTTCAATCCCATATAGCTCTTCGTACAGCGAAATTTATTTATGAAATTTTGATCCTGATATAAGATGGACCTTATGTAAATATAAGATGATTTTGAAAACCATTGATTTTGGAAATGAATTGTTTGACTTAATTATATTGATTTGGAAATTTGGATTTATTCCCTAAATTTATTATTTTGGAAACTTTGGAACTGAAGATATTTGATTTGGAAGAATAATTTGGTGAAAGCGTATATGATTTTGAAAAATACATTGATATTGAAACAAATTGAAATTGAGAATCTTTGTTACTAAAAACTTGATTTCGGAGTTATCGAACTTATATAAAAAATTTGGTCTGTATAAGTATGATGTTGATTCGAAAACTATGGATTTGAAAAGGTACTCAATTTGAGAAGTGAAATCTTATATAATTGAAGTCTATATAAGTGTGATTTGATATACTATTGATTTTGGAAAGTATTTGATTTGAAAATGAAATCTTATATATAATTGACTTTATATAAGTATGATATTTGAAATTAATTTGAAAGGTACTATATGATACATATTTTCGAAGTAAAGATATGGAAAGTGCCTTCTGCTTGATATCCGATTTGTGGCCACATCTTGGATTCATTCTATCGATATTATTCTCTCCGATTTTTGGTTTTTCGGATATGATACTCGAGTGTCCTTCGAATTCCATGGCGTTACCCATGGTCTTACGAACTCGACTGCATAGCGTAATTCGCAAGGCAGTGATTGCTTAAAAGGTACGGATGTTTCCTGGGGGATCCAGGCGTAACCATTGTGTATCTGCGATCTATGGTCGTGTTAGTGGTGTAATCCGCAAGGAAGAGATTGCTTAAAGGGTATGGATGTTTCTTGGGGTATCCAGGCATAACCATTGTTATGTATCCTGGGGTCCACAGTTTTGTTATCATGGCGAAATTCGCAAGGCAGTGAATGCTTAAAAGGTACGAATGTTTCCTGGGGGACCTAGGCGTAACCATTGTGTATCTGCGATCCATGATTTGTTTTTTTGTTTGGATTGTAATTTCCATATCTGTTTTTTTTAAGTTTTCCAGTATTTTCACTGGGTGTTGAAACAAGTCTACCAAGTACCTGGAGAATTCTAGCTTTGCGCCTGATCAATGCACTTCCATAGTCTGCAGGAACGAGGATAAACTTATTGGGACATCGAGTTATAAAAGTATTTTCGAAAGGAAATTTGTTTCGTTATAAAGGTAATTTATTATAAAAGTATTTCCAACAAAGAAATTTTGTATTAATATTTGAAATTTAAATTCTTATGGTTTGAATTAATTATTCATACCCCATATTATTCTTTTGAATCTACCTTATCCGTTCAGCTTTATTTATTCACCTATATGTTCTGTTTTTCCATATCCACCTTCCTTTCCTTGTTGACTATATCCTTTTTAAATATTGTTTATTTATATACTACATGGTTTAATAGAAAATTTTAGTGTTATAAATATTTTAGGAGTTTTAATTAAATAAAACATATTTAAAGTAAATGATTATTGATAATATTTGAAAGTATCTAGAGAATTAATAAATTTATGAATTATAGATTTAATGTTTTCAATAACCTCTTTGTAAATATATGTAATGATGTAAATAATTGTTTTCAAATAGTTCTCATATATTTATAAAAGTGTTATTTTAACATATAAATGGTATTTATAACGAAAGCAAGAAATTTACAAGTGGGTTTTGAAAGGTATTAAAGTATTAAAGATAATTGATTTGCAAATGAAGTTTTCAAATGAATATTTCAAGTAAAATTTATATATAGTTTCAAATTAATTGTTTATGCTTGTCTTTCAATCAATTTTTCTTCCTGGTTGTTTCATTCTCCTACCTTCTTCCTTTTCGGGGATGAAAAGTTTTGAGTGGGGGAGAGTGTATCGACCCAAATTTTTTAATGGTTTTAATAACGTAATTAACTGAATTTTTGAGAAATTTTAAATAATAATATTTGAAAATAAAAATTTATTATTTGGAATACGTCTATTTTAATATAGGAAATGGTAAATTTTCATCAGAAAATATGCACGTAAAATTTTTGTGCAATTCTATTTCAGTTTCAATCAGTTAAAAATTGATGGTAATAAAATATTTTCCAAACCTGAATATTTTTACATGGAAAATTTGTAAATCATCTTCTGTGCAAGTCGTTATATTTTGTTTCTCAAAATTTGGACTGTTATTGCTCCGTCGATCTTATTTTCGACGAAATAGCAGCATTTTCGTACCAATATCGATTTTTGATCGGATGGTCGTACCACTAATATTGTATACCGTTATATTCGTCCCGTCGTGTTGATTTCCACGGTATATTTACTTCTGTATTTTAAAGTCTGGTACACAGCGAAATCCACGAAACCGGTAACCGTATCGGTACTGGATCCGTGACCGTTTGTTTTCTTTTGAATTTTAAACTTTATCCGTGTCATCCAAGGAAATATTAATTGCTTTAATAACTTTGCTGAATCATTGGACAACCATTCCAATTCAAATTTTCTTTTAATCTGATTTGTGGCTTACGTTACTTTGAAATAAATTTATAGATCTATATCATAGCCTTTCACTTTCTTTTTCACTTCGAATCATTTATTTACCTATTCCTTACTGCTCCTTCATTCTTCTTCATTTCTTCTCTACCATCGGCCTCGTCCTCAACTTCTTCCCCACTATCTTCACAAAAATCGAGCCCACCGGCCTCCGACTTCAACACGCAAGCAACGTTCTCCCCTCAGCCTAGAGTTCCCAACCACTCCTCCCTCCCAGATCCACCACGCAACCTCCCATGTTATAGGTAACAGTGTTATAAAGCCTACTGTCTGTTTTGTGTACTGTTTATAGGCAATATATGTAATAGTTTGTTTATATATATATATGCTATATTATATTATATAAGTTTTGATTTGTTTTTTTATATATAATCCTTTTCCTTTTCGCACTTTATATAAATCATATATATAGTATACATATATTCTAGGCAAGTTGCATATAGGCTATGGAAGTTTATCTGTTAGTATGTATACTTTTGAAAAAAAATTATTATATTTACTTGTATAAAGGTTCATGTAAGCATGTTTATCTTATTTCCATAGTAAGTATTGTTTAGAGTCTGCATCATCTTATTTTAGAGTTTTCATCTACTGTTGCGTATATATATATATATATTATAATATCATGTATGCTTTCTATAGCCGCATACTATGTTTTATTATATTATATTGTATTGTATTAAATTATATCATATCTTGGATTCAGCTGTATAGTTAGTTATATATAGATATCAAAGTTTATTATTGAGCAAACCCGCATAAAATTGGATGATCTGCATATAGTAGGTATTATAGGGAGTCTATGCGTTCTCTGTTTATATTACTTTTCTCATATTATATATGTAGGCTACATATCAGTCTATATATGAACCAGAAAATTCTATAACGTTTTCGTCTAAAAATATATATAAGTGGATGTATATGTAATTCTGCTAAAAATGTGTTGACTGTTTCTGTTTATATATATATAATCAAACTGAGTTCGAATATGTGCTATTGAATTTTAGTACCGTGGATTTTATTTTAAAAGTAATATATATTACATAATATATATGACTTGTTTATGATATAAATGTCTTTGCTGTATATGATTTTTAAGGTTATAGTATAAAAGTCTAACTCACGTTGCTTATATATGATTTGTTATGCTTATATTATGTATTACCTGCTTTATTTATATTAAAAGTTGCTTTATTACCTTCTGTATGGGTATTAATTTATAGGAATATGAAGTGCATATAGAATTGTTAGACTTTAGGAGATAAATATAGAAATGATCCGGTTACTTATATATATATATATATCCATATTGATGTGTTGATTTGAATTTTAATAATGTATATTGGGTTATGAGGATGGAAGCTAAAATATGTCAGTATTGTAACCTAGCACATGATTTATGTTAGTTTGTTTATATAAGTATTTTATTTCAAATTATATATTGTATATATGTTTGATTTTAATTTATGTGTTTTAAATTTAAAAACAATGATTTTGGAAAATATAAATACATATATACTTAATTTAATATGGGTTTGGATTAAGAATATGATTTATATATATATATATATAGTTATATACATATAAGTTCACTTATGCTATTTGTCATCATCGATCAGTACTAATTTGATTTCGTCAAACCCTTATCTATCAGCTTTTCCATCAGATTCGTGTCCATCTAGCGTTGCTTTGGAATTCATAGCCCATTTCTTTGTCAAATCTATCTAGCCTCAAAAGGTGAGCAATCACTCACGATTAACGTTCTTATATTTATTAAATTTGATTTCAATTGAAACGACAATTGAAATATGTTGCGGTAGTTATTTAAATTGTTATATATGCTATTATTTGTAACTGTTCACCTGTGGGATATGACACCATATCCTGTTGTTTATATTATATTGTTATTGATGATATATGCATGTTGTTGTATTTTATATTATCTGTTGTCACTGTGCAAGTTCCCTGTTAGTATAGAATTCACTATGGGTTGAAATGATACATACCCGAACGGACTTTAGAATAGGAGAAAATCATTATGGGTTGAAATGATAAACCCAAGCGATTTTCATTTGAATTGAAATTGGGATTACGGGTTGAAATGATATCTACCTGTATATATTTAAATTACGGATTGAAATGATAAATATCCGTATCACTTAACCATATGATAGATATATATACAGACACCGTTGGTCCATATATATAAATATTTTTTTAAAAATAAATTCTATGGATTTGGAAGAAATATACGGTTTAATAAATGTTGATTCTTAAATTATTTAATTTAATTATGATTGATTTAATACATATATTATGGTTAAGTATTTAAATTTACGTTTCAAAATAGATTTTAGTAATAATTTGAATAAGTTAAGGTTGGGAAGATAATTTATTTAATTAAACCGATTTGAAACTTATTGAAATTGAGATTTAAGATGTGATTTATAACTTGGGTTTGATTTAAGTAATTTAATAAATATTTCTTGTTTAAATAAATTTAAGGAAATATTTAGTAAAAATGTAATTTAAGCTAGTTAAATGATATTGAATTTATCAAGTGAATATTCCCTGATTAAATAATAAATGAAGTTAAATCAAGAGCTATATGAAACTGTTAAATTTAACTTTGAAATTGTTGAATATTAAAGATTTGAAATATATTGGAATTTAAATGGTTTATTTTGTGATTCAGATTTGCATTTGAAATCAATATAATTTGAATTTGTTATTTAGAAACTGAATTGAATTAAAATGGAAAATTTTAGATTGAATTAAATTGGAATTTGGAATTTGAGTTGATTTGAATCGATTTGTGAGACTTGAGGAAATTATAAATACTTTACTTTATAAATTATTTAGGAAAATAGATATATTTGAAATGAATGATATTTTTGGTTTGAAGTATAAATTAATTTGAAATGACCATGGTGTTATAGTGTATATTTCTACATTGTAGATAGTTTCACGGATCCTTAGAGGATGGTTATCCCAAACATCCTCTGAGTTACTTGTATTTCAATTGATATTTCACTTGAGTTGGATTTATTAATATAAGAATGTTAATCCTGACTCGAGTGTTTTGTTTTTGCTTTACGCTCGGGTCAGACCGAGTGATACAACATTTGAGACTCACTTTTGGAGTTTGGAGCTTCGTTTGGTGATCCAACCATCGATTCAGCTTTCAGCTTTCCAGTTGATTTGTTCAGGGAGGTCATCTGTTGTACTGAAGACTTCACTGCATTTGAGATATTCTGTTGTATTTTATTTCTAACTCTGATGTTTATATAGTAGCTTCATGAACTGCTATTTTATCTATTCTGCTGCGTATTATTGTATTACTCTGTGTCTGTGATTCTGTGATTGATTTATTTACTGTATATGCTGAGTTTTGCCAAATTTAAATTAACAATCTATTGTTTTGAATTATTCAAGTCCGAAATGTGTGGATTTATTGTCGATTTGAATGGTCAAAAAAATCGGGTTGTTACAGACCTTCTTTGGAGAACACTGGGGAGACTCTGCCGCTTTCAAGACTCATTCTCTTTACTTATGATGTATGGATTGTATCTGTAATCAATCATTGAGTAAAGCAATAAAGATCAACTTCAAAGTGGACGTAGGCAGTTACGCCGAACCACTATAAACCTGGTGTTCCTGTCTTTGCATTTAACTTAGCATACAATCTTCTGTTTAAATTTACTTTCTTCATTAATCTCTCTACACAATCTTTCTAAACGGGGTTAGTGACCAATTTTGGTGCTAACACTAGATTTTAGAAACTTTTAGCTTAACACAACTTCAATTTCATGGTTTAATTTGATTAAGTAAAAATTTTAAAATCACTTTCAATTCCCTACGGATTGACCCGTACTCGCCACGTACTAAAATTGTATGCCGTGCGCTTGCGGTTATTTTTAATTAAATTTTTTTCAGCTATTTTCTAGTTTGATAGGAAATTAGCCGTTAAACACCTCCCCTCTCTCTTAGTCTCCCATGTTAATCACCCCCTCCCATACCCCAAAATCAAGGAAGGCCATGCCTTGTACTAACCTAAGGTGTTTAGGTTATGATTATGTACCTGCTTAGGTTAATTATGTTTTATTTATATTTTTAAGTCAAATTTTATTTTATTTTAATCTAAGCATGGTTTATTTATTTTAATACTATCATTAACCTATCACATGACATATGTGCATATGTGCGCAACGTTTTCGACAACTTTTTGATGCCGAAAAGTCGAAATTTCGAAAAACATTTTTCGGTCACATTTTCTATTTTTATTTGAACTAATTATTCTGGTAAACATATTTTGAAAATGATTTCAACATCATTAATTATTATTTAAAAGGTGTTTATTTGGTTATTAAATTATTTAAATATTTAAAAATGATTTAAATATTCAAATACAAGGTGATTAATTTAAAGGTCGTTACACTCTCCCTCCTTTAAAAGAATTTTGTCCCCGAAATTATTATAGAGTGGAAGAAGTAATAACCAACCTAAGAAAATCGATTTACTTACCTGTTTTTCAGTAAACATGATTAATTATATTTTTCCCACCATAAACATATGCAAAACACAATAACAACCATATGTAATTAGGTAACATGATGCACCCCAAAAGTAATGTAACAAACACATGCAACAAAATAAAGAGAATATTCTATAATAAATGCAAAATTTTAGAACTAAATGCCCAGGTTTATATTCAAAACATTTTCAAAATTTATTTTTGGTTTCCTCAAAAAAGGGAAGTCAATCAAAACCAAAATCAAACATGTCAAGGAGGGGGTCCTTCTAACAAAACATGTTAAACTCTAGAATCAAAATAATATGAAGCTTCCAGTGGTATTCCGGTTCCTCCTAAAACAACAACTAGAGCAAACAATCTATTTATTTCCCAAATTTTCCCAAAAATCACTTTCCAAAAGCACCGGGATTTAGGTCCTAATATTAACAATTCGAAAACCTTGGTTTATAAATTTTAACTCTATAAACTATGGTATATGTTTGTGCCAAAAATGGTCACAAACACTCAGTTGTATGTGAAAGAACCAATTTCGAAAAATAATATCCAAATAGAAAGATAAGCACGCAGATTACATAATAAACATCAGAAAAAGTAAAGGAATACATGAGTTTTATAGTGGTTCGGCAAACTCCGGCCTACGACCACTCCAATAATCTTTTATTTATACTCTAAAATTACAAGTACAGTTATTTTTGCCTTAGAAATTAATGGAGGAAGAGATAAGAAGCGATGAAGGAGAGCCAGCCGAAAAGTCCTTTGCAATGAGCCAAGTCTGCTGTATTTATAGGTGAAGACGTGCATGGATCGGGCTGAAATTTCGGTAGAAGAACCTCCAGGGCCATACGACCCGACCCATAAAATTTGGGATTGATCAAAAAACAAAAGTTAATTTAGCCGATCGTTCCATATTAACTCCAATGGGGCTGCGATCGTTTTTATGGAAGGCCATGCCTTGTACTAACCTAGGTTGTTTTGGTTATGATTATGTACTTACTTAGGTTAATTAGGTTTTATTTTATATTTTAAGGTCAAATCTTGTTTTATATTAATCGAAGCATGGTTTGTTTATTTTAACACAATTATTAACTTATCACGTGAGATATGTGCATGCGTGCGCATGTGTATATGAGTTATACAAAATGTGCGCAGCATTATCGACGATTTTTTGATGCCGAAAAGTCGAAATTTCGAAAACATTTTTCTGTCGCATTTTCTACTTTTATTTCAACTAATTCTTTTGCTAAACATATTTTAAAAATGATTGTAACATCATTAATTATTATTATTTGACAGGAGTTTATTTGGTTATCAAAATCCATTATTTAAATATTTAAAAACGATTTAAATATTCAAATACAAAGTGATTAATTTACAGGTCGTTACACTCTCCTCCCTCAATAGAATTTCGTCTCCGAAATTATTATGGAGTACAAGAAGTAATAACCAACCTAAGAAAATTGATTTACTTACTTGGTTTTTAGTAAACCTAATTAATTATATTTTTCCTACCGTAAACATATGTAAAACACTATAACAACCATATGCAATCAGGTAACATGATGCAACCCAAAAGTAATGTAACAGACATATGCAACAAAATAAAGAGAATATTCTATAATAAATGCTATGCATCCAACATTTACAAAATACTTCCAAAATTTTAGAACTAAATGCCTGGGTTTTATATTCAAAATACTTTCAAAATTTATTTTCGAATTCCTTAAAAAGAGAAGTAAATCAAAACCAAAATCAAAAATGACAAGGAGGGGGTCCGCCTAACAAAACATGTTAAACTCTAGAATCAAAACAATATGGGGCTTCCAGTGGTATTCCGATTACTCCTAAAACAACAACTAAAGCAAACAATCTATTCATTTCTCAAATTTTCCCAAAAATCGCTTTTCAAAATCACCGGGATTGAAGTCTTAATAATAACAATTCAAAAACCTTGGTTTATCAATTTTAACTTTATAAACTATGGTATATAAAATCACCCAATCATAATCCGTAAAGGAAAAAAAATCTAGCACTTAACATTACTTAAATTGTCAAATGACCGACTTAGGTTTAAAACTTTCTTGGTTGCCGATAAATAATTATCTAAGCGTACCATTTTGCTCATTAGCCTTTGGTTATTGCTTAGAGGATTATATATGCTCCTTCAAACAAAATTGAAAGTCACTTTCTAAAATTATTGTTTTCTTAATTATACTAATATTTTTAAATCACTTTAATTTGCATTTAGTATTTTATTGAAAACCAAAATTGTTTATGAATTGCTTCATAAATTTTATCCTAAGTATAAAAATATTTTATAAGGTCTTTTCTTTATAAAACATCAAACAATAACTTATTGCACTTTATTTACTTGTATAATACTCTTTTATACCCTAAGAGTTCATACAAATACATATTTTATTTTACTTTTCACAATTTAGGTGAAGATCTAATTAAAACTAGGGTCTTTTAAAATTGAGTCAACTTCTCGACCTCGTTAACTTAGAGTGTTAAATTGGACGATGTTTATGGGTTAATCCAAAACAACAAATAGTTTACACCACTTACATATTTTAAATAAAAGCTATGGTTTTAATGAAACAATGTCTATTAAAACCTTCCTATGCAATCTAACCCATTTAAATTAGTGTTAAATTATCCCTTATCTTATCTAAGGGTAAAAATTCATTTATCATAACAATCTTTTATCAAAAATACTTTTTTATTTCAAAATCAATTCCCTACTAAGGGAACTTAAAGATTAAATACCCAGTTAAAAATTTCAAAACTCATCTTTCAAACCATACTACATATATCTCTTAAATAAATAACTTCAAACAATTTTATTTACTAAAACTCACTTTGGGTTCATTTGGATTTTGACTCATTTCCAAATAATACCACAATTACTTTTCTCAAAATGGTTTGACATTATTTCAAACAATTCCGGGATCTAAATTTTCCAAAAACTCTTTAAAATATTATTTTAAAAGACAAATTTTTAATACAAAATGTATTAAAATAAGGGTAAAAAAATGTCATTTTAAACATCGTTTACTAAAATCCCAAAACAATTCACACTTAGCTTTATTTATAAACAATTTTATTCAGAAGTTCTCATTTATTAATTTAAAACAATATTTATTATCTCAAAGGATAGTAAAACAATTTAAATACCTTTATAAATTTTTAAAACAATGTTAAACATCTTAAGGGATGATTTATAATACTCTTGTATAAATCTAAAGCAATATTAATTATCCCAAAAGATAATTATACAAATTTACAATTTTCTATGGTAAACAAATCAATTATCTTTAATAAAATAGTAAATTACTTCCAAAACACTTTCATCAAATCAGTTAATTTACATTGAACTCATTTCTTAAATCAATTAACTAACTTAAAATATCATGTACCAAATGATTTATTAAATGCAAAATATCATTAATTAAAATGGATAATTAATCTCAAGTATCATTAACTAAAATGATTTATAAAATTTACATGTTATTAATCAAAATAATTAATTAGATTCAAAATGATCATTAGTTAAAATGATTAATTACATTTCAAATATCATTGATTAAAATGATGTAATTAAATTCAAACATCATTAATTAAGATGATTAACCAAACTTCAAAACACTATTATTTAAAATAATTAATTAAATTTAACCGATCATTAATTAAAATGATTAACTGAAGTTCAATATCAATAATTAAATTGATCTAATTAAATTCAAATCTCATTAATAAAAAAGGGTAATTAATTTTAAACATCACAAGTTAAAATGATTAATTAATTTAAAATACCATTAATCAAAATAATCAATGAATTTTAAACATCTATTTTTGTGAAAACAGAAGGTCAAATTCAAACACACATACAAGGGTTTAGGGATGACATTCAATAAATGATGGTATAGTGAAAATTTCTACAATGACACTTAAATAGTTTAAATGGAATATCTAGATTAACTTTTAATGAAACAATCAATCAAATAATTTAACTAACATCCAAGCAATCAACAATAGTTTATAGCATCACAGATATGATATAGTAAATTTAGGTGTCATTTAAACTCACTTTTAAACAATTTTCCTTTATTATAATTAAATTTTCTCAAATATTCATCCTTATTTAGATTATACTAAACAACTTTTTGTTAAAAGTTTACCTTCAGCCTAACAAGTTTGAAAGATAAATTTTAACTTAAACCTTTCACTGGACGCATTATAGTCAAACTGTGAAACTGAGTACACAAGGGGTTCGTTCTCAAGGTTTCCTAATTCCTATTTACCTAACCTATACCATACAAAAGAAAATTTCTTATGAAGTTATCCAAAAATAGTTAATGCTCAAACTGGATGAGCATAACTAAACAAATCTTGAATGATAAAAAGAAAATATTATCATTTCCTAATAATCAACTCATCAACACCACTATATTAATTTTTTTGAAATTCATTCTTTTATATATAAAAAATATATTCCTAGGTAAAATTATTTCATTTTCCATTTTAAAACAATGCTGTATTGGTATGTCTGTTCAAGTGTTTAGGAATCCCTATCGATAACGCTTATTAGTCGCATCGACCAAAATTCATATTTCACTCAACGTATCAAACGGCACAATATAAATCATTTTTATAACACTAACAAATACGCAGTCAATATATATACACACACACACACACATACACTCTCTCAGACTTATCCTAGAATATTACTAATCCCATCCATAGAGAGTTTACCCCACCAGGGCTTAGGGGTTTGCTAAACCTAAGCTTTGATACCATCTGTGACGACCCACCTTTCTAACCCCTGGGAACAACACTTAATACATCCTCGGTATTTGTGTGTCATTTCCCAAGCATTCAAAAGGTATGTTATCATGGGGAAAAGTAAATAACAGAAAGAATAGAATAGAAAAAACTAACAACGGAATGGTTACATATAATACAAAATGATATAGTACAAAAGGTTACTCCTTACATGGAGTTATCAGAGTTATACAAAAGCAATACACTTAACAGATTGGCAATTATACATTTTGACTTTGCAGTTTTCAGATACCAAATATACCAACTTAATCATATAGTGGAAATAAATAACTAGATAAATAAGGAGCATCCTACTCGATCACTGTCTTCAAAGAGCTTCAAAGAAAAACCTGCTATTCTTGGACTACTCAAATATAATTGAGTACTCGAGATTTAGGAAAATTAAAAAAACTCGGATCAGATAATATATCTAGTATGAGTAAAACTCTGAAACAGAAGGGATTGTATTTAACAATAATATGTGGGACCATGCCGCTAACGTCGTACAGGTTTTCTCCCATATAAACAATAACCAAACATAAGAATGGAAAAGAACAATAGGAGACAAGTCCAAACATAGACAATTGGTAAAAATAGTATAAAGATCCAGACTTGAAAGAATGGAAACAGTCTAAAAAAATCCAAACTGGACAGAATGGATAAAACAAGATAACAATCCAAACTTGATAGATTAATGGACAAAACCTATAACTAAACATCATGAAGAGTGGTAGACTCTTCTTGTTGCAATTACAGAAAAACAATTCGAAGGTTCGAATCAAATAAGGCAAGGAAAATTTTCCAACAATGATTAGGAGAGTGCATCCCCCTTAAAAGAATTATACCTCTAGAAATATGCTAGAAAATCCCGGGAACTCCAAGCTAGACCCCACCAATCCTTATAGAGAATCCGACCATTTCACATCTAAATGCGCAAAACCGAATCCAATCTAGATGAGATGTGATATACCCTAATGGAAGCAACCCCAAATAACTTGGCCCCCAAAAATATGCGCTTTGACTTAGTCATTTTCGACAAAGGATAACAAAGCTCAACGGAGTAACAAATCATCTTAGAATGATGATGTAGCGACCCATAATTTTCGACCCTTGAAAATAGACATCAATACATTTACTGTAAAACATGCTGAATATTCAAGTGTCGGAAATACCGATTGCTAGTGGTAAGGAAGAAAGAGGTAGGAGAAAATAGAAACAACAATACAGAATCTCACAAACACAGCGGAACAAAATATAATATATAATAACATATCTTTATACAAAGAAACTATAACTGTTTTATACTTACAATCATCAGAGTACAATAATCAATACATCAATCTGGACAGTTATAATAACTTGTCCTGATATACATAACTCACATAGCGGAAATAACCAAGTACGTGATATACGTCTGAAATCCTCCAGCTCATCTCCTGAGCTCCATAGCATTCTAACCTGAATCGGTAATACTCGGTCTGACCCGAGCATTAAAATAAAATAACACCTGAGTCGGTCTGGAAAACTAGCATGAGAAAACACACTCAATTTGAATTATTAGAGTTATCAAAATCCTTTGAAAAACAAAAGTATCTCGTAAGACCGCGTCAAACATAAACACGACGGGTTTTTCCTTACGATGACCAAAACATTTTATAGAAAGTCTCATGATATTATTGTAATGACCCTAAAAGAAAAAAAAAATGAAAGTTACATTTATTTTAAGAATTTCTGAAATTATAAAACATATAATGCATTAAAATAGAAAAATAACTTGTTAATGAATAAAATGTGCATAGGAGCTTCTGTTTGATAAAATGTAAGGAGTTAAGGTGATTAAAAAATTGGGACTCAAAACAAATATAGTTCCATGTCCAAAGAATTATATAAATACATATATTTAATATATGGGGTGTTTTCTGTTTTATTTAAAGACAGAATAAAATAAAGTTTAATACAAGGTTTAAATGTCTTATATATTTATGATAGAAATAATTAGCATGATATATGTGATTTTTTTTATCACATAAAGGTGTATGAGGAGTTGCTGTTTTAACTAAAGGCAGAATAAAAAAAATAGGATCAAATATGAATTTTATATCTTATATTTATTTCAAGCAAATAACATAGTGTGAATGATTTTTACATCACATGATTATGTATGATAGTATGCATGATTGAATGGAGATGGTAGTTAGGTAGAAAACACAAGGGGGTTTGTAGTTTCTTTAAACTTAGAAGGAATAAAAAAAATATAAACAAGGGGTCACATGCTTATGGCATGAGTAAAATAGAGTCATGAAAATGGCATGAAGTGTTTAAAATGCTTGATTCCTGAAATAACTAATTGAGGTAACCAGAAGTGTGCATTCCCAATTAAGGACCAAACAGGGAAATGATTTGTGCATGAATATCTAAGGGCATCAAGGAAATTACCCATTTTTCTCAAACCCTAGAATGGTTTTATAAATACTTGCACATAACCATATCCACCATTCTCTCGGGATCAAAACAAAACAAAATAAAATAGGAGAAACATTAGCTTGAAACTTTGGAGGATTTGCTGTTCGGGGGATTAAGGTAGTAAAAGGAGAACACTAGGTGAGTATTTATCCCTTTGTATGCAATGGCATTAAGTCCTCTTGTAGGCAGCCTAAAATGTTAAAAATCATTTAAAATCTCTGAAATGATTTGTTATGGGTGAGATGGATGTTTGTTTGTGCATTCTTGTTTGGGGTTTTAATCTGTATGTGGGTTTTCAAAGTTAAAATGGTTTGAGTATTTTTGTTCTATTTTATTATTATGAAGTATGGATCTAAATTATTTAGGAAATAGGCAGCAAGACAGTGATCTAGCTCATGTTTATTTCTTAGATAATGAAGCATGAAACTAAATATTCATATCATAAGTCAGAGGAGAATTTCTGGGTTTTTGAGGGATTTCCTTAATAAAACCCTTATTCTTATATTCACAATAATATAGGAGAAAGATAGTAGGATCATGATGCTTAAATTATTTTTATGAAAAACCATAGGTATGTTGGGGTATTTTCTGTAATAAGGAAAAATAAATGTAGAACATGGGGTTGAACCAGAAAGTATAAAAGTAGATAAGTCTTTCTGAAACATGAATGAATTAGGAGATTTTATGATTGAATTCATAAATAGAAGCTTAATAAAATAAGCAGAAACTGGAGGGGGATTTATTAAAGAAAAATTAAATTGGTCATTTGGGAGTTAGTCAATGATCTGCTTGCTTCAGGTGGGAGTAAGTATATGCATGGTGCAGTTGCACCGTGAGGCCTTTGTGTGTTGGAATAAATTAAATAACCTGGGAGTTTCCTTCACAATGCATACATGGTGTTCATTTGACAGGGAGTTAAAGACCATAAAATAAATGGAGAATGGGGTTTAAAAATCTGGATTATAAATATCCAGATATGGAGTTAAATCAATCAAGTTTAAATATTGTGCTTTGATTAATTGCTGGGTGAAATTGGGAGTATAAAATCTGAGTTTACTTATTCAGAAATGGAGAAAAAAATGAATCAAGAATTATATATATTTATTTTGATTGTTTGCTGGGTATTGTTTGAATGAATGAATGTATCTTTGTATCACTTGGTATTAACCAATAATATGCTAAGTATGAAATCTGCTAAATTAGGAAGACATTGCAAGTTCACCAAAAATTATGAATATGTGTATAAATTTGATGAATGCTCGTACCAGTGAAAACTGACCCTTTTGGTTGCCCTTGCAATCATCTGGGTGTCTCATTAAAATTGGGGCAGCTCAGTGAATTGCTTGCAGGAAATTGAAGTTGGCTTGATGGATGAAGAAGGCATTAGCTGCTAGTATAAATAAAAGAAACCAGTTTTAAATTTGCAGTTGTTTTGTAATGAATTTATTAGTCAGATTTCATGTTGTAGTTAAAGTTAATTGTAGGGAGTTTTCTAAGTATTTGGATTAAAATATGTACTTAAGTAAACCTGTTTTGAATGACTATTGATGATGTTTGGTTAACTGCTGATTTTATTAATGCCTGATTTAGAGAAACAAGGGGATGGACATATCATATAAATATGATATGTGTATGTGATAATCTCTGATTTTTATTGCCTAAATTTATGTTATGATTTATGAAAATTAAAGAGCTAAGGTGGTTGATTTAAAAAAATGATCTCACAAGATTTGAGTAGGGGTATTCAAGAGAAATGAATTTGTGCATGGCAGGTAAGTGATACAGGCTTGTGCATGAATTCTGGAGTAAGAATCAATTAACATGCATTTGTGTATTTGATTTCTAAAAAAAATTATGAAAGAAATAAACCTGGAAGTAATTGTATTTTTGGTTAATGGATTGAATGTATATGGATGCATTTCCAGGAATTTAAATTAGGCAGAAACATGCTTGTGTTAGGAATAGATCTTTGTAGAAGTTTGTTAATATGAGGAATGTGGGTTTGCAAGTGGTAAAAGAGGGATTATGGCCGGCCTAGGTGGCCATGGGTCAAACTCTTGTAGCCTGGAACCATTTTATTTCAACTCATGTAGTGTAAGTGTTTCCAGACAAAAAAAAAACTCCAAGCAACACTCAAATGACCCCAAGTATTTTCAATAAAACACCAAGTACTCAAGTCTGCACCATGTTAAACTTGAAAGTGCAGCCTGGCTTTAATTGTTCAACCTGAAATGGTAAATAGGAATTAGTTCCAATGTTCATGCCTGCAAGTATAATTTTTGAAGTGATTTCATACAAGTACTTGATAACTATCATAAGAACAATTAAATGCCATTTTAGTGTAAATAGACTTATTTAGGCAGAAAGTCTAGAAACCATGGAAAAATGCACTGTGCATTGCAATATTATACATATAAGTATTATAATTGCTAAAAATCTATCTCTTGCAGTAGAACAAAATTAGGGAAGAAATAAATGGTTATGTTGACAACATATATGGTATTTTGTTGCCTGTTTGATTCAAATTCTCTTTGCAAATTTGTTAGCTTTGAAAGGCAAAGGGAAACAATTATATATCATCAAATATGTAATTGTCTTAATATGTTTTGTGCACTGATATGATTATATTGGTAAATCCAGGGTCTTGGGAAAAATATTTGAAAATTATTTAAATATTCAAATATAGAAGAAATGGGGTTTAGTGGTGAATTCCTTTTGTATGCTTTTAAAAAAAATCTATGTGTTTTAGAGTAGGGTCACCACAATTATAATTGTGTCTAAGTGCAAATACTTATCCAAATAGCCGAGATTGTTACATTAATTAAATTCCAACATACTAGGCTCTACAAACAAAACCGTAAAAGCTCGTATTGGAGAATGGATCCATACAATGACTGGGCAACTGGGGTACCGCCCGTCACAATACACTTCCAGAAAAATGTACCGAGGACCTCGCCGGGATCCCCTACAACACAAGACCGGCTTATCCCTAACCTGGATAAAACCGAATATGTTATCACACCGGGTGTTCCCACCCTTAAAATCGAGCGCTCCCTTTTCCATGCACAACCAAATCCATAATTTATATATATTTCCAAGGGTATCTAGAAAAGTGATAACATACCCTAATTAGGTGCGACCCACTTAGCCTTGCTGCATCTCCCCTGTTTTAGTCATTCCCGGTTGATGAGGCTTGAGGCTAACGTTTACCTTTCAAGAGCATTTCCACTTAAAATGCTCATCGTCCTCCAATGATGATGTTCGGATAGCATTCGTCCATACAAGTTGTCCTGGGTCTGGACAAACCGGGTCACCGTCTTCAATATCTTCACGGTATCCATTCGTAACGCTCAAATCGGATCGAAGTGGTTTTTTGAATGATTAAATCCAAACCCGGTCTCTTCGAAATGATCAACGGAATTGGCCAAAATTGATAGTCGGTTATTTAACTATCAATAAACATCCATAAGCAGACATCAGGCCTTATTATAATTTTTCCAAAATTTATTCTCATAATATCTTTATAAGATATATATTCAAATCCCTTTCAATTTTTCAATATTTGAGACAACTCAAATACTTATATCCATATTAGGATATTTCAAACCATCTCTTATTTCAACACTTAGAAAAAATTCCATTTATTTCTCTTTTCTCAAAATCCTTCACAATTCATATTGTAAATTTATAACGAATTCTATAAGTTCCGAGATTCCTTGATTTATCCCCTTTAATATTTTCCAAAGTCAAATACCCTTGTCTATAATTTCAATTTCCCCTTTTCTACTTCTTTTATGAATTCTATCTCATTTTTCGAAGTTCACTCTTATTTAACTACTTTGGAAATTTTCTTACATTTTCTCAAATTCCATTTTGAGAATTCTCATATAAATCCTATCTACTGAATAAACCCTGTTTCCAAATCTCGAGAAGATTTATAAATAAATTTAAATCATTACAAAACTCTCTCTATATATATATAATAAGTATGTAAAGAATAATAATTTATTTTTAAAACATGTTCAAATAATTTTTTTTTGAAATATCAAACACTTTTTAATAAAACATTTGATTTACAAAGCTTGTTATAAAATTAGAATTTATTTCAATAAAATTTTATATTTGAATAATCCACTTTCTAAAATATTCCAATACTAACTAGTTTAAAATTTCATAGTTTGATAAATAAAATTTCTCTTTTAAAAACAAACTTAACTTCCAAATAAAAATATATTTTTAGAATCCCAATAACCAATTTCAATTTATAAATCCCTCTCGATTCACAACACATCGATTTCCTTTCCAATTCTCTAGCCATTTCACTTTCCAAAAATAGACTCTACTATTTTTCCCAAAACTATTTTCATATCTTGATATAAATTCACCCTGTGAAATTATATTCCAATTTGTCAATTAATTTTCATTTTCCCTTGTTTATAAACATCATTTATAAATTTATAACTCCTTTTAGTTTCACTTGTTTATAAAACTAATCCCATTTATAAAATCTCATTAAATCCATTTCTTAATAAATTCCATATATTTCACAAATCTATTTAAAATATCGATTCAACTCCCTTTCATACTTTGAAAAATATCGTTTAAAAATCCATCATTTAAAAATCCTTTATATAAATTATTTTAAAATCTATATTTAAAATATATTTTTACGAATAGTTAAATCTAACCAAAATCAATTATTGTTTTTATCCAAATCATTTTCTTAAAAATAATCCAAGTTTTGATATAAATATTTTTACATTCAAAATCTCCTTTTAAATCCTTTCAAATTCCAAAAATAATATTTATGGTATTTAAAATACCAAAAGTTAGGCTAGTGCTACTATAGCATCAAATAATTCACATCACAACAATAATCTATAACAGATTATTCTAACACATAATATATTATTATATATGAAAAACAATCAATATAATTTTAAGGAATCCAGTTGGATCCCTCCAACCTGTTTCCCTGCATCCACAGATGTTAATACAATATAAAAATACTAATCCCACTTCGATGGGGATATCGCGTTATATAGGGTCATCTGCTATTATGCGGGGCACATAGGGTCTCATCCGCTAAAATATGCGGGAATATATCCCACTACCAATATATATACTATATATATATACATATAATATATCATTCAACAGATAATAATTTATAAATTCAACCAAGCATCCAATAATTAATTTTAACTATTTAAAATTAAATTCGGCAATCCAAATGAGTGAGAATTTCTCACCTTGACTTTTATTTGCGTTCCAATTTTATTTTGTATCCTACGTCATTTCGAATCCAATGCCATAGATTTTGTGATTTTTGAACCTCACATTCAAAAGTTATACGGTTTTTTTTAACATTTGAATATAAACAATAAAATTAAATTTCACTTAATTATCATTATTATTGTTAATTACCTTAATTACTGAACAACCTCTCTACAGCGTTCCAAGCATCGCAACCCTTCTTTGCTACTTCAGAATGCCATGACTGACTGCTTTCACTCACTAAAGATCATCGAGTTTCGCCTTGTTCGACCCAAAGACAATAATGCTTCTTCCCCCAATTTGATCGAGCACGAGAGCAACCAACACCCTTTCACGCAATTTTTCTTCCTCAAAGAACTTGATCGCGCCTTCCACGACTCCACTCACACTCCTGCAGTCACCCCTGCCCTCCACTACGCTCGCCGCCACTCCAACCTCTTCTCCTCCACGCGCGCTCGTTCCGGTGCTATGCTTTCCCTTCGATCTCCTCGGCCAATGATCATCCCACGACGACGAGACACGAACCCTAGCTACCCACACCATCGAGCCTTGCCTTATTGTTGTGAATTCCAACAGCCTACCTGAACACCCTAAAACATCACCACACACAGATCCCTCTCGACGAGTCAGTAGTATTTTTTATTTCAAATTTTTTTGATTTGAATTTCAAAAGATGAAGCTCTTTTTTTTATATACTATTCGATTTTGTGAGTAATGAGCTGAAAGAAAAGAAAGGAAAGGCTCATGACTTTTAAAAGATTGAGAGAAGGCGTGTTTTTAAAAAGGAAAGAGACGTGTTAGGTAGGGTGGCTCGAGACTGTGATTGATTTTACTTTTATTATTATTTTAAATTCAAAAATCTCGTGTTGGGTAACTAAAAATTTACAATCCCTATCGAGGCGTGCTGCCTAGTGTTCCTAATGTTATACCCCTATTCCGAAACCAATGGAACAACTTTTGGAACCTAATTCGATCGTATGTGGAAGATAGCCTTTTTAAATCGACTATTTAAATTAAATTCAATTAAATTATTTCCAAGCGTTTTCAGATCGTACGACCAAATAGTAAATCCAAACACTATGAAATGTTAAATCCGATAAGAATACACTATTATGGATCCAATGGAACTGGTTTCGTCAAATTCCGAGACTGTGCCCCGGAAGGCTATTTTAACGCGTCGATTAAGTCGATGATTTTCTAAATTTACGAAATTGCTTGAAATTTTCAGTTTTAAAATCTTATTAATTCAATTCTAATTCCCATAGAACTATATCAATATTAGAAATCATTTTTGATTCATATTTAACTCATATTTCAATTGTTTAAGCGATCTTCAATTATTAATTCAACAAATTAATTTATTTAATAAATCGCTATATTTTGAATTTAAATTCATTTTAAAATTTTCAACCAACATCTTTATATTCAAAAATCAAATTATATTCCAAATCCATATTTAAAACCACTTAAATATTGAAAATAAAATGGTGGAAAATCCGCGTCATTACAGACAATAATAAAGAAGCTTAGGTAACCGATAGTTGGGGAACCAGCTATCGAGGATATAAAACGATCGTATATGGAAATTAAGTCTTGTATACTTATCAACACTCGTTGAATTCAAACTTGTACTATTTCTTGGTTAACAATAATACCAGACAAGTTAAGGTAGTGTTACCTCAAAGTCACGTCTCACGATTATTCTTAACTTTTGAAATAGCGACAAGTCTACTTCTTCGACATTTAGTGTTAAGCATACAAATTAATCATTTCCATATAAGTGATACCACTTTACAAAAATTAATTCATTTCCATAAACGAATCAAACTTTTTGTTTTAAATACCTAATTTGTGGTTGGCTTGAAATTACAAGTATTAGCATTAAAACACTTTTTTAAAGTGTTTACTAACTTTGAAACATCATTATAAAAAGGTTTAATAACTTAAAGCATCCTTATTACATTGATTAATTAACTTTAAAACTTCATTAATTCAGTTGATTGATTGACTTCAATAGCCCTTAATTCAAAAGAAGTTAATCACCTTTAAGCATCATTAATTTAATTAATTAATAAAAATTAATTATAATTAATCAAATTAAAAAAATTAGTAATTTATCATCATTATTTAAAATGAATAACAAAGTAAAAACATCCTTGTTACTTTGATAAATTCACTTTGAAAGTCCATTAATTAAACTGATAAATTAACTTCAAATGCCTTTAATTGAAAAGGGTAAATTACCTTTTAAACATTATTAATTACATTAATTATTAATATTTAAATATAATTAATTAAATTAATAAATTAATTAATAAATCTCATTATTTAAAAATGATTTATTAATTATAAACATCATTAAAGGGAAGATTAATTAAAGTTAAAACAAGTTGATTAACTTGAAAAGCCGTTAATTAAAAAGATTAATTAATTTGAAAACATCATTAATCCATTGATTAATTAACTTTAATCCATCATTATTAAAAGATTAATTATCGTTAAACATCATTAAATAAAATGATTAATTAATTTAAATAATCATTAACCAAGTAGTTAGTTAAACACATCATTAAATAGTTAATTAGTTAACTCTAAGCCTTATTAATTAAATAATTAATTAAAATTAAAAATCATTATTAAAATAATTAATTAATTTTCTTGAAATCATTAACATTCAAAAGCATATTTTAACTTGTAAAACTAACCCAAGCTCGATAATGAAACCAAACGGTTTTGATAAGATGAAATTTTCCGAAAGTGCCGATATAGCGACTATCGCTTTACAGGCAGTTCGGTAAACAAATTTATGTTATTGTCAATATAACCAATCATCATATAGCAAGGATATGAGCATATATACATGGTAATTTAATATGAAACAACATGTAATAAGTATTTACTAACAATTATATTAACTTTAACTACTACTTTTCATATAGCTAACTACATGCTTACTGACTTTCAAACATGAAAACTTTCAAACATGACAGATTTTCAAAGCATAAACCAAACAACAACCAATACATCATCCAACACATGCTACGAGCATTAATTAGCTACTAATATGAACATGAATATAGTTTAAAAACTTTGGTTTTTGTGGGTGAATTTTTATTCACAATAATGCTTCCAAATTAACTCTGGCCTTTACTAACTCTAGACATCAACCTAGATCCAAGCTGTACTTGTTAACGAATAACGACTTGACTTAGAGGACCAAGATGGAACCTTTTTGGGCCTTGGAGGTGCTGTTTTGGTTCGGCCTAGGACTTATTGGGCTCGACCATGATGACTTAAGGGATGTGGGGCTTTGTTTTTGAATGTTGAGTGAAATAAAGTGACCTAAGGGGTTTTAGACTTGGTTTTTGGAACGTATAAACTAGTTTTTTGACTATGGAAATAATCTTAGAAGCTATGGATGATAACATTAATATATGGAAGAGAGTGGAGATGAATATGGAGATGTAGATGTAAAGTATAAAAATGGGTGGAGATGGATGTATTTATAGGCATAGGAAAAACATGGAATTACTAAACTAGCCTTAGCATTAAAATATAATAAAGTTATCATGACAACCTTAACACCATACCTCCCCTCTATCTTAGTTTCCCACGTTGGTCAACCCCTCTTATACCTCAAAATCATGGAAGGCCATGCCTTGTACTAACCTAGGGTGTTCAGGTTATGATTATGTACTTACTTAGGTTAGTTAGGTTTTATTTTATATTTTTAATTCAAATCTTGTTTAATTGGTTTATTTATTATAACACTATAATTAACTTATTACATGACATATGTGCATGTGTGCGCAACGTTTTTTATGACTTTTCGATGCCGACAAGTCGAAATTTCAAAAAACGTTTTTCGGTCATATTTTCTATTTTTATTTGAACTAATTATTCTGGTAAACATACTTTGAAAATGATTTCAACATCATAAATTATTATTTAAAAGGTATTTATTTGGTTATTAAAATGCATTATTTAAATATTTAAAAATGATTTAATATTCAAATACAAGGTAATTAATTTACAGGTTATTACACTCTCCCCTTAAAAGAATTTCATCTCCGAAATTATTATGGAGTGGAAAAAGTAATAACCAACCTAAGAAAATCGATTTATTTACTTGGTTTTCAGTAAACCTGATTAGTTGTATTTTTCCTACCATAAACATATGCAAAACACTATAACAACCATATGCAATCAGGTTACATGATGCAATCCAAAAGTTGTAACAAACATATGCAACAAAATAGAGAGAATATTCTATAATAAATGCTATGCATCCAACATTTTCAGAATGCTTCCATAATTTTAGAACTAAATGCCTGGGTTTTATATTTAAAATATTTTCAAAATTTATTTTTGAATTCCTCAAAAAGAGAAGTAAATCAAAACCAAAATAAAAAATATCAAGGTGGGATCCTCTTAACAAAACATGTTAAACTCCAGAATCAAAACAACATGGAGCTTCTAGTGGTGTTCCGGTTCCTTCAAAAATAACAACTTGAGCAAACAATCTATTTATTTCTCATATTTTCCCAAAAACCACTTTTCAAAATCATCAAGATTTAGATCCTAATAATAACACTTGAAAAACCTTGTACAAATTTTAACTCTATAAACTATGGTATATAAGATTACCCAATCAATCAATTCAATCAAACCAACCATAATTTGTAGAGGAAAAAATTCTAGCACTTAACATTACTTAAAATGTCAGATGACTGACTTACGTTTAAAACTTTCTTGGTTGCCTATAAATAATTTCTAAGCATACCATATTGCTCATCGCCCTTTGGTTATTGCTTAGAGGATTATCTATGCTCCTTCGGACAAAATTGAAAGTCTCTTTCTAAAAAAATTGGTTTCTTAATTATACCAATATTTCTAAATCACTTTAATTTACAACTATTATTTTATTCAATAACAAAATTGTTTATGAATTGCTTCATAAATTTTCTCCTAAGTATAAAAATATTTTATAAGGTCTTTTCTTTATAAAACATCAAACAATAACATATTCCACTTTATTTACTTGTATAATACTCTTTTATATCCTAAGTGTTCATACAAATACATATTTTATTTTACTTTTCACAATTTAAGTGAAGATCTAATTAAAACTATGGTCTTTTAAAACCGAGTCAACTTCTCGACCTCGTTAACTTAGAGTGTTAAATTGGACGATGTTTGTGGGTTGATCCAAAACAACAAATAGTTTACACCACTTACATGTTTTAAATAAAAGCTATGGTTTTAATGAAACAATGTCTATTAAAACCTTCCTATCCAATCTAACCCATTTAAATTAGTGTTAAATTATCCCTTATCTTCTCTAAGTGTAAAAATTTCATTTATCGAAACAATCTTTTATCAAAAATACTTTTTTATTTTGAAATTAATTTCCTACTAAGGGAACTTAAAGATTAAATACCCAGTTATAAAGTTCAAAACTCATCTTTCAAAGCATACTATATATATCTCTTTTATGAAATAACTTCAAACAATTTTATTTACTAAAACTCACTTTGGATTCGTTCGGATTTAGACTTATTTCGATTACACAATGATAAAGAGAATAATTTACTAAGTACTCCATAACGTTCGCCTAAGCTACATCTGAAGGTCACTTAGAAGATTGTTTATATTACCACAAAAGTAACCAAAATGTTTTCCTTTGAATTATTCAAAGAAAAAGCATTCATATTTCCAAAATATTTATAATTTAGAAATATTTCCAAATAATACCGCAATTACTTTTCTCAAAATTATTTGAAATCATTTCAAACAATTCCGAGATTTAAATTTTCCAAAAATTCTTTAAAATGTTATTTTAAAACACAAATTTATAATACTAAGCGTATTAAAACAAGGGTCAAAATCAAATGTCATTTTAAACATCATTTACTAAAATTCCAAAACAATTTACACCAAGCTTTATTTATAAACAATTCTATTCAAAAGTTCTAATTTAAAACCATCATTTATTAATTTAAAACAATATTATTTATCTCAAGGATAATAAATTTTTTTAAATACCTTTATTAATTTTTAAAACTATGTTGATCGTCCTATGGGACGATTTAAAATGTTATTTTATCAATCTAAAGCAATATTAATTATCCCGAAAGATGATTAATCCAATTTACAATTTTCTTTGGTAAACAAATCAATTATCTTTAATAAATAGTTAATTACTTCCAAAACATTTTCATCAAATCGGTTAGTTTACATTGAACTCATTGCTTAAATCAATTTACTAACTTAAAATATCATTTATCAAATGATTTATTAAATTCAAAAAATCATTAATTAAAATGGATAATTAATCTCGACTATCATTAAATAAAATGATTTATAAATTTAACATATTAGTAATCAAAACAATTAATTAGATTCAAAATGATCACTAGTTAAAATGATTCATTACATTTCAAATATCATTGATTAAAATGATGTAGTTAAATTCAAACATCGTTAATTAAGATGATAACTAAATTTCAAAACACTATTATTTAAAACAATTAATTAAATTTAACCAGTCACTAATTAAAATGATTAATATAAGTTCAATATCAATAATTAAATTGATCTAATTAAATTCAAATCTCATTAACCAAAAAGATTAATTAATTTTAAACATCAGTAGTTAAAATGATTAATTAATTTAAAATACCATTAATCAAAATAATCAATGAATTTTAAACATCTACTTTTGTGAAAACACAAGCGCAAGTTCAAACACACATACAAGGGTTTAGGGATGACATTCAACAAATGATGGTGCAGCAAAATTTGCTATGATGACACTTAAACAATTTAAATGGAATGTCCAGATTAATTTCAATTAAATAATCAATCAAATAATTTAACTAACATCAAAGCAATCAACAATAGTTTATAGTATCGCAGATATGATATAGTAAATTTGGATCTGAGTTAAACTCACATTTAAACAATTCTCCTTTATTATAATTATATTTTCTCAAATATTTATCCTTATTTAGATTATATTTAACCACTTTTTATTAAAAATTTACTTTCAGCCTAACAGAGTTAAAAGATAACTTTTAACTTATCCCTTTCACCGGACACCTTATAGTCAAACTATGAAACTGAGCTCACAATGGGTTCGTTCTCAAGGTTCCCAAATTTCTATTTATCTAACCTATACCATAAAAAAGAAAATTTCTTATGAACTTATTCAACAATAGTTAATGCTCAAACTGGACGAGCATAACTAAACAAATCCTAAGTGATAAAAATAAAATATTAACATTTCCTAATAATCAACTCATCAATACAACTATATTAATTTTTTTTGAAAACCATTCTTTTATATATATAAAATATATTCCTAGGTAAAATTATTTCATTTTTCATTTTAAAACAATAATGCATTGGTAGGTCTGTTCAAGTGTTTAGGAATCCCTATCGATAACGCTAATCATACACATTTACCAGAATTCATATACCGCTCAATGGATCAAACAACACACTATAAAACATTATTGAAACACTAAAAAATACACACTCAATATATATATTTATACCGTCAGACATATCTTAGGACATTACTAATCCCATCCTTAGAGAGTTTACCCCACCAAGGCTTAGGGGTTCGCTAAACCTAAGCTCCAATAACATATGTGATGACCCACCTTTCTGACCCCTGGGAACGACACTTAATACATCCTCCGTATTAGTGTGCCGTTGTCCAAGCATCCGAAAGGTAAGTTGTCATGGGGAAAAGTAAATAACAGAAAGAACAAAATAGAAACCTTACAATGGAATGGTTACATATAATACAAAATGATTAGTACAAAAGATTACTCCTTACATGGAGTTATTAGAGTTATACAAAAGTACTACACCTAATAGATTGGCAATTATACATTCTGACTTTATACCAAATATACCAACTTAATCATATAGCGGAAATAAATAACTAGATAAATAAGGAGCGGCCTGCTCGATCACCGTCTTCAAAGAGCTCTAAAGAAAACATGCTATTCTCAAACTACTCAAATATAATTGAATACCCAATGGTTTAGGAAAAATAAACAAATCGAGTCAGACAATATGTCTGGTATGAGTAAAACTCTAAAACAAAAGGGAATGTATTTAACAATAATATGTGGGACCACACTACTAAAGCGGAATGGGTTTTCTTCCACATAAACGACAACCAAACTTATGAATGGAAAAGAACAATAGGAAACAAATCTAAACATAGATGATGGATTAAAATAGTATAAAGTTCCAGACTTGAAAGAATGGAAATAGTATGAATAAAATCTAAACTGGAAAGAATGGATAAAACAAGATAACAGTCCAAACTTAATAGAATGGACAAAACCTATAATTTAACATCGTGAAGAGTGGTTGAATCTTCCCTTTGCAATTACAGAAAAACAATTCGAAGGTTCGAATCAAATAAGGCAAGGAAAATTTTCCAACAATGACTAGGAAGGTGAATCCCCCTTAAAAGAAGTATACCTATAGAAATATACTTGAAAACCCCAGGAACTCCAAGCCAGACCCCGCTAATCCTTACAGAGAATCCAAGCATTTCAGATCTAAATGCGCAAAACCGAATCCAATGCAGATGAGATGTGAAAATACCCTAATGGGAGCAACCCCAAATAACTTGGCCCCCAAAAACACGCGCTTTGATTTAGTCATTTCCGACAAAGGATAACACGGAGCAACAAATCGTCTTAGAATGATGATAATAAAGAAGCTGAGGTAAACAATAGCTGGGTAACCAACTATCGAGGATATAAAACGATCGTATATGGAAATTAAGTCTTGTATACTTATCACAACTCGTTGAATTCAAACTTGAACTATTTCTTGGTTAACAATAATACTGGACAAGTCAAGGTAGTGTTACCACAAAGTCATGTCTCACGATTATACTCAACTTTAAAAATAGCGACAAGTCTACTTCTTCGACGTTTAGTGTTAAGCATATAAATAAATCGCTTCCATATAATTGATATCGCTTTGTAGAAATTAATTTGTTTCCATAAACGAATCAAACATTTTGTTTTAAAAACCGAATTCGTGCTTCGCGTCAAATTATAAGTATTAGCTTTAAAACACTTTGTTTAAAGAGTTTACTAACTTTGAAACATCATTATAAAATGGATTTAATAACTTAAAACATCCATATTACATTGATTAATTAACTTTAAAACTTAATTAATTCAGTTGGTTGATTGACTTCAATAGCCCTTAATTTAAAAGAGGTTAATCACCTCTAAACATCATTAATTTAATTAATTAATAAAAATTAATTATAATTAATTAATAAAAAATTATAATCATTAATTATAATTAATAACAAAGTAAAAACGTCTTTGTTACTTTGATAAATTTACTTTGAAACTCCATTAATTAAGCTGATAAATTAGCTTTAAATGCCTTTAATTGAAAAGGGTAAATTGCCTTTTAAACATCATTAATTCAATTAATTGGCAATATTTAAATATAATCAATTAAATTAATTAATAAATAATTAAATCTCATTATTTGGAAAGGATTTATTAATTATATCATTAAAGGGAAGAGTAATTAAAGTTAAAACAAGTTGATTAACTTGAAAAGTTGTTAATTAAAAGATTAATTAATTTAAAAACATCATTAATTCGTTGATTAATTAACTTTAATTCATCATTATTAAAATATTAGTTAACCTTAAAATCATTAAATAAAATGATTAATTAATTTAAACAATCATTAACCAAGTAGTTAGTTGAACACATCATTAAATAGTTAATTAGTTAACGTTAATTCTTATTAATTAAATAATTAATTAAAATTAAAAATAATTATTAAAATAATAAATTAATTTCATGAAATCATTAACATTCAAAAACATGTTTTAACTTGTAATAACCCAAGATCGATAATGAAACCAAACAGTTTTGATAAGATGAAATTTTCCGAAAGTGTCGATATAACGACTATCACTATACGGGCAGTTCGGTGAACAAGTTTATCTCATTGTCAATATAACCAATCATCACATAGCAAGGATATAGGAATATACACATGTTAATTTACTATGAAACAACATGTAATAAGTATTTACCAACAATAATATAAACTTTAACTACTACCTTTTATATAGCTAACTACATGTTTACTAACTTTCAAACACGACAATTTTTCAAAGCATAAATCAAACAACAAAAAATACATCATCCAATACATACTAAAAGCATTAATTAGCTACTAATATGACCATGAATATAGTATAAAAACTTTGACTTTGAGGGTGAAGTTTTACTCACGATAAGGCTTCCAAACTAACTCCAGCCGTTACTAACTCTAGACATCAACCTAGATCCAAGTTGTACTTGCTAACGACTCGACTTAGAGGAGCAAGATGGAACCTTTTTGGGCCTTGGAGGGGCTATTTTGGTTCAGCCAAGGGCTTAGTTGGCTCAACCATGATAACTTAAGGGATACGGGGCTTTGTTTTTGAATGTAGAGTGAAGTAAAGTGATGTAAGGGGCTTCAAACTTGGTTTTTGGAAGGTGTAAACAAGTTTTCCGACTATGGAAATAATCTTAGAAGCCATGGATAATAATATGAATATATGGAAGAGAGTGGAAACGAATATGGAAATGAAGATGTAAAGTAGAAAAATGGGTGGATATGGTTGTATTTATAGGCATAGGAAAATTGTGGAATTACTAAACTAGCCTTAGCATTAAAATATAATAAAGTTATCATGACAACTTCAACACCATACCTCCCCTCTCTCTTAGTCTCCCACGTTGGTCACCTTCTCTCATACCCCAAAATCAAAAAAGGCCATGCCTTGTACTAACCTAAGGTGTTTAGGTTATGATTATGTACTTACTTAGGTTAATTATGTTTTATTTTATATTTTTAAGTCAAATCTGGATTTTTTAATCTAAGCAAGGTTTATTTATTTTAACACTATTGTTAACTTATCACATGACATATGTGCATGTGTGCGCAACGTTTTCGATGAATTTTCGATGCCGAAAAGTCGAAATTTCGAAAAACATTTTTCGGTCATATTTTCTACTTTTATTTGAACTAGTTATTTTGACAAACATATTTTGAAAATGATTTCAACATAATTAAGTATTATTTAAAAGTTGTTTATTTGGTTAATAAAATCCATTATTTAAATATTTAAAAATAATTTAAATATTCAAATACAAGATGATTAATTTACAGGTCGTTACACCCTCCCCCCTTAAAAGAATTTCATCCCCGAAATTATTATGGAGTGGAAGAAGTAATAACCAACCTAAGAAAATTGATTTACTTACTTGGTTTTCAGTAAACCTAATTAATTATATTTTTCCCACCATAAACATATGCAAAACACTATAACAAACATATGTAATCAGGCAACCTGATGCAACCCAAAAGTAATGTAACAAACATATGCAACAAAATAAAGAGAATATTCTATAATAAATGCTATGCATCAAACATTTACAAAATACTTCCAAAATTTTAGAACTAAATGCCGGGTTTTATATTCAAAATATTTTCAAAATTTATTTCTAAATTCCTCAAAATGAGATGTAAATCAAAACCAAAATAAAAAATGTCAGGAGGGGGTCCTCGTAACAAAACATATTAAACTCTACAATCAAAACTATATGGAGCTTCCAGTGGTATTCCGGTTCCTCCTAAAACAACAACTAGAGCAAACAATATATTTATTTCTTAAATTTTTCCAAAAATCACTTTTCAAAATCACCAGGATATAGGCCCTAAAAATACAAAAACCTTGGTTTATAAATTTTAACTCTATAAACTATGGTATACAAGATCACACATTCAATCGAACAAATCATAATCCATAAAGGAAAAAAATCTAGCACTTAACATTACTTAAAATGTCAAATGACTGACATAGGTTTAAAACCTTCTTGGTTGCTTATAAATAATTTTCTAAGCGTACCATTTTGCTTATCTTCCTTTGGTTATTGCTTAGAGGATTTTCTATGCTTCTTCAAAAAAAATTGAAAGTCACTTTATTAAATTATTGGTTTCTTAATTATACCAATATTTCTAAATCACTTTAATTTTCATTTAGTATTTTATTCGGTACCAAAATTGTTTATGAATTGCTTCATAAATTTTCTCCTAAGTATGAAAATATTTTATAAAGTCTTTTCTTTATAAAACATCAAATAATAACTTATTCTACTTTATTTACATGTATAATACTCTTTTATATCCTAACAGTACATACAAATAACTATTTTACTTTTCACAATTTAGGTGAAGATCTAATTAAAATTTCGGTCTTTTAAAACGGAGTCGACCTCTCGACCTCTTTAACTTAGAGTGTTAAAATGGACGATGTTTATGGGTTGATCCAAAACAACAAATAGTTTACACCACTTACATGTTTTAAACAAAAGCATTGGTTTTAATAAAAACAATGTCTATTAAAGCCTTCCTATCTAATCTAACCCATTTAAATTAGTGTTAAATTATCCCTTTCTTATCTAAGGGTAAAAATTCATTTATCAAAACAATCTTTTATCGATATTACTTTTTTATTTTGAAGTCAATTCCCAACTAAGGGAACTTAAAGATTAAATGCCTAGTTATAAAGTTCAAAACTCATCTTTCAAAGCATACTATATATATATATATATATCTTTTATGAAATAACTTCAAACAATTTTATTTACTAAAACTCACTTTGGGTTCGTTCGAATTTTGACTTATTTCGATGACACAATGATAAAGAGAATAATTTACTAAGTACTCCACAACGTTCGCCTAAGCTACATCTGAACGTCACTTAGAAGATTGTTTAGATTACCACAAAAGTAACCGAAATGTTCTCCTCCGAATTATTCAAAGAAAAGGCATTCTACTTAAAATTTATTTTCCAAAATATCTATACTTTAGAAATATTTCCAAATAATACCGCAATTACTTTTCTCAAATTTTTTGAAATTGTTTCATACAATTCCAGGATTTAAATTTTCCAAAAACTCTTTAAAATGTTACTTCAAAAGAAAAAATTACAAAACTAACTGTATTAAAACAGGGGTCAAAAACAAATGTCGTTTTAAACATCGTTTACTAAAACCCCAAAACAATTTACACTTAGCTTTATTTATAAACGATTCTATTCAAAAGTTCTCATTTAAAACCATCATTTATTAATTTAAAATAGTATTTATTATCTCAAAGGATAATAAAACAATTTAAATACCTTTATAAATTTTTAAATCAATGTTTATCGTCCTAGGGGATGATTTATAATCCTCTTTTATAAGTCTAAAGTGTAACGACCCCGGATTTTAATTAAATTTAAATTGATAATTTATTGGATTTTTGAATTAAAAATTGTGAAATTAATCGATGAAGTGACGCGAGTTTTCCCGATATCCAAGTATATTTTGTATAAATCGTTTAAAAATTTAAATAAATGATTGAGATAGAAATACATATAAAAGTTAAATTATGATAAAATATAAAGTAAACATATTAAAATAAATTTTTAACAACATATTAACAATAAGGAATTTTTCAAGTAATAAATAGTAAACAAAAGAAGTAATAAAATTTATATCAAATATAAGTATGCATATTAAATAGTGAATTATTAACTTTTAAAAGTAATAAACATATTAGCTAACAATATAACCACATAAATTCATTCACATTGCAAAGGCAAATAAAGTGTTCAAAACAAATAACTTAAGAGGTAGACAAGGAAATAAAACAAGGTAAGAATAAAAATATGCTGCTGTAAATTTCGTATGAACAAAACAAACCATACAAATAACTAAACAATTATCTTCAGCCGAAATGAAACAAAAGATATCAGCCACCATATATGAGAATATATGTATATATAAGTATGATGATGGGAAGATAAAGATAGAACACTCAATATAAAGATATGTATGAACAACAAAAATTGGACAAGTTGTACAATGACAATTAATGCAAGTCCATCCTAGCACACAACATAAATCACCTCAGCCACCAAGCAAGGTCTGCAACCACCGAAATAGAAACATCTTTAGTCAACAAATGAAAAATGATTTCAGCCAACAAAGAAGAGAAAAATCTCTGGTATTGTACTAGACAAAATTATATCACCTGTGAACACTTTTTCTATACATATACATACTCTATTTCATTTTCGTCCATTCCAGGCTGAGAAAGAAAAAAAAATCTAAAAATGAATATCATTCAAAACTTAAACAAAATACAACATAAACATCAAACCAATCAAGGCAAAACCAGAGATCAAGGAAGTTTATAGCTTTCAAATTCAAGCCTGTTTCAACAGAAATAAAGTTCTGTTCTTCTTTCTTTTCGAAATCAGGTGAGCAACTCCTTGTTTTTAGAAGCTTAACCTGTTTTGTTTCTTGATATTTGTGAGTAAACTTCACATTCTCTGCTTTGAAATGTCTGTGAGTAACTTCAATTTAAAATGCATAGGTATGTTTACATTGAATGATTTATGCCTGGACTAAATATGAAAAATGTGTTTATACACTGTTGAATGTTTGTGTGTTATGAGATGATGCTCTGTACTCCTCTGATGATGTATACAGGATGTATAGTTTCTTCCAAATTCGATATATTCTCATCAAATCATGATTAAGCTCAAAGTTTTCAACTGAAACAAGATGGTAAACTCAGAATAAAGATTTTTAGAAGAGGTTTAAACTACCTTTGAAAAGAATAACAACTGTAATACTGTTTTACAGGCAATCAAACAATAAATGGATAAATTTAATTATTATAAAAATCTAATTCAAGTTTATAACTTGAATGCTTAGTTAAACTTATGATTTTTAAAACGAAAATGAAGATTTTTAGATTTGTATATAAGGTGTAGTTTGTGTATAAACAAAGATTTCACTTTCGCCAATTTCTGGTTATCAATTCAATTAAAATTGTTGAAACTTGAATTGAAATTGGTATGAACATCATTGACCTCGGAAAAATTATCAGATAATTTTTCCCTTTCATAATTTGTTGGTTCGAACCATTTTTAGGGTTTTAAATTAAGTTTAAATCTTGTCTGTAAAGGTATCGAGTCCATCACCAATAAATGATCGAGTGGTACGAGTTTCTGGAGGTTGATGGTTTATCGCGTCGGCGACGTGTGAGCGAAAGCCTGGGTGCTGCAGGTGGATGGAGCGGCGGTGGCGAGGCACTTTTGCCAAGGGGGTTCGTTCCAGTTTTTCGAGTGATAGGCAAATTTTTGGATTTCGTTTTTTTCGAAGCTCTGGATTTTGATTTCTAATGGAGGGACGAATCGTGACTTGTTGATGGTTGCGATGGCCATCGGAGTGGTCGCGAACCACCGTGCACGTGCACGGTGGTGATGGTGTGCTAGTGCGATTGGTCTGGGTATCAGGTTGGTCGATGCGGTAGGAACTCGAGTGGATACTCGAGGAAGATGGGGTTTGGCTTCGGGGAGGAACTCGCATTCGCGAGTGTGCTTCCTGGTGCCTAGTTTGAACATTTAAGTTTAACAGAAGAAAAAAAAACTGGGAGAAGAAGAAACAGGGCATGGGGGAAAGGAAGGAGCGTGACTCGGTGTAAACCCTGTTTTTACTCGGGTGTTTTATAATGGGCTAAGCCCATTCAAATCTTCAAGTTAACAAATAGTTAAGTAAAGTTAAAGTTGATTAATTAAGGCAAAATTAATTGGTACTTATGAATCATAAACTAGATTTCTAATAAATGATTGAAATTAATTAATTGTAAATAAGAACTAATTAAGTTACAGTTAATACTTAATAAATTAAATAATTAGGATAAATTAATTAAAGGTAAATCAATGATTTAAAGAGCAATTAATCAAACTGATTGGTAACTAATTAATAATTATAATTGAACTCATAAGTAATTTATCTGATTTAAATAAATCAAATAATTAAATTGATTCTTACTTATGAATATTTAGATTCTATTGAATGACTTGATTGTTTGATATCCCTGATATATGATGCTTTGTGATACATCCTGATTTATGTTGTGATCTGTAGTTTACTTATCTGTGACCTTTATATATCTATGATCTGTGAATGAACGATAAGCGTTGTTCTTATACCGCTTATCGAACTATATTTCTGTATTCTGATATGTGATGATTCATTGTGTTGCACTATTGTGTGAAACCCCTGGACTACACTTATACACACACAAATATGGATTTCACGTGGAAATCGGTTAAGTCACAAATGATGTAAAATCAATGTTTTTGAAATTGAAATTTTAATTTCAATTGATTTTGAAATTTGAAATTTGGGTTTAAAGTGAAAAGCTTTTGAAATAGAATTTCAAAGATAAAAGTTGTTTTGAATAACTTAATCGAGTTTTGAAAATTTAAATAATTTGATTTAAATTTGAATTCAAGTTTGGAATTGAATTTTATGATTTGAAACTAGGGATTAAAGATGATATAAATGTGTTTATCTAAATCTAAACCATTTAAAAGTATAATTTTGAGAATTTGGATTTAACCCAAGGATTTCCACTCGTATGAATAAATCAGATTTTCTGAAATGAAACTGTTTGTTTTCAAATGATAAAAGCTTTCAGATAAGAAATGAAATTCTAGTTTAATTAAAGGAATTTCAAGAATGAATTGAAAAATGGTTTTTCAAGTTATGAATGAATTGTTTTGAAAAGCTATAATTTGAATCTGTTATCTTTAACAGATTTAAAATAATGATTTGTTTAAATCATTTGAAATGGAATTGTTTTGAAAGCTATAGGTTAAATCTTGATTTAAAGGTTTAACGAGTTAATCAAACTGAAATGGAAACTGATTTGGAAAATCTGTGAATGAATCTTTTGTTTAAAGGATTAAAGTGTGGAAACTGTTTAAACCGTAAAGGTTAAATCTTTTTGTTTAAAAGATTTGAAATGGTAATCGATTGAAACCATTTGAAAAGAGAAAGTTTTGGGTAATAAGTTGTGACTTAATTGAAATCCCAATATCCATATGTTTTTAAATATTACGCTCACTATTCGGTTTAGCCGGGAGAGGACCTTTGGGTCGTATAACCCATTCCGAATATGTGATACGTCGTATATGGATAGCATTTGAAGATCGGTGTTGAAGACCGGATATTTTTGAAAACGGAAGGATTACCGTCGAGTTACTCTGCATCGGCTGATCCCCGATATAGAGGTTTTATCATCCTTAGTGACGGGAAGTCCGGACGTGATTGGAAATTATTCGTATTTGCAAGGGCTTCGTGAGAAGTGCCTTCGGTTCTGTTCGAACTCGGAACAGACTTGTATGGATTGTGTGTCTGACATTACACTTTGAGATATAAAGCCGATTTCTTTCAAATACATTTCTGTTGGTGGCAGAGAATTTATTCTCTTAGCTTAACACCCTTCTCTGAGACGTACGAGCTCAGAGGTTATGTAGTTGAAATTTATCAGCGATATATCCCAATTTGGTAATGTGGCATGCTGAGTGCTGCTGTGAAATGATCAGTGTTTGATCATTTGCGATATGATCATTTGTTTGATCTTATATCTTTGTGATCATAGGTTGATCATTTGTTGACCCAAAGCATGGCTTTGTGAAAAAGCGTAGCTTTGTGGACGAGACTTCATCAGGGCCTCACAACCCGGAAATGGTCGAAACAGGATCGTTGCGGCAAGGTTATGAGGGTCGCGCCCTTTAGGGTATGTCATTTCCTTCTGGAAAAGGGTGGTGTCATGGTATGGAGCCCAGATACTTACTCATGTGGATACACTTTATTATGTGTGATGTTGGTTATCGAGGCCTCGGATAAAGGTCCCAAAGGACCGGGGGGTGGCATATTCGTGAGTTACCTGTTACAGGGGTAACCCGGCCTTGTTTGGCAGAGAGCAGTTTGTCTCTCGGGACGTCCCGCCAGAGGCGATCCCATGCGGCGGAAGGAAGTTCCTTAGCCTGACCATTTGTTGGAAATCCATTTCTCCAATACGAACTTGTACGGTTTTAGTTGTAGAACCTACCATCTAATATGGTAGCTATAGTAGGCATAGTATAATGGTACCTATGCTGGCTAAGATTAATATTATACTTTCAAATTGTTTTCCACTATGCACTAATAATAATAATCCAATGATTTGCGTAGTAAGCATGTTTGACTATCATAAGAAGAAATCTCCTCCAAGTCTGCGTTTGCATTGTGTGTGTGGTGGGAGGTCTTATGGTAGTTTCATTTTCCAAAAGCATTGCGGATTTCAATGTTTTAAAACCTTTTGTGTTTGTTTAAAGATAAACTGTTTTTGTTGCTCACACCAGTCCCATGACTGATCCGGAGTTTATTGTTCCCTTCCTAAACTCTGGGTGCTCATAATTTTCCACACGAGCAGTCTAGAGTTGGGTTTCTTTTCAGATATTCAGGTTTAGTAGATTATCTGGAGCTAGTTCATTCATCGGAGTTGCTTATCTTGGAGTTGTGGATTCATTCTTGTCTGAAGATCATTTTGGAGTCATCACTTCTATTGATATTGTTCCGCTGCTGTTGTTATCTTTTCTTTTCCGCTGCTATTTCTTGTATCATCTCTGATGTATATTGATATTCATTGTATCACTCTATTGGATCAGATATTGTATATCAATGTATTATTCTTTTCTTCCGCTGTGTTATTTACTTAATTGTGTTATAGCTCCGGCGAATCGGATTTGAACGGTCGAATCTGCGGCATTCTAGTACAATGTGAAGTACGGATGTTGATTTTCGAGCGGGCAAAACCCGAGTCGTCACATAAAGCTATATTAATTACCCGAAAGATAATTAATCAAATTTTCAATTTTGTTTGGTATAAAAATCAATTATCTTTAATAAAATAGTTAATTACTTCCAAAACACTTTCATCCAATCAGTTAATTTACATCGAACTCATTTCTTAAATCAATTAACTAACATAAAATATCATTTATTAAATGATTTATTAAATTCAAATAATCTTTAATTAAAATGGATAATTAATCTCAACTATCATTGACTAAAATGATTTACAAAATTTACATATTATTAATCAAAACAATTAATTAGATTTAAAATGATCATTAGTTAAAATGATTAATTACATTTCAAACATAATTGATTAAAATGATGTAGTTAAATTTAGACATCATTAATTAAGATGATTAACTAAATTTCAAAACACTATTATTTAAAACAATTAATTGAATTTAACCAATCATTAATTAAAATGATTAATTAAAGTTCAATATCAATAATTAAATTGATCTAATTAAATTCAAATCTCATTAAGCAAAAAGATTAATTAATTTAAAACATCACTAGTTAAAATGATTAATTAATTTAAAATACCATTAACCAAAATAATCAATGAATTTTAAACATCTACTTTTGTGAAAACACAAGCTCAAGTTCAAACACACATATAAGGGTTTAGGGATGACATACAATAAATAATGGTATAACGAAAATTGTTGCAGCGACACTTAAACAGTTTAAATGGAATATCCAGATTAATTTCAATTAAACAATCAATCAAACAATTTAACTAACATCCAAGCAATCAATAATAGTTTATAGCATCACAGATATGATATAGTAAATTTGGGTATGAGTTAAACTCACATTTAAACAATTCTCCTTTATTATAATTAAATTTTCTTAAATATTTATCGTTATTCAGATTATATTAAAAAACTTTTAATTAAAAGTTTACTTTCAGTCTAACACGGTTGAAAGATAACTTTTAACTTAACCCTTTCACCGGACGCCTTATAGTCAAACTGTGAAACTGAGTTCGTAAGGGGTTCGTTCTCAAGGTTCCCTAATTCCTATTTACCTAACCTATACCATACAAAAGAAAATTTCTTATGAACTTATTCAACAATGGTTAATGCTCAAACTAGAAGAGCATAACTAAACAAATCCTAAATGATAAAAATAAAATATTATCATTTCCTAATAATCAACTCATCAATACCACTATAATAATTTTTTTTGAAAATCATTCTTTTATATATATAAAATATATTCCTAGGTAAAATTATTTCATTTTCCATTTTTAAAACAATACCGTATCGGTAGGTCTGTTTAAGTATTTAGGAATCCCTATCGATAACGCTAACTAGATGCGACGAACAGAATTCATATACCAGTCAATGGATCAAACAACACAATATAAAACATTTTTATACCACTAACAAACATGTACTCAATATATATTTATACTCTTAGACTTATCCTAGGACATTACAATCCCATCCTTAGAGAGTTTACCCCACCAGGGCTTAGAGGTTTGCTAAACCTAAGCTCTGATACCATCTGTGACGACCCATCTTTCTGACCCCTAGAAACGACACTTAATACATCATCGATATTTGTGTGTCATTGCCCAACCATCCGAAAGATAATTTGTTGTGGTGAAAAGTAAATAATAGAAAGAACAGAATAGAAAAACCTTACAACGGAATGATTACATGTAATACGAAATGATATAGTACAAAAGGTTACTCCTTACATGGAGTTATCAAAGTTATACAAAAGTACTACACCTAACAAACTGGCAGTTATACATTCTAACTTTATAGTTTTCAGATACAAAATATACCAACTTAATCATATAGCGGAAATAAATAACTAGATAAATAAGGAGTCTCCTGCTCAATCACCATCTTCAAAGAGCTCCAAAGAAAAACCTATTATTCTTGGACTACTCAAACTTAATTGAGTACCCGAGAGTTTAGAAAAAATAAACAACTCGGGACAGACAATATGTCTGGTATGAGAAAAACTCTGAACAAAAGGAAATGTATTTAACAATAATATGTGGGACCACGCTGCTAACGCAGAACAAGTTTTCTCCCATATAAACAACAACTAAAAATAAGAATGGAAAAGAACAATAGGAAACTGTTGGCGTCAAAATTGGCCACAAACACCCAATTATGTATAAGTACAAATACCAACCTAATCACGGAAATATGAAGTAAAATAAGTGTAGAACAAAATTAAAACAATAAGAAAGCAAGTAAAAAGAGACAAGATTTATAGTGGTTCGGCTAACTTGGGCCTACGTCCACTCCCAAATAATCCTTTTTATTATACTGAAGTTAATTTACAGTAACAATCCGAAATCCAAGAATAAAATTGGCAGAGTGTAGCCTAGGTTGAAGATAAAGAGAAGCACAAAGAAGACCCTTTTTCTGACGCCATGCCTATTGTATTTATAAGGGAAGGTGTGCATGGATCGGGCTAAAAATTTGACAAAAGGTTCGGGAGACCAAGACAAGGCCACCCAAAACTTTCCAGGCTCATTGGGGCCCACAATAGGGATCAGTACCGATCCCTATTAGTGTGTCCAAATGGCCTTCGAACTCTTTGAGTGTTGTCCCATGATATTAGCTGCCTACTCTCTAAATTTCGTGTAATTCCGACATACGGTTTGTGAGATATCGTATTTTCCGTGAAGTAGTGCTGCTTAAATTCTGATTTCTGCCGATCCCTCTAGAGGGATAGGTTCCAATCCCTCCAATCTCTTCCAATTTCCATGCGATCACTAGTAGAGCTTCTTCGTGTTGTGTTATGCTTAGCCTCCAACTTTCATGCCAATTGGATTAGTAAAACTCGAGTTATTGATCAATCTTTGTTGTAATATGTTGTGAAGGCTGATTATAGCCGATCCCTATAGAGGGATAGGGTGATCCCTATGGGGTGTTTCACATGTTGTAAAAAGCTGGTTCTCCAAGTTTCATATCAATTGGATGTGTAGATGTTGAGATATTGATCGATCTTTGCTATAAAGTTAGGTTTAGCCAATCCCTAAGAGGGGAGAGGGTCGATCCCTCTTTCTTCATCCTTTTGATGTGTGATCCCTAGGGTAGGCTCCCTAGGGTCCCCACATCTTGCTCACAAAATTTCACATGCATTGGACTTATGGATTTTGAGATATTAATTGTTTTCCATTGAGTTGTACTTGCTTGGCTGAAATATGCCGATCCCTTTTATACCGATCCGTTTTTATACGATACCTTTCTTAGGTGAAGTAATTTGCCCATAACCTGCGCATAAAAACTCCAAACAACTTGAGATTTGAAATGTACCCTCGTGGGGCCTTCCTTGTCACTTTATACCTATCTCACCCAGTTTGGGACAAAAATTGAGGACATGTAGCGATCCCCTAGAGGAAGGGATAGGCACTGATCTCTTGCCTGGGCGAGGCACTAATCCGTACTTAGAATATTTTGGAGATTCTATCTTTTGGTATCGGTTGATCGTCGCTTCATATCATTGCCTGTACTTGATTTCTGGACCTCGCAATTATCGTTCTTGACTAATGGCCTTGATAATCGTGAAGTCAGTTGGGTTAAATCCGCCTGTCTACTGCCTTGGCAAAAGGTGGGTTAACACTTTACCCCACAAAACATGCCTTGCAATAGGAAGGTCTGTTTTGAATTTCCATAAATCAAAAATCCGAAAAAATAACCCATTGATAGCCGTATTTTCCAATCCAGAATCCAATGCAAATTTATGGTCTCCCTGGATCGTTTTATCTGAACCGCATCCATCCAAAGCCAAATCCATTATTGTTCAAAACTGATATCCAAATCCATGACCTCTCGGGTTGTTATCCTAATCCAAATCCTCGATCTCACTGGATCCTTGCCGAGCACAATCCATACTCGACGACCTAAGTAGGCCGATCCATCGCATTCGAGCGAAGCGACCTACCCCTTGCCAGACATAGTCCATACCTGACGACCTTGATCTCTCTGGATCCGTGCCGGGCACAATCCATACTCGATGACCTGAGTAGGTCGATCCATCACGTTCGAGCAAAGCAACCTACCTCTTGCTAGGCATAGTTCATACATGATAACCTTGATCTCTTCGGATCCTTGTCGAGCACAATCCATAATCGACAACCTGATTAGGTCGATCCATCGCATTCGAGCGAAGCGACCTACCCTTGCCAAGCATAGTCCATACCTGACAACCTCGTTGGGTTTTATTCTTCGGCCTCGACACCCAGTTGAGGACTTAATCCATGATGCACGAGTCCATTTCATCATGTTCGCTCGACGGAAAGACCCTTTCCTTGAGATTGTTATCCCATCTCTCAAGACTGGACCATAATCGCGGCCTATGTTGTCTATTACATTGATCTAAATTTAAGCATTCCTAAGTCCATTTTCCAAAATATAAAATTAGAGTTCGTACAACCAATAAACCAGAGTTCAAATAAAAACTAGAAAAACAAGAGTTCGAAGCAAACAAGAAGAAAAAAACAAATTTCACAAACCCAAGCACAATGGTTTATCGTCATCTTAGAGCATGCCTATGGACCGTCCTCGATCCCATACATGTGTAAGTAACTTAGCCATCCTACTACGGAGTTTGTTACTTATTCCATGCCATCCCGATCAATTGATGACAAGTTGACAATAATGCCTTGATCCAGTGCCATTTTCATTCGAGGTGGACGGTGGCTGCTCCTATTCCACCGCCGCAGTCCGAGTCCTTACATATTGTTGTAACTGACCGGTCCTCACATGTTCCTCAATGATATCCTTCAAATGCGTACTGTCATTTGTATTGTGCCCATCCAGCTTATGGAATAGGCAATTCTTTCTTGATGTTCATTCACGTTCGGAGGGTTCCCTCCTTGTCAGCCTTCGATACGGAAGGCGTCCTTGAGTAGAAATTGGGTTCCTTCCTCTGTCGCTTTGATCCATCGAAGCTATTATCCATGTTCCATTTACCCTTGTCCTTTCCTGAGCTTTCATCAGGCGGTTCTCCACCCCATACCGTATTAACTTCCATTGCCTTGTTATCAGCTTTCACATCTTCTTATCGTAGAAACCTTTCTGCTTCATAGTAGAATTCCTCGAGATCCATCAGTGGATCCCGTATCAGCGATATCTTAAAATCCGAATTACCTACAACCCTGACATTTCCGCCATCAAAACCATCGATGGATCTGGTCGATCAACTGAAACAACTGCGGCATTGACCCCGGTTAAGAAATTCTTTAGTGATTCTCCTACCCATTGCTTTATTGATGTCAATGTCATCACATTCTTGGGTCTCGTAATGTGAACCCGAAACTGCTTCCTAAATCTTTCGATCAATTCCGTCCATGTGCTAATAGAACTGTTCTCCAACTGTCTGAACCATAGTGTAGCTACATCCGTTAAGTACAGGGGGAAGCATCGTGCCAGGACTTCTTCCGAAGCCTCCAGTACTTCCATGTGTCGTATATACCTCATCATATGCATAATTGGATCTGACTTTCCGTCATAGGCTTTCGGTGTTGGTAGTTTGAATTTTGGTGGATTCCTAGCATACCTAGTATTATGAGGGAATGGACTTCTATTTACATCCTCCAGATCCCTGTTCACTAATCCTCCATGCATAGCTCGCCTGATCATCTCTGCAAACCTATCATTGTCTTCCAGTGGTAGTCTCCTATCATCATGGCCAAGCTACCTCCCAGGTTTACAAGGGAATTCTGGAACGTATTCCTTTAGACGAGCATCCAAATTCCGATTCACACCAAGCTCCATGGGATCGACTGCAGATCCTCCGGCATCACGATCAACCTGACCCAGGGGGATGCCCTAATATCTTTAGGGATCGGTGTCGATCCCACTAAGATGGCCAAGGACTGCCCCCGGCTGCTCTGTTCCACTCCTTCGTCCAATAGCTCCGTCTCCATGCTCCCGGTTCTGAGTTCCAACGAATCTTTCCGCCTTAACTCCTTGATCCATAGCTCTAGTAGTCCATATCGTTGCAACTCTTTGGTTTTGCATTTCAGCAGCTCCTATGGCTCCAGCCTATCCGATCTGTCGGAGTAGATTCTACATCATCTCCTCCTGTCTTTTCAGCATCTATTCCTGCATAGCGTCCATCATTGTTCCCATTTCATCTCTAGTGGTGCAGATAGATGTTTGATTAGCTTTAGCTCACATGACTCTGTTCATGATGGCTCCTATCTGCTACTTGCCTCCTTTTTGATTGTCTTACCATTGCTCCAAATCCAAGCTCTCTAATTGATTCCAAATCTGAACTCCAAATACATGGGGACTAGCTTTCTCAGTGAAAGCAACAAAATATTGGTATCAAAATTGGCCACCAATATCCAATCCAATCACATCAATATGAAGAGAAATAAATAAAGAAAAAAATCAAAACAATCAGAAAGCAAGTAAAAAGAGACAAGATTTATAGTGGTTCGGCTAACTCTATCATATGCCCACTCTCAAATAATCCTTTTTATTATACTGAAGTTTGTTTACAGTTACAATCCGAAATCCAAGAATAAAATTGGTAGATGTAGCCTAGGTTGAAGATAAAGAGAAGCGCAAAGAAGACCCTTTTTCTGACATCATGCCTGCTGTATTTATAAGGGAAGACATGCACGGATCGGGCTAAAATATTAATAGAAGGTTCGGGAGACCAAGATGAGGCCACCCAAAAAAATCCTGGCCTGTTGGGCCCACAATAAGGATCGGTACTGATCCCTATTAGTGTGTCTAAATGGGCTACGATCCATTTGAGGGACGCCCCATGATGTTAGCTACCTGCTTCCCAAATTTCATGCAATTCTGATGTACGGTTTGTGAGATATCACATTTTCCATGAAGTAGTGCTGCTTGAATTTTGATTTCTGTCGATCCCTTTAGAGGGATAGGTACCGATCCCTCCAATATCTTCCAAATTCCATGTGATCCCTATGCGAGCTTCTCCATATTGTATTATGCTTAGCCTCTAATTTTCATGCCAATTGGATTAGTAGAACTCGAATTATTGATCAATCTTTGTTGTAATATGTTGTGAAGGCTGATTATAGCCGATCCTTATGGAGGGATAGGTACCGATCCCTCCAACTTGCCCTAACCGATATGTGATCCTTATGGGATGTTGTTGTAATTAGCTTGTCATCCAAGTTTCATGTCAATTGGATGTGTAGATGTTAAGATATTGATCGATATTTGCTATAAGTTGGGTTTAGCCGATCCCTAAGAGGGAAGACGGCCGATCCCTCTTTCTTCATCCTTTTGATGTGCGATCCCTAGGGTAGGCTCCCTATTGTCCCCATATCTTGCTCAAAAAATTTCATATGCATTGGAATTATGGATTTTGGGATATTGATTGTTTTCCATTGAGTTGTACTTGCTTGGCTAATATATTTCGACCCCTTCTATACCGATCCCTTTTTATACGATCTCATTCTTAGGTGAAGTAATTTGCCCATAACTTGCGCATACAAACTCCAAACGACTTGAGATTTGAAATGTAGCCTCGCGGGGCCTTCCTTGTCACTTTATACCGGTCTCACCCAGTTTGGGATAGAAATTAAGGACATGTACCGATCCCCTAGGGGAAGGATAGGCACCGATCCCATGCTTGGGTGAGGCACTAATCTGTACTTAGAATATTCTGGAGATTCTATATTTTGCTCTTGGTTGATCATCGCCTCATATTGTTGCATGCACTTGATTTCTAGACCTCATAATCATTGCTGAAGTCCATATTTCATTGTAAGCACGTAATTCTATTAAATGTATGTGACATCCTTTAAAATTCCAAAATCTTTCCTTTTGTTTCTCTGAGTACCTGCAATAAATAAAAATCATTTTTGGTACCCACTTACTATGTTAGGGTCCGCGGGGTTAGGTCTTTCGAAACCATACCCATTTGGGTGTGGTTGAACCTTTATATATATAATTTTCAATATTAACTACCATATCAAAATAATCATCAATGTATTTTTCTCTATTTTTCCAATTAACAGGAACCCAAATACTTAGATAATTTTTATTCATATTTCCGGTCAATGATTTTGTACTTCTAGAGAAATTATAAACATTATTGGTCATAATAGTATTTGAGTTTCTATAAAAATTGGATTTAGACTTTACTCAAAATTTAGTACTAGCACTAACATTTTTACTATACATGAAAGCGTATCTAGTGCTATTTCTACGATCAGTTTTATTATATCCTAAACTGCTTTTGTCATGTAAAGGTCTAGAACTAGATAAAATTATGTTTAAATCGTTTTGACCTTTATTAAATTTGGTGACTTCAGTGTTGAGTTTATCAAATTTAGCTTTAAAGTCACAATTATTATTTTCAAAAGAAATATTACTGTTTTTCAAAATATCAATTTGCTTGTTTAATTCAGAATTCTCATTTTTTAACGTACAGTTCTCATTTTTGAGAAGAAAATTTTGAGATTATGAATTATTTAAAGAGGATTGTAATAAATCATTTTGTCTTTTCAAATCCGTAATTTCTTTTGAAAAAAATTCTTTTTCCTTTTCAAATATGGTGTTTTGTTCATCTAGAAAATCTTTAATAGTTATAAAGTTATTCTTTACAACACCAAGTTGATTTTCTAAATTTAACTTCTCATTTTTCAATTTCTCATTTTCAAGTTCAACGGATTTCATCTTTTCTAAAATAATAAAATTAATTTTTGAAATCTTATCGCTTATACTAACTAATTTATTATTATCTTTTACTAAAATTTCTAAATCAGAAAGTACCTTTTTGTAGTCGTCATTGGTGGCTTTGATAGGGATTTTGCTTGTTGTATTTCGATTTGATCTTTTTCTGGCCATTATTCTATGATGTTGTGACGATCGATAGAGTTCCAGGCTCTGATACCAAATGAAAGTTTGTGTGGATCGGTTGTATGGATAAATATACTAATTTAAAACTTGTGTGATATAGTAGCGATAAATAGTCGATAAATAAAAGAAATGTAAAGCAGTAAGTAAATGGCACCAGATATTTTTATACTGGTTCAAACTTCCCGTTCTATGTCCTGTCCCAGACTCCTTTTGGATTTACTAACACCCTCGCTTCACCCGGAGGAATAGGCACCTGAGCAAACGAACAGGATTTCAATACACTTGCCTGAGCAGCCGAACGGGACTTCCAATACAAAGTATTTAGTTTCTTGACTTGATGTGTTCTTGAATAACACTGATTAGTCGATATAGTACACCCTTCCTATAATCTTCTCCTTTGTGGTAGGTAGTGTTTGTACGTAAAGAGAATGGAAGATTTAAATAGAATTCTCAATAGAATGCTTGTATGAATGTTTTTAGAAAGCAGAGACTATAGAGAGTAGAATCAAAATAGGATAGAAAGAATTGTAATGATTGTTTTTCTGAATTTGATTCTTGGCTATATTTATAATGAATCAAGAGTTGTTTTCTTTCATGAACAATAGTGCTGAAAAGAAATGGAAACAACCCTTGAAGTTGAGATGTTTCTCTTCATTGAAGAGATGCATCTCTTCGTTAAAAACTAGCCGTTATATGAATTCGGCAGACTGAATGCAGAAGATTCAGCCATTTGATCCAAAACCAAAAATAAATAGTGCAAAAGACAGAACATTCAGCCGGCTGAATATTGTGGTAAACTTAAATTTACCCAGTATTCAACCGGCTGAATAGCTGTAGTCAGCCGGCTGAAATCTGTGTCTTGTGCATGTGCATACTTCTAAGATACGTGTCAATTTTGTTTTGCAACATACCACTTTGGAGAGATTTTAACATATTTCTAACTAAACTCAGAAATATTAAAACATCTAATCTATCTTCGCGTATTTCTGAATCCATCCTTCAAAGATTTATCTTCTCCTGCAAATTTGGTTAGTATACAATAATAATATAGCTTATATAGTTGTCACATTCAAAATCGTAGATTTCTTGATCTTAACAAAATCCGCCTGTCTACTGCCTTGGCAAAAGGTGGGTTAATAGAAACAAATTCAAACATAGATGATGGGAAAAAATAGTATAAAAATCCAGACTTGAAAGAATGGAAATAGTCTAAACAAAATCCAAACTGAACAGAATGGATAAAACAAGATAACAGTCCAAACTTGATAGAATGGAAAAAACCTATAATTAAACATTATGAAGAGCGGTTGATTCTTTCCGTTGCAATTACAGAAAACCAATTCGAAGGTTCGAATTAAATAAGGCAAGGAAAATTTTCCAACAATGACTAGGAGGGTGCATCCCCCTTAAAAGAATTATACCTCCATAAATATACTTGAAAATCCCGGGAACTCCAAGCCGGACCCCACCAATCCTTACAGAGAATATGAGCATTTACAATCTAAATGCGCAAAACCAAATCTAATCTAGATGAGATGTGAAAATACCCTAATGGGAGCAACCCTAAATAACTTAGCGCCCAAAAGCACGCGCTTTGATTTAATCATTTCCGACAAAGGATAACAAAGCTCAATGGAGCAACAAATCATCTTAGAATGACGATAATAAAGAAGCTGAGATAACCGATAGCTAGGGTACCAACTATCGAGGATATAAAACGATCGTATATGGAAATTAAGTCCTGTATATTTATCACCACTCGTTGAATTCAAACTTGTACTATTTCTTGGTTAATAATAATACCGGACAAGTCAAGGTAGTGTTACCTCAAAGTCACGTCTCATGGTTATTTTTAACTTTCAAAATAACGGCAAGTCTACTTCTTCGAAGTTTAGTGTAATGCATACAAATAAATCATTTCCATATAAGTGATATCGCTTTACGAAAATTAATTCGTTTCCATAAACGAATCAAATTTTTTTGTTTTAAAATCCGAATTAGTGCTTGGCTTCACATTACAAGTATTAGCTTTAAAACACTTTGTTTATAGAGTTTACTAACTTTGAAACATCATTATAAAAAGGATTTAATAACTTAAAACATCCTTATTACATTGATTAATTAACTTTAAAACTTCATTAATTTAGTTGATTGATTGACTTCAATAACCCTTAATTCAAAAGAAGTTAATCACCTTTAAACATGATTAATTTAATTAATTAATAAAAATTAATTATAATTAATTAAATTAATAAATAATTTATTATCATTATTTAAAATGAATAACAATGTAAAAACATCTGTGTTACTTTGATAAATTCACTATGATACTTCATTAATTAAGTTGATAAATTAACATCAAATGCCTTTAATTGAAAAGGGTAAATTACCTTTTAAACAACATTAATTCAATTAATTAGCAATACTTAAATATAATTAATTAACTTAATTAATAAATAATTAAATCTAATTATTTAAAAATGATTTATTAACTATAAACATCATTAAAGGGAAGATTAATTAAAGTTAAAACAAGTTGATTAACTAGAAAAGCCATTAATAAAAAAGATTAAGTAATTTAAAAACATCATTAATTCATTGATTAATTAACTTTAATCCATCATTATTAAAAGATAAATTATCCTTAAAGATCATTAAATAAAATGATTAATTAATTTAAATAATCATTAACCAAGTAGTTAGTTAAACACATCATTAAATAGTTAATGAGTTAACCCTAATCTTTATTAATTAAATAATTAATTAAAACTAAAATCATTATTAAAATGATTAATTAATTTTCTTGAAATTGTGAACATTTGAAAACATGTTTTAACTTGTAAAACTAATCCAAGCTCAGTAATGAAACCAAACGACTTTGATAAGATGAAATTTTCCGACTATCGCTGTACGAGCAATTCGGTAAACAAGTTTATGTCATTCTCAATATAACCAATCATCACATAGCAAGGATACGGGCATATATATGTGGTAATTTACTATGAAACAACATGTAATGAGTATTTACTAACAATTATATTAACTTTAACTACTACTTTCATATTGCTAACTACATGCTTACTAACTTTCAAACACGATAACTTTTCAAAGCATAAACCAAACAACAACCAATACATCATGCAATACATACTATAAGCACTAATTAGCTACTAATATGAACATGAATATAGTTTAAAAACTTTGGTTTTGAGGGTGAACTTTTACTCACAATAAAGCTTCCAAACTAATTCCATCCTTTACTAACTCTAGACATCAACCTAGATCCAAGCTGTACTTGCTAATGATTCGATTTAGAGGACCAAGATGGAACCTTTTTGGGCCTTGGAGGGGCTGTTTTGGTTCGGCCAAGGGCTTAGTAGGCTCAGTTATGATGACTTAAGGGATATGGGGCTTTGTTTTTGAATGTAGAGTGAAGTAAAGTGATGTATAGGGTTTAAAACTTGGTTTTTGGAAGGTATAAACTAGTTTTTCGACTATGGAAATAATCTTAGAAGCCATGGATGATAACATGAATACATGGAAGAGAGTGGAAATGAATATGGAGATGAAGATGTAAAGTAGAAAAATGGATGGAGATGGATGTATTTATAGGCATATGAAAATCATGGAATTACTAAACTAGCCTTAGCATTAAAATGTAATAAAGTTATCATGACAACTGTAACACTATACCTCCCCTCTCTCTTAGTTTACCACGTTGGTCACCCCCCATACCCCAAAATAAAGGAAGGCCATGCCTTGTACTAACCTAGGGTGTTTAGGTTATGATTATGTACTTACTTAGGTTTTATTTTATATTTTTAAGTCAAATCTTGTTTTATTTTAATTTAAGCATGGTTTATTTATTTTAACACTATCGTTAACTTACCACATGACATGTGTGCAATGTTTTCGACAACTTTTCAATGTCGAAAAGTCGAAATTTCGAAAAATGTTTTTTGGTCATATTTTCTCTTTTTATTTGAACTAATTATTTTGGTAAACATATTTCGAATATGATTTCAACATCATTAATTATTATTTAAAAGGTGTTTATTTAGTTATTAAAATCCATTATTTAAATATTTAAAAATGATTTAAATATTCAAATACAAAGTGATTAATTTACAGGTCGTTACACTCTCCCCCCTTAAAATAATTTCGTTCCCGAAATTATTATGGAGTGGAAGAAGTAATAACCAACCTAAGGAAATCGATTTACTAATTTGGTTTCCAGTAAACCTGATTAATTATATTTTTCCTGCCATAAACATATGCAAAACACTATAACAACCATATGCAATCAGGTAACATGATGCAATCCAAAAGTAATATAACAAACATATGCAACACAATAAAGAAAATATTATAATAAATGCTATGCATCCAACATTTCCAACATACTTCCAAAATTTTAGAACTAAATGCCTGGGTTTTATATTCAAAATATTTTCAAAATTTATTTTCGAATTCCTCAAAAAGAGAAGTAAATCAAAAATAAAATAAAAAACGTCAAGGAGGGGGCGCTACTAAGAAAACATGTTAAACTCTAGAATCAAAACAATATGGAGCTTCCAGTGGTATTCTGGTTCCTCCTAAAACAACAACTAGAGCAAATAATCTATTTATTTCTCAAATTTTCACAAAAAATCAGTTTTCAAAATCACCGGGATTCATGTCCCAATAATAACAATTCAAAAGCCTTGGTTTATAAATTTTAACTCTATAGACTATGAAATATGTTTGTGCCAAAAATGGTCACAAACACCCAATTGTATGTGAAAGCACCAATTTGCAAAAACAATATCCAAATAGAAAGATAAGCACGTAGATCACAGAATAAATAGCAGAAAAAGTAAAGGAACATACAAGTTTTATAGTGGTTCTACAAACTCCGGCCTACGTCCACTCAATCTTTTATTTATACTGTAAGATCACAAGCCAGTTGTTTTTTCCTTAGAAAATTAAAGGAGGAAGAGATAAGAAGCGATGAAGGAGAGCCAACCAAAAATTCCTTTGTAATGTGCTAAGTCCGCTGTATTTATAGGTGAAGACTTGCATGGATCGGGGTTAAATTTTGGCAGAAGAACCTCCAGACCCATACGACCGAACCCCCAAAATTTGGGATTGGCCGAAAACCAAAAAATAATTTAGCTGGTCATTCTATACTAACTCCAATGGGGTTGCGATTGTTTTTATGGAGCCCCACATGACTCTACTCCCTGCTCCCAAAGTTTCACGCCATTCTGACTTACCGTTTATGATATATCGATCGACCTTTGCTATTTTGACTAGAAATTGGATCATAGATCATTCCATGCTTCATCCTTTTGAGTGGTGATCGATCATGTGGGTTCTACATGATGTTAGCTACTTGCTCTCTAAATTTCATGCAATTCCAACATACCGTTTGTAAGATATCGTGTTTTTTGTAAAACTATGGATCGTTATGTTGATTTGTACGATCGTTCCAATAATGAGGCCTATTTTCCTAGAATTCATTGTTTTGAGCTGTGATCGATCATGGGGTGCTCTATGATGTAAGATACTTGTTTTCCAAATTTTTGCAATTTCGACATACTGTTTGTGAGGTATCGCATTTTTGGTAAAACTATGGATCGTTAAACTGATTTGTACGATCGTTCCAATAACGAATGGATTATTTTCCAATTTTTCATCCTTTTGAGCTACAATTGATCATAGGGGCGCTCAATTATGTTAGCTACTTTCTCTCCAAATTTCGTGCAATTCCGACGTACAGTTTGTAAGATATCGCGTTTTCCATAAAACTATGGATCGTTATGCTGATTTGTACGATCATTCCAATAACGAACGGCCTATTTTCCAAGTTTCCATCCTTTTAAGCTACAATCAATCATGGAAGTGCTCAATTATGTTAGATACTTTCTCTCTAAATTTCGTGCAATTCCGATGTACCGTTTGTGAGATATCGCGTTTTACGTAAAAGTATGGATCGTTATACTGATTTGTACGATCGTTCCAATAAAGATCGGCCTATTTTCTAAGATTTCATCCATTTGAGCTGTGATCGATCATGAGGGTGCTCCATGATGTAAGATACTTGATCTCCAAATTTCATGCAATTTCGACATACCGTTTGTGAGATATCGTATTTTCCGCAAAACTATGAATCATTATGACTGATTTGTACAATCGTTTCAATAAAGATAGGCCTATTTTCCAAGATTTCATCCTTTTGAGCTGCGAGCTATCATGAGAGTGCTCCATGATATAAAATACTTGCCCTTCAAATTTCATACGATTCCGACGTACCGTTTGTGAGATATAGCATTTTTCGTAAAACTATGGATCGTTATGCTAATTTGTACGATCATTCCAATAACGATCGGCCTATTTTCCAAGATTTCATCCTATTGAGCTATGATCGTTCATGAGGTGGTTCCATGATGTACAATACTTGCTCTCCAAATTTCATGCAATTCCGAGGTATTGTTTGTGAGATATCACATTTTCCGTAAAAATAAGGATCGTTATGGCTGATTTGTACGATCGTTCCAATAACGATCGGTCTCTTTTCCAAGATTTGGGAGTTTTGTCATGTGATCATTTTTGTGGGCTCCACTCTTCAATATGGTGGTCTGAATGTTTTAAGTGCATTGGTTTGGTAGACTTTGAGATATTGATTAATCTTCGTCGATTTACGCTGTTTTATGGATCGTTCCCGATTGATCCATATAAATTCTTCCTTTACCCATAACTCGAGCATACGAACTCTGATTGACTTGAAATTTGAAATGTGGCCTCACAAGGCCTTCCTTGTCACTTTATATTGATTGCACCCTGATTGGGACCCAGTCCAAATCCGCCCAACTATTTTTCATAGTTTCAAATATCATTGTTTTCCGAGCCTAATAACCATCTCTCCGGGCTTCCTGCCTTGATGATCACAGAAGCCATTTATCCATCTTTTATGATATACTCCCCGGTCAAAAGGCAGTATAACATTTTCCCACCAAAACATGCCTTGTGGTAGGAAGCCATATTTTGAATTGCCTTAAGTCCAATGTTCGAAACCTGTTGATGACCTGTGAACAAATCTATGATCTTACCTGATTATTAGTAATGGCCGTTCGGGATTGTTAATCAAATTCATAGTCATCCTAGGCTGATGATGATTGCATGGGATCAAGTGTCTGTTCGAGGCAAAATGCGATCGTTCGAGATCGAGTGCGTGTTTGAGGCGTAATGTGATCATTCGAGATCGAGTGCCTGTTCGAGGCGAAATGTGATCATTCGAGATCGAGTGCCTGTTCGAGGTGAAATATGACCGTTCGTAATCAAGTGCCTATTTGAGGCATAATATGATCGTTCGAGATCGAGTGCCTGTTCGAGGCGTAATGTGATCGTTTGAGATCGAGTGCCGGTTCGAAGCAAAATGTGATCGTTCGAGATCGAGTGCCGGTTCGAAGCAAAATGTGATCGTTCGAGATCGAGTGCTTGTTCGAGGAAAAATGTGAACGTTCGAGATCGAGTGCCTATTCGAGGCGAAATGTGACCGTTCGAGATTGAGTGCCATTCGGGGTGAAATGTGACCATTCAAGGTCGAGTGCCGTTTGAGGTGAAATGTGATCGTTCGAGAATGAGTGCCGTTCGAGGCGAACTACTTGTTTTTCACATTCAAGTGAGTTCCATAATCATTTGTTATGGCGGTTTATGGCCATCTCAGAGCATGCCTAGGGATCGACCTTGATCCCGTGCATGTGTAAGTGACTTAGCCATTTTAATGTGGAGTTTCTTTTACTTCATGCCATCCCGGTTAAGAGATGAAGACCCGTGTCCTTAAGCCGGGCTTGCTTTAATTTGTGGCGGATGATAGCTACTCCTATTCCATCACTGTTATCCATTTCCTTACAAATCCATCCAAATCCGTGCCCCCGGTTCCATAGGGAGTAGTGTTGATCCATGTGAATAGATGCATGTTGATCCATCTTCCACAATCGGGGATTTTCCCTAGTTTGTTCCAATCCATAACAAGCCAGCTAGTTTCCGCTCCAAGTCCTGATTCTGGTTTTCTTCATCTCCTGCTGCTCCAACTCCGTGATCCATATTTCCAGCATTTTCTGCTACTCTATTTCTTTAGTTTTGCGCTTCAGCTTGTCCAAATCAGAGTAGATCCTCCATCATCTCCTCTGGTCACTTTAGCATCTTCTCATGCATAACATCCATTATTATTCCCATTTCATCTCTAGAGATGTAAATATATGTCTGATTTGCTCCAGCTCCAAAAGAAGCCTCTTGACTCCCTCCATGCTGGATCATATCCGCTAATGGTCTCCTTGGTTATTTCCTAGCCATTGCTTCCTAGATCCAAGTATCCAAGCTTCCAAATCCAAGATCCTAGCTTCCAAATCCACGGGTGTAAGTCTCTCTCAATGAAAGCACCAAAATTTTTTCAGCCAAAAATAGTCACAAACAACCAGTTGTATGTTAAAGCACTAATTTCCAAATCCAATATCCAAATAAAAATATAAGCATGCATATCATAGAATAAATAGCAGAAAAAGTAAAGGAACACACGAGTTTTATAGTGGTTCGGCAAACTCTATCCTACGTCCACTCCAATAATCTTTTATTTATACTGTAAGATTACATGTACAGTTTTTTTACGTTAGAAAATTAATGGAGGAAGAGATAAGAAGCGATGAATGAGAGCCATCCGAAAAGTCCTTTGCAATGACCTAAGCCTGCTGTATTTATAGGTGAAGACGTGCATGGATCAGGCTGAAATTTCGGCAGAAGAACCTCCAGGCCCATACGACCCGACCTACAAAATTTAGGATTGATCGGACAACAAAAAATAATTTAGCCGATCGTTCCATATTAACTCCAATGGGGCTACGATCATTTTTATGGGGTCCTCTATGCCTTAGTCCATGCTCCCAAAGTTTCGCGCCACTCCGACTTACCGTTTATGAGATATTGATCGATCTTCACTGTTTTGACTAGAAATTAGATCATAGAATATCATTCCATGCTTCATCCTTTTGAGCTGCGATCGACCATGTGGGTCCCCATGATGTTAGCTACCTAATCTCCACATTTCGTGCAATTCCGACGTACTGTTTGTGAGATATCGCGTTTTCCATAAAACTATGGATCGTTATGCTGATTTGTACGATCATTCCAATAATGATCGGCCTATTTTCCAAGATTTCATACATTGAGTTGTGATCGATCATGGGGTTGCTCCATGATGTAAGATACTTGCTCTCCAAATTTCGTGTAATTTCGACATACCGTTTGTGAGATATCGCGTTTTCCGTAAAACTATGGATCGTTATGCTGTTTTGTACGATCGTTCCAATAACGATCGGCATATTTTCCAAGATTTCATCTTTTTGATCTATGATCAATCATGGGGGTGCTCAATGATGTTACCTACTTTATCTCCAAATTTCATGCAATTCCGACATACCGTTTGTGAGATATCACGTTTTCCGTAAAATTATGGGTCTTTATGCTGATTTGTATGATTGTACCAATAACAATTGGCCTATTTTCCAAGATTTCATCCTTTTGAGCTATAATCGATTATTCGATTTCTCCATGATGTAAGATACTTTCTCTTCAAATTTTGTGCAATTTCGATATAACATTTGTGAGATATAGCATTTTCCGTAAAACTATGGATCGTTAGGGCTGATTTGTACGATCGTTCAAATAACGATCGGTATATTTTCCAAGATTTAATCCTTTTGAGCTGTGATCAATCATGGGGGTGCTCCATGATGTAAGATACTTTCTCTCCAAATTTTGTGCAATTCCGACGTACCGTTTGTGAGATATCGCTTTTTCCGTAAAACTATGGATCGTTATGCTGATTTGTATGATCGTTCCAATAACGATCAGTCTATTTTCTAAGATTTCATCCTTTTGAGCTATGATCAATCATGGAGCTGCTTCATGATATAATATACTTGCTCTCCAAATTTCGTGCAATACCAACGCACCGTTTGTGAGATATCGCATTTTCAATAAAACTATGGATCGTTGTGGCTGATTTGTACGATCGTTCCAACAACGATCGGTCTCTTTTCCAAGATTTGGGAGTTTTGCCATGCGATCATTTTTGAGGTCTCCACTGATCAATATAGTGATGCTATGAAATTTTCAAGTGCATTGGCTTTGTATATTTTGAGATATTGATCGATCTTTGTCGATTTACGCTGTTTTATGGATCGTTCCCAATCAATCCATATAAATTCTTCCTTTGCCCATAACTCGAGCATACAAACTCCGATTGACTTGAAATTGATTACACCTTTATTAGGACCCGGTCACTTCATATTGATTACACCTTGATTAGGACCCGGTCCGAATCCGCCCAACTACTGTCCATAGTTCAAAATATCATCGATCTCCCAACCTGGTAACCGTCTCTTCGGGCTTCCTACCTTGATGATCATAGATGCCATTTAGCCGACTTTTATGATCTACTGCTTGGTAAAAAGGCGATATAATAGTATATAAGATCACCAAATCAATCAATTCAGTCAAACCAATCTTAATCTGCAAAGGAAAAAAATTTTAGCACTTAACATTACATAAAATGTCAAATGACTGACATATGTTTAAAACTTTCTTGGTTGCCTATAAATAATTTTCTAAGCGTACCATTTTGCTCATCAGCCTTTGGTTATTTCTTAGAGAATTATCTATGCTCCTTCAGACAAAATTGAATGTCAATTTCTAAAATTATCTAAGCGTACCAAATCGGTTTCTTAATTTTACCAATATTTCTAGATCAGTTAAATTTGCATTTAGTATTTTATTTAAAACCAAAATTGTTTATGAATTATAAAAGTATATTAAAATAATAATAAAAATAAAAAATGGCGTCTCCAATTACTGAACCTTGCTTTCAATCTTCTTCTATGCTGATTCATCCAAAATCAAGATCGAATTCGTTTAATTCTTCTAGTTTTCCAGAGCGTGATCCACCCCATTGCTCATACGCTTAAATTGTCAAGGATAGTATGCCCTCTTCGTTTTCTCTTGCTCATTCTAGGAACTGATTTCGTTACAAAAACTGGATCGAATCGAAGAAAGGAAAGAAAATTTTCTTTCGATGTGGGGACCATGATCATTTTGCTTTTCAATGTCGAGACCCAATCAGGTGTTTTACTTGCGGTAATTTTGGTCACAGGGAAAATTCTTGTTCGGCGAAATCTAACCACGTAGTTTCTGGGCCGCAACCAATTGACCATGGCTTTCAATTCACGTTAAAATGTATGTTGCTTAAAGGAATTCTTCTAGATAATCTATGGAAACAGGGAAATGAAGGAATCCAAAACTTAGAAGAACTGTTCGTTCATTTTGATGCGATTAATTCGCCGAATATAGGAAAGGGATATAGAGATAGATTCGGAGATCAAGAAGGTTATTTTGAAAAATCTGAATCTTCTTTCTACAAGTCATTTAATAAAGATGAGAAAGTTGCTATTTTGTTTGAGAAAAGTGGATGTGTAGACTTTGTCTTTTTTGCAAATACCAAGGGGGAAGAGAATCTAGACTTCGATCTATTCTGTTGGATCCCTCTGTTAAGCAATGTACATTAGATTCCAGTGTATCTATGGCTAATAGTGACAAATTCTTCTGGTTCAATCATGGATGTTCATGTTAAGGGTAAGGTAAATGGTTTAAATAGAGGATTTACTCGAGTTAATGGCAAAAGGGCAAAATCATAGGAATTGGTTAACTTCGAGTTAAATACTGCTAATAGATTTGAGTGCTTGGCCTCTACTGATATAAACGATTTGGATTATGGATTGGAACTATTTGATGTTATTAAAGATAGAAAAAATTTGTCTAGCAAGTTCGATACCGATGCTCGATTGGATTGCTCAAAGAGCATTGACAATAATAATTCGATTGATGAGAACATAGAGGCTGTTGTTTCTGACTGTATTGATATGAGGTTGAATTTATGTGGTGATGAGTTGTAGTATATTGTAGATTCTTCGGAACGGGTTGGTGATTTGGATGGAATTTTTGGGGTGTCTTTGATTGCTGAATTCATAGATTTTATTGAAGAAGATGCTAAGGGCAAGATTGAAGAGGTTTTTGATTTGGTTTTGTCTTCTACTTCACCAGTAATCGTAGATGTGTTATTGGAGAATGAGGTATTATTTTTTCTATACAAGCATTTGATTGAGTCGAAAGTTGCTTCATGGCAGATATTGTTGATGTGCACACTGACACACTGACATCAGTGTACATGGTGCACAGATTTTGGAGTCCTCTGGTGATGTTTCTTCGAGTAACTTTCTTAAGCTCGCTGATGATAGAGAAGTTAATTTTAATGTTAGGTTTGGCATTGGTGATGAGAATGTGATTTTGCCTATCAATGGGGTTGATAGCTTGGAGAAGGAAGATCATGTTGATTTGGAGATAGTTGATTTTGTTGAATTGCATAAGCGTTCATTAAAATCTTCGGGTCCATATGAAGGGGTGCAGAAGCCTATTGTTAGTGTAAATGGTTTAGGGCAAGAAAGTTAAATTTTTAATTAGGCATTGGGTGATTTAATAGATGCGATGATTGTCGCTCATGTTAAATATTGGGTGGAGAAGTCTATAAGAGAATCTGCTTTGGGTCATGTGGCTGAAAATTGTTGTTTGGCTTCGAGTAATTTAATAGATGTGGTGAATGTCAATTGTGTAAATCATATGGTAGTTCAGTCTATTAGTGAATCTGCTTCGGGTCTTGTGAGTGAAAATTGCTATATGGCTTCGGGTGACTATGTGGATTCAGTGATAGTTAACAGTGATTATAATTTTTTGGAGTTTAAAATGATGGAGAGGGGTAGTAGTTCAGTTCATATTTCTTCTTTGTCGAAGAGAGGAAGGCGTAAGAAATTTGTGGCTTCTAGTTGTTCTGTTCAACACAGTGCTAGGATCCGTTGTTGTCAGTCTCTACCCATGGGTGAGTTACCTAGTTCGATTGCCACGAGTGGCGCTACGAATTCAGGAACAAGTATGCATTCTGATTTGGGTAGTACGTTTTCTTCATATGCTTTAGGTAGTTTGTCTTCTCTTGAGTTTAGTCAATTAACTTGTATACTTCTTTCATTTATTCTGATGTTGAGGTAGATCGTGAGTATATTAGAAATAAGGAATTTGATAGGGCTAGATCTGTTGGTATATGAGGATCATTAGTTGGAACATTAGAGGTTTGCATGATTTGAATAAGTGTGATAAGTTTAGAGATTTTTTTAAAAACTATTCTACTGACATTGCTCTCCTTAAGGAAACTAAAATTGAATGTCCTGATATTCGTTTCTACAGAAGATTAGGTGGGTATCATTTTAGAAAATGGGCTTTTTTACCTTCTAGGGGCGCTTCAGGGGGTTTAATGATTGGGTGGCGGGATAATTATTTTAAGCTGCTCTAATGTATTTCAAAGCAGCATTCTTTGCACATTATTCTCATTATTCTTGCTGATAATTCTTTTTTAAATATTTCTAATTTTTATGGGCCTAACTCAAAAATTAGTCGAAGAATTTTATGGAACGAATGCCTAGAGTTTAGATCCTTATCTCCGAGTTCTTGGATTTTGGGGGGTGATTTTAACGTTATGTGTTTTATAGGAGAGCGTTCACCACGGGAAGGCGATTTCTCTGCTATGGAGGAATTTGACCAATTTATTATTAATTCTAATTTGATTGAGATTCCTCTTTTCAATGGATAATTTACTTGGAGTAAGACTAGGGAGTCCCTATCTATAGCTCTTCTTGATAGGTTTTTCGTTAGTGATGAGATTGAAGATAAATTTCCTATATGTAGAGCTTTGGGTTTGCCTTACACGTATTTTGATCATTGTCCTATTATCTTCATATGTGAACATCATAGGGTTATTATTAGATATTTTAAATTTGAAAAAATGTGGCTTTTACAATCAAATTTCTTGAACTTAATTAAAAATTAGTGGATTTCTTTGAGTTATTATAATATTAGAAATAAGGAAAATTCTACTAAGAATTTTGTTTTAAAACTTAAGGATCTTAGGAATTTTCTTAAAAATTGGAATAAAAATGTTTTTGGTAATATAAAAATAAAAAAAGATAATATTCTTAATGAGATGCTTAAAATAAACAAGATAGAAGAAATTAGACAACTAAATTTAGGAGAGCGTAACGTTCTCGCTAACCTAAAAGTAGAACTTAATTCTATTTTAGAAAAGGAGGAGGTTATGTGGAAACAGAGATCCAGAATCCAGTGGATTAATGAAGGTGACAATAATACCAAATCTTTTCACAATATGGATAATGGTAGAAAGCGTAGCAATACAATTAACTTCATTATTGTTAATAATGAAGAGTTAGTTGATCAAAGAGATCTTAATAAGGCTTTTACATAATATTATAGAGATTTTTTTGGTAATAAAAACAAACACATAATTAATGTTAGATGGAATGATCTTTATTCGTCAGATTCTATTGTTGATCTTTCTGAATTAGATAATCTTTTACTAAAGAGGAAATTTGGAAATCTATTAATGACTTGCCAGGTGATAAATCCCCGGTCCGGATGGGTTCCCAATTTTCTTTTATAAAACATTTTGGGATGTTTTAAAATTAGATTTAATTAGTATGTTTAATGATTTCTATAATGGAAATTTGCAATTAGGAAGATTTAATTTTGCAAATGTTATTTTATTAGACAAATAATTAGGTGCTAATAACTTAAAAGATTTTAGACCTATTTCATTGATTAATTGTTCCGTTAAAAATATTTCTAAAGTTTTAGGTAATAGAGTTAGTATAAGAATGAACGAACTTATTGATTGTTCACAATCTGCTTTCATTAAGGGGAGAAATACCACTGACGGTGTGGCTGTTGTTCAAGAATTCATTAATCACTGTTGTAAGAATAATATAACCTTTGCGATTTTAAAATTGGACTTCGCTAAAGCTTTTGATTCGGTAGATTGGGATTTTCTTGTAGATATTTTTCACGCTAGAGGTTTTAGTCATAGAAGGATTAGCAAGATCATGAATCTGCTTAGAACTGGTAACTCTAGTATTATGGTTAATGGTATTTTAGGTAATAAAATTCAATCTAAGAGAGGTTTAAGGCAATGGGATCCGTTATCACCTCTGTTATTTAACTTAGCCGCAGATGTTTTCGCTAAGATAATTAAAAAAAGCAGTTGGTAACGGATCTTTGGGAAATGTAGGTAATGATATATCGCGTAACGGTATATCCGTCCTTCAATTTGCAGATGGTACCTTGCTTTTTTCTTCTCATTTATCTAGACACATTATTACTCTTAAGTTTATTTTATATAGTTTTGAACTTATTTCAGGTTTAAAAATTAATTTTGATAAAAGTGCTGTTTTAGTTTTAAATGATTTTGAAAAAGTTGAAAATTTAGTTGCTAATACGCTTAATTGTAAAACCATGAATTTTCCTTTTGACTATCTTGGTTTTGTGATTAGACCTACTAAACTTAATCATGATGACTGGTTTATAATCATAGGAAAAAATAGGATTTCTAATTGGAATTGGAGATTTCTTTCGACGGCGGGTAGATTAGTTTTAATAAATTCAGTTTTATCAGCTCTCCCGATCTATTGGATGTCTATGCATCTTTTTCCAAATTGGGTGATTGATAAAATAGACAAAATTAGAAGGGATTTCTTATGGAGTGGGAAAAACTCTAACAACAATATTAAATGTTTAGTAAATTGGGAAACTGTTAGTAAATCTAAAATCGAGGGTGGTTTTGGAGTCATTAATTTGCGTAATATGAATTTGTCCTTATTAGGTAAATGGTTATGGAAGTTTAAGGATATTAATGATAATACTAATTAGAAAGAAATCATTTCTAAATATTACTATAATGGTAGCAACAATTTATATCTTATTACTCCTTCAATCTTTCGTAAACTATCTAATTTTTGGAAATCTATTTTGAAATGTCATGAAATATTTAACTTAGGCACTAATATAATAGTTCATTCAGGCAATAATACTTCTTTTTGGCATGATCGTTGGCTTTCTGCTGTCCCTCTTAAGATTGAATTTAGAGATCTATATGAAATCTATAATTTTAAGTATGCCTTAATTATAGAAGTTTTTTCTCCCGAAAATGAACCTCCTTGGAATTTTAGTTTTAATAGAATTTTAGTAGGTTCAACCCTTAGGCAGCTTTCTTTGCTTTATGCTAGATTAAATCTACATAATATTGATAATGATAATGATAATATTAGTTGGGAATGGGATAAGAGTAAGAAATATACTTCAAATTCTTTTTATAGATTTATTAACTTTTCGGGTGTAACAAATAACTCTTTTAAATTTTTTTGGGAATCAAATGTTCCTCCTAAATCTAAAATTCTCATGTGGTTAATTATGCATGGAAAACTAAATACTATAGAATTTTTAAAAAGAATGTAACGACCCAGAATTTTTAACAATTTAAATTGAAAATATTTAATTAATTATAAATATTTGAATGATGGTTTGACTTGAATATCAAATTATCAGAATAAATTAGCGATTAAATTATAAAATTTAATCTATTGTAAGTTGAATAAAAATTTGAATCTTCAATTTTAAGCTGATTAAAAATATTTCAAAGGCTTGTAAAATTCGTATTGTTAATACTGAAGATAATAGAAGCTTCAGAATTGAGTTTGAAAACGATTTATTCAGTTTTGAAAATTTATCGTTTAAATCGAATTTAAAAATAGCCGTCCGAGGCACAGTCTCGGAATTCGACGAAACCAGTTCCATTGGGTCCGTAATATTAAATTATTATCGAATTTCAAATTTCGTATTTTTCGGTGTTAATACATGAGCACACGGTGAGTAAACGCATTGGATTTTTATCAAGATTCGATTTAAATTAAATTTAAAATTTTTAATTAGTCAATATCAATACACGTTTTCTTCCCTTAGTTTCAGCCTGAAATCATGAAATGGGATCGTGCAAGCATGCCTCCACTGTTTTCAAATACTCCTCTCCCCTTTCCAGTTTTAAAATCAAACGAAAACTTCTTCGTTTAAAATATAATGGCCGAAGCCCTTATTCATTCAAAGAAAAAAAATATAAACGAACTTCCCTTCCACCTCTCTTCGTTCTAAAATTCAAAACCCATGGCCATATTCGTTTCATTCTTCCCAATCTGAAATCTCGCGACTGTTCTTTGAGGTGAGGCTGGGGACTCGAACAGGGCAGCTTCGCGACAAGAGTCGCGATTGAGTGGTCGACCTCACTTCGATTTCGCGTGGCGTTCGACCGAAGATGGGAGCGCATGAGTTTTTGCACGTGGGGCTGGGGCGATTTGGTCGCTGGCAGGTGGTTCTCGAGGCCGCGTGGATCGATGGTCTTGTCTCAGGCGTTCGAACGGGGTAGAACGCGATCGCTTAAGGGGGAGGCGGCGATGTATTAGGCAGGGTAGAGTCGCGTAAAAGAATGTCGCAGTTGCGTTCGTCTAGGAAATTGCAGGAGGGGTTTCACGAGCTCGAAATCGAGAGCCAAGGGTTGCTGTTGGTTGTTCGTCGATGCCAGTGGCGTCGTGACCTCGTTTTCGATTGTAATGGCATTCGTTTGGGATGCTCAAGCAAGGTATCTGTGTTTTAAAATGTATACATATTTTTTTTATAAATAAATCTTAGTTAGGTGGAATTTTTAATTTACAGTTGAACAAAGTAAATATAGGTTAGAAAGAATAACCGTAAAATAAATTTCATTTTCTGCAGTTTACAGTAAGGAAAATTGTTTAAAACTAAATTAATTAGTTGAATTAAAAATTTAGTTTCAAATGGAAAATATTTATTTAAAAGGAGATTTGTTAGAAAATTTATTTACTGGAAACTATATAGAGTTAGGTTTTTAAAGTGTATATATTATCTTCCTAGTTTATGCAGTTTCAAAGGAAGACAGGTTAAATAATATAATTTGTAAAGATAAACTAATTTTATTTATCTAATAGAAAATAAATTATTAGAATTGTTCAAATTAAAAGTGTTGATTTATTTAATCTATTGAAAAGAAATTAAAATGTTCGTCTGTTCAAATATTAATGAATTTGTATAATTATTTATATAATGTTTAAAATCAAGAAATCGAGTCAAGATGGAAATTGGATGGCAAATTAAAAAGCTAAGGTGAGATCTTCTCACTCAAAATATATTTGGATTGCAGTTATTGATTGTTAGACTGTTTGGATGTGATATTAGATATAGTAGGATATATCTATATATATAGCAATATATACATATTGGCATATGTATATATTGGATTGATGATTTCCCGCCTCGTATAGCGGATGAGACCCTATTGCGCCGTTAGTAAGCGGATGATTTTTATAAAACCCATATACCGCGATATTCCACCTCGAAGTGGAATGGGTATTGTGCTAACGTCTGTGGATGCAGGGAAACAGGTTGGAGGGATCCAACTGGATTCCTCACGAGTATTTATTTATTTACAGATATTGATGTATATTCTGTTATCATATTGATATATGATGTTTGTTGTTGTGATTGACTAATTGGTGTTGTTGCATCATCGGATTCAGTTTTGAAGTTTAAAAATAACGACTTTTACTTTAAAAGGATTTTAAAGTGATTTTTGGAAGTAGACGTTTTATTTAATTTTTGAATTAATAAATAAACGTTCAAACTTTAAAGTTATAAAAGTTAAGATTTGTGAATTATAACCAAAAGGTAATTTCTTTTGAAATAAATAGTTAAGAAATTTATAAAATGGTTTTAATTGGAATTTTTGAATTATTAAAAACGATGTATGTAAAAGATGTACAAGATTGATATTTATAACTTTAAAATGTTGGTATTATAAAACGAGTTTTTATAAGCGTTAAAATGAATTTTTAAGAATTTATAAGTGAATGAAATTTATAAATTGTGAACTTATAAATGAAAACGATTTTGTAAAATAAATGAATTATAAGTATTTAACTTATAATATGGATTGTTGGTATAAAAAATTGAGTTATAAATTGAATTAGTTAACAAAGGAGATTTATAAATTGAAGTTTTTATAAATAGAATTGAAATTTATAAATGTTGTTTATAAATCCGAAATCACTTATTTTGATAAGTAAAATATAGAAGTTAACAAAAAGAAATTTTTAAGTCGAAGTTGTTATTAAAATAGAAATAGAATTTATAAATGTTGTTTTATAAATTCGAAATCAATTAAATTTGATAAGATAAAATAGAGGATTATTAAAGAAGATATATTCGCAATTTTGGATAGCGAATTTTTATTGAAATAAAATGTGTAGAGATGATTGAAATTTGGTTAAGTGAATTATATTCACGATTTTGGACAGTGAATATATTATTAAATAAAATGGATTTATTTTTGAGGAAGTGATATTAAAAATAAAGTTAAACATTTTAAAGATGTTTTAAAATGTATTATGAATCGAAAGCATAGATTTCAACATTCATTGTTGAAATAAATGTTTTCAAGAAATAAGGAAATGGTGGACTATAACACTGCTGTTATAGTAAATGATTTCTGAAAGGAAATGTTTTTATGTAGTATTGGGATTTATACATCTATCTTAAAATCTGAATCCCTATACTTGTAAGTTTGAGTCGTCGTAACGATGTTTTACGTAACATTCGTTTTGACTCAAATGAATGTGCTTAAAAGAATAATTTCCTTAAAGAATGAAATATATACTTAATTTTGATTTAAGTATATTGAATATTTTCAAATGTTGAAAATAAATAGATTTGTGAATTACTTATCTTTAAATAAGTATGGAATTGCTTTTCCAATATGAAAAGAACGTTCTAAGAATTTATCTTCTTAAAGATAAATCGAAATTGAATATTTGAAATCGATTGAAAATCGTATATCAGTAGATATTTGAAAATATAAATTCACTATGGAATTTATAAAGGAAATGGAAATTGTTTAGAAAAAAAAATAAACATTGATTTATTTTTAAAGTGTGGAAATTATATATCTAGTAAAGATATTTTTGGAAATAAATAATTTGGAAAATTATTTGGAATCTGATGATGTTGCGCATCTTTATTGATAGTTAAATAACTGACTATCAATAATTACCTTTAGATAGGTATTTGTTGTGAATTGGATGAATTTAAATGCCACACTTATTTTTGAATAAACGCTCACTATTCGGGTTAGCCGAGAAAGGACTATGGGGTCGTATAACCCATTCTGAATATGTGATACGTCGTTATGAATTGCATTTGATGACCGGTGTTGAAGACCGGATATTTTTGAAAATGGAAGGATTACCGTCGAGTTACTCTACATCGGCTGATCTCCGATTTAGAGGTTTTATCACCCTTAGTGACGGGAAGTCCGGACGTGATTAGAAATTTATTTGGATGTGCAAGGGCTTCGTGAGAAGTGCCTTCGGTTCTGTTCGATCCCGGAATAGACTTGTATGGATTGTGTGTCTGACGTTACAAATTGAGATATAAAGCTGATTTCTTTCAAATACATATCTGTTGGTGGCGGAGAATTTATTCTCTTAGCTTAACACCCTTCTCTGAGACGTATGAGCTCAGAGGTTATGTAGTTGAAATTTATCAGCAATATACTCCCAATTTGGTAACGTGGCATACTGAGTGTTGCTGTGAAATGATCAGTGTTTGATCATTTGCGATATGATCATTTGTTTGATCTTATATCTTTGTGATCAATGCTTTGATCATTTGTTTGACCCGAAGCATGGCTTTTGAAAAGCGTAGCTTTGTGGACGAGACTTCGTCGAGCCTCACACCCCGGAAATGGTCAAAATAGGAAGTATGCAGCAAGGTTCTAAGGAGTAGCGCCCCTTAGTGTATGTCAATTCTTCTGGATAGAGGTGGTGTCATGGTATGGAGCCCAGATACTTAACCTATGTTGATACTGCTTATTATGTGGTTTGTTGCGAATCGGGGATCCTCGGGAAGATCGGTTACGATCGGGGGATGGCATACGCGTGTCAGTAGTTACCTATTTTTGCAGAGGTAACCCGGCCTTGTGTTGGCAGAGATCCGGTTAGGTTCTCGGGACGTCATTCCAGAGGCATTCCTTCGTGGCATAGGAAGTTCCTTAGCCTAACCGTTTGTTGGAAATCCAAAGAAACAATACGAGCCTTGTACGGTTTTAGTTGTAGAACCTATCATTCACTTATGGTGGCGCCCCACCGTTTGGATGGTAGCTATAGTAGGCATAGTTCGAAATGTCTATGCTGGCTAAGATTTATATTATACTTTCGAAATGTTTTCTACACTATGCACTAATAATAATATCAAAAAGGTTTAGGATTTTGCGTAGTAAGCATCTTTGACTATCATAAGAAGAAATCTCCTCCAATTCTGCGTTTGCATTGTGTGTGTGGCGGGAGGTCTTATGGTAGTTTCATTTTCCAAAAGCATTGCGAATAAATTTTATTTTCTTTGTGAAAGATAAACTGTTTTACGATCTCACACCAGTCACCATGACTGACTCGGAGTTTATTGTTTCCCTTCTAAACTCTGGGTGCCCACTAATTTTCCACACGGGCAGCCTAGAGTTATATTATCAGGACGCTGCGATGTGTAAGATTCTGATATTGTTTTCTGTTTCTGATGTTGTTATGTTGTTCTTCTTCTCTTCTTCTTCTATCTTTTCTTCTACCTCTTCTTTTAAAACCATAACATTTCGGTTTTTCGGCATTTGATTGTCGGCAGTCGATAAAGTGAGTATCGATGTCGAATTTTCGAAAGTTGAAAATTTTCGGGACGTTACAAAGAAAAACATTCAAATAGATAATAAATGTTATTTTTGTAGTCTGCATTTTGAAGATATTAAGCATGTATACTATGAGTGCTTCGATACTCATTTCATCCTAAATAATACCCTTAAAATCTTTAACTTTAATATTATAACTAAAATCTCTGATTGTGAATTCTATTGGAATACTTTTAGATTTATGTTCGAAAAAGATAATAGATTCTTACATAACACTTTATTCATTATAACTTATTGGTATATTTGGTTTGAAAGAAATCAGAGAATTTTTAATAATAACAATAATCACTTTAATAAATTGATTTTTATAATTTCTTCTTTTTGTTTTAATTATGTCTCTAATCCTAAATCTAAATTAGCTAAAAATAACCTACTTAAAGAATATCTTAATAAGGTTAGTAGGAATATTAATCTATTTAAACATAATAATAATAATATTTTTGATATTAACAACCAGAGTATTAATATTTTTTCAAATTTAAATGGTGATTTCACTGTGAATCATAATTTATTTTTGATCAAAGGGTCATAAGGTTGATTTTAGATTCGTTCTAGTTACTGTTTTAGTTTTTGTTTGTTTTAGTCTTTAGGTCTTGTAGTTCTTTAGATCATGGTTCCTTTTAGCTTTACTTTATTAGATCTTTTGTATGTTTTAGTTCTTTAGGTCATAAGTCTTTTTTCTAATCTTTTCTTTTTTCTGTTCTATAAGCTTTACTATTGTCCCTTTACTTCTATCTCATTTATACATATAAATGTATATAAATTTCATTTATATACATATAAATGTATATAAATTTCATTTATATAAATATATGTGTATCATTCTAACAATTTGCCTTAGTTGCTTTTCAGATACAGGTTTGGGCTAGATAGGGTGTTAGTTACTCTTTGCAAGTACACAGGATTGCTGATTGCAGGATTACGGATTACAGCGAGGGTTTCTTCTCAATACATCTTCATCTTCATTATGGCATTCTAGATTCAGGAGGACTCACTAATCAGCTTGGCGCTACTTCCAGTTTTACCGGGACTTCAGAGAGGAGTTTTCCATTCAAGATCATTAGCAGTTCCACTTCGGATTAGACACATCTTCATTCCCTCAAAGTTAGCAGTATGGAGCTCCCTTCTTAGATGGTGCTGGCTTCCAGTATCATTGGCTTTGCGTTTTTCTTTAGTTTTTCAGGTATTTCTAACGCCTCAATATTGGGCGGTGGCCATGCCGGAGCTCGATATTGGGGTGTATTGGATGATGGCCTTGCTGGAGCTCATTATAGGTGTACCTGAGTTTTTTCCTTTGATACTTGTACTTAGATTTGCTACCTAACAGGCTTGTTGGCAGCGCCTTGCTTTGTGTTATATATATAGTTACATGTGTGCACTCCTCTATTCTTAGGATCACACATTTTTCTTAAAAAAACAAAATTGTTTATGAATTGCTTCATAAATTTTCACCTAAGGATAAAAATATTTGATAAAGTATTTCTTTGTAAAACATCAAATAATAACTTATTCCACTTTATTTACTTGTATAATATTCTTTTATATACTAAGAGTACATACAAATACATATTTTATTTTACTTTTCACAATTTAGGTGAAGATTTAATTAAAATTAGGGTCTTTTAAAATTGAGTCAACCTCTCGACCTCTTTACTTAGAGTGTTAAAATGGACGATGTTTATGGGTTGATCCAACAAAACAAACAGTTTAACTACTTACATGTTTTAAACAAAAGCCATGGTTTTAATAAAACAATGTCTATTAAAATCTTCCTCTCCAATCTAACCCATTTAAATATGTGTTAAATTATCCCTTATCTTATCTAAGGGTAAAAAATCATTTATCAAAACAACCTTTCATCGAAAATAACATTTTATTTTGAAATCGATTCCTTACTAAGGGAACTTAAAGATCAAATACCTAGTTAATATATTTCAAAACACATCTTTCAAAGCATACTACATATATCTCTTTTATGAAATAACTTCAAACAATTTTATTTACTAAAACTCACTTTGGGTTCGTTCGGTTTTAGACTCATTTCGACCACACAATGATAAAGAGAATAATTTACTAAGTACTCCACAATGTTCGCCTAAGCAACATCCAATCGTCACTTAGAAGATTATTCAGAATACCACAAAAGTAACCGAAAAGTTTTCCTTCGAATTATTCAAAGAAAAAGCATTCTACTTAAAATTTCTTTTCAAAAATATTTATACTTTAGAAATATTTCCAAATAATACCGCTATTACTTTTCTCAAAAAATTTTGAAATCATTTCGAACAATTCTAGGATTTAAATTTTACAAAAACTCTTTAAAATGTTATTTTCAAATTCAAATTTATAATACTACGTGTATTAAAATAAAGGTTAGAAACAAATGTCATTTTAAACATCATTCACTAAAATCCCAAAACAATTTACACTTAGCTTTATTTATAAACAAGTCTATTCAAAAGTTCTCATTTAAAACCATCATTAATTAATTTAAAACAATATTTATTATCTCAAAGTATAATAAAACAATTTAAATACCATTATATATTTTTAAAACAATGTTAATCATTCTAGGGGATGATTTATAATACTCTTTTATAAATCTAAAGCAATATTAATTAACCAGAAAGATAATTAATCAAATTTACAATTTACTTTGGTAAATAAATCAATTGTCTTTAATAAAATAGTTAATTACTTCCAAAACATTTTCATCAAATCAGTTAATTTACATTGAACTCATTTCTTAAATCAATTAATTAACTTAAAATATCATTTATCAAATGATTTATTAAATTCAAATAATCATTAATTAAAGTGGATAATCAATCTCAACTATCATTAACTAAAATGGTTTATAAAATTGACATATTGTTAATCAAAACTATAATTTAGATCCAAAATGATCATTAGTTAAAATGATTAAATACATTTCAAACATCATGGATTAAAATGATGTAGTTAAATTCAAACAACATTAATTAAGATGATTAACTAAAATTCAAAACGGTATTATTTAAAACAATTAATTAAATTTGACTAATCATTATTTATAATGATTAATTAAAGTTCAATATAAATAATTAAATTGATCTAATTAAATTCAAATCTCATTAATCAAAAATATTAATTAATTAAACATCATTAGTTAAAATGATTAATTAATTTAAAATACCTTTAATCAAAATAATCAATGAATTTTAAACATCTACTTTTGTGAAAACACAAGCTCAAGTTCAAACACACATACAAGGGTTTAGGATGACATTCAATAAATGATGGTATAGCGAAAATTGCTATAACGACACTTAAACAATTTAAATGGAATATCCAGATTATTTCAATTAAACAATCAATCAAAGAATTTAACCAACATCCAATCAATCAACAATAGTTTATAGCATCACAGATATGATATAGTAAATTTGGGTGTGAGTTAAACTCACATTTAAACAATTCCCCTTTATTCTTATTAAATTTTCTCAAATATTTATCCTTATTTAGGTTATATTAAGAAACTTTTATTAAAAGTTTACTTTCAGCCTAACACTGTTAAAAGATAACTTTTAACTTAACCCTTTCATCGGACACCTTATAGTCGAATTGTGAAACTGAGTTCACTAGGGGTTTGTTCTCACGGTTCCCTAATTCCTGTTTACCCAACCAATACCATACTAAAGAAAATTTCTTATGAACTTATTCAATAATAGTTAATGCTCAAATTGGACGAGAATAACTAAACAAATCCTAAATGATAAAAATAAAATATTACCATTTCCTAATAATCAACTCATCAATACCACTATATTAATTTTTTTTAAATCATTCTTTTCTATATATATATAATATACTCCTAGGTAAATTTACTTCATTTTCCATTTTAAAACAATACTGTATCGGTAGGTTTTTTCAGGTGTTTAGGAATCCCTATCGATAACGCTGGTCAGACTGATCGACCAGAATTTATATACCACTCAACAAATTAAACAACACAATATAAAACATTTTTATTACACTAACAAATATGCACTCAATATATATATATATATATATATATATATATATATTTGTACTCTCACACTTATCCTAGGACATTACTAATCCCATCCTTAGAGAGTTTACCCCCACCAGGGCTTAGGGTTTTGCTAAACCTAAGCTCCAAAGAAAAACCTGCTATTCTTGAACTATTCAAATATAATTGAGTACTCGAGAGTTTAGGAAAAATAAACAACTCGGGTCAGACAATATGTCTGGTATGAGTAATACTCCAAAACAAAAGGGAATGTATTCAACAATAATAGTGGAACCACGCCGCTATGGCGGAATGGGTTTTCTCCCACATAAACAACAACCAAACATAAGAATGGAAAAGAACAATAGGAAACAAATCCAAACATAGATGATGGGTAAAAATATTATAAAGATCCCGACTTGAAGAATGAAAATTTTCTGAAAAAAATCCAAACTGGACAGAATGGATAAAATAAGATAACAGTCCAAAGTTGATAGAATGGACAAAACTTATAATTAAACATCATGAAGAGTGGTTGACTCTCCTCGTTGCAATTATAGAAAAACAATTTGAAGGTTCGAATCAAATAAGGCAAGGAAATATTTCCAACAATGACTAGGAGGGCGCATCCTCCTTAAAAGAATTATACCTCTAGAAATATACTTGAAAACCCCGGGAACTCCAAGCTGGACACCGCCAATCCTTATTGAGAATCCGAGCATTTCACATCTAAATGCGCAAAACCGAATCCAATCTAGATGAGATGTGAAAATACCCTAATAGGAGCAACCCCACATAACTTGGCCCCCAAAAACACGCGCTTTGATTTAATTATTTCTGACAAAGGATAACAAAGCAAAATGGAGCAACAAATCATCTTAGAATGACGATAACAAAGAAGCTGAGGTAATCGATAGCTGAGAACCAACTATCGAGGATATAAAAATATCGTATATGGAAATTAAGTCTTGTATCCTTATCACCACTCGTTGAATTCAAACTTGTACTATTTCTTGGTTAACGATAATACCGGACAAGTCAAGGTTGTGTTACCTCAAAGTCATGTCTCATGATTATCTTAACTTTCGAAATAGCGACAAGTCTACTTCTTCGATGTTTAGTGTTAAGCATACAAACAAATCATTTCCATATAAGTGATATCGCTTTATGAAAATTAATTCATTTTCATAAACGAATCAAACTTTTTGTTTTAAAAACTAAATTCGTGCTTGGCTTCACATTATAAGTATTAGCTTGAAAACAGTTTGTTTAAAGAGTTTACTAACTTTGAAACATCATTATAAAAAGATTTAATAACTTAAAACATCCTTATTACATTGATTAATTGACTTTAAAACTACATTAATTCAGTTGATTGATTGACTTCAATAGCCCTAAATTCAAAACAAGTTAATCACCTTTAAACATCATTAATTTAATTAATTATTAAAAATTAATTATAATTAATTAAATTAAATAAATAAATAATTTATTATCATTTTTTAAAATGAATTACAAAGTAAAAACATCCTTGTTACTTTGATAAATTCACTTTGAAACACCATTAATTAAGCTGATAAATTAATTTAAAATGCCTTTAATTGAAAAGGGTAAATTACCTTTTACACATCATTAAGTTAATTAATTAGTAATATTTAAATATAATTAATTAAATTAATTGATTAATGAATAATTAAACCTCATTATTTAAAAATGTTTATTAATTATAAACATCATTAAAGGGAAGATTAATTAAAGTTAAAACAAGTTGATTAACTTGAAATGCCGTTAATTAAAAAGATTAATTAATTTAAAAACATCATTAATCCATTGATTAATTAACTTTAATCCATCGGTATTAAAAGACAGATTATCCTTAAAGATCATTAAATAAAATGATTAATTGATTTAAATAATCATTAACCAAGTAGTTAGTTAAACAAATCATTAAATATGTAATTAGTTAAACTAATCCTTATTAATCAAATAATTAATTAAAATTAAAAATCATTATTAAAATGATTAAATAATTTTTTTGTTATCATTAACATTCAAAAACATGTTTTAACTTATAAAACTAACCCAAGCTCGATAATGAAACCAAACGGTTTTGATAAGATGAAATTTTCCGAAAGTGCAAATATAGCCAATATAGCGACTATCGCTATACGGGCAGTTCAGTAAATAAGTTTATGTCATTGTCATTATAATCAATCATCACATAGCAAGGATATGACCATATATACATGGTAATTTACTGAAACAACATGTAATAATTATTTGCTAACAATTATATTAACTTTGACTACTACTTTTCATATAGCTAATTACATGCTTACTAACTTTCAAACACGACAACTTTTCAAAGCATAAACCAAAAACAACCAATACATCATCCAATATATACTACAAGCATTAATTAGCTACTAATATGAACATGAATATAGTTTAAAAACTTTGGTTTTGAGGGTGAAGTTTTACTCGCAATAAAGCTTCCAAACTAACTCCGGCCTTTACTTACTCTAGCCATCAACCTAGATCCAAGCTGTACTTGCTAACAGCTTGACTTAGAGGACCAAGATGAAACCTTTTTGGGCGTTGGAGGGGCTATTTTGGTTCAGCCTAGGGCTTAATGGGCTAGGCCTTGATGACTTAAGGGATATGGGGCTTTGTTTTGGAATGTAGAGTGAAGTAAAGTGATGTAAGGGGTTTTAGACTTGGTTTTTGGAAGGTATAAATTAGTTTTTCGACTATGGAAATAATCTTAGAAGCCATTGATGATAACATGAATATATGGAAGAGAGTGGAAATGAATATGGAGATGAAGATGTAAAGTAGAAAAATGGGTGGAGATGGATGCATTTGTAGGCATAGGAAAAGCGTGGAATTACTAAACTAGCCTTAGCATTAAAATATAATAAAGTTATCATGACAACTTCAACACCATTAATCCCCTCTCTCTTAGTTTCCCACATTGGTCACTCCCTCCCATACCTCAAAATCAAGGAAGGCCATGCCTTGTACTAACCTATGGTGTTTCTGTTATGATTATGTACTTAGGTTAATTAGGTTTTATTTTATATGTTTAAGTCAAATCTCCTTTTATTTTAATCTAACATTGGTTTATTTATTTTAACACTATCATTAACTTATCACTTGACAGATGTGCATGTGTGTTCATGTATATATGAGTTATACAAAATATGTGCAATGTTTTCGACGACTTTTCGATTTCGAAAAGTCAAAATTTTGAAAAATGTTTTTCGGTCACATTTTCTATTTTTATTTGAACAAATTATTTTGGTAAACATATTTTGAAACTGATTTCAACATCATTAACTATTATTTAAAAGGTGTTTATTTGGTTATTAAAATCCATTATTTAAATATTTAAAAATGATTTAAATATTCAAATACATAGTGATTAATTTATAAGTCATTACATTTACTATTTGTGTTTGGATGAATTATTGGTTTTTTCGGTTGAATATCCACTTTTAAAAAGCGAATGGCATTTATATTGGAATATAGGGAATTTGTGAGAAATCCGGATTTCTCGACATTGTGATATTTAAGTCCAGTATATACATGTTGATTTTATTTCAATTATATATCCATTATATAAATCATTAAAAGCTGTAATTTGACAGTTTGGCCATATTGGATGGGATACTGACATATGTGAAAAGTTAAACCTTTTTTGGATAAAATGGTAGTACTAGCATTGATTAAGTGCTACAGTAACTATTGGCCTTGATATAATATTTTGAATAATACTATTAATTGCTGTTTGATTTAGAAATGGTATTTGATTTGAAAAATGATTTTTAATCTGATCTTTTGAATTTTCTATGATATTTTATTCAAAATTATTTTTCGTACTTCTCTATTTTACTTCAATTTTTTATTATTCTTTTCCAATATATGGATATAAGTAAATGTTTCAGATTATTGGATAGTATCTATTTTCATAAAAAAGTTATATAATAATGTGTAACGACCCGTAAATTTCAACTGTTTTAATAACATAATTAGTTGAAATTTTGTGAAATTTTAAACGATAAAATTTTGAAATAAAAATTTAATATTTGGAATACATCTAGTTAAACATAGCAACTGGTAAATTTTCGTCCGAAAATGTGAAATTTTATTTCGCGCGTAAATTTACTTCAATTTAATCAGTTAAAAAGCGATGAAAATAAAACGTTTTCGAAACTCAAATATTTTTACATAGAAAAATTCTAAACCATCTTCTGAGCAAGATTTCAGTTTGTCGTTTTTCCAAATTCGGACATCTTTGGCTCCGTCGTTCTTATTTTCTGCAAAATAGCAGTATTCTAGTACCGATATCGATTTTTATCGGATGATCGTACCACTGATTTCTATATACCGTTTTGATCGTCTCGTCGTGCCGATATCTACGGTATATTCGATTGTCAAATTCGGAGTTCCGTTGCACGTTGCACTTTGCGTAACGCCTACCGTATCGGTACAGCTTTGAACTTTCTGAATTCCTTGGTTTGTTCGTTTATACACTGGGAAATCCAATGGCCATTTACATTTAATATACTTGAATTCAACGTGAAAGACTCTTGCTATTTCCAAGTCCTCGAATTTATTTTGCTTTTCCACCGTGGTTCCAACTTATATTGGTTCTGCCTTTTGATTCTCCACTACTTTTTTTTCTGTTCCCACGTTCCACTTTTTCACCTCCCTATTGTTTTCTTCTTTCTAGATTGCTTGCGTCTCTTCCGCCACATCCAACATCTGCTTCACCTCCAGCTCAACATCTCCACCGTGCTCCGCCCCAAATCTCACCTCCTCCACTTTGACTCATCACCGATTGCATTTCCTCCCTCCAAACCAGGCCGTGGCAAGCCTCCAAGTTCTAGCTCAGCCACCTCTCTTTCACATAGGTATGCAGATTAATAAGTACTATTTTTATTAGTTTATATTTTGTATTATATTTAATATACATAGTTTGGAAACGTGTCTGTTACTACATATATATATTCGTTGGTATATAAAGGTTTTAAGTTGTTTTGAATACTAGTTTCATGTACACGTTATATATATGCTACATGTTGGTATGTGCTAGCTTCCATATTTGCACGTTATATATTCAGTATATATAAAATGTTGTATGTGTTGGTACACAAAAAAAAAAACAGGTCTGCTAAGCATCGTTTTTTAGTATAAATAGTTACAGAGGTATGTTTCAAATCACACGTAATTATATTAGTTTTGCAAATATTGAAGTAAGTTGCCTATTATAGTTATGCCGTACATATATATATGTGTGTTAGTATAGGTTGTATTTAGAAATATATAGTGTAGCATTGCAGTAGCTTATATATATACACGCAGTTGGCGTATAAATTGTTTAGAGTTGGATTTCCTATATTTGATTTTTAATTATAGTTGCATTGTTTAAAATTATATCTGAATATATATATATATGATATATACGATTGAAAAGTTTATTTACAATATAATATGTAGTATTGCAGCTCATATTTGGGTGCATGTACCTATTTACTACATGTATGAAGTTGCCTGTTTATAAAAATTTTGTGAGTTGGATGTGTTGTTAGAGTATAAGTTATTTATTAATAAGTTTGCTTATCTATATTTTACAGCTTACTTTATTTGTTGGCAAATGTATTTGGTCCATATCTGTTTATAGTTCAGATGAGAATGTTATATAAGGGTATAAGCTTAAAATGTATATGTCATGTTCTATATAAGTAAAGCTAGCTGTTATATATACTAGTTAATGCTGTGTTGTTAAGCTTATATAACGCCGTGTGCATATATATAGATATGGTGATTTTGAAATATAATTTGTATGTAAGTTTAAGGGTTTACGTATATATATATTTAATATAACAACCATATATATGTAGTCTGTTAGCTCAAATAAAGATGGTGTTTTGTTTTATAAATTGCTGATTTTAAATTTGTTTTATTTTAAATAAGTGTTTTTGAATTTAAAATATGTTTTGATATTGGTCTTAAAGTGAAATATTGATTTAATAAGAAATTAATAATGTTATATTTTCGGTTTATGTCTAAACTGATTTGAATTTATTCTAGTCAATTTCTGTTATCAGCTCTATCCGCCGAATTCGTGCCAATCCTGCGTTACTTTGAAATTCGTGACTGGATTCATAACTTATTCCGCTGTCAAATCTGCTTTCAGATTACTTCACTTTGAGCCTGTTGTCTGGATTGTTCGATTTTCTGGATCGTGATCCAATTTCGCAGCTGGTTGTGTTCCAAACTTCTCTAGCCTCAGAAGGTGAGCACTCACTCACGATTAACGTTCTTTTATTTATTAAATTTGATTTCAATTGAAACGACAATTGAAATATGCTGCTGTTAGATATTTACACTGCTATTACCTGTATCAGTTCACCTGTGACATTTGACACCATTATCTGTTATATATATGAAATGATAATCCAGTTTGGTTGTTAATTGATTGATTGTTGATGTTTATATTGGACGTTAAATTGTTAATGTTAAAAAGATAAATAGTATGCAATTGAAATTGATATAGGATAATTAAATGTAAAAATTTGATTAACTGACATTTGTATAATATGACCCCTTTAACTGTTGAATTTATTGACATGTAGGATTTGTTTAATTACATTTTGAATCACTGAATGTATGTTGTTAAATTGATGATGTATGAAATTGTAAATAGATGACAAGTGAAAAACCGTAATGTAATAATCTTTAATCTACATGAAATGATAGTGTAGATTCTAGAAATAATTATATTAATTCGTACAAATAACAATGCGAATTAATACGGTTATTTCGGGATTATTTGAATTGATTATTGGATTGTTATTGTTTGTTGCTATTGCTTGTTTATTTACTTTGACACCATCCCAGTTATCACACTGCAAGTTCCCTTTGCTATGTTGATTTTGAATTAAATTGGAATCGGGTTGAAATGATAAATACCCAAATTGAACTTTGACCTAGGATAGAAAATTAAATAAAACCCGATTGGTCAATAATTTGATTTAAAATAAACGAAGATTTTATTTGAATAAAATAATGGTTTTGAAACGAAGTTGGAAATTGAATCTTAATGAAATTTAAATGTGAATATTTAATATTCTGAAATGAAATATTAATAAAGTAATTGATGGAAGAATGTTTAATTTGAGAAATTATTGAATTAAGTTTGAAATTATTAAACTTTGGAATGATTTAATAATTAAGTTTGGAATTATAATTAAGTTTGAAATTATTAAACTTTGAAATTATTTAATAATTAAGTTTTGAATTATTTAATAATTAAATAAGATTGAATTATTTAATGATTAAATTGAATTGAATTCTTTAATAAGTAAAATTGAACTTTTGAATAAGTGAATTTACTTCGTAAATAATTGAAATTGAGTTTCTTTATTAATTAAGTTTTGGAAATTATTTAAGTAAGTAAATAAGTGAAATTGAATTTCTTTAACAAGAAATAAAATGTGATATTTTGGAATTAATGTAAGACTTGAAAATTAAAGGATTTGATTTGATGAATTTAATTTAATTCAAAATTGTAAGTTTTGATTTAATGAAGTTGAACTTAAGAAATTGATTTAATGAATTGGAAATTTAATAGGAATTGTTTTGAATGACAAATTGCTTAACGAATATTAAATGGAATCGATAAATGAATTTAAATTTATTTGAATGTTAAATTAAATTAATTTAAATGATTTCGGAATGAAACTTATATACGAATTTGAATCAATATTTGAATTGTTTTAAATAGAAATTGAAATTGAATTATAAGATTTTGAAATGATAATTTGGAAGTTTTTGAAACGTAAATATTGGAAATTGATTTAGAAAGACAAATGAAATGTTGGTTTACGAATTCTATTTGAAATTGAAATTGATTTGGTTTTGAAATAAATAAACGACCAATCGGTGTAATAATTACGGAAGTTATTAAAAAGACCGGAATTCGGTTATGGGTATACTCTCTATCTAAACCAGAAACCACTTTAATAACTATACGCGGAGTGATGATCCAGAATGAAGTGGTTGGAATGGTGTACGTGATGATTGAAGAAAGAGAACGATGATGGATAGCCTTGACACTTGTGTCAAATTGGAAATGACTAAAACAGGAGCTGTGCCGGGCCAATGGAGGATTGATACCTCAAGTGGACACACTTCTTCGAACTACTTATACTTGTTGTCGATTGGTGCACCCTTGATTTTGGGAGTGTTGTTTCACGGTGTTGCGGGCGCTGCGGCGTTGCGTTCTCACCAGTCCGGATCAGGCGAACGGTAGTATCACTACCTTGGGTATAGCCTCATGTGCCTTGTCATACTTGTATTCCATTTATGCGCGACCACTACGAATTTGTTTTGTACCTTGAGTATATGGATTGCCCTCTGGTGACTTCCGGTTTTGGGGAAACTACGTTCTTGTATATGCTTATGGGAATAAAAATGTGTTAAGGGTGGAATGGGCCATGACTTAACGCTATTTTGATATCTTTATATATTACTGATAGACATTATCTACTTAGCGTACATTATTACCTAGTAGATAGTTTAACGGATCCTTAAAGGATGGTTATTCCAACATCCTTTGAGTTACTTGTATTTCAATTGCTATTTCACTTGAGTTGGATTTATTAATATAAGAATGTTAATCCTGACTCGAGTGTCTTGTGTTTTTGCTTTACGCTCGGGTCAGACTGAGTGGTTCAGCTTTCGAGACTCACCTTTGAAGTTGGAGCTTTGCTTGAAGATCCAGCCATCTATTCTGCTTTAGTATTCGATGATTCCAGTGATGTATTCTGATTTTAACTCTGATGTATCGTATTACTCTTCTGTTGTAAACTCTGATGTATTTTATATATTCATATAGTAGCTTCATGAACTACTATCTCTTTTAATTCCGCTGCAAAAAATTATTACTCTATGTCTGTGATCTGTGATATTTTATTTACTGTATATGTTCAGTTTTTCCAAATTTAAATTAACAACGCGGTATTTTGAGCAATTCAACTCCGGCATGAGTGTCTGTCTATACACTTATAATGGACGCGAATGGTCCAAAATATCGGGTCGTTACATAATGAATGCTTAATTTTAAATAAATAAAAGGGGTTATCATTTATTCTAAGGAGATTTTGTGCTTAAAAGAAGATAGAAATATTTTGGTATAAATATCTGTGAAACGTTTATATAAAATGTTGTACAAAAGGGATATATGTATAAAATAATATTTTATTAGAAAAAGATAGTTGTATAAGTAGTTTTTTATAAATAAAAGAACGGTTTTATAAATGATATTCTATAAAGAGGAAATTAATGTCATCTTGATAAAATTAGAATAAATAATTCCATTTGGTAAATTACGGTGATATAGGAAATGATCGCTTTATGGAAGTATTTGGTCTTATTTTGGAAATGAAGATTTGTTTTAAGGATATAAAGATTTATAAAAATGAGTTTTTGATCTATAAAGAATTTATATAAGGAATTTTTATAAAGGAGCTTTATAATTATATTTTAGAGATTTATAGGAAGTATATGAGTCTTATAATTTTATATTTTTGGAAATTGTATAAAAAGAAATGGATTTATAAATATGAAAGTAAGTGTTTATTAAAGGAATTTATAATTATATTTAGAGTTCTATAAAAGGAGTTTTATAAAAGAGTTTTAGAAATAGAAAAGATGTTTATAGAAATGAGTTTTGTAAATATGGAAAGGATCTTTTAAAAATAGGCTTTATAAGAAGTTCTAAAAAGAATGAGACTCGATTTCCATAAATGATCATTTTAAATTACGATGGTATGGAAATGTTCTTTTCATACTTAACACCAAATTTCGAGGTATGGAAACTCATCTCTGTCTTGAGAATTAAGAATGTATATCGAGGCAAGTATAGTTTTCTAACTTGTTCGATCTCATTGTTAATCGAAGGATGGTACTATTTGAAATCCAGAAGTAGTGGTAAATATATGTGGTTTAATTTCCATACGACCTGTTTTCCTTATACCAAAAGTTTTTTTGGTTTATTATTATCAGTGTTTTTAAATGATATTGTTTTAACCCAATTGAGTATGGTTTTAGAAATGAAATCTTTCTAAAGATCTATGAATATACTTATACCGTCGAGATAAGTATATGGGAACATTTTTTAAGTATTGGAAACATAGTATTTTGTGAATATACTTATACTTTTGATATAAGTAAACGGAGAAGTTTTTTAAGTTTTGAAAGTGGAATGTTTTGTGAGTATACTTACACAGTTGAGATAAGTATATCAATATTTTCCCAAGTATTGAAATGAGTAGAAGAGACTTATGAATATACCTTTGTAAAATTATTTTTGATATAAAAATTTACAAAGTGGTTTTATTTAATAAAGGGATTAATTAAAGTGGCTTAGGTTTGCTTATGGATTTAACCAGTGTTATTTTCCTTATGGAATTAAATCTCTGGTTGAATTGTTTGTTTGTTTGATAGTTAAATAACCGAATATCAAATCTTGGCCAGTTTTAAACTATGGTTGTCGGTTCGGGGAGACCGGGATGAGATATACTATCCAAAAACCACTTCGAATCGGTATAAGCGTTCGAATTGAAGACATCTAGAAGATGATGAAATCAAAGATGGAGATCTTTGAAGTGCAACGACTACTTGCTACTAATGCTGACGGTGATTCCAAAATGGATGTAGTAGAAGCAGCGCGTTCGGTTTGTTCTTATACCGAACAACTTGTATGGATAAATGTTAGCATTGCATTGTTGCCTGAAGTGTAGTGTTAGCATTCAAGTGGGTTTGCTATATAAAAAGGTAAAACATAGCCTCTAGCCTCAACAATCAGGAATAACTAAAACAGGGGATATGCAGTAGGGTTATGCGGGTCGCACCCATTATGGTATTGTCATCACCCTTTATATATATTTATATATATCTTTGTATGTGTGTGTGTGGATTTGGTTGTACATGAGAGCCATCGTGAAAAGTTTGCAAAGCAACCGGGGTGATGAAATATTCTATACTATCCAGTAAGGGGTAGGCCAGTCCTTTGTTTGCAGGGTGTCCACGTGAGGCCCTCGGTTTAACTTTCTAGAGGTGTGTTGTGGCAAGCAGTACTCTAGTACCTTATCATTGTACGGAATCCATTCTCCAATAAGCGCCGTACGGACTTAGTTGTGCCCAGTTATGCTGGAAAGTGAGATGCTAGCATTCCCGCTATATTCAATATTTATTTTAAACCCTAGACGTTATTATAATATCAATGGTTTTTTTTATAGAAATGGTTTAGTTATTGTAACATAAAAACCCATTCGTGTTCATGCGCGTTGTGGTCTTACGAAATACCTTTATTTTCGAAAGGTTTTATAACATTTAAAAATCCATAGGAAGTGTGTTTCTCACGCCGGTTTAACACCAAACGTTATTTTCTTATAATGCTCAGGTTACCCGAGCATGTTTTCCAGATTTAGTTTGGATGCTTTGGAGCTTCAGGAGACGAGTTGGATGCCTTCAAGCCATATTCACGTATATTTTATTTCCACTGCATTGGTTGTGTCGTATCTATCAGCATTTATGAGGACAGGTTGTTATAACTGTCCCGGCAGATGATTGGTTACTTGATTTTGATTGATGTATGTATATTACATTTTTTCTTTTATAAATATTTGTTGAATATTATATATTACTCGTCGCGATATGAGATTTTGCTCTGTCTTTTCTTTCTTTTTCCCCCACCAATCTGTCATTCCGGCACTTGGATGCTCAGCACATGAATATAGTGGATGTATTAGTGTCGACTTCTAAGAATCGAAAAGATGGGTCGTTACTAGTGGTATCAGAGCTTCGGTTGGGCGAAAACCTCGCTTTGGCAGGGTAGACTCATTAGAGAAAGGGTTAGTAACCCCCTAGAATGAGTTTGAGTATGTGTGTGTGTGTGTGTGTATGTTTGTGTGTGTATATGAGCGCATGTTTGTTAGTGCTATAAAAATATTTAATACTGTGTTTATGTAGCGGTTAAGTGGCTTATGAATTCTGGTCGAAGCAGAAGAAACAACTGTATCAATAGGGGTTTCTAAACATATGAACAAGGCAAATCGACACAGTGTTGTTTTGAAAATTGGGTAAATGAAATAATTTTACCTAGATTATATTTTATATATTAAAGAATTTTTTTAGAAATTAGTATAGTTATTTATGGTGTGTTTGTTATTAGGAAATGATAATATTCAATTATCATCATTTATCGTTTGATTATTATGCTCAAATAGCATATGAACATTTACTATTTTGGTTGGGTTAAATATGAACACCTTGTGAATTCAGTTTCATAATTTGATATAAGGCATTCGATGATACTATTGAGTTAAAATTTAATCTTAATAAAAGTTGTTTATGATAATCTAAGAAAAGCTATATAATTGTGAAATAATCTTATATAAGAAAGTGAAATTTTATAAGTATTGTAATGACCCACCTTTTTGGACAGTTTAAATCGACAATAAACTACACATGTCAAACTCAAACCATTCAAAAGGGAGGATTGTTATGGGGTAAATAAGAAAAAGCAAAGAAAGAAAGAAAAACAAATACAGAATCTTGCAGCGAAATGACAAAATAAAATAATCAAATAAACAGTTCATGAAGCTGTTTACAAATAACATTTGATTGTACTTTTACAATACAGATCAGAGTTACATACAGCAGGAATAAATAACTAAATGCAGCGGAACAACATGATGCAGTGGAAATAGTATAATAAATAATAATAGTACTAAATCTTCGTCTTCGTCCTCTAGAAAAGCAGTCTTCGATACATTGAAAAGCTCAAACTGACCCGAGAGAATTGAAAAGACAAAACACTCGAGTCAAAACTAAAAGATCTTTTGTAAGTTAAATCAATAGTAAATAAATATAAGAGTCATGACGTCAAAGATGTTTACGGGGTTTGACATCTCATATCCAATGTGTAACGTGAGTTCAATAACTTAAGAGATGTTCGAGATTACATCTCCTAAGGATTTGTTAAACTATCTATATACATAGTACAATACGCTATTATAATAGGGTCTACAGTAAAGTATTAAAATAGTGTTAAGGCGTTACCCATATCCCCATTAACACATTTTATATATTCCCATAGTTTATACAGTACCGTAAGCTCCACCAAATTGGTGGTTTACCCAGAGGGCCCTCCATAGGTACGGTACAAAATAAACTCGTAGAAGGCACGATAAGGCATGCGACAAGGCATGCGAGGCAATGCCCAAGGTAGGATGCTACCATTTTGCGGATCCGGACTGGTGATAACGCATAGCAGCTACTACCGCCCACCTCAAAAAACATTCCCAAAATTAAATTGAGGGGTGGCCACCAAATCAATCACAAAGTCATAATATGGTATCAAAGAAATGTGTCCGATCGAAGGTGCGACCTCACTTGGCCCGGCATGGCTCCTATTTTAGCCACATCAAGCTGACTCACGGGAGTCAGGGCTACGATAATACCTCATATAGAATCGTTCGCCAAACCATCCAACTTCATTCTGGAATCTCCACCACGTACACAGTTGTTAAAGTGGTTTTCGATATTGGCAGAGAGTATGACAATATCTGATCCCGGTCTCTTTAACAACCAAACGCTTATTTCACACCGGATGGTTCTTTTACATTTCCAAAACCAATTCATAATTGATATTAAAATATCATATTCAACTCAAACCATATCACTTTCGAAATCATATTCACTTTCGAAATCATATCGACAAAATAGGTTAAATCCTCATTTCAAAATCATCATATTTACTAAAATATGTTATTTCACTAGAAAATATCATTTCAAATCCCAACTTAGGTTATAACATCATTTAACCATATTCGCTTTTAAATCAAGGATTTAAATATAAACACTTCAACTTTACACAGTCTGAAATTTAGAAAATAGTTTAGATAGTCATAAATAGCCTACATAGTTTTAAAGAGTTTAAAATACTTTAAAATAGTTTAAATGGTTTAAAATAGTTTGAAATAGATTGAAATACTTTAAAATAGTTTAAATGGTTTAAAATAGTTTAAAATATATTAAAATAGTTTAGGTGAATCTAAGATAGTTTCAATAGATTTAAAATAGTTAAAATAGATTTAAAATAGATTTAATAGATTTAAAATAGATTAAAATGAGTAAATTAGTATAAAATATGTTAAAATAGATTAAGACAAATTAAAATAGTTTAAATTGATTAAAATGGTTTAAAATAGTTTAAAATAGATTAAATTAGTTTAATAGTCTGAAAATCTTAAAATCGGGATCTTAAAATAATATATATTTAAACAGTTTATATTAAAATAATTATTTTGAAATTAATATCAAAATTAAACCATTTATTTCAGTTCATCACATCTGGACCATGTCCAGCCTTCAAATCAACTAACTAAAATTGGTCTTTCAATTTAGATTCTCATATAAAACCATTTAATCAATATCAATTTCAAATCCATGTTTGAATTATCAATTAAACCACTTCAAATTAAATAAATTTCAAAGTTATATTCAAACATTTCAATAACTCAATTTTGATAAATTTCATTTATGCTTAAAAATTCAACTTTGAAATTTCCATATTAATTCTTTTAAACAATTCATTAAATCAATTCCAATTTCAACATTAACGCTTGGATTTTCGAAAATAATCCAGTTTATATAAATCAAATTCTATTTCAAAATATCATTTAGCTAAATTCAAAATTTAATGATTTAAAAATCATTTAATTTAACCAATCTGATGTCCATATATAATTTTCTACCCTATGGTCAAGTGATACGGATGTATATCATTTCAACCCGCAATAATTTAAATTTACGGGTATATATCATTTCAACCCACAATCCCGAATTAAAATAAAATCTATAATATCGCTTGGTTCTATCATTTCAACCCATAACGATTTTTTCCTAATCTGTAGATCTGTAACAACCCGCATATTTATCGATTTTATATTTAAATGCTTTATTTAAATATAGAATCGTTAATCAGATTGATGTCCAAAAAGATACTTTTTGCAAACAGTCGAATTAGGACTCGAGACCACCTCCATTGAGTTCAAAATGTCGTTTGCGATCTTTTTGAGTGTAAGCTTCGATATGTTTGGAGTTAGTGGAATTTTTGCTACTTTTCACTTTGGACTTGGGTTTGGGTTCAGCCCTTAACCCCACTTAACCCCCTAGCTCTCTAACTCTTCATCCATTCACTCCTATTTCATTTCATTTCCTCAAGCAAACTGAAAATGGTGGAGAGGAAGAGGAATTAGAAATTACAAAACCCTAGTTCCATTTGCAAATTCTTGTTCTAGCTCTAAATTCAAAGAGAACCCATTGGTAAGCTTCATCTCCTTCTTCTCCAACACATTCTCTCTTTGATTTCAGAAATTCCTAAACCTAACTTTGGGAATGTTCTTCTTTTTAAGCTTTGAATTCAAGCCTGTTGAGTTGGAATTGAAGAGTAATTGCTCTTGCCATTGCTCCATAGCATCTTCTTCATTCGTTTGGGTTCAAAGGTGAGATTTTTATCTCACATCTTAACTATATTTATCTTCGATTGTTAGGTATGAATTCCTAACGCTTATTCTTGTGCAATTGCTTTTGGTTTGGATTGATTTGGTGAATATTCCAATTTTTAGTGTTTTGAGTTCAATTCTTTAAAAATCCAAACTTTGATCTTTGATCATGATTTTTGTGATGCATTGAAGAGCTTATAAGGCCGGGTTGTCGTTTGGCTTAAATCCTTAGTGTCGTTGCTCACGAAAATGCAGTTTGGTCGAGATTTGGCCAATGAACTTCATAAGTTGGGCAGTGCTGGAAACAGGTCCGGTCGACCGAGCTGTGTAGTCAGTCGACCGACCTGCTTCCAAAAGTGCTGAGCACTTCTCTGTTTGGGTTTGGTCGACCGGCTGCAGAGCTCAGTCGACCGACCTGCTTCCCGAACTATTTTCCAGAACAGGGTCCGGTCGACCAAGCCCTGATGCCGGCTGACCGACCTGGTGCTGTTTTGCCTATTCGCCTATTTTGTGTGATTTCCAACTTTAATCGATTCGTGTTATCTCCTATTTGTTGTTATCAATTCTTAAGACTTTGATGACTCCTCTTTTGGGATGGTACCACGTTAGGTCGCTCGACCATATCCCCTTTAGGTCGTTAGACTTCATTTTGTCTTCACTAGGTCGAACCCCGTACACCTTTGCGTAAGCGATCTTATCCGAAAAACATTCAACATAATTTCTACTTTGATGGTTTTGGGGATTGATTTCTTTGGACTTTACTCACGTCTTCGAACGTGAATTTTATGTAATTCGATTCGTTTCAACAATCGTTTTGTGACTTGTCACTTTAAAAATATAAAGGTTTCAATACTAGTAGTAAATATCAAAACTCTTTCATTAAAACGATTTCAACTCTATTTTCAATATCAAACTCGTTTATAAAACTGTTTTCCAATCTACTAGTATATACAAACCTTTACCTCATTCGTATGAGAAAATATAATTAAACGGCTTAGCAAAACAAGTGGTATGAAACGCTTGCGTTTACTTCGTCGGTTAATTTATGGACTTGTTCGATTGAAACTCTTGTGACAATTTCCTAGTGGAGATCTACAATTTGTTCGTAAATATTTAAGTTAAGCAAGTGGTTATGGGACATGAAGCTAAACTCATATATTTACTAGCTTAGTGTAATTGACACTTCCTAATGATCATGACGATCATTTTTGTGATTTAGACTAGCGATTGAGCGATGTCTCTTTGTTTGCGAGGTTAGACTAGACACCATTTGTGTGATTTCGATTCACACATATCTCTTTATCTTCAAGGTTAGTCTATACCTCATTGGTGTGATTTTGATTCACACATATTGAAACTCTTGTGACAATTTCCTAGTGCAGATCTACAATCTGTTCGTAAATATTTGAGTTAAGCAAGTGGTTATGGGACATGAAGCTAAACTCTTATATTTACTAGCTTAGTGTAATCGACACTTCTTGATGATCGATGATGATCATTTTATGGTTTAGACTAGCAATGCGCGATGTCTCTTTGTCCACGTGGAGGATTGTTTCTCGTTTTAATGAGCTTCGGCTCATCAGGAGGAGCTTCGGCTCAAAGTCCGCAATGGGGGACTATACCCTGTCAGGAGGAGCTTCGGCTCATCAGGAGGAGCTTCGGCTCAAAGTCCGCAATGGGGGACTATACCCAGTCAGGAGGAGCTTCGGCTCATCAGGAGGAGCTTCGGCTCAAAGTCCGCAATGGGGGACTATACCCAGTCAGGAGGAGCTCCGGCTCAATTTTATGGGATTGGCCATCCTCTTTCTTGTGTTTTCTGGATTTCTTGTTGATGATTTCTAGAATTTGTGTGTCGTTAACTTTTGTGATTTCTGGATATTGATTTCTGGAATTTATGTTTCACCGGCATTTACAATGGGCATTGATATGTATGTCATTATTTGTGGCTTGGTGAATTAAATTAAGAATATGACGTTCTTTTCTCTGTTTTGAGATTCTTGAGATATTGTATGACTTTTGTGGGATTTCTAATGTATACTTATCATAGTATGACACCTTTTTGTTATCATACGTTTTATTATCATACGTTTTATTATCATATCTCATATCCTATCTCATTTGATCTGATATTTCTAGCTAGACTGATCCGTTTATTATTTTCTTTTTAAATAATACTTGGGTCAGACTGAGATTTTACAGGTGCTTCCTCATGGCTTCGTATCTGGAGCCATCTTCTGACTTTTGGCTAACTACTCTAGTTTAGTAGTTTTTGTTGTATACATTTGAGATTTAGACTCCTTGATGTATACATATTCTATTATCATGCACTTGTATCTATTCTTTTGTACTATTGTGGATCTTATTTGACCACTACTCTGATGTACACTTTCATGTGTTATATTCATATCTATTTCCGCCTTTGTGATATGAATTGTCTGTGACTGATTTGTGTTACGTTTATTTCTATATTTGTTTCTGAAGATTATATATAGCCACTGTGTGATAGCTTTGAGTTTGTATCGGTATGTCGGATTTCCTCTTGAGATGTAAAGTTATATTTTTATCTGGCATATCGGTACTCGCACAAAGCAATTATACAGATGGTCGCTCCTCAACAGCCTTATTCTCCGCGCTAGTTGACAGCATTACTCCGTAGTGTTCTTGGCTAGCGTGGGTATAGAGGTGGGGCGTCACAAGATCGTTCGGGTATGTATCATTTCAACCCAAAGGGAACTTGCAGTGTTATAACAATATAAAAATATAACATCCAGTCATCCAATATTAATAATCAAATATCCATCACAATCACCATTCAATCAACCAATAAATAACATCAATTAACTGATTATCTTTGATAGGTATTCAATTGACAATTAAATTCACTATCAAATTAAATGGAAATTAAATGCAATAAAAATCATATTTAATTTGAATGACTATTCAAATAGTGAATATTAGGCTCAGGTCCCTAATAAGTTTCAAAATACATAAAAACTCCATTAAAAAAAGTATGTAAATTAGGTCCCTAGAATTAAGTTATTAAGTAATTGCATATAGTTATGTAATTATTCACTGAATAATTGCAGACATTTATGCAATTATATCCAAAAGTTGCATAAATTTATGCAATTTTTTCGCTGAATAATTGCGGAAATTTACGCAATTTTTTTGGTGAATAATTGCGGAATTTTCCGCAATTTTTTGGTGAATAATTGTGGAAATTTCAGCAATTTTTTGAAAAAATTGCGGAAATTTCCGCAACTTTTCACTGAATAATTATGGAAATGTCTGCAATTTTTTGATATAATTGCATAAATGTTTGCAATTATTCACTGAATAATTGCACAAGTGTATGCCTTTATTTGGTAACATAATTCTAGGGACCTAATTTACAAACTTTTTTTTACTGGGGTTTTTGTGTATTTTGAAACTTATTAGGGACCTGTGCCAAACTGTCCCATTCAAATATACCAAACATCAACCTATAAATTTCTAATCACATCATAATTTTTACTTAACTAACATAAGATAATTTAGTAGTTGTGAGTGGGTCAAAACACTTACCTTTTTTTTCAAATCGATTTGAAATCCAAAATAAGGCCCAAATTTCAACAGTCTCAGAATTCATCCAAACTAGTTCCAAAATGTCTGAAATTCCAAGACGATCCCAACGAAACAAACCGCGCCCAAATCCGAGTTTGTACGCAAAAGTTATTAACATTAGAACATGGGCATTTTAAATTTTAAATTAAATAAAAAAAGGAGAATGAACCCGTTACCTCCTGCCACGTCACCAACCAGGACGCATCTTCTTCTCGTGCATGTACCATAGAAACCATGCGCCTAGGGTTCACAGCCGCCACTCCTCCACATTCTTCACCGCCTAACCCCACGCTACCGTCCAGATCAGCGACCCCCACGAGACTCGCCGCTCCAAGCCGCCCCTGACCTCCCATCGCATGCGCCTCCGGCCATCCTATCCTGGACACGGCCTCCGCCACTATCCCTTCGATTTCAGGCGAAATCGATCGCTAGCGACGAGATGCAAACCACTAGATCACCATTATTCAACGCCTACTACACTCCCACACAACCCGATCGAACTCCGTTACTAATCCACCGACAAATCACAAACCCACATACGAACGGCCGAGAATAAATGACCAATTTTTGGCCAAACAGTGATACGAATCGAAAAACTAATCACTGCAGTAGATTACGCTCATCAAGAGCTTTCAAACGATATATAATATGTTAGGGTTTTGAGAAGTTTGATTTTGAAATTGATTTTGAAATTGATTTAGAAATTGAATTTAGGGTTTGTAATCTGAATTGGTTTCTGCCATTGAAGAAAGGGTCAGACGGAAGGAATTATACGTACAGAGATGAGAAATAAAAAGGCTGCTAGGGTTTAGAAAGACCTATTTATACGAACAAAGCCAGATAAGAATGAATAACACCTGAATTGATTTGAATAGACAATAACGACCCAAAAAGCCCGTTCTGTCCCCGAAACGAAAGTGGGTCATCCCATGTATCTAAATAGATGTTTTCGATATTTCTAAACTCAATGGAACAAGTTTCAGATCCTAATTCCATCGTATAAAGAAGTTAGCTTTAAAATCAGTTTAGTTCAAATCGAATTCAATTAAATTAATTTCTACGCGTTTCAAGCCCGTACAATCAAACGATAAGTCTGATCGCTACGAAACTTGACATCCTATAATAATTCACCATTACGGATCCGATGAAACTGGTTTTGTTGAAATCCGAGATAGTGGTCAAAATGACTATTTTCACGTTATTTAAATAAATTATTATTAAATTAATTAAATCACTTTTTTTTAAATTCAAATTTAATAACTAGCAAATTTTATCATTTTTGATTACTTAGTAGTTTATAATCTTTTAAAACAAATTTCCATATCAATTCAATGTTGAATATTACACTAATTACAGTGCTCTATTTCGACTGTAAATTCATTAATTATAATTTAAAATTCCAATAATTTCATTTATCTTAATTTCACTCTTATTATTAAATCAATTATCGCCTTATGAATATAATTCACATTACTACACATTTTATTACATTCATATTTTACAGTCATCATCTTAACTCATATTAATGCAATATTTAATTACATTTCATTGCAATTGATTTATAATTAAGGTTCAACAAATTAAATAATGTAATGATAATTAAACCATTGTTACAACTTACGATTCCAAACACATTTCTAAGTTTATTGTTAACAAACAAAACTAATAAATTCACATACTGATTAATTATTCTATATTAACGAATCTCGATTAATTACATACAATTTTAGCATTTAAACACAAAATTTGGTTTATTTCCTTATTTGCAATTTATAACCAAATTTTATGTTTACAGTTATTTCAATTTATTGAAATTGCGTTAAAATATTTATCAATTACCTTAAATTAACATTACTAACATTACATTCTAGTTATTTCTATCATTATTAAATCTTAAATTTTCAATTTTTCACAACATTAAATTTCAAAACTTATTCAATTAATAAATTTAATTATCGAAAATTACAGGTCATTACAAATACGGTTTATAAATAGATTGCATAAATAAAAAAGGATTTAAACTGAGAATTTGAGAGTGTTGTGGAAAAATAATAATCGCATTGTTTGAAACTATTTGTGTATAGAAATAGTTAAAATGGTTTTTAAAGTGGTAGAAAGCATTGAATTCACTTTTATCACTGGAAAATAATTCTAGTGCTGACCGCAGCATCATCGGCATTCGTTTTCGAGTTTCTTGGTGAGGGATTGCTACCATAGTAATTTGCCATAGAGTTGTTTGGTAAATCAAAGTTTGTTTTAGATTCCTAAAAGTATGATTTGATATATAAAGGAGATATGTACATTATTATTTCAAATCGAGTTGGAATAAAAACTCGGTGCTTAGTTCTAAAATTTTCAGTTAGGTGATAGTATAGACTCATGTATCCTATTTATTAGGATAGTTTGATTTGTGTATCTTGTTATGATATGTTGTTTGGTAATTTTCATTTATTGGAAACGAAATAGAATTTTTGGTGATTTTGGACAGTGGAAAACTTTCGAGTTAATTAAGAAATAGAAGTTAAGTGCTTTTGTGAAAATATAAGAAGATAACTTTTTGTAACTTATACATTTGAGAAGATAGTAAAAATTAAAAAAAATTAAAATTTGTTGGACATCCTGCTTAAGTAAAACAAATCGGATTTGTATATATATAAATATATACTCTTTTGGAAGTAAGGGGGTATTATACTAATATGAACTTAAGGTTTAAAAGTGCTGATAAACATATGTTATGTTTTTAATAGATTTTTATAAATTTAAGCAAAGTTTATGAAATGGTTCATAAATGATTTAAGTATTAAATGAAATATGTTATTGGTGTAAAACGAATGTGGTTTAAAATGAAAATAAATTGGTATAATTAAGAAACCAATTGAATAAATACGTAAGTTGTACTTTGATTAATTTATTCACATAATTGTTCTTGATCTAGATTCGAGTAAAAGATTTCAAGGTGGTTTACACCGATCCGAATAAGGATTTTTCACTCGATTCTTGACAGCGAGCACTTGATATGGATTTTTAATATGATTCTGAAGTTTTCTCTCATACTATATGGCTATATAAGGATAAAGGAGTTTTCTAATCAAGGAACCTGATCGGAGTCCACAATAATAATGTTGAGTGAGCTATACTAGTTCGGTGGTGAAATTTTTTGATCGAGCGAGTGATCAGATTTGGTATTGCGTATGGATGACATACGTACATCATACGGGCTTTAATAAATTCTAAAAACCCTGCTTTCTACATCGTAAATTCAATAAAAATAAAAATATTTGAATGTGATATTTTATAATTATTATTTTGAAAATAAATTCTTATTTATTTGAAGTCTATTTAATAAAAGATTTTGATTTAATAAATTGAATCAAATTAATAAGTACTTCTCGGATAATTTATTCAAAATTGAATAAAAATGTTTTAAATCGAGTATAAAATATTATGTGACTAAAATAGTGGAAAAGTAATAAGCGGGCATTTAATTGAATTAAATTAGGAGGTTATTGAAATATATTCAGTATAATGAAGTGTTAACTAATTTGAACTGGATTGAAGTGTATTTATAAATAAATATCAAGAGTTTAAATTTGAACCCGAAATGAAGGAAAAATATACATATACCCTTATATATATATATATAAAGTTAGAATTAAAATTGAATTGAGATCGGGTTCAAAGAAATTAAGGACCAAACCCAATTTTATTTTCTCCTAGCTTCTGGAATACGCTACACTTCATCACCAGCCTAAATTAAACCGTTCACCCCTTAATTTGGTTGAGCCCTAAAAATTCAAACGCATACAATAGGTTAAAAAAATATGAATCACGTAAGGCCGCTCGACGACGAATGCGACAAAGCTTGGCTAGGGGGCAGTACTTAATAGGAGGCGGCTCGATGGGTGGTGGTGCATGCGTTCGAGCGAACAATGTTGAGGAGGGCAACGTGACTTGGAGCTTAAGCGTTCGCGTGTGCAGGCAATTAAGGAGTACGTGTATGCGTGCATGCAAAGTTTTGGCAATGTGATTGGGTTTAGTGTTGTTTCTTTTTGGAGGACTTGGGCATGGAGTAGGAGCAAGGAGGAGGATTGGCTGGAGATGTAGAGGCTCATGGTCGAATTTTTGGTGGCAGCAATGGGAAGGTGGAGTTATCTAGCCGTGGATGCGATGAGCGTGTGTTCATTTCTGCAAATTAATGAGTTTTATACTCATACACCTATATTTATTTCCTCTTGCTTATTATATAAATTTATCCCGATAATTGGTTGTATTGCTTGGTTGAATTAATTGAGGTTATTGACTGTATTGTTGGTTGAGATGTTTGTTTGGTATATTGGTTGAATTGATTGTTCGATATTGGATTCATTATGTGATATTGGATATGATTTTGGATTAGACGATGGGATTTTGTGTATGTTGGATTGCCAAAAATGCAAAGGAGATGTTGTCCGATTGCATTTTTATATGTATATTTTACATCTCTTAGGGCCATTCAGTTGAGAGTATTTCCCTTTATCAGAACTATTGGTCAAGATGAATTATGAATTTTATTTGTTGTGTGCATATTTATAGATGATCGAAATTCGATGTAATTCGATTCAGGTGAAAGGATAAAATTGTAATGATGATTTTGAAGTACTTTCCTCTATAATTTATATTTTTATACGATTTATTGATTTTCTTATTTTAAAATATTTTTGAAAGCTTCGAGAAATTATTTTTGGTGTTTCAAAACTTATTTGAAGTATATTTATAAATAAATAAAAGTGGTTGTGAAATGGTTGATGGAAATTATTTTTGGAAATAAAGTTGTTTTAAAATGAAAATTGAGATTTTCAAGTGAAATTGAATTTATGGAATTTTTATTTCAAAATAAGGGATTTTTAATAATACTTCTAAAAGGGAAATTCATTTGTAAATTAAAATATTTAGTTAAAAGAAAATTTCAAGAATTGGAATTTTAATTAAAAAATCTGTTTTAAAGAGTTCTGAAATATATTCCCTTTTTAAAAAATATATTTATTGGTTCGAAATGAGAATATTTGATGATTTTGTATATATATTGAATAAAAAGGATTCAAGAATTTTTTTTTAATGAGACTTTGAGTATAAACGCTTATTTTCCAGATGAACCAAATATGAAATATTTTCAAAATGATTTAAGAGTATTTCAAAAAGAAGATTTTATGTTTTCAATCTATTTTGAAAATAAGCCAAATTGTGAAATATTTAAATGGATTTTAAGAGTTTTGAAATATAAACCCCATTTCGTATATGGTTTGAAATGAAATCATCTATATTGACGATTTTGTGATTTAATTCTATATAATGAGGATATTGAATAAATGGGTTAGTAGTATCGGGTGGTATGGGACGCTCGACAATATTTTTCTTTTTATTCTATTGACTCATATTATAGAATATTTATTATTTGACGTGTGTAGTTTACTAACTTCTAGTAAACGATCTAGTAATACTGAGTGGTATGGTACGCTCAAATAATACTTGTTTGATTGCTAATAGTGGGTAGATGTCACTTATACTCTAGAGATGTGTTAGGAATTTGTGTATCGTCTAGAGGTGACTCCTTAGAGCTTAGTAGTTGAGAGATATATTACTCTCCAAGGGCTATAAGCTAGAGATATGTTGGAATTTACATATTTTTCCTCTTAGGACTAACTAGCCGAGTTATATTATTATTTACTCTTAAGGCTAGTTGTTCAGGTTTGTTATGTAGATAGGTGCTCGTTATGAATCATATAGTCGAGAGCGGTAGTTGACACTCTCATCAGGACTACTAGAGTCGAGAGTACTAGTTGTTACTCTCACTAACACTTATACAGTTGAGATTTTTTGTTGGAAATCTACGTCATAGGGTTCACACCACTATGGAAAGCATGTGAATTAGACCCACCAGATAGGCTAGTTATCCATCCTAGCGGTCCAGATTGTAGAGTCGCGCCTTGGATCCGTGATGTCACCTTATTGAGTTGTAGGTTGAGAGTTATTTCTCTCATTATAGCCATTCTCACGACGTTACTTAAGGACCAACAGTCCGTTACCAAAGGCAAGTAGGAATTATGTCCAAAGCTCGACATAGTCCCGTAGTGTGTTTATGACATACGATGGATATGAGTGTCACGATTCGGAGAGTAACTTAAGCACTGTAGGATACGGGTTGCGGTCGTTAGCATTTCTTGGAGCTATGATGTGGTACGTCATTCTACCATCTGGATGACTTAGGTAGATCCATTATATTTGAGATATTTCATATTATCACCTCATTAGAGACGATGACTGTTTGACATTAGAGACTGACAGTGTATCCGTCTATCAATTGAGATACCCTAACCTAAGACAGCCGCGTGTTGTCTATACATGACATTAGAGACTTGCTATAAGATTGTCTATCATCCTCTCATAGGAGCATATGGCTAAGAGATCTCCTTTTTGTATGATTTGATGTTTCTATTTCTTTAGATCATTCAGTCAAGAGTTTCGTCTCTCTAAGGACAGTGGGTCGAGATATATAGTTTTATACATTGAGAATCTGATTGATTTTGATGTTTATTGAGTTTCAGTTTTCTTTATATCTCTGAGGGCCTAATAGTTGGAAGTTATCTCTTCCATCATGACTGTGGGTCGAGATAAATTATTGGATATTTTTTTGATATTTTGCATTGATTCTATTTTATTTGGGATTTGGATTTTTTTTGTATCTCCTAGGACTAACGGTCGAGAGTATCTACTTTCATCAGGAACGTAAGTCGATATGGTATTTTTGGATGTTGATTTCTGTATTTGGTTTAGATTTCATCCCATTTTTGTTGTCTATCCATATTTCCTGATTTATCTATTATGGCTTATCAGTTAGAAGTTATTAGTTCCATTAGGACTGTAAGTCGAGATTTGATGTTTTGGTCGTTTATTTGGGATTATGCCTTCTTGATTTATATTTTTAGGGCTTATCAATCAGAAGTCTTCACTTCCATCAGGATTGCAAGTCAAGTAAGATATTTTTGGGTTGTTGACCCTTGGACTTAGCATAATTCGGGATTTACGATTTCATTGGGGATTTATGGATACGCCGTGTGCTTATCCTTAGTATTTTGAGTTTTTTGATGTGTTTGATTGTTATCACCCAATTTGTAGCTAATGTGGTTCTTACTTATATTTATTTCATAGGTGATACTGATTTAAGGCAGGGTATATTCTTATGATGTTATGATAGACAGATGTTACATTGTGTCGTATTTGTGCTTTGCCTGTTATTACCATGATTATTGTTATGTTCTCACCTTGGATTTAGATATAGTCTGACCCATTTATTACTTATATAATACTCGAGTCAGTCCGAGACTTTTCAGGTACAGGGACACTAGCCATTTTGGGATGATTGGGCTTTAGAGGAGAAAGTATATATTTATAATATTGTACTTTGAGATGATGACCGCGTCTGTTCTATTTGTGAGTCTCCTTGCATTTATTTTTAATGAGATGGCCAAGTGTTGTATTGTGAACTTGACTTGTATATACTATCGTAGTGGGACAGAAATTATCGTTTGTTATGTATTATATTTTTCTACTGCAATCTATGACTCTATATCCATTTATATATGTTGTCAATTGGTAAACCCACATGTTCATTGCTTTGTGCCGATACTGAATACATATAGGTGTTTTAGTTTTGAGATTTTTAATACGTACTGGTGTTAGCCTAAGGAAATATCCATATGTGTATCCTATATAACCTCATTCTTCATATTAGCGGACATGGCATAGTAATTCTCTTTGGTAGTATGGTTATAGAGGTGGGGTGTTACATGAATTGTGTGTTGTGGACATTTGAAGATGTAGGTTATATGATTGGATATCATTTGAAGTGAGATACAAGTTCATGGAAGCAAAGGCTAGCATGCTGCTTTGGTTTCATGAGTAAAGTTTGATTGCTCGACTAATAGGTACATGGTTATATTGTTATTGATGATTTTATACCCCAGATATAGGAGGCCACTTTTGGGCTTTTGTTTTCTTTTATTGGTTTGGGCCCGTTGTGGCAAGTTTTAGCTTTTCCTGATTGAGCCGCGCAAAGGAGGTGCTGTCAAAATTTTCCGTGACATGGTATATTTTAAAAGTTTAATAACTCATTTTAGTAAATCGGTTTCTAAAAGCCTAAGGGTTTGATGACATTTTTCTACCTTTGGGAATTTCGAGGACGAAATTCTTTTAATGGGGGAAGATTGTAACGACTCAAAATTTTTGACATTTCAAATAGGAATATTTAATTTATATAAATATTCAGATTTAATTCGAATATGATAAATAATAAGAAAATTTAATTTCTTTTAATATAACGACTCGATTTTTATTGACGTATTTTTAATTTAATTTATTCGATTTTTGCATAACTTTTAATTTGGAAATTATATAATTTGTCGTTTGACAATTTTTCGACAAACGATGGTATTTTTGTGATTTTACAGAATAAAATAACCAGTGTATATTATTATTGTTTTAGGATCGTATCGTGTTTTTGTGCGATCATATTTTTGTTTTGTCGCTCGCGGTTCGTACGCGAACGAAATTCTATGCGGCGAGATGGTGAAAATTGCAAATTTAATATATTACTACACTTAGAATAATCAACCCTCTAACTATTCCTGAATCATTTTGCTCTCTTCATTTTCAAAGATTTGAAAAGAAAAATAAAATATCCACTTCCCTTCAAAAATTCAAAACAAAATATGTACTCAACTAAAATTCATAAAACAAAAATCTTTGATTTTGGGATGGTGAGATCTGCAAACCCTAGGAGTTTAGATGGGTTTGGCAATGTTTGGTAACACATCAGTGAAAGTCATGAGTAATTAGTGAGCTAGGATTGGATCTTTATTGAGCTATGGTCGTCATTATCCAAATCGGAGCTTGGATTCTCGTTTGTGGTGTCACAGAGCATCTCCGTGTGAGTTTTGGTGAAGTAAGATGGTAGTTTGGGAAACCCGGCAGTTTGGGGCTGGATCTAGGGCTCGACTATGGTGGAGCTAGAGGCGATGGTAAGCATTTTGGAGTGTGAGGATAGACTTGGGAGGTAAAGCCATAGAGGTTGGAGGTGGTAGGAGGTTATGTGGTCGTCGTTTGTAAAAGGCGATGTCGACTACGGTAGGAGGAGGCAGCATGGTCACATTTTTGTCCTAGGGGTCGTGCTCCTTAAAATTGGGTCCGATGGGTCGAGTTTTCAATGAGGAGAGTATTGGCGCAATTGGTTCATGATTTAGTAGAGCATAGCTGTTTGATAACGATGAAAATTTCTATCATTAAAAACCCTTCATTAAAAATATAATAGTTATAAAACCGCAACCGCATGGCGAATTGTAGTACGCATGCGAGTACAGGTCGATCCACAGGGAAAGAATTAATTTTCAATATTACTCAATCAAATTAACCCAAAGTTTTGAAGTTTGTTTTATACTAGAAAATTGTAGAAAATGAGCTAGAGAAAAAGTGAATAAAACTATTATAATAAGGAGCAATTTAGAAGCAAATCCACTTCTAATCATTCATATAAATCAACACAGAATTCACTTGTAATCTCTCATTAAATATTAAGTAGAAATGATAGGTGTACTTATTATAAGTATGATTTATTTGTGCTATTAATTAGCACAACTTAAATCATCAAACTCTAACACACCATTCAAACCCACTTATCAATACACATGAAAATGACATGAAAATTAAAAATAAAATCTATTTTAAGTATGATCTATTTACTATTAATTAGTAACATAGACCATCAAATTTTGATTCTAGTTTGACTTTCATTATCAAAACCACTTAGGCAAATGATCAAAAAAGTTTATGTTTTAAATGGAGTTAAGCATAGCTTATTTGAGATGTCAACATATGCTATCAAAATTAAATAAAAAAGAAACATAAACAACCATCATTCATATTTTCCATTAAGCACATATGAGAGATCAAAAATGAAATCATTATATTAATTTAATATGTTTTCAAATATGAGTAGCTAAACCCCTTTAATTTAGAGGTAATGAAGCTCTCATGAAACATATTAAACTAACATAATGATTTCATTTGAGATCTCTCATATGTACTTAATGGAAAATATGAATGATGGTGGTTTATGTTTCTTATTTTTTAGCAAGCAAGTCTTCTCCTTTTTGCACCTTGCAACCTAAAAAAGGGTTGAACGAGATATATATTTTTTGATTTGTTTTTTTTAATTTTTGGAAAGAAAAAGGAAAAAAATAAACCATGAAAAATCAAAAATGAACATGAGACTCCCCCCCACACTTGATTTTGACTGTATCCCCACAGTCAATACATGATATAATGAGTGAAACGGAGAAAAATATGTACATATTTACAAGAGAGGGTTAACATTTCTCACTAGACGTTATTCACGGTTTTCTATAAAATTTGTTTGATTTGGCGATTTGAAACTTCAACTTGACCACAAGTTTGAGGATGATAAGGAGTGGATAACTGTTGGGTTATCAAGTATTTCTTCATTAAAGTTTTGAATGAACTATTACAGGAATGGGTTCCATTATCGCTTATTATTGTGCGAGGTGTTCCAAACTCGAAAAGATGTTTTCTTTTATAAATTTCACAACAACTTTGTGATCCTTTGTTTTACAAGGAATGGCTTTAACCCATTTGGAGACATAATCAACAGCAAGAAGAATGTACAATTTTTAGAAAGAGATGAGAACGGTCCCATAAAGTCAATATCCCGAACGTCAAAGATTTCAAACGTAAGAATGAGGTTCAAAGGCATCATGTTCCATCGAGAGATTCTTCCTAACATTTGACAGCGAATGCAAGTTTTACAAAACTCAAATGCATCTTTAAAAAGTATAGGCCAGTAAAAACCACATTGAAGCACCTTTTCCGCTGTTTTCTTACGACCGAAGTGACCACCACAAGCTTGGTCATGACAAAACAAAAGAACATTTTTGATTTCACAATCCGAAATGCAGTGTCGAATGATTTGGTCGGGACAATACTTAAACAAGGATGAAATGTCTCAATATAAGTACTTGATTTGGGAAAGAAATTTATATTTATCTTGTTTCAACCAAAATGAAGGAATTTCCTTAGTGACTGAATAGTTCACTATGTCTGCATACCATGGATCGATGGAAACGGAAAGGAGTTGTTCATCAAAAAGTTCTCGTTGATCGGTAAAGAAGATGGTGCGTTTGGAAGACGTGACAAATGATCAGCAATGACACCGTCAGATCCTTTTTTTGTCTTTGATCGTAAGGTCAATTTCTTGGAGTAACATGATCCAACGGATCAAACGAGACTTAGCACCCTTTTTAGCAAAAAGGTATCTAAGAGCAGAGTGGTCAGTGTAAACAGTAATGTGTGAGCCAATCAAATAAGGTCGGAACTTTTCGAGTGCAAAAACTACCGCTAGAAGCTCTTTTTCGGTGGTCCTGTAATTGAGTTGAGCATCGTTTAAAGTCATATTAGCATAGTAGATGACATGAAGAATTTTTTTGATGCGTTGTCCTAAGACAACACTAACTGTGAAGTTAGAAGCGTCACACATTATTTCGAAAGGAAGATCCCACTTGGGTGAGCAAATGATGGGAGTGGAAATGAGTTCGTCTTTGAGACGTTCGAAAGTAGAAACACATGCAGAATTAATGTCGAATGAAACGTCTTTTCCAAGAAGATTCGTTAGAGGTCGAGGGATTTTACTGAAGTCCTTCACAAAGCATTGTGAAAATCCGGCGTGTCCAAGAAATGAACTAATGTCCTTAACAGATTTGGGAATGGGTAGATCTGAAATTATGTCAACTTTCGCTTTATCTACCTCAATGCCTTTGTTTGAAATGACATGCCCAAGGACAATGCTGTGTTTGACCATGAAATGACATTTTTCCCAATTCAACGTTAAGTGTTTGTCCTTGCATCATTTAAGAACCAACTCAAGACGGTGTAAGCACTCGGAAAAAGAATTTCCAAAGATGGAAAATTTTTCCATTAACACTTCAAGAAAGCATTCGATCATGTCAAAAAAGATGTTGACCAAGCATCTTTGGAAAGTAGCAGGAGCATTGCAAAGCCAAATGGGATACGCTGATGCGCAAAGGTGCCAAAAGGACATGTGAAAGTCATTTTTCCTTGATCTTCGGGAGCGATTGGAATTTGGTTATAACCGGAATAACCATCAAGAAAGCAATATAATTCATGGCCGGCTAAACGTTCAAGTATTTGGTCGATGAAAGGAAGAAGGAAGTGATCTGTACGTGTTGTAGCATTTAATTTTCGATAATCAATGCAAACACGCCAACCCGTTTGAGTACCAGTTGGAATGAGTTCGTTGGCGTCGTTTTTGCTAACAGTAAGTCTAGACTTTTTAGGCACGACATGAATTGGGCTAACCCATGAATTATCATTGATGGGGTATATGATTCTGTTATTGAGGAGTTTAAGAATTTCGTCCCGAACCGCATCTGTAACGACCCACCTTTTTGAACGGTTTAAATCGACAATAAATCACACATGTCAACTTAAACCATTCAAAAGGGAGGATTGTTAATAGGGTAAATAAGAAAAAAATAGAAAAGAAGGAAAAACAAAACACAGAATCTCACAGCAGAATGACAAAATATAATAATCAAATAAACAGTTCGTGAAGCTGTTTTACAAATAACATTTAATTACACTTTTACAATATATCAGAGTTATACATACAACAGGAATAATAATAAAATAAGGCAGCAGAACAACATGATGCAGTGGGATAAAATAATAATATAATACTAAACTCCATCTTCGTCCTCCAGAATAATATCTTCAACACTGAAAAGCTCAGGCTGACCCGAGCATAATGAATGTAACAACCCGAATTCTAGTGGGTCTGAATTTTTCGCAAAAATGCTAAAACCCAAGCCTACTGAAGCCCGAGTTGGGTATCTGGGATCCTGCAAATAGGAAAAGACAAATAAATCAGAGCTCAAGTAAATACCTCACAGCGGAACTGACTAAAATATAATAGTAAGTAAATACTCACCAAGACAATAACACTTTCTAAACAAGTGTCTCAAAGCTGGAAAGTCTCTGCCATCTACCTAACCTGTGGGATGTATGAGGAGGGAGTTAGAACTAAAGTTCTGGTGAATGGACTAATTATACACTTCTAAGCTTAATTCTACATATATTGTTTTATTTCCATTTTCTGTTATGCTCGGTTTATTGGGTTTATAATACTCCCACCTCTGTGCGTGAATCGTACCCATCTACTCCCTAGTAGATTAAACTATAATAAAAAATATATATGTAGCTAGATTCCCAATGACCGCATCGGCCCTAGTACTACCCATAGTACCTTTCGTATCCTCCTCAACAAGGACTCCATTGTCTTGCTCCTAGAGCGCGTTGTAACTACATTTGTAAAGGACAGCTTTTTGAGGCCTACAATACAGATGTTCCTTCGTCTACTATGAAAATGTAAAACTGCGTCCGCACTAGCCTATACTAATGATCGGACATCCTCAATGTACCACCCAATGCATACCTTGAGGACTATACGTAATCGTTCTGTCTACTCTTTGAATCCCGCTAACAAGGTCTACCTTGTACGGAACTCAGTCCGGGATTTTCTATATCTGTAAATGACAGCTTCGTTAGTCCTACAATACAGATATTCTACTTGGTCTGTCTCTTTTCTCAACGTGGCTATAGCCCCATGCAGCCACCCCTCAACTAATCGAAAGACCTCTAAAGAGCTAAATGGTTGTGCCCTACTGCAAACAATCTAAACATCCAATTGGTTGCGCCCCTCATCCAATGTCTCGATAGTGAAAGAATCTGTTTCCTGGAGATTTGACCAAGCAACTGAGTACTCAACATTGGCAAGTACTCGGCACCAGTAGTACTCGACATCCAGGAGTACTCGGCATTGACAAGTACTCGGCATCCAGTAGTACTCGGCATCCAGGAATACTCGGCATTCAGTAGCACTCGGCGTTTGTAAGCGCTCGGCATCGGAAGACGTTCGGCATGTACAACTGCTCGGCATGGCTGTATTGTTCGGCACAAGCCATCGTTCGGCCAGAACCATCGTTCGGCCAAAGGCACTACTCGGCTAAAGGCAACGTCCGGCCAAAGCTCTCGTTCAGCCAAGAAACATCGTTCGGCCAGAAGCATCGTTCGGCCAAAGCTCTTGTTCGGCCAGAAGCATTGTTCGGCTAAAGCCATCGTTCGGCCAGTGCCATCGTTCGGCCAGAGACAACGTTCGGTTAAGAGCTTCGTTCGGCCAGAGGCACGTTCGGCTTCAACTGATATTCGTTCTATTCTTCCCACGCAGCAAGCGTATCGTTCGGCATAGAGAGGGTGGTTCGGCATCCAAGTGATCGGCCTATTTGGTTCGGCATACGGCGACCACTCTATTTGGGCTAAGATGTTCGACTGCCGAGCCCACCTGGGAAGCCCAACCCATCTTTGTCTATAAATAGAGGGGCAGGGGCATAGTGAAAAAGGACCTTTTTTCGGGAACACTGGGGAGACTCTGCCATTTTTCAGACTCATCTTCTTTACTTAGCAATTCCATTCAAGCATTTGATCTACGAATTGTATTTGTAATCAATCATTAAGAAGATCAATAAAGTTTAACCTCAAAGTGGATGTAGGCAATTACGCTGAACCACTATAAATCCGGTGTTCTTACTTTCTGCATTTGAATTAGCATATTCTTCTTTGTTTAATTTATCTTCATCACTTATATCTCTTCACAATCTTTCTCAACGAGGTTAGTGACCAATTTTGGTGCTAACACTTTGGTGCTTTCATTGAGAATTGAATTCTCAGACCTCAAGGATCTGCTTTGAAGCTACTGGATTGAATAAATCCCTTAAAGAAGATCCGACTCATTGATAGAACGTCCGTTGATTCTACCCAGAGTTCGTACCAGTAACTCTACAATGGCAAGAACATGTACCATGTCAGCTTCTCATAATGCGGACGCCCACGAGACTGCTAGCGTGCAACAGGCAGGACCTAGCAATCAGCCAGCGATTCCGGGTGTAGGAATTGCCACCTAGGACCAGACTCCAGTTGTGACCAGAATAGAGTTCAATGACTTGATGGGAGAACTCAGGGAAAGCAGGAGACAACTAGGAGAGCAGATGCAAGCTAACGCCAACCTGACGACACAACTCACTCAACAACAACAACAGAATGCTGGGGGCAATCCCGCCCCTTACTCCTCATCCGACAGCTCAACTTCATCCGATGAACCTCCCAGGCGTAGGCGCCGTAAGACTGAAACTGCGCGGACAGGTGCTGCTGTTCGAACAGCTGGAGACCGTGACCAAGCCGGAGATGGAAACTTAGGAACTGGAGTGCAGGTGGAGGCTGGAGACCCAGATCATCGAAACGCTAACGATGTCGAACCTCAAGATGCACGTTTGGCAGATCGCCAGGAGAGGAAACATCAGCATGGACAGTCGCGTAGAACAGACTCTAACCTTCCGCCTTCCATACAAACACCAGATCTGACAGCCATGGTCAGGCAATTGATGAAAGAAAATCAAGGCTTATCGAATGACGATTAGGGAGTATCAAGAAGTCATACTCCGTTCACGGACATTGTGCTGCAGGCGGCGTATCCCAGAAAGTTTAGCATGCCAACTATCCCGGCATATGAAGGAAAAACTGATCCCAGACAGCATATCATGAGGTACGAGTGGATGATGGATTCAGCTAGAGCAAATGATGCAACCAAGTGTAGATGCTTTCCAATTACTCTATCTGGGATCGCTACTATCTGGTTCACCCAACTTCCTCCGCGGTCCGTATCCAATTTCGAGGAGTTGGCAAAGAAGTTTATTGAGCAGTTTAGGATACACACTACTCGTCCAAAGGACGTAATGTCTATGTCAAGTGTAATCCAAAATCCTGGGGAATCATTGAAGGAATATTTACAAAGATTCCATGTTGCGGCAACTGAAGTCAGTAATCCCAATGATCATGCAATTCTAATGGCTGTAATGAGAGGTGTGGATCCAGATTCTGAATTTGGAGACTGGTTGGCAGGAAAACCCCCGACTACGCTAGAGCGTTTTTACTCAAAGGCACACCAGTTCATAAGGAGAGAGGAAGCTAGGTGGGTAAGGCGAGATAAGGCATCGGGACCTTTCCAGGAGTCCGTGAAAAGCAATATTGCTGTGAAGCAGTCTGGAGACAACTCGGGAAAAGTCCAAGTCAATGTCCAGAACAAGCCTGGGCAGCCTAAGGAGTCCAGAGGAAGAAATCAAGGGAAGAAGAGAGAAGTGGGGAAGTGGAAGCCGAGAATTCCGAGCTACAACGAGTATACCCCGCTGAATGCGTCTCTTGAGAACATTTACCTCTCAACCTGCAATACCTTTCAGTACAGAAAGCCACGTCCAAAAGAGTCAACCGAGGAACAGAAACGGACTGGAAAATACTGCCGCTTCCATGAGACTTACGGGCACAACACGGAAGAGTGCAGACACTTACACGATGCTATAGAGAAGTTGATCAGGCAGAAAAAGTTGCAGGAATTTGTGAAGGATCCACAGGAGGGAGGACAGGGAACATCCAACCCAGGACGTGCCCCAGCTCCGCGCCACCCCGAGGAACCTGCCCGGACTGTGGGTAGACTGGTCATAAACACGATCATCGGCGGGCCTCACCCCGCGGATAAGAATTGGCAGGAGATGGAGTGGTATGCTAGTTCCCTGAAGCATGCAGATTTCGAGTGTTGTTCCAACATGGAGGATGGGACCCCTGCTAAGCAGCTGCGCGTGATGACAGACGATATAGTGTTTAGAAACAGAGATGCTGACCAAGTGGAGGCTCCAACCATCGACCCGATGGTCGTATCTGCAACGATCGGATCGGCATATGTGAAAAGAATTTTGATTGATTGTGGAAGTTCTGTCAACATCATCTTCAAGAAGGCTTATGACCAGATGAAAATGGAAACAAAGGACTTGAAACCGTCCAAAGCTCGTATACACGGCTTTAATGGCGCAGCGACCGATGCAGTAGGGTATGTTGAGCTACCAGTTGAACTAGGACAAGGCGAACGTCGGAGGGTGCGAATCCTACCCTTCGTAGTTTTGGATGTGAATTCTCCGTATAATGTTTTCTTGGGCCGATCGGCCCTGGCTAAGTTTAGGGCGGCATTAGCCCCGTGGTGCCTAACTTTGAAGTTCCCAACTGACAAAGGAGTAGGTGTTGTTCATGGCGACCAAGCAGCTGGTCGTTCCTGTTATGTGGCTGAGCTCCGAGAGGCCCATCGGAGGGAGAAGGGAAAGGTTGCGGACAATCCTGTCCGCATCCTTAATAATGATAATTGACAAGTAGTGCCCGAGCCCTGGCTCGGGCATAATTCTCGGATCTTCAGAGACATAGATCCGAGAGACGACGATGAGAAACCCAGGGAAGAAAAGGCAGCGCCGGCTGAAGTAACAGTTGACATTTCAGTCAGCCGAGACGACCCATCGCGAGTATTGAAGATCGGATCACAACTCGGCCCCGCAATGACTGAAGACCTTAGTGATTTCCTTCGAGCAAATCTTGATGTTTTCGCCTGGGTGCATTCTGATATGTGCGGGATTTCTCCCGCCATTACGAGTCATATGTTGAACATAGACCCAAAATACGTCCCAGTTAAACAAAAGAGGAGGGGGATGGACCCAGAGAGGTCCGCTGCTCTCAGAGAGGAAGTGGACAAACTCAAAGCCAATGGGTTCATCCGCGACGCCCTCTACCCCGAATGGGTATCGAACCCCGTGCTGGTGAAGAAGGCGAATGGGAAATGGAGAACTTGCGTAGAGTATTCCGACTTGAACAAAGCATGCCCCAAGGACAGTTTCCCGTTGCCTAGGATTGATCAGCTGGTCGACTCCACTACAGGACACGAGTTGTTATCATTCATGGATGCATACTCGGGCTACAATCAAATCCCGATGCATATTACGGACCAAGAGCACACCAGTTTCATCACAAATGTCGGTCTATATTGCTATGTAGTAATGCCATTCGGATTGAAAAACGCAGGAGCGACTTATCAGCGTTTGGTGAATCGAATGTTCAAAGACCAGCTTGGCAGAACGATGGAAGTCTATGTGGATGACATGCTCGTGAAGTCATGACAGTCAAACGACCACATTCGAGACTTAGCGGAGATGTTCGATATACTCAGATATTATGGGATGAAGATCAATCCTCTGAAATGTTCCTTCGGCGTTGCGTCGAGGAAGTTTTTGGGATTCATTGTTAACGCAAGGGGAATTGAAGCTAACCCAGAAAAGATTCAAGCTATCCGAGATGTGCAAGTGCCTAGAACTATAAAGCAAGTGCAAACCTTGAACGGGAAAGTGGCTGCGTTGAGTCGATTCGTATCCAGGGCCACAGACAAGTGCATTCCTTTCTTTGATATAATAAAGAAAGGGAAGAGGAATTTCGAGTGGACATCCAATTGTGAGGAAGCATTCCGGGATCTGGTGAGGCATCTGGAGAGTCCTCCAATGCTGTCAAAACCAATAGAACACGAGATGTTGTACGTATACTTGGCCGTATCCCCACATGCTATAAGTGCAGTTTTGGTCCGCGAGGAGGACCGAGTCCAAAACCCGGTATATTACGTTAGTAAGCGTTTAACGGGGGCAGAAAGAAGTTACCCTAAAATCGAGAAATTAGCCTATTGCTTGGTGATTGCATCACGGAAGCTGCGCCCGTACTTTCAAGCGCACTCAGTCAGTGTCTATACCGATCAGCCCCTACGGCAAGTACTCCAACGACCAGAAACCTCTGGGAGATTGTTAAAATGGAACATCAAGTTGAGCCAGTTCGATATCGCCTACTTACCACGGAGAGCCATATAGGGGCAAGCATTAGCAGACTTCATCGCTGAGTTTACTGTATTTGACGAACCAGATGGTCACAACGTCATGCCCCCCGCTCGATGGAAATTATACACCGATGGGGCATCAAACGACCGTTGCTCCGGCGCGGGCGTAGTTCTTGTAACTCCGGAAAATCGATTGATTTGTTATGCTTTGAAGCTCGATTTCTGGGCCACAAATAATGAAGCAGAATATGAAGCACTAATTGCTGGCTTAAGACTCATTGGAGAACTCGGAGTCAAATCAGTTGAAATCTTTTGTGACTCGCAGTTGGTGGTTTACCAAGTGCGGGGAGATTACCAAGCAAAGGGACAGAAGCTTGCTCCGTACCTTGTTCTGGTTCAAGAACTACTGTCGAACCTTGAGCGTTATGATATTTCGCATGTCCCGCGCGAACAGAATGAAGAAGCCGACTCGTTGGCTAAATTTGCAAGCACTGGCGATGTGCAGCAAATGGGATTGTTTCCCATTGAGGCCTTGCATGCTCCGAGCATAGGCGAGATGAAAGTTGATCGTGTGTTGGAAACGAAAATCGAGAAGGAGTCGTGGATAACCCCATTCAAACTGTACCTGACGACCGGGACTTTACCAGAGAAAAGGACCGAAAGACGACAGGTCCTTCGAAAGGCCGTGCGATACGTGTTGCAGGATGGATTAATGTATCGAAAAGGGTTCTCAGTCCCCTTATTACGGTGCATCGCTCATGATGAGACAAAGCGGGTCTTGAAGGAGGTTCATGAAGGGGAATGTGGCGACCATACTGGGGGCAAACGCTAGCAAAAAAGATCCTCCGCTATGGATACTACTGGCCAACCGTAAACCGGGACACTGCAGACTACGTAAGGAAATGTGACAAGTGTCAAAGATATGCGAAAATCCCGAGGACTCCATCAACAGAACTCACACAAATGGTTAGTCCCTAGCCATTTGCAATATGGGGAATCGACATAATCGGCTCTTTGCCTATATCCAAAGGTGGTGCGAAATACGCGATAGTTGCAGTCGACTATTTCACAAAATGGGCTGAGGCAGAACCTTTGGCCACAATCACCTCTAAGAAGGTCATTAACTTCATTGTACGAAACATTATATGCCGCTTTGGCCTCCCTTGCACCATCATTACAGACAACGGAACGCAGTTTGAAAGCAGAGAGTTCAAAGAGTTCTGTTTCAAGTATGGCATTGAGAAGAAGTTCGCCGCCGTTGCGCATCCAAAGGCTAACGGACAAGTCGAGGCTGTAAACAAAATAATCAAGTCCATACTGAAGAAGCGTTTGGAGAAAGTCGGAGGCAAGTGGGTAGATGAACTCCCAACAGCATTATGGGCTTATAGAACCACCCACAAGTCCGCGACCAGCCACACTCCGTTCGCCTTGGCATACGGCTCGGAAGCCGTTATACCCGTGGAACTTGAAGTTCCATAACACCGAGTGACATATTATGATCCCAAGACGAATCAAGATCTCTTATTGGAATCACTGGACTGTGTCGATGAAAAACGTGAAGAGGCTGATTTAAGGACGGCAGCGCATAGGCACCGAGTCAAGCAGTATTACGACGGCAAAGTCCATCCAAGAATTTTTGATGTGGGTGATCTCGTTCTGAAACAATTTTTCCCAGTACCATCACGTATGAATCCTAACTGGGAAGGTCCATACGTCATTGAACGGAAGCTTGGAGAGGGAACATTCAAGCTAGCGACCATTGATGGCGTGACACTCCCCCGAGCGTGGAACAGTGAACATTTGCGACATTATTACATTTAGTATGTTTCTTTCCTGTTTTAGGCACAATTATTTCCTGTATGTTTTCGTTCAGTCGTAACTTAGTTTCTTTTTTAGCCATGTAATCAGGCAGTTTAGTTGTTTTTCATTAATAAAGGCTTGGAGCCGCATTTTCCATGAATTACTAATGTTTCTATATCTCATAGTCGGGTGATCAATTACTAGAACTACATTATTCTGTAAGATGTACGAACTCATATAAACGATTTCAATCTCCGAGTCCCCTGAGCGTGGACCGGAGTACTCTAAGTCACCGGAGTGTGGACTAGAGTATAAACGATTTCAATCTCCGAGTCCCCAGAGAGCGGACCGAAGTACTCTAAGTCCCCGGAGCGCGGACTAGAGTATAAACGATTTCAATCTCTGAGTCCCTTGAGCGCGGACCGGAGTACTCTAAGTCCCCGGAGCGCGGACTAGAGTATAAACGATTTCAATCTCCGAGTCCCCAGAGTGCGGACCAGAGTACTTTAAGTCCCCGGAGCGCGGACTAGAGTATAAATGATTTCAATCTCCGAGTCCCCTGAGCGTGGACCGGAGTACTCTAAGTCACCGGAGTGTGGACTAGAGTATAAACGATTTCAATCTCCGAGTCCCCAGAGTGTGGACTGGAGTACTCTAAGTCCCCGGAGCGCGGACTAGAGTATAAACGATTTCAATCTCCGAGTCCCCTGAGCGCAGACCGGAATACTCTAAGTCCCCGGAGCGCGGACTAGAGTATAAACGATTTCAATCTCCGAGTCCCCAGAGTGCGGACCAGAGTACTCTAAGTCCCTGGAGCGCGGACTAGAGTATAAACGATTTCAATCTCCGAGTCCCCTGAGCGCGGACCGGAGTACTCTAAGTCCCCAGAGCGTAGACTAGAGTATAAACGATTTCAATCTCCGAGACCCCAGAGTGCAGACCGGAGTACTCTAAGTCCCCGGAGCGCGGACTAGAGTATAAACGATTTCAATCTCCGAGTCCCCTGAGCGCGGACCGGAGTACTCTAAGTCCCCGGAGCGCGGACTAGAGTATAAACAATTTCAATCTCCGAGTCCCCTGAGCGCGGACCGGAGTACTCTAGGTCCTCGGAGCGCGGACTAGAGTATAAACGATTTCAATCCCCGAGTCCCCAGAGTGCGGACTGGAGTACTCTAAGTCCCAGAGCACGGACTAGAGTATAAACGATTTCAATCTCCGAGTCCCCAGAGTGCGGACCGGAGTACTCTAAGTCCCCAGAGCGCGGACTAGAGTATAAACGATTTCAATCTCCGAGTTCCCAGAGTGCGGACCGGAGTACTCTAAGTCCCCAGAGCGCGGACTAGAGTATAAACGATTTCAATCTCCGAGTCCCCAGAGTGCGGACCGGAGTACTCTAAGTCCCCGGAGCGCGGACTAGAGTATAAACGATTTCAATCTCCGAGTCCCCAGAGGGCGGACCGGAGTACTCTAAGTCCCCAGAGCGCGGACTAGGGCATAAACGATCTCAATCTCCGAGTCCCCAGAGTGTGAACCGGAGTACTCTAAGTCCCCAGAGAGCGGATTAGAGTATTAACAATCTCAATCTCCGAATCCCCTGAATATGGGTCAACTTACTATAAGTCCCAGCAACGCGAATTTAGAAAAAATTCTAAGTACTCAAGAAAGGTAGAACAAGAAGTATGCCACTCCGAAGAATGTTCGAACAACGCGAGAATGGACTGGGAAATATTCAACTTATAAGTGTTTGAGTTTTGACCGCAGTAATTCAGAAAGCTAAAAAAGTAAAAGAATCATTCAAACGACTAAGGAACTGAACTTTATTTAATAGTCCAAAATGAGGTTACACAGTTATCCCTCCAAAACTTGGAGTCAAGAACCTATCTATACAAACTATGGAGACAAAAGATAAAAGTAGTTACAAGGCTTAAGCAAAAAACTCGTTGAACGAGTATAGCGATTATTTCTTCGGTTTCTTCTTCTTGTCTTCTTTTGTTTTTTCCGATGACTCCTCTCCCTCACGCTTCTTCTTGGATTTCTTGCTTGCTAAAGAAGCGGAGTCAGGAGTAGGAGAAGGAACATCCAGTGGTTTGGACCTGCCTGGGAGAATGATCTTCAAAGGTCTATTCCGCGGGTCGCTGAGTTCCAGTATTTCAGGCTCAACTTTGACCTCGACTTTTTTCTTCTCCTCTTCGGCGAGACGCTCTTTCATGCTCATCTTCGAGGTATGTTCAGAGGCGCCAGTGATTTCAATTTCATCACTCCCTTCGGCGGGAGATGAGGTGTCAAGCTTATCATCATCTAGCGCCCCGATCACTTGAGCGTCAGGGCCAGGAGTTACTCCCGCATGAGCAACATTGCTTGTTTTCTCTGCCTCCTCCTTGGCGTCATCGCTCCTCGGAGTTGGCTCGGGGTCCGAGCAGCCTGCATGGAAACATAAAGAATGAACATTAGAACGAATAACCACTGCTGGAAAGTGACAGATCTTTTAACTTCTAAAAAAGAAGAGTTTCCTACCGGGTTCTGGCTGGCTATCAGTTGCGCGTGGAGTTTCACCCTCCAGAATAGGAGATAGCACATGGACGCTGAGCCCGAAATCTTCAGGATCGTAGCCGGCATGCTGCTCGAATGGGTCAAGTGTCGGCCGACCGGCCGGTTGAGCAGTGGGAGGAGCAGCAATATGAGGAGCCATAGTCTTAGCCCCAGATGGGCCAGCTTCATCACTTTTCTCTTTTGGAAGGGGAGAGCCTTCGCTATAAAGCGCCAAAGCTGCGGTTAAATCCGCTGGCTCGTTCCCTCTAAGAAACTCCTTCACCGGGGCATCCTCATTGACTTCTTAGAGCCCGACTCGATTTTCCTAATCTTCACTAAAGTTTCCCAGGCCTCAGCTAGGGATTCGAGATAGCCCTCGCCCAAGAATGTCAAGTCGCGATGCATAAGGACGCGGGCGCCATACTTAGCAATCAACGGGTCAAACATGCATTTGACCTCTTCCCTGCCGGCGTCTGCGGCCACCTCAAGGTGAGAGTCAATCTCCTCCGAAGCTTTTCTTTTTCCCTCCTCACGGGCTTCGTCTTTCATTTTTTCAAGTCCAGCAAGTTCGTCGTCAAGCTTCGTTTTCAAGAGCCGAGTAGCAACGATTTCATCGCAATATCGTTGTGACTCTTCTTAAGCAGCTACTTTGTCCTCTTTCTCCTTAGAGAGTAATTCTTTCAACTCTTTGACTTGTATGGCAAGCGTGTCCCTTTCTTTTTGGATAGAATCTTTTTCTAAGGCAAGGGCTCCGCTGCGCTGAACCGCTTCGTCGAGTTCCTTCTTATGGGTCATCTCCAAACGAGTGACGGCCTCAGCAGTATCTTTTGCGCATTGCTTCGCGGCTTCAAGCTTCGACTTATACGAAGCGAGCTCTTCATCTTGATGCTTGATGATGTTCTTGTCACAGCCAGCTTCCAATTTCAAACGATTAATTTCATATTGTCGCTCAACAGATACCTCCGAGATTTTTTCGACCAAGTGTACAAACGCGTCATGTTGAACATAGACATCGTTGTTATAGGAAATGGCACTCTGCTTCACGTGCCCAGGGATATGATGAATAGCTGGGAGGAATTTCAGACCATCAAAACAGATTTTTGGGAATTTGGCCTTAAGATCGACCATCTTCTCTGCTACCGTTGGGTCAACCGCGAGAGTAGGGGGAGGAGGCTTTGAAAGTTCCGTTCTTTTTCGATGCTCCCGAGTTTGCCTTGTACTCGACGAACCGGAGTGTTGTTCTCGGAAAACATCGGGTTGGGACCCCTTCTGTGAAGGCTTCTCTCTATCCGGCTCAGTTGGAGGAAGAGGATCACGGGACTGTGAAGATTGGGAATATGCCTTCTTACGATAAGACGAATCGTGGGGGCGGTTGTCTCGATCTTCGTAATCATCTCTGTCCCTGCGTCTGCCCGAACCAAAATCCCATCCGGGATGATGAAATATGGAAGAGCCGTGAAGCGATCGAGTCCGTGGGAGCGCCCCATATCACCTACAAAGAATAAAGATAACAACGAGTTAAGAAAAATCTGGGAAATAAGAAAAAACTTGAAGTGTATGATGAAGTGGTATGTGCGTGTGTGTCCTAGTGTTCCCCCCGACGGACCGGTTCTTTTATCTTTACTGATCGGAGTATTGTCTCCCTGGGCTGGGAGTTGAACTCCCGCATTGCCTCTAGCGGGCGAAGAAAACTTGAGGGCTTCAGGATCGTCAAAACCATAATTAAGTATATCGTCGGGGATGGAAAGATTCGACAGACCCCTTAGAGAACTTTCCATATGCTGTGAGGAAGCCTCTTTCTCTGGCGGGATGAGCGTAACTTTTGAAGTTCCACCAACTTTCTCCTTCCGTATCTTGTATTTTAACTTCTTCTTTCCCTTCGAAGGGGAGGATGACGTTTCAATGTCGTGTACTTCGACCGCCGGATTCCAAGCGGGACCCACATTCTCGCCTTGAGTCTCAGGAGCTTCATCTTCCTTGTGCTCACCCTCTTTGTGCGCATCGGGAGTGTGGCGTGACGACAATCCAGCTTGTTTTTTCCCTTTACCGGATGCTGGCTTGGGAATGGAAACGCCCTCCGGAAGGCTAATCCGACGACCAGGGGCTAGCAAGCCGAACCTTGAAAATGATTCATTTGAAATGATGGTTCGGATGTCCCAATTCTCGGCAGGAAGAGCCCTGATGGCCTCGACGGCCTTAGAATATCCTCGGCCCTCTGGACGCGGGTTAATACCTGAAAATATGGAACAAGGAGTTAAAAAAAGTATAGCTCTGATCGAGCGTGAAGGATGGCTCAGGGAAGAGACTTACTGCCTTCGACCCATCTCCTCGCGAAACCAGAAGGGCAACGCACGTAGAACCATTCCTGTTTGTACAAGGCGAATTTGCTACATGCCCCGGTTAAGATCTGGCATTTGTGGTACGGCTCGAGGAACATGAAGGAGGGGCTATCTTTCCGCTTCTTGATCATATAAATGTATCTGATGTTGCCAGAAGTTGGAGGCCTAGAGAAGACGGCCATGAAGAGTAGGTAGGTCCCGTATATAAACGCGTGACCGTTTGGATGCAGCTGCGACGGGGCAATGTCTATGTACTGCAACACGTCCCGAAGAAATAAATTGAATGGAGGCACGCTGCCCATCTAGCACATGAACTTGTTGCAGGTGGTATATCCGACTGGGGGCAGGTGAGGACGATCGTGTCGCGACGGGACTAACACATCAACGAAAGGAATCCCATGGATGGAGCATATTCGCCGAAGTGCGACTTCATTAATCTTCGAAGCCTGTGAGTCGATCGGATTGTCTAAGAGAATTGTTGCCTCCAGGGCATCAGGAGCTAAGTTATGGGCAGGGGAAGTCGATGGATTTGAAGTATCAGCGGCTTCTTGCCTTGATGACGGTCCAGGCCTATCAGATATAGTGGCGGAGCTAGACTTTTTAGACATCCCCAATAAATAATGAATCTGTCTAAGTGCCTGTGAAAACTATACTTGAAAAACGTTGAATGTTAGAATTAACAATACGAATATTCCCCCCACGTGGTGTGTAAACTAGTGCAAGCAATCGTGTATAAGCAATGAGAATCTAGAGATTACAAAGATACGAAAACAAGTTTCGAATCGTCGCCTTCGAAGACCGTCATCGCTGACCGTCTCAAAAAGCCCGCCTTGTGGTGATTACAGTACAAGATTCAGAAAATGTATAATTAATAAAGTGTTCGGCCTAATTCCTGTTCGGCGAAAAGTATCTTTCGGCTAAAGTTTTGTCCGGCCAAAATAGGTTTCAACATTCACAATCGTTCGGTTAAGTGTGGTTCGGCATTTATGTTGTTCGGCACCTATGAATTGTTCGGCCTAAGGGTTGTTCAGCGCTTATGATTGTTCGGCATTTGAATTGTTCGGCCTAAGTGTTGTTCAGCGCTTATGATTGTTCGGCACCTATGAATTGTTTAGTGCTTATGATTGTTCGGCATTTGAATTGTTTGGCCTAAGTGTTGTTCGGCGCTTATGATTGTTCGACATTTGTATTGTTCGGCCCTAATATGGTTCGGCATTTAAGTGTGTTCGGCCTTGACATGGTTTGGCGTTTAAGTTTGTTAGGCCCGAGTATTGTTCGGTTGAAATATTGTTCGACATTCGTGATCGTTCGGCATCCCCACCAATTCATGCCTTCGCCTTAGCCCCCCATTTCACTATTCGGCATATGGTAAGATACGCTGAACCAGGGTTATGCCAAGCTTGAACATTCGGCACTCCACCCTCGATTACAGTTCCACTCTTCTCCTTCTCCATCTTTCTTTCCTTCCAGTCTCGTTTGACACGAAGGAGCTAGGCCTAACTACCATGCATTGTTCGACAACTCCAATGTGCGAACCATTCCTACTCGCCACACATCATACAACCGTAAAGATATCCAGTTTTCCATATGACTCTCTCGGCTACGCGCAAACCTAAGTCTCATATTGAAACTATTTAATCATAGAAGGGACAATACCTAGTTCGAAGATCGAAGCTTAGGAAGGATTGATTAGGCTTTAAGTCTGATTGACTGGCGATGATTGCAAGTCTTTAGGGAGTGACAGAAATAAAAGTGTAAAAGGAGAAAAGGGGGGAGGATGCTTGGTTTTATAGGGGAAAGTAGAAGTCGAAAAGGCTATATCCGGTAGAACCGGTCAAAGCCGTAGCGTTCGGCTTCGAAATGTAGTGTCACTCGGAACATGAGGAACGTTCGGCTTCGAACGTATCGTCCGTCATGTATACCACATTAGGCACACACCACAACCACTGATATTCTCAAGAAGGCATCTCCATTAGGACTTAATCAAGGATTTGAAACAAAACATGAAGGATACGTAATTCAAAGCGCATCGCGTTCAGTCACGTAATACACTTTGGGGGGCAAGTGTTTCTTGGAGATTTGACCAGGCAACTGAGTACTCGGCATTTGCAAGTACTCGGCATCCAGTAGTACTCGGCATCCAGGAGTACTCGGCATTGGCAAGTACTCGGCATCCAGTAGTACTCGGCATCCAGGAATACTCGACATTCAGTAGCACTCGGCGTCTGTAAGCGCTCGGCATCGGAAGACGTTCGGCATGTACAACTGCTCGGCATGGCTGTATTGTTCGTCACAAGCCATCGTTCGGCCAAAGGCACTACTCGGCTAAAGGCAACGTCCGGCCAAAGCTCTCGTTCAGCCAAGAAACATCGTTCGGCCAGAAGCATCGTTCGGCCAAAGCTCTTGTTCGGCCAGAAGCATTGTTCGGCTAAAGCCATCGTTCGGCCAGTGCCATCGTTCGGCCAGATACAACGTTCGGTTAAGAGCTTCGTTCGGCCAAGAGGCACGTTCGGCTTCAACTGATATTCGTTCTATTCTTCCCACGCAGCAAGCGTATCGTTCGGCATAGAGAGGGTGGTTCGGCATCCAAGTGATCGGCCTATTTGGTTCGGCATACGGCGATCACTCTATTTGGGCCAAGATGTTCAGCTGCCGAGCCCACCTGGGAAGTCCAACCCATCTTTGTCTATAAATAGAGGGGCAGGGGCACAGTGAAAAAGGACCTTTTTTCGGGAACACTGGGGAGACTCTGCCATTTTTCAGACTCATCTTCTTTACTTAGCAATTCCATTCAAGCATTTGATCTACGAATTGTATTTGTAATCAATCATTAAGAAGATCAATAAAGTTTAACCTCAAAGTGGACGTAGGCAATTACGCTGAACCACTATAAATCCGGTGTTCTTACTTTCTGCATTTGAATTAGCATATTCTTCTTTGTTTAATTTGTCTTCATCACTTATATCTCTTCACAATCTTTCTCAACGAGGTTAGTGACCAAGTTTGGTGCTAACAGAATCATTGGCCTGTTGGTTTAACTCTAGCCTTTCCCGAACTCGTTCTTGATTGATGATGGCTTGATCTCCGCATGTGACTATCCTTTTGGGTCCTGCCCACTAAAACCTACTCGCAACTCAGAGTACGGTGTCATACGAATATCCTACTCTATTCATCAACCTTTTGACTGCCTACAAAGGTCTGCTTCGTTAGGCCTGCAATGCAAAAGCATTCAAGGCATACTCTCTTGATGGAACACCTACAGACCCGCCTCCGGGGATGCAGCTTCGTTAGGCCTATCCAAGAGGGCCATCCTAGAGTACCCTCATGTCCCGTTGAAGTCTCGTACTTCCTTCTAGCCCAAATTAACTAAGTTGGACGTGCTATTTCTGTGCTAAAAAACTATGATGAACTGCTTCGTTAGGCTCTTCATCCTTTGGGTTGCTCCAAACGCATCTTACCATTTTATTAGACCCTACGTCTAATCTTTTATTATGCTTTCAGATTACTTTTCTAATTCCGTTGTCTACTTATTTACCCTAATCAGCATAAGCGTGTCCCAGCCTCACCTAACTATTGTGAGACCATCAGTTCCTGACTGAAAGGGAATGCTGTTGGTATGGGCCTTTCTTTTATGCTTGCTTATTAACTTAGTGTAAGTTTTAAAATGAGCCTTTTCTGTTATCTCTAATTATAACCTATGTTATAATTATACTTGCAATTGTTACTTCTATATTCTTTTATAATCTACATGTTATATATATAATTTCAAGTGTCTCTTTTCTATTCTAGTTTGTCTTCTTTTATTATGATACTGAATTCTCTTTAGTTCTCTTATATTATATGATAATCTTGGCTTGGGACTACGTCCGACTGTCATAAATTTACTTATCATAATAACTACTTTGCTTTTATTCTACTATCTGCGCAATAAATGCAGATCTAGGCACATTTCTGTTTATTATTTCTAGTCTTGTCAAATAATTAACTTGATTTCTTCTTTAATTTCTTTAACTCTTCACTTTATTCTCTTTTATTCTAGGAAGTAGTTCTATTCTATTTGGTTGGTTATGAAAACTGTGCTAAAAATCCATTTCCATATTTTAATACTAAATAATGCTATAAACAGTAACTCAAAATTGCAAGATATTTCTTTTATTGTTTCTTTAACTATTGGGTAATGCAAAATACAGAAATGTCTCTATTTTACACTAATTCCCTTTTTCTTTATTTTATTCTTGCAATTACGTTTATCGTTATTTTTGCAATATTAAACTATGAAAATGTATTCTATTTTCTAAACCAACCAACCAATCTATCACTAACTTTCAAATCAAGTTATTAGATTTTCTCCTTTTTAATTTATTTCTCCCGTTTTAGCATAATTTACTGTAAATTTCTTGCTTTAGGCTTATGCCTTTCTCTATAACTGTTAAGCCTAATATTATTCATATTTAATTGGATTTCTTTCTTTCTTTTCCATATAAATAATTATTAAATATAAGTTCTCATATAGAATTTACAGTCTCAACAAAACTAATTAACAGAATTAATTGCTGAAATAAATGCTGAAATAAAAAATTTAACGAGAATCTAACGATAATATATCATGAACGTAAAAGATATATAATTTAAATCCACTCACCTGTCATCCTTAGCTTTGCTCATCCTTAGTTTTGCTCCGTGGCCTTCCTGGATCCCCTTCTAAGGTGTCTAATATTTTTATTAAGAAGATCTTCTCCCAAGAAATATTTTCTATTTAGGGTTCAGCCTCAGGCAATGAACCTAATTGGGAGAAAATCTGATTGTGAGAAAATAGCTAGGCCTAGGGTTCTATTTATAAAGGAGTCTGGGGATCTTAGACGGTCAGATTTTAGGATTGAATTTGGTGCAACCAAGTCACAGGCTTGCTGCGGATCATTGGATTTAGAAACCAACGTTTGAGATTGCACAAAAATTGAATTAAATAGTCTCGGCACGTCCCTGACGAATTCATGTTCAGTGGAAAATGCGGGTTGACTTATAGGTCGACCTGGGTTCATCAGTGGTCGACCTTAGGGTCGACCCTCGTGCACTGTGGGTCGACCTATGGGTCGACCCATGGGCCTTATTTATTTTTTATTTTTTCGTTCTTCTGATTTTCGTTTCTCTTGTAACTTCTTCGTATTAACTCGGATTTCAACAAGTTATATATGGAAATTGATCAGAAAATTACCACGAACACATTGGTATAAGTTTCGAGGCCATATTCTGACAATTCTAAAATGTTTATTTTCACAGTTCAGTGTTATTTGATTATTTAATTATCTAAAAATGCGGGGTGTTACAATGAAAAACAATACACTTGATTCAGAACTAAAAAAATTACTATGTTAGTGAAATCAATCTCAAATAAAATATGAGTGCAATGGCTTCACAGATGTTACGAGATTTTTCATCTCCTATCAGGTGTATAACGTGAATATAAATATTTAAGAGATTTCAAATAATTCGAAGTACTAATTTTAATCACTTTAATTAAAATAAATCCGAAGTTTAAATTAAAACTTAAACCTTTTAAATAATTCAATTCCAATACATAATCAAAATTCAAGAAATTGTATGGGCATACATCATTTCAACCTATCATTTAAATGTCTTAGTTATCCAATTCTAAAATGATTTAGATAACCATTTAAATGATGTCGATAATATACACGGTGATAACAGGGACATATTAAAATAAATAAACAACCATACATCCAACATATCAATCAATAAGCATCCATTTCAGACAACATCCAAATCAACCAATATATTACAACAGTTAATAATTATCAATATCGAGGTTTAACTATCAGTTAAATTCCAATATAAAATTAAATGTCAATTTAATTTAATGTAAATTCAGATTCAATATCAATTTAAATGTCAATTTAAACCAACAAACAACAATAAAAAATTTATATATCTCAATGTAAATTTTATTTAACTTGCAATGGAAATTGTAGTATTGCGTGAGTGGGTTGAATCACTCACCTTTTTAGCTTTCCTTCCTCTAATTATGTTTGGATCCGCCATTGCGTTCTTTCTTTTAACTTTGATTTTTTTTATATTTGAAGGTTTTGGAGGAGACAGAGAAGTTTGTATAATCTAAATTTGAAGGAGAAATTTTGAAAAGGAAAAGAAGAAAAAAATGTAGATTTGAAGAAATTTTTTGTTTGGAAAAGAGAATAAAATGAAGAAAAAGGAGGGAGGAAAAAGGGAGGTGAAGAATGGTAAAACAAAATGTATATATATAATATAAAATGAAACTCAGGTTTGAGAAAATGTAGCTTCAGAGAAAAGAAAAGGAACAACCAAAAATAAAGAAATAAACAAAAATGAGGAAAGAAATGAGGCAGGTATTAAATATAGAATGAACGATACATATTTGAATTTTAAAAGACATGTTTACAAAGCAAGCAAAACTTTTGGTATAAAATTTCAAACCATGTGCTACCTCAATTAATATCATTAACAGGAAACGTTTCAAGGCAAGGCTAACGTGTAAATAAAAGAAACTTATAAGAAAACCAAAAGAGACATGTATTAATCAAATAAAATAATAATAGAAATAAATAAATAAAAGGGCGGTTGAAATCTGAGAAGATAAACAAATGAAAAGATTAATGAACGTGAATAGTGGAATATGAAATTCTAATATATTTAAGACTATTCATTACAAAAAGAAAGAACAGAGCATTTAATTCAATTTAGACTGACGTGCTAGGTGAAAAGTTTTTTTTTCTAAAGGAAAATGAATGCATGCATGAGTGAATAGTGTATGTAAATGAATTCATGAATTAATACACATACACATTTCATTTCAAATGCAAAGTAACGCCTCATTAATAATTCAATTTATGGCAAGAAGTGAAAGAACAAATGGAATGAAATATGCAAAAGAGAGGGGTCAACGAAAACGTAAGATGGCAGCAGAATAAAGTAAGGTAATAAATTAATGAGAATGGAAGAATTAGTATACTACAAACAACTTTTGAAATTCAATTTTAAAACGTATATTCCCTTGAATACATTTCATTAACTCCAAATATACACATAAATATATGTTAATTTAACCATTTTTTTTTACACACAATTAATAATATTGAACACATCAATTAACTTAATATTTCTCATTAAAATACTTATTATATTTTTAACACAAAATGTAAGTTGCACATATCGCTAATTAATTACAATTCACTTCTATTTCTTATTAATGGAAAGATTTTAATTGCTATTAATTCCAATAATTAAATTTCAAAACATACGTTGATTACTGGAAAGATAGTTAATCCAATTGTTTTCCTTTTGTAATGGCCCGTACCTCACCTAATGCAGATATTGTCCCCAACTTAGTCACCTCCGCCTCATGGGCCAAGCCAAGGTGTGGGGTTTTGTTGCTCAAAAGGCCTCGACGTTGTTATGAGGTGAAGGCTTTGGTATATAAACACCCACTTCATAGTGTTTTTCTGCAAATGTGGGACTATTATTCCCATTTTGAAGGGGTGTTACAATATCCCCCCCCTTTAGAGCCCAATGTCCTCGTTGGCTCATGAACACAACACCACCCAGGCGTCGTGGCTGTTTGTGACTTTCCACTCAATGTTAACGGGTATGGGACACACGTTAACACTTTTCGGGTTCCTTTCCGAGAGTTTGTGACACATATTGCCAGTTAGTGGCGTCCAGTACTGGGCCTCCGGACCTTCGCCACTATGGTTTGTTGCCTTCGAGTTTGTGCATTCGGGTTTAGAGCCTTCGGGTTTGTGCCTTCGGGTTTGTTGCCCTATAGTATCGTTTTTGGAGTTGGTCCTTCGTCACCACTCGAGAGATACTTGGGTTTGTCGCCTTCGGGCTTGTGGATCCTTGTTTCTACAGTACTGAGCACGTGCATCTTTTGTTTCATTGATATTTATATTTCCCTAGAGTATCTCCTTTCAGAGTCGGTCCTTTGAACAACTCGATACATAACGATTACCTTGTGGAAACTTGTTATGCCTTCATTGGCATTTGTGTTTGCCTTTTTGGCTTGATTTGGGATATTTATATCCTTTGTATATTTTGAGTTGCCAATGATATGAGGCGAACCTTTTACTACTTTGAGTGTGAAATTTTCTAGCGGTTAGTAAACCGTTTAGTGCGAACGCGTGCTATGAACACATGCGTTTATCTTTTCAGTTAATTTCTAATCTATTCGTTTGATCGTTTTCGCCTACGGGTCTAGTTTACCGATGATATGAGGTTTTTTTCAGTTGGAAGGTATTTTTATAAGGAACAACTTTTATGTTCATTGCTTTTTGTGATTAAGCAGTTTACTAAGAGTAATTTGGGTTTGAAGAAGATGTAACATTTCAGTCCTGTGTTTTAAACTTAGCTTTGAAACACAGAAATTGTTTTAGGCATATCTTTCTCATTTGTAACAGCCCGCACCTCACTTAACTTTGATCTACCATTTAAAAGTTATGGTGATTTTAATATCATGTTTCAACAAAAATATTGCACAGAGCAAAGCTGTGTACATCAGTTTCAAACTCAATTTCGACCCTCTAAACCATAGAATTTATTAAAGTGATTAAAAGAGAACTTGTAGCTAATAGAAATTTATTTCAACTGCAAAAAGATTGAGCTAATTTGGATAAAATTAGACTAAGATATCGATGTTTTACTCCAGTAATATTTTTACAAACAATTTTCAGCAAACTACAACCAAACAATCATTCAAATTCAAGCAACCAATTCACAACCAATTTGAAAGCAATTCAATCAACAAACCATCCAATTCAATTCAAATATCAACTAAAAATTATTCTCATAGATTAAAGGTAGTAGTATGAGTGAATTTTAAAAGAAAAGCAAGATTATACAAACTATAGAAAAATACATTTTGGTAAAAGGAAGTCTTAATATCGTTTATTTGTCATCAGCAATTTATCATTCTTATAATGAAAAATTTAGAACTGGGCTTTAAACTTACATTTGACCAACATAATGTTTTCCAGTTTTACAAGCAGGAATATCAAGAGTTCTTTCTAGCAAGTGACACAGTCAATAACAGTTCTACATCATCTACCAATACTCATTATATCTCAGAGTATCACCAATTTGGTTGGATGATATTCTTGGCGCTCCATGTCCATTCATTAAACCGCTCCATGTCCACTCATTAACCGAGTTGTTATCTTCTATCAACTCTGCGTTAGTTAAATGAGTTTATGTTTTAAAAAGATTATTATTGCATATTTGGTATATAAGCACCCACTTCATAGTGTTTTTCCACGATGTGGGACTATTATTCCCATTTTGAAGGGGTGTTACACCTTTAAATTGTAATTCAAACATATATGTTAACATTATTGGTTACAAACATGAGTTAGAAATTTACTTACAAATAATTAATTTCTTACTCTATGCTAAAACACGTTTCAAATAAATAATCATATGTTTTATCCTTTAATAAATTATTCATTTTATTCTTCATTAACATTTATTATTACCATCACCGTTATTAATTACATTCAAACAATGTTATTAAATACACCTAACGTATGTTATCATTTTTTTATCTTACTATAATACATGTTATTAGTAGAAATTCAAATTAATATTATAAACATATCTCCTAACATACGTTAACACAAATAAAATCATAAATTTTTATTTTTCTACCACTTATATTCCCAAATTGTACTCCTTATTACAATTAGCCTTTGGTATTCCCATCCATTAATAACATTTGAAACAATGTCACTAAAATACACATTAATATACATTCTAAATTCCAACCTATGATAACCAATTTCAATTAATTACATAAAATCTCACCATTAGATAAAACATTTAATTTATTTACTTATTTACAAACTATAGCCAAATTAACTTTACAATTATTTCAATTGATTGGGATTACATTAAAATAGCTGTTAATAACATTCAAACAATAATATTAAATCATATTCTAATTATTTTTCTCATTAACAAATCATAAATTTTAATTTCTTCCAATATTAAATTCCAAAAATCTTATTTAATTTAATATTTTTAATTATCAAAAATTATGGGTCGTTACACTCTCACCCACTCAAAACTTTTCGTCCTCGAAAAGGAACAAGAAGGGATTAAGAAACTAATATATTTTATTCAGAATAATCAATTTATAAACACTTTAAACTTACATAATTAAGTGTTTCAAATAAAATATATCAACTTATAAACAATTAAATCTTTCATATTCAAGTTTAATAAAAGTTTGAAAATATTTTTACTATCACAAAATTTTGCTAAGTCCTAAATTTACGAAAAATTTTGGTAGAGTCTCCATTGTACCGATAGGTCCGAAAAATAATAATATCAATAATTACAATATATATATATATATATCATATTTCAAAAATAAAATATTCCAAACCATGGGAAAAATAATAAAATATTGTTGCAAAACCATAATCCGAAAATTTAACGACCCACCTTTTTGACGGTTTGAATCGACGATAAACCACACATGTCTGACTCAAACCATTAAAAAGGGAGGATTGTTATGGATAAATAAGAAAAAGCAGTGAAAGAGAGAAAATCAACATAGAATCTCACAATGGAATGGACAAAATATAATAATCAAATAAACAGTTCATGAAGCTGTTTTACAAATAACATTTGATTACACTTTTACAGTACAGAATCAGAGTACATACAACAGTAATAAATAAATAATGCTGCGGAATAACATGATGCAGCGGAATAAATAAAATAAATAATATAGTATACAAATCTTCGTCTTCGTCCTCCAGAAAGCAGTCTTCGATACACTGAAAAACTCAGACTGACCCGAGCGAATTGAAAAGACAAAACACTCGAGTTAGAACTAAAAGATCTTATGTAAGATAAATCAATAGTAAATAAATATGAGAGTAACGGCGTCAGAGATGTTATGGGATTTGACATCTCCTATCCAGTGTCTAACGTGAGTGTAATAACTTAAGAGATGTTCAGGATTACATCTCCTAAGGATCCATTAAACTATCCACATACATAGTACAATACGTTATTATAATAGTGTCTACAGTAAAGTAAAGTATTAAAATAGCATTAAGGCGTTACCCATATCCCCCTTAACACATTTTATATAATGTCGTAGTCTATACAGTGCTGTAAACTCCACCAGAAACTGGTGGGCTATCAGGGAGCATTCCATAGGTACGACACAAACCAAACTCGTAGAAGGCGCGATAAGGCATGTGACATGGCACCCGAGGCAATGCCAGGGTAGGATTCTACTGTTTTGCAGATTCGGACTAGTGGTAACGCATGGCAGCTACTACCGCCCACCTCGGAACACACTCCCATAATCGAAATCGAGGGGTGGCCACCAAATCAATCACAAAGTCATAATATGGTATCGAAGAAGCATGTTCAATCGGAGGTGCAACCTCACTTGGCCCGGCGTGGCTCCTTTTTTAGTCACATCAAGTTGACTCACGGGAGTCAGGGCTATGTTAATACCTCATACAGAATTGTTCGCCAAACCATCCTACTTCATTCTGGAATCTCCACCACGTACACAGTTGTTAAAGTGGTTTTCGGTATTGGCAGAGAGTATGACAATATTCGATCCCGGTCTCTTTAACAATCAAACGCTTATTTCACATCGGATGGTTCTTTTAAATTTCCAAAACCTCTTCACAATTGATATCAAAATATCATATTCAATTCAAACCATATCACTTTCGAAATCATATTCACTTTCGAGATCATATCACATTTGAAATCATATCACTTTAGAAATCATATTTTCTTTCAAAATCATACTTTCCAAAATAGGTTAAACCCTCATTCAAAATCATCATATTTACTCAGAATATGTTATTTCACTAGAAATTATCATTTCAATTCTCAACTTAGGTTATAACGTCATTTAATCATATTTGCTTTTAAATCAAGGATTTAAATATAAACACTTCCCCTTTACACGGTCTGAAATTTAGCAAATAGTTTAGATAGTTATAAGTAGTTTAAATAGTTTAGCATAGTTTCAAAAATGAATTTTTAAATAGTGAAAATACTCTAAATAGTTTAAAAATAGATTAAAAATAGTTTAAATGGATTTAAGATAGTTTAAATAGTTTTAAAATAGTTTAAATAGATAAAAAAATAGATTAAATAGATTTAGAATAGATTAAATAGATTAAATGGATTTAAAATAGATTAAATAGATATAAAATAGATTAAACAGATTTAAAATAGATTAAATAGATTTAAAATAAATTAAATAGATTTAAAATAAATTAAATAGATTTAAAATAAATTAAATAGATTTAAAATAAATTAAAATAGATTAATTAGTTTAAAATAGGGTAAAAATAGTTTAAATTGGATTAAGTGGATTAAAATAGATTAAAATAAATTAAAATAGTTTAAATTGTTTCAAATACTTAAAATAGTTTAAATTAGGTTAAATTAGTTTAATAGTTTGAAAATCTTAAAATCAGGACCTTTAAAATGATGTATCTTTAAATAGTTTATATTAAAATAATAAATTTGAAAATTTACATCAAATTTAACTCAACAAATCTGGACCATATCTAGATTTCAAATCAAAACCAAATTTCAAATCTTGAGGTATTAATTTAAGTTATTCCCATTTCAATAGATTTCAAGGTTACAATTTCAAACGTTTTCAATAACTCAATTTCGATAAATTTCGTTTATACTTCAAATTCAACTTTAGAATTTCAATTTTGAATCCTTAAAAATTCACTTAAAACAATTTCAAATTTTCAAATTTAATCCTTTAAACAAATTCATTTAAAACAATTCAGTTTATATAAATCAAGTTCTATTTCAAAATCTCATTTAACTGAATTCAAAGTTTTAAGGATTTAATATCGTTTATTTTAACAAATCCGGTGTTCGTATATAATTTTCTACCATATGGTCAAGTGATACAGGTATTTATCATTTCAATCCGCAAATATTTTAAATTTTACGGGTATATATTATTTCAACCCGCAATCCCAAATTTAACTTCAAATTCTTGAAATTGCTCGAGTCTATCATTTCAACCTATAACGATTTCTCCCTAATCTATCAGATCGTTCGGGTATGTATCATTTCAACCCATAGGGAACTTGCAGTGTTATAAAAATATAAAATAAACATCCAGTCATCCAATATCAACAATCAACCATGCATCACAATCATCATCCCAATCAACAGTAAATAACAACAATTTACTAATTATCAATAATAGATATTAACTGGAAATTTAAAATTCTATATTAAATTAAATGATGATTAAATACAATAAAAGTCAAATTTAACTGGAATGACAATTTAAATATACCAAACATCAACCAATCAATTTCAAATCGCATCATAAATTAGATTTAACTAACATAAGATAATTTAGTAGTTGTGAGTGGGTCAAAACACTCATTTTTTATTTCAAATCGGTTTGAAATCCAAATAAAGGCCAAAATTTGAACAGTCTCGGAATTCATCCAAACCAGTTCCATACTGTCCGAAATTTCGATACGATCGCAGTGGAACAAACCGCACGTAAATCCGACATAGTTTGCAAAAGTTTCATAAGTTAGAACGTTTTAAAATTAAATAAAAATAAATAAAAAAAAGAAAGAAAAGAACACGTACCATCCACGTCAGCCCACCCCTTAGTTTTTCACGCAAGCCCTAACACGTTTACGATTGCCTAAACTTCGTTCAAACACGTGAAGCCGCCACCAATCGTCCGCTTTTGCTATAACGACCCGTAAATTTTCGATAAATGAAATTTGTTAGTTTAATAAGTTTTGTTATTTAATATTTAAAGAAATAAAAAAAATATTTTTATTAATGAAATAATAACTATGATGAAACGTAACAATGTTAATTAAAGTTAATTATTGATAAATTGAACGAAATTCCAATTAATTGAAATAATGTAAATGCTATAACTTGGTTATAAATTGAATGTAAGTAAATAAATGTAAATGTTGTATAAACTTATGAACTAGCATAATAAATGGTAACTGAATAAAATCAGTATTATGTAAGTGATTTCAACATTCACTTGTAAGTAATAAACTTACAAATATGGTTAATGGTTAATTGTGAAAATCAGTATAAGTTATCTATTTATTTAACCTGTTAATTTAAATTGGAAATAAATTTCAATAAATCAAAATTAAATATTATGTTAATGTAAATTAAGGTAATATTTGGAAATAATGTTAATTTTATTCATATTATGACAATTAGTTGAATTAAAAGAATAGAAATCAAGATTTATTAATTTATTGGAATTCAAATTATAATATTTGGATTAATTGCAAATGAAGGAAATTAAATATTTAAATATTACGTTAATGGAAATTAAGATGAAACTTGAGAATATTAATGTAATAGATCATGAACCAATGTTAATTTCATCCATTTGATAATAATGGATTGAATAATAGGATGAATGGTCAATTAAATGGAATTATTGAAAATTTAATTTATAATTTCGGAATTTAATGAAATTGAAATTAAACACTGAAATTGATGGATTAATCAACTTTAAATTGACATCTAAGTTTGTTTAAATTATTATAAGTGATTAAGAAATCAAAAATGATGAAAATTGTTAGTCATTAACTTTGAAATAAAAATGTGATTTAATTAATTTAATTAAGGTGAAAATAGCCATTTTGGCCTCTTACTCGGATTTTGACGAAACTAGTTTCATCGGATCCGTAATGGTAAATTATTGTAGGATTTCAAGTTTTGTAACGATCAGACTTGTCGTTTGATCGTACGAGCTCGAAACGCCTAGAAATTAATTTAATTGAAATCAATTTGAAATAAGCTGATTTTATCCTAACTTCTTCATACGATTGAATTAGGATTTGAAACCTGTTCCATTGAATTTAAAATTATTGAAAACATCTATTTTGATATATGGGTTGACCCAATTTCGTTCCGTAGACAGAACGGGCTTTTCGGGTTATGTATTGTTCAACTTTCAAACCGATTCGATCCATTTGTTCCTATTTCTGATCTGCCTATATATATCCAGTTATAAACCCTAGCTCCTTCTTATTTCTATTTGTCTGTACGTACATCTCTTTCTCAGCTCCTCTTTCTAATGGCAGACAAATAAAAAACCCTAATTCACAAACCCTCAAATTCAACTTCAAAACCAAATCCAAAATTCAAACTCCACAAACTGTATCGAATTATATATCGATTTGAAGCTCTCGATGAGCGCATCTCAGATCTGTAATTCGTTCTCCAAATTGAACCTCTATCTGTCCAGAAATTGATGAACTATTCTCAGCCGTTCATTGATCGTCGAATAACTTCGCCTGATCGACAAATCGAAGGCACAATCTTGTAGAGAGTCGCAAGGGGATCGCATCGACATGGGTTGCGCAGCGAGTTGACGGTCGGATCTACGGTGATAATTCGTATAGTGTTGTATATTTGGGTGCGGTGGCTGCCCTATCGGCCGTGTCTGGTCGACGTTGATCGCAAAGGGGGAGGTCTCTAGGGCGGAGGCGACATGCCATCGAGTTGGCGTGGTCGGCGAGGTAGGTGGAAGCCGTGCGATCGTAAATGAACGGCGATAGGTGGTGGCCGGTATCGTGCGTGATGGGTTAGGGTTAGATACTGGAGGAGATGCGTAGCGACGTGGCAACTTTCTACTGGTAGGTTTTTTATTATTTATATTTAAATTCCGAATTCAATCGTTCTAATCCTCATAACTTTTACATACGAGGTCCGTTTCACGCGCGGTTTGATCCGCTGGGATCGTAATAAAATTCTGGACATTCTGATGTCGGTTTGGACGAATTCTGAGACCGTTCAAATTTTGGGTTTATTTTGAATTTAAATTCGATTTAATTTCAAACGTGAGTGTTTTAACCCACTCATAACCTCTAAAATTTCTTATGTTAGTTAAATTAATTTTTGATGTGATTAGAAATTTATTTATGACTATTTGGTATATTTTAAATCGTCATTCCAGTTAATTTGAATTAAATCATTATTTAATTTATTATTGAATATATATTGCCGGTTAAATACTTGTTATTGATTATCGGTTCTATATTGATATTTATTGATTGATTTGGATGATGTGTGTAATGAATGTTGATTGTTGACATTGGATGAATGGATGTTTTATTTTATATCATTATAAACTGCAAGTTCACTATGGGTTGAAATGATAAATACCCGAATGATCAATAGATTAAGAAAAAATCGTTATGGGTTGAAATGATAGACTCGAGTGATTTTATGGATTTTATTATTAATTCAGGATTGCGGTTTGAAATGATATATAACCGTAACATTTTAAATTGCGGATTGAAATGATAAATATCTGTATCACTTGACCCTAGGGTAGAGAATTATATACGGACACCGGATTGGTTAAATTAAATGATTTTAAAGCTTTAAATTTTTGAATCCTTTTAAATGATATTTTGGAATAAAAAAATTGATTTATACGAATTGAATTATTATCGATACTCAAGTTTATGATAAAATTGGAATTGGTTTGAAGGTATTGTTAAAGGGATTTAATTGAAATTTCAAAGTTGAATTTGGAATAAAAAGTGAAATTTGTCAGAATTGAATTATTCTAAGTGTTTGAAATATAACTTTGAAATATATTGAATTTGGAGTAATTTAAATTGATATTTCGAACAAGGATTGGAGGCGATATTGAATTAAATATTTTATTGAGAATTGGAATTGGAAAATTTGAAATTGGGTTTTGGGATATTAAAATGGTCCAAATGTACTAGAATGGAATAAATAGTTTAAATTGATATAAATTTAAAATTCATATTTTTATATAAACTGTTTTAAAAATATATTATTTTAAAAGGATTTAATTATTAAGATTTTCAAAATTTTAAACTAATTAAACCATTTAATTTATTTTAAATCTAATTAATCTATTTTAAAGCTATTTAATATATTTTAATTATATTTAATCTATTTTTAAAAATTTATATTAACTATTTATAACTATTTAAAACTATTTTCTTCTAAATTCCAAACTAAGTAAAATGGATGGGTTTATATTCAAATTCTCGATTTTTAAGTGAATATGGTTAATGATGTTATAATCGAAGTTGGGATTTAAATAGCATATTTGGTTTAATATGATAATTTTGAAATGAGAATTTAACTTATTTTGGAAACACGACTTTTGAAAGGGAATATAATTTCGAACTATGATTTCAATGTTGTAACATCCCGATATTTTCAACCATTCGCATCCACACATCCCGAAATTGAATTGCTCAAAATACCAGATTTTTAATTTATATTTGGCAAAACTCAGCATATACAGTAAATAAATAAATCACAGACACAGAGTAATATACAATATGCAGCGGAAACAAAAGACAGTAGTTCATGAAGCTACTATATACATATCAGAGTTAAATAAGATACAATAGAAGTTTCAAATACAATAGTCAAATACATGATCAGAATACACCATTAGAATCAACTGAATATCTGAAAGTTGGATAGATAGCTGGATCTCCAAGCGAAGCTCCAACTCCAAAGGTGAGTCTCAAAAGCTATATCACTAAGTCTGACCCGAGCATAAAGCAAAACACAAAACACTCGAGTCAGGATTAACATTCTTATATCAATAAATCCGACTCAAGTGAAATAACAACTGAAATACAAGTGAATCAAAGGATGTTTGGGATAACCATCCTCTAAGGATCCGTTAAACTATCTACTATGTAGTAATATTCGCTATTATAATAATGGCTAACAGTAAAATAAACTTACTTTTTAATAGCGTTAAGGGGCTACCCATATAGCCCTTAACACGTAATAGTCCCGGTAGTCCATCCAGTATCAGCATACATCCAGATCGGAAGGCTACCCTAAATACTCCATAGGCTACGGGAGAAAACCAAACTCGTAATAAATCTCGCTATGGTAGGTGACACGGCACAACTAGGCAATGCCAGGGTAAATATACCAATTACGCTTCCGGGCTGGTGGAAACGCATAGCCGCAGCTATCGCCCACCTCGAGCCACACTCCCAAAATCAAAGGGGTACCCCAATCAATCACAAAGTAATAGAATGGTAACGAAGAAGTGTGTCCGATCGGAGGAGCTACCTCACTTGGCCCGTCGATTGCTCCTGTTTTAGCCACTTTAAGCCAACTCACAGGAGTCGGGTCCACGTTCATACCACAATAGGATCGTCGCCACCATCCTAATTCGTTCTGGAAACTCCACCGCGTACATAGTTGTTAATGTGGTTTTCGGTATCGACAGAGAGTATGCCCATATCCGATCCCGGTCTCTTTAACAACCAAACATTATTATAACACCGCGGTCATTTCAAAATAGTTTATATTTCTAAGCCAAAATATCATTGCCATTTCAAAACCATATCAATACGATATCATTTTCCATTTCGAAACCAAATACGATATCATTCTATTTCAAATATATCCTTTTCTAAAATCAAAGCATTTTTTACAAAGTTATAACACTTTCGAAACTAAACACTTGAAATTAAAACACTTTCAAAATATAATACTTTGAAATCATAATACTTCACACTTAATCGATTTATATATTAAAATAGTGTGTATATATATAATAAAATTGCTTTCCTCAAATTTCATAAATAAATTCCAAATCAACTCGAATTCCAAAATTCAAATTTAATCAAATCTCAAATCATTTATTCCAATTTAGCTTCCAAATAAACCATTAAAAATTATATCGTTTTCAAATACAGATTTGAACCACAAATAAACCATTTCAAAATATATATTTCAAAGCTTTAAATATTCTATAATTTCAAAACTAAATGTGATAATTTTATATATATCTCAATTCAATTTACTATTATTTACTTTTGAAATATTTACTTAATAAATCCAATATCATTTAAATAAACTCAAACTTGAAATATTTATTAATCACTTTAAACCAACATCAAGTTATAAAATCATATCCTTTAAAATCTCAAATTCAATAAATTCCAAATCGATTTTAATTAAATATAATTCTTAATTAAATACAATTTCAAATCAATTTCAAATCCATCTTCTCAACCTTAATTTATTAAAAATCATTATAAACTCTATATTAAAATATAATTTAAATAAATACTTAACCATATTATATTTTAATAAAATCAAACTTTATTATTAAACTTATTTTATATTAAACAAATTTATACATAGCTTAAATTTAAGAATTTAACTATATATAAAATAATATTTATATAATATCAAAAATCAATATTTATTAAACCATATATTTCTTTCCAAAACCATAGAAATCATTTTTTTAAAATATTTATATATAGACCGATGGTGTCTGTATATAATTTTCTATCCTATGGTCAAGTGATACGGATATTTATCATTTCAATCCGTAATTTAAATATATACGGGTATATATCATTTCAACCAGTAATCCCAAATTCAATTCAATGAAAATCGCTTGGGTCTATCATTTCAACCCATAACGATTTTCTCATATTCTAAAGTCCGTTCGGGTATGTATCATTTCAACCCATAGTGAATTCTATACTAACAGGGAACATGCCGAGTGATAACAGATATGAAAATAATATAAATGCATATATCATCAGTATAAATAACAGATAATGGTGTCGGATATCACAGGTGAACTGATATAGATAACAGCATATATATAGCAATGTAAATAACTAACAGCAGCATATTTCAATTGTCGTTTCAATTGAAATCAAATTTTATAAATATAAGAACATTAATCGTGAGTGATTGCTCACCTTTCGAGGCTAGAGATGAACAAGAATGAGATGTGTTATTAATCCAAGCACGAATTTCAAAGTAAAGCTAGATGGACACGAATTTGACGAGCAAATCTGATAGATAGAAATTGACAATGTCAAATCAGAATTGGATCGATGAAGATAATTGATATAAGTAAACTTAGGTATATATAATCATATATATAAAGAAAATTCACATTTTAAAATTCAAACACATATTAAGTTATATACATATATGATGCAGCAGCGGATAACTGAAATGGATAAATCTGTGAAAGTAGCAATCGATGGAATAGAAGATACTGAATGGTCCAAATCCGTTGATCCAAAGATACCGGATTCTAGCTATCCCAAACACGTTGATCGCGCACGATACCGTGTTTAAAGATCTACGATTCTTCGTACGTTGATCTAGCACACTAGATACCGTGAATCGGCTTCAGCAGTCGTTGAATCGAGCGCACTCGATTACCGAAAGTGGAGATAGGAGATCGCACTCAACTACCAATTTAATGAAAGCACAAAGCTAACAAACAAAGTTTTATTCAAAATCAACTAACTGTTACAAGTGACACCACTCACCTATTTATAGGCTTACAACACAATATTTACATCACAACTCATAGGTCGGCAATGACCTAACATTTGCGACCTAACACAAAAGCGACTCAACTCACACGACCTAACTAATACAACATCAAGCGACTTAACATACTCGCGACTTACGACTTATAGTATTTACATCAGTTACAATCATATGAGTTAAGAAAATTACAACACACGACATAACAAATACAACATAGCGACCTAAAATACCACACACCCACGGCAGCAGCGACCTAAGTTCCTCCAGCGACCTAAGTCTTGCGATCTATTCTTGAGCGACCTAAAAAATGGATGGCAGCGACCTAACTTCCCAGTGTATAAGGTCGAGCGACCTAAAATAAAGCGGCATCCTCATCAGCGACCCATCATAGGTCGTAAAACTATCTTGCGACCTAACTTAGGTCGTAACTAGTCAAAGCTGGTACTCGAAAGATCGGAGCAACCTAAAGTGAGCGGCATGTGAGAGTTAGGTCGTTCGCAACCTAACTTTGATTTGTTTTCCTTGCTAGGTCGTAGCTCGCTTGAGCGACCTATCTCTTTAACTCGCGCGAGTGTCTTCATGCTTAGCCCGTTAACTTGCGAGCGACCTTCGTTATGTTGCGAGTCTCCACTAGGTCGTTTGTGAGCTTCACTAAGTTGCTGGAGCGACTTAAAGGACTCGTTAGGTCATTCGCGACCTAACACTTCACCAAATTGGGCTGCATCATCTTGGGTATCATTCTGGGCTGCATCATCCTCCCCTGGTTGGGAAAAATTCGTCCTCGAATTTACGCCCTCCTCTTCCACAACAAGCTCATCCCCATGATATGGTATAAGATGTTTAACATTAAACACGTCAGAAGTGTATATATCCTCCGGCAGCTTCAACCTATAAGCGTTTTCATTGATCCATTTCACGATCGTTACAGGACCAATCTTTCGAGCTTTAAGTTTATTATATGCTCCTACTGGAAAATGATCTTTCGTTAGTATAGCATATACTAATTCTCCTTCATTAAATTCAACGCTTCTTCGTTTCAAATCCGCAGATCGTTTATACTTTTCATTTTCTTTCTCCAATCGTTCCTGAACGATTTTATGACATTCTGCCAATCCATCAACAAAATCAACAGCCCATTTAACGGTTCTCTTTGGTTGTGGTACTTTCGTCAAATCCAACGGCCCCTTTGGTAAGCTTGAATACACTATTTGAAATGGACTGAAACCCGTACTACGGTTTATAGCATGATTATGAGCAAACTCTGCTTGACATAACTTCATATCCCAACTCTTCAGATTATCCTTCACCAGGCACCGCAACAAATTTCCCAAAGATCTGTTAACAACTTCAGTCTGACCATCCGACTGCGGATGGTAAGCACTACTAAAATTTAGCTTTGTTCCCACCATCTTCCACAAACTCAGCCAAAAATGACTTAGAAATCTAGTATCCCGATCAGAAACAATGGATTCTGGTAAAGCATGTAAGCGATACACTTCTTTAAAGAATAACTCGGCAACACGGATGGAATCAGTTGTCTTCTTACAAGCGATGAAATGTGCCATCTTCGAGAACCTGTCCACTACAACATATATCGAATCATTCCCCCTCTAAGTTCTCTGTAATCCCAAAACAAAATCCATACTGATATCAACCCATAGTCTAACCGGCATAGGTAACGGCATATACAATCCCGCATTCGTCGCTGTCCCTTTGGAAATTTGGCAAATATGACATCTCTCCACAAATCTTCCAACCTCTTTCTTCATAGAAGGCCAAAAATATGACTGTGAAATCAACTGTAATGTACGGTCTCTCCCCACATGTCCTTCCTCATGCAACTCCTTCACAATCTTCATTCGTAAGCTGCACTCGGGTATACATAATCTTTTTCCTTTGAATAGAAAACCATCCACTAATACAAACTCATCAGTCTTTTCCTCCTTGACTTCATCTACAAACTTCGCGAAGTAAGGATCATCAACCATTAATTCTGGTAACACATTAAACCCCGTCACTTCAACCTTCATTGTAGTCAATAAATGATTCCTTCGACTCAATGCATCTGCCACTCGGTTTGTAATTCCCGACTTATGCTTCACCACAAATGTAAATTGTTGTAAGTATGCAATCCACGAAGCATGCCTAGCTGCGATCTTGTCCTGTCCCTGCATATGCTTCAACGCCTCATGATCAGTATATAAAACAAATTCTTTATGAAACAAATAATGTCTCCAGTGTTTCACAGCTTGCACAATAGCATAAAATTCCACATCGTAAGTATTATATCTCATCTTAGCACCCGATAACTTCTCACTGAAATATGCAATAGGACGACCTTTCTGACTCAACACCCCTCCAATTCCAACCTTCGATGCATCAGTATGCAATTCAAACAACAACTGAAAATCCGGCAACACTAGAATTGGTGCTGTCGTCAAAAGTCCTTTGATTCTCTCAAAAGCAAATCCTGCTTCCTCCGACCATGAAAATTGCTTCCCTTTCATACAATCAGTAACTGGAGCCATCACGCTACTGAAGTGTGGAATAAACCTTCGGTAGAATGATGCTAAACCATGAAAGCTTCTAACTTCTGTAATCGTCCTGGGTTGTGGCCAATTTCTGATTGCTTCAACTTTATTCTGATCCACCTGTATACCTCCATCCGAAATAACATATCCCAAAAATAAAACACTATGCGTCATGAACACGCATTTCTTCGTTGCAGCATAAAATTGTTCTTGTCGCAAGATCATCAACACTTTCCTCAGATGTTGCAAGTGTTCTTCTGAGCTTCTACTATATATCAGTATATCATCAAAATACACCACCACGAATTTCCCAATAAATGGTCTAAAGATTTGATTCATCACCTGCATAAATGTACTAGGTGCATTCGAAAGACCAAACGGCATAACCAGCCATTCGTATAATCCTTCACGTGTCTTGAACGCTGTTTTCCATTCATCCCCTGGTCTGATTCGAATTTGATGATAACCACTCTTCAAATCAATCTTTGAAAAGATAGTAGCTCCACTAAGTTGATCCAACAAGTCATCCAATCTAGGCATAGGGAATCTATATCTCACAGTAATCTTATTCAACGCCCGACTATCGGTACACATCCTCCATGTTCCATCCTTCTTCGGTACTAACAAAGTTGGCACCGCACAAGGACTTAAACTTTCCTGCACGCGCCCCTGCTCAAGCAACTCTTCCACTTGCCTTCTCAACTCCTCGTGTTCCTTTGGACTCATTCTGTAATGTGGTCTATGAGGTAACATAGCTCCTGGAACAAGATCAATTTGATGTTGAATGTCTCTCAATGGCGGTAACTCCGTTGGTAGCTCTTCCGGAAATACATCGTCAAATTCTCCCAGCACTGGCTTTACTTCTTCAGGAATCTCAACCACTTCATTACTCTCACGTCCGATCAACAAAAACACTTCGGGCTCCTCTTCTACTTCCTTAACAAACTCCTTCAAAGATAGCAAAGTTTTAAGTTCTTCAATCTCCTCTGACTTGCTTTCTTCGTGTTGTCGCTTCTTAGGAATTAAAGTGATTTTTGTACCTTCAAACATGAAACTATAACTATTAGTGCGACCATCATGGTGCACCGCTCTATCATATTGCCATGGTCTTCCCAACAACAGATGGCATACATCCATGTCAACCACATCACACCAAATTTCATCCTTGTATTTCTTCCTAATTGAAAAATTAACACAGGCCCTTCGTCCAACTTTCACCTCCCCACCTTTTCTCAACCAAGCTAACTTGTAAGGTTTCGGATGCTTCTCTGTTTTCAATGCTAGCTTCTTCATAGCCTCTGTAGAGATAATATTGTCACAACTTCCGGCATCAATAACAAACTTGCAAACCCTTCCCAAGATAGTGCATGTTGACTGAAAGATGTTACTTCTCAACCAGCTAGTTTCCTCCTCCTGTTTTGGTGTCAAGCACGACCTCTTCATCATTAATGAATACCCTTCATCTCCCGACACATTCTCTTCCTCCTCATCATGTAGTGAATTAGAACAGTCAGCTTCTACTTCATCTTCCCCTGCCTCAGCAATCATAGTTCTCTACTTCAGTTTTGGACATTCACTGCTCTTGTGACCCACTTCTTGACAATTATAGCATTTGAAATTGGTGTTGACTTTTGGTTTAGCCACTTCATGAACAACCGGCTTACTCGATGCTTTAGGAACATTAGAACTACTACCCGCTCCTTTGTTCTGCCCTGTAAAACTTGGAAACACACCTCCCCACGTCTTCCCTGTTTCTCCCAAGCCAACGCCTTTTGATGTGCTTCTGCCATAGATCTAGGGTCGAACATGTTCACCATATCCTGGATCTGTGTTCTAAGTCCACCCACAAACCTAGTGGTTAATTGTTCTTCTATCTCCATAATGTCATTTCGAGCAATCAACTGGTAGAACTCATCTGCATAATCAGTAACAGTCTTCGTTCCTTGCCTCAGGTTTTGTAGTCTTTGATACATTAGTGATTGGTAATTGTAAGGTAAGAAAGTAGCCTTCATCAATTTCTTCATCTTTTCCCAAGCTACAATCCTTGACTTCCCCATCCGCTCTCTAGTAAGTTTGGTTTGCTGCCACCATGCCATAGCTCTCCCCCTCAACCTAGTAGCAACCAACTTCACTTTACGATCCTCCGGAACCTCCTTGAAGTCAAATATTTCCTCAACATAAGCTAACCAATCAAGAAATTCCTCGGCTTGCATACCTCCCTTGAATTCCAGTATTTCAGTTTTCATCCCAGACTCCCACTTGTGATCATACTCCGACTGATTCCTTCCTTGTCCTCGTCCTCGTCCATGAACACTACCACCATCAAACTCCTCTTCAAAATCTGATGTATATCGTTGTCGATCCTGACCACCAACATCTCTACTACCATCGTGTCTTCCACCAACATCCCTTCTATCTACATTCCTCCAATCACGATCATTCACATTCCTATCATGACTTTGATCATTAACATTTCTATGACAATCTCGACTCATACTTCTATGACCACTATCAACACTTCTCTCTCGATTGGAATGTGGTGAAACTCTACTTCCCCCATGGTTAGATTCAGGTGAAACCCTTCTCCGATTTTGATTCATCTCCAACATCATCTTCTCTAATCGACCAATCCCTTCGTTAAGCTTCTCACTAAAGTTTTCATTTATTCTTTGCTCCATATCATCAGCTTCTTCTCTTCTATACAATGCTTCTATGTTCTGATGGAGATTAGCTCTTCTCGGCGGCATGATTTGAAACTTCACAAACACTTCAATTCTCGGCTTGGACTTTCAAAATGATACCAAATGATGTACGACCTTCAACTTCAAACTCTCGGCTCTAACACTTCTCTTAGCTCGGCTTTGCTTGATGTAGCTCGGCTTCACTAACTCCTCAAACTCTTCAATAAGAATTGGCTCCAAGGTTCGGCTTAGCTATGATTGGCTAAGTCTCGCTCTGATACCAAATGATGCAGCAGCGGATAACTGAAATGGATAAATCTGTGAAAGTAGCAATCGATGGAATAGAAGATACTGGATGGCCCAAATCCGTTGATCCAAAGATACCGGATTCTAGCTATCCCAAACACGTTGATCGCGCACGATACCGTGTTTAAAGATCTATGATTCTTCGTACGTTGATCTAGCGCACTAGATACCGTGAATCGGCTTCAGCAGTCGTTGAATCGAGCGCACTCGATTACCGAAAGTGGAGATAGGAGATCGCACTCAACTACCAATTTAATGAAAGCACAAAGCTAACAAACAAAGTTTTATTCAAAATCAACTAACTGTTACAAGTGACACCACTCGCCTATTTATAGGCTTACAACACAATATTTACATCACAACTCACAGGTTGGCAACGACCTAACATTTGCGACCTAACACAAAAGCGACTCAACTCACACGACCTAACTATTACAACATCAAGCGACTTAACATACTCGCGACTTACGACTTATAGTATTTACATCAGTTACAATCATATGAGTTAAGAAAATTACAACACACGACATAACAAATACAACATAACGACCTAAAATACCACCCACCCACGGCAGCAGCGACCTAAGTTCCTCCAGCGACCTAAGTCTTGCGATCTATTCTTGAGCGACCTATAAAATGGATGGCAGCGACCTAACTTCCCAGTGTATAAGGTCGAGTGACCTAAAATAAAGCGGCATCCTCATCAGCGACCCATCATAGGTAATAAAACTATCTCGCGACCTAACTTAGGTCGTAACTCGTCGAAGCTGGTACTCGAAAGATCGGAGCGACCTAAAGTGAGCGGCATGTGAGAGTTAGGTCGTTCGCGACCTAACTTTGATTTGTTTTCCTAGCTAGGTTGTAGCTCGCTTGAGCGACCTAACTCATTAACTCGCGCGAGTGTCTTCATGCTTAGCCCATTAACTTGTGAGCGACCTTCGTTATGTTGCGAGTCTCCACTAGGTCGTTTGCGAGCTTCACTAAGTCGCTGGAGCGACTTAAAGGACTCGTTAGGTCGTTCGCGACCTAACACTTCACCAAATTGGGCTGCATCATCTTGGGTATCATTCTGGGCTGCATCAATATATATATCAAAATCATTATTTTAAAATAAAATTCATGAAATAAAATCAAATATATATACATAATATATTTAAAAATCAATACTTATATAAACAGATATATATATAGACTAATATATAGTACTTACTATATTTTAAAAACAAAATTTATAAATCAATATAACAGAAATTATATACATAAACTCAGCAATCATATGTATCTTATAAGTAAAATATATATCGCCTATATAAAACATATACTAGCATACCTATATTATATATAAATATAACTACAAATCATGGTTATAAAACCATAAAGGATAAATGTATATACACAAACATATCATAGTAACTTATGTACATATGTTGTAACGACCCACTATTTTGGACCATTCAAATCGACAATAATCCACACATGTCGGACTTGAATAATTCAAAATAACAGATTGTAATAAAAATTTGGAGCAAATAAAGTCAATCACAGAATCATAGACACAGAAATATCAGAATAACTCGCAGCGGAAGTTAAAATACCATAGTAGTTCATGAAGCTACTATAACAAAGTCTTAAAACAAAATACATAATACCAGTCTGAAAACAAATACAATAGAAATCCCAAATACATAGAAGTCCACTAATACAATAGCTGAAATAGAACAACTGAAACTGGAATAGATAAATAACTAGATAAGCAGAATCTCCAGTGATTCCTAGCTCCAAAAAGTGAAATCCAAAGCTGTGAATACTCAGGTAGACCCGAGCGTAAATAAAAACACAAACACTCGAGTCAAGACATACATACTTATACAATGTTAACCAACTCAAGTGAACTGCAATAAATGTACAAGTAACTTAAAGGATGCTTGGGACTGCCCATCCTCTAAGGATCCGTTAAACTATTTACTATGTAGTAATATTCGCTATTAACATAATGCCTAATAGTAAAATAAACATACTTTTAAATAGCATTAAGGCTTTACATTTTCCACCTTAACACGTAATAGTCCCAGTAGTCCATCCAGTATCAGCATACCTCCAGATCGGGAGGCTACCCTAAATACTCCATGGGCTACGGGAGAAAACCAAACTCGTAGTAAAGCTCGCTATGGTAGGTGACACGGCACACAAGGCAATGCCAGGGAGATATACCAATTACGCACACGGGCTGGTGGAAACGCGTAGCAGCCCCTACCGCCCACCTCGGAACACACTCCCAAATCAAAATCGAAGATGGCCATCAAATCAATCACAAGGTAAGAGTATAATATCGAAGGAAGGTGCTCGATCGGAGGAATGACCTCACTTGGCCCGAGATCACTCCTGTTTTAGCCACCTTAAGCCAACTCACGAGAGTCAGGTCCATGTTCATACCTCAATAGGATCGTCGCCACCATCCTACTTCATTCTGGAATCTCCACCACGTACATAGTTTTTAAAGTGGTTTCGGTATCGACAAAGAGTATGTCCATATCCAATCCCGGTCTCTTTAACAACCAATCGTTATTATAACCCGTGGTTATGCATTTCAAATTGTTTATATTTCAACTCAAAATACATCATTTAAACCATTTAAAAGTAAAGTCATTATACTTACAAATCAAATATTCAATTCCCAAAAATTTTGCCCTTTCTGAGCTCATTTATTCAGTTAAATATTTTAAAACATTGAAAATTTCAGCTTTCGCAGCACTTAGAAAATGCTGCGGTAAGTTATATTTGAAAACAATTCATTTTAGCAAAGACAACATTTATAAACTGCTGTAGTAGTTCAATTACATTTGAAACTAGTTAAATTCAGAAAAGACAGCATTTACAAAACTGCTGTAGTAGTTCAGGATGAAATTTGAAAAATTAGTTCAATTACATTTGAAAATCTCATTTCAGCAAACTGCAGCACTTATCAAGTGCTACTATAGCTCTTTTAATTTAATTCAGATTTTAGTTTTAATTCAGCAACCACAACACTGCAGTAGCCCTTAGTAAATTTAGCCTTTAGTTCATTTGCATCAACCACAGCACTTACAAAGTGCTGTAGTATCATTTACATCAGATCTTAAGTTAATTTCAGAAATGATAGCATTTCTGAAGTGCTACTAATTCAATTTCCAAATTTATAATAAAATTTCAGAAATAAATAAACTTCAATTTTAACCATTTTAACTTATAAAAATCATATTTTTCTACTTCAAAAATGTTCATTTAAATACCCTTTAACTTATGATTTTATAAAGAAAATTTTTACAATAAAATCAAATTTTCCAATAATTTCACTTATTAAATTCATGTGTACCATTTTCCCATTCTTTGCATTTTTAACAATTTACTTTAACACTTAAATTTAAATTTCCATTTCATAAATAAAACTTAATTTCCATTTTTATTTGATTAACTTAAACTTCCATTTAAAAATCAAATCACAAATCTCCAAATTAAGTTATGTTTCAAATCACAATTTTATCATTTATTTATTTAACACTTTAACTTATAGAAAAATCACTAACCCTTTATTAAATCATTTTAAATTCAATTCAAATAAAATTATCATATTTTTACATTTTAAAATACTTAAAAAAATTTCCAAAAAAATATATAAAATAACCACGGGTCTATCTAATATTTTCTAACCTAGGTCAAGTGATACAGATAATATATCATTTCAATCCGTAATTTACAAAGAAAAATCCGGGTTTTATCATTTCAAACCCGCAATCCCAAGTTAATAAAAATAAATAAAAATCGCTCAGGCCTATCGTTTCAGCCCATAACGATTTTTCCCTATTCTAAAGTCCGTTCGGGTATGTATCATTTCAACCCATAGTGATTCTATTCTACAGGGAACTTGCAGTGTGAGAAACAAAATAAAATAAACAGTATAGCAAAATATAACATATCAGATGATGTGACAGGTTTATAACAGGGTTTAACATCATATAATACATAACACAGGTAGGTATAACATGATATAATAGTTCTACACATTCACTTGTTATCGTTTCACAATTCTATAAGTATGAATGTCAAGCGTGAATAACTCACCTTTTTAAGCTGGAGTTTGCAAATCAAAACAGACAAATAAATTCCAGAAAGCATGAAAACACGACTTTTGATTCAAGTGGAGAGAGAGCCAAGATATTAATCTTGTATACAACAATAAAATAAAGCAATATAAATATATATTCAATACAAAGATTAATTGAAATAAAAATGGAAATTAGAATTAACAAATGACATCACCAAGCTTTTAAATCAAAATTGCTTGATCTCAACTCCATTTTTGCTCGACCACACATGTTTATTTGGTGGTAAAGCTCGAGTTTGGCATCACATAGGCACGGCTAGTATAGGAATTTGAAGGGTTTGGGGTTACAAGTGAAGGGAATGTCAAGAGACAAGGCTAAAAGAGGAGTTTGGATGCAACATAGGCTCGGCCTAGGGTCAAGTTTGGCTTGGCCATGGTCAGGTACAGGTCAGGTCAGGTGTGGTGTGATGGTCAAAGGTCATTTCACGTGCTGGTGGTGGAGCTAGAGGTGGTGGCCGAGGCTATTACATGAAGTGGTGATGGAAATTGGCTCGGCTATGTAGTTTTCAAGGAGTTTAGGCAAAGTTTTTGTGGTGCTTGCTTCATATGGTGGTCACGGCCAGATCTGGTCAGAGGGTAGGAGGTGGTTGCCGTGGATGATGATGGGGAAGGAGGTGATGGTGGCTATGGCCGAGGCAACTAGGGGTGATGGTTGAGCAAACAATGAAGAGAGCAAGGCAAAAACAAGCCAAATGAAGAAGAAAATGAGAAGAGAGAAGCCATGACTTACAAAAAAATTTCAGAAATATGGGATGGCCGAGAATGATGATGAGATGAGAAAGTTTTCACGTGATTAAGCAAATGAAATGCACGGCTAAAACAAGAGAAAATGAAAGGCCAAGACAATGAAAAGACTAGAAATGAAAAGTCACAAGTTATAAAAGCTTTTGTCTCTTTGAATTTCCACTTTCTTTTAATTCAATATAAACAAATAAAAATCAAGTAAATAAAATAAAAGTTAAAACAAAATAGAGTAGAAATGAAATAAATAAATAGTCTTAGGAAAAATAGAAAATAAATAAAGAAAATAGTTTGTTATATTGAAACTAGAATTAAAAATTGTAAACAAAATACAACTAATATTGGAAAATTTTCAACTACACTTTAAAAATGTTTTAAAAATAAAATTTTGAAATAAAATTTAATTAAAAATAATTGCAAAAATATTGGGTTGTTACACTCTCCCCCACTCAAACCTTTTCATCCTCGAAAAGAACGAAACATGGAAAATAACGAAAAAGCAAGATAGAAAAGCAAATAGTACCTGAAATGAACATTTCCGGATTTGAAACACGAATGCTCTCCTCCGTCTCCCAGGTACAATCTCGGTCGTCAGTACTCCACTGTACTTTGACCAGACTAACAGATTTCCTTCTTAGCTGCTTCGTACCTCTGTCGACAATACGAAGTGGCTTCCTCTCGACAGTCAGATTAGGCTCAATATCCAAACTATCAAGAGCAGAAGGTTGGACAATAAGAGATGGGTCATGTAGATAGCGACGAAGATGCGAGATGTGGAATACATCATGCACTCCAGAAAGTTTCTCGGGCAAATCCAGACGATAAGCCAAAGAACCAACTCTTTCCACAATGCGGAAAGGACCAATGAACCTAGGAGAAAGCTTCCCTCTACGACCAAAGCGAATGACATTCCTTAAGGGAGAGACCTTAAGGAAAACCTGATCACCAACAGGAAACTCTAAACTCCGCCTATACCTATCAGCGTACTTCTTCTGCCTATCCTGCGCAACCCTCAACTTCTTTTTAATCTCCTCAACTCTCTCAAAAGCCTCCAAAATCATATCAGGACCAAGAACCAAACGATTACCGGATTCAATCTAACAAGATGGAGATCTACAAGGTCGTCCGTAAAGAGCAGCAAACGGAGACATTTTAATACTAGCCTTAATTCAAAGATAGAATGAGATAGATAAAGGATTAAGGTAAACTTAAAACAGAAGATTAGATTATACCTGATAGCTATTATTGTAGGTGAATTCGACAAGATGGAGATGATCTTCCCAAGATCCTCCATAATCAAGCACACAAGCACGAAGAATATCTTCGAGAATCTGATTCACCCTTTCTATCTGACCGTCGGTCTGTGGATGGTAAGCAGTGCTTAGATTCAGATGAGTACCCAAAGATTCCTGAAAAGCTTTCCAAAACTGACTGGTAAAGATAGGATCATGATCACAAACAATACTGAGAGTAACACCATGGAGATGAACAATCTCTCTCATGTAGATCTCAGACAAGCTAGAAGCAGAACGGGTAGACTTGACCGGAATGAAATGAGCGGACTTGGTCAGAATATCCACAATAACCCAGATACTCTCATTTCCCCTCCCAGTCCTCGGTAATCCATCAATGAAATCCATAGAAACCTGTTCCCACTTCCAATTGGGAATCTCAAGGGGCTGCAACAAACCAGGGGCTTTCTGATGATCGGCCTTGACTTGCTGACAAGTCGCACACCTACTAACAAAGATAGAGATATCCCGCTTCATCCCTCTCCACCAATAAAGCCTCTTCATATCCTGATACATCTTCGTCATACCCAGATGAATAGAAAGTCTGGATCGATGATTCTCCCGAAGTAACTCCTGCCTCAATCCATCAACATTCGGGACACAAATCATACCGTTAATCCTCAAAATCCCTCTATCATCGATCTGAGCTCCACTACCATCACGACCACTACCACCAACTCTACTACGAACACTCTCCTTAATAAGCCTAAGCATCCTGCTTAGCCACGATACGATCCAAAAGGGGAGAAGAAGAAACAACAAGCTGACACAACAAAGCCTTCTTCTGACTCAGAGCATCGGCCACAACATTAGCTTTACCAGGAGTATAGCTAATAACGAGGTCGTAAGAAGCCAGAAACTCAAGCCAACGAACTTGCATCTAATTCAAATCTTTCTGGGTGAAGATATATCTCAAAGAATGATGATCGGTGAAAAGCTCAAACTTAGTTCCCAGAAGATGATGCCTCCAAAGCTTCAAAGCAAAGACAACAGCAAGAAACTCTAAATCATGAGCAGCATAATTAGCCTCATGGGTTTTCAACTGACGGCTGGCATAGGCAATGACCCTACCATCCTGCATGAGAACAGCACCCAATCCCACACGACTAGCATCAGTATATACCGTCAATCCCTCACTTCCATTCAGAACGGTAAGAACTGGTGCGGAAGTATGCTTGCTCTTTAACTCATCGAATGCAGCTTTACACTCATCACTCCAAATAAACTTAGCATTCTTACGAGTCAAAGCGGTGAGAGGTGCAGCAATCCGAGCAAAATTCTCAATGAATCTCCGGTAGTAACCGGCAAGGCCCAGAAAACTACAAATATCAGTTGGAGTCCTAGGAGTTTCCCAATCCTGTAACAGAATAGGGAAAAATAAGAACCACGGAAGAGATAGAATAATTAAATGATAAAGGAAAAAGAGAAGGAAAGAAAGACTTACATTGATCGCAGCGATCTTGACTGGATCAATAGAAACTCCATTACCAGAAACAATATGCCCGAGGAATCAGACTTCATCCTTCTAGAAATGGCATTTAGAAAATTCAGCCTTCAACTGATGATTTCTAAGAGTCTCCAGAACAGATTTCAAATGCGACTCATGCTCTTCCTTGGTCTTAGAGAAGACAAGGATATCATCAACAAAGACTAGAACAAATTTATTAAGCACATCGTGAAAAACACGATTCATCAAATCAAAAAAGAAAGCAGGAGCATTAGTCAAACCAAAAGGCATGACTAACCATTCAAAAAACTCATTCTCAGTACGGAAAGCAGTCTTGGGAATACTTTCCTCAGCAACTCTGAGCTGATAGAAACCTGTGGCAAGATCAAGCTGAGAGAAAACAGTAGCACCATAAAGCTGATCAAACATATCATTGATGCGAGGCATTGAATATCTGTTTTTCATAATGAGCTTGTTCAGCTCCCTATAATCAACACACATCCTCGAAGATCCATCGGACTTGGTGACGAAAACCACCGTTGCTCCCCATTCGGAATGGCTAGGTCTGATCAGACCCTTGGAGAACAAGTCCTCAATTTGCTTTCCCAACTCAACCTTCTCGCGGGGTGCCATTCTTTTAGGAGGAAGAACTACAGGTCGAGCTCCAGGAATAAGATCAATACGTGAATCAGTTTCCCGCTTAGGAGGTAAAGAAGTGACTTCACCAAATATATCGTGATAGAGTTGGACTATAGGAGTCGAATGAAGATCACCAAGAGAAGAATCCAGAGAATAAATAAAACTGCCAGCAAAATCCTGAGGCATGCGGCACTGAATAATCAAGGAATTACCCCGATCATCAACAAGATAAACAGACCGGGCTTTACAAGAGATATGGGCATCATGCCTACTTAGCCAATCACTTCCAAGCAATAAATCAAAAGCATCGAAGACCAGAACATAGAAATCACCACTAAAGCGATGATCAAAATAGAGAAGTTTCACTTGCTTACAAATCCTATTAAGGTTTGAGGGACCACCAATAGGATTAGAAACACATAAAGGAATAGAAGCATACTCAGGAGAAAGGAGATGCTCAAACTTATCACAAAGATCCATAGAAATAAAACTATGGGAGGCTCCAGTATCAAATAAAACACGAACAGGATGCTGAAATAAAGAAAAGGTGCCCTGAAGAGTACCTTGGTCATCACCAGGAGCAGTAGCAGGTGCAGATGCAGAGGTGACAGCAAATATACCAGAAAGCTAACCCTTCTGCTGGGTAGGGCAATCTTTTCTGAGATGGCCAGGCTGAAGACAAATATGGCAGAGATCACGCCTATTCAACTGAGCAGGAGGAGGAACAGTAGCACCAACTGAAGTAGGACAACTATTAGCATAGTGTCCCTTTTGATCACACCTGAAGCAGGTGATGGTAGAAAGGTCAACAGGCTGCCTCTGAGAAGGAGAAGATGATAAAAATCCCAAACCCGGATGCTTGAGCCAATTCTTCTTCTACTGATGGAAATTAGGCTTTCTCTTCTTAGAGTTAGCAGAGGAAGACTGAGATGAAGGAGCACCAACAATAGCAGGACCCTTAGAAGTCGGGTTCTCATAACGAATAGTCATATCCATAAGCTCGGTGAAAGTGCCATGAACATGAGAAATGAGATGATCATAGAACTCTGGGCGAGCTCCAGCTATGAACTTCTCATTCTTTTTAAGACGAGTGTCTATCAGGCCAGGACCGAACTTGGAAAGTTCATTGAACTTCCGCTCATACTCAAAAAAGGACATGGTACCCTGCTTGAGATCCATGAATTCACGATAAAGCTGAGATTTACCGGCTTCTGGCATCCATTTTGCCACAAAAGCCTCCTTGGAAAGAAGATACAGAAACAAAACTTAAGATAGATTCAAAAGAAAGGAGAATATGGGAACAAAATTCAAGGTAACACAAAGGATACCTAAACTGCTCCCAGGAAATATCACCCTCGTCAATGTGAGCTGTAATAGACTCCCACCAATCCAAGGCTGACTCTTGTAGCTGCCCGGCTGCTAACTGACGCTTCTGGGAATCAGTAATCTCGAGACCAGAAAAGATCCTCTCTAAACTCCGTAACCATTACTGGGCTTCAATAATGCTCTCTGAACCGGTAAACTTGGTACCACCAAGTTGAGAGAATTCCTTACAGAGAACAGTAAACCTAACAGGTGCAGCAGGCTGAAGAGCTGGGGCAATACCACGACCCCTACCTCTGGCATTTCCATGATTCATCCTGAAAATATCAAGAAAGAATTTTAGGACAAAGGTATAGAGAAGACAAAGATAAGATAAGATACGATAAGACAAGATAAAATTCACTTGGATGAATATCCTAACGAAAGAAAATGCTAACAAGGTAGATACGAAAGGAAGGAAGTTTAGAAAATTGCTTTTAAAACAAGAAAAATTTATATCAAAATAATCTTTGAAAAATCATTTTAAAATCATTTTATACTTTGAAAATACGTTCTCTCACAAAGAAATGATTCTGAGGTTGATTTCACTCATTCTAGGGTATTTCTACCTTATCTCTAATGAGTTTTTGCTCCACAGGCTAAGGTTTGCCTAAAAACCAAAGCCTTGATACCAACTATAACGACCCACTATTTTGGACCATTCAAATCGACAATAATCCACACATGTCGGACTTGAATAATTCAAAATAACAGATTGTAATAAAAATTTGGAGCAAATAAAGTCAATCACAGACACAGAAATGTCAGAATAACTCGCAGCGGAAGATAAAATACCATAGTAGTTCATGAAGCTACTATAACAAAGTCTCAAAACAAAATACATAATTTCAGTCTGAAAACAAATACAATAGAAATCCCAAATACATAGAAGTCCACTAATACAATAGCTGAAATAGAACAACAGAAACTGGAATAGATAAATAACTAGATAAGCAGAATCTCCATCGATTCCTAGCTCTAGAAAGTGAAATCCAAAGCTGTGAATACTCAGGCTGACCCGAGCGTAAATAAAAACACAAACACTCGAGTCAGGACATACATACTTATACAATGTAAACCAACTCAAGTGAACTGCAATAAATATACAAGTAACTTAAAGGATGTTTGGGACCGCCCATCCTCTAAGGATCCGTTAAACTATTTACTATGTAGTAATATTCGCTATTATCATAATGTCTAATAGGAAAATAAACATACTTTTAAATAGCATTAAGGCTTTACATTTTCCACCTTAACACGTAATAGTCCCAGTAGTCCATCTAGTATCAGCATACCTCCAGATCGGGAGGCTACCCTAAATACTCCATGAGCTACGGGAGAAAACCAAACTCGTAGTAAAGGTCGCTATGGTAGGTGACACGGCACACAAGGCAATGCCAGGGTAGATATACCAATTACGCACACAGGCTGGTGGAAACATGTAGCAGCCACTATCGCCCACCTCGGAACACACTCCCAAATCAAAATCGAAGATGGCAATCAAATCAATCATAAGGTAAGAGTATAATATCGAAGGAAGGTGCCCGATCGAAGGAATGAACTCACTTGGCCCGAGATCGTTCCTGTTTTAGCCACCTTAATCCAACTCACGGGAGTCGGGTCCACATTCATACCTCAATAGGATCATCGCCACCATCCTACTTCATTCTGGAATCTCCACCGCGTACACATTTTTTAAAGTGGTTTCGGTATCGACAGAGAGTATGTCCATATCCGATCCCGGTCTCTTTAACAACCAATCGTTATTATAACCCGTGGTTATGCATTTCAAATTGGTTTATATTTCAACTCAAAATATATCATTTAAACCATTTAAAAGTAAAGTCATTATACTTACAAATCAAATATTAAATTCCCAAAATTTTAGCCTTTTCTGAGCTCATTTATGCAGTTAAATACTTTAAAACATTGAAAATTTCAGCTTTCGCAGCACTTAGAAAATGCTGCGGTAAGTTATATTTGAAAACAATTCATTTCAGCAAAGACAGCATTTATAAACTGCCGTAGTAGTTCAGTTACATTTGAAACTAGTTAAATTCAGAAAAGACTGCATTTACAAAACTGCTGCAGTAGTTCAGGGTTAAATTTGAAAAATTAGTTCAATTACATTTGAAAATCTCATTTCAGCAAACTGCAGCACTTATCAAGTGCTACTGTAGCTCTTTTAATTAATTTCAGATTTTAGTTTTAATTCAGCAACCACATCACTTACCAAGTGCTGCAGTAGCCCTTAGTAAATTTAGCCTTTAGTTTATTTGCATCAACCACAGCACTTACAAAGTGCTGCAGTAACATTTACTTCATATTTTAAGTTAATTTCAGAAATGATAGCATTTCTGAAGTGCTACTAATTCAATTTCCAGATTTATAATAAATTTCAGAAATAAATAAACTTCAATTTAAACCATTTTAACTTATAAAAATCATATTTTTCCACTTCAAAAATGTTCATTTAAATACCCTTTAACTTATGATTTTATAAAGAAAAATTTTACAGTAAAATCAAATTTTCCAATAATTTCACTTATTAAATTCAAGTGTATCATTTTCCCATTCTTTGCATTTTTAACAATTTACTTTAACACTTAAATTTAAATTTCCATTTCATAAATAAAACTTAATTTCCATTTTTATTTGATTAACTTAAACTTCCATTTAAAAATCAAATCACAAATCTCCAAATTAAGTTATGTTTCAAATCACAATTTTGTCATTTATTTATTTAACACTTTAACTTATAGAAAAATCACTAACCCTTTATTAAATCATTTTAAATTCAATTTAAATAAAATTATCATATTTTTACATTTTAAAATACATAAAAAGAATTCCAGAAAAATATATAAAATAACCACGGGTTTGTATAATATTTTCTAACCTAGGTCAAGTGATACAGATAATATATCATTTCAATCCGTAATTTACAAAGAAAAATCCAGGTTTTATCATTTCAAACCCGCAATCCCAAGTTAATAAAAATAAATAATAATCGCTCAGGCCTATCATTTCAGCCCATAACGATTTTTCCCTATTCTAAAGTCTGTTCGGGTATGTATCATTTCAACACATAGTGATTCTATTCTACAGGGAACTTGCAGTGTGAGAAACAGAATAAAATAAACAGTATAACAAAATATAACATATCAGATGATGTGACAGGTTTATAACTGGGTTTAACATCATATAATACATATCACAGGCAGGTATAACATGATATAACAGTTCACATTCACTTGTTATCATTTCACAATTCTATAAGTATGAATGTCAAGCATGAATAACTCACCTTTTTAAGCTGGAGTTCGCAAATCAAAACACACAGATAAATTCCAGAAAGCACGATAGCACGACTTTTGATTCAAGTGGAGAGAGAGCCAAGATATTAATCTTATATACAACAATAAAACAAAGCAATATAAATATATATTCAATACAAAGATTAATTGAAACAAAAATGGAAATTAGAATTAACAAATGACATCACCAAGCTTTTAAATCAAAATTGCTTGATCTCAACTCCATTTTTGCTCGACCATACATGTTTATTTGGTGGTAAAGCTCGGGTTTGGCATCACATAGGCACGGCTAGTATAGGAATTTGAAGGGTTTGGGGTTACAAGTGAAGGGAATGTCAAGAGACAAGGCTAAAAGAGGAGTTTGGATGCAACATAGGCTCGTCCTAGGTTCAAGTTTGGCTCGGCCATGGTCAGGTCAGGTGTGGTGTGATGGTCAGAGGTCATGTCACGTGTTGGTGGTGGAGCTAGAGGTGGTGGCCGAGGCTATTACATGAAGTGGTGATGGAAATTGGCTCGGCTATGTAGTTTTCAAGGAGTTTAGGCAAAGTTTTTGTGGTGCTTGCTTCATATGGTGGTCACGGCCAGATCTGGTAAGAGGGTAGGAGGTGGTTGCCATGGATGATGATGGGGAGGAGGTGATGGTGGCCATGGACGAGGAAACTAGTGGTGATGGCCGAGCAAACAATGAAGAGAGCAAGGCAAAAACAAGCCAAATGAAGAAGAAAATGAGAAGAGAGAAGCCATGGCTTACAAAAAAATTTCAGAAATATGGGATGGCCGAGAATGATGATGAGATGAGAAAGTTTTCACGTGATTAAGCAAATGAAATGCACGGGTAAAACAAGTGAAAATTAAAGGCCAAGACAATGAAAAGACTAGAAATGAAAAGTCACAAGTTTTAAAAGCTTTTGTCTCTTTGAATTTCCACTTTCTTTTAATTCAATATAAACAAATAAAAATCAAGAAAATAAAATAAAAGATAAAACAAAATAGAGTAGAAATGAAAATAAATAAATAGTCTTAGGAAAAATAGAAAATAAATAAAGAAAATAGTTTATTATATTGAAACTAGAATTAAAAATCGTAAACAAAATACAACTAGTATTGGAAAATTTTCAACTACACTTTAAAAATGTTTTAAAAATAAAATTTTGAAATAAAATTTAATCAAAAATAATTGCAAAAAATTTGGGTTGTTACATATGTGCTGCAAACATAAAAATGTAGACACTGTAATTATAATATTAATACTAAATGTACTTACTCATGCTATAATATATATATGCAGATTTAGTATTCACAAAGCATATGCAAACCCATGGAAAAATACAAATAATACATAAAAATATAAACACGTACTTACATGCTAATCATACATATCATATCTATATAATTAACTACATATATAGTTACATATATAAAAATATTAGGAGAGAGGCTGCAAACTGTAAATAGTATATATCAATTAATATATATTGTAAATTATGTAAAAAGGAATCAAGCACTGAAACCAATATATCATGCGACTTATATATTATAACCGTATACTTTTTCTTTTTCAAGCTATATACATACATATATATATATATATATATATATATATATATATATATACTGATACGAATATATATGCAGACTCAACATACAGTAGAATACTCGTATATATAATTTATAGAATGTGAACTTTATGTATTCAAAACTTTTATATATATATATATATATTCCCATATGCATATCGTATTAGAAGGTCCAAATCCATGTAAACATATACAACTGTTCGTGTAAACTAATATGCATATAAACATCTAAAATATATTATATAAGCTATACAGATCATATATTTTTAAGGTATATACAAATAAATTATAATAGACAGTATACTTCTAAACATTTATATACATCAGGTCACACAGTATATATATAATAACTTATATAATATAACACAAACTTACAAGTTATATAACATACATATTTATTTTGAAAAACTTATATATATATATATATAAAACCAGGAATAACATAACTGCGACTGAATGATATACATACTACTATATAAACTATTATATAAACAAAGCAGACAGCTGCTCAAACAAATGCAGACCATATAAAATAACAATATATACATTCAAACTTGAGTATGCAGACAATACATACAGTATACACTAGATAACATATGCATGCATATATGCAGACGGCTTGTAGGCAACAAAACATATAGAAAAATTGAGAAAGTCATGTTTGCTAATATGAAAACAACCTTGAACATATACAGCGACAAAAACAAAGTACTTACATACATATATATAAAGTTATACTTACATACATATATATAAAGTTATATATAAATTTACTATAAACAAAGGTTGTTTTCATAAACTTAGTATAAAGTTATATATAAAGTTATATATAAAGTGTATATATCAGTTATAAGTTATACATAAACTTAGGTACACTTCGATGTATACAAATACATATATAAACTACAAATCCTGATATACACTCAGTAAAAACAAACCGAACTCAAATAGCAGTACTACCATAACTGATAATATACATAACTGACATAAATAACATACCTAAAACAATATATTTATTATATAATTTATAAAACTAACCTATAACTCTTTAAAAATGGAGGCTCGGTTGCACTTGTCTGGTCAGGGTGATATGGAGATGGAAAAGTGGAGTTGGGTGGAGGGTTCAGCTATGATGAGGAGAAGTGGTTGCTGGCAGATGCAGAGAAGGGCCAAGAAAAGAGGTGCTGACGTTGGCGATGATGTGGTGGCCGAGCAAGCTTCAGTCTGGTGGACGGTGAAGAGGCGAGATGTAGGAGCATGGGCTAGGGACGTGCGCATGAAAAAGAAAGTGGAGGGTAGAAAACATAGTGAGGTGGCGATGGGCGTGAGGCTAAGGGGTGGAATGGCAACACAGAAGAGCAGCAGTTTCTATAGGAATGCAAAATGAAATATATATTTTTCAGAGGAGAAGAATGAATTTAAAACGAATAGCTAGTAGAATGAACCAGAGATAAAGGTATGAATAGCAAATATAAATCTACCAGTGGGAATAAAGAAAGTCAAGCCCGTGAGTTGGAGAGAAATATTTATGATTGATGACTATTGGTATTACACGGTTGGAAATGAATGGTCACGGGAAATCCAAAAGTCAAATTATGTAACCGATACTCTATATCGTTTCGCGGATTCCGCTATGTGCCGAACCTCAAAACGCAGAAGTGAATATACCATAGAGATCAGCACGACGAGATGATCAAAACGGTATATAGATATCAGTGGTACGATCATTCGATCAAAATCGATAATCGGTACCGAAAATGCTGCTAATTTGTCAGAAATAAGATAAACGGGGCAATAACAGTTCAAATTTGACGAAACGAATTATGACGTCTCATTCAGAAGATGATTTACAAATTTTCTATAGAAAAATATTCGGGTTTGAAAAATATTTTATTATCATCCAATATTAACCGATTTAAATTGAAATAGAATTACACAAGAAAATAATTTCCATATTTTCAGATGAAAATTTACCAGTTGCTATGTTTAAATAGGCGTATTCCAAATATTAAATTTTTATTTCAAAATTTTATTGTTTAAAATTTCACAAAATTTTAATTAAATATATTAATAAAAATTTACGGGTCGTTACAAATGTGATATAATTTCGGAAGTAAGTAATGATTTCAAAAATGATATAATTTGAATTGAATATGATATTTTGATATAAATTATGAAATTGTTTTGGAAATGTAAAAGGACCATCCGGTGTGTAATAAGCGATTGGTTGTTAAAGAGACCGGGATCGGATATGGGCATACTCTCTGTCGATATCGAAAACCACTTTGACAACAGTGTACGCGGTAGAAATTCCAGAATAAAGTAGGATGGTGGCGACGATCCTAAAGGTATATACGTGGACCTGACTCTCATGAGTTAGCTTAAGGTGGCTAAAACAGGAGCAATTGACGGGCTAAGTGAGGTCATTCCTCCGATCGGGCACATTCCATCGATACTATATTCTGACTTTGCGATTTATTTGGTGGCCACCCCTCGACTTTTTTTTACTCGGGAGTGTGTTCCGAGGTGGGCGGTAGTAGGTGCTATGCGTTACCACCGGTTTTGAAGTGTAATTGGTATATCTACCATGGCATTGCCTAGTTGTGTCGTGTCACCTACCCTAGCGCGCCTTCTACAAGTTTGGTTTGTACCATACCTAAGGAGTGCCCTCTGATGGCACCCAGTTTACGGGTGGGATTACGGTACTATATAGACTATGGGAAATAAAAATGTGTTAAGGGTGAAAATGTAACGCCTTAACACTATTTTAATAGTTTATATTACTGTAGACATATTATAATAGCGTATTGTATTACATAGTAGATAGTTTAATGGATCCTTAGGAGATGTGAATCCCGAACATCTCTTAAGTTACTGCACTCACGTTAGACACTGGATAAGAAATGTCAAACCCCGTAAACATCTCCGACGCCGTTTACACTCATATTTATTTACCGTTGATTTAACTTACATAAGACCTTTTAGTTCCGACTCGAGTGTTTTGTCTTTTTAAATCGCTCGGGTCAGCATAAGCATTTCAGGATTTGAAGACCTTATTTCTGGAGGACGAAGACAAAGATTTGTACTATTATTACTTATTCTATTATTCCACTGCATTCATACTGTTCCGCTGCATTTGAATATTTATTCTCTGTTTATGAAACTCTGGTTCTGTATTGTATAAGTATAATCAAATGTTTTATATATAGCTTCATGAACTGTTATTTGATTATTATATTTTGTCATTCCGCTGTGAGATTCTGTTTTATTTTTTTTCTTTCCCTGCTTTTTCTTATTCACCCCAATAACAATCCGCCCTTCTGTATGGTTTGAGTTGGCACGTGTGTCTGCTTAAAGCCTACAAAAAGGCGGGATGTTACATTTGCCGCCGCCACGAAGATCTGGATAACGATCGAACATCTTCACGCGACCCACCTCCTCAGGCCGCCCACGTCGACCACTTCATGCTGCCTCCGCCGCCATGAAGTGGCCAGCGCTGCCGTACCATTCCCAAGCAATTTCAAGCGAATACATCGACATCAAGCACGAACAAATAGCAGATCCCAGAACTGCTCGATGAGCTCTACCACCCCATGTCCTCCGATCGTCGCCAGGACGAAGACCCACCGTTAAAACCTCGAACCCTACAATGGACGGCCAAGGTTCATCCTCAATTTCTGGTCAAATGGTGATTCGAATCGAGAAACGAATTGTACCAGTGAATTACGCTTGACGGGTGCTTCGAAACGGTATATAATATGTTAAGGTTTGGAGAAGTTTGAATTTTTGAAATTGATTTTGATTTGAATTTGGATTTGGGATTTAGGTTTTCAGCCATTGAGAAGAGAGGAACGATAGAAATTTCAGTACGTACAGTAGTGCGAAATAAAAAGGCTGCTAGGGTTAGAACAAAACTATTTCTATAGACAAGGCCCGATAAGAATGAATAACATATTAAATCAGTTCGAAACGACTATAACGACCCGAAAAGCCCGTTTCGCTTTCGAAATGAAAGTGGGTCATCCAATATATCAAAATAGATGTTTTCGATAATTTTAAATTCAATGGCACAGGTTTCAAGTCCTAATTCCATCGTATGAAGAAGTTAGCTTTTAAAATTAGCTTATTTCAAATTGATTTCTATGGGTTTCGAGTCCGTACGATCAAACGACATGTCCGATCGCTACGAAACTTGAAATCCTATAATAATTCATCGTTACGGATCCGATGAAACTGGTTTCATCAAAATCCGAGACAGTGGCCAAAATGGCTATTTCCACGTTAATTAAATAAACTATTATTAAATTAATTAAATCACTTTTCAATTTCAAATTTAATAACTAACAATTTTTATCCATTCTAATTTCACAGAAATTAATAGCCTTTTAAACAAATTTCCATATCAATTCAATGTTGAATATTACACTAATTACAGTGTTCAGTTTCAACTGTAAATAAAATCCAATTAATTATATTTTAATTACAATAAATTGATTTAATTTGATTTCAATCTTTTTTTATTCAATTAATCATTACTATATGGACATAGTTAACATTGGTTTATATTTTATTACACTAATATTCCATAATTATCATCTTAATTTACATTAACGTAATATTTAATTACATTTAATTGCAATTGATTTCCAATTTAATTCAACCGATTAAATAAATAAGTAACATATAATAATTGTCACCTTTTTCTTAATTTAATAACATTTATAAGTTTATTATCTACAATAAATGTTATAACTACTTACATGACACTGATTCTATCCAATTACAATTTATTTCATATTATTTCACCAATTAATACAACATTTGGTTTATTTCCTTATTTACAATTTATAACCAATTTTAACTCTACAATCATTTCAATTAATTGAAAATAGAATGGTTATCAATTACCTTACCTTAACATTATTATATTCATTCTAGTTATTTCTCTTATTAATAAATCACAAATTTTTATTTCTTCCAATATTAAAGTCAATATCGGAAAATTATGGGTTGTTACAGAAAACGTACCTATTTGTCGGGCAAACAACTTTATTTATGAAACCAAAAGCAGTAGCTATTGCTTCCATAAACCTGTATTTCACTTATATAATCCAAAAGAGTTAAAATTATGTAAAAGATTATATATTAATTATTTAAATTAATAGTGCAAGCAACATACAATATATAATAATCATATACAAACAAAAGAAGTTCTACCATTATATATGCAACAAAGGAAACTATCAAACATCCATAACAACCAAACCCATGGTTTGTTCAGGTTCAGACACTTTTCATCATCCAAGAGTGCTAAATAAACTACCAACTGTACCTTACGCTCAACAGACTTTGGTAATTACTTAGAGATTATTCATACAACTTTCAACAATTTAACGTGTCATTCCCTAGACATCCCATAAGCCAAACACATAGGATTTTAAATATTATTTAAGTTTATTCGATTGGTTTTTTTCATCATTTACTTTTCATTTATTTATTTATATAAAGGTCAATCACTTACATAATTTGTTTTCCATTAAAGATTTAAGTCATTAATGAATCATTTCAAAAATATTACTTAAGCTTCTATTGCCTTACTTAAGTTTATAACTTAATTCGGTTATAGAATAAAAATTTAAGTTTTTGGTATTCGCCCTTGAAGAGAAAAGAAATATTTCAATATATCTAAAAATTCAATTAAAACAATTAACCTAATTCACTTAGTAAAAATATAAGATATATTTAAAACATCCTCATAGCATTATGCAAAGATTTTTCAAAAGTCTAAAACAATGTTAGAAATTTATATCAAAAGATTATAATAAGCTTTAAAATAAAGTTCCTTAAATCCGATAATTTATTAGACCCATTATTTTTAAAATAAGTATAAACTCAAGAATATTAAACTGAAACTATTAGTATACACAAATCTTACATTAAATTTCTAAATCAAAGTATAAAATTTCATATCTTCATAATTAATTTTACACACTTGTTTTAAAATGAATATTCAAATCATGGAAAACATTTATTTTGGTTTAATACAAGATTCAAATGGTAAATAAACCTTTAAATTTACTATTAGTACTTCGAAATCAAGTAAATATTTCAAACCATACTTTCAAAAATAGCGATTCCAATTTATTTTTCAAGCATATTACTGTAAATAAATTTCCCAAATCATTTTTTTTATAAAATTGTAAAACATTTTTTATATATAGTCCATTTATATAATATCATTGAATAAGACATTCAAAGAAACTTATATAAATTTTACTTGAAATATTCATTTGCAAATCAATCATCTTTAATACATTAATACTTTGCAAAAATTCATTTGTTAAATTTCTTGCTTCATTTATAAATACCATTTAAATATTTTAAATAACATCTTTATAAATATATGTAAACTATTTGAAAATAATTATTTACATCATTACTTATATTTAAAAAGGAGTTATTGAAAACCTTAAATCCATTATTTATAAATTTATTAGTTTAATCTCAAAATACTTTTCAAACATTATTAATAAATCAATAATCATTAACTTTAAATATGTTTTATTGAATTAATAATTTCTCACGATATTTACAACACTAATAATTAAATATTAAACCATGTTGTACATAAATAAACAATATTTTAAACATTTTAAAGTATTTAGAAAAGAAAAAAATGACCAAAATATTATTTATATAATACTTTATCAAAATACTTTTATAACTCGATGTCTTAACAGGTTTATCCTCGTTCTTATAGACTCTGGCCATGCGTTGATCAGGCGCAAGGCTAGAATTCTCCAAGTACTTAGTAGACATGTTTCAACATCCAGTGAAAATACTTAAAAATAGATATGAAATGCACCGCTCAAAATCTGATATCAAATGATGATGTTACGATAGCAGTGGCCCGCTGCTGATCCAATGTTTACGCAATGGACACAAAACTTTCCAGAAGATACTTCCACCTTCCGAATTCCAGAAAAATATCGTAGCCATTTTCTAACGACCTAGAATTTCGGTCATTCCAAATTCGTATATTTAATTGATTTTAAATATTCATAAGTTAATTTTATAAGCTGAATAACTTATATTTCGAATATAGTGGTTTAATTGGATAATTAAATTGTTAATTTAATATTTGAAATTGTAGAAATAGTTGGAAATTGAATTTAATGTGAATAAAAATGATTTATAATGTTGAATTAAATCTTATTTGAATTAGAATGATGTTAGAGAACTTTTAAAACTGAATTAAAAGTTAATTTGTAGAAATTGAATATTTTGATATTTAATTAACGAGTAAAAATGGTCATTTTTCATATAGTATTAGATTTCGGTGAAACCAGTTTCATTGGATCAGTAATGTTATATTATTATAAGATTTCGAATTTCGTGTCAATCGGATTTACGGTTTGTCCGGGGGAAGCTAAAACGCGTAGAAATACGTTTTAGTGAATTTTAAATTTAAATAATTCGATTCGAAAAAATATCTTCCAAATACGATCGAATTGGCTCTCGATATATATTCCATTGCGTTCGAAATAGGGGTAAAACATTATAAATGTCAGGCATCACGCTTCGTTTAGAGTTTGAAAAATTTTAGGATGAATAGTGCGCGTAAATTTTCTATAAAAGGACTTCAAAACTTTGTTTTTTCACAAAACCCTACTAGGGTTAGGGCTAGCCGCCATTAGCTTCAATGGCCAGAAATTTTGATCCTTTTCCCCTCAATCTTTCTCAATCTCTCGATTATTTTGAAAATCTTCCAACTAGAAACTTGTAGAGGATCGCGAGTGCTTCCAATCCATACGGTTATGATCGATTTTTATTGAGCCGATCGACGACAATTGGAGTTTGAACGGCCAGCGTTCAACCACGTTTTTCAAGGGAAATTCACGACCAAGCTGGGCCAGATCACGGCCGAAGGTAGAGGCGAGTGCGAGCTTTGCAATGGCGGTCCCTGATCAACATCTCGACGTTCGAAGTGGGCGCGATAATTGATGATTGTAGCGGCGGCCGGTGGGTTGTCGTGCTCGAAATTTTGAACGAAGAAAAAGAAGCACTTGCGAACGGCCAAATTTGGTCAAAGCAAAACGAACGGCCACGATGCAATAGGTTTTAAAATTAAAAAGGAAATGTAAATTATTATATTATAAATTCGTGTGATGTTTAAAAATGCGTAACTTTTTCATACGAGGTCCATTTCACACGAAACGAATTGCATTGGGTCCGTATTGACGAGGACTACATTATGGAGCTGGATTGGGATTTATTTGAGCTATTGAAAATTTTGGTTGAAATTAAACGCTTGTTTAATTTTAATCGGAATAAATCGCTATCGCGACGACTACAAGCAATGTGAGTACAACTCACTCTTTCTGACTCACTAATATTTTTATATAAGTGATAATAAATGTTATTTATGTTGATTGATGATTGTTTGGATGATATATGATATACTGTATATATATTGATTGGTATTTGGATATATACCTGCCTATTGGAGCAGATGAGACCCTATATGTTCCCGTGTATGAGCGGATGACCCTTTGTACGCGCGTCTGCCTCGAAGCGGACACTGTACACATATTCTCGTATGTATATTTGTTGCAGGTGACAAGTTGGAGGGATCCAACTGGATTCCTCACCGGTATTGATTTATTTACAAATATTTTGATATATGCTGTTATCATGTGATATATGATGTTTGGATGCCGTGATTGATGTATTTAGTGTTGTTGCAGCATTGGGCCTATTTTGGAAATTTAAAAATGTTAAAGTGATGTTTTCAAATTAAAAAGGATTTTCAAGTGATTTTGAAAATAGATGTTTTATTGATTTTTGAATTTGGTAAAGGAATTAAATTCACGATTTTGGACACTGAATTATCCTTTAGATTAAATGTGTAGAAGTATGGGAATTTGTTAAGGAACTATATTCATGATTTTGGACAGTGAATAATATATTGAATAAAATGGATATTTTTAGAAAGTGATGTTTTAAATGGAGTTAAATGGTTTTAAGGATGTTTTAAAATGTGTTAAGGATCGAAACCATAAATTTCAACATTCATTGTTGAAATAGACGTTTTCGAGAAGTAAGGAAATGATGGACTATAACACTGTTGTTATAGTAAATGATTTTCAAAAGGAAATGTTTTTGTATAGTATTGGGATTTATATATCTATCTTATTTTCGAATCGCTATACTATTGATTTTGGGTTGTCATAATAATGTTTTACGCAACATTCGTTTTGACCCAAATAAATGTGTTTAAAGAGAATGTTTTCCTTAAAGAATAAAATATATACTTAATCCTGATTTAAGTATATGAAATATTTTCTAAGTGTTGAAAATAAAGAGAATTGTGAATTACTTTTTTTTACATAAGTATATGGAAATGTTTTCCAAAGTTGAAATGGTTTTGTGATTATATCTTTTTAAAGGATTCTTGTATTCAAAGTGAATATTTGACAAGTGATTTAATTAATAAAAGATTAATTAAAGGGCCTAGTGATTGTATATGGTGCTAAATATTTGTTTGTTTGCTTTGATAGTTAAATAACCGACTATCAAATTTGGCCATTTTAGTTCCTCGACTTGATGTGGGAATTATTTAGTCGTACACTTAGTACGTAGCCTTCTGTGTAGGCTTGGTTATCATTTGTATTGAGGATGTTGATTTGTTAGTGTGGAGTATTACTCTAATCTATCGAGCTTCCTTATTGGCCCGAAGGATAGCAAGTTGAAAGTTGGAGAAGTGATAAGTCTATGAGACTTAGTTTCTGTGTGAGGTTGAGAAACGCTTTTGCGTTGTTGGTGCGAAGAGACCGAGATCAGATTTATCTGAAAACAACTTCGGACCAACGTATATGCGATGATTGTGCAGGTTGTTTATGATGATATTGATATTCCGGATTTTCATAGTGAAGGACTGCTTGTTGATCGTTTGGGGTTAAAATCCCAATAGACATCCAGTAGCAGTGGTCTCTTCATTATGAAATATCCAATGCAAGGACTATTCGCTACTAATCCTAGGGATTTCCCGACAGGATATAGTAGGAAAGTGCCTTCGGTTTGTCCTGTTCCTGGACAACTTGTATGAATGTTTGTCTGACATTGCATTTCTGAAGATTACATACATTGGTTTTACAAACGTACATCTGTTTGGTGGCGGAGAAGGCAACTTCTCTTAGCTTAACACCCTTCCTTGAGATGTACGAGCTCAAGGGTTGTATTTTTGTAGAAGGCAATTAGTAGTCAACGGAAATGGCCGTGTGGCATTCATAGTGATGTGATTGTGATTTGTGAAAGGTAATCATTACCTTAGGCCTCATTAACCGGAAATGACCGAAACAGGGTTAGATGCAGCAGGGCTAAGTGGGTCGCTCCCAAGTAGGATATGATCATCCACTTCTAGATATATCTTTACATGCTATGACGTCGTGTATCTGATTATTGTGGTTTGTATGCTATTAGGGCCCTCGGTAAAGGTCGATAACGACCGGAGGATGATATATTCGGTACCATCTAGTTATAGAGGTGGGCCGGTCTTGTGTTGGTAGAGGATCCTTTGTGATGGTCCTCGGTACATTCTTCTAGAGATGTACTGCCAGAAGGTAGTCCCTTCACCTGGTCATTTGTATGGAAATCCAAACACCACAACGAGCTACGATTTTGTTTTTAAAGGCGTAATATATAGCCTCGAAATGCTATATGGGTAACCATTTCGACTATGATTAATATTATTTGTATATACTAGACACTAGTATAATATAAGATGATTTGATATGAAATTTTTTAGTTATCGTAAGGTAAAAACATGTCTGTGTTTATGTATGGACTTGTCTTACGAGATACTTTTGTTTTGATAAAGGAAAAGTTTGGTAATTTAATAAATTCAGTTGAGTGTGTTTCTCACGCTGATTTACTAGACTGATCCGGATGTTCTTCCCTTTCAATGCTCGGGTCAGACCGAGTATATTTACAGGTTCATATTGGTGCTTTTGGAGCTTCAGCAGGAGAGCTGGAGATCTTCATTTTTGTATACACATACCTATTTTGCTTGATTATTCGCTGTGTTTAGTTGTTGTGTATATTATCGGCAATTGTAAGGACAGGTTATTATAAATGTCCAGGCTGATAACTATTGATTGATTGTTGAACTCTGATTGATGCATGTATATACAGTTTCTGTTTTGTAAAGATCATTGATACGATATTATATGTTTTCCGCTGCGATGTGAGATTTTTTATTGTTTTGTTGGTTCTATCTTCTCTCTTTCTTCTCTTCTCTTCTTCTCTCTTCTCTCTTCTCTTCTTTCTCTTGACTTTCCATCAGTCTGTGCCTTTTAGGTTGGACATGTGTGGTTTATTGTCGATTCAAAGGGTATGGATTTGCGGGTCGTCACACATTTCGTAAACAAGGGACCATCGACCCCTGCTGTAGTGGTATGTTGCTGATTTAATAATTTACACAATGGATGCACTTCCTTCCCGTAAGATCCATAAACAACAGATCCCGGGATTAAAAGCACCTCCATTGGGTAAACTAGAGAACCATCTACCCTGAAAAAAAATCGAACTCATGAGGTTAAGTATGGACAACCATATCGGTACGAATCCATTGCTGAACTCACCCAAGTATATTAGGGTTTTTTTTCGGTTGAATCCATTCCTGGATTCCCCAAGTCCATTTGGGTCGAAGCATATCATACTATACTTCTTCGCGGAGGGTACTTCTCCATACCTTTTACTTCAAAATATATTATACCATGTATATAGTACCCTTTCAAAGTCATAACTTCAAATATCACACTTATATAAATTCCATTATATATAAGATTTCATTTTCAGATCGAGTACTTTCCAAATCAATAGTCTCGAATATGTCAAATCATTCTTATATAAATTCTATTATATATAAGATTTACCTCTTCAGACCGAATACCTTCCAAAATCAATAGTCTTCAAAATCACCTTATACCTATATATAAAGTCCATCTTATATAAGAATCAAAAAAATTTCCAAAATCAATTACGCTACATAAAAAGAGCCATATGGGATTGAACATCTTTGCTTTATAAAAGGTTTTGAATTTAGAATAGTTTTGAATCTAAAATAGTTTTTTATTTAAAATATTTTTGTAAAATAGTGATGAATTTAAAATAGTTTTGGACTGAAGTAGTTTTTTTAGTTTGAGTAAAATTAAATAAAATAAAATTAGTTTTGTAAAATGGTTTTGAATTAATAGTGGTTTTGCATAAAAAAAATTCCAATTTAAATTACAAAGGATATCCAACCCAACAACTTTCATTTTCAACGTCAAAGCATATCAATTATATTAGAACATAAGATGTACATATGTCATCATCACATAATATCACATTCGATCGTTGTTGGTACCAAAATTGGGCACAACACTCTTCAGAAGTTTTTGAAGAGATAAAATGAAGAAATTAAATGGAAAACAAGTATTATCTAACAAAAAATCCAAAAACAGATAACAAAAGTAATAAGAACGCACAGAAACACAAGAATTTAGAGTGGTTCGGCGTGTTTCCTACGTCCACTATGAAGTTGATTGCTTTATTGATGTTTCTTTGATGATTACAATTGATTTCAGTGGGTTACAGCAGATAATAATGATTTACAGCAGTGAAATTCGTTAGTAGCAGCAGCAATGGAGTTTAGAACTGGATCCGGCAGAGTCTGGGTGTTGGAGAATTCAAAGAAAAAGAATATCCCATTTCTGTATGACCTGGGGCTCTATTTATAGGTGTAGGAGGCTGATATTTTGCTCAAATCTTGGGAGACTCCTTCTGGCACGTGAGTAGGCCCGCGCGACCAAGCCCGTGAAGTTTCGGCCCGATCCGTGATCGATACGAACGGATTTCGTATCGATCCAGATTTCATCCGATGGAGTCGAAATTTGGCGTGGACATTCTTTAGCACGTGCGTAAGCTCCTGTGAAAATTTGGTAGCATTTGGACTTGTGGATCGTGAGATACGATCGATACGAAATGAAGGCTTTCGGCAGGTTGTTTGGTTCGACTCGATCACATCGACGCGATCTTGTTCGAATCGATAGTTGCGCGTGACTGTGAGTTGACGTGGCGTTTGAATCTTTGGATCGCTCCGCTTTTGATGCCGAGTTGGACGAGTTGTCCTTGAACTTCGCCTCATTCGTATCGATGGTGTTGCCTTGTTCGTATCGATAAAAGACGCACAGTTCGCATCGATGAAGGCTTCTCAGTTCGTATCGATGGTCACGTTCTGTTCGTCGATAAAAGTGGTGTGGCTTGACGATCGATACGAATAACCATTATATGATCGATACGAACAGGGACTCCGCGATGGATACGAAGTAGTTGGGTTTTCCTGATGGATGCGAATAGTGATCCACTGATGGATTCGAATAGAAGCTTGGTGATGGATGTGAAGCTGATCGATTCAAAGTAGGCAGTTGTGATCGATGCGGAGCAGATCGATTTGAAGTAGGCTATTGTGATCGACGCGGAGCTGATCGATTCGAAGTAGGCTATTGTGATCGACGCGGAGCTGATCGATTCGAAGTAGGCTATTGTGATCGATGCGGAGCTGATCGATTCGAAGTAGGCTTTCCCGATGGATTCGAACTCGATCGTTTCGAACAGTGGCTAGTCGAGGGATTCAAACTCGAGACTGTTTTTCATCCAATCTTGCATCGATCATAACTTGAGCATATGAACTCGGATTGACTTGAAAATTGGAACGTTGGCTTTCATAGCTTCGCTTGTCGTGTCTTGTGGATTGTAGCTTGATTCGGACTCGGACAAAATTCGTCGATATCCATGGTGAGTCTGCGTATAACCGATCTCTAAGACAAACCGTCATTGGTTTCTACTCAAGTTCTTGGTGTCACGGCCTTGCCAAAAGGCAGGATAACATTTGCTCCCCAAAGTACGTCTTGTGGAAACATGATGTGCTTTGAAGTGCTGCAATCTTCATCCTGAACAGTTATCGTCTTTTCGATGAAAGTTGTAATCTTTGACTGATTTCCTCGGTAATGTAAACTGTTGACTATTTACTGCAGTACCCTGTGTTGTTGTAACTGATTGCTGCTTGACTGAGATTAGCCGCTTGTTGTTGTAATCGTTATCGGATAAGTATCCAATTCCTGTGAATATCAAAAATTGAATATTAGTCTGACGTATATGCATATACGTTAATCTGACTCTCGCTGATGTTCACGAGTCGTTGTTAGTTTATCTCGTATTGAATTCCGTATCGATCCTCTCCTGAACCAATGTGAAATTTGAATTGTAACAACGCTCGATGGTTGTTTTTGAATGTTCCTTCGTAACGATCCTCTCCTGAATCAATGTAAAAGGTTGAAATATTGTCTTTGCATCGGTATTCATTGTATTGATGGATCCGTAATGAACATTTCAAATCAATGGATGTGAGGTTCGATGGATACGAAGCGTTCGTTCGTACCGATGGAGTTCGATGCCTTCAGAACAGCCCTTGTCATATATTTTGAATCCATGGATCTGGTGTCATTGGATACGAATAGACAATTCGCATCGATGGGTATTGGCTTCTGGGAGTTGTGATTTGATGGATTCAAACCGATCGTTCGTATCGATGCTCTGGGGAAGGAGTCTGAAGCAGTGGATACGAACAATAGTCTCGTATCGATGGACCTTGGTGATTCAGAAAAATCCCTGTTACAGATTTTGTATCGATGAAAATCGAGTGGATGGATACGAATAGTTCGTTCGAATCGATCCTGTGATAACATTTTGCAACTGGTCGAATCCACTAGGAGGCGAACCGTTTCTTCCATTCACACTCAAGTCCATATAAATACTGTGGACTTAGTCGTTTTTCACTTTTTACTTCGTCTTCGCTTTCATATCGTTCCAGAGACTAAGAGATAAAACTGCTCTTTGCCTTCGAATCGAATCAAAACCTTTAATCCCTTCAACCAGTTATCGAAATCAGGTAATCAATTGAACAAACTCAGCCCTAAAATGATGAGACTTAAATTCTCATGCCATTCCATACGAATTCATGTTCAAATGTTGTTTGGGGAAGTAGACATCGTGCGAGGTCGAGGAAGGAGAAAAATGGAGTTCGAATTGATCTGGGGAAGAAAGAATGTGGAGGTGGATGGTTTGATCTTCTTTTCGTGTCGATCTGCAACGATTGTTGCATGGACTCGTCCTGTATGATCGATACAAAATTCTATCTCCAACGATCGATACGAAAGCTAGGCTAGTGATGGAGTCGAAGTCCTTGGCTTCAGATCGATTCGAAAAGTACTCCTTTGATCGATTCGAAATGCATCGAGTGAATGTGACCGATACGAAGCCGGGGCTCCCCTGGCTAATACGAACCCAATCGTCCATGATCGATTCGAAGCCTCTGACTTTAATCGATACGAAACCGGACATTGACGATCGATTCGAAGAAAATTCCTGACGACTGATATGACGGTTTTTGATGGATACGAAACCTTGAATAACCGATAGCATGATTTCTGATGAGCTTCATTCTTGCATATTTGGACTTAACTATTACCCTGCATATTTAACTGCCTATCGAAGCTCGTCGATGGAACTGTAACTTAACAAAATTTTAACAAACTCTGACTTGGATCGATCACTAATAACTGGATGGCACAGTTGTGACGGTCAGTGATGACGGTCATTCCGACTAAATTTTGAAGTCTTATCATTCACATGCTTTCTTTAAAGTGAATATTAGGCTCAGGTCCCTAATAAGTTTCAAAATACACAAAAATCCCAGTAAAAAAAGTATGTAAATTAGATCCCTAGAATTAAGTTACTAAGTAATTGCATATAGTTATGCAATTATTCACTGAATAATTGCAGACATTTATGCAATTATATCCAAAAGTTGCATAAATTTATGCAATTTTTTCGGTGAATAATTGCGGAAATTTCCGCAATTTTTTTGGTGAATAATTGTGGAATTTTTCGCAAATTTTTGAAAAAATTGCTGAAATTTCCACAATTTTTTGGTGAATAATTGCGGAATTTTCCGCAATTTTTTGAGAAAATTGCAGAAATTTACGCAATTTTTCAGTGAATAATTGTGGAAATGTCTGGAATTTTTTGATATAATTGCATAAATATCTGCAATTATTCACTGAATAATTGCATAAGTGTATGCCATTATTTGGTAACTTAATTCTAGGGACCTAATTTACAAACTTATTTTTATTGGGGTTTTGTGTATTTTGAAACTTATTAGGGACCTGTGCCAAACTGTCCCTTCTTTAAATCCGTAGAACTTGTTAAGTGATATACAGTACTGCACTGCACAACACACTCACACACTTTACACTGGGGGATGCACGAGCGTTATTGTATGTTTAACAATGATTTTTCATAAGCTAGTTAGTCATGGAACCTTCAAGTTCACAGCAGCAGGAACTCCCGAGTTCAATTCCTTCAACCATCGAGATACCGGTCATCGAAGCCGAAGTCATAGATCCAGCCTCGGACGAGTTTCCAGGCGCCCGGTTCATCTGAAATCCACAAGATTCTGTGCCGTCTGGCATCTCCGAAGATATGCTAGGACGAATTTGTTAAAGGCATGACTTGTCGCTCGACGACGTATTACTGCCAGGGCCAAATGATAGACCACATGCTCCTTTGGAGGGATTTACTGCTTTCAACCGTCATGCTTGCACAACGGGGACACTTCCTCCTTTCAGTCACTATATAAGGGAGATGTTATCATTCCTTGGAATAGCTCCATCCCAGCTTCACCCCAACGGATACGCCTTGTTGAATAGCACATTCATTCTGTTTATGGAAATTCACTTTCGACCGCCAAAGCCGATCGAGATTAGATATCTCTTCAACATCAAGAGCCGCGGAGATAGCCCTTCTTTCACCTTTTTGGAAGCAGTCAAGAACTGTCAAATTGTAACGGGATCCTAAGGAAGACTAAGTTATTTTAAAACAGAATGGTTCTACGTCCGATGTCCCCCTGGATTCGCTAGGCGATGGATGGATAGACGTAAGTGTTGCAACCTCTTTCGTGAATTATCGAGATAATAATAATCGTTCCGAAAACTGACATACTTCTCTTCTTTTATAGCCGCAATTTCTCGACCCGATGGTGGATATTTTAGAAGCTAGTTCGGATCCTCCAAGCGGTTCCGGGTGAAGAGAGGCACATTGACTTGGTTCTGACCGACGGAAACTTGAGAATTGTCGGCCTGATTGAACGGAGGCAAAGCATAAGGCTGGAAGGGACACTTAGAGCGGTCTCGAAGAAGCGGGTGAAACGCAAGGCGTCCAGAGTCGTAATAGCTGAAGAAGTTGATCCGGAGAGAACGCCTACTGATAACGAGCTCCAAGTTGGGCCTTCTTCCGATGTCCAGGATTCAGGAGGAAGGAGAAAGGGCAAGGCAGCTGCTTACAAGCGTTCTAAATCCATGAGATTGAAATTCATGGTTATGTCTTTTCCTATTTAGGGGATTAGAATTTCGTAGGCTCCTTCCCCGCAAGTAGAGAATCCTTTTGAAGGGCTTGCTGATATTCCGATTCTGGATTATGTGTCGTTTCAACACGACACCGGGATGGAGGAGCATGACAATGCTCTTGAGCTGAGCAGGTCGCTTGCTATGAGTGCGGCTGACATTTCCGGTTGGTCGGGGGGTTGCACATTCATACACTTCACTACACTACATGATTCATAACTGTAAATCGTCCATCCTAAGAAATCACTAACTTTTCCTTCGTCTCTCCTTTTCAGGTACGATGTCCGAAAGAGGATCAATGCTTGGGAATCTTCGCTCGGTTAGAAAGTCTTCTACCTATTATGACTCCCGCAGGAGAGACTCGGATAGAGACCGCGATCGCAGGTACTCTAGTCAAGAGAGGTACGAGCGGGATAGGGGCAGAGAATACAGACACCGATCAAGGTCTCGCTCTCCACCTCTTAGACTTCCATCTCCACCTCCTGTTCTTGTCCCACATCCGCCAGAGCCTCCACGCCACTGACCGTCTTCTCAAACTTCGAGGTCCGAAACTTAACACCAGCAAATTGAACCCGTGCCTCCCATAATTGCAGAGCAGGCCATTACTGAGCCCACGGGGGAAGGGGCCATTAAAATTGCTCAGCTGAGGAAGGAGTTCCCGAATGTATGCTTCGATGGCTATGTCTTTCCACCTCACTTAAAGAGAATCCCATCTGGGGTAGAAAAAACGATGCATGACTATATTCATGACGTCTACACCCAGTACAAAGAGTGGGTAAAGGCTGCAGAGAAAGCTTCCAAGTTGGCCTTTGAGCGAGCCAAAGAGATTGAGAAAATGGAGACCGAACTCGCTCAAAGGGACTGGATCATTCAAGTGCTCACTACTGAGGCCGAGTCTTCTTGGAAATCCGAAATTGATGCCACCAAAAAAGCTGATGAAGCGAACGTGGCAATGGAGAGGTTGAGGCAGACACATGTTGCCTTGGTGGAGGAGATGGGCTATCGGAATACTACAGTCACCGCCGAACGGGATGCGGCGGTCAAGGAACTCAATGAGCTTAAGGCCAAATTCTCCGACATGGCCAAAGAAGAGGATGATGCAAACAACGTGGCCCAGGAGGCGTGCGAGCAGGCTATTCTGCTCCGGGGAGAACGTGATGCGGGTGTGGCTAAAGTCCACAAGGTGGAGACTGAGGTTGAGGAGAAAGTGAAATCGGTCGAGTCCAGGCTAGAGGCTGATATCGAAGACCTTCTCTTTGTTTACAACGCTAACGTGCTGAGGCACAGGGGTCTAGCCTGGCTCGATGATTATCCAGCGCACCTATACAACGCCTGGGGTCGATTAGTTGAAGAAGAGAAGGAGGCGCATCTAGGTGAGTCTGTAGATGAATTTGAACTCGAGAATCGCATTCTGAATGAAGATGAAAGGAAGATTCTCCATGAGTCAATGATTCTGCATGAAAAGGAAAGGCTCGGCTCCCAGCACTTTGAAGTAGGAGAGGGTTCAGCGGTTGACCATCATGAGGCGAGTCTTGAAGTTCCAGCGTCAACCCAGCCAGAATCCTCGTCTGCGTCGATCCCCAAGCTGTTCCTGCCTACAATCCGGATTGGCCACAGATGTCTCCGGCTGTAGTGCAAGTTACTGAAGTCGTTCAACCGCTTACAAGTCAAACTGAGAAAGGTATTCAGAACATTCCACATATCTGCCTTAAGTCAGAATCTTTATCTGAATTAAATTCTGACAGTTCTCTTATTTTTTGTCCAGCGATCGATGCTGCACCGACCATGCCTCCTGCTACTCAAGAATCATATCAGACGCAGGAGGCTATCGTGACCGAAGCGATCACTGTAACTACAATTGCCCCACTTGACGATGCGCAGGGAAGCACACTTGTGTTTGATGAGCAGCTGATGGAAGAACTCTTTCACCGTCATGGCGATCCTCTTATCGACCTGCCGTTTGTTATGGGTGGAGGCGTTCCTGCTATAGGTTCTTCAATGCCAACTACTGATGCCCCCAACGAGGCTCGAGCGGTTACTGAAGAGGAGATGTTCGCACAAATCGACGCTGAAATGGCAGCAGCGACTCATGGTGGCAGTTTTGGAGGTGGGATGGCAGCACCCGGTCCAACCCCGCTCAGAATGATATCTCCTGGTGGCACAATTTTCATCACCAGCGTGCCCATTCCACCTTCTGCACATGATCATGTTCCTCCGACTCCGCCCGCAGGAAGCATTCCTATTCATACAAGCTCGAAGGAGGATGTTGAGATAATGCCCCCGCCTGGAGACCGACCACCGAAAGGCAAAGGCTCAAAGAGGAAAAATAGTGGCGGCTCCAGCGGGTCTACACCGAAAAGGAAGCCGAGGAAGAAGAAAGATTAGACATGCTTCCCTGGTTTATTTTGACTTGCATTTTGTCGGCCGTGTATAGATGCGGGTTCGGCCCCTGCTAGTAGGAATTTTTTGGGAACAAACTTGTATATGAATTTCTTTCATAAATAGTAGAAATGAAACTTTTCTTTTTTAGCTTCTTGTGTATTTGTTTAAGTGTTTCAATATCTGAAGTACACTTGTGAAGTTTCATGTTCCGAGTCAAGTTTGTTTTTTGTTTTGCCAGGTCCGAAAACTGTGGACATGGTTTACGACCAGGGAGTGAGTTGAATTTTGACATCCCACCGCTTTAGTCAATGGTCGATGCTTAAATCCTGCCCCCGAGTCTCGGGGATGAGTTGTAGAACATCAGTCAGCGATTGCTTCTCACTTATAACATGTTGAGTCTAGTGCCACTGAATGGATGTTTGGGACAAGCGGAGATTGAGCTGTTTATTCACGCTTGTCTGATTGTCGACGATTATATCCGCACTCCGGGGATTCTCATTTGTTTATTGGCGGTTGGTCACACTGGCTTAAGTATAAATCATACGTCCGCGCTCTAGGGACTCGGAATCGACACTTATACTCCGACTCGCACTCTGGGAGTTCGGAGTTGATATTTATACTTCAATTCACGCTCTGGGAACTTGAAGTTGATGTTTATACTCCGTTTCGCACTCTAGGAATCCGGAGTTGATGTTTATACTCCGACTCGCACTCTGGGAGTTCAAAGTTGTTGCTTATACTCCGTTTCGCACTTTGGAAATCCGGAGTTGATTTTTATACTCCGTTTCACACTTTGGGAATCCGGAGTTGATGTTTATACTCCGACTCGCACTCTGGGAGTTCGGAGTTATTGTTTATACTCCGTTTCACACTCTGGGAATTCGAAGTTGATGTTTATACTCTGTTTCGCACTCTGGGAATTCGAAGTTGATGTTTATACTCCGACTCGCACTCTGGGAGTTCGGAGTCGGTAAGCAGACGGTCAGTCACATCTGCTGTATGTTTTTGGATTTTGCTCGCACTCTGGGAACGAAAGGTGTATCAGGATCATGGATGGTCAGATCACATCCACCTTGAGTTAACAAGTGAGGTCGTTAAATGGATGGGTCCACCTCCTCAAACTTGGTGCAGATACGGACGAAGTCGTTAGGCGAACGGATCCACCCTCTTCGTAGATGGATTTTTTATACTCCAGTTCGCACTCTGGGAATCTGGAGTCAAGTGAAGGATTGTCGTGTATCAATCCTTTTTTGACTTTGATGTGATGGCTTGTCCCCGAGCTCGGGTTTCACTTAGCAAGTGACTGGTTGCATCATAGTCACTCCCTATTTGAATAAATTCCACCGTATGGTGAAACTTAGCTCTCCGTGCATAGTGATGATCATATGAAGCATTTCAAGTAAATCACAGCTCTGGCTCGAAGAGATTGCATTTTATTGCTGAAATAAGAAAATATGGCAAAGTCAGTTGCCTTATTACAAATTCTAATTTCGAAATGCAGAAACAAATTGCAAAATGGAAAATAAACTAAATGAAATAACATAGCCTGTTATGTGTAGTAGCGACGAAGACTCTCGCTATTCCAGGTTCGTGGCAAAGCAAGACCGTCAACGGTCGATAATTTGAATGTGCCATCTCCGAGCCTTCGTTCAATAACATACGGTCCTTCCCATATTGGCTTCATATGCGAAGGAACCGGATAGATTCTTTTCAGGACGAGATCGCCTAGCTCAAATGTTCGCGAGCGGACCTTGGCGTTGTACAATCAGGCGACTCGACTTCGATGCGTGGCTGCCCTCAAATCAGCCTCTTCACGCTTCTCATCTAGTAAATCAAGAGATTCAGCAAGTAATATAGCATTGGTCTTCGGATCATAGTATGTCGCACGATGAGAAGGTACTTCTAGCTCGATTGGAATAACAGCTTCTGAACCATAAGAGAGAGAGAATGGAGTATGACCGGTCGCGGACTTGTGGGTGGTTCGATAAGCCCATAAAGCCATAGGAAGTTCGTCGATCCACTTGCCCCCGACCTTTTCCAGTCATTTCTTCAGAATGGACTTTATAACTTTATTGACCGCTTCGACTTGTCCGTTCACTTAAGGGTGTGCAACTACGGAGAATTTCTTTTGAATATGAAACCATTTGCAGAAATCTTTAAATTCAACACGGTCGAATTGGGTTCCGTTGTCAGTAATAATGGTGTGTGGGAGACTGAATCGATAGATAATGTTGCGGACTACAAAGTTGATCACTTTTTTTGTCGTTATGGTAGCAAGTGCTTCGGCTTCAGCCCACTTTGTAAAGCAATCAACTGCGACGATGGCGTATTTCGCACCACCTTTTGCCAGAGGTAAAGTACCAATGATGTCGATGCCCCCACATTGCAAATGGCCATGGGCTGACCATTTGCGTTATCTCGGTAGGAGGGGCTCTAGGAATTCGAGCATGCTTTTGACACCTATCACATTTCTTTGCATAATCCGACGCATCGTGATTCACCGTAGGCCAGCAATATCCATATCGAAGTATTTTCTTGGCAAGTGCTCGCCTCCCGGTGTGATCGCCACATTCTCCCTCGTGTACATCGTGCAATACTTGTTTAATTTCATCGTGAGCGATACACCAGAGTAGAGGAACAGAGTACCCTCTTCTGTACATGATTCCATTCTGGATGGTGAATCGTGAGGCCTTCCGAAGGACTCGTCTCTTTTCACTCCTACGCTCCGGCAGGGTTCCGTGCTCAATGTATTTCTGAGTGGAGTCATCCATGAATCCTTTTCGGGGATGGTCTCGCATACCCAGTCTACTTCTGCCCGGTCAATGCTTGGGGAAGATAACGTCTCTACGGGAACGAGTCCCATTTGCTGAACTTCACCTATGCTGGCTAACTTCACCAATGAATCGGCTTTTTGATTGCGTTCTCGAGGTATATAATAGATGGCATAATAATCAAACTATTTCTGAATTTCCTGTACCCGAGCTAAGTAAGCAGCCCGCCTTCGATCTCTCGCTTGATATTCTCCCCGAACTTGACATACAACTAATTGTGAATCACAATAAATTTCCACAGCGATAATTCTCAAATCTCTGGCAAGTTTTAGTCCAAATAAGAGGGCTTCATATTCAGCTTCATTATTGGTCGCGTGAAAGTCGAATTTCAAGGCATAACATATAGATCGGCCTTCGGGAGTTTCAAGTACAACACCAGCGCCCGAACACCGGTCGTTTGATGCACCGTCAGTATACAGCTTCCAGACGTATTCGGGAGATTCACTAGTTTCGGGCAAGTCCTCCGGAATGGTAAATTCAGCTATGAAATCGGCTAGGACTTGTCCTTGAATGGCTCGCCTTGGAGTATAAGTAATATCAAACTGACTCAGCTCGATGTTCCACTTGAGTAACCTACCAGACGTCTCAGGCCGCGTAAGGACCTGTCGTAACGGCTGGTCGGTGTACACAATAATAGGATGTGCCTGGAAATATGGTCGGAGCTTCCTTGATGCAATAACAAGGCAATAAGCCAACTTCTCTAGTTTCAGATAATTCCTTTCAGCTCCAGTCAATCGTGTGCTAACGTAGTATACTGGCTTCTGCATCTTGTCTTCTTCTCGAATTAAGGCAGCGCTGATAGCGTTTTCTGATATCGCCAAGTATACGTACAACTTCTCATGATCAATAGGCTTTGACAGGATATGTGGTGTGGATAGATGTTGAATTAGTGCTTGGAATGCGCCTTCAAACTCTGTGGTCCATTCAAAGTTCCGTTTTCCTTTTCGGATCAGATCGAAGAAGGAAATACATTTGTCAGTGGACTTTGAAATGAACCTGCTCAATGCTGCTACTTTCCCATTGAGACTCTGGACTTGCTTTATAGCTTTCGAGGTTTCAAGATTTCTGATTGCCCAGATCTTTTCAGGATTAGCTTCGATCCCTCTAGCATTGACAATAAACCCAAGGAATTTTCCGGATGCAACTCCAAAATGACATTTCAGTGGGTTGAGTTTCATCCTGTATTCTCGAAGTATGTTGAACATAGTTTCCAGGTCTTTAATATGGTCAGTGGAAAATCATGACTTCACAAGCATGTCGTCTACATATACTTCCATGGTTTTCTCGATTTGATTGGCAAACATCCGATTGACCAATCGTTGATAAGTCGCCCCGACATTCTTGAGTCCGAATGGCATAACTTTGTAGCAATAAAGCCCCAGATTGGTTACGAAGCTCGTATGTTCTTGATCTGGTAAATGCATTGGTATCTGATTGTAGCCAGAATACGCGTCCATGAAGGATAAGAGCTCATGCCCGGCTGTTGAATCTACTAGCTGATCAATTCTGGGAAGTGGGAAACTGTCTTTGGGACAAGCCTTATTTAGATCGGAGTAATCGAGACATGTTCTCCATTTTCCGTTCGGCTTTCGGACGAGCACGGGATTCGACACCCATTCAGGATATAGCGCATCCCGAATGAACCCGTTCTCTTTAAGCTTTTCTACTTCTTCTTTAAGGGCGGCAGATCTCTCTGGATCCATACCACGCCTTTTCTGTTTGACCGGGACATGCCGCAGGTCAATATTCAGAGTGTGGCTCGCGATGTCCGGCGAGATCCCACACATGTCAGAATGCGTCCAAGCGAACACGTCAAGATTCGCCCGTAGAAATTCAACCAATTCCTCTTGAGCTTGCTGGCTTAGCTGAGACCCAATCTTTGTCATTTTCGAATCATCGTCATCGTCAATTGGGACATTAATCGTCAGTTCGGCCGGGGACGCTTGACTTTCTTTAGATTCTCCTTCGTCTTCAATTTCTCTTGGGTCAAGATCCCTTTGGAATTGGCTGGGGTGCCCGGGCCTAGACCCGGGCGTTAATTGTCAATTATCAGCAAAGCGGACGCAGAGAGATTCCTCTACGCCCTTTCCTTTCTCCTTTCGCTGCGCCTCCCGCAGCTCTACGACATAACAGGCTCTTTCAGCAGCCTGATCTCCCTGAATGATTCCCACTCCACGATCAGTGGGAAACTTTAAAGTCAAACACCACGGGGCAATGGTTGCCCTGAATTCAGCGAGGGCCGGTCGGCCCAAGAAAGCATTATAAGGGGAGTCTATGTCCAAAACAACGAACTGTAACATCCGTACTCTCCGGCGTTCTCCAACTCCCAACTCCATTGGTAGTTCCACCACTCCAGTGGGTATAGTAGCTTCCGTTGAAACCATGGATTCGGGATTGACAAGGTTTCAAGTCCTTGGCTTCCATTCTCATTTGGTCGTAAGCTCGTTTAAAAAATATATTCACAGAGCTTCCACTGTCAACTAAGATCCTCTTCATCCAAGCAGGAATTACTTGAGCTGAGATGACCAGTGGATCGATGGTGGGAGCTTCGACTTTATCAGCATCCCTATCTCTGAATACGATGTCATCAATCATCGTCTTCTGTTGTTTGGTCGGAGTCCCTTCATCAAAACTACTATAACACTCGAAGTCTGCATGCCTGATAGAGCTGGCATACGACTCCATTTCCTTCCAGCTTCGGTCTGCCGGATGAGGACTACCACTTATCGTATTAATAACCAACCTCATGCCAGTACGAGCGGGTTCCTCCTGCCTTTCCTGATTTGGCGCACGATTCTGATTTGATGGGCCCGCACCTCCTGATTGCGGCGCCCGCACATACTGATCCAACTTTCGCTCACGTATCAGTTTCTCAATAAAATCTTGTAAATGACGACACTCGTTTGTATTATGGCCATAGCTTTCGTGGAATCTGCAAAACCTTCCTGTTTGGACTTGTCTCTCCGTTGATGGTTTCGGGGCAGGCTTCTTGTATTGCATGGTGTTACAAGTCTGCAAATACACATTTTCCAACGACGTGTTCAATGGAGTATAATTATCGTACATGGGAGCTCTACGTCGTGGGCCACGATTCTGATCTCATTTTTTGCCTTGATTTCCACTATCCCTCTGCAGATTTTGCTTATTTTGTATGTTCAACTGAACTTTTCTAGAACTCTCTCCGGATTGATTAACGGCGATGTTACTTTGAATTTCTTCGATGTTGGGCCCTGCGTCATCCTACTTCCTAGACTGTTTTGCATCATCCCTTCTTAAGAATTGGGCTGCCTTGGAATAGAAACGGTCCAATGACGCAAGTGGTTTCCCAGCTAACCAATTTTCGAACTCGGAGTCAGGATCAATCCCCTTAGTCAATGCCATCAGGATAGAGTTATCATTGGGATTGCTTATTTCTGCACACGCAGCATGGAATCGCTCCAAGTAACGTCTCAGTGTTTCTCCGGGAGCTTGTATAACACTAGACAGAGTGTTAACGTCTTTAGGCCTTGCCACGTGCATACGGAATTGTTCAGCAAACTTGGTGGCCATCTGGTCAAAATTAGAGATGGATCGTGGTGGCAAACGAGTAAACCACATGGTAGCAATGCCCCCTAGGGAAATAGGGAAACTACGGCATTTTACTGCATCATCAGCTCTCGCAGCATTCATTAGCCATTCATACTTCAGGATGTGTTGATTGGGATCAAAACTTCCTTCATAGACTGGCAAAGTTGGCATCCTGAAGCGCTGGGGTGGTTCATCATATAGTATTTCATCGGTGAAAGGGGTATGACTTCGGGAGATTCCCCAGTCGTCGTTAATGAGACCTTGACTTTCATGGATCATCTGACGAATCATCGTCGGTATATCCGGCATCCGGATACTTGGAGCATGTTGTGCCAAGGTGTGGTCGGGTTCCACAGCACGGGTCTGGACCGGACGCGGTCGACGGTCCATGCCTCGCCTCCTTGGTTCAACATTTTCTGGGACATAAGGCTCCGGAGTATGCTCTCGTTGGCTACGATGAGGATCAGTTTGATTTCTAGCATCAACCCCTTGTTCGGTAGCAGTAGTGGTAGCGAGGTTGCCTGTGACGTGGTAAGGAGCAACACCTCCTCGGGATGAAGGTCCAGTATGATGGCTAGTGGATGGTCCAGTTCTGGGTTGTCCTAGATTCGAGGCAGGTTGGTGTCCTGTGGCCTGGGTGTAGCTTACATCCAGCCGTGGGCGTGTGGATCTGTGATGATCGTCAGACGAGGCTGAACTCTCCGTAGAAGAATAAGAACCTTGATCCCTTTTGGATCTTCTGCGCCTTTGGCGATTTAGCTGGTTGGCCAATTCTGTGTTGGCGTGCAGTTGTTCAGTAAGTTGTTGCCGACTCTGGGTCAACTCTTGAAGCAGCATCTAGAATTCTTGTCTGGTAACCGGGCCCGATGTATCCGAAAGTCTAGCAGCATCTTGGTTGGATGGAGGCAATTGCGTGGGATTCTGTCTGTCCTGTCCTCCCTGATCAGCAGCGGTAGAAGCGGTACGTGTACTCACCATGGTGAATTGATGAAGTCCTTTCCTAGATCTGATGCAAATCTGAATAGAATGGAAGGGCTTCAAAGTTCTAGATCTGGATCTTCCTCTTGGATTTATGCATCCGGTATCGATAGGAGATCCAAAGAGCAAGAGAAAAATTGGGTTTTTTCTCAATGAAAGCACCAAAGTGTTTGTACCAAAATTGGGCACAACACTCTTCAGAAGTTTTTGAAGAGATAAAATGAAGAAATTAAATGGAAAACGAGGATTATCTAACAAAAACTCCAAAAACAGATAATAAAAGTAATAAGAACGCACAGAAACACAAGAATTTAGAGTGGTTCGGCGTGTTGCCTACGTCCACTATGAAGTTGATTGCTTTATTGATGTTTCTTTGATGATTACAATTGATTTCAGCGGGTTACAACAGATAATAATGATTTACAGTAGTGAAATTCATTAGTAGCAGCAGCAATGGAGTTTAGAACTGGATCCGGCAGAGTCTGGGCGTTGGAGAATTCAAAGAAGAAGAAGATCCCCTTTTCTGTATGCCCTGGGGCTCTATTTTTAGGTGTAGGAGGCTGATATTTCGCTCAGATCTCGGGAGACTCCTTCTGGCACGTGAGTAGGCCTGTGCGACCAAGCCCGTGAAGTTTCGGCCCGATCCGTGATCGATACGAACGGAATTCGTATCGATCCAGATTTCATTTAATGGAGTCGAAATTTGGCGTGGACATTCTTTAGCACGTGTGTAAGCTCCTGTGAAAATTTGGTAGCATTTGGACTTGTGGATCGTGAGATACGATCGATACGAAATGAAGGCTTTCGGCAGGCTGTTTGGTTCGACTCGATCACATCGACTCGATCTTGTTCGAATCGATAGCTGCGCGTGACTGTGAGTTGACGTGGCACTTGAATCTTTGGATCGCTTCGCTTTTGATGCCGAGTTGGACGAGTTGTCCTTGAACTTTGCCTCATTCGTATCGATGGTGCTGCCTTGTGTCGTATCGATTAAAGACGCACAGTTTGCATCGATGAAGGCTTCTCAGTTCGTATCGATGGTAACGTTCTGTTCGTATCGATAAAAGTGGTGTGGCTTGATGATCGATACGAATAACCATTATATGATCGATACGAACAGGGACTCCGCGATGGATACGAAGTAGCTAGGTTTTCCTGATGGATGCGAACAGTGATCCACTGATGGATTCGAACAGAAGCTTGGTGACGGATGCGAAGCTGATCGATTCGAAGTAGGCAGTTGTGATCGATGCGGAGCTAATCAATTCGAAGTAGGCTATTGTGATCGACGCAGAGCTGATCAATTCGAAGTAGGCTATTGTGATCGATGCGGAGCTGATCGATTCGAAGTAGGCTTTCCTTGATGGATTCGAACTCGATCGTTTCGAACAGTGGCTAGTCGAGGGATTCGAACTCGAGACTATTTTTCAACCAATCTTGCATCAATCATAACTTGAGCATATGAACTCGGATTGTCTTGAAAATTGGAACGTTGGCTTTCATAGCTTCGCTTGTCGTGTCTTGTCGATTGTAGCTTGATTCGGACTCGGACAAAATTCGTCGATATCCATGGTGAGTCTGCGTATAACCGATCTCTAAGACGAACCGTCATTGGTTTCTACTCAAGTTCTTGGTGTCACGGCCTTGCCAAAAGGTGGGATAACAATCGCTCGCTCGATCAAACAATTTCGCTTTCGAACTAGTATTGTTCATTTGACTCCCTAGTGCGGACTTTGACAAGGTTTCTTGACTAGAAAACATCATTCTCCTTGCATAGCCATATACTATGATAGAGAATTTTTGAATCAAACCAAAAATCCATATCAAATATTCGCCATCAGGAATTGAATGAAAAATCCTAACACGAAATGGTATAATTCACCTCGAACTTGTGTACTCAAATCAGGATCAAATTAATTATGCGAATAAAACAATATACGTACAACTTACGTATTTATTCCAATTTGTTTCATCACAATCACAATTTCAATTCGCATTATAAATCTCATTCATTTATACACATTTTATCTCTTATCAATTTATATAAAAAAAATTCCATTTAATGACAAAATCATTAATAAATAACATTACTACATCTCGCTTTATTTTAAATCACATTCATTTTCACATATAGTATTTCTCATTTAATACTACATTTATTTGCGAATCATTTCATAAGAAATTTCCTTAAGTTTATAACCAATTTATAAAGCTTAACTTCTTTTATAAGACATTATTCGAGTTTGAAGTTATCACAGCTTTAATTATAACCATTTCTTGCAATATCCATTTATTTAATAAACAATTTACAGGTTATGACTTTATTTATATTCATTTCCTTTTTAGTTTATATTCGTTTATCCAATTAGTTTTCACTTTTACTTATCAAATTATTTATGACACATTTCATAAATTTTAACTAAGTTTATAAACACTTTTACAACCATTTAGCTTTATTTATAACACATTTTTTCCAATTTCAACTCAACACTCCAATACTTAAATTCACACTTATAGTACCATATTTCATCCTAAAAGTACATACAAACTTTCATAATCATTTTCTTAACAAAAATTTAACAATTCAAATCTGTTTTACTCATTTTGTCTTTTCCAATTAAGGTTATAAAATTCAACTTTTATAATTTTACAAAATTACTAAGTTTTAACACTAAAATTAATTTCAAAATATTGGACTGTCCAGAATTTCATAACATTCCATTTTATTTCAATAGTTGAAACTACCAATTAACAAAATAACTAGATCCACAACAAAACATTTCAATTTCATAAACAAATATCCTAATTATTCACTTTTGAATAATACTACTATTATTTACAAAATATTAGGAAACCGATTTCTAAAACATCGAAATTTTAGTTCTCAAACTTTCAGTTTAACTTCTCTTTATTAAGACTAAACTTAGAAATCATGTTCATATAATCATTCACTTTATTTTCTTTAATACACCATTATTAAACTAGTGTTTATTTCATAAATTCAAATCAACAATAATAGCCAACGCTTGTAAACTGACTAAATACAACTAATCAACAACAAATGATAATAATTAAATATTATCATTTACTAAAACAAACAAATTACAAATAACAATATTAGTTATAAAAAAGTTATTCCTTTATATATAACGTATAATATTAGGAAAACATTATTTCATTTCAAAACTATATAAAACATTTTATAACACTAAAAAATACGCGCTCTCGTATACACACACTGTAACGACCCCAGATTTTTAATTAATTTAAATTGATAATTAAAGGGATTTTTGAATAAAAATTTGTCAAATCTATTATAAATGGATTGCGAGTTTCCCCGCCATGAATATATATGTATACGGGCATGTATAAGTTATAAAATATAAAGTTAAAAATAAACATTTAAAATTAGAAATAGAAATTATATTTAAGATTGACTATAAAAATATAAAGTAACAAATAGATAAGAATTTATGATAATTTGAATTTATAAAATAAATTATGAAAAATACATATATAGTAACACATAAATAAAATTTAACAACATGTAAAAAAAATTGGATTCATTTATATTACCAAATAATAATTATAAGGAGGAAAACAAATACACTTAACATTTAAATAATATGTTAGAATAACATTCACTTACATTCATTTGCATTCAAATAAAAAAATCTGCTTAGGCAAGTAAATAATGAGAAATAATCTACAATCACATTTCAAATTTGTAAAACAAGGAAATAAAATATATAAGAGGGTTGACCAGCCTCAAAATAAAAATCGGCACTTTCAACTATAGTAACTTGTTAGAAAATAAACTTGCATAGGGTAAGTATGTAAAACAAGTGGTTCGAATATATGGATATGCAGTCTTAAGTACAACTAAAATCTAGTAGATATGTAGGCTGGTAAGTAAAGATAGTATGCATGTAGCTTGTAAATCAAGATGCAGACTTAAGATCAACAAAAATCAAAAGTTTGTAGGCTGGTAAGGGAAATAACATTTATAAGGACAGTAGCATTAAATGCTTGCTAATACAAATATCTTTTCTAAGTACAAAAGCATGCCATTTCAGCCACCAAGCAAAGAAACCATTTCTGAAATTTGTACATCTTGTACACTGCTTTGTATAAAGTAGTGCACCCTGTAACATGTTTTATACTTCACTCTGTAAATTACTTTCCCTTATCAGTTTTTCATTTTCCATTCGAACTAAATAAAACCAAGATAAAAACTACAACCTGAAAACTAAACAAGATCGACAACTATCATCATCGACAAACTCAAAATCATTCAACTTAAAAGGAAGCAGAACAGGGTTAAAGGCAGATCAAACATACAGCCTTCAAAACATAAAGCTTCCTCTGTTCAAACTTGTTTTCAGGTGAGCAAACTCCTATTTTTCGAAGCTTAGCCTGTTTGATATCTTGATGCTTGTGAGCAAACTCTTAACTTGATAAATAAATCCATTTATATGGATTACCTCTATGCTGTGAATGTTTGCAAGAATACATGTTGATTTGTTTACCAGTATCACTGTTCTTGTTCAGGGAATATAATATGATCAATAAAAAAAAATCTATTCCACTCATTCTAGTTTGTATCTGATGATGCTATAAACTAGAAAAATGTTAAACTTTGAATACAGTTTACGGTAAAAATAGTTTTGGGAAGTAAATTTGCTTTGTGGTTCGATAGGGATTCATTTCACAGTGAGTAACCATATTTTGGTGAAAATTCAATGTCATCAATTTAGAAATTCGAGTATAGGATCAGTTTTCGTGTGAAAAAATATGAATTTTAGAGGTGGAATTTGGATTTTTAGTGATCTAAATTATGAGTGAAGAAGAATATGTGTTTTCCATTCAAAAATAAATTTCTGTCGATCTAGTCGATGAGAGGTGATGTGGTCTTGACTGGAGGGTGCTGGTGGATGTCATGGAGGGGGCGACCGTGGCGGAATCATAGATTTTGGCTTCGATTTTGAGTACGAAGGGTTTTTAGGGTTTAAGGATGTATCGGGTTGATGTGTAGTCGCGACCGTTTTGCGACGAGATGGTGTGACCGGACATGGCGTAGATTGGCACGGTGATAGTTCCATGAGTGGGCTTTGGATTGAGGTAAGTGGGAGGTGATGGAGCTACCGATCAACGAAGTGGCGGGTTGATTTAAGTGGGTAGGTCGAGTTTTTCTGGGTTTCAGGAGGGAGAGGTAAACGATCGCATTTCGATCGAGAGGATGGTGGATCATCGGGAAGGTGGCAGTATGATCAATGGATAGAACGCGACTGGTAGGTGTGGTCGCGACGGCAAGATGGCTGTGGATGATGGCGTGCACGTGCACGGCGTTGATGTCGTGCCTGGAAACTTCTGGGTGTGGTTGAATCGAGTGGGACTCGAGCAAGTGGAAGTTCTTCACGGGTTCAAACTCGAGTACGCGCATATGATGCTTGCATATTAAACTTAAACTCTAACCTGGAAAGAAAAAGAAAAATAAAGAAGAAGAAAAAAAGAAAAGAGAGAAGAGGAAGAAGAGTTGCGTACTGGGTAAATGACTCGGGGAAAGGGGTGTTCAACTCGAAGGGTAACTCGAGTATTTTAGGATAGTCTTCGGGCTTCAAACTGCAACATTTTTTTTTATATAAGTTGATTTAAGCAAATTTGTTTAAACACTGTGCACTTAGAAAATGTTTAACAGTTAAGTTAAGATTTTATTCAAGTTTTAATTATTTTAGTCAAAACTTAATAATATTCCTAAACTCTTAATTATTTTAAGTAAGAAATTAATCTAAGTATAAATTTATTTCTTTTGGGAAGAAATTAAAAATAATTACATTATAATTGTAATTAGAGTTTGAATAAATCAATGCTTAAGTAATAAATAATTAATAAATGATTAAAGAATAATTAATCAAGATAATTTGTAATTTATCGATGTTGATTAACCAGGATTAGAAATTCATAAGAAATTAATCTGATTTGAATAAATCAAACAATTAACTGACCTTACTTATGGATGTTTGGATTCTATTGGATGATTTGATTGTTTGATATCCCTGATTTATGATGCTTTGTGATACATCCTGATTTATGTTGTGATCTGAAATTTCTATTTCTGTGATATATTACTATGTGAATATGAAAACCCTTGACCCGTAAACGACACTTGAATTTCGATGCGACAGGGAGTTGGATTCCGGTTGGATATCTGAAACCCACATCGAATTATAATTGTGAATCTTTGTGACTGATAAATTTATTTTATCTATGAATCTGTGAATGAAGATAAGCGTTATGGATTATACCGCTTATCGATATATCTGTGATGATTGATGTTGTGCATTATTGTGTGAAACCCCTGGACTACACCATACACACACAAATATGGATTTCACGTGGAAATCGGTTAAGTCACAGATATTTAAATTCAATGTGTTTGAAATTGAAATTTTAATTTCAATTGATTTTGAAATTGGAAGTTTGGGTTTAAAGTGAAAAGCTTTTGAAATGGAATTTCAAAGATAAAGGTTATTTTGAATAACTTAATCGAGTTTTGAAATTTAAATAATTTGATTTAAATTTGAATTCAAGTTTGAAATTGAATTCTATGATTTGAAACTAGGGATTAAAGATGCTGTATAAGTTATATATGGGTTAAACCATTTTAAAGGTATTGATTTGGGAATTTGAATTTTAATTCAAGGGTTTTAACTCGTGTAAATATAACTGGATTTTTATGAAACGAAACTATTTGTTTTCAAATAGTAAAAGCTTTCACATAAGTAATGAACTTCCAATTTGTGTTGAAAGAATTTCAAGTTTGAAATAGAATTGAAATGTTTTGGAAACTATGAAATGAGTCTTTGATTTCAAAGACCGGATGAGTTAATCTAACTTGAAATGGAATTGTTTTGAAAGACTATGAATGAATCTTTGGAAACGAGTTTTGAAAGCTATAAGTTAAATCTTGACCTAAAGATTTAACGAGTTAATCCAAGTGAAATGGAAATTGTTTTGAAAATCCATGAATGGATCTTTGTGAACGCGGTAAACTTTGTGAATTAAATCTTTTTGTTTAAAAGATTAAAGGTGTGGAAATTGTTTAAACCATTGAAGGTTTTTGAAATGAATCTTTTTGTTTAAAAGATTGGAAATGGTAAATTGTTTTAACCATTCGAATGAAAAGTTTTGGGCTTTAAGCTGTGATTTAACTGAGACCCCAGTATCCATATGATTTTTAATTGCGCTCGTTATTCGGTTTAGCCGGGAGAGGACCTTTATGTCATATAACCCATTCCGAATAGTGATACGACGATATGGATCGCATTTGCTATATTACAGCATGATAGGGGGTTCTCGCTTCGCGGTTTGGTGGCGAACGGGAGACTCTTACCCCTACATGTCCCTGAGAGGGATGGGTTGGTTAGGCGGAGGCCGTGACAGTCGAGAGGCTGGCCGTTACATGTGGTATCAGAGCTAAGGTTGAACTTTAGCTCAGGAGTATAACACATTAAGTAGCTCATTAGAGATAGGGTGAAGTATACCCTAGAATGAGTATTCCTCAGATACCACTCCGTATGCCTCAGTAAATTCTCTTGCTATCCATTGATAGTGAGTATGAGTGTAAGAAGTGAACGAGATAGGGGACAGGGGAATACGATTATAAATGGTCAATACCCTGTAACAACAAGGAAACAATCTTTTCTCTATCAATCTCTTTTGTTCAGCCTCTTTCCTCAATTCTTCGATAGTTCTTGGTAGATCCAGGAAGGAGATTCGATATGTTAATAAGGGACATAAACTCCGGATAGACCAAAATTGTTTGTATGGATGAATTGGTTGCTTTGATTGCTATGGTTGATAGATACTTTAGTTCTAACTGAAAGTTTTTAAATTGTATCCATATATCTATCTATTCTTTGGGTCCTGATATATTCTACGAATGGTTAGTTATCCCTTCGAACTAACCGATGCCACTGTATATTTCGTAGATTTGGATAACCCGAGTATCTTGTGAAGTGTTAAACAGATTCGTTCTTGTATCTGTTATTGATGTTCTGATTTGGTAAGCCGAATGCAGAATAAATGTTCAGTTTGATTTGATGAAATATTCTTCATCTATCTTTGTGTCTCCCTGGTAATTTCGAGGACGAAATTCTTTTAAGGGGGGAAGTTTGTAACGACCCCAGATTTTTAATTAATTTAAATTGATAATTAAAGGGATTTTTGAATAAAAATTTGTCAAATCTATTATAAATGGATTGCGAGTTTCCCCGCCATGAATATATATGTATACGGGCATGTATAAGTTATAAAATATAAAGTTAAAAATAAACATTTAAAATTAGAAATAGAAATTATATTTAAGATTGACTATAAAAATATAAAGTAACAAATAGATAAGAATTTATGATAATTTGAATTTATAAAATAAATTATGAAAAATACATATATAGTAACACATAAATAAAATTTAACAACATGTAAAAAAATTGGATTCATTTATATTACCAAATAATAATTATAAGGAGGAAAACAAATACACTTAACATTTAAATAATATGTTAGAATAACATTCACTTACATTCATTTGCATTCAAACAAAAAAATCTGCTTAGGCAAGTAAATAATGAGAAATAATCTGCAATCACATTTCAAATTTGTAAAACAAGGAAATAAAATATATAAGAGGGTTGACCAGCCTCAAAATAAAAATCGGCACTTTCAACTATAGTAACTTGTTAGAAAATAAACTTGCATAGGGTAAGTATGTAAAACAAGTGGTTCGAATATATGGATATGCAGTCTTAAGTACAACTAAAATCTAGTAGATATGTAGGCTGGTAAGTAAAGATAGTATGCATGTAGCTTGTAAATCAAGATGCAGACTTAAGATCAACAAAAATCAAAAGTTTGTAGGCTGGTAAGGGAAATAACATTTATAAGGACAGTAGCATTAAATGCTTGCTAATACAAATATCTTTTCTAAGTACAAAAGCATGCCATTTCAGCCACCAAGCAAAGAAACCATTTCTGAAATTTGTACATCTTGTACACTGCTTTGTATAAAGTAGTGCACCCTGTAACATGTTTTATACTTCACTCTGTAAATTACTTTCCCTTATCAGTTTTTCATTTTCCATTCGAACTAAATAAAACCAAGATAAAAACTACAACCTGAAAACTAAACAAGATCGACAACTATCATCATCGACAAACTCAAAATCATTCAACTTAAAAGGAAGCAGAACAGGGTTAAAGGCAGATCAAACATACAGCCTTCAAAACATAAAGCTTCCTCTGTTCAAACTTGTTTTCAGGTGAGCAAACTCCTATTTTTCAAAGCTTAGCCTGTTTGATATCTTGATGCTTGTGAGCAAACTCTTAACTTGATAAATAAATCCATTTATATGGATTACCTCTATGCTGTGAATGTTTGCAAGAATACATGTTGATTTGTTTACCAGTATCACTGTTCTTGTTCAGGGAATATAATATGATCAATAAAAAAAAATCTATTCCACTCATTCTAGTTTGTATCTGATGATGCTATAAACTAGAAAAATGTTAAACTTTGAATACAGTTTACGGTAAAAATAGTTTTGGGAAGTAAATTTGCTTTGTGGTTCGATAGGGATACATTTCACAGTGAGTAACCATATTTTGGTGAAAATTCAATGTCATCAATTTAGAAATTCGAGTATAGGATCAGTTTTCGTGTGAAAAAATATGAATTTTAGAGGTGGAATTTGGATTTTTAGTGATCTAAATTATGAGTGATAGAAGAATATGTGTTTTCCGTTCAAAAATAAATTTCTGTCGATCTAGTCGATGAGAGGTGATGTGGTCTTGACTGGAGGGTGCTGGTGGATGTCATGGAGGGGGCGACCATGGTGGAATCATAGATTTTGGCTTCGATTTTGAGTACGAAGGGTTTTTAGGGTTTAAGGATGTATCGGGTTGATGTGTAGTCGCGACCGTTTTGCGACGAGATGGTGTGACCGGACATGGCGTAGATTGGCACGGTGATAGTTCCATGAGTGGGCTTTGGATTGAGGTAAGTGGGAGGTGATGGAGCTACCGATCAACGAAGTGGCGGGTTGATTTAAGTGGGTAGGTCGAGTTTTTCTAGGTTTCAGGAGGGAGAGGCAAACGATCGCATTTCGATCGAGAGGATGGTGGATCATCGGGAAGGTGGCAGTATGATCAATGGATAGAACGCGACTGGTAGGTGTGGTCGCGACGGCAAGATGGCTGTGGATGATGGCGTGCACGTGCACGGCGTTGATGTCGTGCCTGGAAACTTCTGGGTGTGGTTGAATCGAGTGGGACTCGAGCAAGTGGAAGTTCTTCACGGGTTCAAACTCGAGTACGCGCGTATGATGCTTGCATATTAAACTTAAACTCTAACCTGGAAAGAAAAAGAAAAATAAAGAAGAAGAAAAAAAGAAAAGAGAGAAGAGGAAGAAGAGTTGCGTACTGGGTAAATGACTCGGGGAAAGGGTTGTTCAACTCGAAGGGTAACTCGAGTATTTTAGGATAGTCTTCGGGCTTCAAACTGCAACATTTTTTTTATAAGTTGATTTAAGCAAATTTGTTTAAACACTGTGCACTTAGAAAATGTTTAACAGTTAAGTTAAGATTTTATTCAAGTTTTAATTATTTTAGTCAAAACTTAATAATATTCCTAAACTCTTAATTATTTTAAGTAAGAAATTAATCTAAGTATAAATTTATTTCTTTTGGGAAGAAATTAAAAATAATTACATTATAATTGTAATTAGAGTTTGAATAAATCAATGCTTAAGTAATAAATAATTAATAAATGATTAAAGAATAATTAATCAAGATAATTTGTAATTTATCGATGTTGATTAACCAGGATTAGAAATTCATAAGAAATTAATCTGATTTGAATAAATCAAACAATTAACTGACCTTACTTATGGATGTTTGGATTCTATTGGATGATTTGATTGTTTGATATCCCTGATTTATGATGCTTTGTGACACATCCTGATTTATGTTGTGATCTGAAATTTCTATTTCTGTGATATATTACTATGTGAATATGAAAACCCTTGACCCGTAAACGACACTTGAATTTCGATGCGACAGGGAGTCGGATTCCGGTTGGATATCTGAAACCCACATCGAATTATAATTGTGAATCTTTGTGACTGATAAATTTATTTTATCTATGAATCTGTGAATGAAGATAAGCGTTATGGATTATACCGCTTATCGATATATCTGTGATGATTGATGTTGTGCATTATTGTGTGAAACCCCTGGACTACACCATACACACACAAATATGGATTTCACGTGGAAATCGGTTAAGTCACAGATATTTAAATTCAATGTGTTTGAAATTGAAATTTTAATTTCAATTGATTTTGAAATTGGAAGTTTGGGTTTAAAGTGAAAAGCTTTTGAAATGGAATTTCAAAGATAAAGGTTATTTTGAATAACTTAATCGAGTTTTGAAATTTAAATAATTTGATTTAAATTTGAATTCAAGTTTGAAATTGAATTCTATGATTTGAAACTAGGGATTAAAGATGCTGTATAAGTTATATATGGGTTAAACCATTTTAAAGGTATTGATTTGGGAATTTGAATTTTAATTCAAGGGTTTTAACTCGTGTAAATATAACTGGATTTTTATGAAACGAAACTATTTGTTTTCAAATAGTAAAAGCTTTCACATAAGTAATGAACTTCCAATTTGTGTTGAAAGAATTTCAAGTTTGAAATAGAATTGAAATGTTTTGGAAACTATGAAATGAGTCTTTGATTTCAAAGACCGGATGAGTTAATCTAACTTGAAATGGAATTGTTTTGAAAGACTATGAATGAATCTTTGGAAACGAGTTTTGAAAGCTATAAGTTAAATCTTGACCTAAAGATTTAACGAGTTAATCCAAGTGAAATGGAAATTGTTTTGAAAATCCATGAATGGATCTTTGTGAACGGGGTAAACTTTGTGAATTAAATCTTTTTGTTTAAAAGATTAAAGGTGTGGAAATTGTTTAAACCATTGAAGGTTTTTGAAATGAATCTTTTTGTTTAAAAGATTGGAAATGGTAAATTGTTTTAACCATTCGAATGAAAAGTTTTGGGCTTTAAGCTGTGATTTAACTGAGACCCCAGTATCCATATGATTTTTAATTGCGCTCGTTATTCGGTTTAGCCGGGAGAGGACCTTTGTGTCATATAACCCATTCCGAATAGTGATACGACGATATGGATAGCATTTGAAGACCGGTGGTGAAGACCAGGTATTTTCAAGAGCGATAGGATGACCTATCGATTGTCTCTGCACTGAGTAGCTACGGTATAGAGATTCCCTAAGTGATGGGAAGTCCGATCAGGATTGTGAATACCCGGATTTGCAAGGGCTTCTTCGGAAGTGCCTTCGGTTCTGTTCGAACCCGGAACAGACTTGTATGGATGTGTGTCTGACATTACACTTTGAGATGTAAAGCTGGTTTCTATCAAATACATTTCTGTTGGTGGCGGAGAATTTATTCTCTTAGCTTAACACCCTTCTCTGAGACGTACGAGCTCAGAGGTTATGTAGTTGATGGTCACTAGTGATACATTCCCAATTTGGTAATGTGGCATACGAAGTGCTGATGATCATTTGTTGGTCAAAGCGTGGCTTTGTGGAAAAGCGTGGCTTTGTGAAAAAGCGTAGCATTGTGGACGAGACTTCGTCGAGCCTCACAACCCGGTAATGGTCAAAACAGGAATGTTGCGACAAAGGTTTGTAGGGGTAGCGCCCCTAGGGTATGTCATTTCCTTCTGGATAAAGGGTGGTATCATGGTATGGAGCCCAGATACTTAACTCATGTGGACATGGTAATTTATTACTGTATGATGTTGCTTTGTTGGTTTTCGGGATCCCGGGATAAAGGTCGGTAACGACCGGGGATGACATGACTCGTGTGTTAGTTACCTAGTTACAGCTGTACAGCGTGAGGTAGCGTCAGTGTGTTAGTTACCTAGTTACAGCTGTACAGCGTGAGGTAGCGTCGGCCTTTTGTTTGCAGAGATCCGGTTAGGTTCTCGGGGCGTCTTTCCAAAGGCGTTTCTATTTCGGTAAGGAAGTTCCTTAGCCTGATCATTTGTTGGAAATCCAAAGAAACAATACGAACCCTGTACGGTTTTAGTTGTATTACCTGCTATGGAATGTGGCGGTAACCTGCTATTGAACGTGGTAGCTATAGTAGGCATACGATGAAATGTTGTATGCTGGCTAAGATTAATATTATACTTTCGAAATGTTTTTCTACACTATGCACTAGTAATAAAATCAAAAGAGTTTTTCCTTTGCGTAGTAAGCATGTTTGACTATCATAAGGAGAAATCTCCTCCAATTCTGCGATTGCATTGTGTGTGTGGCGGGAGGCCTTATGGTAGTTTCATTTTCGAAAAGCATTGCGGATTTCAATGTTTAAAAGCCTTTGTTGCTTGTTTTAAAGATAAACTGTTTTTGTTGCTCACACCAGTCCCATGACTGATCCGGAGTTTATTGTTCTCTTTCTAAACTCTGGGTGCCCACTATTTTCCACACGGGCAGTCTAGAGTTGGGTTTTTCAGATATTCAGGTTTAGTAGACTATTTGGAGCTAGTTCAGTTCTTGGAGTACATGGACTGACGTTGCTTATCTTGGAGCATTCTATTGGGGATATTCTATCCACTGCTGGTGTTATCTATTTTCTTTCCGCTGCTATTTCTTGTATCATATCTCTGATGTATATTGATATCTGTTGTATCATTCTGTTGTACCTGTCATTGTATCAATGTTATGTAATTGATATATTCTTTTTCCGCTGTGTTGTTATACTTAATGGTGTTATAAGCTCCGGCGAATCGGATTTGAACGGTCGAATCTACGGCATTCTAGTACAAGGTGAAGTACGGATGTTGATTTTCGAACGTGCAAAATCCGAGTCGTTACACACACACACTCAAACTCATTATGTCCCTATCTCTAATGAGTTAACCCCAACAGGCTAAGGTATCTCTAAACCTAAGCTCTGATACCAACTGTAATAACCCGCCTTTTTGGATGGTTTAAATCGACAAAAAACCACACATGTCAACTCAAACCATTCAAAAGGGAGGATTGTTAATGGGGTAAATAAAAAAATAATAGAAAAGAAGGAAAAACAAAACACAGAATCTCACAGCGAAATGACAAAATATAATAATAAAATAAACAGTTCATGAAGCTGTTTTTAAATAACATTTGATTACACTTTTACAATATATCAGAGTTATACATACAGCAGGAATAATAATAAAATAAGGCAGCGGAACAACATGACGCAGTGGGATAAAATAATAATATAATACTAAACTCCATCTTCGTCCTCCAGAATAATGTCTTCAACACTAAAAAGCTCAAGCTGACCCAAGCATAATGAAAAACAATACACTCGAGTCAGAACTAAAAAAATTCCTATGTAAGTCAAATCAATCTTAAATAAAATATAAGTGCAATGGCTTTAGAGATGTTACGGGATTTTCCATCTCCTATCAGGTAAACAATGTGAATATAATTATTTAAGAGATTTCAAATAATTCGAAGTACTAATTTTAATCACTTTAATTAAAATAAATCTGAAGTTTAAATTAAACCTTTCAAATAATTCATTTCCAATACATAATCCAAATTCAAGAAATTGTATGGGCATACATCATTTCAACCCATAATTAAATGTCTTAGTTATCCAATTCTAAAAAGATTTAGATGACCATTTAAATAATGTCGATAATATACACGGTGATAATAGGGACATATTAAAATAAATAAATAAACAAACATACATCCAACATATCAATCAATAAGCATCCATTTCAGACAACATCCAAATCAACCAATATATTACAACAGTTAATAGTTATCAATATCGAGGTTTAACTATCAGTTAAATTCCAATATAAAATTAAATGTCAATTTAATTTAATGTAAATTCAGATTTAGTATCAATTTAAATGTCAATTTAAACCAACAAACAACAATCAAATATTTATATATCTCATTATAAATTTAGTTAACTTGCAATGGAAATTTTAGTTATTGTGTGAGTGGGTTGAATCACTCACCTTTTTAGCTTTCCTTCCTCTAATTAGGTTTGGATCCGCCACTGCTTTCTTTCTTTTAACTTTGATTTTCTTTCTTGTTTTTTTTATATTTGAAGATTTTGGAGGAGATAGAGAAGTTTGTATAATCTAAATTTGAAGGAGAAATTTTGAAAAGGAGAAGAAGAAAAAAATGTAGATTTGAAGAAATTTTTTGTTTGGAAAAGAGAAGAAAATGAAGAAGAAGGAGGAAGGAAAAAGGGAGGTGAAGAAAGGTTAAACAAAAATTATATATAAAATATAAAATGAAACTCGGGTTTGAAAAAATGTAGCTTTAGAGAAAAGAAGAAGGAACAAACAAAAATGAAGAAACAAACAAAAATGAGGAAAGAAATGAGGCAGGTATTAAATAAAGAATGAAAGATACACATTTGAATTTTGAAAGACATGTTTACAAAGCAAGCAAAACTTTTGGTATAAAATTTCAAAACATGTGCTACCTCAATTAATTTTATTAATAGGAAATGTTTCAAGGCAAGGCTCACATGTAAATAAATGAAACTTATGGAAAACCAAAAGTGGCATGTATTAATAAAAGGAAATAATAATAGAAATAAATAAATGAAAGGGGCGGTTGAAATCTGAGAAGATAAATAAATGAAAAGATTAATGAACGTGAATAGTGGAATATGAAATTCTAACATATTTAAACTATTCATTACACAAAGAAAGAACAGAGCATTTAATTCAGTTTAGACTGACGTGTTAGGTGAAAAGTTTTTTTTTCTGAAGGGAAATGAATGCATGCATGAGTGAATAGTGTATGTAAATGAATTCATGAATTAATGCACATACACATTTCATTTCAAATGCAAAGTAACGCCTCATTAATAATTCAATTTATGGAAACAAGTGAAAGAACAAATGGAATGAAATATGCAAAAGAGAGGGGTCAACGAAAACGTGAGATGGCAGCAGAATAAAGTAAGGTAATAAATTAATGAGAATGGAAGAATTAGTATACTGCAAACAACTTTTGAAATTCAATTTTAAAACGTATATTCCCTTCAATACATTTCATTAACTCCAAATATACACATAAATATATGTTAATTTAACCATTATTTTTTTACACACAATTAACAATATTGAACACACGAATTTACTTAATATTTCTCCTTAAAATACTTATTATATTTTTAACACAAAACGTAAGTTGCACATATCGCTAATTAAATACAATTCACTTCTATTTCTTATTAATGGAAAGATTTTAATTGCTATTAATTCCAATAATTAAATTTCAAAACATACGCTGATTACTGGGAAGATAGTTAATCCAATTGTTTTCCTTTAACTTGTAATTCAAAGATATCTATTAACATTATTGGTTACAAACATAAGTTAGAAATTTACTTACAAATAATTAATTTCTTACTCTATACTAAAACACGTTTCAAATAAATAATCATATGTTTTTATCCTTTAATAAATTATTCATTTTATTCTTCATTAACATTTATTATTACAATCACCGTTATTAATTACATTCAAACAATGTTATTAAATACACCTAGTATGTTATCATTTTTTTATCTTAATGTAATACATGTTATTAGTAGAAATTCAAATTAATATCATAAACAGATCTCCTAACATACGTTAACACAAATAAAATCATAAATTTTTATTTTTCTACTACTTATATTCCCAAATTGTACTCCTTATTACAATTATCCTTTGGTATTCCCATCCATTAATTACATTTGAAACAATGTCACTAATATACACATTAATATACGTTCTAAATTCCAACCTATGATAACCAATTTCAATTTACTACATAAAATCTGACCATTAGATAAAACATTTAATTTATTTCCTTATTTACAAATTATAGCCAAATTAACTTTACAATTATTTCAATTGATTGGGATTACATTAAAATTGTTGTTAATAACATTCAAACAAAAATATTAAATCATATTCTAATTATTTTTCTCATTAATAAATCATAAATTTTAATTTCTTCCAATATTAAATTCCAAAAATCTTATTTAATTTAATATTTTTAATTATCAAAAATTACGGGTCGTTACAGCATCCTTCATTTTTGGGTTAATCCTTCGTTGCGCGTCAAGAACAAGCTTGGCATCATCAACTAAGTGGCTTCGATGTTGAACAAGAGCGGGACTAATTCTCTTTATATTAGTGATTGACCATTCAATTGCTTCTTTGTTTTTCGACGGAATTGAAAGAAGGGAAGCTTCTTGACCAAGAGAAAGAGTTGAAGAAATTATGGCAGGAAACGTTTCGTTATCATCTAAGTATGCGCACTTAAGGTGATCAGGAAGGGGTTTGACAACCTCGGAGGTTGCTACTTTTGAGGGTTTGTGGTTGTGGTTGCTGGTTGTTTGCTAATTGAAGGTTGGAGAAGGAAGTTGTAGGTGATGTGATGATTAGGAAATGTAGGCGATAGATTGTTTCAGGCAGAGAGGCAGTAAGGTGATGTGCACATAGTATAAGAAATGTTCACAATGAAATGCACAGAGAATAGAACAAATGCAATGCAATGTAAATAGTGAGTTAGTGGATGTATGTAATTTAACAAGTGAATGGAAAAACTAAGTTGCAATACAGAGAATGAGAATGTAAATTATAATATAAATGAAGTAAAATATTTTTGTTTTGTTTTTCAAATGAAATTGTGTATTTTTTTTACTAGAAATGCAAATGCAAATAGAAACACAAAGAGAACACAACTCAAATGAAAGCAAAATTCACATAACAAACACCCAACACAAAATAACTTTTTTTTAAGAAGCCATTAATAAGATATTTTATTTATCATTGATTTTGTGGCTACAACTTGCATAAAAAGAAGAAGATAGTTACATGAAACATAAGGGGTATTTATACACGCTTAAAACCCTAATTCATATTTTAGGGGACTACTAAAATACCCTTGAGAAAGTGTAACCTCCAAGTAATCATTAAGGAAATAAATAATCCACACTAACATGCCTTTAAGCCTCCATTAACATGTGCATGTGCTTTTAATTATGGACCAAATGGTAGTGGGTATGTGGGCTCCTCCATGTTGCATGAATTCATTTATTTCCATTCTCCATCTGCCTTCAACATATGTGCATACATACATCCATGAAATCTCTTCATATTTGCACTTCATTTCCTACAAATAAAAATGCACAAACAAAATTTTCTCAAATTAAATCATAGACAAAATTACCATTTTACCCCCAAATGAAGATGAATAAATAAAGATTTGGAAACAATTTAAATTTTGGTTTAAACATGTAAACTGCCCTAATATACTCACTTATTTAAATAAAAGTAGATTAAACATGGAAGTAAAAATATGCATTTTTACGTGCACATCAATAGCTCCATGTCGGTGTGTTGTGGTGCACGGCCATGGTGGGTTGGGTACCTATGTACATGCGGTTGGTAATGGTATTATGGAAGAAGAGTTTGGAAGGAAAGAGTTGATTTAGGTAATTCAAATTATTGTGAAATTGGTGAAATTGATTTATATTTTTAAAAATCAATAACTTATAAAATATATATCTCTCTCATACGAAGTCCAATCGAGACGCGTCTTTTGCATTGCGCTCATAAAGGAAATAACTATGCGATGGAATTGGTTTCATCAAAGTTGGAGTATGTGAAATTTAAGGCTAAAACTGAATGTCGTTCGATTTGAGTTCCAAACAGGAACGCTTTGGCATCAGCTAGAATCTCGATGAGTTAAACTTACCTTTTTGGATAATCTATATGATATATAGTAGTTAAAAATTTACTATTTTTGTTCGATTGAATTATTAGTTTGTTTGGTTAAATATTCGCTTTTGAAAAGTAAATGGCATTTAAATTGGAATACAGGGATTTTATGAGAAATCCGGATTTTTCAACATTGTAATTTTTAATTCTAGTTATATACCTGTAGATTTTATTTTAGTTATATACCCATTATGTAGATCGTTAAATGCTGAAATTTGATAGTTTGGCCATATTTAATGGGACACCGACATATATGAAAAGTTAAACCTTTTTAGAGAAAAAGGTAGTAATAGCATTGGTTAAGTGCTATAGTAGCTTTTGGTCTCGATAAAGTATTTTGAAGCATATTATTAATTACTGTTTGATTTGGCAACAGTTTCCTATTTGAAAACTGATTTTTAATCTGCCCTTTTGGATTTTCTATGATATTTTATTCAAAATTAGTTTTCATACTACTTTATTTTACATCAATTTATTTTATTATTCTTTTCTAATATATGGATATATGTAAATGTTTTAAGGTTATTTTGGGAAGTATCCATTTTCATAGAAAAGTCATTATAATAATGAATGTTTATTTTAAAATAAACTAAAAGGGGTTATCTTTTATTTTAAGGAGATTTTGTGTTTAAAAGAAGATAGAAATATTTTGGAATAAATATTCATGAAATGTTTATATAAAATGTTGTATAAAAGGGATAGATGTATAAAATATTATTTTATAAGAAAAAGATAGTTGTATAAGTAGTTTTTATAAATAAAAGAATGGTTTTATAAATGATATTCTATAAATAGGAAATTAATATCATTTTGATAAAATTGGAATGATTAATTCTATTTGAGGAATTACGGTATATAGGAAATGATTGTTTTATGGGAGTATTTGGTCTTATTGTGGAAACGAAGATTTGTGCTTAGGATATAAAGATTTATAAAAACGAGTTTTTGATTTATACAGAATTTATATAAGGGGTTTTATAAAGGAGATTTATAATTATATTTTGGAGATTTATAGGAAGTATGTGAGTCTTATAATTTTATATTTTAGAAATTTATAAAAAGAAGTTTTATAAATATAAATGGATTTATAAAAGGATTTATAAACATGAAAGAAATGTTTATTAAAGGGGTTTATAATTATATTCGGAGTTTTATAAAAGAGTTTATTTATATAAAAGAGTTTTAGAAATAGAAAGGAGATTTGTAGAAATGAGTTTAAATATGGAAGGACTTTTTAAAAGGGATTTTATAAGAAGTTCTAAAAAAAGGAGCCTCGATTTCCATAAATAATCATTTTAAATTACAGTGGAAAATGTTCTTTTCATACTTAACACCAAATTCCGAGATATGGAAAGTCATGTCTATCCTGAGAATTAATAACCTATATTGAGGCAAGGAAAGTTTCTAACTTATCCGATCTCATTGTTAATCGAGGGATACTACTGTTTGAAATCAGAAAGTGGTGGTAAGTATATATTGTTTAATTTCCATAAGTCTTGTTTTACTTACACTAGAAGTGTTTTGGATTTGTTGTTATCAATGTTTTAAAATGACATTGTTTTAACCCAATTGAGTACGGTTTTGGAAATGATATCTTTCCTAAGATCTGTGGATATTCTTATGTCGTTGAGACAAGTATATGGGTACATTTTCTACATATTGAAAATGCAGTGTTTTTGTGAATATATTTATACCGTTGATATAAGTATATGGAGAATTTTTCTAAGTTTTGAAAGTGGAATGTTTTGTGAGCATACTTATACAGTTGAGATAAGTATATCAATATTTTCCAAAGTATTGAAAAGAGTAGAGGAGACTTTTGAATAAATCTTTGTAAAAGTACTTTTGATATAAGAATTTATAAAGTGGCTTAAATTAGTGAACGGGTTAACTAAATTGGCTTGGAGTTACTTGTTTACTTAACCAGTGTTATTTTCCTCCTGAAATTAAATCTTTGGTTGAATTGTTTGTTTGTTTGATAGTTAAATAATCGACTATCAAATCTTGATTAGATTTAAATTATCGTTGCCGGTTTGAGGAGACCGAGATCAGATATACTATTTGAAAACCACTTCAAATCGGTATAAGCGTTCGAATTGAAGATGTCTTGAAGATGATGAAATCGAAGACGGAGATCTTTGAAGTGCAAGGTCTACTTGCTACTAAACCTGAGAGTGATTTCGAAATGGATGTAGTAGAAGTAGTTCCATCGGTTTGTTCTTATCCTGAATAACTTGTATGGATGAATGATGGCATTGCATTGTTACCTGCAGGTAGTGTTAGCATTCCAAGTGGGTTTTCTATATAAAAAGGTAAAACATAGCCTTTAGACTCAACAACCAGGAATGACTAAAACAAGTGATATGCAACAGGGCTACGTTGGTCGCACCCATTAGGGTATTTGGTTATGCATGAGAGCTTTCGGGAAAAGGTTGCAGAGCAGGCAGGGTGATGGAATATTTGGTACTATCCAATAAGGGGTATACCGGTCCTGTGTTGGCAGGGGGTCCATGTGAGGCCTCGGTATATTTTTCTAGAGGTGTATTGTGGCAAACGGTATCCCAGTAGCCTTATCATTGTATCAAATTCATTCTCCAATAAGCCCCCCAAGGACTTATTTGTGTTTAACTATGCAGGAACGTGAGATGCAAGCATTCCAGCTATATTCAATATTTATTTTAAACCCTAGACATTATTATAATATAAATGGATTTCTTATAGAAATGGTTTGGTTATCATAAGGTAAAAAACCATCTGTGTTTATGTGCGGTGTGGTCTTACGAGATACCTTTATTTTTAAAAGGTTTTATAACATTTGAAAATCCATTTGAAGTGTGTTTCTCACGCAGGTTTAATAGTTTGATCCGGGTGTTATTTTCTTATAATGATCATGTCATCCTTAGCATGTTTTCCAAATTTAGTTTAGATGCTTTAGAGATTCAGGAGATGAGCTGGATGCCTTCAAGATGTATTCATGTAAATTTTATTTCCACTGCATTGGTTGTGTTGTATCTATCAGCATTTGTGAGGACAAGCTGTTATAACTGTCTAGGCTGATGATTGGTTAGTTGACTCTGATTGATATATGTATATTACAGTTTTTCTTTTATAAAGACCTATTGAATATTATATATTACTCGTCAAGATGTGATATTATATTCTGTCTTTTCTTTGATTTTCCCCCAACAATCCGTCTTTCCTACATTTGAATGCTCGGCACGTGAATACCGTGGAAGTACTAGTGTTGACTTTTGAGGGTTGACAAGGCAGGTCATTACAGCATTGTCCCATGTCCTTACAAAAGAATGCTCTGCATTTCTCCAAACAGCAGTTTGTAATTGATTATCCGACGATAACAGGTAAGATTTGTTACACAGTTCCATTGTGCAATGTGGCTTATTTTGTATCATGAGCAAGCTATGTACATAGGTTTGTTCATTATGTACATAACATAAGACTCACATCGTATAGATTGACACTTTCAATTGCCTCAGTTGATGTTCAAAATCTGATTGGTTAACACACGTCGACATCCGTTGGATTCTGGGCGTTGGTCATGTAGTTTCACTAAATAGAATTCTGAAATAAAACATACCTACCATGTTCCATATCGAGTTTTCCAACGCAGAATTACACACCATTCTTGTAACAACCCAAAATTTTAGTGATTTTATTTATTAAATTAATTGAAATTTTGTGAAATTTTAAACAATAAAATTTGAAAATAAAAATTTATATTTGGAATACGCCTATTTTAACATAGCAACTGGTAAATTTTCATCTGATAATATTAAAGTTTATTTTATCGTGTAATTTTATTTTAATTTAAATCAGTTAATATTTAATGATAATAAAATACTTTCCAAACCTGAATATTTTTATACAAAATTTGTAAATCATCTTCTGAGTGAGACGTCATATTTCATTTCTCCACATTTAGACTGCTGTTGCTCCGTTCTTCTTATTTCTGGCAGATTTGCAGCATTTTTCGATACCGATTATCGACTTTTGATCGGATGATCGTACCACTGATATCTGTATACCGTTTTGATCATCTCGTCGCGCTGATCACCACGGTATATTTATTTTTGTATTTTGAGGTCTGGTACACGACGGGAACAATCAAACTATATATTGTACTGGTACCAAAATTCGTGACTTTTGATTCCCTTTCTTCCAAATTTTGAACCGTGTCATCCAAGCAAGATAATTGCTTTAATAAATGTTGCAGAATCAATGGACAGTTGTTACCATTCCCATCATTTCACTTTATTACATCTGGTACGTTTTTCTGCCTCTCTGCCTTTTCCATTCTGTTGTTTCAAAAGAAAATTTATATACCTGCTCATTCTTTAATCTGCCACTTTGAGATATGCTCCTCTATTTCTCTCCTCATCTTCTCGGTTATAAAAAAATGATGAGTAGAACCGTTCCTCTCTGTTTCACATGCTTCCCTTCCCATCGACAAACCCTCCAAACTGTCGTCTCCCTTATCCACGCAAGCACCACGACAACCACCGAGATCTCCTTCTCTGGCCATAATCGTGCACCATGCAACGCGCCTCAAACCCGAGGCCAAATACCTGAGCCTCCTCCTTCTCATCGTGCGACAGCCTCCCTCTTCTCACGGCCGTTGCCACCACCTTATCCCTGACCGGTCCCTACCTCGGCCTCGCCACCCGATAGCAACCCATCCCCCAACAGCCTTAAACTCGAAAGTTCCCCCAGCCATTCACTACATCCACTTTCCCTCTGTTCCTACAGCAGCTCGCCGACCCGCCTTTTCCCCGCCATCAAATTCCGAGCAGCCCAGGCTTGAACATTTTTTTAAGGTATACGTTCATATCCTGTAAGGTATAAGTGATATTTTACCTATATATATATATTACTTTAAAAAGTTGGCTGTTGTTCTATAAGTTATTATATATATACAGTTTTTAATTTATACTAGTTATCTATATTATATAGTACGGTATATATATATATGGTCTTTTGATATTTCGATGTTTATCAAGATATATATGATATTTTGTAAAGGGTATTGTATGCGGTTTTACAATTTGCATTTATACAGTAATAGTCTATAAGGTATTTTACATATATATTATGTGTTATATTAAATTTCATATATAATATTTATAATATTTTATAATATGTTAATGGTATGGTATAAATAAAATTAAAGTTGATGTTCAATATTTACTATAACATATATACGTTATATGTAGGCTGTTCATATGCAAATATATATAATACTTAAACTGAGAAAAGCATTCCCATATCTTTGTAATGAGGTGGCATGTGTGTTGAAGAGACATTTATGATTATGTTTTATACAAACTTCCTTTGACTGTTTAAAGAACTGAAGGCATTATATATATTGTTTGTTGAAGTGGTATAATGTATAAAATTTATATATAAGTTATATAGGCCTGTTTTAAAATCTGTACGGGTATATACATATATTTGTTTATATATATAAAACGTTTATATAAGTTTATACAGTTTATTCTATTGTTTGTTTTGGTCTGTCTGTTTATATGAGATATTGGTTTTGTTTGTGTTATTTTATTTATATAAATTTGTAAACACATTTTAGTAGTCTAGATTTGTATAACGGTTCATATATATTTTGACTGTATACATGTTAGATTTTTTAAGTATATTATATATGTTAATTTATTTCACATCTGATCTGCTTTAGTTAGTGTATGTTATATTAAGCCCAGTCTGCATATTTGTTTATACACAATTAGTTGTTCGCATATACATTTTGCCTGCATACATTTTGTAGTGTCTGCATTTGTATATTTTAATATATGGTCTGTATATATTATATATGTTGTTAGATTATAAGTCTGTATAATCTGTTATGTATATAGATTTTGGGTTTTTAAGTATATTAACATACAGTGAGTTATTTGGTTTTTTAAGGGATATTGATTTAAAATATATTAGGAATATTTTCTAATATATGGGTTTAAACTTAATAATGGATTTTGAAATTCCTATATATATTTAATTTAATATATGTTTGAATTTAGAATTTGATTATATATATATAGTTATATATATAAGTTCACTTATACCATTATCTTCACCGATTCCGTTCTGATTTGACTTCATAAATTTCTATTTATTAGCTTTGTCCATCGTGCTTGTTTTCTTCATCAAATTTGTGCCTACCTCACTTTGTGCTTTAAATCGTAACTCGTTTCATCTGTCAAACCTATCTAGCCTCGAAAGGTGAGTAACCACTCACGATTTAACGTTCTTATATTTATTAAATTTGATTTCAATTGAAACGACAATTGAAATATGCTGCTGTAGTTATTTAAATTGGTATATATGCTATTATCTATAACTGTTCACCTGTGGGATATGGCACCATATCCTATTGTTTATATTCTATTGTTATTGATGATATATGCCCGTTGTTGTATTTTATATTATCTGTTATCACTCTGCAAGTTCCCTGTTAGTATAGAATTCACTATGGGTTGAAATGATACATACCCGAACGGACTTTAGAATAGGAGAAAATCGTTATGGGTTGAAATGATAATCCCAAGCGATTTTCATTTGAATTGAAATTGGGATTACGGGTGGAAATGATATCTACCCATATATATTTAAATTACGGATTGAAATGATAAATATCCTTATCACTTAACCATATGATATATATATATATACAAACACCGTTGGTCCATACATATAAATATTTTGAAAATAAATTCTATGGATTTGGGAAGAAATATATGGTTTTAATAAATATTTTGAAAATAAATTCTATTGATTTGGGAAGAAATATATGGTTTTAATAAATTTTGATTCTTAAAATATTATATATAAATGGTAATGATATATATATATATAGATTTAATAATAATATTTAATTTAATTAAGATTGATTTAATACATATAATATGGTTAAGTATTTAAATTTATGTTTCAAAATAGATTTCAGTAATAATTTGAATAAGTTAAGGTTGGGAAGATAATTTGAATTTAGTTGAAATTGTATTCATTAAAGAATTTTATTTAATTAAACCGATTTGAAACTTATTGAAATTGAGATTTAAGATATGATTTATAACTTTGGTTTGATTTAAATAATTTAATGAAAATTTCTTGTTTAAATAAATTTAAGGAAATATTTAGAAAAATGAAATTTAAGGCTAGTTAGATGATATTGAATTTATTAAGTGAATATTCCCTGATTAAATAATAATAAAGTTAAATCAAGAGCTATATGAAACTTTTAAATTTAACTTTGAAAATGTTGAATATTAAAGCTTTGAAATATATTGAAAATTTAAATGGTATATTTAGAACTGAATTGAATTGATGAATTGAGCTTTGAATAAATTTGAATTTGGCATTTGGGTGGATGTGAATCGATTTGTGAGACTTGAGGAAATATTAAATACTTTACTTTTAATATATAACCTATATATATACTATTTTGGAAAATAGATATATTTGAAATGAAATGATATTTTGGTTTTGAAGTATAAATTAATTTGGAATGACCACGGTGTTATAGTGTATATTCCTACATTGTAGATAGTTCCACGGATCCTTAGAGGATGGTTATCCCAAACATCCTTTAAGTTACTTGTATTTCAGTTGATATTTCACTTGAGTTGGATTTATTCGTATAAGAATATTAATCCTGACTTGAGTGTTTGTGTTTTGCTTTACGCTCGGGTCAGACTGAGTGATACAGCATTTGAAACTCATCCTTGGAGTTTGGAGCTTCATTTGAAGATCCAACTATTGATTCAGCTTTCAGCTTTTCCAGTTGATTTGTTTAGAGAGGTCATCTATTTGTGCTGAAGACTTCACCGTATTTGAGATATTCTGTTGTATTTTATTTTTAACTCTGATGTTTATAAAGTAGCTTCATGAACTACTATTTTATCTATTCCGCTGTGTATTATTGTATTACTCTGTGTCTGTGATTATGTGATTGATTTATTTACTGTATATGCTGAGTTTTGCCAAATTTAAATTAACAATCTATTGTTTTGAATTATTCAAGTCGGACATGTGTGGATTTATTGTCGATTTGAATGGTCCAAAATAACGGGTCGTTACAATTCTCCTAGATCTAATTTTGGTGCTGGGTCATCAACTCCTCCTAAAGTCGGGTCTACACAGCTTAGGTTCAACTTCTACATCTACTGGACCTAGACGCTCAATTGATGTTGGGATACATGGAATGAAAGTACCAGCAGAATTAATCCCAGACTAGCCTCCTTCCCTATACGAAAGAATCATCTTAATAGTTTTGGATAATCCTCCTAAATAGATGCTAACAATTTTAACTGCCAAATCACACTGTAACATATGGCGACAACATGGGATTTCAGAAGCTGATGTCCAGCTCCCAACACAGAACCAATGGGCGCATAATCCTCCACTAGGCTATATGGCTTTCGGTACATATATATGACCAGGCAGTGTGATTCCGTCCTTTAATCCATTTCTATGAATGTTCCTCCAAGAGCTTGGCTTGCTCCTACTCAAACCCATCTCAATGGATATGCCTTTCGGAGTTCACTGTACGCCCTGTTCATGAATCAATTTCAGCGACCTCTAGCCTTTAGGGAACTCACACACGTTCTGAGCTTCAAACTACAATGCGAGTCACCTTCTTATATGATTGTCAAAGCCTGGTGTAAGTGTAAGGTAATTAAAGTACTCCTTAATAAACTTTCATACTATAAGAACAAATATTTCTTTTTTTATGTCCGTACGACTTTAATAGGCTTTGGCTCTCCGAAAGTAAGACTTCTCCCTTATCAGTCTTCCTTATGCTTGGATTTTCACCATCCAAGTGTTTAACCTGTTATCTCTTTTCTTTAAAGATATCCCTGGTCGACACATGAGCACAGAGCACTCCGAGACTCTTTAAATCCTGAAGAGAATTAACATCTGATACACTCTAACACCTATCTCCTTACGAATGAGAATCTTCGTTGATGTAACCTTCTACATCCAGAACGCTTCGCTATTCCTCCCAAAACTCCACGAGGTGGTTCCAGGATTCCAACAGGTCTTCTGCCCCCATTCATAGCTCTAGCAAAGATATCTAAGGAAGCATTGATGGCCCATCTGGCATAAAAAACATCAATGAGCCTATGGATAGAGCAGTGAAATCACATGTTGTCGGTGAAGTGCAAGCAGAAGGAGAAGAATGTGTTGAAATGGAAACCATCCTTGAAGGAGGAGAAGTAAGAGAAGAAGTAGGAGAAGGGAAAGAAGTAGGAGAAGGGAAAGAAGAAGAAGAAGGTGATAGAGAAGGTGATGATGATGAAGACTTCAATCAAGGAGGAGAGGAGTCATATGGATAGACGTCTCCTAAAGGCACCGAACTTCCTACCTTGCCACATCCAAAATGAATAGTCATCAAGACTTCTCAACAAACTGTAGAATAGAGCATGACACCAACAATTCAGGTGAATCCTCCAGCCGATTCTTTAGATAATATGTTTGGCTCGTTGAGTGATCTTGGTATTCCTATTGATGATCTCCTTAAGGAATACCTTTCCGGTTTCAACTTTCCATCGGTGGCTATCTTAGCTGAAGGAGGCAAGATTCCATCTCTATTACCTTCCGAACATAGTCCATAGATTACTTAAGGTAGCCAAGCACCCCCATACACTTCTAGGACCATGAACACACATTCCTTGCATTCACACAAATTCCAAGGTTCCAAAACTGATACGATCCTTTCTTTCATTTCGGGTACAATGGGAAGAGACCATATTAGTTATCTTCACCATGGGCTTTCCACATAGAGGAAGTTAAGCCCTAAGCCATACCCTCCTTGTTCCAGTTCATACTGGGAATGATAAATAGATAAAGAGAGAGCCCAAATAAAAGAAAGAGAACGCGAGGCAGAAAGCGACCGCCAAGCAGAAAGGGATAGGAACAAGAGGCAAGAAGAAGGGAGCAAAACGTAAAATCATGGGAAAAGGTATAGGAATTCACATGAACACCTTGGTTCTTTCTTTGGCCTTCCCTCACCTCGATCTCAACCACAACTCCTTCCTCCGCAGAAAAATCCAGCATCACTCTTCCTAACTACCACAGTTCCTTTACCTTTATAATCCACATGGGTTTCTATCTGTCCAGCTCCTCCTTCACCCCCGATGAGCAGAATGCAAGCTTCCTTTCCAAATATTTTCTTAATCATGGTTAAATTTGATCGGGACCTCAAATACATTCCTAAAGAGAGAGCCAATCGTAGGATCAGAGGCATTAAGGAGCTGGTAGACCAGGTGTATAAATGGAAAAAACTTTGCTTCGCTCTCTTCGACATCAACCGAATTCATCAAGATGATAAGCAATCATTTCAGTCGAGGAAGAAGAGTTATGAAAGAATTATTGAAGTATATAAAAAGGACTTGGCTAGTGCCACTAAAGAAAGAAATGCAGCTCGAGAATTGTAGATAAAGGTCAAAGGCTTAATCACGGTGAGGACAAAGGCTCATAATTAGGCCGAGATTGTGATGAAAAACCTTATAAAGACTACTCACAAGGATAACACCGCTCTTAAAATGCAACTTACAAACATGGACCTGACCCACCAAGAGAAAGACAATGCTACCAAAGACAAGAAGCCGAATCTAGGAGCTCCATATCGAAAAGGTGAGGCTTGAATCTGAATTTCTCCTAGTCAAAGTAGAGAGACCGAAGGCTCATGTCGACCATGCAGCAACTATGATCGGCCTAATCGAGCTATAGGAGTAGAGGGCTAAAGAAAAATAAGGACTAAACTCTAGCCTTCAACAATTATTTGCCAATGTTATTTAATACAAGAACCTAAAGTGGCTTGTAAGTACCTATGTCATCATTCTTGTTGATGCCTGGGAAGAGGTTTTGCGTCGTGCAACATCTTTCGGTTAAGGCCTCACCGAAGATTAATTAAAGGCCAAATATCTCGATGTTGATGAAATCCTGAAACTAGAGGAAGTAAAGACGATCATGACTGCAGAAGACGCCACTACCGCTAAGGTTGCCGTTAAATCTCCTGCTGGTCCAAGTGCATCGGGCCATGCAGAATCTTATCTCCTAAGATCCAAGAGCTTGCGGCGAATATTCCATCATTCGAGCAGGCTAGCTCCAAGGAAACCTGGATTGTTCCAGCTTCTACAGCCCCTACCTCTGTTAAACCTTACATTCCCCTCTTCAAACAATGCAGCCTACATTTGAAGAAGGGGAAATTACCAGGTCTCGTGCTCAACAACTGCATCCTGGTAAAGGTATATCCTTTGTCTTTTCAGTATTCTAGAAACTCCAGTTCTACTGCAATTTGTAGGTCGTCCTTCTCTTCCACCTCCAATGCCACCTATTACATAGGGCTCAAGTCCTACTGCAATTATTACCGAGTCAATTTCCATAACCATGGGACTGGTCATTCCAAGCCTTCCCCATGTTCTATTCCTGGTCCTGATTCAGAGAGAATCACAACACCGGGGGATTGGATGATACCTCCATGTCCTTGGGGTAAGACATCGCTATTACAAGCTCCACGAGACCGACTGGTTCAATTTCTACGGTAGAGGGGTTAAAGATTGATATTTCCAAATTCAAAATCAAGACCGAGCCTAGACCTAAAAAATCCACCGGTACTGAAAAACTGAAGCCTTATACAAGGATCCTTCTATCAGTAGCAGGCCTTTGAAAGGCAGCAGCACTGGAGCCACTAAGGAGACATGCGAGCCCCCTTTGGACTGTCCTGAAGAACCTGCCATCACTATTGCTAAACGAGACACCACTCCATCTGAAGGCACCACACTCAAGTGTAAAAGGGCCAGAAGATACCTCACGATGGTTTGAGCAGCTAGGATGGCAAGGGCGAGAAGAAAAAGAAGGCGTAGAAGAAATAGGCTCCCTAGTTAGCCTCCAATAATGACAAGATAGTTTCCTTTTATCTCTTTTTAGGTTTCTCTTTTGTTTTCCGGTTGTATATAGGTCGTGCTTGTGAGGGATCGTCCCTTGCATCTATTGTATATACAGATTGAATGTAATGAAAGACTATTTTTCTATTTCAATCTCTATTCCGTTTACATTTCCACACTTGATATTTTATTCCTACCTATATACATATGCCTGCATATATAATGCAACTATCTGTACTGTAATTTATCCATTTTATCCATATTATACATGCATGTGTCTATAAAATGTTTTTACCTACTATAACTATGTACATATAAGTAAAATTCCTGCAATTGCTTTAATTTGATTCCATTATTTCTATTTTATCATTGCCAAAATGTTTCTGTTTGGCTAAACAAAATTAATATTCAATCAACTCTATGGTTATTCCTATTTATTCCGGGTCGAGTTTCCCTCGACCATTAACAAGTTATAAATAAACTAGGTTCTGTGATGTTTCCTATCTTTAGGAAATAGCAATTCGGACGTTCACATCCTAGCATCATCGATCTTGCTAATAACCGGGCGTGATCAATATTGTTCATAGAATTCCACCACTCAACTTCGACCAAGCATATCCCGCTAGTCCATAAGTGAGACCATACCATTTGTAATTCTATTATATACCAAGTCCTATATCCATGACTTGATGTTCCAGATGTCAAAATACAGACGCCATTCCTTGATATGGTCTACCTTCGAGCATCAATCGAAGGTTAATAACGTAGGGCAGATTATCTGATTGCCCCCAATCCGTTTATACTTTATCGATCCTGATCCTGGACCGGAGGAGTCTGGCGTACCTATTTTTGGGCCTCAGCTTTCAACCTTACTTGTTCCTGGGTGTTGATTGAAAGCATCCACCATCCATCCTCATTTATCCTCGGCCATTATGTTCTGATGGGCTAAAAGTATGGTTGTGGAAATCCTAGCCATACACCAGTTCTTATATCCAAGAACTAGAGCTTTGGGCACCTATCTCTGGGCATTCACTCTCAATCTCACCTATCTTTAGGTGTCCACCGAGAGTGTCCGTTCATTGTCCTTGCTAGTCCTTGGCCTAGCAAGTTTTTCCAGGCCGCAAGCGTGATCATCAAATTTCCAACCCTTATGATTATACTCCTTTGTCATGATCCTGGACTAATGGAGTCAGTACCTATCGTTGGGTACCGGATTACACTGCTAATCACATGGTATAGGATTTTACTTAGAAGACATGGTTCCATTGGTTTAAGAAGCTAACTTTATTTATTAAAAAAATATGGTAAGTCATGCCTTATTACATTGCCCCCAAAATCATATGGTAGCTTATTCGCAGAAAACAAATTAAATAAAACTAAGAAAAATAGTTTTGTGACAAGTCATTATTTCATCCCCGTAGAATCAGGAATCCATCAATGGTAGACAACTTGAAAGTTTCATCTCCAAGCTTCTGTTCGATTGCACAAGTTTAATATCCCCTTAACCAAGTCCTGAAAATGGACACCGATAATGTTGTAGTCATCATCAAGGTCATTTCCAAGCCACAAAGTTAGTGGGTTAAGGAAACTCTAGATATTTTAGTAGGATTATGTTCTTAGTCAAATATACGAATATATAGATTCAAAAGAAGTCATCATCAATTCACAAGGAATCATTATGCAAATTTATGGTTGTTCAAGTTCTAACGACCTCAATTTTTGACCCTCATTTGAAGCGTCAAAAATCAAAGCGTTAACCATAACAAATGACTCAACTACCCATAAGTAACATAATATAACTATGAGATGTAATATAACTAATATAGTAAATGGGTAAGTTGTGATAGGATGAATATAGTAAATAACATAAATAATTATCAGAGGTGTGTATAGTTATTGACCTAATAGACATACTATAATCACCTTGTAATATAAAATCACAAGTAATACTTACAGTGGTATTCTTTCTTAGTCTTTCCCAATGCATAATAAATATCCACTTATCCTGCAATCTCATTATACGAATATATATACAAATGCAGGATAATAAACGTATGTAAAGTGGACTATGTCGCTGTACCAATGTGACTGCCTACCTACCCATCAGGATCAAGTCCAACATCGTTCTTATACTACTAATTAGTAGAGCCCAATGAAGGGTAAACAAATAAAAAGGATACTTACAATCACAAAGTTAGTATTCACAATATATTATAATAAAACTCAACATCTAAGTGGATAACAAACAAATGATCTAGAAAGCTAGTAACTATATAATTTCCTGCTCTTCTCCTGCATATTAGATTTAGCACATATACATAATAATACAAATATAAAAGAGAACATATTTATCGTATTTTGGATTACGCGTGGGATTTCGATCGGTCTTCACAAATTCTTTAAGGACCCCATTCCTAATCATATATTGGATGATCTCTGCCAAGACCCTACACTCATCCGTCTTATGACCATTTACTTTATGGTAGGCACAATAATCTCCCACTTTGCTCGGCTCTAGATTTATCTCTGCATTAAATGAAACTGGGTAGTCGAGTTTATCCTTCGTAATAGCATATGTATTGGAGATTAGCTGATTTAATTCGACAACATTTTCTTTGGTGAATTCTTCCCATCGTACCTTCTTGCTTGGTACTGAAAAGTTTCCTTTCTCCCTTTGATTTCTTCTGTTACAAAAAAAATTTCATCCATTTGCACAAACTTACCAGCTTGAAAGTGGAAATCTTGAAGGTCTTAGCATCCATAAATGTATAGCTCTTTCCAAAAGGTGTATTTTTGATTAAAACGGATTTTAATGCCATCATTTTTTCTCTATCACTTATCCTTTTCACTTTATTATCCACTACATTAAATTGCTTCAAATAATCCCATAGTGATTCCCCTAGTTTCTATTTGATGCTAATCATTGTGTTTGCATCAATTGTAGGTTTCTTTGAAGTACATGATTGGGAAGAAAAAAAATATAAGAACTGTTCCCATGAGTAGATTTTCCTTTCTATATAATGTCGATACCACTTTGTTGCGACTCTAAAGAATGTGGTCAGGAATAGCATGCATCACACTACTCCCGAGACATCGTACAAATCCATTTGGCTTTCGAATGAAATTAGGCGGTCGTCCAGATTTGTGGCACCGTCACATGGGATAGATAGGATTTTAACATACGAAGGTAATGGTACTGCCATAATTCTTTCATTGAATGGAACTCCCCTAAATTTATTGTTGGCTTTAGAGTCCATTGTCCTCTTTCCTTTTAATTCAACCATGTCTTTCAATGTCTTGTTAGGTATGTCCCTAAAATAAGCTTCCTCGTCTTCATAATTTTCTCGCTTCAGCTTATAATGCTTTTGTGAAGCGGAGCTTGCAGATTGTTCAAATGGTGTTCTAGAGCTTCTACACGGCTTTTAAGTTAGATGACCTTCTTCCTTCTTTTGTGGTCCTAGAGTGCTCTTCCCAACATTTTTACTCCTTAAATTTGACTCTACTGCTTTCTTGGGTGGAGATTCAACCTCCTCTTCTTCCGTCTTTTTGCTCTCTTTGATATTTTCAAAGACTTTTGTGCAAATAATGCTTCAACAAATTCGTGCATAACTTCTAATTTCCTATTCATGACTCGGAGTTCACCCTTCTCCTTTGGTGTCTCCTTAGGTTTAGACTTTTTCCCCACCTCCACATTTCTTGTATCAAACTGTGGGGTTATATTGTCCTTAAGATGAATATGATGTGTAACTTCTTATTATGCTTGAACACTACTTTCTTGGTTGATTTTCCCCATTGCCTAAGCGCTTTTGTTGATTAATCCTTAAGCTTGCTTGAATTCAAGCTCTAAATGAAAGCACCACTTAGTGTTAACACTAAACTTGGGTTAAGGAAAATTTAGATATTCGAGTAGGATCATGTTCCTAGTTAAATATGCGAATATATATATATATATATATATATATTCAAAAGAAGTCATCATCAATTCACAAGGTGTCATTATGTGAATTTATGGTTATTTAAATACTTTATTACAAAGTCAAAATGGCTTAATCAACCATTAATGTCCTTCAACCAAGCTTTTCTACTTCCTCGAAATAATATGAAAATGAAGATGAAATCCTAAAAAGTTATAGAATTAGGGGGCACCCCTCTATTTATAGAAAACTTATGCTATTGTATTTGTGCCACATGACACTTGGGATGATTTAACGGTGGTGATCTAGCTTCGTGCAAGGAAATTGGTGTTTGTTACACAATGATATGCTTTAGCTAGTTGCACGATAGCTTAGTCATTTTGCTTCAATAAATCATCTCATGAAAGCTCTATATCCCACAAACACTTTGATTCATCACTTCAGGATAGCTAGTTCAACAACTTTCCTCATGACTGCTCCCATTTATAACTTTAGGATGATTTTAGGAATTTTTTCACGAAGTCCCTCATACATTGTCCCATGATGGCTATGAATAGTATCATATAAAGGCTTTAAGCCACCTATTTATGATGGCTTGATTGAATCCTTTCACGATTGTTCGATTGAGCTATTTCACGATGGTTTGCCTGAATCTTCTCATGATAGCTTGACTGAGTTATTTCATGATGGTTTTGTGCCACCTCCCATGACAACCATGTTATTACAAAGGCTTTGCCATTATTACCTTGAATCTTCTCACGATAACTCTTATTCATCACCTTGTCCTTACCATGCACGACAACTATCCTAATGAATTGTCTTTACGATGGCTACAAGTTATCTCAGAGTAGCTTCTACACATTAACCAGACATCATCACATGAGTGCCTTTATTTATGACTGATAATAGCAGAGCAAATTGTATTACAATGACTTCCACACTTCTTATCACGATGACTTCCACGTTTCATTCCATGATGACTTTGCTGCATTATTCTTTGATAGCCTTTTCATGTTAGCACATGATGACCTCATTGAACCAACATATGATAGTTTAATTTTCTTGTTTTTTAATTTCTTTAAGAGGTTACCAATGACAACTTGCGCTTATCATTCCACGATGACTGTCAAAGTTTCCATGCGATAGCTTCCTTCACAATAACTCACGATGGCTCAATTCAACACACTATGGCTCTATTCACACAAGATGACTTCAAATCTTACATGATGGCTTTCTAGTGTAATAAGTATTATTTTTCACAACATAACCAAACAGAGCAGTTAAATAACTTTTTCATTACATCAATTTGAATTACATAATTCATTAAATCATTTATAACCTAATTCATTCCCATATAGGCGTAAATAAAATAGAAAATAAGAGAAGTATTATGTCTGATATATGAAGATGCCAACACAATACGTAACCAGTTATAATTTCAGTTTTATACAGTGGAAAATTAAAAACACTTTTATTCTCTAGATAAGCCTCCTACTACGTCTTTGGAATCTATATTCGTCCTACTAATAGATACATGTTTAATCCATAAACTCCGCCTACTCCAATGAGTACCCGTGATTTTATGGGAAATAATAAAAATATAAGACAGACATAAAGCCTGGTATGAGTAAAATATTTAACCTAGCCATCCATAGTGAGACCATACCACTAATGCCGAACAGGTTTTCCCCTCGCTTTATCATCATCAAGAAACATCATATATGTAAACAACGTTACACAAAAAGCAACCATATGCATATTCGATCAAGAAGTGTATCCTACACTTATCATTCAGTTATGAACCATGTCATATATTAATTCAAATTAAGTATACCCTATACTTATCATCAGTTATGAACCATGTCATATAATTATTCATCATCCATTCGAACTTCATACAATCTCTTGTTTTAGGCTTTCATCGTTAAGTTATCATTAACTTACTTAGTTATTACATCCCTAGGCCTGTCTATCACTAACTATATCATTTCTCAAATAATTTCATCTGATGAAATGGCCACTCAATCCACTAATAGGAGCTACCCTGACTAGTGCCACCCTGACTCTCCTAAGAGATTGAATGTATGCACACTAAATACATTCTAGTAAGCGTCCTTACTAAGCATCAATAGCCCCTCTTAATCCTTGAACCGCTATCGTTTATATTACCAATTTAATTATTTTAGTTATAAAACCACCCTGATGTTTTGGCACCCTACTATGGCACCCTGCCTTAACTAGAGTTTATAAGTCTTTTAGGATTGAACCCTATCATGGCACCCTGCAATATACCACTGGACATTAGACTAATGGTTAAGCCACCCTGCCATCCAGTAACTCCATGAGTTGGTATACTTCTACGATCATAGTTCAACCCCTTTCTTTCATTTATTTATAGTGTACCCTACATATTCTTTAGGTAAAAAGCTTTATCGTTTAATTTAAATGACACCCTATCATTTGTTAGCTTCTCTAATCCTTACTTTATTTCCAAAATAAGTTAATACAATTTTAACTTATAAAATTCTTCCTTTATTTCGTCCCTATGAAATAGTACAATAACATTTGAAAACTATCTTCCAAAGCGTCCTAAGTATTCTTCCTTTTACTTAGAAAATATAGCATCCCATGCTTCCATGAGTTGTCTTAGTCGTCTAAGCTAGCTATTCCATAGCTTTCGAATGTTAGGTTATTTTATAATATATTTAGCTATCACATAGCCATCGTGGGTCAACAGCTTCCTAAGCTATCACGTATTATCTTTTAAGTAATGGTTGTATGTTAACTTCCCTATAGCCATTGTGTACTATCTTATATATAGTCATTGCGTACAAATCCATCTGATGCCATCGTATGTTAATCCACCTAAGACCATTGTATGCTAACTCGTCTAAAGCCATCGTGCTTATCCCATTCTTAGTCATCGCATATCATCCCATCAGAAGCCATCATGTGCTATTGCAGCTGAAGCCATCGTGTGTTATCTCATGTATAACCATCGTGAGCTATCCCTTCTATAGCCTTTAGAAGCAATCCCTTCTATAGCCTTCACGTGCTGAGTTCAATAATTAGCTTTCGTGTGTAAAGCTCAATAAGGCTTTCGTTTGATAACTCTTCCAAAGCTATCATGGGTAGATAGCTGGAATTCTATCGCGTGTTAATCCATTTATAGTCGTCGTGGGTTAATATAGGCTATCGTGAGTTAAATTCCATTTTGTAATTATATTGAAAATTGATTCATTGCTTTGTTAAGAATTAACTTTATACCAAATCCAATTTTTTATCGAATTCTCATTGGCTAATTGTTACCTTTACAAACCACTTTCCTAAATGGGCTAATAACATCTTTCATTCATCAGTTAATTATCAATAATTAATTACCATTTTAGTTAGCCAATTAATTCATATAAATAGGAAAATGATGGGAAAAAATCCCTAAAATTCACAAAAAATCGAATTTATCATATTTTACCTTATCCAAAAATTTTAGGTCAAAATAATAATTTTTATTATTTTTAATAATTATTTTACCAAAAATTAACCATTTTCACAACTTAGAAAATTTGTAACTATTCCAAATTAATTCCAAAAGTTATGAATTGAAAAACCATCTTCATTTCATTATTATAAACATCATATTTCAATTTCAAACTATTCAACTTAGATTAATTCGTATATTACTCTAAAACATGAACAAATTCACTTTATTAAAATTTGCAAACATAACCAAACAATGATTTAATCGTTTAAACATGCTTATCATCATTAAAACATTCATACAAGATCAAATCCAAACCTAAACGGGTAGGGATAGGTTTATGGGGAAGTTTTTACTCACCTTTGATTAAGAAAAACCTTGTTTTCTCTTTCTTCTTCTATAATGTTGGTAGCTTGAATCTTCTAGCTCAAACTTTGATAAAGTGGTGAAAGGACTTGACTTAAAATTGTAGGGATTTATTTTTGTGAAAATGAAATGAAGTGAAATGAAATGAGGGGTTGCGGCCAAAGAAAATGGGCTTGTGTTTTTTTGCTTGAGCCAATATCCCATTCTAGCCTAGCCTAGCCACACCATTACACTTCCCTTATACAATCCTTCCACTTTAAATTTTAAATTGTTTATTTTCATTAACAAGGCCAATCGGAATTGCTCTAATTCCCCCTAGCCCGTTCAATTAACCTTTTAAAGTGTCTAACACTTAAATTAAATCTCCCTAAGGTAATTTTTGCTACTAAATCATTTTATTAATCTCTTTAATATTATCCCCTAATTATTAATTTTAATTCAATTTTCCATATTACGTGCCCTTCAAAATATGGGGTGTTCTCAGTCTCCCCTCCTTATGAAATTTAGTCCTCGAACTTTCGATAAAGAAAAACAAAATTTACACTAACACTTTGAAAGTGCAAAGTCATCATCATATAAGTACACACAAGCATAAAAGAGTACACCAGTACCCTATTAATGTAAATGATCAATCATATAAAATTAATACATTAGTGCAACTACTAACACACAGTCATATCATATATGAATACAAGTAGCCTACTAGTACATACAATAGTTAAATAAAGCACCCCGCTATATATACATGAATGTCTAAACCAACTCGGGATAGATATTCCTAATACTATCCTCTACCTCTCAGGTAAAATCTTCTCTATCGTCACTCCACTAAATCCTAACAAGTCTGGTAACTTTGTTCCTTTACTCCTTCGTATCCTGATTTACTATCCCTTTCAGTCGTCTAACTTATGTCAAATCCGGCTCTATAGATAAATCATCTATTGCCCTCAGTTCTACTACCGAACTTGGGTCATGCACACATTGCCTTAGATGCGATATATGAAAACGTTATGCATACCCACCAAACTACTTGGTAACTCAATTCGACCGGTGAGTAATGTCTCCAAATCTTAACCACAAACACCACCATTGCCAACTCCAAGTCATGAGTCGGATATCTAACTTCATGCGGTCTCAACTGCCTTGATGCGTAAGCTATCATTCACCCTTTTTGCATCAGAACAACCCCTAAACCTATTCCACAAGCATCGATATACACCACCAAATCCTCATTCCCTTCATGCACAATCAACATAGGAGCATTCATTAATAACTTCTTTAACTCCTGAAATGACCCTTTACACTTATCAGTCCACATGAACTTCTCATTCTTCCTGTTCAACTTAGTCAAGGGTGTTGCTATGTGCGAGAAATCCTTAATGAATCTGCAGTGATAGCTAGCCAATCCCAAGAAACTTCTCATCTCCATGACCGTCTCAAGTCTCTTCCAACCATCAGTGGTCTCTATATTTGATGGATCCATAGCCAATCCATTTCTTGAAACAATGTGCCCGAGAAACTTTACTTCTCGTTTCCAAAAATGGCACTTCGAAAACACCGTACGTCTTCAATTTGTGTTATCTCAACATCTTTAACACCAATCTAAGGTGGATTTCATAGTCCTTTTCATCCTTAGAATACCCCCACGATATCATCAATAAAGACCAACACAAATCTATCCAACTGATCATGAAAGATGCAGTTCATAAGATCAACGAAGAATGCAGGGGTGATGGTCAGTCCAAACGGCATCACTAACCACTCATATGAATAGTACCTTGTTTGGAATGTAATTAATGGAATAATATCTTCTGCTTCTCTCGGTTGATGAAAACCCATTGCCAAGTCGAGCCGGAGAACACTCGAGCTCCATTTAATTGATCAAATAAGTCATCTATCCTGGGCAAAGGATAATGATTCTTTACTGTCAACTCATTCAGCTTTCGATAATAAAAGCACCGCCATAAAGATCCATCCGACTTCTTTACGAATACCGCAGACGCTCCCTACGGCAAACTATTTGGTCTAAAGAAACTTTTATCCTTAAGTTCCACTAGCTACCTCTTTAATTCCTCCCTTTCCTTGGGCTACATTCTTCTAGGTGGTCTACGAACAAGCTGCGCACCCGGCATCAAATCTATTCAAAATTCAATTGCCTTCTTGGAGTAATCCTATTATGAGTTCGAAAACATCTGCAAATTCTCGGACTACGCATACTCTACTGATCTCATCTCCTTGATCTTCCATAACTCATAGCATCAAGTTTGGCTTCTCCTTCATTACATCCAACGTTATCCTAATTTTTTCCTACCTTTGAATTTTGTATGACAATAATCATATCTGCACAGTAAATTCTAGTGTCAGTACGACTAACCAGTCCATACCCACAATCACCCCATCACCTATGAAGTCAAATATGTATAGGTCGTTAACAAACAAATGTCCATACAAGTCAAATTCGAGGTCAGTGCACTTTAATCCGAGAGTGGCATACCCACCGATCGAAATAACCACATGCAAGGATGTAATCACATATTAATGTCTAGTACTAATCTATCAACCAAATCCCATGAAATGAAAGAGTGAGTAGCACTGGTATCAAACAGAATTCTAACTGATATACTAGAAATCAAAATCATACCTCTACGCACACCCTTTTCTTTCTCCTCAGTAGTTGGTTCATACGAAGTTCATTCCAAAGTATAAACCTTTGCATGCTTCGCTTTTGGGAAATCCCTCTATTTATGGTCTGACCTATTACAAAAAAAGCACTTGGCCCCTGTCCTTATTCTTTGTTTGGGTATACTTAGTGGAGTAATGCCCCTTTTGGCCTCAATTAAACAAGAGACATCGGCTATATTTAGCTTCCAAGCCCTTCCTCTTGATGTCTTTCCTCCCATCTAGTTCTTTCCACCCTTCTAATACATGTTGAATCTTTTCTTCTGCCCATCCTTGGGTCTAACATTAGCTTTCTTCTTAGCTTGAAACAAAAGATCATACTTCCTCGCCATTTCCATCACCATATCGAATGGAGCCAATAGATGAGCCATCACCTTATGATTCAGCCCCTTGCTTAGACCTAAAATAAATTTCTCATTCTTCTTCAGCGATGTATTAATATACTCTCTTCCATACTTTGACAAATCATTAAGGCACCGAATGTACTCTGCCAAAGGCATCTCTCCTTGCTTCAAGTCAAGGAACTCCCTGCACATAACACTCTTCTAAGATTCGTGGATAAATTGAGCCTCACATTGCTCTTTAAACTGCCCCCAGGTTATCTTCTCCTTTGGGACTTTAGTTATTACATCCTCCCACTAGTCTAGTGTATCCTCCTAGAGCTGACTAGCACCAACCTCCTCTTCTAAGCATTATTACATCCTCAGACTCCAAAAATGCGTTCACATACTTTCAACCAACTCAACACTTGAAGGACATACTCCTTCCCTGTGGACTCCTTTCCTCTATAGGTTTTAAAATCTTTGCTCATCTTAGAAAAGGTTACTTCTCTTGCCACTTCCTATCTCGGCTCAACAACTCCAACTAGATGTTACTTCATCACCTCCATCATAAATTGGAGGAACAAAACATTCACATCCATTCTTCCTTCGGCCGGGGCGGGCACTTGAGTACCGACTTCAGTACGAACTTCCAGGTTTGCCTCCCCTCCTTAGTCGTTAGTTTGATTACTGTCATCTCCTCTACTAGCATTCTCTCTTATACTTCCTATGGTCAAACGTCTATTACATAGATCCATTCTTGCCTTCGGCATAAGTAAGGGTTTATAAGAAACAGAAGTAAAGAGAGTGGGATGAATCATAGTGGGGTAGATATATCCTACTGTATATTTATATCAAAATACAAGTACGTTATATACATAGCATATACCCTACCTAAGGTGTTCATTTTCTACTAATAAATTTCTACTTTGCTCTGTTTTATTTAAATATTCTCTTAACCTAAGCTCTAATACCACGTTGTAACATCCCCCACTCCAGGATCCAAAAATGGACATCAATGATGTTGCAGTCATCATCAAATTCATTTTCAAGCGACAAATGGAGTTCAGTATTATTTTGCATAGCATAGGTAAGTAGAGTAGCTACACACCTTTTTCATTACATCAATTTGAATTACATAATTCATTACATCATTTTTAACCCAATCTGTTCCCATGTAGGGCTAAATATAATAGAAAATAAGAGTAGTATTGTGTCCAACAGATGAAGATGCCAACACAATATGTAATCAGTCATAATTCCTGGTTTTACACAATGGAATTTTAAAACACTTTTATTCTCTAGATAAGCCTCCTGCTACATCTACGAAATCTTTATTCGTCTTTTTAATAGATACTTGTCTAATCCATAAACTCGGCCTACTCGACTTTGTACTCGTGAGTTTATCGGAAGTAATAAAAACACAGGTCGGACATAAAACCTAGTATGAGTAAAATATTTACCCTATTCATCCATAATGAGACCACACGCGGAAAGGGTTTTCCCCTCACTTTCTCATCATCAAGAAACATCATATATGTAAACAACGATGCACAAAAAGCAACCATGTGCCTATTCAATCAAGAATTGTACCCTATAATTATCATCCAGTTATGAACCATGCCGTATTTGAGTTCAAATTAAGAATAACCTATACTTATCATCCACTATGAACTATGTCATACAGTCATTCATCATAAATTCAAACATAACCTAATCTCTTGTTTTAGGCTTTCATCGTTAAGTTATCATTAACTTCTTTAGCGATTACCTCCCTAGGCATGTCTATCACTAACTTTATATTTTCTCAAATAATGTCACCTAATGAAATGACCACTCATTCCACCAATGGGAGCCACCATAACCAAAGCCACCCTGACTCTCCTAAGAGGTTGAATGTAAGCATCCTTACTAAATGTCAATAACCACCTTAGTCCCTGAACCACTACCGAGGAAGTTGCCGATTTAATTATTTTAGTTATAACACCACCCTGATATTTTGGCACACTGACATGACACCATGCCTTAACTCCCCTTTAGAGTTTATAAATCTTTTAGGGTTGAACTCTACTGTGGCACCCTACCATATACCGTTTGACTTTAGACTAATAGTCAAGGCACTCTGTCATTCAATAACTCCATGAGTTGGTATACTTTTACAATTATAGTTCAACCCCTTTCTTTCATTTATTTATAATGTACCCCACATTTTCTTTAGATAAACATCTTTATCTTTTAATTTAAAATACCCTATCATTTGTTAGCTTCTCTAAGCCTTACGTCATTTCTGAAATAAGTTAACATAATTTTAACTTATAAAATCCTTCCTTTATTTCATCCATATGAAATACTTCAATAACACTTAGAAACTTTCTTCCAAAGTGCCCTAAGTATTCTTCCTTCTACTTAGAAAATATAGCATTCCTGCTTACATGAGTTATCATTAGTGGTCACGAGCTAGCTATTCCATAGCTTTCAAATGTTAGGATATTTTATTGTATATTTGGCTATCTCATAGCCATCGTGGGTCAATAGCTTCCCAAGCTATCACATATTACCTTTTAAGTAATGACCATGGGTTAACTTCCCTATAGCCATCGCGTATTGTCTTGTATATAGTCATCGCGTCAAATCCATCAAATGCCATTGTATGTTAATCCAACTAAAGCCATCGTGTGCTAAATCGTCTAAAGCCATCATGCTTTATTTCATTCTTAGTCATCGCATGTCATCCCAGCTGAAGCTATTGCGTGCTATTTCACTTAAAGCCATTGTGGGCTATCTCATTTACAGACATCATAAGCTATCCCTTTTATAGCCTTCGTGACCTATCCCTTCTATGGCCTTTATGTGCTGAATTCTGTACTTAGCTTTGGTGTGTTAAGTTGAATAGAGCTTTCCTTTGATAGCTCTTCCAAAGCTATCGTAGGCAGATAGCTGGAACGCTATCGTGAGTTAGTCCATTTATAGTCATCATGGATTAATATAGGCTATCGTGAGTTGAATAATGATTTTGTAATTATATTGAAAACCGATTTATTATCATATTAAGTATTAATTTTACACCAAATCTCATTTGGTGTCGAATTTTCATTAGTTAATGCTTGTCTTTATAGTCCACTTTTCAGAAATGGGCTAATAACATCTTTCATTCATTAATTAAATATCATTACTTAATTACCCTTTTTCTTAGCCAATTAATTCATATAAAATCGAAAATTGGTGAGGAAAATCCCAAGAATTGGCTAAAAATCAAATTTATCATATTTTACATTGCCCTATAATTTTAGGTCAGAATAATAAATTTTATTATTTTTAATAAGTATTTTACCCAAAATTAACCATTTTCACAACTTAAAAAATTCATGACTGTTCTAGATTAATTCCAAAAATTATGAAATTAAAAACCCATCTTCATTTCATCATTATATACATCACATTTCAATTTCAAATTATTTAACTTAGAGTAATTCATGTATTACCCTAAAACATAAACGAATTCACTTTATTAAAATTTGCAAACATATCCAAACAATGTTTTAATCATTTAAACATGTTTACCATCATCAAAACATTCATACAAATTCAAATTCAAACCCAAATGGGTAGGGATAGGTTTTAGGAAATGTTTTTACCCACCTTTAATTAAGAAAAACCTTATTTAATCTTCCTTCTTCTTTAAAGTTGTTAGCTTTAATCTTCTTGCTCAAATTTTTCTCTTCCCTTTAGCAAAGTGGTGGACGACCTTGACTTAAGCTTATAGGGATTTGTTTTTTGTGAAAATGAACTAAAGTGGAATAAAATGAGGGGTTGTGGCCAAAGATAGGCTTATGTTTTTAGCTTGGCCTATTATCTCATTCTATCCTAGTCACACCATTACACTTCCCTTATACAATCCTTCCCATTTAAAATTTAAATTGTTTATTTTCATTAACAAGGCCAACCCTAATTGCTCTAATTACCCTTGGTCCCTTCAATTAATATTTTAAAGTGTCCCATATTCATCGGCGTGGTTTGTTGGACGAGATGACGGTCGGATCGTCGCTTAAAATTCGATTAGGGTTCCATCTATAGGCGGCGGCTGGGATGTTTTCTCGGTGGTTCGGCATTGAAGTTAGCTGAGATAGGATCATGGATGAGAGCAGAGGTCGGTGGCGAGTCGAGCAGTGGTCGCGTTGTGCCAGGCGACGGCGAAGTGTCGAACGAACGATCGGCGTCTAGGGTTTATCTTGGGTTCATTCAAATGTTTCTATAGCCGAGAGTTGCGCGTGTAGGTAGAAGCTGGTGACATGGCAAGTATATGAGTGTAAGTTTATTTATGCTATTTTTTTAAATTAATTTTGATTTCAAAATGTTCTAACCTCCATAACTTTTACATACGAGGTCAAATTCACACGCGGTTTGTTTCGTTAGGATCGTATTTAAATTTAGGACCTTTTGACCCTGGTTTGGATGAATTCTGAGACTGTCAAATTTTGGGCCTTTATTTGGATTTAAATTCGATTTAAATCCAAAGGTGAGTGTTTTAACCCACTCACAACTTCTAAAATTTCTTATGTATGTTAAATTAAATTTATGATGTGATTAGAAATTTATTTATGACTGTTTGGTATATTTAAATCATAATCTCAGTTAATTTGAATTTATTTGAATTAAATCGTTATTTAATTTATTATTGAATATAAATTGCTAGTTAAATACATGTTAATAATTATCGGTTCTATATTGATATTCAAATTCTCGATTTTTTAAGTGAATGTGGTTAAGAGACATTATAACCAAAGTAGGGATTTAAATAGCATATTTGGTTTAATATGATAATTTTGAAATGAGTGTTTAAGCTATTTTGGAAATATGACTTTTGAAAAGAAATATAATTTCGAACCATGATTTCAATGTGATATAATTTCGGAAGTAAGTAATGATTTCAAAAGTGATATGATTTGAATTGAATATGATATTTTGATATCAATTGTGAATTGACTTTTGAAATGTAAAAGAACCATCTGGTGTGTAATAAGCGAATGGTGGTTAAAGAGACCGGGATTGGATATTGTCATACTCTCTGCCAATACCGAAAACCACTTTGACAACTGTGTACGCGGTGGAGATTCCAGAATGAAGTAGGATGGTGGCGACGATCCTAAAGGTATACATACGTGGACCTGACTCCCGAGAGTTAGCATAAGGTGGCTAAAACAGGAGCAATTGACAGGCTAAGTGAGGTCATTCCTCCGATCTGGCACATTCCATCGATACTATATTCTGACTTTGCGATTTATTTGGTGGCCACCCTCGATTTTTTTGATTCGGGAGTGTGTTCCGAGGTGGGCGGTAGTAGCTGTTATGCGTTACCACCGGTCCGGAAGTGTAATTGGTATATCTACCCGGGCATTGCCTAGTTGTGCCGTGTCACCTACCCTAGCACGCCTTCTACAAGTTTGTTTTATGTCGTACCTATGGGGTATCCTCTGGCGGCCCCAGTTTACGGTGAGTTACGGTACTGTATAGACTATTGGCATTATAAAAATCTGTTAAAGGGGATATGGGTAACGCCTTAACGCTATTTTAATACTTTTACTTTACTGTAGACATATTATAATAGCGTATTGTACTACATAGTAGATAGTTTAACAGATCCTTAGGAGATGTGAATCCCGAACATCTCTTAAGTTATTGTACTCACGTTAGACACTAGATAGGAGATGTCAAACCACGTAAACATCTTCGAATCCGTTCCACTCATAGTTATTTACCGTTGATTTAACTCACATAAGATCTTTTAGTTCTGACTCGAGTGTTTTGTCTTTTCAATTCGCTTGGGTCAGCCTGAGCATTTCAGAATTTGATGACCTTATTTCGGGAGGACGAAGTTGAAGATTTGTACTACTATTATTTACTATATTTATTCCACTGCATTCATACTGTTCCGCTGCATTATTTGTTTAACGCTGATATGTGTAACTATGATTTTGTATTGTATAAGTATAATCAAATGTTTTGTATACAGCTTCATGAACTGTTATTTGATTATTATATTTTGTCATTCCACTATGAGATTCTATTTTGTTTTTTCTTTCTCTACTTTTTATTATTCACCCGAATAACAATCCGCCCTTCTGTATGGTTTGAGTCGGCACGTGTACCTGCTTAAAACATCCAAAAAGGCGGGATGTTACAGTTGGTATAAGAGCGAGGTTTAGCGAAAACCTTACCTTTGTGGGGTCTGGCTCTTTAAAAATAGGGTAGTAATACCCTAGAATGAGTCATTGAGAGTATATATTATGAGAGGGCATGTTTGTTAGTGTTAAAAAAGGGTTTTTATATTGTGTTGATTTGTCCCGTTTTGTATTCATAAATTCTGGTTGGTGCATAGGACGCTATGACATCGATAGGGATTTCTAAACACTTAATCGGACAGACCGACGCAATAATTGTTTTGAAATATAGGTAAATGAAATAATTTTGCCTATTGTATATTTTATATATAAAATAGTGATTTATAAATTATATATTTGGTTGTAATATATTGGTTGTTAGGTAGTGAAATTTATAAATATAGGTTGGAAATAAGATTTGAAAATAAGATAAATGAAATTTGGAAATTTAAAACTTAAGTTCCGGGGTTTTTGAAAATTTCTTTCAAATGTATTTGGGATATAATATTAATATTATTAGAAGTATTTTCTGATATGAATATTTCAATATAATTTGAAAGAATTGTTTTAATGAAATTTTGGAAAGAAATAAGTTCTGTACTCCCCTCTCTGTCGTTGGAAAATAATTTTGGTGATGAGTGCACGCATCATTGACATTCATTTTCGAGTTTCAAAGTGGGAAGGCCATTGTAGTAGTTTTACTACAGATCTATTTTGATAAACAAATAAAAAATTTAAAGTTTAAATATGATTGGATATAAAAGTTATGAGTGTATATATATATATGTATGTATGTATATATTATTTTAAATGATATGAAATGGAACCCGACATTTAGTTCTTATATTTCTATAAATTAGAAGTTTTAATTATTGAGAATGAAATGGAATTGAACTATTCACTAATTGGAATTTCTAAATGAAAATAAGAAATTAAATGCTAAAGTTATGAATGAAGCATATGAGAAATTTGAAACTGATAACCTGTAAATAAATAGAATATAAAATATAAGAAATGGTAACTATTGGATATGTATTTACTAAAATGAAATAAGATGTAACCAATGTAAATTCTATTCATAATATGATAATTGATGTAATAAAAGGACTGAAACTAAGATAAAACAATTAATTGGGATTTTAAATTATTATTAATGTGTGAAATTGACAAAATCCAATAAAATTGAAGTATAGTAGTCAATACTAATAAAAGATGGAAATTGGAGTATATTAATGTAATGAAAAATGAATAGATACTGACTATGCCTATAGAATAATAATTAATTGAGTATGAAGATTGAAATCAAACAAAAATCAATTTATTGGAATTAATTATAAGTAATTGGATGTAATTACAATTGAAGTTAATACTTGTTGGGAGTGTTTTCGCCCACTACCGGACCAAACTCCCCTCTTATGCATGGCCGGACCAAACCCCTTCCTAAGAATAACCGGACCAGCCACCCTCCAAACTACAGCAAACCAACCCAGTCACCTACCACCGAATCAAAGCCCTTCCGGTCCAAGCAATGTCGAACCAATCCGCTGCCGAACCAATCTCACTGCCAAACCAACCTACCCCATCTCACTGCCGGACCAACCTTCTCCCTACCACTACCACCGAACCAAGCTCCTACCGGACCACCTACCACCGGACCAAGGCATTCCGAACCAACACTACCAGGCCAGATCGCGTCAGCCCAGGCCCATCAGCAGCTGTATACATCCAAGACCCCTACCCCTAGCCTCACTCTATAAATAGAGGGGCAGGGGTACAACAATGGGGACAAGTTTGAGAGCTCAAGCATGGAGAGGACTTTCAAACAACTTTCTTTTACTTGTATCAAAGCTTTGTACTTGTAATCTCAACAAGAAAAGAGAAATAACATATAAAGTGGACGTAGGCACATTCTGGCTGAACCACTATAAATCTGCGTGTCTTTTACAATTTAGCCCCTGATTTTCATATATTTGCATAAATCACCCAAATCACTAAGAACAACATAAAACCTACTAAATCATACAACTTTGAGGTGTTTGTCCATTTTTTGTGCAAACATTTTTGGTGCTTTCACTGAGAACTAGGAGCTCGAAGCTTCAGCTTCTTCCACTTAACCTTTTTCCTAACAGCATCGTTCATCGTTCGGAAAACATGCCTCCCAAGCAGAAAAAAGATGTTAACAAAGGAAAAAACATCGCATCCAGCATTCTTCCAGATCCAGCGGTCACGAATCAAGTAAATCGTCCTCCTCTAGCTTCAGTACCAAATGAAGGACAGGCTAATCCGACCACTCCTGCCGCAGAATAGCCCGCAGCAATTACTAGGGCAGATTTAGACAGGGTTGTGGTTGAAGTAACTAACCGCTTCACGTCCCAGCAGGAAGCCTTGGTGGACCGTCTCATGTCACGCTTAAGGGATGCTGAAGAGTCCAACCGCAACACTGAATCATGGGGAGAGTCCCAGTCTGGAGGATCTTAGAGACAAGAAAGATCTTCCTTCTTCGAAGGAGCTAACGGCAGAAGCAGCCATGGTAGGAGCCGAGATCGAGCACATCCCGAAGTTAGGCCTAAGGAAACGTTTGGAACCGAACCCAACGGGGGAGGTACCGGGCGGAGGTCAACTGTAGCTGAGCCTGTCATACTGCCTAACCACGGAAACGCCAGTGAACGGGGCCGAGCTAGAGTCCAGCCCGAAGTTGGACCCGAGGAAGTGCTTAGATCAGAACCCAGCAGGGGAAGATCAAGGCAAGGGCCAACTGTAGCTGACCCTAGCATGCTCCCAGAAGACCAAAGGCAGCCACTGGAAAATATGAGGAATGACAGACGATACCATCCCTACAGGTCATCTGGACGGAATCAATCCCATAGAACAGAACCAAACTCGTTTCTATCTGCTCCAAATTCTAATGAAAGGATGGCACGCTTATTCAGAGAGTGCGTCCAACGGGAGCAAAGAGATCGAGGGATAGGCGCTAGGGTAACCAGCCCTTTCGCCCGCAATATCGAAATTGCTATCACCCCCCGAGAATGGAAGATGCCAACAATGGAACCTTGAAAAGGAACCTCCGACCCCATTGTACACTTACAGAGATACACACAGCATATGCTCATGAGTGGAGCAACAGAGGAAGTACTGTGCAAATGCTTTCCACTATTCTTAGCAGATCTAGCTACCTCCTGGTTCTGTCATTTACCCCAGGGATCCATCGGCTCATGAGAAATGTTGAAAGAAAAGTTTATCATTCAGTTCCGCATTCATGTGGAACAACCCAAGGACGCTTATTCCTTATCCAGTATCAAACAAAAACCTGGAGAGAAACTGCAGCAATACCTAACCCGATTCAATGCCGCAGCGGCCGCAGTCCAAGATGCCGATGAAAAGCTTATCCTAATGGCCCTCTGTAGTGGTGTGCATCCAGATACTAAATTTGCTAGAAGGTTGACAAAAGAAAAACCAGCTACTTTACCCGATTTCTTTCATGAAGCCGAGAAATATATGAGGCTTGAAGATGCTGCCACTGAGGGGCAGTCAAGGCAACAAAATAAGGCAGCTCACGGCAACACGCTCGCTGTAGCGAAGGACGTTCGAAGAAATGATTCTAGAGACAACGTTGGGGGCAAGAAGGGAGAAAAGCGCCTATATCGGCCAGGACCAAGATTCGACTCTTACACTCCTTTGAATGAAACCGTCGAAAACATCTTCCTTGCCACCCAAGGCGAAGTTAGATACAAACGCCCACCGTGCAAGAAGGAATCAGATAATGCGCAGATGTCTGGAAAGTTCTGCCGCTTCCACGAATCTCATGGGCATGATACCAATGAATGCCATCATCTCCGGGACTTGATTGAAGAACACATCAGAAGGAAGAAACTGGAACGCTATGTAAAAGGTCAGGACAGGACTCTAGCTCCTGCCAATGAGAACCCAAGGCTGCCCTCACCAGAGATAGGCGGAGGAAACCGCAACACTAGCGGCTCCAGTCAAGAGAAGATAGTGGTCCATACCATCTCGGGAGGACCACACGTCGCCGACAGAAGCTGGGCAGAGATGGAAAGATATGGAAAGTCGCTTATAAACGATGAAGACTGCATTAATTCTGTTATAGAAGAACGCCACCTGAAGCGGAAAGAGAGTGATGACATCACATTTAGTAGGCTTGACCTAGAGGGAAGACAATACCCTCACATGGATCCCATGGTTATCTCTGCCCGGCTCGGCCCAGCCGAAGTTTTCCGGATTCTAGTAGACACTGGAAGCTCAGTAAATATCCTATTCAAGCATGCGTTCGACAAAATGAAACTATCAATGAAGGATGTTTCTCCCTGCAATAAACTGCTACACAGTTTCACTGGAGATGCGAAGATGCCCCTCAGGCAACTGGACCTCTTTGTTGAAATTGGAAGCCATCCCCGCTCCGTTGCACGGAGACAGACGTTTGTGCTAATAGAAAACCACTCGGCCTACAACGCCTTCTTAGGAAGGCCAGCCTTGTCTGACTTCCAAATTGTCCTAGCCCCATGGTGCCTAAAGATGAAATTTCCAACGGACAATGGAGTAGGGGAAGTTGAAGGAGACCAGGACGTTGATCGAGACTGCTATGTGACTGAACTTCGCAACAACCACAAGAAGGATAAAGGGAAGGGTGTAGAGGTTGCCCTCTGCACGAAAAGTCTAGAAGCGTAGCAACTAAAGAAAGCCCCTCCTCTTTGATATACCAGCGACCCTTTCAATGAATTAGACCCTAGGGACAAAGAGGAGGAGGCCACCACCGAACCTGCAGAGGCTATGGAGATTGTATCTGTAGACAAGCACGAGCTCTTATCTTTTATGGACGCATACTCAGGATATAACCAAATTCCTATGCATGCTCCCGATCAAGACCACACTAGTTTCATCACTGACCGGGGTTTATACTGCTATAAGGTAATGCCTTTCGGACTTAAAAATGCAGGAGCCACCTACCAACGCCTCGTCAACAAGATGTTTGCAGGGCTAATAGGGCAAACTATGGAAGTGTATGTGGATGACATGCTGGTAAAGTCAAGGAAAGCCAAAGACCACGTAAGCCACCTAGGCGAGATGTTTCAAATACTTTGCCAGTATGGAATGAAGTTGAATCCTCTAAAATGCTCCTTCGGAGTATCATCAGGAAAGTTCTTAGGATTCATCGTCCATGCCAGAGGGATTGAAGCAAACCCTGGACAAGTCCGAGCACTAAGGGATATCAAGATACCTTCCAATCGAAAGGAAATGCAAAGCCTGAATGGAAAAGTGGCCGCCCTAAGCCGATTCATCTCCAAAGCAACGGACAAGTGTGTCCCCTTTTTCGAAGCTCTAAAGAAAGGCAAAGGAAAGTTCGAATGGACCGACGAATGCTTGACCGCTTTCCTTAACTTAATCGAACACCCCCAGAAACCACCGATACTCTCGACTCCAAGCGAAGGCGAAGAATTATACCTATACCTTGATGTGTCATCTCACGCCCTAAGCGCTGCCTTGGTAAGGGAAGACAACCGCATGCAGCGGCCAGTTTACTTCGTAAGTAAGAGGTTTACAGGGGCAGAAATCAGATATCCTAAACTTGAGAAACTAGCGTACTGTTTACTAATCACGTCACGGAAACTACGTCACTACTTCCAGTCCCATTCCATCAAAGTTCTAACCGATCAACCACTGAGGCAGGTACTCCATCGTCCCGACACTTCTGGGCGATTACTTAAATGGTGCATTGAACTAAGTCAATATGATATCACCTACCACCCTCGCACCGCCATCAAGGGACAAGCCATGGCCGATTTCATTGCAGAATTCACTACCAATGAAGGTAAGGAGCAATTGGAAATAGCAAAAGACATCAAGTGGAATCTCTTCGTGGATGGTGCGTCAAACGAACAAGGCTCGGGGGCAGAATATGAAGCAGCAATAGCAGGATTAGAACTTGCCTTAGAGATTGGAGTCAGTTCTTTATGTCTTCATAGTGATTCTCAACTTGTGGTAAATCAGATACTAGGAGAATTTCAGACTCGAGGAGAACGACTCGCAACATATCTAAAGAAGACCAAGCGGCTCCTCGATCAATTGGATTACTATTTTATCAAACACATTCCTCGAGAAGAAAACCAAGAGGCCGACGAACCGGCAAAACAAGCTAGCATGAAAGATGGCGCCATTTCAGGAACAGTAACTGTCTCAAGGCAACTAACCCCGAGTTTTGAGCAAGTGAATCTGATAGCTGCAACCGAAGAAGAAACTTGGATGACTCCCATCCAAGAATACATACAAAGTGGCACACTGCTCGACGGGCGTAACGGAGTCAAGAAAGTCTTGAGGAAAGCTTCCCGCTACACAATACAAGAGGGCACCCTCTATCGGCGCGGCTTCTCTAACCCCTTATTAAGGTGTGTCGCTGGAAGGGAAGCCAAGGAAATCTTATCCAACATCCATCAAGGAAGCTGCGGAGATCACACTGGAGGGCAGACTTTGGCAAGAAATATACTCCGATATGGATATTTCTGGCCCACCTTAAGCAAGGACGCCTTAGATTTCGTCAGAAAATGTGACAGATGTAAGAAGTTTGCTAAGATTCTGCGGTTACAAACAACTGAGATTACTCAAATGAACAGCCCTTGGCCCTTTGCAGTACGGGGAATTGACTTGATTGGCGAACTGCCAATGGGCCGAGGCGAGGCCAAATATGCTATAGTAGCAGTCGACTATTTCACCAAATGGGTGGAAGCAGAACCCCTAAATAAGGTATCTCCAGCAAAAGTTATTAACTTCTTGATCAAAAATGTTCTATGCAGGTACGGAGTCCCATTCAAAATCATATCGGACAATGGACTTCAGTTTGACAGCGAGGAGTTCGCCAACTGGTGCCAAGGGCACGAAATTCACAAAAGCTTCTCATTTGTAGCTTATCCCCAGGCAAACAGACAAGTCGAAGCCGTCAACAAAGTTCTCAAAACTCTAATAAAAAAGAAACTCGAAAAGTCAAAAGGCGCTTGGGTGGATGAACTTCCTACGGCACTGTGGGCCTATCGCACATCTTTCAGAACATCAACAGGGCATACTCCTTTCTCTTTGGCATACGGATCAGAGGTTATGCTCCCAGTTGAAACCATCGTGCCTTCCCACCGTAGGATCCACTATAACCCAGAAGAGAACGAAGAACTCCTTTACATGTCTTTGGATCTAATTGAGGAGAGAAGAAATGATGCAGCCCTCAAAGCAGCAGCCCACAAGCAAAAAGTGGCAGCACAATACAATTCCAAAGTCAAGCATCGTACCTTACGAGAAGGGGATCTTGTCCTCAAGCGAATCTTCCCTCGCCCCGGAGCACTAGATCCAATCTGGGATGGTGTAATTCATAAAGATCTCCACAATGGAGCTTATATTTTGTCAACAGTGGACGGGGAGGTGTTCCAGAGGGCATGGAACATCCAACACCTTCGTCGATACTTTTCTTAACTTGTACTGCCCATATGAAGTGAATTAACAAAGAGAATCAGTGGACGTAGGCATTTTCGTGCCGAACCACTTTAAAAAAAACTTGTCTCTTTTTAACTTGTTCCTTCATATCTTGGCTACTTGTTAACTTTATCCTTTTCTGTTGAACAAAATCCTGTGCAAATAGCATTTTCATTCAAGGCGCTCCACAGCGCGACTTCTCCTGGACAAGACCTAACAGGTACTATACGAATCTATGCCCTTGCCAATGAGACACTTTTGCTCCGGCATCCCTCTGCTGCGGGTTAACTCATTGCTCGCGACGGCTCTCAAAGCCAACTGTAATGAGCCGATTATAAGCCACCGAGAAGGCCGACTATAGCCGAGGCAGCTCATTACGGCGTTCGGCTCGCCGGCAACTGTGAACCGATTATAAACCCCAACATAAGGTGTGGCCAGCCAGGGGTAGTTCACGGTTGACGATCGGCACCCACGCTAGCCGGCCACAGTAAATCGAATAATACCCATGATTACGGGCCATAATGGCCCGGGTAGTTACTGTGCGCGATCTCGGCTCCGATGTGTCTTAAGTGCGGCTGTGGTAAAAAAGAACTAACTCCCCGCGGAGGCGTAAGATGGGTGACAAATGTCTCCAAGACCCACAGCTAGGGAAAGTGACTACAAAGCCCGTTTTCCATGAACTTAAGCACATCGAAGGCCTTCCGTGATTGGATGTTTTACTATTTCACATATTTCAATTCTATTTAAAGAACTTTTCTCCTATCCTCTATAACAATCCCTGAAGTACAGGACACAGAGTAGAAGATACTCACCAGCGGGAATGGGAATTCACGGTTGGATAGCAGGACATTCAACTGAGCTCCATCCTCGGTCATACAAAAATATTCAAAACTGCCATCTATAATTAGAACATGAAAGGCGGTATTTTCTTCTTTTATACAAATTCCTGACTATAATTTATTCATACATCACTCTAGCTATATAAGGCATGAAATTATGCTTTAAGCAAGAACTTGGCATTAAACACAACTGAATTACAAGCATATGCATAGCTATATTTCTCATACAACATGTGAAAATAACAAAAGCATTCAAAAAATGACGGAATCAGCTTAAGTTAAAAAATTACACGTCAAGAATAGTGTTGTTTATTACAAGTAGCATAATTACAACCTAAGAGTTACATTACTATTTTGAGACTAACGTATACAACAATGTCAAGCCCACCAAAAGATATCCAGGTCCAATCAAGGAGCCGGCCGCGTCGGAGTTTTATCCTTGCCCTGTTGCCCACCTGTCCGGTCAAAGAAAGAATTCATTAGTAATAAGCAACCAAGTTAACGGAAAGACCAGAAAGGAAGACTTACCAGCACCTGCTTCTTAACCATCCTGGTCATCATCCTCTACTTGTACACCTGCCTCCCCCGGCAATAGCATGCGCACTCTATCAATCCCAAAGGAGCGGGAGATAACATCAAGCTGCTCGCCTTTGAGAAAGCTGGGGAAATAGTCGGGAGGTGAGTTCAGAAGCTCCTGAGGGCCGTACCCATCCACTAGTGACCTCGAGGCAGGCCCATGACGTCCCGGTTCTGACTGAGCTGGGGGCACTGCGGAAGGATCGTCTCTATCCTGGGATTTCCTCTTTTCTGATCGGGTTTCAACTTTACAAGACATTTATCTGCAAACACAAAGAAGTGCGTCGTTAGAATAAAGGAAGTAAACAAGCGAGTGTGTGCAGTCTGAAATTTCACTCATAATTCAAGTCATAAAAGTGCATTCGGTAGTTCAAGGCCGAAAGGTCATTCGGTATTCAAACCATCAATCTCATTCGGCAATCATACTCCTCATGGTCATTCGGCATTTCAAGCACGAAGTTCATTCGGCAAAGAATGTCTCACCAGATAATTCGGCATTCAAAACCGGATGGGGGCGTCCAGATAAACAAAGCGCGCCATACGCAAGCATATGCCCCACTTTGGGGGGCAAATGTTGGGAGTGTTTTCGCCCACTACCGGACCAAACTCCCCTCTTATGCATGGCCGGACCAAACCCCTTCCTAAGAATAACCGGACCAGCCATCCTCCAAACTACAGCAAACCAACCCAGTCACCTACCACCGAATCAAAGCCCTTCCAGTCCAAGCAATGCCGAACCAATCCGCTGCCGAACCAATCTCACTGCCGAACCAATCTCACTGCCGAACCAACCTACCCCATCTCACTGCCGGACCAACCTTCTCCCTACCACTGCCACCGAACCAAGCTCCTACCGGACCACCTACCACCGGACCAAGGCATTCTAAACCAACACTACCAGGCCAGATCGCGTCAGCCCAGGCCCATCAGCAGCTGTATACATCCAAGACCCCTACCCCCAGCCTCACTCTATAAATAGAGGGGCAGGGGTACAACAATGGGGACAAGTTTGAGAGCTCAAGCACGGAGAGGACTTTCAAACAACTTTCTTTTACTTGTATCAAAGCTTTGTACTTGTAATCTCAACAAGAAAAGAGAAATAACATATAAAGTGGACGTAGGCACATTCTGGCTGAACCACTATAAATCTGCGTGTCTTTTACAATTTAGCCCCTGCTTTTCATATATTTGCATAAATCACCCAAATCACTAAGAACAACATAAAACCTACTAAATCATACAACTTTGAGGTGTTTGTCCATTTTTTGTGCAAACAATACTGTAATTGGTAAAATAATGGACTTTGAATTTGATATCTAAATTTTTTTTAGATTATAGTAAATGCCCAAGTAATCTAAAATGATAGAAATTGCAAACTATTAAATTTGAATTGAAAAGTGATTTAATTAATTCAATATTAATTTATTTAATTAACTGAAATATAGCCATTTTGGCTACTGGCTCGGATATCAACAAAACCTGTTTCTTCGGATCCGTAATAGTGAATTATTGTAGGATTTCAAGTTTCGTAGCGATCGGACTTGTCGTTTGATCGTACGGGCTCGAAACACCTAGAATCTACTTAATTGAAATCAATTTGAAATAAGTTGATTTTAACATAACTTTTTCATATCGTGGAATTAGGACTTGAAACCCGTTCCATTGAGTTTAAAATATTTAAAACATCTATTTTGATATATGGGATGACCCATTTTCGTTCCGGAGACAAAACGGGCTTTTCGGGTAGTTTATCGTTTCAACCCAAATCGATCGTGTCCATTCATTCTATTTTCAGTCTACCTATAAATAGCTCGTTATAAACCCTTACCACTTCTTATTTTATTTCATTTTTCTATACGTACACTCCTTCTCAACTCCTCATTCCAATGGCAGACAAACCAAAACCAAATTCCCAATTCAAAATCCAAATCGAAATTTCAAATTCCTCAAACCCTATCGAATTATATATCGATTTGAAGCTCTCGACGAGCGCAAGTCAAATATGTGATTCATTTTTCGATCAAGGTCTCTATGTGGCCGGAACTGGGTGAACTATTGTCGGTCATTTGTTGATCTTCGATCAACTTCGACTAATCGACGAATAAATGATACAGTATTGTGGAGAGGACCGAGGGGAGTTTATCGGCGTGGTTTGTTGGACGAGATGACGGTCGGAACGTCGCTTAAAATTCGATTAAGGTTGCATCTATAGGCGGCGGCTGGGATGTTTTCACGGTGTTTCGGAGTTGAGGTTGGTCGAGATAGGGTCGTGGATGAGAGCAGAGGTCGGTGGCGAGTCGGGTGGTCGCGTTGTGCCAGGCGACGGCGAAGTATTGAACGAACAATCGGCGGCTAGGGTTTATCTTAGGTTCGTTCAAATGTTTCTATAGCCGAGAGTTGCGCGTGCAGGTAGAAGCTGGTGACGTAGCAAGTATATGAGTGTAAGTTTATTTATGCTGTTTTTTAAATTAATTTTTATTTCAAAATGTTCTAACCTCCATAACTTTTACATACGAGGTCCAATTAACGCGCGGTTTGTTTCGTTAGGATCGTATTTAAATTTCAAACCTTTTGATTCTAGTTTGGAAAAATTCTGAGACTGTCAAATTTTGGGCCTTTATTTGGATTTAAATCCAAAGGTGAGTGTTTTAACCCACTCACAACTTCTAAAATTTCTTATGTTTGTTACATTAAATTTATTATAAAGACCCGCTATTTTGGACCATTCAAATCGACAATAAATCCACACATGTCTGACTTGAATAATTCGAAATAACAGATTGTAATAAAAATTTGGCAAAACTCAGCATATGCAGTAAATAAATAAATCACATAATCACAGACACAGAGTAATACAATAATACGCAGCGGAATAGATAAAATAGTAGTTCATGAAGCTACTATATAAACATCAGAGTTAGAAATAAAATACAACAGAATATCTCAAATGCAGTGAAGTCTCCAGTACAACAGATGACTTCTCTGAACAAATCAACTAGAAGAGCTGAAAGCTGAGGCGATAGTTGGATCTCCAAAGGAAGCTCCAAACTCCAAGGGTGAGTCTCAAATGCTGTATCACTCGGTCTGACCCGAGCGTAAAGCAAAACACAAAACACTCGAGTCAGGATTAACATTCTTATATAAATAAATCCAACTCAAGTGAAATATCAATTGAAATACGAGTAACTTAAAGGATGTTGGGATAACCATCCTCTAAGGATCTTCAGAACTATCTACAAGGTGGAAATATACATTTTAACACCGTGGTCATTTCAATTAAATTTATACTTCAAAACCCAAATATCATTTCATTTCAAATATATCCATTTTCCAAAATAGTATATATATATATATATTAAATGATTTAAAAAGTAAAGTATTTAATTTCCTCAAGTCTAGCAAATCGATTCAAATCAACTTCAAATTCCAAATTCAAATTTATTCAAAGCTCAATTCATCAATTTAATTCATTTCTAAACAGATCATTTAAATTTTCAATATATTTCAAAGCTTTAATATTCAACATTTTCAAAGTTAAATTTAACAGTTTCATATAGCTCTTGATTTAACTTCATTATTATTTAATCAGGGAATATTCACTTAATAAATTCAATATCATTTAACTAGCCTTAAATTACATTTTTACTAAATATTTCCTTAAACTTTAGTTAAACAAAAAAAAATATTCATTAGATTACTTATAAATCAAACTCAAGTTATAAATCATATCTTACATCTCAGTTTCAATAAGTTTCAAATCGGTTTAATTAAATAAAATTCTTTATTGAATACAATTTCAACTAAATTCAAATTATCTTTCTAACCTTAACTTATTCAAATTATTACCAAAATCTATTTTGAAATATATTTTAAACACTCAACATATTATATGTATTTAAATCAATCATTCCCATTTATATATAATAATTTAAGGCTCAACATTTATTAAAACCATATATTTCTTTCCAAAACCATAGAATTCATTTTTATATATTTATATATATGGACCAACGGTGTCTGTATATATATTTATCATATGGTTAAGTGATACGGATATTTATCATTTCAATCCGAAATTTAAATATATACGGGTAGATATCATTTCGACCCGTAATCCCAATTTCAATTCAAATGAAAATCGCTTGGGTTTATCATTTCAACCCATAACGATTTTCTCCTATTCTAAAGTCCGTTCGGGTATGTATCATTTCAACCCATAGTGAATTCTATACTAACAGGGAACTTGCAGAGTGATAACAGATAATATAAAATATAACAACAGGCATATATCATCAATATAAATAACAGATACTGGTGTCAGATGTCATAGGTGAACATATACAGATAATAGTAATAACAGGCATATAAATACTAGATACTGGTGTCAGATGTCCCAGGTGAACATATACAGATAATAGCATATATAACAATTTAAAATAACTACAGCATCATATTTCAATTGTCGTTTCAATTGAAATCAAATTTAATAAATACATGAATGTTAATCGTGAGTGATTGCTCACCTTTCGAGGCTAGAGAAGAACGAGACGAGATGAGTTACGACTCCAAGCCCGAATTTTCAAAGCAAAGCAGGATTGATACGAATTTGGACGGACAAAGCTGATAATAAGGAATTGACGAATTCAGATCAGAACTAGATTGATGAAGATAATTGGTAAAAGTGAATTTATATATATATATATATATATATTAATTTTAGACAAATACACTAAAATACTATAAATTTCAAAATCAAAATTAATACATAAATAAGCTTATATAAGTAAGCTACAAAGTCACAATATATATTAAATTTAAAATAAAAAAATCAAATAACTTTACTTTATTCCAATACAGGGAACTATCACTTTAAATATATTAGACTCTCTTATAAAATAGAATCCCGATACACATATGTATATATAAATTAAAATTAGTATCTATTTTGAAACTCATTTACAAAAATCAAAAATCCAACTATATCGAAGCCATACTAAAATCTATACATTATAAATAAATAATATTTATATATACTGCACTCGGACATATTGCAATACATATAATGACGTACATAGTCATAAACCCAGAAAACATATAGTTTGTAAACTTTTATGTATATATATAAATAACAGTTTTAGTTCCAGATCTCAATATTAAATATAAACAACCAATTGTAATCTCTATACTTTATATATATACAATACCGTAATATCCATATACAGACTGATAACATATGCAAAAACAAATAACAGGCTGAAATCAATAACTTACATACAAAAGTTCATGCGGTTACAAGGTGATGGAGGCTGGGTGAGGTGCTGACGTGGTTGAAGGAAAGAGGAGCTGGGTTCGAGATGGTGGAGTTTGCGAGGCCTACTCAACTGCGCACGGTTGAAGCTCTCGATGGGACAGCAGTGGGCGGAGACGAGCATAGGTGGTCGGAGAAACTGATGAGGGGCCAATGGGAAGGGGAGCACAGAACAGAATCGGAGGTGGAGATGCAGTCGAGTGGGCTGTGCTTGGCGATGTGGAGGAAGAGGGGATAAGGTCAGGGTAGGTGGCTGCGTGGGTTGGTTGATCGGGTCTGGAGCTGGTGGTCATGGAGATGGTGGGCGCGGGCCTCTGGCGGTGGTTGGCAGTGGTGGAGGAGGAAGCTCGGGGCGGCAGAGGAAGGTGAGGGTTTTGGCTACGCGTCGAGGCGCTGCCGAGGCGTTGGTCAGGGGAGGAGGTTGCACGGTGGAGTGGCGGAGGCGGAGGGAATGGTTGTGGCAAGATCTGGTGGTGGGAGAAGCACGAGGCTGATTGGAGGGATTGTGTTGATGGGTTCGGCGATGTACGGCTGCGGCATGGCGGGGTGGAAGGGATGAGTGGCCATCCGAGAACGTATTCTTTGATGTATACTCAAAAAAGAAAGAAAGGGAAGTGTAGAGTTTCGGCATTAGGAAGCATGTGAGCAGTTTAAGAAGAAGGAAAGAAATAATAAAGAAATAAATAAAATAAAATGAAAAGAACACCAGCTATACAATGCAAACTTATATATACCCTATTTGACAGAAGACTGAGCGACTAAATCAATGAATGAGCCGGTTCCACAAATTGTAACAGAAAGTATAAATTTGACGATGGGCAATAGAGAACGTCAAAGCTGAATTGATGGGAATAGTGATGGTCATGTATTAATCTCAGCAAAACAATATTGGGAAAGAGTAACGTTTGAATTTAAGGCTAATTATTATAATAACTGATGACCGTTGAAGTTATTCAAGCAATTAATGGGTTGATTGGTCAGCACGCTTTCAAATTTGAAAAGGCACAGGAAGTAACGGTTGAAATTTGTGATACCCATACGACGAACAGTTTATTATATCCGTCGCGTACCGGACTTCAAAATACGAAAATAAATATACCGCTGAGAACAGCACGACGAGACGATCAAAACGGTATACAGATATTTGTGGTACGATCATCCGATCAAAAGTCGATAATCGGTACCGAAAATGCTGCTATTTCGTCAGAATTAAGATAAACGGAGCAGTAGAAGTCCAAATTTGGAAAAACGAATTTCGCAGTCTGATAAAGGATGATCTGAATAAATTTTCTCCTGTTAACATATTTTGGTTTCGGAAAACTTTTAAATTCACTGTTATTAACCGGTTTAAATTGAAATAAAATTTCACAGGAAAATAAACTTCAATATTATGAGATGAAAATTTACCAGTTGCTATATTAAAATAGACGTATTCCAAATAATAAATTTTTATTTTCAAATTTTATTGTTTAAAATTTCACAAATTTCCAGTTAAATATACTTTTAAAACCATTAAATTTTGCGGGTCGTTACACTCTCCCCCACTCAAAACTTTTCGTCCCCGAAAAGGAAGGTGGTAGGAGAATAGAACAACCAGAAATAAAAGCAGATTGAAAGTCAAGATTAAACAATTAATTTGAACTATATAAATTTTACTTAAAATCTGAAAACTTCCTTTGCAATTCAATTATCTTTAATACTTTAAGACCTTTCAAAAAAATCCATTTGTAAAATTTCTTGCTTCCCTTTATAAATACTATTTATATGTTTAAATGACACCCTTATAAATATATGAAAACCATTTGAAAACAATTATTTACATTATTGCTTATATTTACAAAGAAGTTATTTGAAAACATTAAATCCATAATTCATAAATTTATTAATTCTATCTAAAAATACTTTTCAAATATCATTAATAAATCAATAATCATTTACTTTAAATATGTATTATTAAATTCATAACTTCTAAAATATTTATAACACTACTTTTTTTTTTAAACCATGTAGTATATAAATAACAATATTTTAAAAGAATATAGTCAACAAGGACAAGAAGGAGGATTTGGGAACAGAAAATAGGTGGATAAATAAAGCTGAGCAGATAAGGCAGATTCAAAAGAACAGAATCGGGCATGAATAATTAATTCAAACCATTAGAATTTCAAATATTAATATAGAATTTCTTTGTTAGAAATACTTTTATAATAAAATATTTTTTATAACGAAACAAATTTCATTTCGAAGATACTTTTATAACTCGATGTTTCGACAAGTTTATCCTTGTTCCTGTAGACTCTGGTAGTGCGTTGATCAGGCGCAAAACTAGAATTCTCCAGGTACTTAGTAGACCTGTTTCAACACCCAGTGAAAATACTGGAAAAACTTTTAAAAATAGATATGGAAAGTACAATCCAAACAACAAAACGAACAAAACCTTTGTCTAACCATGGTTCGCAGATACACAATGGTTACGCCTGGGTCCCCCAGGAAACAATCCATATCCGTAAGCTTTCTCAGCCCTGCGAGTTACGCCATGATGACTAGTAGAATGCAGGATACACAATGGTTACGCCTGGATCCCCCAGGAAACAATCCGTACCCCCAGGCAAGACTCAGCCAGGCAGTTGCGCTATGCAGTCACGAGAGAACAATAAGACCATGGGTAACGCCATGGAATTCGAAGGACACTCGAGTATCATATCCGGAAAACCAAAATCAGAGAGAATAATATCGATAGAATGAATCCAAGATGTGGCCACAAATCGGATATCAAGCAGAAGGCACTTTCCATATCTTTACTTCGAAAATATGTATCATATAGTACCTTTTCCAATCACTTTCAAATATCGTACTTATATAAAATCCATTATATGTAAGATTTAATTTTCAAATCAAATACTTTCCAAAATCAATAGTATATCAAATCATACTTATATAGACTTCAATTATATAAGATTTCACTTTCAAATTGAGTACCTTTCAAATCTATAGGTTTCGAATCAATTTCATACTCATACAAATCAATTTTATATAAGTTTGACAACTCCCAAATCAAGTGTTTAGTAACATAAGGTTCTCAAATTTCAATTTGGTTAAATATCAGTTCAATTTCAAAATCATATACAATTTCACCAAATTATTTCTTCTCAAATTAATTATCTTTAGTTTCAAAGTTTCCAAAGTTATAGATTTAGAAAATAAATCCAAATTTCCAAATCAATATAATTTAAGTCAACCAATTCATTTCCAAATCAAATGTTTTCAAAATCATCTTATACTTTCGTAAGGTCTATCTTATATAAGGATCAAATTTTTAAAAATAAATTTCGCTGTATGAAGAGCCATATGGGATTGAATATCTTTGCCTTTATGGGTTATATATCTTTGTAATTTTAAATTGGAAATTTTCTTTTAGTAAGTAAAGATATTCTAACTCGACAGCTTTCAATTTCAGCGTCAAAATATATCAATGATATTAGAATATAAGATGTACATACGTCATCATTTCGCAGAATCACATTTGATCGCTCGCTCGATCACACAAGTTCATTTTCGAACTAGTATTGTCCATTCGACTTTCCTAATGCAGATTTCGATATGGTTTCTCGACTAGAAGCCATCAGTCTCCTTGCATAGCCATATACTATGATAGAGAATTCTAGAATCAAGTCCAAAATCCATATCGAATATTCGCCATCAAGAATCAAATGAAAAATCCTAACACGAAATGGTGTAATTCACCTCGAACTTGTGTACTCAAACCTGGATCAAATTAATTATGCGAATAAAACATCATACGTACAACTTATATATTTATTCCCCTTGTTAAATATATATAGTTTCATAAAGTTGTTACTAAGTTAAAATAGTTAAACTAAATTTTATTCAAAATATCTTGAAGACCAAATTCTTTTCAAAGCATTTCCAATCTAAATTTCTTATTAGAAAATTTTAAAATTGCCTTATTCATTTACTTAACAAAACAGTTTCAACTTATTTAAATCATATTACTACATACTTAAACATTCAAAACAAACTTATATACTTTATCAAAATACTTTTCAAATTTCTTAGCTTTGAAATGTTAACCTTGATTTGGAAGTGCTCGAACCTTCAAAATAGTTGAAGACATCATTTTCAAATTCAAGAGTTGGAAATCAGCAACAAATCAGTAAATCAATTTCAATAGATAGGGTTATATCAAATCCAAAACTCGAAGACTTAACACCGGCTCATTTCAAATCGTTTCAAATACATATACATATATCTTTCGAATATCAAATCATACTTTGGAATTTGAAATCAAAATCGGTTTCACAAAATCACTCGAGTAGCAATGCTACTAAAGTGGCCTCTCCCCCACTATGAAACTCGAAAATCAATGTCGATAATGCGTGCACTCATCACCGAAATTATTTTCCAGCGACATAAGTGAGTTCTGGACTTCTATTTTCTCAAACTTCTTTTGGAATTTCTTCGAAATCATTCGAAACTCATTAAAATCATTGGAAACATTTCTTATTCGGAAAATACTTTTAAATCATACTATTATTATATATTTCAAAATCTTAAAACCAATTTCAAAGTACCGGAGTTCAATTCTCGACTTTCAAATTTAAAATCCTTTAGTTATAAATCATTTTTATATAAAACAATTCCTTATATAACTTCAAAATTTCAAATCCTTTCAAAAATTCAAATTCTTATTTTCAAAAGGTATATATAATCCTTATCGAAAACATTTTCACTTTTATATATAGAATATAATCATACTTATAAAAATTTCGATATATAAAACAATTTCCAAAATACGAATAAACCCGATTTTTCAAAAAGGACGATTCAAGAATGGATTTCAAAACAAAGATAGAAATTCAAATTAGAGGGACTCTAATCAATTAGGATTCCGATTCGAAGATAAGTTCGAACAAAAATGAGATAATTAATTACAAAATAGGAGATGGATATACTTATACAAGTCGCGGGCGACCTTAACCGGGTCAACCGTGACTTCAGGAACAAGATCGATGCAGAATTCCAAGAAAAACCAACATTCGATCGCAAGAAATAGCGGTATCTAAACCAAAGATATATAAATCTCCGGTGAATCAATGCCAATTGTAAAGGAGTTCCACCCCTTTACAAATCATCCAAAGATTGGCGGGAACGCCTATTCTTATAGAGATCATTCGAAGTGGAGTTATGGGATACTCCAGAATCAAAAGAATACAAATAGGGAGAGACAAGAATGAATTTTGGAACCGCAAGGAACGTTCCAAAGTTCAAAGGAAATCGAGTCAAAAGGAAGAAATTTAAACTCTAACGAAAGTGATTCTGTAAATAAATTTACTATATATGCTAGGTTTTGCCTAGAGCCAAAGCTCTGATACCAACTGTAAAGACCCGCTATTTTGGACCATTCAAATCGACAATAAATCCACACATGTCTGACTTGAATAATTCGAAATAACAGATTGTAATAAAAATTTGGCAAAACTCAGCATATGCAGTAAATAAATAAATCACATAATCACAGACACAGAGTAATACAATAATACGCAGCGGAATAGATAAAATAGTAGTTCATGAAGCTACTATATAAACATCAGAGTTAGAAATAAAATACAACAGAATATCTCAAATGCAGTGAAATCTCCAGTACAACAGATGACTTCTCTGAACAAATCAACTAGAAGAGCTGAAAGCTGAGGCGATAGTTGGATCTCCAAAGGAAGCTCCAAACTCCAAGGGTGAGTCTTAAATGCTGTATCACTCGGTCTGACCCGAGCGTAAAGCAAAACACAAAACACTCGAGTCAGGATTAACATTCTTATATAAATAAATCCAACTCAAGTGAAATATCAATTGAAATACGAGTAACTTAAAGGATGTTGGGATAACCATCCTCTAAGGATCTTCAGAACTATCTACAAGGTGGAAATATACATTTTAACACCGTGGTCATTTCAATTAAATTTATACTTCAAAACCCAAATATCATTTCATTTCAAATATATCCATTTTCCAAAATAGTATATATATATATATTAAATGATTTAAAAAGTAAAGTATTTAATTTCCTCAAGTCTAGCAAATCGATTCAAATCAACTTCAAATTCCAAATTCAAATTTATTCAAAGCTCAATTCATCAATTTAATTCATTTATAAACAGATCATTTAAATTTTCAATATATTTCAAAGCTTTAATATTCAACATTTTCAAAGTTAAATTTAACAGTTTCATATAGCTCTTGATTTAACTTCATTATTATTTAATCAGGGAATATTCACTTAATAAATTCAATATCATTTAACTAGCCTTAAATTACATTTTTACTAAATATTTCCTTAAACTTTAGTTAAACAAAAAAAAAATATTCATTAGATTACTTATAAATCAAACTCAAGTTATAAATCATATCTTACATCTCAGTTTCAATAAGTTTCAAATCGGTTTAATTAAATAAAATTCTTTATTGAATACAATTTCAACTAAATTCAAATTATCTTTCTAACCTTAACTTATTCAAATTATTACCAAAATCTATTTTGAAATATATTTTAAACACTCAACATATTATATGTATTTAAATCAATCATTCCCATTTATATATAATAATTTAAGGCTCAACATTTATTAAAACCATATATTTCTTTCCAAAACCATAGAATTCATTTTTATATATTTATATATATGGACCAACGGTGTCTGTATATATATTTATCATATGGTTAAGTGATACGGATATTTATCATTTCAATCCGAAATTTAAATATATACGGGTAGATATCATTTCGACCCGTAATCCCAATTTCAATTCAAATGAAAATCGCTTGGGTTTATCATTTCAACCCATAACGATTTTCTCCTATTCTAAAGTCTGTTCGGGTATGTATCATTTCAACCCATAGTGAATTCTATACTAACAGGGAACTTGCAGAGTGATAACAGATAATATAAAATATAACAACAGGCATATATCATCAATATAAATAACAGATACTGGTGTCAGATGTCATAGGTGAACATATACAGATAATAGTAATAACAGGCATATAAATACTAGATACTGGTGTCAGATGTCCCAGGTGAACATATACAGATAATAGCATATATAACAATTTAAAATAACTACAGCATCATATTTCAATTGTCGTTTCAATTGAAATCAAATTTAATAAATACATGAATGTTAATCGTGAGTGATTGCTCACCTTTCGAGGCTAGAGAAGAACGAGACGAGATGAGTTACGACTCCAAGCCCGAATTTTCAAAGCAAAGCAGGATTGAAACGAATTTGGACGGACAAAGCTGATAATAAGGAATTGACGAATTCAGATCAGAACTAGATTGATGAAGATAATTGTTAAAAGTGAATTTATATATATATATATATATATTTTAATTTTAGACAAATACACTAAAATACTATAAATTTCAAAATCAAAATTAATACATAAATAAGCTTATATAAGTAAGCTACAAAGTCACAATATATATTAAATTTAAAAAAAAAATCAAATAACTTTACTTTATTCCAATACAGGGAACTATCACTTTAAATATATTAGACTCTCTTATAAAATAGAATCCCGATACACATATGTATATATAAATTAAAATTAGTATCTATTTTGAAACTCATTTACAAAAATCAAAAATCCAACTATATCGAAGCCATACTAAAATCTATACATTATAAATAAATAATATTTATAAATACTGCACTCGGACATATTGCAATACATATAATGACGTACATAGTCATAAACCCAGAAAACATATAGTTTGTAAACTTTTATGTATATATATAAATAACAGTTTTAGTTCCAGATCTCAATATTAAATATAAACAACCAATTGTAATCTCTATACTTTATATATATACAATACCGTAATATCCATATACAGACTGATAACATATGCAAAAACAAATAACAGGCTGAAATCAATAACTTACATACAAAAGTTCATGCGGTTACAAGGTGATGGAGGCTGGGTGAGGTGCTGACGTGGTTGAAGGAAAGAGGAGCTGGGTTCGAGATGGTGGAGTTTGCGAGGCCTACTCAACTGCGCACGGTTGAAGCTCTCGATGGGACAGCAGTGGGCGTAGACGAGCATAGGTGGTCGGAGAAACTGATGAGGGGCCAATGGGAAGGGGAGCACAGAACAGAATCGGAGGTGGAGATGCAGTCGAGTGGGCTGTGCTTGGCGATGTGGAGGAAGAGGGGATAAGGTCAGGGTAGGTGGCTGCGTGGGTTGGTTGATCGGGTCTGGAGCTGGTGGTCATGGAGATGGTGGGCGCGGGCCTCTGGCGGTGGTTGGCAGTGGTGGAGGAGGAAGCTCGGGGCGGCAGAGGAAGGTGAGGGTTTTGGCTACGCGTCGAGGCACTGCCGAGGCGTTGGTCAGGGGAGGAGGTTGCACGGTGGAGTGGCGGAGGCGGAGGGAATGGTTGTGGCAAGATCTGGTGGTGGGAGAAGCACGAGGCTGATTGGAGGGATTGTGTTGATGGGTTCGGCGATGTACGGCTGCGGCATGGCGGGGTGGAAGGGATGAGTGGCCATCCGAGAACGTATTCTTTGATGTATACTCAAAAAAGAAAGAAAGGGAAGTGTAGAGTTTCGGCATTAGGAAGCATGTGAGCAGTTTAAGAAGAAGGAAAGAAATAATAAAGAAATAAATAAAATAAAATGAAAAGAACACCAGCTATACAATGCAAACTTATATATACCCTATTTGACAGAAGACTGAGCGACTAAATCAATGAATGAGCCGGTTCCACAAATTGTAACAGAAAGTATAAATTTGACGATGGGCAATAGAGAACGTCAAAGCTGAATTGATGGGAATAGTGATGGTCATGTATTAATCTCAGCAAAACAATATTGGGAAAGAGTAACGTTTGAATTTAAGGCTAATTATTATAATAACTGATGACCGTTGAAGTTATTCAAGCAATTAATGGGTTGATTGGTCAGCACGCTTTCAAATTTGAAAAGGCACAGGAAGTAACGGTTGAAATTTGTGATACCCATACGACGAACAGTTTATTATATCCGTCGCGTACCGGACTTCAAAATACAAAAATAAATATACCGCTGAGAACAGCACGACGAGACGATCAAAACGGTATACAGATATTTGTGGTACGATCATCCGATCAAAAGTCGATAATCGGTACCGAAAATGCTGCTATTTCGTCAGAATTAAGATAAACGGAGCAGTAGAAGTCCAAATTTGGAAAAACGAATTTCGCAGTCTGATAAAGGATGATCTGAATAAATTTTCTCCTGTTGACATATTTTGGTTTCGGAAAACTTTTAAATTCACTGTTATTAACCGGTTTAAATTGAAATAAAATTTCACAGGAAAATAAACTTCAATATTATGAGATGAAAATTTACCAGTTGCTATATTAAAATAGACGTATTCCAAATAATAAATTTTTATTTTCAAATTTTATTGTTTAAAATTTCACAAATTTCCAGTTAAATATACTTTTAAAACCATTAAATTTTGCGGGTCGTTACATTTATGATGTGATTAGAAATTTATTTATGACTGTTTGGTATATTTTAAATCATCATCTCAGTTAATTTGAATTTATTTCAATTAAATCGTTATTTAATTTATTATTGAATATAAATTGCCAGTTAAATACCTGTTATTGATTATCAGTTCTATATTGATATTTATTGATTGATTTGGATGATGTTTGAAATGGATGTTGATTGTTGATATTGGATGAATGGATGTTTTATTTTATATCGTTATAAACTGCAAGTTCACTATGGGTTGAAATTATACATACCCGAATGATCAATAGAGTAAGAAAAATCGTTATGAGTAGAAATGATAGACTCGAGCGATTTTATGGATTTTATTATTAATTCGGGATTGCGGTTTGAAATGATATATTACCGTAAAATTTTAAATTGCGGATTGAAATGATAAATATCTGTATCACTTGACCCTAGGGTGGAGAATTATATACGGACACCGGATTGGTTAAATTAAATGATTTTAAAATCCTTAATTTTCGAATTTAATTAAATAATATTTGGAAAAAAAAATTGATTTATATGAATTGAATTATAATTGAAAATTCAAGTTTTATGTTGGAATTGGAATTGGTTTAAAGTAATTCTTTAAAGGAATAAATTTTAAATTTGAATTTGAAGTATAAGTGAAGTTATCGAAAAAATGACTTATTAAAATGGTTTGAAATATAACTTTGAAATATATTGAAATTGGAGTAATTTAAAGTGATATTTCGAACATGGATTGAAACGATATGAAATTCAATAGTTTATTGAAATGTTAAATTGAGGTTTGGAATTTGGTTTGTTGACTTGGAAATTGAAAATGGTCCAAATGTGTTGAAATGAAATGAATAGTTTAATTTGATATTAATTCCAAATTCATGTTTTAATATAAACTGTTTAAAAATATATTATTATTTCAAAATTTCTAATTATTAAGATTTTTAAAAGTATTAAACTATTTTAACCTGTATTAATTATATTAAATCATTTTAACCTATTTTAAACCATTTAATAGTATTAAACTATTTTAACCTGTTTTAACTTATTTTAAATCTAATTAATCTATTTTAAAGCTATTTAATCTATTTAATTATATTTAATCTATTTTAAATCTATATTAACTATTTATAACTATTTAAAACTATTTTCTTCTAAATTCCAAACTAAGAAAAATGGATGTGTTTATATTCAAATTCTCGATTTTTTAAGTGAATGTGGTTAAGCGACATTATAACCAAAGTTGGGATTTAAATAGCAAATTTGGTTTAATATAATAATTTTGAAATGCGAGTTTAACCTATTTTGGAAATATGACTTTTGAAAGGAAATAAATTTCGAACTATGATTTCAATGTGATATAATTTCGGAAGTAAGTAATGATTTTGAAAGTGATATGATTTGAATTGAATATGATATTTTGATATCAATTGTGAATTGACTTTTGAAATGTAAAAGAACCATCCGGTGTGTAATAAGCGATTGGTTGTTAAAGAGACTGGGATCGGATATTGACATACTCTCTGCCAATACCGAAAACCACTTTGACAACTGTGTATGTGGTGGAGATTCTAGAATGAAGTAGGATGGTGGCGACGATCCTAACGGTATACATACGTGGACCTGACTCCCGTGAGTTAGCATAAGGTGGCTAAAATAGGAGCAATTGGTAGGCTAAGTGAGGTCATTCCTCCAATCGGGCACATTCCATCGATACTATATTCTGACTTTGCGATTTATTTGGTGGCCACCCCCGATTTTTTTGATTCGAGAGTGTGTTACGAGGTGGGCGGTAGTAGCTGATATACGTTACCACCGGTCCGGAAGTTTAATTGGTATATCTACCCTGGCATTGCCTAGTTATGCCGTGTCAACTACCCTAGTGTGCCTTCTACGAGTTTGTTTTATGTCGTACCTATGGGGTATCCTCTGGCGGCCCAGTTTACGAGGAGTTACGGTACTGTATAGACTATTGGCATTATAAAAATGTGTTATGGGGGATATCGTTAACGCCTTAACGCTATTTTAATACTTTTACTTTAATGTAGACATATTATAATAGCGTATTGTACTGCATAGTAGATAGTTTAACGGATCCTTAGGAGATGTGAATCCCGAACATCTCTTAAGTTACTGCACTCAGTTAGACACTGGATAGGAGATGTCAAAACCCGTAAACATCTCCGACGCCATTCCACTCATAGTTATTTACCGTTGATTTAACTCACATAAGATCTTTTAGTTCTGACTCGAGTGTTTTGTCTTTTCAATTCGCTCGGGTCAGCCTGAGCATTTCAGGATTTGAAGAACTTATTTCTGGAGGATGAAGATTTGTACTACTATTATTTACTATATTTATTCCACTACATTCATACTGTTCCACTGCATTATTTGTTTATCTCTGATATGTGTAACTATGATTTTGTAGTGTATAAGTATAATCAAATGTTTTGTATACAGCTTCATGAACTGTTATTTGATTATTATATTTTGTCATTCCGCTGCGAGATTCTATTTTGTTTTTTTCTTTCTCTGCTTTTTAATATTCACCCCAATAACAATCCGCCCTTCTGTATGGTTTGAGTCGGCACGTGTGCCTGCTTAAAACGTCCAAAAAGGCGGTGTAACGACCCGTAAATTTCAACTGTTTTAATAACGTAATTAGTTGAAATTTTGTGAAATTTTAAACGATAAAATTTCGAAATAAATATTTAATATTTGGAATACGTCTAGTTAAACATAGCAACTGGTAAATTTTCGTCCGGAAATATGAAGTTTATTTCGCGCGTAAATTCACTTCAATTTAATCAGTTAAAAAGCAATGAAAATAAAATGTTTTTGAAACCTAAATATTTTTACATAGAAAAATTCTAAACCATCTTCTGAGCAAGATGTTAGTTTGTCGTTTTTCCAAATTCGGACATCTTTAGCTCCGTCGATCTTATTTTTCAGCGTTTTTCTTGCATTTTCCGTCAGTAGAAAATTTCAAATTTTTATAAGTCGATCGTACCACTGATATTTTTATACCATTTTGATCGTCTCGTCGTACTGATCTCCACGGTATATTCATTTGTGTATTTCGAAGCTCGGTACGCGGTAAAATCTGTGAACGTTGAACCGTATCGGTCCTCATTTTAACCTTTTGTTTTCTTGTCCGTCTGTTTCCATCGGTTGAAATGAATCGTCATAAACTTTCTTTATTTCACAGATATCAATGTTTTACTTTCTCTGTTCCCAACGTTCGAATTTATTTTGCTAGTTCAAAAAATTATTTTTCGGTCTGTGCTATTTCCACTCCTACAAGCCCTTCTTCTTCGTGACCTATGCTATTCATAATATTTCAATTTATATCTGGTTCCTTCTTGATTCAATCAGCCTTCCCTCTCCTTTCACCATTCAAACACCACGCAACCATCTCCATGCAACCCATTGCCATCTCCAAAACCGTTTCCACCTCTGCCTCGCCATTTTCCTTCACCAAAACCAGCGACCCGACCCCACATCACCCACCGCACCTGACAGTCGAACCAGACCCATGCGCTCAGCCGTTCCCCCACGCTCCGACCTCCCTTCTCTCTCCACCACAGCGAGCCTCGTTCGACTACTACCTTCTCCCCTTGCCTCAACTAGCCGAGCATAAGTTGCCGACCATCTCCCTAAGCACGCGGATCCACCTCCCCTAACCCGAGCATTCCCGCCACTGTTCCACGGCCGAACATGCAAGTCGAAGCTTGCGCGTCCTCTCTACACCGAGTTGCCGAGTTTCCCTTGTTCGCTTGTGCCATTACTGCCACCCACCACCATCGCGAGACAACTCAACTCGAGCGCCGCGTCGCCAAACCGATGCCAAACTCCAAACCATCAGTCGTGCCTCCCTTCCGCTGGCTACCAGAGCCGCTGCCTCCTCTTATTCCTCTTGCCGACCTCCGATCTTCGCCTGTACAGTCGGATACCCATACTTCTAGTCGTTGTTGCCCCTCTCTCCGCTCCACATGCTTCGGCCTTTCTTTTACATTAGGTTTTTATATAAATTCTTGTATTATGATAGTTTACACATGTTTGGTTTATATGAATATTATATACAGTTTTATCTATAAATTTATAATATTATATTTGTACGTATATTTATATATACTAGTTTGCATGTGCTGTGTTCTTTAATGATTATATCTAGCATATGTTAGTATTTGTATATCTTTTGTTAGCTATATAAAATAAAGTATGGTGTTTATAATCTAAAAAAAATACATATATAGTGTCTGTAACGTGATTTTATAATATTGTTTGCAAAGTATTTATGTAGCAATACTTCATACATAGGTTGTCTGGAAGCTTTTGTATACAGTTTGTTATATGCTTTATGCATACGTGTGCTTTGGGTTTTGAGAGATAAAGGGTCAGGTTATATATATAAAGTTGGAACAGGTTATAAAATGAGTTGTCTAGGCATTAAGTTGTTCAAACTTTATATAACAAGGTGTATAAGTGTGACAGTGGAAGTCTATATATTTAGTTTCGAATATAAAAGTTATATGTTATTTAGTATATTTAGTTTAATGTATATAAAGGTTTTATTTGTTTAAAACAGTAATCCATAGGTTACGTGAGTATACATTTATATACTTAGCTGTTGTATAGATTTAGTTTTGCTGTTCATATATATATTGTCTGAAGCTTATTTTAAAAAAACAAACTTTTCCAGAAGCTTTTATATCTTACATCGGTACACATACAGGTAGTTGTTTGAATTTATATAGAAACTTACTGTATATATATTTTGGGTTGCGTATATTATATAAGTTGTTATTTCATATATTATGTATATATTGAGTTTAATATTTGTGTTTTGATTTAAAAACAATAAATTTTAAATACATGAATATTTTATATATATATATATATTATTTTATTTAATTATATATTTGCGTTCACTTATACCAATTATATTCATCGACCCAGTTCTGATTTGAATTCGTCTATTTCTATTTATCAGCTCTATCCGTCGAATTTGTGCCCATCTAGCTTTGCTTTGGATTCGTAGCTCAATTTCATTGTCTGTTCTCTCTAGCCACGAAAGGTGAGCAATCACTCACGATTAACGTTCTGTTATTTATTAAATTTGATTTCAATTGAAACGACAATTGAAATATGCTGTTGTTTGATATTTACACTGTTATTACCTGTATCAGTTAACCTATGACATCTGACACCCTTATCTGTTATATATGCAATGGTAATCCAGTTTGGTTGTTAAATGATTGATTGTTTGATGTTTACAATTGGACGTTAAAATTATAATGTATAAAGTGATAAATATTATGCAAATAAATTTGACGTAGGATAGTTAAAATTTGAATCGACATATATGTTGAATTTGATTAGTTGAATATGACCCCTTTTATTTGTTAAATTAATTGACATGTAAAATAGTGATAATTATACTTTGAACCATTGAACGTATATTGGATTAATTGTTGTAGTGTAATGTTGAAATCGAATGACAAGTGAAGACCCGTATAAATAATTAGTGTAATAATCTTTAATCTACATGAAATGATAGTGTAGATTCTAGAAATAATTATATTAATTCGCACAAACAACAATGTGAATTAATACGATTATTTCGGGATTATTTGAATTGATTATTGGATTGTTATTGATTGTTGTTATTGCTTGTTTATTTACTTTGACACCATCCCAGTTATCACACTGCAAGTTCCCTTTGCTATGTTTTGATTTTGAATTGAATTGGAATCGGGTTGAAATGATAAATACCCAAATTGAACTTTGACCTAGGATAGAGAATTTAATAAAACCCGATTGGTCAATAATTTGATTTAAAAATAAGCGAAGATTTTATTTGAATAAATAATATGGTTTTGAAATGAAGTTGAAATTTGAATTTTTAATGAAAGGAAATGTCAATATTTAATAATCTGAAACAAAATATTAACAATGTAATTGATGAAAGAATGTTGTTTAATTTGAGAAATGATTGAATTAAGTTTGAAATTATAATTAAGTTTGAAATTATTAAACTTTGAAACTATTTAATAATTAAGTTTTGAATTATTTAATAATTAAATAAGATTGAATTATTTAATAATTAAATAAATTGAATCCTTTAATAAGTGAAATTGAACTTCTTGAATAATTGAAAATTGAGTTTCTTTATTAATTAAGTTTTGGAAAATTATTTAAGTAAGTAAATAAGTGAAATTGAATTTCTTTAACAAGAAATAAAATGTGATATTTTTTGAAATTAATGTAAGACTTGTAATTTAAAGAATTTGATTTGACGAATTTAACTAAATTAAATTTGTAAGTTTTAATACAGGGGCATTGAACTTAAGTAATTGTTTTAATGAATTGGAAATTAAGTAAAAATTGTTTTGAATGATAAATTAACTTAACGAATATCGAATGAAATTGATTAATGAATTTAAAATTGATTTGAATGTTAAATTAAAATAATTCAAATGATTTTCGAAATGAAACTTATATTCGAACTTGAATCAATATTCGAATTGTTTAAATAAAATTTGAAATTCAATTATAAGATTTTGAAATGGTAATTTGGAAGTTTTGAAACGGAAATTATGGAAATTGATTTAGAAAGATAAATGAAATGTTTGTTTGCAAATTTTAATTGAATTGAAATTGATTTGGTTTTGAAATATATTAAATGACCAATCGGTGTAATAATTACGGAAGTTATTAAAGAGACCGGAATCGGTTATGGATATACTCTCTATCTAAACCGAAAACCACTTTAATAACTATACGCGGAGTGTGATCCAGAATGAAGTAGTTGGAATAATGTACGTGTTGACTGAAGAAAGAGAACGATGATGGATAGCCTTGACACTTGTGTCAAATTGGAAATGACTAAAACAGGAGCCGTGTCGGGCCAATGGAGGTCGGCTACCTCAAGCGAACACACTTCTTCGAATTACTCATTACTTGTTGTCGATTGGTGCACCCTTGATTTTGGGAGTGTTGTTTCGTGGTGTTGCGGTCGCTGCGGCGATGCGTTCTCACCAGTCCGGATTAGGCAAACGGTAGTGTCACTACCTTGGGTATTGCCTCATGTGCCTTGTCATACTTGTATCCCTATACGCGACCACTACGAATTTGTTTTGTGTTATACCTATGGAGTACTCCCTGATAGCCCACTAGTTTACGGTGGAGTTTACAGTGCTGTATAGACTAGACATTTATAAAATGTGTTAAGGGGGATAATGGTAACGCCTTAACACTATTTTGATACCTTATATTACTGATAGACATTATCTACTTAGCGTACATTACTACCTAGTAGATAGTTTAACGGATCCTTAAAGGATGGTTATTCCAAACATCCTTTGAGTTATTGTATTTAAATTGCTATTTCACTTGAGTTGGATTTATTAATATAAGAATGTTAATCCTGACTCGAGTGTTTTGTGTTTTTGCTTTACGCTCCGGTCAGACTGAGTGTACCAGTATTCGAGACTCACCTTTGGAGTTGGAGCTTTGCTTGAAGATCCAGCCATCTATTCTGCTTTTAGTATTCGATGATTCCAGTGATGTATTCTGATTTGTATCTGATGTATCGTATTACTTTTCCGTTGTATCTGGTTTAACTCTGATGTAACTTATACATTTATATAGTAGCTTCATGAACTACTATCTCTTTTATTTCCACTGCACTTATTACTCTGTGTCTGTGATCTGTGATTACTTATTTACTGTATATGTTCAGTTTTTCCAAATTTAAATTAACAACGCGGTATTTTGAGCAATTCAATTCCGGCATGAGTGTCTACCTATACACTTATAATGGATGCGAATGGTCCAAAATATCGGGTCGTTACAGTTGGTATCAGAGCTTTGGTAGCTCTAGGCAAAACTTAACATGTAGGGTAAATGTATTTACAGAATCACTCTCATTCGAGTTTCAATCTCTTCCTTTCGACTCGATTTCTTTGAATTTTGGAACGTTCCCTACGGTTCCAAATTTCATTCGTGTCTCTCACTATTTGTCTTCTTTCAATTCTGGAGCATCACATAACTCCACTTCGAATGACCCTTATAGTGAATCGGCGGTCTTGCCAAACTTCGAATGATTTGTAAAGGGGTGAAACTCCTTTATAATAGGCATCGATTTATCGGAGATTTCTGTATCCTCGGTTTACGATGATATCTATTCCCTGCTATACCTGAATTCCATCTCTTGAGATCGAGTGTTGATTTACCTCGGAATTCAGCATCGATCCTATTCTTGAAGTTACGGACGACCCGGTTAAGGTTGCCTGTGAATTAAATAAACTTACCCATCTCCTGATTCTATTATTGAATCATCTTATCTTCTGTTTCAAACTTATTTTCGAATCAAAATTCTCTTTGATTTGAGCCCATCAAATTGAAACCCTATCCTTATTTTGAAAATTCATTCCTGTATCGTCGAGCAAAGAAATGTATTTGTAAACTAATATATAAATGTTTTAATATATGCTGTGTTGTTTGAGTTGTTGATGTTGATTTGGGTTTTCGATCGATTCGTCTAATCAACGCTATCGATAGGATTTCCAAAACACTTGAACAGAGCAAACTGACACAATATAAATTTCAAATTTGGAAAATGGAATAAATTTGTATGAATATATATAGATATATATAAGTAAAATTTTCTGAAATTTAATAAGTTAATTAATTTGGTTGTAGAAATGATAATAATTGATTATCACTTATTGTTCTATAAATGAATTTTAAACATGGGTTATAAACTGATTTGAAATTTTAAATGAATTTAACATTTAGAATTTGAGAATTTAATTTCCAGTAATTTCAAGCTTTGGTTTTTAAATTTTTAAAATGTATATTATTAAAGGTATTTTCAAATAGAAACCGTTTTCAAAGAATTTTAAAATGTTGAAATCAGTGCTCTTCTCTTTGTCGCTGGAAAATAATTTCGGTGATGGCGGCCGCATCATCGACATTCATTTTCGAGTTTCGAAGTGGAGAAACCATTATGTAGCTTTGCTACGGTTTTGTTTTGAGAAAAAAAAAATTTGATTTGAATTTCGTCAGTATATTTTGATTCACATATATATAGGTATCTTATTTTAAAAATTAATTTGATTTGATATAAATATATTATATATATCTCTAAATTGTTTAAAGTTAATCGGAAATCTAATTCTTAAATTTTGTTAAAGGATGATTTTAATTATAAATAAAACCAAAATTTGGAATAAATATTTAAACTTGAATAATTGAATTGGGAAAATTTTATTTGTATATTGTTCAACTGCATTCTAATACAACTTACCTAAATCATTCAGAAGTTGAATATGTAGTTGGATAATATATAAAATAAATTGAATTTATAAATAAAATTTGAGTGTTTATAATAAATGTTATACACTAAATTTTGATTATAAAGATGTTAATAGAGTTAGATAGGATAATAAGTAAACTCAGTTAATAATGAAATAAATTTGTTTTGAAAGAATTAATAAATTGAAATTTGATCAACATATGAAAATACCTTGAATTTAAAAGAAATTAATAGATGTAAATTAATTTAAATCGAAACTTTTATGTTTTAAATTAATTTATATGGGTTAAATATATGTGAGTAGATATATTAAGTAGAATAAATTTAACAGTAATTTGGAATAAAGAAGAATTTAAAATTGTTGAAGAAAATATGATTATAATAAAAGACTATTCAATGGGATAATAAGATAATGAATTTAGAAATAGTTGAGATTGATTTTAGTGAAATCAAATGGATTAAATCAATTATTGAATATCAATTAATTTAAATTTGAATTTATATGGTTTAAATTAATTGTTATTTTGTATTTCAAATCTGTTTTCTTTCTGGTTGTTTCTATTCTCCTACCTCGTTCCTTTTCGGGGACGAAAAGTTTTGAGTGGGGGAGAGTATAACGACCCGTAAATTTCAACTGTTTTAATAACGTAATTAGTTGAAATTTTGTGAAATTTTAAACGATAAAATTTCGAAATAAAAATTTAATATTTGGAATACGTCTAGTTAAACATAGCAACTGGTAAATTTTCGTCCGGAAATATGAAGTTTATTTCGCGCGTAAATTCACTTCAATTTAATCAGTTAAAAAGCAATGAAAATAACATGTTTCCGAAACCTAAATATTTTTACATAGAAAAATTCTAAATCATCTTCTGAGCAAGATGTTAGTTTGTCATTTTTCCAAATTCGGACATCTTTGGCTCCGTCGATCTTATTTTTCAGCGTTTTTCTTGCATTTTCCGTCAGTAGAAAATTTCGAATTTTTATAAGTCGATCGTACCACTGATATTTTTATACCATTTTGATCGTCTCGTTGTAGTGATCTCCGTGGTATATTCATTTATGTATTTTGAAGCTCGGTACGCGGTAAAATCTGTGAACGTTGAACCGTATCGGTCCTCATTTTAACCTTTTGTTTTCTTGTCCGTCTGTTTCCATCGGTTGAAACGAATCGTCATAAACTTTCTTTATTTCACAGATATCAATGTTTTACTTTCTCTGTTCCCAACGTTCGAATTTATTTTGCTAGTTCAAAAAATTATTTTTCGGTCTGTGCTATTTCCACTCCTACAAGCCCTTCTTCTTCATGACCTATGCTATTCATAATATTTCAATTTATATCTGGTTCCTTCTTGATTCAATCAGCCTTCCCTCTCCTTTCACCATTCAAACACCACGAAACCACCTCCATGCAACCCATTGCCATCTCCAAAACCGTTTCCACCTCTGCCTCGCCATTTTCCTTCACCAAAACCAGCGACCCGACCCCACATCACCCACCGCACCTGACAGTCGAACCAGACCCATGCGCTCAGCCGTTCCCCCACGCTCTGACCTCCCTTCTCTCTCCACCACAGCGAGCCTCGTTCGACTACTACCTTCTCCCCTTGCCTCAACTAGCCGAGCATAAGTTGCCGACCATCTCCCTAAGCACGCGGATCCACCTCCCCTAACCTGAGCATTCCCGCCACTGTTCCACGGCCGAACATGCAAGCCGAAGCTTGCGCCTCCTCTCTACACCGAGTTGCCGAGTTTCCCTTGTTCGCTTGTGCCATTACTGCCACCCACCACCATCGCGAGACAACTCAACTCGAGCGCCGCATCGCCAAACCGATGCCAAACTCCAAACCATCAGTCGTGCCTCCCTTCCGCTGGCTACCAGAGCCGCTGCCTCCTCTTATTCCTCTTGCCGACCTCCGATCTTCGCCTGTACAGCCGGATACCCATACTTCTAGTCGTTGTTGCCCCTCTCTCCTCTCCACATGCTTCGGCCTTTCTTTTACATCAGGTTTTTATATAAATTATTGTATTATGATAGTTTACACATGTTTGGTTTATATGAATATTATATACAGTTTTATCTATAAAGTTATAATATTATATTTGTACGTATATTTATATATACTAGTTTGGATGTGCTGTGTTCTTTAATGATTATATCTAGCATATGTTAGTATTTGTATATCTTTTGTTAGCTATATCAAATAAAGTATGGTGTTTATAATCTAAAAAAAATACATATATAGTGTCTGTAACGTGATTTATAATATTGTTTGCAAAGTATTTATGTAGCAATACTTCATACATAGGTTGTCTGGAAGCTTTTGTATACAGTTTGTTATATGCTTTATGCATACGTGTGCTTTGGGTTTTGAGAGATAAAGGGTCAGGTTATATATATAAAGTTGGAACAGGTTATAAAATGAGTTGTCTAGGCATTAAGTTGTTTAAACTTTATATAACAAGGTGTATAAGTGTGACCGTGGAAGTCTATATATTTAGTTTCGAATATAAAAGTTTTATGTTATTTAGTATATTTAGTTTAATGTATATAAAGGTTTTATTTGTTTAAAACAGTAATCCATAGGTTACGTGAGTATACATTTATATACTTAGCTACTGTATAGATTTAGTTTTGCTGTTCATATATATATTGTCTGAAGCTTATTTAAAAAAAAACTTTTCCAGAAGCTTTTATATCTTACATCGGTACACATACAGGTAGTTGTTTGAATTTATATAGAAACTTACTGTATATATATTTTGGGTTGCGTATATTATATAAGTTGTTATTTCATATATTATGTATATATTGAGTTTAATATTTGTGTTTTGATTTAAAAACAATAAATTTTAAATACATGAATATTATATATATATATATATTGTTTTATTTAATTATATATTTGCGTTCACTTATACCAATTATATTCATTGACCCAGTTCTGATTTGAATTCGTCTATTTCTATTTATCAGCTCTATCCGTTGAATTTGTGCCCATCTAGCTTTGCTTTGGATTCATAGCTCAATTTCATTGTCTGTTCTCTCTAGCCTCGAAAGGTGAGCAATCACTCACGATTAACGTTCTGTTATTTATTAAATTTGATTTCAATTGAAACGACAATTGAAATATGTTGCTGTTAGATATTTACACTGTTATTATCTGTATCAGTTAACCTATGACATCTGACACCCTTATCTGTTATATATGCAATGGTAATCCAGTTTGGTTGTTAAATGATTGATTGTTTGGTGTTTACAATTGGACGTTAAAATTGTAATGTATAAAGTGATAAATATTATGCAAATAAATTTGACGTAGGATAATTAAAATTTGAATCGACATATATGTTGAATTTGATTAGTTGAATATGACCCCTTTTATTTGTTAAATTAATTGACATGTAAAATAGTGATAATTATACTTTGAACCATTGAACGTATATTGGATTAATTGTTGTAGTGTAATGTTGAAATCGAATGACAAGTGAAGACCCGTATAAATAATTAGTGTAATAATCTTTAATCTACATGAAATGATAGTGTAGATTCTAGAAATAATTATATTAATTCGCACAAACAACAATGTGAATTAATACGATTATTTCGGGATTATTTGAATTGATTATTGGATTGTTATTGATTGTTGTTATTGCTTGTTTATTTACTTTGACACCATCCCAGTTATCACACTGCAAGTTCCCTTTGCTATGTTTTGATTTTGAATTGAATTGGAATCGGGTTGAAATGATAAATACCCAAATTGAACTTTGACCTAGGATAGAGAATTTAATAAAACCCGATTGGTCAATAATTTGATTTAAAAATAAGCGAAGATTTTATTTGAATAAATAATATGGTTTTGAAATGAAGTTGAAATTTGAATTTTTAATGAAAGGAAATGTCAATATTTAATAATCTGAAACAAAATATTAACAATGTAATTGATGAAAGAATGTTGTTTAATTTGAGAAATGATTGAATTAAGTTTGAAATTATAATTAAGTTTGAAATTATTAAACTTTGAAACTATTTAATAATTAAGTTTTGAATTATTTAATAATTAAATAAGATTGAATTATTTAATAATTAAATAAATTGAATCCTTTAATAAGTGAAATTGAACTTCTTGAATAATTGAAAATTGAGTTTCTTTATTAATTAAGTTTTGGAAAATTATTTAAGTAAGTAAATAAGTGAAATTGAATTTCTTTAACAAGAAATAAAATGTGATATTTTTTGAAATTAATGTAAGACTTGTAATTTAAAGAATTTGATTTGACGAATTTAACTAAATTAAATTTGTAAGTTTTAATACAGGGGCATTGAACTTAAGTAATTGTTTTAATGAATTGGAAATTAAGTAAAAATTGTTTTGAATGATAAATTAACTTAACGAATATCGAATGAAATTGATTAATGAATTTAAAATTGATTTGAATGTTAAATTAAAATAATTCAAATGATTTTCGAAATGAAACTTATATTCGAACTTGAATCAATATTCGAATTGTTTAAATAAAATTTGAAATTGAATTATAAGATTTTGAAATGGTAATTTGGAAGTTTTGAAACGGAAATTATGGAAATTGATTTAGAAAGATAAATGAAATGTTGGTTTGCAAATTTTAATTGAATTGAAATTGATTTGGTTTTGAAATATATTAAATGACCAATCGGTGTAATAATTACGGAAGTTATTAAAGAGACCGGAATCGGATATGGATATACTCTCTATCTAAACCGAAACCCACTTTAATAACTATACGCGGAGTGTGATCCAGAATGAAGTGGTTGGAATGATGTACGTGTTGACTGAAGAAAGAGAACGATGATGGATAGCCTTGACACTTGTGTCAAATTGGAAATGACTAAAACAGGAGCCGTGCCGGGCCAATGGAGGTCAGCTACCTCAAGCGAACACACTTCTTCGAATTACTCATTACTTGTTGTCGATTGGTGCACCCTTGATTTTGGCAGTGTTGTTTCGCGGTGTTGCGGTCGCTGCGGCGATGCGTTCTCACCAGTCCGGATCAGGAAAACGGTAGTGTCACTACCTTGGGTATTGCCTCATGTGCCTTGTCATACTTGTATCCCTATACGCGACCACTACGAATTTGTTTTGTGTTATACCTATGGAGTACTCCCTGATAGCCCACTAGTTTACGGTGGAGTTTACAGTGCTGTATAGACTATGACATTTATAAAATGTGTTAAGGGGGATAATGGTAACGCCTTAACACTATTTTGATACCTTATATTACTGATAGACATTATCTACTTAGCGTACATTACTACCTAGTAGATAGTTTAACGGATCCTTAAAGGATGGTTATTCCAAACATCCTTTGAGTTATTGTATTTAAATTGCTATTTCACTTGAGTTGGATTTATTAATATAAGAATGTTAATCTTGACTCGAGTGTTTTGTGTTTTTGCTTTACGCTCGGGTCAGACTAAGTGTACCAGTATTCGAGACTCACCTTTGGAGTTGGAGCTTTGCTTGAAGATCCAGCCATCTATTCTACTTTCAGTATTCGATGATTCCAGTGATGTATTCTGATTTGTATCTGATGTATCGTATCACTTTTCCGTTGTATCTGGTTTAACTCTGATGTAACTTATACATTTATATAGTAGCTTCATGAACTACTATCTCTTTTATTTCCGCTGCACTTATTACTCTGTGTCTGTGATCTGTGATTACTTATTTACTGTATATGTTCAGTTTTGCCAAATTTAAATTAACAACGCGGTATTTTGAGCAATTCAATTCCGGCATGAGTGTCTACCTATACACTTATAATGGATGCGAATGGTCCAAAATATCGGGTCGTTACAGGCGGGATGTTACAGTTGGTATCAGAGCGAGGTTTAGCGAAAACCTTAGCTTTGTGGGGTCTGACACTTTAAAAATAGGGTAGTAATCCCCTAGAATGAGTCATTGAGAGTATATATATGAGAGAGCGTATTTGTTAGTGTTATAAAAGGGTTTTTATATTATGTTAATTTGTCCCATTTTGTATTTATAAATTCTGGTTGGTGCATAGGACGCTATGACTTTGATAGGGATTTCTAAACACTTAATAGGACAGACCGACACAATAATTGTTTTGAAATATAGGTAAATGAAATAATTTTGCCTATTGTATATTTTATATATAAAATAGTGATTTATAAATTATATATTTGGTTGTAATATATTGGTTGTTAGGTAGTGAAATTTATAAATATAGGTTGGAAATAAGATTTGAAAATAAGGTAAATGAAATTTGGAAATTTAGAACTTAAGTTTCGGGGTTTTTGAAAATTTCTTTCGAATGATTTTGGGATATAATAATAATATTATTAGAAGTATTTTCTGATATAAATATTTCAATATAATTTTAAAGAATTGTTTTAATGAAATTTTGGAAAGAAATAAGTTCTGCACTCCCTTCTTTGTCCCTGGAAAATAATTTCGGTGATGAGTGCACGCATCATCGACATTCATTTTCGAGTTTCAAAGTGGGAAGGCCATTGTAGTAGCTTTACTACAGATCTATTTTGATAAACAAATAAAAATTTTAAAGTTTAAACATGATTGGATATAAAAGTTATGAGTATATATATATATGTGTGTATATATTATTTTAAATGATTTGAAATGGAACTCAGCATTTAGTTCTTATATTTCTATAAATTAGAAGTTTTAATTATTGAGCATGAAATGGAATTTAACTATTCAATAATTGAAATTTCTAAGTGAAAATAAAAAATTAAATGCTAAAGTTATGAATGAAGCATATGAGAAATTTGAAACTGATAACCTGTGAATAAATAGAATATAAAATATAAGAAATGGTAACTATTGGACATGTATTTACTAAAATGAAATAAGATGTAACCAATGTAAATTCTATTCATAATATGATAATTGATGTAATAAAAGGAATGAAACCAAGATAAAATAATTAATTGGGATTTTAAATTATTATTAATGTGTGAAATTGACAAAATCCAAAAAAATTGAAGTATTGTAGTCAATACTAATAAAAGATGGAAATTGGAGTATATTAATGTAATGAAAAATGAACAGATACTGACTATGCCTATAGAATAATAATTAATTAAGTATGAAGATTGAAATCAAATAAAAATCAATTTATTGGAATTAATTATAAGTAATTGGATGTAATTACAATTGAAGTTAAATACTGTAATTGGTAAAATAGTGGACTTTGAATTTGATATCTAAATTTGTTTTAGATTATAGTAAATGCCCAGGTAATCTAAAATGATAGAAATTGTAAACTATTAAATTTGAATTGAAAAGTGATTTAATTAATTTAATATTAATTTATTTAATTAACTGAAATTTAGCCATTTTGGCTACTGACTCGGATTTCGACGAAACCAGTTTCATCGCATCCATAACGGTGAATTATTATAGGATTTCAAGATTCGTATCGATCGGACTTGTCGTTTGATCGTACGGGCTCGAAACGCCTAGAAATCAACTTAATTGAAATCAATTTGAAACAAGCTGATTTTAACATAACTTTTTCATACGATGGAATTAGGACTTGAAACCCATTCCATTGAGTTTAAAATATTTGAAAACATCTATTTTGATATATGGGATGGCCCATTTTCGTTCCGGAGACAAAACGGGCTTTTCGGGTAGTTTATCGTTTCAACCTAAATCGATCGTGTCCATTCATTCTATTTTCAGTCTACCTAAAAATAACTAGTTATAAACCCTAGCCACTTCTTTTTTTTCATTTGTCTGTACGTACACTACTTCTCAACTCCTCATTCCAATGGCAGACAAACCAAAACCAAATTCCCAATTCAAAACCCAAATCGAAATTTCAAATTCCTCAAACCCTATCGAATTATATATCGATTTGAAGCACTCGACAAGCGCAAGTCAAATATGTGATTCGTTTTTCGATCTGGGTCTCTGTGTGGCCGGAACTGGGTGAACTATTCTCAACCGTTCGTTGATCGTCGATCAACTTCGACTGATCGACGAATCAATGATACAGTATTGTGGATAGGACCGAGGGGAGTTCATCGGCGTAGTTTGTTGGACGAGATAACGGTCGGACTTAAAATTCGATTAGGGTTGCATCTATAGGCGGCGGCCGGGGTTTTCACGGTGGTTCGGCGTTGAGGTTGGCCGAGATAGGGTCGTGGATGAGAGCAGAGGTCGGTGGCGAGTCGGGAAGTGGTCGAGTTGTGCCAGGCGACGGCGAAGTGTCGAACGAACGATAGGCGGCTAGGGTTTATCTTGGGTTCATTCAAATGTTTCTGTAGCCGAGAGTCGCGCGTGCAGGTAGAAGCTGGTGACGTGGCAAGTATATGAGTGTAAGTTTATTTATGCTGTTTTTTTAAATTAATTTTGATTTCAAAATGTTCTAACCTCCATAACTTTTACATACGAGGTCCAATTCATACGCGGTTTGTTTTGTTAGGATCGTATTTAAATTTTGAACCTTTTGACGCAAGTTTGGACGAATTCTACGACTGTCAAATTTTGGGCCTTTATTTGGATTTAAATTCGATTTAAATCCAAAGGTGAGTGTTTTAACTCACTCACAACTTCTAAAATTTCTTATGTTTGTTAAATTAAATTCATGATGTGGTTAGAAATTTATTTATGACTGTTTGGTATATTTTAAATCATCATCTCAATTAATTTGAATTTATTAGAATTAAATCATTATTTAATTTATTATTGAATATAAATTGCCAGTTAAATACATGTTATTGATTATCAGTCCTATATTGATATTTATTGATTTATTTGGATGATGTTTGTAATGGATGTTGATTGTTGATATTGGATGAATGGATGTTTTATTTTATATCATTATAAATTGCAAGTTCACTATGGGTTCAAATGATACATACCCGAATGATCAATAGATTAAGGAAAATCATTATGGGTTGAAATGATAGACTCGAGCGATTTTATGGATTTTATTATTAATTCGAGATTGCGCGGTTTGAAATGATATATAACCGTAAAATTTTAAATTGCGGATTGAAATGATAAATATCTGTATCACTTGACCCTAGGGTAGAGAATTATATACGGACACCGAATTGGTTAAATTAAATGATTTTAAAATCCTTAATTTCGAATTTAATTAAATGATATTTTGAAATAAATTTTGATTTATATCAATTGAATTATTATTGAAAAATCAAGTTTTATGTTGGAATTGGTTTAAAGGAATTCTTTAAAGGAATAAATTTTAAATTTTAAATTTGAATTTGAAGTATAAGTGAAGTTATCGAAAAAAAGACTTATTAAAATGGTTTGAAATATAACTTTGAAATATGTTGAAATTGGAGTAATTTAAAGTAATATTTCGAACATGGATTGAAACGATATGAAATTCAATAGTTTATTGAAATGTTAAATTGAAAGGTTTGGAATTTGGTTTGTTGACTTGGAAATTGAAAATGGTCCAAACGCGTTGAAATGAAATGAATAGTTTAATTTGATATTAATTCCAAATTCATGTTTTAATATAAACTGTTTAAAAATATATTATTATTTCAAAATTTCTAATTATTAAGATTTTTAAAAGTATTAAACTATCTTAACCTGTATTAATTATATTAAATCATTTTAACCTATTTTAAACCATTTAATAGTATTAAACTATTTTAACCTGTTTTAACTAATTTTAAATCTAATTAATCTATTTTAAAGCTATTTAATCTATTTAATTATATTTAATCTATTTTAAATCTATATTAACTATTTATAATTATTTAAAACTATTTTCTTCTATATTCCAAACTTAGTAAAATGGATGGGTTTATATTCAAATTCTCGATTTTTTTAAGTGAATGTGGTTAAGCGACATTATAACCTAAGTTGGGATTTAAATAGCATATTTGGTTTAATATGATAATTTTGAAATGAGAGTTTAACCTATTTTGGAAATATGACTTTTGAAAGGAAATATAATTTCGAACTATGATTTCAATGTGATATAATTTCAGAAGTACGTAATGATTTCAAAAGTGATATGATTTGAATTGAATATGATATTTTGATATCAATTGTGAATTGATTTTTGAAATGTAAAAGAACTATCCGGTGTGTAATAAGCAATTGGTTGTTAAAGAGACCGGGATCGAATATTGTCATACTCTCTGCCAATACCGAAAACTACTTTAAAAACTGTGTACGCGGTGGAGATTCCAGAATGAAGTAGGATGGTGGCGACGATCCTAAAGGTATACATATGTGGACCTGACGCCCGTGAGTTAGCATAAGGTGGCTAAAATAGAAGCAATCAACAGGCTAAGTGAGGTCATTCCTCCAATCGAGCACATTCCATCGATACTATATTCTGACTTTACGATTTATTTGGTGGCCACCCTCGATTTTTTGATTCGGGAGTGTGTTTCGAGGTGGGCAGTAGTAGGTATTATGCGTTACCACCGGTCCGGAAGTGTAATTGGTATATCTACCCTGGCATTGCTTAGTTGTGTCATGTCACCTACCCCAGCGCGCCTTCTACGAGTTTGTTTTATGTCGTACCTATGAGGTATCCTCTAGCAGCCCCAGTTTACGGGGAGATACGGTACTGTATAGACAATTGGCATTATAAAAATATGTTAAGGGGGATATGGGTAACGCCTTAACCATATTTTAATATTTTTACTTTACTCTAGACATATTATAATAGCGTATTGTACTACATAGTAGATAGTTTAAAGGATCCTTAGGAGATGTGAATCCCGAACATCTCTTAAGTTACTGCACTCACGTTAGAACTGGATAGGAGATGTCAAATCTCGTAAACATCTCCGACGCCATTCCACTCATAGTTATTTTCCGTTGATTTAACTCACATAAGATCTTTTAGTTCTGACTCGAGTGTTTTGTCTTTTCAGTTCGCTTGGGTCAGCCTGAGCATTTCAGGATTTGAAGACCTTATTTCTGGAGGACAAAGACGAAGATTTGTACTACTATTATTTACTATATTTATTCCACTGCATTCATACTGTTCCGCTGTATTTTTGTTTATCTCTGATATGTGTAACTCTGATTTTGTATTGTATAAGTATAATCAAATGTTTTGTATATAGCTTCATGAACTATTGTTGATTATTATATTTTATCATTCCGCTACGAGATTCTGTTTTTTTTTCTTTCTCTGCCTTTTCTTATTCACCCCAATAACAATCTGCCCTTCTGTATGGGTTGAGTCGGCACGTGTGCCTGCTTAAAACATCCAAAAAGGCGGGATGTTACAAAAAGTTTGTTTCTCTAGTTCATTATTACTACCAAAAAAGAACAAAAAAAATTCTAAGTGTAAGATTAATTTTTTTACTCTTTATTTTATTAATCGAATAAACAAATCTTTTTCGAAATAGTTTGCTATTTAGCTTTTATGTTCATAGAACTTTCTCTTTATCTTTTAATGATCTCAATGATTTGAAATGACCAGTTATGTCCTATTTGTGTTTGTGCATTAATGAGAAAAGTTGAGTTCGTATAAACAGACTCATACAAAAGGAGTTCTGCTAGCGTTTGTTGTCATTAGTGTATTGTTTACACATGCATTTACACATGCTAATGAACCAGTAAACACAATTAAGGTACCAATTAGTTCAAACATATGCATAGACAAAAAAATTCATGATGTATATTTGCATATTCATTATCACCATTCATTTCCATCTATGCTACATCTATCAGCACCTCAATGTTATACAGGTACTTGAAAATTGAAAAATTACAACCAAGAAAATAAGGAAATAAATTATCCAAAATATTATTCATAGGTAAAATAATAATTTACCATTGAATTATGATTCAATAATTGAATTATGTACCCGTGGCCTCGTCTCCGCATGAGGAGGTTCCAAAGGCTTCGGTTTAAACTTTGGAAAACAATGCACTAAGAATACTACTATCTTGAAGGGGTGAACCGTTACGCATTTTCCAATTTATAAAATTAACATTGCATTCAACCTCCTAGAGTAAAACACAAAGCCAGTATCTGTCAATATGTCTTAACTACATTCAAGGAAATATCATTGCCGCTGATACTCGAATTTTGTGTATAGTGTGATAAACTATGCATGTATACAAACAACAAATACCCAAAAAAAACATAAGCTTTGAGTACTAAATGAATGCTAAAAGTGAGAATACATCAACAAAGTATTACCGAAAAAACATAGCAAAACAAATATTGAATTGCACATAAAGTTATAAATTTTAGCATTAAATAGAGAGCACTTAAAGTCAGAGTTTAAACCAATTTTGCGAACTTATTCCAACTTAATTCCAAGAAGCATGAATATCAATGATTTTTAGGCAAACACTAAACTTAATATTAAGTTGAATATCATATGGAAGAAGGGTTGAAAATAAACCATAAATCATAAAAGGTAGAACAAAGAGCAGCCAGTGTACATTTTCTCTTCATTTAATTAAGCACATTGGAAAAAGCATGTGAATTAACCATATAAAAAAATGATAAAGAAGCAGCGAGTGAACAAGGAAAAATATGATGATGAATGCAATTAGCCTATGGTTATTGGTATTCTATGGAAGAAAAAAAAGTTGAGCATGTCTTATACATCATTCTTGTGATGTGAACTTAACAGATCATGAATAGTAGAACAAAGAAAAAACTTGTTGAGTCAATTTTCAAAATTACAACCGCTTGAGTGGAATAAAGAATTATTTGCCTAGTTCTATAAAACAGTAGCCTCTTCTTTTTGTATTAACTCATTGTTTCCTTATTCAAAGCCTAAAATCAGTAATAAAAGGCCATACCAATTTAAATCTCAGAAGAAGCAATAAGGTTTCAAGTCAACAAATCAACAAGCATGCTAGGAATTCAAGAAGAAGCAATAAGGTTTCAAGTCAACAAATCAACAAGCATGCTAGGAATTCAATATACGATGAATAGACTCTCTGTGTGTGTGTGTGTTAAGGCCTAAATAGAAGATCCAAATATTTGAGAAGTAATAATGTGAAAAAGGCATCTTTCATTGTTTTTTGTGTTCCATGGGTATAACAAAGAAGAATACCCTGCTCTCCCTAGGTAAAAAACATTTTCAATTCAAAATGAAATTGGGTTAAATCTCCGATTTGGCATATATAGGAGATACAGAGTATAAACCAATATCATGTTTCTCTTTGATGATTTTCCCTGATTGATTAAAAAAAGATAATTCAAAATAGAGGAAATAGCCTCTTTAGTCATAGTTTGTGAAGGAAAAATGATACCAAATGGAGAAATGTCTCAAATATCAATAGAGAGAAATAGTAAATGGTTAAGTTCTTTATATTTTGGTCGAGTTTTTTCTTATAGTAAAGTGCAAGTTCAGGAAACTATAACTAGCTATGGTCATAATTAAGGCTTTCATCTAGTCTACATGCTAATATGGGAAACCAACAAATAAAATGCCTTGCTTGATGAGATCTAACTTGGTACCCAAAACTAGCTAAAACTGATAATCAAAACTAAAGGCATGCATACACAGAGTCTCTAAGTGAACCTATGTGGTAAAAGAAAATGGTAACTTACTTCAACCATGCCCATGCAACACAATCTTCAAATGTCAAGCACCTCTCCTTATCAAGGCACTCTATAATGCATTCAAGTTGCTCTCGAGCCATTGCATCTCCAGCCTTTTCCATGGAAGAAACATAACCCTCAGGGTCATAATTTTTTTTTACTTCTTTAGGAGTTTTCAAAAGTAATCCATCAAATTCAAAGCGAGCCCATGTCAAGCAATGATGGATGTTGTGAGGGAAAGAGTTAAGTGTGCACATAGGTGCCTCCTTTTCTTGTGGATCTCTAGAGGCCACATAATTCTCTACAAGATGAGGTATTACTATCTATGTATTGCATTTGGTACCTAAGTTTCCAGATTCCAAAAGCGGCTTTTGAAATTACACACACATCATATCCATATAGACCGGGATTCATGTTATCTAAGCATCCATAACACAATCGAATATCTCCCAAAATGCATCATTGAACCATCTTTAGTCTCTGGGCTTGCTCGGTTCTAATGTGCTTATACATAAGAGCAGGGTTTATTGTACAAGCAATAGTGGCAGCCACATAGGATTTCGACTGTCCAGTATTCCAATCATGAAATAAAAATTTACGGCTGAGATTTCTCTTTTCAATGACATCATCGACTGTTATGGGTAGTTTTCCTTTGCGACTGTAGCCAACTCCCATAAAAAGAAAAGTTCTTCAAGAACTAGCAGCCAAGGGCACCTGCTCCAACCATGAAAACATTGGTAAGCTCCAGCCTTCTTTAGAGATTCCATGGGAAGAGACTCAATTGAATTGAAGTAGAAATACTACAACCATACAATATAACAGATGTATAAAGAATCTATACATACTAAATAGGATCGCACACAGTCATTAAACCTAAAAATTGGAGAATCCATTAAACCTTAAAAAAAGGATTAGGGAGATTCATTGACAAGGGGGTACCCGAGGCATTAAAGGCGAATCAGGGCAGTGACGATTGACAAAAATCGAAGAACAATCAAAATCCGAGGGAAATGAAAATGAGGGAAAGTGAATTAAAGGAGAGACGAGGGGGGAGTGACGAGCGAAAATGAATTTTTAGGGGAATTATAACGAGAGCGGCGCCAAATATTTTGACAGTGGAAATTAGAACCCTAGTTTCATTCTCAGCATTTGTACGTAAACATTTCCATTTTAAAATTGCTTTCACTGCATTCAGGTTTCGAATGCTGATAATGAATGCCGTCAAAAGTAAAATTTGTTGTAGTGAATGATATGGATGCAAGGAACTTTTCAGTTTGAAGTGTAAGAAGGAAAAGTAGGGCCTACCCCCAATCCTTATTAAGAGCATTATTTAACAAATAGGCAATTTCTGATTACACTAGGCAATCTCAGATGGAACTGTGAGTATAGGATCGGCATTTTGGGCAGCATGGTATTGATCGACATCATATATGTGAGGATAAGATACCTGTAGGCTACGGACGGTTCAGGTATTGTATTGTCACCTATAGGCTACGAGCGGACTGGATGGGCAAGAATGAGAGAGTATGTAGTTTACACATGCTATTGGGTTGATATTATAGTAGTTGTATTCCACGGATGCCTAGACGTGAATCTCGGAATAGTAGGACCAAGTGTAGCATATTCTGAAATATGGATAATAAGGGAATGTAGTCCCTATATTGATGACAAACTTTATTCGGGAAATTTTATGATAAGTTCAAGATTTATAGACTTAAATGACTTAGGCAAGTAAAAATGTGAAATTGGTCATAGTGGTAAATTATCGGGTAATTTATATGGATTAGTAATCACTAGATTTAAAGTGGTCATAAAATGGAATGAACTGTGTGACAACATAAGTTTCCATAAATTGTTATCTAGTTCTAGTACAGAAGTGTATTGTTTGGAATAATAAGGAATGTACTCAAATAAAAGAGATATACAAAATAGGAAGAGTTGCCGTATTTTGTACTGTCTGTTTCAATAATAAATAGAAGAGTTAATTCCAAACGTAGCACAAATTATCTTTTAGATAATTTATGGAAAGTTATAATGTTCATATTTCCCTTTGGGAAAAAGTGTAGTTCCAATGCATTAGAATGCAGAAATCTCTAAGTACAAATCAAAGTATTGGCCATTATGTTAATTAGATTAAAATAGTAAGGTACCATTTCATATTAAGCTTCTCAATCACAAGATAATTTAAAAAAATGGAAAGAGGCTATGTTTGGTAAAAATGTCCCATTTATAAAATGACACCAAGGAATAGAAAGAGAGAGTTTTTGGAAGTTCAAAGTACAAAAGGTATCCAAGATAAGATTATAGTCAATATCTTTGAAATGGATGGTAAATTCAAGAATTTGGATGTCATTCAAGAAAAAGTATCATTATAAGCACATATCGGAAATGAAAAGGTGATTTTCATAAGAAAGAAGATCGAGAAACTTTTGGTAAGATTGAAGGAAGAGGCAGAAAGATTTATGCACAACATTGCTCGGATTGGAGGAAGATTATTTTCTTAAGGAGAATTTATGGGAGACAAGCATACAGTACATGGTCGTGCATGTAGCAACCACATGCGAGTAAAATAACCCTTAAGTGGATATTATTTTTGTTAGAGTAATTTTAGAATTATAATGAATTTGAGGACTTTTATTGTTAAGACTAAATGAGAAGATAGATATAGAACTTTCATTTGTAGAACTTGAATATATCCATGTATACCATAAATATGATACTTAGGTACCATGATTTTTGAAAATTTAGGAAACGGTACAAAGGTAAAGAGAAATAACTTGAGTTGAGTCGAATTTGGAAAAGAAGCTGTGTTATTTTTGGAAATTTAGGAAATCATCGGTTTGGACAACCTTAAAGGAAATGGAAGTATAGCAAAGGGCTAAGTGGGAAGTACCATAAAAAGAAGAAGTAAAATCCACGGTTGAGTTATTCCTCTTCGTATCTAGGCATTGAGGTGATTAGGCACACCATTGCTAGAGTTAGGACGGTATGTGGTGATTTGGAGGTTTTATGGAGCTACAGTTAGCGAGAGTATACTTATGCTTAAGTTGTTTAGCATGGTGCAAGATGACACCATTTGAGTTAGTAGCAAAAATTGTTGAATGTTATCGATGCACACATAATGGAAATGGGATTTTTTTTCCAGTGGTGAAAGTTGGTTAGGGTAGTTGGGATCCAATTGATAGAAGGACAAGGACTGCACCAAATAGGCAGAATGCAAATACTAACAGGAGGCATGTGGGGTAGTCCATGGAGCCGAGTCCATATAGAGTCCGTGGACCCGAGTCCACGATAGAAAACAAGCATGTAGAAAATCCCCAAAGAGAGATAGGATACGGCTCACTTATTGGAAAGCCGTTGTTAGGTACTTATGGAAGTGTCTATGTGGTGTAGTTTCCGTAGCCAAGCCATTCTTAGTTAGAAAAGCATAGGTTACTTTTGTATTTAGGTTCTAGTTGAAATAGAGACCATCGGATGGGGGGAATGGTTGCGACGTGTCAATAGGACATGTGATGGATGATGGATGCTAATGGATGTATTTCAATGTATTGTTTGGATTGTATTTTTTTACACATCTAAGGCAGTATATCCTCAAGGTAGTACACACACTCACATTATCTCTTATTTAAAGTCTGGCTATTAGATAGGATACATATGGACGTTTGGTTATTGTTTTGTTAGTGGATGTTATGCATATGGATGCAATGGTTGCGCATACATGTAGAATTGCAAGTTTACTTACTTAGGATGTCGCATACATTTGGATGCATGGCATTAGCAATTTTATGACAGGAGGTCGACTAAATCAGTAGACCGCCTAATCTTTTGCATCGGTATAGGTTCACGTGCAATCCACGTTGCATAAATACATAATTGCATTAAAAAATACAAGGACAATGATTGCTCGTGGATGATGGATGAGCAGATGGTTGTAGCTATTAGTTGTTATGTGTATATGAGTTACATTTTTCCATCCTTGGAGATTTCAGGTACAAAATCCTTTTAAGTGGGAAAATGTAACACTCCGAAAATTTACAAAAGTTATAACAAGAATTTAATAGAGATTTGAATGAAAATTTAATTAAAAAAATAAGGACTCAAAAGTAAAATTTTCACAAATGTCCGAATTTGGCTACGAAACATGCACAATTGCATCCGTAGTGATTTTCCAAACGATTTTCATGTATAATTTTTCGTAATCCGAGTTAGTATGAGAGAGTTATGAGTGTTGGAAGAATTAATCAAAAATAAAAATAAATACTTTAAAAATAATAGGGCCACGTCGACCCATTAGTGAGCTAGGTCGACCAGTAGCGGTCGACCCGACCCGAATGAGGGCCAACCCACCCCTTTGTTTAGTCGGTGATTTGTTGCCTATGTCGATTGGAATGAATGGCCGAGATTGGTTACGTGCAAGTGAAGGAAATTATGACTGGTTGGGATGATTGCTGAGTTGATCTAATGGCCCATATTAGCTAATTGCCTCTATAAATTAACACTAAACCTGAACCCTGATCTCTAGTTTGAGACGACAATAACTAGATGCTGTCAAAATCTATACCGAAACCCTAATTTCTTCCCTAATTGTCAAATCAAAAATTAAACTCGAATTAAACTCGAATTAAGCCAAATCAAAGATCAAGATTAAGAGGAGAGGCAAGCGATTAAGAGATCTAGATGAGCGTTATTTATTGAAGGCCACTTTTGTAGAACTAGAGCTAAAGCTATAAGGTGAGTGGGAACAGAGCTAATGATTTGATTATTCGAATTTAGTTTAAACCTATTTTAATTGATTAAATTGCTTAAAACCCTACTTAAAGTGTTAAATTGGAATAGAAATGGTAAACTATAAACCCGATAATTTACACTTGAATCGGATATGTAACAGTTAAACTGGCACTTGTTAGTGTAAATTGAAAACCCTAGAATTGCTAGAAATTATATAATTAATTAAACCAAAAATTAAGGTTAAAACTACAAATTAGTTAATCAAGAAGTCAGGGTTAAAATCAAAGATAAATCAACTGGAAATTAAGGAACGAAATTAACAAAAAAATAGCAGAAAATGAAATGAATGAAAATGACAATTTGAAAATGGTACGGTCAATCCTGGAGTAGCCAAGGTCAACCGATAGCGGTCGACATATAAAAAGTCCAGGTTGACCGTCAAATGTTGATAGTTAATAAACCAAAAAATGAGCTATTTTGGGCCAAGTTTTATGCATGAGAGAATACGGAAGTTAGTTCCCTATCAAAGTAGTTTGGGAGGATTTATTCACTATGATGACAAGACAGAGACAATCCAGAAGCTCCGTAAACGGTCGGGTGAATCATTAGGCGGGTATAGAGGCTAGACATGGATAGTTATAAAGAGATGTGGGCGATTTATTTCGCATTAGACTCAAAAGTGTACAATCGAGTGGGCACAGCACTGAAGGGAACGGTATCTGAGCATCTCGGCCCTAACAGAAGATCTTGGTACTGCACGTGTTATTGTGCAACGTGGTATGGGTGGACGCCGGTGCTGGACAATAAGTGGCTACGTGAAGATGAGCGTTAGATGGGGCCTGGTCCTAACGGGAGTTCACATACGGTAGGCACCGGCATGGGACAATAAATGGCCATAAGAAGTCGTTTGTTTGATGGGGCTCGATGTTAATACCTCGGTTATTGATTTTGATGATAAAAACCTTGATAACAAAATACATCCATATAAAATATGGATGCTAATGTTTTGCCAAGTTATATAGCGTATAGTGTAGGATATTATACTGGTGATGAATCGAAGACTGTACAGTATATAGACTCAAAGAAAGGACATGAAGACTCATGAGTATAAAGACCAAGATATAAATATCTCAAGACTATAGTATTGTATATAAAGTCAGAGAATATTGTTAAAGTTCCTGGCAACAATCTTTGATCTCTATTTCCATTTTCTTATCCTTTATTTTTATAACAAAATATATCTAAAAATATTTTATAAAAGTTTTCAAAGTTTAAAATTTTTATAAACTATGATTAAATTATTTTACAAAGTATCAAAATATTTTACAAAGCATAAGTTTCAATATATTTAAAAACAAAAGAATTTTCAATTTTCAAAGGGATATGTCAACATATAACCTATGAGTATGTCGACATACATGCCGCAAATTTGAAATTTAAATTTTAAAATGAAGTGTCTATTCACCGTAACTCTTCACAAATGGACATCTCTGTTTATTCTCTATAAATAGAGGGTTTCAAACAAATTTTTTAACAACTAATTTCTTGTTTCTTCTCTCCTCTTACTCTGCCAAAATTTCTAGTGAAAAATTTATTCAAATCTTTTCAAATTCATCCAGAATCAATTCAATCTTCATTGTATCAGTTCTCTACTATTTACTCTCTGATTTCAATCATCTCACACTCTCTCTCAATTCAAGATCAAAATGCTACTCAAGAGGCTATAGGATCCATTGCATCCAAATTTCAAGAAATTGTCTTTGGAAATACCATCAAACTCTAGTTATATTTGCTTAGATGTGATTGTAGCCCATTCAAATCAACTGGGTGTGCTTGGTAGCCCATCCAAATCAATTGGGTGTACCCTAAGCCAGGAAATTTAGGAGGGTGTGTCTCGTAGCCTCGGAATCGAGATTGTAATTGGGTGTTCCTTCTGCCCATTTAAAGACTGGCGTTTGAAAAGAAACCTGTACAAGCAATTGTATAAGACTGGATGTAGGAGAAATCTGAACCAGTATAGAATCCCTGGTGTCATCACTCTAACTCTCCACTTTACTTTATTGCTTTTACTTATTTGTGTTTGCATCTGCGATTGATTGTTGATACAAATCCGTGTTAAAATTTTTTGATTTGATATTAAACTTGAAAGAAATTTAAAAATATTTACAAAAGTTAAAAAACACTATTCACCCCCCTCTAGTGTTTATTTAGCCTTAAGATTCATAATTCCACAACGTACAAAAGGTACTAACGGGAGTTCACATACAGTGGGCACTGGAGCGGTACAATAAGATGCATTTTGCAACTACGATCGATAGATGGACACATGTGCATAAAATGAGTCATTTTGCGAGTTTACATTATGGTGTTCTCCCTCTCCGAGCGTAGTGTGAGTAGAGATAGGACAGTAGATCCCGATTTGGCCAATCAATTGCGTGAGGATCGATCTGTAGACTTACCCAGTGTGTTAGACAACTATCCTTAGATATATGACCTTAGAATTGTAGGGACACTTTGTATGCACTATATATCACTTAGAGTAGATTTGGATTTAATTGCACTTAATCATCTTATTAGTTTTGTTCTCATTCACCAGATTTTTGTCTGATCCACCACCTCCTTTTCATTTTTTCCCACCACGGAATGACAGGTTAACAGTGATTGGACATAGTACGAGGGAGAGAGGAGCTCAATGATGGAGTTCTCTTATTACCTATTGTTTCTATTATAGTCATCTATTGTATTACACTACAACAAAATGACCCTATTACAATTGTATTTTTACAACTGTCACAAAATGTCAGTTGTAATAAAGGTTTTTTTACAACTCTTCTTTTTAGAAAGTGTTTCCTGGAGATTTGACCAGGCAACTGAGTGCTCGGCATTGGCCACTACTCGGCATGAAGGACTGTTCGGCATCCAGGAGGACTCGGCGAAGCGCGCGGCATCCAGTGGGACTCGGCATCCATAGCGTTCGGCATCCGTAGTGCTCGGCGTCAGTTAGTGTTCGGCGACAACCAATGTGCGGCGCTAGCGTTCGGCATCCAGTGGAACTCGGCATCAGAGAGTGACCGGCATCCAGGAGTGTTCGGCGAAGCACTTGACATCCAGGAGTACTCGGCGTAGTACTCGGCAACAGGAGTACTCGGCATCCCAAAGTACTCAGCCTCAAGTGGTGTTCGGCATCAGGAGTACTCGGCATCACAAGGTACTCGGCGTCAAGTGGTGTTCGGCATCAACTGGCACCCGGCTGCAAGAGCGCTCGGCGTCCCCTGGCACTCGGCACCCAGAGGTACTCGGCGTAGTACTCGGCAACAGGAGTACTCGGTATCGCAAGGTACTCGACATCAGTAGAACTCGGCGATAGGATAACTTGGCAACGAGAACGCTCGACATTCAGAAGGCATTCAGTATGCACAACTTCACAAGGACCGTTCGGCATGGAAAGCATCGTTCGGCATGGGAAGGGCTGCTCGGCATCAGAGCGTTCGGCATACCAGGGTCGGCATGCAGCGACCACTGTACTGAGGCTTGACCGTTCGGCTATCCAGCCCACTTGGGAAGTCCAGCCCATATTTGCCTATAAATAGAGGGGCAGGGTCACAGTGAAATGGATCCTTTTTTTTGGAGAGAAAATGCGGGGAGACTCTGCCATTTTCAAGACTCATCTTCTCTACTTAAACAACTTCATTCAAGCATTTGATTCACGAATTGTATTTGTAATCAACCATAAAGGAAATCAATAAAGTTGAGCAAAGTGGACGTAGGCAATTACGCCGAACCACTATAAAATTTGGTGTTATTACTTTCTGCATTTAAATTAGCATTGCCTTCTCTGTTTAATTTGCTTTCATCACTTATATCTCTACACAATCTTTCTGAACGAGGTTAGTGACCAATTTTGGTGCTAACACTTTGGTGCTTTCACTGAGAATCGAATTCTCAGACCTCAAGGATCTGCTTTGAAGCTACTGGATTGAGCAAATCCCCCAAAGAAGATCCGACTTACTGATAGAACATCCGCTGATCCTACTCAGAGTTCATACCAATAACTCTACAATGGCAAGACCACGTACCAGGTCAGCTTCTCTTAATGCGGATGCCCGAGAGACTGCTAGCGTGCAACAAGCAGGACCTAGCAATCAACCAGCAATCCCGAGTGCAGGGATTGCCGCTCAAGAACAGACTCCAGTTGTCACCAGAGTGGAGTTCAACGACTTGATGAGAGAACTTAGGGAAAGCAGGAGAAAACTGGGAGAACAAATGCAAACTAATGCCAACCTGATGGCACAACTCACTCAACAGCAGCAACAGAATGCTGGGGGCAATCCAGCTGCTTATTCCTCTTCTGACAGCTCAACTTCTTCTGATGAGCCACCCAGGCGCAGACGCCGTAAGACCGAAGCTGCAAGGGCAGATGATGCTGCTCGAACAGCAGGAAACCGCGACCAAGCCAGAACTGGAAACTTCCGAACCGGAGTACAGATGGAGGAGGGAGCTCCAGATCATCAAGATGTTAACAATGTTGAACCTCATGACGCACGATTGGCAGATCGCCAGGAAAGGAGGCATCAGCATGGACAGGCGCGTAGAACTGACTCCAACCTCCCAGCTTCCATACAGACACCCGATCTGACAGCCATGATCAGGCAACTGATGAAAGAAAATCAGGGCTTATCAAATGACGATTGGGGAGTCTCGAGAAGTCATACTCCGTTCACGGATGCTGTGCTGCAAGCGACCTACCCCAAGAAGTTTAGCATGCCAACCATACCTGCATATGAAGGAAAGACTGACCCCAGACAACATGTAATGAGGTATGAATGGATGATGGATTCAGCCAGAGCAAATGATGCCACCAAGTGTAGGTGCTTTCCGATTACTCTATCTGGGATCGCTACTATGTGGTTCACCCGACTTCCTCCGCGATCCGTATCAAATTTCGAGGAGTTGGCAAAGAAGTTTATTGAGCAATTCAGGATACACACTACACGCCCGAAGGACGTGATGTCTCTGTCAAGTGTAATCCAAAATCCCGGAGAGTCGCTGAAGGAGTACTTACAAAGATTTCACGTTGCGGCAACTGAAGTCAGTAATCCCAACGACCATGCAATTCTAATGGCTGTAATGAGAGGTGTAGATCGGGATTCTGAATTCGGAGATTGGCTGGCAGGAAAACCTCCGACTACGCTAGAGCGTTTTTACTCCAAGGCACACCAGTTCATAAGAAGAGAGGAAGCTAGGTGGGTACGACGAGACAAGGCACCGGGATCTGCCCAAGAGTCAATCAAGAGCAACATTGCTGTGAAGCAATCTGGAGACAATTCAGGAAAGGTTCAAGTCAACGTCCAGAGTAAGCCCGTGCAGCCCAAAGAGTCCGGAGGAAGAAGTCAAGGAAAGAGGAAAGAAGCGGGAAAGTGGAAGTTGAGAATTCCAAGCTACAGCGAGTACACTCCGCTAAACGCCCCACTTGAGAACATTTACCTATCCACATGCAATACTTTTCAATACAGAAAACCACGTCCGAAGGAATCAACTGAAGAACAGAAGCGGACTGGGAAATATTGCCGCTTCCATGAAACCTATGGACACAACACGGAAGAATGCAGACACCTGCATGACGCTATCGAGAAATTGATTAGACAAAAGAAGTTGCAAGAATTTGTGAAGGATCCGCAGGAAGGAGGACAGGGAACGTCCGACCCAGGTCGTGCACCGGTTCCACGTCATCCAGAGGAACCTGCCCGGACTGTTGGAAGACTGGTTATAAATACGATTATCGGCGGACCTCATCCCGCAGATAAGAACTGGCAAGAGATGGAACGATATGCGAGCTCCTTGAAGCATGCAGATTTTGAGTGCTGTTCGAACGTAGAGGACGGGGCCCCTGCTAAGCAGCAGCGCGTGATGACAGACGATATTGTGTTCAGAAACAGAGACGCTGATCAGGTGGAGGCTCCGACCATCGATCCCATGGTCATATCTGCAACAATCGGACCAGCATATGTAAAAAGAATTTTGATTGATTGTGGAAGTTCAGTCAACATCATCTTCAAGAAGGCCTATGATCAGATGAAGCTAGAGACAAAAGACTTGAAACCATCCAAAGCTCGTATCCACGGCTTTAACGGCGCTGCGAATGATGCAGTAGGATATGTCGAGTTACCAGTTGAACTGGGACAAGGCGAACGTCGGAGGGTACGAATTCTACCCTTTGTAGTTTTGGATGTGGACTCTCCATATAATGTTTTCTTGGGCCGGCCGGCCCTGGCTGAATTTAGGGCGGCACTAGCCCCGTGGTGCTTGACTTTGAAGTTTCCGACTGACAAAGGAGTAGGCATTGTTCACGGTGACCAAGCAGCTGGTCGTTCTTGTTATGTGGCCGAGCTCCGAGAAGCCCACCGGAGGGAGAAAGGAAAGGTTGCGGACAATCCCGTCCGCATCCCCAATACGAATAATTGACAAGTAGTGCCCGAGCCCTGGCTCGGGCATGGTTCTCGGATCTACGGAGATATAGATCCGAGAGACGACGATGGGAAACCCAGGGAAGAGAAGGCGGCACCGGCTGAATTAACAATTGACATTTTAGTTAGCCGTGACGACCCTTCGCGAATACTGAAGATCGGATCACAGTTAGGCCCCGCAATGACAGAAGACCTTAGCGACTTCCTCCGAGCAAACCTTGATGTTTTTGCCTGGACGCATTCTGATATGTGTGGGATTTCTCCCGCCATCACAAGTCATATGTTGAACGTAGACCCGAAATACGTCCCAGTCAAGCAAAAAAGGAGAGGGATGGATCCAGAGAGATCCGCCGCTCTTGGAGAGGAGGTGGACAAACTCAGAGCAAATGGGTTCGTCCGCGACGCCCTCTACCCGGAGTGGGTCTCCAACCCCGTGCTAGTAAAGAAGGCAAATGGGAAATGGAGGACTTGCATAGATTATTCCGACTTGAACAAAGCATGACCTAAGGACAGTTTTCCGTTGCCTAGGATCGATCAGTTGGTCGATTCCACAGCAGGACACGAATTATTGTCGTTCATGGATGCGTACTCGGGATACAACCAAATCCCAATGCATATTCCGGACCAAGAACACACCAGCTTCGTTACAAATGTCGGGCTGTATTGCTATGTAGTGATGCCCTTTGGATTAAAGAATGCTGGAGCAACTTACCAACGTCTGGTGAATCGAATGTTCAAGGACCAGCTGGGCAAAACCATGGAAGTCTATGTGGATGACATGCTCGTGAAGTCACGGCAGTCAAACGACCACATTCAAGACTTAGCTGAAATGTTTAACATACTCAGGTCCTATGGAATGAAGATCAACCCGCTGAAGTGTTCTTTCGGCGTTGCATCAGGGAAGTTTTTAGGATTCATCGTCAACGCTAGGGGAATCGAAGCCAACCCAGAAAAGATCCAAGCCATTCGAGATGTACAAGCGCCCAGGACTATAAAGCAGGTACAGAGCTTGAACGGAAAAGTGGCTGCGCTGAGTCGATTTATATCCAAGGCAACGGACAAGTGCATCCCATTCTTCGACATAATAAAGAAAGGAAAGAGGAATTTTGAATGGACGTCTAGCTGCGAGGAAGCTTTCCAGAACCTGGTAAGGCATCTGGAGAGCCCACCAATGCTATCTAAACCAGTTGACCATGAGATGCTGTACGTTTACTTGGCTATATCCCCTCATGCGATAAGCGCAGCTTTGGTCCGTGAGGAGGATCGAGTCCAGAAGCCGGTATATTATGTTAGCAAGCGTTTAACGGGGGCAGAGAAGAATTACCCCAAAATTGAGAAATTGGCTTATTGCTGGGTGATTGCATCACGCAAGCTACGCCCGTACTTTCAAGCGCATTCAATCGGCGTTTATACCGATCAACCCCTGCGGCAGGTACTTCAACGACCGGAAACTTCTGGAAGATTGCTAAAATGGAACATCGAGTTGAGCCAATTCGATATCGCGTACTTACCACGGAGGGCCATCCGAGGGCAAGCGTTAGCAGACTTCATCGCTGAATTTACCATACCCATCAAACCGGACGATCACGATATCATTCCCCCCATTCGATGGAAATTATACACTGATGGTGCATCAAACGACCGTTGCTCCGGCGCAGGCGTAGTTCTCATAACTCCGGAAAACCGATCAATCTGTTATGCCCTGAAGCTCGATTTTTCGGCTACAAACAACGAAGCTGAATATGAAGCGTTGATCGCTGGCTTGAAGCTTATCAAAGAACTCGGAATCGAATCAGTCGAAATCTTTTGTGACTCGCAGTTAGTGGTTTACCAAGTACGAGGAGACTACCAAGCAAAAGGACGAAAGCTTGCTCCGTACCTCGTTCAGGTCCAGGAACTACTATCAAATCTTGAGCGTTATGACATTTCACATATCCCGCGAGAACAAAACAAAGAAGCCGACTTGTTGGCTAAGTTCGCAAGTACCGACGATGTTCAACAAATGGGATTGTATCCCGTGGAAGTCTTGCATGCCCCGAGTGCAGACGAGATGAAAATCGATCTTGTGTTGGAAACAGAGATCGAGAAGGACTCGTGGATAACCCCATTCAAACTGTACCTGACAACCGGGGCTTTACCAGAAAGAAGAAGCGAAAGACGACAGGTCCTTCGAAAGGCTGCGCGGTACGTAATGCAGGATGGATCCATGTACCGGAAAGGATTCTCAATCCCATTGTTACGATGCATCGCTCATGATGAAACAAAGCGAGTCTTGAGGGAAGTCCACAAAGGGGAATGCGGCGACCATACTGGGGGGCAAACGCTAGCAAAGAAGATCCTCCGCTATGGGTATTACTGGCCCACCGTAAACCGGGATGCCGCGGACTACGCAAGAAAATGCGACAAGTGTCAAAGATATGCAAAAATCCCGAGGGCTCCGTCAACGGAACTCACACAAATGATCAGCCCTTGGCCATTCGCGATCTGGGGAATCGACATAATCGGCTCTTTGCCTCTATCCAAAGGTGGTGCGAAATACGCGATAGTTGCAGTCGACTATTTCACGAAATGGGCTGAGGCAGAACCTTTGGCCACTATCACCTCTAAGAAAGTCATTAACTTCGTTGTACGAAACATTATATGCCGCTTTGGCCTTCCATGCACCATCATTACAGACAACGGAACGCAATTCGAAAGTAGAGAGTTCAAAGAGTTCTGTTTAAAGTACGGCATCGAGAAAAAGTTCGCTGCCGTTGCACACCCAAAAGCTAACGGACAAGTCGAGGCCGTTAACAAAATAATCAAGTCCATACTAAAGAAGCGTCTGGAGAAGGTTGGAGGCAAGTGGGTAGATGAACTCCCGACAGCATTATGGGCATATAGAACTACCCACAAGTCCGCGACCGGCCACACTCCGTTCGCCTTGGCATACGGCTCTGAAGCCGTAATACCCGTGGAGCTTGAAGTTCCATCGCACCGAGTGACATACTATGACCCCAAGACGAACCAAAACCTCTTGCTGGAATCACTGGACTGCATCGACGAAAAGCGTGAAGAAGCTGAGTTAAGGGCGGCGGCGCACAGACATCGAGTCAAGCGCTACTACGATGGCAGAGTCCGCCCAAGAATCTTCGATGTGGGTGATCTCGTTCTGAAACGAGTCTTCCCAGTGCCATCACGCATGAATCCCAGCTGGGAAGGTCCATACGCCATTGAACGGAAGCTTGGAGAAGGAACATTCAAGCTAGCGACCGTTGATGGCGCGACACTCCCCCGAGCATGGAACAGTGAACATTTGCGGCACTATTACATTTAGCATGTTTCCCTTTCTTGTTATAGGCACTATTGTTTTCTGCATGTTTCCATTCAATAATGACTTAGTTTCCTTTTGAGGTTGTAATCGAGCAATTTAGTTGATTTTCATTAATAAAGGCTTGAAGCCACATTTTCTATGAAGTTTCTGTATCTCTTAATTGGATGATAAATTACATTATTCTGTGCGACGTACAGACTCGTACAAACGATTTCCAATCTCCGAGTCCCCAGAGTGCGGAGCGGAGTACTCTAAGTCCCCAGAGCGCGGACTAGAGTATAAACGACTTCCAATCTCCGAATCCCCAGAGTGCGGAGCGGAGTACTCTAAGTCCCCAGAGCGTGGACTAGAGTATAAACGATTTCCAATCTCCGAATCCCCAGAGTGCGGAGCGGAGTACTCTAAGTCCCCAGAGCGCGGACTAGAGTATAAACGACTTCCAATCTCCGAATCCCCAGAGTGCGGAGCGGAGTACTCTAAGTCCCCAGAGCGCGGACTAGAGTATAAACGATTTCCAATCTCCGAATCCCCAGAGTGCGGAGCGGAGTACTCTAAGTCCCCAGAGCGCGGACTAGAGTATAAACGATTTCCAATCTCTGAATCCCCAGAGTGCGGAGCGGAGTACTCTAAGTCCCCAGAGCGCGGACTAGAGTATAAACGATTTCCAATCTCCGAATCCCCAGAGTGCGGAGCGGAGTACTCTAAGTCCCCAGAGCGTGGACTAGAGTATAAACGATTTCCAGTCTCCGAATCCCCAGAGTGCGGAGCGGAGTACTCTAAGTCCCCAGAGCGCGAACTAGAGTATAAACGATTTCCAATCTCCGAGTCCCCAGAGTGCGGAGCGGAGTACTCTAAGTCCCCAGAGCGCGGACTAGAGTATGAACAGTCTCAAGTCTCCAAGTCCCCGGAGCGCAGTGTCAGCAAACCAAATAAAGACAAGAGAATCATTCAAACAAGAAGAAACTAAAATTTTATTCGATAAGTCCAAAATAGGGATACAAGATCACTCCTACAAAATCCGGGCCTATACAAACTACAAGTTATGAAAGATAGAAACTGTTACAAACTTAAGCAAAAACTTGTTGAACAAGTGCATCGATCATTTCTTCGACTTCTTCTTCTTGTCTGCCTTCGGTGTTTCCGACGACTCCTCTCCCTCACGTTTCTTCTTGGACTTTTTGCTTGCTAGAGAAACGGAGTCAGGAGTAGGAGACGGAACATCTAATGGTTTAGACCTGCCCGGGAGAATGATTTTCAAAGGTCTATTCCGCGGGTCAGTAAGTTCCAGGACTTCAGATTCAACTTTGACCTTGACCTTTCTCTTCTCCTCGTCGGCAAGACGATCCTTCATGCTCATCTCTGAAGTATGTTCAGAGGCGCCAGTGATTTTAACTTCGTCGCTTCCTTCGGCAGGAGACGAGGTATCAAGTTTGTCATCATCAAGCGCCCCGATCACTTGAGCGTCTGGGCCGGGAGTTACCCCTGCGTGAGCAACGTCGCTTGTTTTCCCCGCTTCCTCCTTGGCGTCATCGCTCCTCGGAGTTAGCTCAGTGTCAGAACAACCTGTGAGAAATATAAGAAGTGGGCATTAGAACGAATAACCACTGCTAAAAAATGACGGATCACTTCGACTTCTAGAGAAAGAAGAATCTCCTACCAGGATCAGGTTGGCTGTCGGTGGCGCGCGGGGTTTCACCCTCCAGGATAGGTGACAGCACATGAACGCCGAGCCCGGGATCTTCGGGGTCGTAGCTGGCATGCTGCTCGAATGGATCAAGCGTCGACCGACCAGCCGATTGAGCAGCATAAGGAGCGGCAATGTGAGGAGTAGTAGTGTCGGCCTCTGACGGGCCAGCCTCGTTATTCTTCTCTTTCGAAGGGGAAGAGCCTTTGCCATAGAGAGCCAATGCTACGGATAAATCCGATGGCTCATTCCCCCTCAGGAACTCCTTCACCAGTGCATCCTCGTCGATTTCTTCGGAGCCTGATTCGACTTTCTTGATCTTTATCAGAGTCTCCCATGCCTCAGCCAGGGATTCATGGTAGCCGTCGCCCAAGAATGTTAGGTCGCGGTGCATAAGGACGCGGGCTCCGTACTCGGCGATCAACGGGTCAAACATACTTTTGACTTCTTCCCTGCCGGTCTCTGCGGCCGCCTCCAGGCGAGAATCAAGCTCCTCCTCAGCCATTCTTTTGCCCTCCTCACGGGCCTCATCCTTCATTTTCTCGACCCCGGCAAGTTCACCGTCAAGCTTTGCCTTCAGGAGCCGGGTAGCCACAATCTCATCACAATACCGCTGTGATTCTTCCTGAGCGGCTATTTTGTCTTCTTTCTCCTTGGAGAGTTGTTCTTTCAGATCTTTGACTTGAGTAGCGAGCGCGTCCCTTTCTTTTTGGACAGAGTCTTTTTCTAGGGCAAGGGCGCCGCTGCGCTGAACTGCTTCGTCAAGCTCCTTTTTGTGAGCCACCTCTAAGCGAGTAACTGCCTCGGCAGTATCTTTTGCACCTTGTTCAGCGGCTTCTAGCTTTAACTTATAAGAGGCGAGTTCTTCGTCTTGGAGTTTGATGATTTTCTTATCACTGTCAGCCTCCAGAGTCAGACGGTCAATCTCGCGTTGACGCTCAACAGATACTTCTGATATCTTCTCCACCAAGTGCACGAATGCGTCATGTTGAACATAGACGTCATTGTTGCATGCAATGGCACTTTGCTTCACGTGCCCAGGAATGTGATGGATGGCCGGGAGGAATTTCAAACCGTCAAAACAAATTTTCGGAAACTTGGCCTTAAGGTCGACCATCTTTTCTGCAACAGTCGGGTCCACGGCAGGAGCAGGAGGAGGAGGCTTAGAGAATTCCGTTCTTTTACGCGGCTCTCGAACTTGCCTCGTATTCGATGAACTGGAATGTTGTTCTCGAGCAGCATCAGACTGATAACCCTTCTGCAAAGACTTTTCTTTATCCGGCTCAGCAGTAGGAGGAAGATCACGGGACTGAGAAGATTGATAGTGCGCTTTCTTGCGGTGAGACGACTCGCGAGGGCGATTGTCCCTATCTTCGTAATCACCTCGGTCCCGGCGTCTGCCTGAACCGGAATCCCGTCCGGAGTGATGAAATATTGAAGACCCCTGAAGGCGATCAAGTCCGTGGGAGCGGCCCATATCACCTGCAAAGAGGGAAGATAACAACGAATTAAGGAGAATTCACGAATTAAAAAGACTTGAAGTATGTTATGGAATGCGCATGTGCGTGTGTGTCCTAAGTGTTCCCCCCGACGGACCCGTTCGTTTGTCTTTGCTAATCGGAGTATTGTCTCTGTGAGCCGGGAGTTGAACTCCTACATTGCCTCTAGCGGGCGAGGAGAATTTGAGAGCTTCAGGATCATCGAACCCGTAATTAAGTATGTCTTCGGGAATAGAGAGGTTCGAGAGACCCCTCAGAGAACTCTCCAGACGCTGCGAAGAAGCCTCTTTTTCAGGAGGGATAGGCGTAGATTTTGAGGTGTCGCCAACTTTCTCTTTCTGAACCGTATATTTCAGCTTTTTCTTTCCCTTCGAAGGGGAGGATGACGTCTCAATGTCCTGAACTTCGATTGCCGGATTCCAAGCAGGACCCACGTTCTCGCCCTGAGTGTCGGGTGCATCATCCTCTCTACGCTCGCCTTCTTCGTGCGCGTCGGGAGCGCGACGCGACGACGGGCCGGCAAGTTTTTTCCCTTTACCAGATGGAGGTTTGGGAATTGTAACACCTTCTGGAAGGCTGACCCGACGATCAGGAGCTAGCAAGCCGAACCCCGACAGCGATTCATTTGAAATGATAGCTCGAATATCTCGATCCTCGGCCGGAAGAGCTCTAATCGCGTCGACAGCATCAGAATATCCTCGGCCTTCCGGACGCGGGTTAATACCTGAAAAGAGGAAATGAAGAGTTAAGAAAAACGTGACTCCCATTAAGTACGAGTAACGGTTCAGCAGAGAGACTTACTGCCTTCAACCCATCTCCTAGCAAAACCAGACGGGCATCGCACATAGAACCATTCCTGTTTGTATAGGGCGAACTTGCTACAGGCCCCTGTCAAGATCTGGCACTTGTGATACGGCTCGAGGAAAATGAAGGAAGGGCTATCTTTCCGTCTCTTGAACATGTAAATGTATCGAATATCACCGGGGGTTGGAGGTCTGGAGAAGACAGCCATGAAGAGTAAGTAAGTCCCATATAGGAACGCATGACCATTCGGGTGCAGCTGCGACGGAGCGATGTCTATATACTGCAGCACATCCCGGAGAAATAGGTTAAACGGAGGCACGCTGCCCATCCAGCACATGAACTTGTTGCAGGCCGTATACCCGACTGGGGGCAAATGAGGACGGTCATGTCTCGAAGGAACTAACACGTCAGTAAAGGGAATTCCGTGAATGGAACATATCCGTCGCAGAGCGGCCTCATTGATCCTCGAGGCTTGAGAATCGACCGGATTGTCCAGTAAGATGGTTGACTCCAGAGCATCGGGCGCCAGATTATGAGCGGGAGAGATTGACGGGTTGGAAGCATCTGCGGCTCCTTGCTTTGCTGACGGCCCAGGCCTGTCAGATATGGTGGCAGAACTAGATTTTCCTGACATCCCGAATAAATAATGAACCTGGCTAAATGCTTGAGAAAGCTATACTTGAAAAACGTTGAGCGTTAGAATTAGCAACACGAGTTTTCCCCCCACGTGGTGTGTGAACTAGTGCAAGCAATTGTGTACAGACAATAAGAAGGTTTTTAAGATATAATAATTAGCTTCGAATCATCGCCTTCGAAGACCGTCATCGCTGACCGTCTCAAAAAGCTTGCCTTGAGGTGATTACAGTTCAAGATTCAGAAAACATGTAATTTATGAAGTATCCGGCTTAAGTCTAATTTGACATTTATATCGTTCGGCATTTAAATGTCGTTCGGCGGTTACATTGTTCGTCCCGAGAAGAGTTCGGTGTGCATCTTGGTTCGGTTGAGTCATTGTCAAGTGTTCGGCATTGAAATTGTTCGGCATATATATGTTTGTTCGGCATTTGAATGTTGTTCGGCTTGAGTTATTGTGCGACAATTGTATTGTTCATCCTAAGTATAGTTCGGCACGTATATTGTTCGGCCTAGGTATTTATATTGTTCGGCATTTTTGATGATCGGCGAATATAATGTTCGGCACGTATATTGTTCGGCCTAGGTATTTATATTGTTCGGCATTTTTGATGTTCGGCGAATATAATGTTCGGCAGTTATATTGTTCGGCAGGTATGTAACTGTTCGGCATTAGTTCGTTTGGCTAAGGCAGTGCTCCGCCCTCGACCATAACTCCGCCCTGCTCTCCCTCCATTTACGACGAACGACAGAGACAAGATCGCCCGGTGAAGGTTACGCCGTTCGACACCCCATCTCCTTTTTTCTTCCCAATCTTGATCAGCACAGAGGAGCTAGGTCTAACTACCATGCACCGTTCGGCAACTCCGAACGTGCGAACCACTTCTACTAGTGAACCTAAAGTTGAAGTAATGTAATCGTCGAGAGAATGATACCTAGTTCGACGATCGAGGTTGAGGAAGGATCAACTAGACTTTATATCTGATAGAGTGGCAAGAATTGCAAATCTCTGGGAATAACAGAAGAGAAAGCGTAAAGGGAAAATGGTGGAAGGGCGCCTGGTTATATAGAGGGAGGTAGAAGTCGAAAAGGCCATGACCGGTAGAACCGGTCAAGGTCATAGCGTTCGGCGCATAACGGTTCGGCACTGAAGCATCGCTCGGCAAGGAAGCACCGTTCGAACGCGTATGTCTCGTTCGGCATTTGGAACACGTCCGGCACACATCGATCCCACAAAAGGGGCGTCTCCGTTCGAGGTTAGCCAAGGGTTTAAGACGTGACGAAAAGGTTGCACGGTTCAAAGCGTACCACGTTCGGCCACGCGATACACTTTGGGGGGCAAGTGTTTCCTGGAGATTTGACCAGGCAACTGAGTGCTCGGCATTGGCCACTACTCGGCATGAAGGACTGTTCGGCATCCAGGAGGACTCGGCGAAGCGCGCGGCATCCAGTGGGACTCGGCATCCATAGCGTTCGGCATCCGTAGTGCTCGGCGTCAGTTAGTGTTCGGCGACAACCAATGTGCGGCGCTAGCGTTCGGCATCCAGTGGAACTCGGCATCAGAGAGTGACCGGCATCCAGGAGTGTTCGGCGAAGCACTTGACATCCAGGAGTACTCGGCGTAGTACTCGGCAACAGGAGTACTCGGCATCCCAAAGTACTCAGCGTCAAGTGGTGTTCGGCATCAGGAGTACTCGGCATCACAAGGTACTCGGCGTCAAGTGGTGTTCGGCATCAACTGGCACCCGGCTGCAAGAGCGCTCGGCGTCCCCTGGCACTCGGCACCCAGAGGTACTCGGCGTAGTACTCGGCAACAGGAGTACTCGGCATCGCAAGGTACTCGACATCAGTAGAACTCGGCGATAGGATAACTTGGCAACGAGAACGCTCGACATTCAGAAGGCATTCAGTATGCACAACTTCACAAGGACCGTTCGGCATGGAAAGCATCGTTCGGCATGGGAAGGGCTGCTCGGCATCAGAGCGTTCGGCATACCAGGGTCGGCATGCAGCGACCACTGTACTGAGGCTTGACCGTTCGGCTATCCAGCCCACTTGGGAAGTCCAGCCCATATTTGCCTATAAATAGAGGGGCAGGGTCACAGTGAAATGGATCCTTTTTTTTGGAGAGAAAATGTGGGGAGACTCTGCCATTTTCAAGACTCATCTTCTCTACTTAAACAACTTCATTCAAGCATTTGATTCACGAATTGTATTTGTAATCAACCATAAAGAAAATCAATAAAGTTGAGCAAAGTGGACGTAGGCAATTACGCCGAACCACTATAAAATTTAGTGTTCTTACTTTCTGCATTTAAATTAGCATTGCCTTCTCTGTTTAATTTGCTTTCATCACTTATATCTCTACACAATCTTTCTGAACGAGGTTAGTGACCAATTTTGGTGCTAACAGAAAGTTGTAATAAACTTATTTTCAACAACTCTTTTATTTTGGGGGGAATTAATTTAAAGGACAAAAATTTGTATATTTTTAGCCTTAAGGACACGACCTCACTATTTTAACCACAAGGACAAACATTCTCCTAAAAATTATTCATAAGGACAAATAACTTTTCAAAATTATTCATAAGGACAAACATTTTCTTTCAAAACTGCTACTGAACTAAAAACTGATACCTAAAAACTGCTACCGATAACTACAAACTGATACCTAAAAACTGCTATCGATAACTAAAAACTGATACCTAAAGAAAGTTGTCCTTCAGGCTAAAATACTGAAGGTCTGTCCTTGAGGCTAAAATGCTGAGAAATTTTGTCCTTGACAATAATTTCCTGTTTATTTTGCCAGTTGTAATAGATGCCTATTACAACCTTTCTTTTTTGTCAGTTGTAATAGATGCTTATTTTTAACAACTCTTCTTTTTTGCCAGTTGTAATAGATGTCTATTACAACATTTCTTTTCTGCCAGTTGTAATAGATGTCTACTTTTAACAACTCTTCTTTTTTGTCAGTTGTAATATATACCTTACAACCTTTTTTATTTGCCTGTTGTAATAATTAATTAATAATTATAATTAAATAATAATATTTAACAATTAATAAAAATTATAAATAAATAATAGTTACTGTTAAATAAGAATAATTCATATTTTATTTGTAATATGAAATAATTACTACTAATACTTAATACTAATAATTAGTATTCAATTACTAATTATTATTAAATAAATAATAATTAACAAATAAGGATTGATTTTATTAACTAATAATTAACATTAATAATTAATGATTAAGAAGTAATATTTAATATTTAGCAATTAATTTTTGATAATTAATAATAAATATTCAATTATAATTAATAAGTAATAACTAATAACTAGTAATTAATTTTTAGTAATTAATAACTAATAAGTAATATTTAATAATTAAGAAGTAATATTTATTATTTAATGATTATATTTAATAAACAGAAAATTATTGTCAAGGACAAAATATTTCAGTGTTTTAGTCTCAAGGACAGACCTTCGGTATTTTAGCCTGAAGGACAACTTTCTTTAGGTATCAGTTTTTAGTTATTGATAGCAGTTGTTAGGCATCAGTTTGTAGTTATCGGTAGCAGTTTTTAGGTATCAGTTTTTAGTTCGATAGCAGTTTTGGAAGAATGTTTGTCCTTATGAATAATTTTCGAAGAATGTTTGTCTTTGTGGTTAAAATATTGAGGTCGGGTCCTTGAGGCTAAAAATATACAAATTTTTGTCCTTTAAATTAATTCCCCCTTTAATAAATTTAAATTTTGAAAATTTCTAAAATAAACTTAAAATTATTCATAAAATTTAACAAAATTTTGAAATTTTCATAAAAGTCAAAAATGAAAATAAAATAAAATAAAATTTCAAATTTCAAAAAATCAGAAATCTTCAAAAAGTTTTAACTTATGTATGATACAAAGTATTGCAACTTATGTAAGGTATATAGTATTACTTTGGTATATGTCTAGAGATTGTCTTTTGTAACCTTTTCTCTAAAATATAAAAGCTTTTATTTTGCCTTCAAAATGAAATTATTGGCTCCAAACTTCAATTTTTTGGCTCCAAACGTAAATTTTTGGCTCCAAACGTAAATTTTTTCCTCCAAACATTCATATATGTCCAAAAAAATTCTTGCTCTCTTTGTCACGGCTGAAATTCATTTTTTTTCCTTTTTTCTCCCTCGTTCCTTCGAAGGCGTGAATGCGAATCAAGGATTGGTCGGAGTGAGGGGTCGCGATGGGTGGCAATTGCGGGGTGGATTCAAGGGTGTGGTGAGGATAGGCGATGAGTGTAGGAACGCGGATCTGGTTGTAGGTGCAGATTTGGATTTGGTCGTTTCGGATCTAGGTGGTCGAGTTTGTGTGAAGGAGGTGCAAGTGGCGATTCTGGGGTTGTGCGCTAGTATTCGAATTTGGGTAGAAATGATTTGGGTTTGGTGATTGGCTGATGGATCTGGAGTTTTTATGGAAGGTGGCGGTTATTAAGATGAGGGGGGACGGGATGAAGGAGCAGGCTTGAGGGTTCGATTGTCTTTGAAGTGCTTTGCGTTGTTAACAAGACATAAAAAGTTGAAGAAGTTGCTCCTGAGGTTGGTATTATATACTTATTACATGAGGGATGCATAATATTCATTCCAATTTGTTTTAATGTGTTGAAACTAAATGTGCATGCGTGCAGATCATTGCAGATGCCAGAGATGTTCAAGAAAAGAATAAAATTTATATTCCGTATAACATTCTTCCATTGGATGCAGCAGGAGCTTCACAATCCATAATGCAGCTTAAGGAGGTATTACCGTTACTCCTTCACATAATTGTAAATTTTCATGTAGTCCAACTCCAATATTATGCGAAACTTCATAAATTATGATATTAAACAGGTAAAAGCATCGTGGCTGCTTTGAGAAACACCCGAGGTTTGAGTTGGCCATCTTCTTTTGAACAAGTTCAAAGGCAAAGGATTGGAGACTTGGACATTCTTGACTAGTTAAGGGCCATATTTGGGTTTTATGTCTGAAATACTGACATGCATTTTTTTCAGCATGTGGGAGCCGGTGGTATGTTTTTGATGATGAAAGAGGGAGGTCATGGCAGTTGGTATGATAGTGGAAGTGGGTGATTGCGAAGTTGGATTTGGTGAGACTAGAGGTGGGTATGTCAAGGATGAAGGTAGATTTTTGGGCTATGGGTGGTTCGTGCGGTGCTGTATGTTGTTTTTATCTAGTGGTGGTTGGCCTATTTTCTCGCCTAAATGATTAGTTATGGCCTATAAGGAGGGGTTAAGAAGAAGGTTTGCTGGTTTAGTGTTGTTTATCAATTTATGTGTGTAATTTGATAAAGAACATTATGTAATAATTTGGCAAAGTGTAACTAACATCTGAACTTGTTGTTGTGGTTTCGGGTTGGTAGTGGTTGGTGCTGTGATTTGGGAGGTTCTGATGGTGTTGCGGTAGCGGGGAGGAAGTGGTTGATTGTGTATGGAAGAAGATGGTGATTTAGCATAGGAGTTGTAGGGTATTTGATGTTGTTTTTGGTTGCATTGGGTGATTGATTGCTGATATTGAGTAACGGAGGTTGGTGCATGGGTTGCCTTAGAATTGGCTTGTATATATTTCAGGCAATAAAGATAATATGTTTAAGGTTGAGGCAATTTAACCAGATTGTATTTTTTGGTCAATTATGATTTAAAAAGATATATGACTATGTTGTTTGTATATATTGCATTAAAGTCTCAAACAAAAAGTTTCATCTCTATATGGGTTTTGGTATTTGATATTTGTTGGCTACGTAAATAAATTTTAAGAAGCCGTTATTGTCATTCCCACTACATTATGAAATATTTCATATCTACAACAGTTATTACCAGATGTAAAAAACTTAATTGCAACCGTCAAACACAGTTGTAATAGAATTTATGACAACGGTTAAATGCAACTACGAGACACTATTGCTAAAAGTTTTTAGTATATTACAACTTCTAATAATACGACGGTAGCTTCTCCATTGTAATATATCTTTTATAACGGTTTTACACCGTTGTAATATGGTGAATATGTTGTAGTATTAAATATCTATAAAGTTTATATTGTACTTTGAGAACAGTGTATATGTAAAACAAGTATTTTGGAAATGGTTTTTCTGAGATGTCTATTTTATATACTTGTATTTTAAATTCCTTCTGCTGTGAGATCTAAAGTATAGAATGTCTTAAAACTCCACCCTTTTACTTATGCTCTGTAATGTTTTTAAAATCCCAACAGCTCGTATTTCTTGGCATAATTCATGTCGAGAAGTGTTAGTTGTTATAAAACCGAGTGAGCAAGATAATTCAAGTGCTATCAAGAAGATCTTTAGAATCAACTCAAAGTCGATAGAAAAGAGCCTAAGGCATATCGGATAGAAGATAGAAGAGCAGAGAAAGTAAAATAGTTCAACTTGCACCAAGATCCTTAACTCGATACCAAGTTAAGGCCTTGAGTCAGTACCATGTCAAGTTTTTGACTTATGGTGCTTTGATTTCTCTTGTGTGACATTGGGCTAATGTCTAGACTCCACTGTAAGCAGATTTCTAACCCATAACCTCAGTTCCCTTATAAATACCAACCTAACTGCAACTAAAGAAGGATTTGATTTCTGCTAACTCTATATGTGGAAGCTCTGCCTCTTCTTCATCTCTTTCCCCCATGCAATAGTTACCTAGGCAGCTACTCTTGGCAGTTCTTAGCCATAGAACTTGTCAAACCATTGTACTAGTGACTTATACTCTCTCTAATTATGTGTAATATAGTCAAAACTCTATTAAATCAATCAATAAAAGCTATAAAGTGGATGTAGGCCATAGATTGCCGAACCGCTATAAAAATCTTATGTCTTTCTACTATCTCTATTCTATTTTCTTTTATTTTCAACCTTTATCAGCTAGATGTAGGTCTCATAGGTTCTGTACAACTCAAACTTGGATGTTTATCTATTTTTGATGTTAACAATAACATTATTTACCTTCACTACCATTTTTACCGCTGACTGACATCAAACACCCTTGTGCTCTACCTCTCACGAATACCATCCAAAAAGGCTAACGGTCGATAAAAAATTGAAAACCGTGAATAAAAGCCCATTCAAATCCAGTAAAAGCCCATTCAAATTGACGATAGCAAGATTTTATTCCAACTCAAAGTCGGATTTATGTAAATCTTTAAGAGTCAATCTCTTACCAGTATAAGCAAAAAAATAATTCAAAGTAATATTGTACTCATTTTGACAAAGATCAACAAGTCTTTGGTATTCATCAATGGATTAGCACACATATGATCATATACAAAAGGTTCTACAAACTCATTAGGAGGATTATTTATAACAAAAATACCAGCATCGCAAGAATGCTCATGTTGAAATCTTTTTATCAAGGTATATGTCTTTACTTTTAGAAGTGTGAACCCTAAAACCATACTTAGAATTAAAACAAACGCTGGTAATTCTATCTGGCCCATTCTAAAGCGATTCAAGCTTATAACAATTTTTAATCGAATACAATGAATACAACATTACAGAAAACGAAAATCTTCAACACTCTTTGGAAAATGTTGGCCAACACCTATAAAATTAGTCTCATCAAAATCATTTCTTAACATCTGCCAAAAGTAACTATCAGAAACAAAACCTAGAACCAACAAAAGAATAATCACAATTGGTCCAACATTGCTTGATTTAATTATTTGCAAATTGTTATTTGAACAACTAGAAGTATGAAAAAAGAAATTCCTCATGATTACGTGCATGTAGCAATAAAATAAAATGCAAATCATAATTAGTCTATATGCTCCTTCTTTACCATCTCTCTCACTGAACAAATCAAACGATGTAGAATTTAATTCAATCTATCTTGCATATGTATCTTCTCTCTTAAACTAGACACGCTATCATTTAAACTGATACGTTTAGGAAAATTATCGTTTCCAAGAATGAAGTGGACAAGAACATTAGAAGAAGAGCTAGGAAAAAACATATATATAAATAGAACAAAAAATCAATATGCAAATATTTGCAACGAAAAATGCAAATATTTGCATTTTAGTTGAAAATATTTATATTTTCCTCGGATACTGTAAAAAATAACTGCAAATATTAAAAGAAAAAAGATTGACATAAAATAATACCCAGAAGAGAGATGCCATTTATCAAAGAAAAAGAAAATCGAGGCCGAAATCAAAAACGATATGAATAATGGGGGACATGCGGATTCATCATGAGTTGGTGATATCTTACGTGGCCTGGTTGATGAGAGGTGGGGCGAGGAGATGCAAGGAGGATGGTCGGGAGATGCTGCTTGCGAGGCCTAACGCTCACTATTGTCCTTGAGAAAATGACGGATAATGTTTTGGAAAAGGATGTCGAGACGAATAAGAAAATACGTTTGTCCCCTCATAGATGATCGATAAAATGCGTTGAAGAAGAACAAAATGAAGATGTGGAAATGGAAAATTGAAAATGAAAATTAAAAGAGGGGCGAGTTTGTAAAGTTAGATTCGGAAGGGATGTTAAAGATCAAGCCAGCAGACAAGGGTATGGATCTAATTTTCACTTAAGATAAATCAATAGAACTGGTTATTTAATTGAACTGGATATGGTAGGAAATGGATTTGCGTCCAGTCTTAGAATTAGTATTGACTATGGACCATTCAACCTTTATGTCGGTCCATAAAGAAAATGGGCGTAGAATACATAACTTTGTCCACTGAAAGAGTTAAATATACCGTCGTTGATTGTAATTTAAATGTGATCTTTTTCCAGAGTTAAGTAATTTCAAAGGAGTATAAACTCCACCATGAATCATTCGAAAATGGTGAATATGTACATATAGAACTAAGTTTAAATCCCAAACATGTCACTTATAAAAGTAAGTGTGTGTTTGCGACTAACAAAAATGGGATATTTGAACGGGACATTTAAGTGGGGAAGTTGAGTAAACGGAGAATGCGTTTGCGGCTACGAACGGGGTATTTGAGCAGGACATTTAAGTTGTGATTTTTAATGTAATTGATTTATAATTTATTAATTAATTATTTGGTTTTTAATAAATAATATGTGTCAATAATTTGCATAAATAAATGAACAAATTGAAAATTTATAAATTATTCGGATTCAGTTCAAACCAACTTCACGGTGTAGAGTACTTTGACACGATCATAACGTAAAAAGCCGCATCTTAAACGGATCTCATTTGCAAAAGTTATTAATTTTAGAAACTTATAAAAATTTTATTTTAATTAATTAATATTAATTAAGGTATTTTCTCCGAATGAGCTTGCAAAAGACATCTAAAACGTTATTAATGGGTACTTCTTAGACATATCTGCATTGCTTTACCACAATAAATGCTGGAAGATGGAGAACGAAAAGGATGATGATCCTTAGCCACTAGCCAGTGAAAATATATCAATAATCCGTACTAATATTATTCTTACCGCAGATCCAATAAAAAATAAAATATTTTTATTTACATTTTTTATGTCTTTTATGAAAAAGTGGTTTGTTGCTCGAACATTTAATTTGAGACGTAAAGTAGAAGCAGGAGCACAAGTTTGCACCAACCTGATCTTGCATGACGCTGCAAAAGTGTTCCAAACGGTAGGTTTGTCTTTCTCAAGTCAACTCCCCCACACAGCTCAATGATACAGTGAGTGCATCAGCTGTACTGCATTATCCATGCATCCTAACCGTTAAATATTGATCACCGGGCATAAAATAATCTTCATTTCAGATGATATTAATAATTGTGATCAAGATTGATTGATGCAGTCTGTAGATGGACCTACATTGTCCTAATATTCTGCAGACATGCTACTTTGTCTCCTTCTTTGTAATGGAGCCAAACTTATCATTTTATTTGTGGTGGGCATGCACGTAGGGAAATTAAACGACATTGTCGTTTCCATACAAATTACAACCTGCCTTGATCTTCGTATATTAATGCTTTTATTTTATTCGTAGCAAACTGTAGAATTTCATTGGCGGTTTTCTTCATGAAACTTGAAAGGGGGAAATCTTATTATTAGACATAGATTCTTGTACCACAGCTTCCCGAGAATCAAGGACGGTTAAGGTCTTCTGATTGCACTGGTCAAAATATAAGTTATTGCCCAGGAATAAAATATAATATAATAAATAACTAATAGTATGATTTTGTTTTTTCCCATTAAGTTTGCATACATAACAATAGACCTCATAACTGAGAGTATATAATCTAAAGTATAAACATATTACGATATATTTCATGCCAACCTCGAAATGACGGTTACTGATGAATTTTAGTAAAAACAACTCACTAAAACCATTGTCCAAAAATGTAAAATGAGGAACCATTATGAGTAAGATGTGGTATAAGCACAGTAAGTAACATATATACAGTGGTTCAATTGAATGTAAAAGATCCTTGAATAAGTGCATGTGATCCTCTATTTATACCTGTAGATATCATGCTTTAATGGTTAAGATTTATGCCTTTGACGCTATGTTCCATCCGAACCGTTGATTGAGATCTATAGTTCAGATGTAATCAGCTCAGATTCCAAGTGGAGGAAATAGTCCAGATGCGTGCTAGTTGGCGAGCTATATATTGCGATGTGCTTATGTTAGTGGAGAAGTACGACACAATGAGTGGTTATTGTATAATGACACTATAGCTAGGTGGGCGGTGAAATACAAAGAATGGTTGTGTCACAACGACTCTTTTGTCCAAAAAACATTGCTGACATGTTGCTTTTGTCAAAGGAACAATGCTACTATGACGATTTTGTCAAAGAACCGTACGGGACCTCTGCCGCTTCTTACAGGGACGACTGGATGATTTTGTCAAAAGTCTGTTCACTTACAACAAAACAAAGCACACGGAGGAGTTGGTCAATGAGAAGCCTTGACGAATGTGGGAAACATGGGGCATGAACCATGGGGGGACAAGCGGATTCATGAGTTGGCATTATCTCATGTGAATTGTTTGATGAGAGGTCTGGTGAGGAGACGTACGGAGGATGATCGAAAGATGTTGTCCGCAAGGCCTAAGACATACCATTATCCTTGAGAAAATGGTAGACAAGGTTCTGTACAAGGATGTCGAGGCAAATAGGCCTTATGGGTGAGAGTATATTAAGCAGGTAGGTTGAACGACTGGAAAAGATCCTGGTCGACATATGATACGCATGCCTTTGTTATTGGGCTTCGGATTTGATGGTCCCGTTTATATCTTGTGAGAAATATAAGAAACATTTTTCTCCCTCTCCCAAGTTTCCTCCATAGGCAGAGGTGGACTTGTCTTATTTGTAATTATTGCAAATGACACGTAGGGTGCTCCCACTGACTGTGGCAATTTGTTTCTCCAGACAGTTTCAGAGATATGGCATTTTATGTAATGGCGCACTCGATTAAAATTCATAGGTTTAATTATTTCCCACTCACAACATCCGACGGCTGAGATCGGAGATCAAAGTCTGTAAAAGGAGGAGATCTTCGTTCTCTTAACTTTTCCCTCACGTATTTCCACCATTAATAAGCTTTAACCTCTTTCAAAAAGTCACGCTCTCCTTCAACCCTAACTTTGATCTAACAAAAGTGTGTAACTTCTTCTCCTCTTTCAGTTTTTCTTCTTTTTGTTGCTTTTATGTGATTTTGTTGGATTTTTCTACTTGTTTTCCATGTCACGCTTTAGTTGATATTTATCATATTTTTCGTCATTGATATGTTAGGGTTATAGCCGTAGTTAGTAGATAACCCAGCGCCGATAGGTTGACGTTGATACGAGTTTCTCCTAAGAATCTCAAAAGAAATCGTTAAATTACTGAACTATCTGTAGGAACTGGGTCGGCATGCAGCGAGTTAAATGAGTGAATAACAAAAATTTTACCATTTTAGAACTTACTATGCCTACAAAGTCTAAACTAATTTAGATCCAATCTACATATTTTAACAAAATCATCATTTTATTTCATTAGTTTATATAAAGGTTTGATATTGTGTTATGTAATGTATAAAGTGTATATGCTTATCAAATATACATATACGTGTAAGTACACATGCAACATATAAATGTATACAAAGTATAATATGCCCATATATAATTGTTGACATTTACACTACAACGGACACATTTGCCACGTTATATATACATATTTGTTGTCTATTATTATTTTTAACATTAATTTAATATATGCATGCTTATACACACACATAAATAATTCAAATACAATATTTGAAATAGCTTAGGATAAATTTAAATTTGAAAACAAATCAAGATCCAGAATAATATCTTATTTTAAAATTCAAACATTACTATATACAGTATGTGTATATATACACACACATGTTTATTTTTATATTTGAAAATAAATAAAACCATATGTATGTCAATTTTAAAATTTGTAAAATACTAATTTGTAAATATATAAATAATATTATATATTTGAACATAAAAAAATGATTTTTTTTATTTTCGGCCAAAATACTTTTTGACAAAACAAAGTTTTTTTTAATTCGTGCACATTAAAGTTCTATCTTTTGTTTTATTTTAAAAATCAGTATGGATTTCATACTAATTTTTTTAAACTATGAATTTCAAACATAGTTTATTTTTATAAAATCTATATTTATATATAACAATACATTATAATTTGAAAAACTTTATATATGTATGTGTGTATATAACTTAATGTTTTAATTTTGGTTTTTATTATATATAAAAATTAACAAACATGCATATATATATATAGACATATATGTATATAATTTAATAAATAAATTGATATAAAATATGTATGTAACAATAATTTAAATTTTAAAATTAATTTTTCATTTAATTTTTTTTTCATTGAATGGCCAAAAATAAAGCATACACATATGAAAAAAATATATTTGTATGAATATATACATATACAAATTTAATAGCAAATAAATATATAAATTCGTGATAATATATTTTTCTGATCTACACATATACAATGACATAAATGATCAAAATAAATTAGTAAATATTGATCAAATATTACATATATTTCGGTCTTCATATTGCACCTCGAATGTTGAATTAGAACTCCATTTTTACATATTATGGTCTTCATATTATGGTTAGGACTGAGGGTTAGTCCTTATGGCCAAAGCTAGGAGGAAGGGAGGCAAAAGTTCCAAAAACTAATGAAGGATATTTTGAGTTTAAATAGGAAAAGAAAGGAGTGAAAATGAGGATCTAGAACTCCATTTTTACATATTCTTTTTAACTAATTCAAACTCATATTTCAAACAAATATGACACCCCACCACTCCTTGTCATGGTCGGCCATACCTATGGTTTATAAGCCCAAATGTATTTCCAAATTTAATCAATATTAATAAATTTTGAATCTAATTTGAATGCCTATAACTATCGTATATCGATACTTACATATATAAGTATCAATACCACATTACTATATACTAATTCAAATAAATCAAATAAAGTCTTATAACTAATATTTCATAAATATTCATTAATTTATAATAATTATAATTTAATTAAATCATGTGGTATTACAGAGTATTTAACATTGCGGTTGTGCGACTCATAAGTGTAAATTCAATCAGCGATTAGTGTCGAAGAATTCGAATATTAACACTTGCATGTCACCTTAACCAGTGCTATGACAGTTTGGCCAAATTTATCGCTTACACAATTTTGGTAAAATCTTATTTTACTATTTTAAGTGGTCCCCGATATTAACGATTATTTATATCAATTCTCTTCATTAAAACTATATCATATTAAGACTTATGGAATTTGGTTTTGGTCAAAATTCCAGTACCATCCACATTCAACTTGTATAATCCAAACACAAAGTCCTTGGTTCAATAATAACAATTATTATTAATCGAACTACTCTGGCCTGAGACATTGACTTTGAGTTGACTATAGTTGACCGTGATACTTACCTCATATAAATAAGGAGACAAATTCTCCATTGAATAGTGTTTCACTTCTAATGCTTTAACTCAAACCCAACAATATTCGTTCGATAGACGACGTGCCATGATTTAATTGTAATCCAAGTGGAGTGTTCACATAGAAATTTAACAGTGTTCTCAAGTCGAGATAACTGTGTAATATCATTGTTTCGATATTCTCCATTTGACCTTGGTTATGCTAAGAAACAGAAAACTATTGGATGAGTCATTCCATAGTTATCTAATAAGTATTAATACGTATCCCATTGGTTCCTCCAGCAGCCACTAGAAAACACTGCCCAACATTTGGAGAGCATTATGCACTCTATACTCAAAGGATAATCGAAATCCCGTCTCGAAGCATCTTGACTAGGAAGATTTAAAACGATATGCTATTTTTATTATGATAAATTTCTCTTGATCATGACACCTTGTAATTAATCTCACAAAACGTATCATTTAAGGATTTTCCATTAAATAAACCTAAATTAACAAATAATTAACATAATATATTATGACAAGTATATAATAGAAAGAAAAACATCTTTTTTATTTCGAATGAGATTTTATTACAGAGTTAATAATTTACAATAAATTACAGAATTGGCCCTAGGGCATTTTCCTAACTCTATCAATACCCCCTTCATATATGAAGAAGACAGTATATAGGTTTATCGAGCCATGACCGATCAAACCATTAAAATGACATTTTAAGATAAATTATCCATCTAGTCGGGCAGCTATTTAAGCCTTGTAATGATGTTTTAGGTATATGTGAGGTGATCAATCTTATGCTTGCAGGGGCATGCTGAAGTCATGGTCGACCATCTCCATGCTTGGAAGATGGAAGATAGGGATATTTGCCCCCGAGTTGAGTGTATTCCCTTTAATTTCCCATAGGGTGGTTTAGTAATTAGCTCTTGCTTGCTTTATACATAAGACAAATGGAAAGAATCAGCCACAAAAGGCACCTCAAGTTCTAGTCACCACTTTGAGGGCGTTTCCTCCATAGTGTGAGAAGGATGACTTGATATATACACTAGAAAGATGTGGCATTACTGGCGTCACCCTACTATGTGGGGATAGCACGAATAGACCTCCTTCCGGCTTTTGTACATGGATGCTTCACTAGATGAGATGTGGTCCATCTCTACCTCTTCACCACTCCTTCGTTCATTTTCAAAACGGCCATCAGAAGGTGCTTGTCCAGCTTACCCCCGATGGCTATAGCTAGCTAGCCACCCTACACATCCTTTGCTAAGGCTTGGCCCTTCTGGAGCTATCCCCCTCTTCATTCATGCATTGTATAATCTCTGGAAGCTCGCTAGCTCTTCTAAGGTTTGGTGTTATTATCTATAGAATCACATCACCCTATCCCATTTTTTTTTTCTGTCGGACAAGCTGGTCAGCTATCAAGGTCAACTCTTCTTCGTACCCACCTCCATCAATCCTAACCTCATTATTCATCGGTTTAGAAACCCAATCCATAAGTTGTGCTGAACGCGTTGGGAAAGTACATAATAATGATACGAAAGGACTAAGTGTAACAACCCGCACCCCAATGGGCCTAAATTTTTGCTAAGTTGAAAACCTAAGTCCACCAAATTACGGATTGTCGGTTTGGTATCCTGCAAATAAATAAATAAATGCATATCAAAGCACTATCGATGTAACTCATAGTGGAATGTAAAGTATAATAAACCATATAGTTACTGATCAAGATTGACACTTCCAATATCTAATGTCCTTATCAATGCCGAGCATGCATTAGGAAACCTAACCTTCCATTGTTTCTACTTTGCACTAGTATCTTTCCCTTTAAGGCTATCCTATGGGTTGTAATAAGAAGGCCGTCAAAGCAATATTCTGCTGACTAGTAAATTATACACTTTATACATAACACTAGTTTACGCCGATTGCATTCCATCACATATTATGTCTTTTTATTTTACTTAGTCATCTCGACTCTATGTAAGCGTACGATACTCCACATTTACTCGAAGTAGATCATAACTACTTATGTGTGTATGTGTGTGTATAAGTACCACAATCTCCCTTTGGACCAAGATACTATCCTCGCTAGTATCCGTAACCCAACACCTCTTAAGGATCCATCATCAATGCAATATCATGTCCTCGTTGTTGTGCATAATAAGGAACTCACGTAGTTCCTAATAACGGCGTCACAATAGTTTAGCCGTATTCTATCTCGTGCTATGGATTTACCTAACTGCTTCATATTATGGACTTATGTAATGACCATAAATTTTTAACGTTTCAAATGAGAATATTTAATTTATTCAAATATTCAAGTTTGATTTGAATATAATAATAATAAGAAAATCAATTTTGATAAAACGAATTGATTTTAATTTAGTATTTTAAAATGAGTTTATGGTATTTTTCCATAATTTTTAATTTGGAAAATATTTAAATTATCGTTTGAGGTATTTTACGGCAAACGTTGTTTGTTTTGAAAACAAAACAGAATAGAATAAGCAGTGTATTTTATTATTTTTTTGTGACCGTGTTGCATTGTTGTGCGCAATCGTATTTTTACTTCTATCGTTTACGGTCTGTATGCGAACAAAATATTGTGTAGCGGGGTGCCTTATTTGACGATTGCTTAGCTTAGAAGCTTTGTGTTGTCTTGATTATTGCACTACATCACTTCACTTCATTTCACCATAAATTCACATCATTTCACGAACACTTCACTCCATCCCTCACTTCATTCATTTCAATCCATCCGACTTCACTTCTTTATGATGCAATATTGGTTGTGCTTAGGCATTAAGTAATTTAGTTTATAAGCATGAACACCAATACTCTTCTCTAATATTTTCCTTCTTCCCCTTCCTTTCCTTCTTTCATGTAAACAAACATATAAAATATAACTTACTTCAAAAATCCCTAACTCCCAATCTATTCACATTTTGATAAATCCTCCAACATGAAAATTGTTTGTTTCCATGTCTATATTTTTTTTAAATAACCGTCATCGCTTTATTGAGAGGGGTCACGGTTATTGGCCAATTACAATAAGTGGTCGAATATTTGAAGTTTTTCATCGAGCATGAATTGGAGAATGGAAGGCATGGTTGTGTTCATCATGGTGTGTCAAGATTTTTAAGGGTAATCGACACATTTTAATGGCCGGAGTTGGCCGTGGTTGATGGTTGATCATTTTTCGATCAATTTGGGGTTTCCAGCACCGTGTAGACTAAATGAGGGGTGGTGGTGTCTAGAGGAGGCCTGGGGCTTGGCAGAGGTGATGGAAGTGGTCGGAGGTGGTCCGGTGGGCCATGGCGGTGAGGCGAGGTGAAGTTAGGATTTTATTTGTTTTTATTTTTTGGTTCAAACTTCTAGTAGCTGAAGCTGATGGGTAGCATCGAGTTGGACGCTAGGTTGGTCGAAGGTGCCGGGGTCGGAGGCGGAGCTCTTGGTGGTGGAGGCATGGGGCCTAGGTGGTTGAGGTGCCGGTGGATGGCAAGGGATCGAGGCATGTTGAATTCAAGGAAGGTGCACGTGATTTAAAATTTGGGAGAGGAACCTGTAGCAAATGGATCGGGTTGGAAGTGCATGTGGGTTTGGGACATGAGATATTGGGCTAGGCTTGGATTAGGGTGAGTTAAAATATAAATTATATTTTAAATTATATATATTAATGTGTTGAAATTAAAAATGATATATCTTGCTCGATTTAAATCTGATTAACCCACAGATTTTTGTGTTAGACTCATATTGACGAATACAATGTTTTGGTATAATTTGTTGATAGTTTGGATAAAATATAAATTTATGATAAAATAATAGTGGTCGAATATTATTACATTACTTTAAATAATAACATATTTAAATTAAGTATACTTCATTGGTGTTATCTATTTGGCCAAATAAAACATCATTCTATTATATTAAATTGAATAGGTTAATTTGGATATCTATTTAGCTAAATAGAACACCTTATGTTATAATTAAATTGAATATATTATTGATGACATCTATTTAGCAGAATAAATCCCTATTATGCTATTACGTTAATTTGGACATTTGTTCATATGCTAGTTAATTAATATATGGATTAATTAATATTGGATAAGCGATGGATTAGTTAGTGATTGTTAAGTGTTTGTCTTATATACATATATACTTGCTTATGTAAATACCATTGATATGGCTTGGAAACTGAACTAAATATAAATGGTAACTTATATAAGTACCATAATGGTCATTAAACCTCTTTCCGAATTTGAAAATTATGGATTGAAATTTACTTAAATTTTATAACAATCTGAGGTAAAGTGTTTATTTAATTATAAATGATTTTAATTAATTATTTTTAATGATGTTTTAAAGTTGATTATTTTATTAATGATGTTTTAAAGTTAATTAATTATTTTATTTAATGTTGTTTTAAAGTCAATTAATTATTTTATTAATGATGTTTTAAAGTTAATTAACTATTTATCAATTTAAGTTAACTAATTATTTTATTTAATGATGTTTAAGTTAATTAATTATTTTATTAATGAATTTTGAAAGTAAATTAATTATTTTATTAATGATGCTTAAAGTTAAAATATTATTTTATTTAATGATTTTTAAAGTTAATTAATTATTTTATTTTACGATGTTTAAGTTAATTAATTATTTTATAATGACGGTTAAAGTTAGTTAATTATTTTATTAGTGATGTTGAAAGTTAATTAATTATCTATTTATGATGGTTTAAAATAATTTATTAATTTAATAAAGGTGTTTATAAATAATAATTTGTTTTATAAAAGGAATTCATAAGGTTTATAAAAGAAAGTTTGGATTTATAAAAGGATCTTTATAAAAGAGTTTTATAAATAGAAAAGAGTTTTATAAATAATTTTAGGGATTCATAAAAGAAGTTTTATAAATTAATTTGGAGATTTATAAAAAGGATTTGTAAATATGGAATGGGTTTATAAAAAGGGAATTTTATAAAAGGAATGAGGTTTGATTTTGATAAATAATCCTTCTTGATTATTGTGGTTATTTGCACCAAAAAATTGGCACAAGCACCCAATAGAAGTTTTGAAGAAAAATAAATGAAGAATATAAAATGAAAATAGAGGATAATAGCAAAGAAATAGCAGTAAATTGAAAGAATAACACGAACACAACGATTTATAGTGGTTCGACGTTGTTTACCTACATCTACTTTGAACAGATTCCTTTATTAATCACTTTATAAACCGAGTACAATAGGTTAACTACTATACTTTGAAACACTAGGCCGAAAGGCCAAAACATACATTTCGAAACCTTTAAAAATCATTGAAAGTATCCCTTCGAGAGCTTTATAAAACCTTAAACGTCCTCTTTTCAAAACACTTCAAACTTGCCTTCGAAAGCATTGGAAACCTTCCATTCAAATACTAAAGGTAAACCTTTTCGAAAACAACGGGGAATCTCCCCTTCGTATCCTTCATTATATATCTTTCGAAAGCATTAAAGTCCTTTACTTAAAACATACCTTTCAAAAGCATTGGGTTCAAGTAAAAGTTTGTGGAAAATATCTACGAAACCATTTAAAACCATTCCTTTCGAAACCTTTGGGTTTAACTTTCAATATGTTTAAGGGTCTTAAAAGAACTGGGGCGAAAGCAACTCTTTCGAAAGCATTATTCCTTAGTAAAAGAAGGTGGATGGTTTCAAAACCAACCCTTTCGAAAGCATGGAGAAGCGGCTTCAAAGTTTAAGGCAAAAGAACTCTTTCGAAGGTATTGATTCGAAAGGTTGTATGCGACAGTAGGGTTTTCGAACCCTTCAAATGCTTATTTTAAAAACAAAAGGAAGCAACCTCTTTCGAAAGCCCTTTTCTAAAACAAAGGCACATTTGACTAAGTCGAAAGCAATTTCCTTCGAAAGCCTTATTTTTAACCAAAATAGTTCTGATTTTATAAAGACTACTTCTACCCATTCGAAAGCATGTTTCAACTCTATACCTTTCGCCTATCTCCAATCAATTAAGTACGAAGGCATTGATACCATGTGTATTGGTTTCGATTAGGTTGGGGGTGGTAGTATGTGGTTGAAAGGTGGTTGCTGAAAGTGGCGAAGCAACAATCCTTTACAAAACTGATTTTTAACTTTTTAAAGTAATGTCTTTCCAACTATCTTGCCTTATTTGTCAACATATAATTAGTTGCCAATTCTTTTCCAAAATATTTTCTGAAAGTGCTGCTGAATTCAGTAATTAACAATTTAAAACATTTAGCAAATTGCCCCTTCTCTTATAAACATATAAAACATTTAAGTCCCATACCTTAAATAATTTTATATCTTTAATAAAATACTTAGGAATATTCTCCAAAAATTCTCATAAATCACTTTTAATATGTTTTCTAACATATTTAAATTTCTGACCAAATGCTAACATATAATAGCCGAAAACAATTTAAACCCAATTTAACCATTTTCTTTACTAGAACATTTATAATAAATCCATATTAACTTAGAAAATTATGAAACTTGAAACCTATCTCTAAAATAATGTTTCCGACCTTATATCAAAAATGCAAGCCATTTGGATGTCATTTGATATGTTTTTCAAATCAAATCTTATCATAAAATCTATATGAAACAACAAAATTCATCAACAAGCATATATAACCATTTAAACAATCAAAACATGGCATTTTTCTTGCAAAATTAATTCAAGTCTTATCTAGAAACTGAAAGCAATAAAAATGAGATGTAATCTATTATTCACCTTAGCTTGATTTTTAAGAAGGTTGAGATTTGCTCTTGAATTGATTCGATTAAGCTTCCCACTTGAATCCTTGCTTATTTTCTTTTAGATTACTCCTAATGGTGGCCGGCCAAGCTCTAGGTTTAGTTTTGTTTGTGAATGTTGTAAATGAAATTGGATTAAGTGTTTAGGGTATAAGAATATAACTTATTCCTATTTTGCCCTTATCTTATTACCTTTACTTACTTCATATTAAATTTCCATTTATTCATTCATTAAGGCACGACTAACTTATAACTATACAAATCGCAATCCCTTAACCATTTACATTATTTTCATTTAATTTATCTAATTAACTGTCCTAAATAATGTTAGTCAAAATTAGGATCGTTACAGACTCCGTTCGTTAAAAAATTTGGCTTCGAAATTGCGATAAGGTACTCATAAAATCAATCATAATGGTAAAACATACCATGAAATAAGTCAGGATAAGTATCTCTAATCCTGCTCTCAGTTTCCCAAGTATAGTCTCTCTCGTCGTCACTCCACTGGACTTTGACTAATCTAATTATCTTGTTCCTTAGTCTCTTCTTATCCTTAGCGACTATACAAACTGGTTTTCTAACTATAGTCAAATCTGGTTCCACTACTAAGTCATCTAACACAGTTGGTGCTATAGTAGTCTCTGGATCTCGAATACATTTCCTTAGATGAGAAATATGAAAAACATCATGGACTCCTACCAAACTACTTAGTAGCCCCACTTTATACGTGAGTTTCCCAATCATTTCTGTAATAGGAAATGGTCCAACAAATCTTGGTGCCAATTTTCCTGATTTTCCGAATCTGGTTACACCTTTCATCGGTGATACCTTGACCAAAACATGATCTCCAACTGAGAACTCTAAGTCTTTCCGTCTCTTATCAGTGTAACTGTTTTGCCTAAACTGAGCTTCCTTCATTCTAGCTCGAATTATATCAATCTTTTCTGCGGCTTCCCTAACCAAATCCGGACCAAGAACTAACCTATCCCTGGTCTCTAACCAACAAGTGGGAGATTTACATGGCCTTCCATACAAAGCTTCAAACAGTGCCATCCCTATACTAGTCTGATAAACGTTGCTATATGAAAACTTGACTAAGTGTAGATGGTCTTCCCATGATCCCCTAAAGTCTAGTACACAAGCTCGTAACAAATCTTCTGAGACTTTGTTAATTCTCTCTGTTTTCCCATCTGTCTATGGATGGTAAAGGGTACTCATCTTAAGCTTGGTACCTAAAGTCTCCTGTAGACTCTTCCAGAAATCGCTAGTGAATAAGGAATCTCTATCACTTACTATACTACTAGGAATTCCATGCAATCTAACTATATTCTTCATAAATAGCTTAGCTGAAACAGGTGCCGTCCTAGGTGACTTAACTGGAATGAAATTGGCACTCTTGGTCAACCTATCCACTATAACCCATATGCTTTCATTTCCTCTACTCGACCTTGGCAACCCATCTATGAAATCCACTGAGATAGAATCCCATTTTCATACTGGAACATCTATAGCCTGAAGCAACCCACTTGGTTTCGGATGTTCAACTTTTACCTGTTGACAGTTCAAACACTGTTTCACCCATAAGCCTACATCCCTCTTCATGCCCTCCCAGAAAAAACTTCTTTTCATGTCCTGATACATCTTAGTTCCTCCCGATGAATAGTGAACTTCGAACGATGGCATTCTCCAAGAACTTCCTTCCTAATGTTCCCACATTTGGAACACATAGTCTTCCTTTCTTCCTCAACTACCCATTCTGGTCAAGACTGAAATCTTTTAAGTCATCGCTCTCTGTTCCATCCCTTAACTTTTTGATTCGTTCAGCTAATAATGGCTCCTCCCCTTGCTTAGAAGCAATCTTTTCGATCATCACCGGTCGAACTTCTAAACATGACAACATAACAGTTTCCTTACTAGATCTTGCTTCAGATCTCTACTGTATTCTGCATGTAGTCAATGCTTTTAAATCATTCCACTCAGCTATCATTGCCAATACTGCACTCTGATGTTTCCTGCTAAGCGCATCCGCAACCTTGTTTCCTTTTCCTGGTGTGTACTCAATACCAAAGTCATAAGCGGCTAAAAACTCTAACCACCTTTGCTGTCTCATATTCAACTCCTTCTGAGAGAATAAATACCTCAGTGACTTATGATCTGTTTACAACTCGAATCTCTCCCCTAACAGGTAATGTCTCTAAACCTTCAATGTGAAGATTATCGTAGCTAATTCCAAATCATGAGTTGGATATCTAGCCTCATGCGGTCTGAGCAGTCGAGAAGCATAGGCAATCACTTTACCTCTTTGCATTAACACGGCTCCTAATCTTGTTCTACATGCATCCATGTACACCACTAAGTCTTGATTCCCCTCTGGAACAACTAACACAAGTGCATTTGTCAATGAGTGTTTCAGCTTCTAGAATGCTTCCTCACACTTATCAGTCCAGACAAATTTTACTTCTTTCGCATTAGCTTAGTCATCGGTGCTGGTATCCACGAAAAATCATTAATGAATTTCTGATAGTAAGCAGCTAATCCAAGAAAACTCTTTATCTTAGTCACTGCATCGGGTCTCTTCCAACTGTTCACTGCCTTCATTTTAGCTGGATTTACAAACAACCCTTTCTCTGAGACTACATGACCAAGGAACTTCACTTCCTTCTTCAAGAAATGACATTTCGAAAATTTCACTTTCTGTTGATGCTGCCTCAACGTCTCAAGCACCACTCTAAGATGAACTTCATGCTCTCTTTCATCTTTAGAGTATACCAAAATGTCATCTATGAATACCAATACAAACCTATCCAAGTGCTCTTGGAAAACTTGGTTCATTAAATGTACGAAGAACGCTGACACATTAGTTAGTCCGAATGGCATTACTAACCATTCGTACGATCCATATCGGGTTCTAAACTCCGTCAAAGGAATACTACCCTCAGCCACTCTAAGCTGATTGAATCCTGTTACCAAATCCAGCTGGGAAAATACTTTGGTTCCACTCAACTAGTCGAACGAATCGTCAATTCTAGGTAACAGATATTGATTCTTTATCGTCTTCTCATTTAACTTACGATAATCGATACATAACCTTAACGATCCATCTGGTTTCCTTGCAAACACTGCGGCTGCTCCCCAAGGTGAACTGCTTGGTCTAATAAAGTTCTTACTTTCCAAATCCACCAACTGCACCTTTAGCTCCCTCATCTCGGTAGGTGTCATTATGCTTGGTGGTCTACTCACCAGTTCTACTCCTAGCACTAAATCTATCTGAAACTTAATAGCTCATTTCGGCGGTAGTCCTACTACGGGCTCAAAGATATCTGCGAATTATCTAACAACAAAAACTAAATTTAACTCATCTTCTACCTCCACAACACCCAACAGAGCATTAACCTCTAAACTAGAGTTTTCTACAGAGTATATTATCCGATCACTACAGTCAGGGTGTTTAAATGATATTTTCCTATCATGGCAAAATATCCTAGCATCTGTTTACTTAAACAATCCATACCCAAAATAATTCTGAACCCTACCAAATCAAACACATGCAAACTGCAAACAAATACATGATCTAATAATTCAAACTCTAGGTGGTCACATCCCATTCCAAGAGTCGCATATCCTCATATCGGATTCCCAACCTTTAAGGAAGTAACTAGGTATGAGGGTTCTAGGTTAAGCTTATCTACCAAACAATGAGATATAAAAGAATGCGATGCACCAGTATCAAATAGAACTCTAATTGATACACCATGAATCGAAAGCGTACCTCCCAACACAGCTTTTCCCTTTTCCTCTACCGTTGGTCGTAGCTGGCTCCAATGCAAACACTTTGCTCTTTCCATCTTTTGCTGGCTCCTTGCACTGGTTCTTATAATGTTCAATTTGATCGTAGTTGAAACATCTCACTCCTTTTTTGTCAGCGGATTTCTTTCCTTTGCCTGTCCAGCACTCATGAGCATAGTGTCCCTTCTTATCACACTTATAGCAGACAACTTGTGCCTTTCCCTTCTTGGCAGCTCTACTCTTTTGAGCTCCTTTCTTATGGAAAAACTTCCTCTTTTGGTTCTGCCCTCCTTGAGCTTCCCTTGCCTTGTTTCCTTCAAGAAAAGCAAGCATCTCTTCCTGCCTTAAAGCCATCTCAACAAATACATCAAACGGATCTCTAATATGCAATAATATGGCCTTAGCAAACTGGGCTTCAACCTGCGAATGAACTTCTCATTCCTTTTGATAACAGTATCAACCAAAGCGTATCTGTATCTCGATAACTCCTCAAATCTGGTTGCATACTCAAGCACAGTCATATCTCCCTGCTCCAACTCAGCAAACTTCCCGAGCAGAGTTGACTTGCAATCTCTGACATAAACCTTTCTTCAAACCTCCTCCCAAACTCAGCCCAAGCCATGGTCTCCTCATTGACTCCGACCGTAACACTATTCCACCAGTACAGTGCTGCTCCCTGTAATTTCCTATAAACTAGTCTCCTTTTCTACTCATCATTGATTCCCAAATCAGCAAAAATCCTCTTGCAATGAAGTAACCAATTCTCCACTTCAATTGCGTCTTCAGTCTCGATAAACGGTTTTCCTCCCAGCCTTGCATAATCTCTGCTCAACACAACATTATTATTGACCACTGGAGCTCCCTGATTTCCCCCTTCAGCATTTCCTCTAATTAAACCCGCAGTAACTCCAGCCTGCATCATGTTAATGAAGAACTGATACATAGATCCCATATCTACTTGCGGCATTCCAGCACACAAATCAGCAACCTGTGCCTGTCCTGGATTCCTTCTCGTGTTTGGTCTGGCATTCCCATTGGTTGTGGTGCTTCCTCCACCAATGTTAACTCTTCCCCCTTTAGCATCCATATCTTACGTCCGTAAAATCTGCATTCGAGCCATTGTAAGATATAGAAGAAAAGCCGAAGAGAGATGGGAGAATAGAGATAAAGTGTATACTTATATATAGCAAATACAAGTATGTTACTATAGCGTTATCCCATACCCCAATCTTTTCTCTAATTCCTTAGGTTTATGTTTTCTAAATCACTTTAAGTTTGAAATTTCTTTTAAGTTTTTCATAAACCTATGCTCTAATACCAAGTTGTAACATCCTCTATCTTGAGGCCCGAAGCTAAGCGCTACAGATGCTGCAGTCATCCATATTATTAACTTCCGATGACAAAATACGGTAATGTTAATGGTACCCATAATATCAGAAGCACATGAATATGAAATAAAATCAACATAGATTTAAAACAACTTTTCTGATTACATTTCAAATCAATATTTCATATTCAGATACATAATCCCAAACGATTCCTAGGTTTTGATCAAATATAACTATTACAAATTACGCCAAGAGCGACATATGAAGATGCCCCCTTAATTAGATGATCAGAGTACTAAGTAGACATATCAGTCGTAATACATCACAGGGAAAATAAAACTAAATAGCTCTTATATAGCTAGCATTGCCTCCTGCACGTCTTTGGAAGCTTATTCGTCTAACCTGCTAAACCTGAAAAACTTTAACTCTCAATTTACTCAAATTAAATTTTGAGCACCTTAGAGTTTAAGAGGAAAACATAAACTTCGAGTCAGACATAAAGCCTTGAGTAAATAATACTATACATCTCGGTTATCTGATATTAAGTGAGACCACGCTGCTTAGCGGAATGTGTTTCTCCTCACTAATATCCCTTTTTAAAACATATCTTTTGCAAATCAAAAACCTACAATGAAACTGATTAATGCAATAGTTGTAATATCATATATGCACATAAATCAGGTAATCAATGGACTATCTGTCTCCAAAAGTATAGTTTTGTTTGGCTAACTATTAACCATTGGCTGACTCGGGCCTACCAGACATAATCAATTATCTAACATCTATTAGACACACTACTGGGCTTTCTTCCCTTTACTATCTTCTTCTAGGGTCAACCGAACCTAATGGTTTTGTGAGCTCACCAATAACCTATCTTCTCTCTGTATATTCCTTTCGGTGTGTAACATCAATTTAGTCTTACCTGTGACAAAGCTCTAAACACTAAAATTTTGGACTTATATTAGCTAGGGACTTATTACCTAAAGTATTAGGCACGACCCTATACCAGTCCCATCTGGTATTCTAATATCCGAGTCATTTACTTAGGGTTAACTACCCCATCAAATTTTCCTTGAAAACATTTCTTTCAAATTGATTTAACCCTTTAAATCATACTTAAATAAGGAAAATATACTCTTTGCTTTATTTAAATATCTTTGCCATGATATATGCTTTACACAAAACCATATTGATGATATATAATGGGATTATCTATCCCTCCAAAGTAGGTTAAAAACCCTTTTTAACTTAAAAGGTCTTAGGCCATGAAGCCAAGGAAAACCATTTGAAACCTTTGCTTAAAAACTTTAAACAATTCCTTTCGAACCCATTGGAAGTACCCATTTCAAAATAGGTTAACTACTATACTTTGAAACACTAGGCAGAAAGGCCAAAACATACATCTCGAAACCTTTAGAAATAGACCTTTCGAAATCATTGAAAGTATCCCTTCGAGAGCTTCGTAAAACCTTAAACATCCTCTTTTCAAAACACTTCAAACTTGCCTTTCGAAAGCATTGGAAACCTTCCATTCAAGTACTAAAGGCAAACCTTTCGAAAACATTGCGGAATCTCCCCTTCATATCCTTCATTATATATCTTTCAAAAGCATTAAAGTCCTTTACTTAAAACATACCTTTCGAAAGCATTGGGTTCAAGTAAAAGTTTGTGAAACATATCTTCGAAACCATTTAAAACCATTCCTTTTGAAACCTTTGGGTTTAACTTTCAATATATCTAAGGGTCTTAAAAGAACTGGGGCGAAAGCAACTCTTTCGAAAGCATTATTCCAAAGTAAAAGAAGGTGGATGGTTTCGAAACCAACCCTTTCGAAAGCATGGAGAAGTGGCTTCAAAGTTGAAGGCAAAAGAACTCTTTCGAAGGCATTAATTCGGAAGATTGAATGCGGCAGCGGAGGTTTTGACCCCTTCGAATGCTTATTTTTAAAAAAAGGTGGCAACCTCTTTCGAAAGCCCTTTTCTAAAACAAAGGCATATTTGACTAAGTCGAAAGCTATTTCCTTCAAAAGCCTCATTTTGTAACCAAAATAGTTCTGAGTTTATAAAGACTACTTCTACCCATGTTTCAACTCTATACCTTTCGTCTATCTCCAATCTACTACTACCAAGGCATTGATACTATGTATGTTGGTTTTGACTAGGTTGGAGGCGGTAGTATGGGGTCGAAAGGTGGCTGCCGAAAGTGGTGATGCAACAATCCTTTACAAAACCGACTTTTAACTTTTTAAAGTAATATCTTTCCAACTAACTAGCCTTATTTGTCAACATATAATTGGCTGCCAATTCTTTTTCAAAATCTTTTCTGAAAGTGATGCCGAATTCAGTAATTAACAATTTAAAACATTTAGCAAATTGCCACTTCTCTTATAAACATATAAAATATTTAGGTCCCTTACCTTAAATAATTTTATATCTTTAATAAAATACTTAGGAAAATTCTCCAAAAATTCCCTTAAATCCTTTCAATATGTTTTCTAACATATTTAAATGTCTGACCCAAAGCTAACATATAATAGCCGAAAACAATTTAAACCCAATTTAACCATTTTCTTTACTAGAAAATTCATAATAAATCCACATTAACTTAGAAAATTATGAAACTTGAAACCCATCTCTAGAATAATGTTTCTGACCTTATATATAAAACGCAAGCCTTTTGGATGTCATTTGATAGGTTTTTCAAATTAAATCTTATCATAAAATCAATATGAAACAACAAAATTCATCAACAAGCATATATAACCATTTAAACAATCAAAACATGGCATTTTCTTGCAAAATTAATTCAGATCTTATCTAGAAATCGAAAAAAATAAAAATGTGATGTAATCTATTATTCACCTTAGCTTAATTTTTAAGAAGGTTGAGATTTGCTCTTGAATTGATTTGATTAAGCTTCCCACTTGAATCCTTGCTTATCTTCCTTTAGATTACTCCTAATGGTTGCTGGCTAAGCTCTAGGTTTAGTTTTGTTTGTGAATGTTGTAAATGAAATTGGATTAAGGGTTTAGGTACAAGAATATAACCTATTCCTATTTTGTCCTTATCTTATTACCTTTACTTACTTCATATTAAATTTTCATTTGTTCATTCAATAAGGCACGGCTACCTTATAACTATACAAATCTCAATCCCTTAACCATTTACATTATTTTGAATTAATTTATCTAATTAAATGTCCTAAATAATGTTAGTCAAAATTATGGTTGTTATATTTTTGGACTCCACAATCATTGCCCTGGACTTACTGGCCTTGACATCATTCAAATCTAACTTGTCCAATTAGTTCGAATATAGTCGGGTAAAAATGTCGGATAACACTTACCCCCCAAAGTACGTCTTGTGCTGAATATGACATGCTTTGAGTCGGAGTAGGTTAGAGCCGGTGGAAAGAAATCCATCCAATTTTCTGAATAGTCGCTATCCTTCCGTCGAATTATTTTCCTTAAGCATTGTATCTCTTTTTGATAGTCATGACGTTTGGTTGATTTCTAATAGCATAAATCTAGGATTATATTCTGTCAATTGATATATAAGTTTGGTTTCACGAGACTAATAAGCTCTGGTTATCTGGTCCAACAATTCGAACTTGAATTCTTAAGGTTTGATTTCATTTTCTTTCGATTTTAAAAATTGAAATTTTAGACCATACACATGCACGTTCAGATACACATTCTTATCGTTGGCTCCTGGACACGTTCGTATGCTCACGGGTCGTCGTCAATTTTCATTGAGTAAGATGCAATTTCATTGCATTTTGTACGTACGTGCCTATGTTTTTTTGCATTGATGCTCATAGTCGATCCCTCCTTTTCTTCTTCTTTTCTTCACTCCTTTTTTTTAATCATTTGTAGGGATCGACATATGTTTAGCTGACCCCTCTCCTTTCTTTTAATGTTTGCAGGGATCGACATATTTCTAGCCGATCTCTCTCTCTCTCTTCTTTTTTTATTTATTATGCACACGCTTATAAGGATCAGAATCTTTTTAACCGATCCGTCCTTATTTTGCGTTGATACGGATCGATCCCTTGTCCCCATATATAAGCTAAAAATTCCTTCCCTTCACCCTTCACTTATTCATCTCCTTTCCATTTACCTTCTCACGACTGAACCCTCCTTTGTCTTGAAAAATTCCGATCCCTTCCTTACCACTCAAACATCAGCTTCATCAATGAATCTGCCTTCCTATTTAGCTTTAGATTATTATTTCACCTTCCATTCGAATCATAATCCAATCTTTCCCCTCTTACAGCTCGTCTTTGATATATTTAGGTAGGTTTGCTCATTTTTTGCTTTTGATTTATGACAAGGTGATGCATTCTACTCCATCGGTGATAGTTTGGTGTGCGACGTGGTGGATAATTAATGGCAGAGGCTATTTGGGGGAGACAAGATGTGGAAGGGAGTTGGGTTCGGTAGAATGATGAAGAAGGAAGAAGAAAGGAGCAGATCACATAGGGTTCGGTCTTAAAAGTTTGAAGGATAGCATAAGAATGTAGAAGGAAACATATCAGTAGTATTGTTGGATGAAGGAGGGATTGGTTGGAATGGCAAAGGGAAGTGATCGATTGTGGAAATTAGCGTGGAGGGATCGGTATTTTTTATCAAAGGAAAGGGATCGACATATATCTTCTGGAGAGAGGGATCGGTTGGTTTGTTCAGGGGTAAGGGTCGGCTACGCAGGGGTCAACATATAGGGATCAGCTATTTATACTTGGCTAATTCTAATCTTCGAAGTGAACTTGAAAACCAATCCATAATCACTTATTTGAGCAATTAAAACCAATCACATCTTAATGAAATTGAACATATGACGATGATGAGCAACATGACTTGCATATTCACTATTGAACTCGAAAATGAACAATCAAATCCATGGGACTTAGAACATGAAATAAAACTCAACATATGGACTTTAATGATGGATTTTACACTTCAATATGCCGATGATTGATCCCAAAGATTACACTACCGATCTATCTATTCGCCAGTTGAGACGGTCAGCGATGACGGTCACTCTGGTTGAAATCCAAAGTCTCGTCATTTACTTTTGTTTTTAATTTTGAACCGTTTATCTATGCACTGCACTGCACGACATGCACCACACTAGGTTACACTAAGCATGGGGGGACATGTAAACTTTTCTAATCTCGATTATCTACTGAGAATAAATGACATGGAGTTCAGACGTTCAAAGCGTCCAGCTGCAATGTCTTCCGGACCAACTTCACAGCATAGTAATCCTGAAGCTGAGTCAAGTTCCGCAATTACATCTGGCAGGCTTTACCTTGGTCGTCAAACTGAACAACCGGAAGTTTCTGGCCCATCGATCGACCTTTTCTTTGATGTCCCCGTCCTTTTGGCGGAAGATATAAGTCCTGCCCCCGATGCTGTAGAAGGCACTATATTTTTAGATAACCCAATAGTTTCTCAACTCTCTAGAATTGGGGAGGCTGCTTTTCGCAGATTATGTTCTAGACACGAAATTCTCTTTGAAGACGTTCTGGTTCCTTCGATGAATGATAGGGCTTAGTCGCCCCCAGAGGGGTATACAACATGCAATAAGTTCATATGCTGGGACAGATGCGAACCGCCCTTCGATTCTTTTATCCGGATGATGCTAAAATATCTTGGAATAGCTCTTACTCAACTACACCCGAACAACTATGCCTTTCTCCACGACACTTTATTACTATTTATGAACGTCTTATTCCGCTCGCAAACTCCTGAGGACATCAGGTTTGTTTACAATTTCAAACGATGGACATGGAGCTTTTCCTACATTTTCCTCGAGCCTTCACCCAATTTTTAGTCCTTAACGGGTGCTTGGAACAAGCTCAGTCTCTTCAAACATGAATGGTTTTATGTCCGATGTCCGCCTGGCTTTGCAAGGCGATGGTTGGAAGGACTTAAGTGTCGTCTTCGTTCTATTATCAAATTCTTTAAACCAGATCATATCCTGAATCAACTAATATTTTGAAAATCGGCAAGTGTCCGTCCACGTCCATAGGGTGATAGTTTTTCACGGGCAATCTCTGCAGTTCGTGCCACTCTGGTCAAAGACATGGACATTAGACTTCTTGTACCCAATGAATGGTTATCTCGCTCGGGTTGCTGGTGGAAGGTCACAGCATTGGGCTTTCAAGAAGCGTTGCACTTCAAGGATATGCTGCAGAACAAGAAGGTGATATCAATAACCCTATTGTGCCCTAATCAAGGGGACTCAGGATGACGCCGAAAAGGGCGAAATTAGGGGTGTCGAGAAAAATGCGCCTGGCGATGCTGATGCAGGTCCAGGGAATGCCTCTGTAGTCGAACTGTCACAAGGCGCACATCCTTACATGCCAGCTATGAGAAGAAAGAAGCTTGCATATAAGCTCCGTAGGAGAAAAACTACCAAGGAGCCTGAGTTTGTTATCACTTCCATCGATGAAGAGTCATCTTCCCAACATTTAGAAAGCTCTATGAAGGGGTTTCAAATCTCCAAATACCTAATGACATCATGATGTATGACTTCCCCAACATCAGTGTTGAGGGGCTCAATTCTCCCACTAGAAGTGGCGACGACATTCTTCCCACCGACAAAGGAGAGAAAACTCCTATGAGCAAGGCTGCAGCTACTGGTCCGTCGCGGGGACACTGGGACACTCACAATCACACGGACTTTACCATACGATCTCCATCTACTTTTTGTATAATGGTCACTTATACATCTTTGTTTGGTTTTTGCTGGTGCGATGTCTCAATCCCGAGCTTTTGATTGCTTGAGGAACTCCTGGACGCAATACGAATCCAAATATGATTCAGAATTGAATAGGCGTAGAGAAAGGGATGACGACTATGAAAGAAGTCATTCGAGGGAATCTTCATCTTCCAAACATAAGTCCCAGTCTCGGTCGTCCCATCGAGAAGTTCAACCTAATCTTCCTATGCACAGTGGCGATCAGACCTCTTTCCATGGTCCCCAAGTTGCCATACCGCTTGAGCAGTATTCCTGTTCCTTCAGCTCCAAGCAGTCCCATGACCACAGGTCGAGCAAATGTCCAATCGTCGCTTCTGATCCATCTTTGCCGATTGCGGCTCCTGAAGCTTCCAAAGCAGAAAAATTAGCTGAACTTAAGGTCAATTTTCCAAAGATTTGTTTCGACGGGCTTAAGTTCCTCCCCTCCATTCATACAATCCCACGGAATGTTAAGGCAAGTTCTCTCACATGCGTCAACGACCTTTTTGTTCAACATGAATCATTCCAGCACTTATCAGACAAGATCTCCGAGGTGTCTATCGAGAGACAGCATGAAATTGATTGTCTCAAGCTAGAGGCGATCCATGATAAAGATATAATTAAACACCAAGACACTTGAGATCTCGAATTTGACGGCGAAGCTAACTAAGGAAGAAAAAAGTGCTAAGGAAACATCTGTGGTAGTGAGTCATCTAGAAGCTGCCCACAAAAAGTAACTTGATGCTATCCTCAACCACAGCGGTGCGCTTGCCTTAGAAAAAGATACCTTGCAAGAGGAGAAAAATATTTCAGCCCGCCGCGTTGAGGATCTTGAAGAACTTCTTAAGAAGGAGAGGGAAGAGAAAATTGAAGCTCAAGAGGAATCGAAAAGATATTGCAAAGAGGCTGTTGAAGCCCGGACTTTGAAGATTAAGCTTGATGAGCAACTTGCTCAAATTCAAGTCCTTAAAGAAGAGGCGAGAGAAGAAGGCCACAATGAGATGAGAGAACAGATCGAAGCTCAGGAGAGGATGCCAAAGAAGCCGGTCGAAATGAAAGTAAGGACATGTTTGATCCCCTGATCATTGAACACAGTGCTAAAGTCCTTATCCACCATGATTTGAGCTTTCTTGGTGAGGGTTATCTTGAATCGCTTGCTGAGGCCTGGAAGTACATTGTTGAAATGAAAAAGAGAACCCTCGGTGGTGCTGATTTAGACGAAGAAAAACTAGCACAGGAGATTCTTTACGAGGATGAACCTTTAGACTTTGCTGCTGCAAGACTTCGATATTTTGACATTCTAACACCCTCCAACAAAGGGAAAAACACTGCTGAGTTTTTGGAGTCTGATCTCAAATGCCCCTCTTCTTTTCAAGCAACCGGAGCGTCGGTCTCTCTCGGCCTAGGATAGGATCCAAGCTACGATCTGGACAAACCCGGTTATCATCTAAGGTGCTAACCCCTATTCAGGAAGGGGGCTCTCCGGTGATAACAGAGAGTCAACCAGACGAAGGTATTTCACTATATTCTCCACTTTTTGAGAGATTTCATTCTTCATGTCCAATAGCCATGGGCTTATCTTCTTGTTTCCACGAATCTATAGGTCCTTCGGGTACTGGCCAAACTCTAAAGAGCGGTGCCGCCATGGAACAACAGTCGACATCTACTAAGATTTCGACGGCCACCGATGCTCCAGGACCCGATGCTCAAGTTATCGGAGCTCTTTATGATGATAAAGTTGAAGTCCCACCGTTGCCTGATGAGCCAAATAACGTTGTGATTACTGACACTAATGAACATACCGATGAGCCCAACTTAAAAGAGCGCATCGATAAGGAGCAATTGTTGAAGAAAAAAGCTAAGGCTGAATCTACCGAGGTGGACATTGACGATCCAAATCTTGTCCCATTAAAAGTCATCCCACCTGGCAGGTCGGTTCCCTATGAACTCCCTACATCCTCTGAAAGATCTCTTGCCAAGGGTGGCAAAGGATCAAGGAAAAGGACAGGCCGAAGTTCGGGTGGTGGCACTCCTAAGAGATCCAGCAAGGAGAAAGGGCAGAAGAAATAGTCATCTCTCTAGCTTAGTTTGTATATAGTTTGCATAGCTATTTTCCACTTTCGTTGGTCGTGATTGTGCGGGTGCGGCCCTCATTTTTAAATAAAATTGTATCATGGTTTTCGAAGTTTATTATGTAAATAAAAGTTCTTTGTTTTTTGTCGAACTCTTATGTGACTTTTTATTTAAGTAGTCGAGCTATTACTTTCCATTCAATGTATTTGTAATTGATCGCTCGTTGCTTTGGATTATAATCCGATAATTCTATCCCAAGGCCTCCATGCGATCGTAGGGCTAAGTCATACCGAACATGAGGCTTTAGCCCTAATGTTGCGCTGTCGGATTCAGCGGTTTGAATGATTATACTCCTGCCCCTAGTCTTGGTTAGCAGAGTCAGACGGTGGATGGTCAAACTCCATCCTTTGTGAGTTTATACTCCTCCTGTCGGTTTCAGGCCGGAGTTCACGGAATAGTGAGTGGTTGAACCGCACTCGTCTATTTGTTAATACTCATATCCACACTTTAGGGATAAGGGTTAGTTAGCAGGTGGTCGAATCACACCCGGCTTGTGTTTATACTCCAGTCCATACTCTAGGAACTTAGGGTTAGTTAGCAGATGGTCGAATCGCACCCGACTTGTGTTTATACTCCAGTCCGCACTCTGGGGACTTAGAGTTATTTCTGAAAATAGTCATGTTGTACTTTTCTTAATTGATTGACTTTCCCCCAAGTCTGGGGTTTAACGTAGTGAGCGATTAGTCGTGTCACCATCGCTTTGGATTCAGTTTGTCCCATTGTTTGATAGGATTAAGTTGGTCATTGGATGCTCGAATCACATCCATCCCTCGTTAGGCATTCCATCCATTGGATTGTGAGCGTGAATCGTCAAATGAATGGTCGAACCATTTTCATTTTGTTTAGTACAAATGTGAACTTATGTAATTGGCTAGCTCCAAACTCTAGGAACATGCTCGTACATGTCAATACGAGTTAGTCCAGCATTGTAACTATTATGTACCGCTACAGCAAACACGTACATGAAGGAAATTCAAAACTTTATTTGCCAAGCGGAAAGAAATGATATAATTTGTCTTATTGCATATCTTTGAAAATCAAATTCTAAAGCAAGTCCTGAAATTAAATACATGAATGAAAAAGAAGTAAACTAAGTGAAATTGCATCGTAAATGCTTGCTATTCCACGCCCTTGGGAGTGTGATGCCATCAACAATCGCTAGCTTAAAAGTTCCCTCTCCATGCCTCTGTTCAATGACATATGTTCCTTCCCAAGTAGGATTCATATGTAACGGGGCAGGAAAAACCCATTTAAAGACGAGATCGTCGATTTCAAAGGTTCTCGGTCGGACTTTACTATTGTAATTCCGGGCAACTCGATGCCAGTGCGTAGCTGCCCTCAAATCAGCTTCTTCGCGCTCCTTATCTATAAAGTCTAGAGATTCCAAGAGGAGATCTTTATTTGTTCTGGGAGTAGTAGGTCCCCCGATGAGATGGAATCTCGAGCTCAATAGGAATAACGACTTAAGAACCGTAAGCAAGGGCGAATGGAGTATGGCTAGTCGTAGACTTGTAGGTGGTCCAAAAGTCCATAGTGTTGTCATGAGTTCATCCACCTAATTGCCTCTAGCCTTTTCCAAACGCTTCCTCAGAATGGATTTTTTTATTTTGTTGATAGCTTCAACTTGTCCATTGGCTTGAGCGTGAGCGACTGCCGCAAATCTCTTTTCGATATGACGACGACGACAGAAGTCTTTGAATTCAACACTGTCGAATTGAGTCCCATTTTCTGTTACAATAGTTTATGGAAGACCAAAACAACAGATGATGTTTCGGACGATGAATTTGATTGCCTTCCTAGTGGTGATCGTGGCTAAAGGTTCTGCTTCGGCCCATTTAGTGAAGTAATCAACTGTGACGATGGCATAATTCGCACCACCCTTAAAGATCGGTAAGGAACCAATAATATCTATACCCACATGGCAAACGACCCTGGGATGACCATTTGTGTAACTTCCGTAGGCGGGGCTCTTAGAACTTTTGCATATATCTGGCACTTGTCGCATCTCCTTACATAATCAGTAGCATCTCGATTGACGGTCGGCCGATAATACCCGTAACAGAGTATTTTCTTTGCTAGAGTTTGCCCCAGTGTGATCGTCACATTCCACTTCATGAACTTCCTTCAGGACTCGTTTTATTTCATCATGAACGATAAACCAGAGTAGGGGAATGAAAAAACCTTTCCTGTACATAACTCCTTCGTGTATGATATATCGTGAAGATTTACGAAGGACTTGTCGTTATTCATTCCTTCATTCGGGAAGAATACCCTGTAGCAAATAGTCTTTAATCGGAGTCATCCACGACTCCTTCTCAGGCTGCGTCTCTAGTACAAGATTGACTTCCATCGGGCTTATGCTCGGAGCATTTAATACTTTGACTGGAACCAAGCCCATCTGTTGTGCATCCCCAGTGCTAGCAAAGTTTGCCAATGAATCAGCCTCTTTGTTTTGATCCCGAGGAATATGTGTAATATCATAACACTCAAAGTCAGTCAACAACTCTTGGACTTCGGTAAGGTATAGAGCACATCGTTGTCCTTTAGCTTGGTAATCTCCCCTATCTTAGTATACTACCAATTGTGAGTCGTAAAAGGTTTCAGGAGACTTTATCCCCAGTTCTCTAGCGAGTTTAAGTCCAGCAATCAAAGCCACATACTTAGCTTCGTTGTTTGTTGCAGGGAAATAGAGCTTTAAAGCATAGCAAATTGACCGATCTTCGGAAGTTACAAGCACAATTCCAGCTCCTGAACAACGATCATTGGATGCTCCATCTGTATATAATTTCCACCGTATGGTATAGGTTTCACTGCTCTCTAGGAAATCATCTTGTGCGGTAAATTTTGCTATAAAGTCCGCCAGTGCCTGACCTTGGATATCCCTCCGTGGAAGATAAGTGATGTCGAATTGGCTAAGTTCAATATTCCACTGAAGTAACCTTCCAAACGTCTCAGGTCGCTGCAGGACCTATCGTTATGGCTGGTCGGTGTAAACATTGATAGGATGTGCCTAAAAGTAAGGGTGGAGCTTTCGTGAAGCAATCAACAAATAGTATGCCAGTTTTTCTATCCTCGGATAGTTCCTTTCAGCTCCTATCAATTGTTTGCTAACATAATAGACCAGTCTCTGGATTCAATTTTCTTCGCGAAGCAGCACGACACTTATAACATATACCGACATGGCCAAGTAGATATATAAATCTTCATGATCCACCGGCTTTGACCAGATGGGAGGTCTCTCTAAGTGGTTCACCAAAGTAAACTCCTTTTTTCTCTCCTAATCAAGTCGAAGAAAGGAATGCATTTATGAGTAGCTCTAGAAATAAATCGGTTAGGTCCGCAACCTTCCTATTCAGGCCATATACTTGTTTGATAGTCTTTGGCGCTTAGAGGTTGCAGGTAGCTTGGATCTTCTCGGAATTGCTTCGATTCCGCGGGCATTAACGATGAAACCCAAGATTCATTTTGTAGTATCGAAGAATATCGAACATTTCTGCCAGGTCTCTGATGTGGTTGCTAGACCGTCGTGAATTCATGAGCATATCATTCACATATACCTCCATCATTTTTCCGATCCGATCTTTAAACATTATGTTGACTAGGCGTTGGTAGGTCGCTCTTACATTCTTTAGTCCAAATGGCATTACCACATAGCAATATTATCCAACATCGGTAATGAAATTTGTGTGCTCTTGATCAGGAATGTGCATCAAGATTTGGTTATATCATGTTTACGCACCCATAAAAGATAGCAATTCGTGTCCTACGTTTGAGTCTACCGGCTGGTTGATCCTTAGAAGGGGAAAGTTGTCTTTTGGGCATGCCTTGTTCAAGTTCGAGTAATCAACGCATGTCCGCCATTTCCCATTCGCTTTTCTCATAAGTACAGAATTAAATACCCACTTAGGTTAGAGGGTGTCGCGAATAAACCTATTATCTTTGAGCCTATCCACCTCCTCTTTAAGGGCGGCAAATCTCTCTGGATCTAAGCCATGCCTTTTTTGTTTCACCGGGAAATGTCTTGGGTCGATATTCAATGCATGGCTTGTGATGGCAGGTGAGATTCCACACATGTCCGAGTGAGTCCAAGCGAACACTTCGAGATTCGCTCGGAGAAATCCAGCAAGTATTTCATCATCGAGGGGCTAAGTTATGATCTAAATTTTAGGACCCGTGATGGGTCGTCGTGGCTGACTGTAATGTCAATCGTCAGCTCAGTTGGTGCAGACTTGGTCTCCTGGGGCTCCTCCACATCATCTCTCGGATATATGTTTCTATAGAACTGACTGTGGCGTCCGAGCCAAGGCTCAAGCGTTGGTTTTCAATCTTCAATGGCTTGGATGCAGACAGACTTGTCCACACCCTTACCCTTTTCCTTTCGTTAAGCATCCCTCAATTCAGCAACATAACAGGCACATCCAGTCACCTGATCACCATGAACAACTCCAACACCACTATCTGTCGGGTGCTTCAAAGTCAAACACCATGGGGCAAGAGAAGCCCGGAATCAACTAGGGCTGGTCCTCATAGAAAATCATTGTATAGAGAGTCAACATCCAAAACCACAAAAGGCAGAATCTGCACTCTCATGCGGGTACCTTCTCCCAACCCCACGGGCAATCAACATAACCAACAGCTTTAGTGGCAGCACGTTAAAGCCATGAATGCGGGCTTTAGACGGTTTCAAGTCCTTGGCTTCCATCCTCACCTAATCATTGTTTTTTTTTGAAAATTATATTTACAGAACTTCCACAATAAACCAATATCCTTCTCACTAATGCGGGGCCGATCATGGCCAAAATGGCTATTGGGTCGATCGTCGGAGCCTCCACCTTGTCTGCATCTCTGTTTATAAACACAACATCACTGTCATTGTACATTGCTATTTGGCTGGAGCTTCATCTTCCGTACGCGAACAACATTCAAAATTCACATGCTTAATTGCGCTAGCGTAACGTTCCATCTCATGCCAACTCTTATAAGCCGGATGTGGTCCTCCGACTATTATATTGATTACCAATCTTTCGCCAGTCCACGCAGCTCCTTAGGCCTGTGCGGTGCTTTTCCTCGGTTGGGGTCGGATGTCCCCTGCCAACCATCCTGTGGGGTTTTTACAAACTACTGTAACTTTCTTTCTCGAATCAGCTTTTCGATAATATCCTGGAGATGCATGTATTCATTTGTGTTATGACCATAACATTCATGAAACCGATAATATCTTTCGGTCTGTTTCTACTTCTCCGTTGATTCTTTCGGAGGCGCCTTCTTATACTGCATGATATTGCAGGTAGACAAATAGATATTCTCTAGTGATGTACTTAGTGGTGTGTAAGTATCATACACTTGAATCATAGGCTTTTCTCTTCCAGAATCCCTCTTTCGTTCTTGGCTCTTGTCTCCGCCTTTCTTTTGTTGATTCAGTTTTTTCTGGACATTCACTTAAACTTTTCCAGAGCTATCATTAGACTGCTTCACTGCAATATTACTCTATACTCCTTATCTACTTGGTCCCGCAACATTCTTCTTCCTAGAGCATCTAGCCTCCTCCTTCCTCAAATACTGAGCCGCCTTTGTGTAAAAGCGATCCAACATTACGGGTCGCTTGCAATCTAACCAATTGTCAAAATCAGAATATGGATCAATCCCTCTTGTTATGGACATCAATATTTCATGGTCATTCAGATTACTGATTTCTGTAATAGCTATATGGAATCTCTCCAAATAATCTTTCAACGATTCTCCCGGACCCTGGATCACGCTGGACAGGGACATTACATCTTTGGGGCGAGTTGCATGCATACGGAACTGCTACACAAACCTTGTTGCCAAATCATCAAATCTAGAGATCGACCGTGTGGGTAACCTTGTAAACCACATTGTTGCTATTCCAGAGAGAATTATGGGAAAACATCTACACTTTGTTGCATCATCTACTCTTGTGAAATCCATTAGCCATTTATGTCTCAAGATTGTGCTGCCCGGGGTCGTTTTATTCCTCGTAGGTAGGCATGGATAGCATGTTGAACCTCCTTGGATACTCTGCACGTAGGACATTGTTAGTGAGTGCGATTTGGCTTCTCGAGATTCCCCAGTCATTATTGGAGAAGCCTTGGGTCTCTCTTACTAACTATGTAACCATAGTCGACAAGTCCGGTGTCAGGATAGTTTTTGCCAAGCGGTGGTCATGTTCCACCTCACGTGAATAGTCTAATCGATGTCTACGGGTCGTTCCATGCCTTCTTGGTTCACCATCCTCCCATTGTATACCACGTACATTCACTTCATCATCATTCCAGGGAAGCAATTGATAACATTCAACTTAACTCCATCATCCAGATTAGACGCAGCTCCTCCAGCTTAGATCCCATCATGTACAGGTAAGTTCCCTCCTCTGAAGGAGGGATCGGTACCAATCCCTATGGGGGGATCGGCACCGATCGATCCTGGCAGACTAGCCAGGTCTGCCTGTTGACGCCTAAATTTTCTGCACAATATCAATCTTTTCTACGATGCATGTGTCGTGATACTCGTCTTATGAACTAGAACTCTCTGATGCTGCGTAAGGGGTAGGGTCCCTCCTGGCTTTTCCCCGCTATTGCTGACTGAGTTGGTTCATTATGTTGATATTGGCTTGAATCTCCTGATTTAATTGCCGAGGGCTATCCACTACCTCTCTTATTAGATTTTGGAATTCAACTCTTGTAATAGAGTCAGCTGGATTCCGGACTTCCACTAGATCAGCATTCACATCCATCGGATGATTGCTCGGGCCTCCTTGCTGGATGCTAGCATTCTCGTTTCCTTCCGTGTTTTGAGAAGTAGATCTAGTGTTCCTCACCATTGTTAACAGCTTTGCTTATATTATTGCAAATCTAAATAGAATAAGCAAACTTCTTGAAGATAACTGTGGATCTCCTTCGGGGGATTTATGCCATCCAGTAGCGACAAAAGGATCCTAATAAGTTAAGAATCAAGGTTCTCAGTGAAAACACCAAAATCTTTGCACCAAAAATTGGCACAAACACCGAATAGAAGTTTTGAAGAGAAATAAATGAAGAATATAAAATGAAGATAGAGGATAATAACAAATAAATAGCAGTAAATTTAAATAATAACACGCACACAACGATTTATAGTGGTTTGACGTTGTTTGCCGACGTCCACTTTGAACTGATTCCTTTATTAATCACTTTATATACTGAGTACAATAGGGATCAGAAGAAAATCCTTAGTTACAAAAGAATATAAAGCAACTAGTAGCGTGAAAGTCCCAAAAATGAACAACCAAGCCTGTATTTATAGACGAAGATGGCCAAATATCTCCATGAAAATTCGGCAGAAGGACCTTCAGAACTATATGGACCCACAAGAGGGATTGCATGGTCCAATTTCCAAAGAAGAGGGATTGGTACTGATCCCTACTTTGGTCTAATTCTCGGGTGCAATCCCTATGGTAGCTTCCCCACGCTAAAATATGCTTAGCCTCCAAATTTCATTCCAATTGGATCGGTAGAACTTGAGTTATTGCTCGATCTTTGCTTCAATATAGATTTCTTGCTGATTCAGCCGATCCCTAACAAGGGAAGAGTGCCCATCCCTCTAACTTCATCTTCTTGAGGTGCGATCCCTAGGGTTCCCATATCTTGCTCAAAAAAATTCATATGCATTGGACATGTGGATCTTGAGATATTGCTTGTTTTCTATTGATATGCCCATACTCCCTGAAACATGCTGATCCCTATGATGGAAGTCAATTTATGCCGATCCCTTCAATGTGTTGAATCATATTTCATACTTCGAACGTCCTGCCTTGCATATCTATCAATTCCATTCAATCTCAGCTTTGTGTTATCATCTGTACTTGATTTTTGGACCTCACAATCATCACCCTAGACTTACTGGCCTTGACATCAGTCGAATCTAACTTGTCCAGTAATTTCGAATATAGCCGGGTCAAAATGCCGGATAATAGTGGTATGAAAGCATTCTTTCCATACTTAACACCAAAGGAAAATTGGTTTGAGTTTAGAGTAAGTAATGTTTTAAATGATGTTTGTTTTTGAGCCATTTAAATATGAATTTGGAAAAGAGGAATTTTTTCTTAAGTTGTGTTAATATACTTATACCATTTAGATAAGTAAATGGATATATTTTCTAAGTATTGAAAGTATAATTTTTTGTTAATATACTTATACTGGTGAGATAAGTATATGAATTTTTTCCAAGTATTGAAAGGAGTATAAGGGGTTTGTGAAAATATCTCTTCTGAATGTATATTTGAATCAAATAATTGAAAAGACATTTAAGTAATGAAAGGTTAATTAATAGATGCTTGGTGGATCCCACATGGAATTAATTCTATGTTTGATTGATTGTTTATTTGATAGTTAAATAACAAACTATCAAATCTTGGCCAAAATATAACTTTGGAAATATCTAGGAGAAACACGGGGTTATATGACATGGTTATCTTCGATGAGGCTATACTGTGCATATAAATCTCGTTTTGTTCTCCTAGGACAAATGACAAAGAAATCCATCTGCTTTAACAGTTAGGAGGTGTTCTCCGCTCTTATGTATTGTCTGATTATTTTCAAAAGAATCAGAGTTGAGTTTACTGAAATCTATCAATTGGTTTTGGAGCGACCGGTAAGTAGGGAGTGTGTTTATATGAGATGATCCAAAATCGTAAATAGTTAAAAACCATATACGTGTTTAACGCATTGGAAGAGATTCGAGATTGGTTCGAGATGATGGGATCGAAGACAAGGTTCTTTGAAGTGCAAGGGATACTTACAACTAAACTTGAAGGTAATTCCAAAATGGATGTAGTAGAAGTAGTGTCTTCAATTTATTTATATCCTAAACAACTTGTATGGATGAATGCTAGCATTGCATTATTGCCAAAAGGGCAGTGTTAGCATTCCAAGTAGGAATCTCTAGGAGGAAAAGGTAAAAGCATAACCTCACAAGCCTCACAACCCGGTAACGGCAAAAATAGGAGATGCTCGTAGAGCTATGTGGTGAGCTACCATTAGAGGCATCATTCCTCGATCTATATCGAGATTCTTTGATTTAGGTGTGCGCATAGGACCACTGTGGAGCAATGTTTGTAGCCTCTGTGCCCAAGGGATGATGTAATCTGGTATGTCATGTTAAAGGGGCAGTCAGTTCTTTGTTCATAGGGGGCCCATGTGTGGCTCTTGGGTACATTTTATCTAGAGGTGTACTATACGGAAGATAGTCCCTTACCTTATCATTGTTGGAATCCATTCTCCAATTCATGCCTTTACGGATTTAGTTGTATTACTATTATGCTGGAATGTAATTAATGTAACCATTTCCACTATGATTCAATATTTATTTTAAACCCTGGTCAATATTATATTATCATTAAATTTCTAATAAAATGTTTTAGTTATCGTTAGGTAAAAACCCATCCGTGTTTATGTGTGACGTGGTCTTACGAGACACCTTTATTTTTGAAAGGGTTTTATAATAATATTAAAAAAATCCATATGATTATTTCTCACATTGGTTTTACCAGACAGATTCGAGCGTTATTTTTTTATAAAGCTCGGGTCAGCCCGAGCATATTTCCAGATTTAGCGATGGATGCTTCAGAGCTTCAGGAGACGAGCTGGGTGCCTCCAAGACATATTCACATATATTTTATTTCCGCTGCATTTGTTGTTTGTATTTATCAACATTTCTGAGGACAAGTTTTTATAACTGTCCAGGCTAATGATTTGTTAGTTAACTCTGATTGATGTATGTATATTACAATTTTCTTTTATAAAGATTTGTTGTATATTATATGTTAATCATCACGATATGAGATTCTATTCTATCTTTTCTTTCTTTTTCCCCAACAATCCGTCTTTCCGGCACTTGGATGCTCGACACGTGAATACCGTGGATGTATTAGTGTCGACTTTTGAGGGTCGAAAAGGCAGGTCGTTACAACTTAGCTCAATGGACTATTAAGGACTCAGCTCCTCGAACTACCCCAATCATTTGAAAGGCCTCTCTTAAGGGTTATCTAACCTTGCCTCCTAACAAAAAAACTAGCAAACAACTGTGCTAGTGCATAACCTACACTAGTTGGAGGTGTAGCCCATTCAGGTGTAACCCTCCTCTTTCTGTTGACTGCTCAAGACCGATGATGTTCTCAGCCTATGTGCAGCTCCTACTCTCGAATATGGTATCAAACACACTGACATAGCGCCAAACCTTGCTTATCATCCCATTTAGTTCACCTAATGCAATCAAGGCAATACCCCTTCTAAAAAGATTGAAGCAGACCCTACTGGGGTATTCCTTCACCTGTACGCGAGCATAAATAATTCCATTGGTCCTACAGTTGGATAGGTCCCACACCAGTATAATGTATACACAACTGATGGTAGCCTCTTACGGTAAACAGACTTTTGTTGTGTAACATTATGACCTTGCATTCCAACCCATTTTAATGACCGTATGTGATTCTCATTTAATCTAATTTATTAGCTAACTTACTAATTCACACCCATCATAAACACATACTTGAGGCTACGTGTGTGTGTATATGTATATGTATATGTGTGTGTGTGTGTATTCATACTTGTTTAGTTATTACGCCTCCAATGTTCAATTGTTGTAATATTCCTTTACTTCTTCATATGTTTACTTCTTATTCTATTAATGTAAATTTAGTGTCATTTATCGCTACCATTTAACTTAATAGATTTAAATATCCTTTACCGTTTACTTCCCCCTTTTATTATTAAATCCATGTACTGTTCCTTTTTATCTTTTACTATATTCTTTTGGTTGCTAACCTCGTTACTTACTCATTTTATTACTTATTTACCATTTATCGCTTACCGAACTTTTAACCCATCTTTGTTCATCCTATTACCTTACATAGCTTTGTTGTTTATTATGATTTCCAACTTTTCTTTATTGCATATATTAATTTTATAGTTTGGCATTTATTTATTATCAATATTACAAATCTTTAATTAATACTTGAGGACTTCTGCATTTTAAAGTATTGAAATTGCATCTTCCTCAAAATGAAAGGTTAACATTGTAAATTTCTATATCTTATCCGAAAAGGAATTTTGTGTTACGTTTGGAATTACAAGAAATTTTATTTTCGTGGTTATTGAAATAGACTGTGCAAAATATGGTAAATATCCCTATTTTACACATTTTTTTCTTTTAGGCGTATTCCTTGTTATTTCAAACGATACATTTTCAGTTATGAATCTGAACTTGATAATCTATAGAGACGTACATTGCAACTTCCTACATTCCAATAATACAAAATACTATTTGAACCCTAATAACTTATTTTGATAACTTTTAGTTCTCATTACTAGCATAAATCATTTAACCTACAAATCTAGAACTACCATATAATTTATCAAATTCGGGGACTACTACTAACCAATACTTTCCAAATTCATATACATGCAATATTAAATTCAAGTTATCAGTCACATAATATGTAGGCAGAGTTTTAGATTTCATTACACGCATATTATTAAGCTTACAACTCCAAACAATTAAATTCAGGCATACAAGGAATAGATGTATAATGAAATAAATCTAATATTATATAAAAATATATTATTTTTCTAACTCACCTTTTTAACTTCCCAAATCTCCAGATCTAATCCATATTGCTCTAGTTTAACTTCCCCTTTACACCTTATCAAAATACATATACCACAAGGATACACCTATATTTTAGAAATTTAGATTTGGATTGAGATTTACCTTTTCTTCACAAAATTGATTCACCTCTTATTATTCTTCTCTTTCATTATCCGTTATTCTGCACATAAATATTTATATATTATACTATTTTATAATTTCTATATTTCCTAGAATTTATGGAGAAAAGAAATGGTGGAGCTTTGCTCCTTGATTCAGAAAATATGAAAATAAAAGTGAGAGGATAGACCTATATGTATAAGCGCATGAATCAATCCCATCATATTTGTATATACATTAAGCATTTATGTTAATTAATGTACGTTCTTCTCTTAACTTCCTTTTTCGTTGATTTCATTCCATTTTTTTTCTAATCTGATTAACATTAACCTTGCTTACACATTAGGTATACGCTAATGTTAATTTATTACCATTTTCACCTTATTGATTAACGTTAATTTCTTTCTTCCACATTAAGTAAATGTTAAGTGTAGTTAACGTCAATTAATTACACTTATTTCATACCATTTTCTTTTATTAAATGTTAACATTCTTTCTTACTAACGTTTGTTTTTAACGTTAATTAATTCTCATTTTTTTATTTCCTTTTCAACGCTAATTTAATTTGATTAAAGTTGATCCCCTTTGATTTCTTCCTTCTAATCTGTGATTTGTTTAGATTTAACATAACCAATTAATTAAATATTAAGATTTAAGTCAAATGTTTACATTAACGTAAATTATTAATACTTATTTACATCCATGCCCAATTTATTGACTTGTACGCTTTCTTATTTAGATTTAATTTGATTGAGCGCCATTAATTAACATTTATATTTAATTTTAACATTTATACTTAATGTAAATTTTAATGATAAGTTATTAATATTTACTTCCTTAATTAGTTCTTAATTCTTTCCGATCCGAAAACTTCAAACGTTAATAATATTTTCGTTTGAACTTCGATTGTAAAAATTTATATATAAAAATTGAGCAAAAAATCATCATGAACACAACGATGTAAGTTTAGTAGCTAAATATGGAGTTTACAAAAAAATTATTTTTGGACATTAATAATTACTTATTAACTAATTTTATTTTATTTTACGGGGTGTTACATTCTCCCTTTAAAAGAATTCCGTCCTCAGAATTCTTCAAGTATTGAATCATGTAATATAGCATGCAACCAATTTAAACTATCCAATAGTGTACAACCAAATTTTCAGCCAATAATGTATAAGTGCATGATGTATCACAACATATATGACATGCATGCTGAATGATTCTAAATCGGGGCCTCATATATGAATGCATTATTTAAATCAAATTTGAAAATATGATGCAAACAACCAATATATACTGGTAGTTCTATATATATGCATGTTTTGAAAATCAAAACCTTTGTTTTTGCATTCAAATTTTCCCACAATTCTATGAATAGAAGCATAGTTCAACCAATTGTGCATCCAATCCCTACTATCCAATACCTAGGACACATTTTTCTAATATCCAAAATTTTGAAAATTCGATTTTCTAAACCTATATTCTTATGTCAGAAAAGGCCGTAGATGGAGAATTCCATATTTCCATCCTTTTCTTGTGTACCCATCCCACTGTACCTTGGAACTTTCTCTTTTGCCCCTAATTCTTTTCCAACTTTTTCATATATAGTCCACATAAGAAATTTTACGTTTTAGATTTTAATATTTAAAATAGAGTTATTTTAAAACAAGCTTTGTTCACCTATCGACGAAGTACGAAAAATAATCCCATAATTAAAAAACATTTTTCCCTTATCACTAACTATCTTTTGTTTTACTGTTACTTCTACTGCATAGTAAAATTCATACTTGTTAACCCATCAATTTCTTCCCTATGCTATTCATGTGCCATTTAAATATCAGAAATTTTCCTCTTTTCCGTTCAAAACCTTTTTAAATTAATTACTTCAAATATTTGGAAAACCTTTAAAATTCAAAGGTTCATTTTTTTTCATAAAAGTATTTTATTTTTAGAATCAAAGAATTTTTGAAAAAAAAATTCTCAAAAGTATAATTTTTCAAAATAAGTTATGCCACATCCTACGCAGTTGGGGTTTAGTCAATAGTTTAATGTACATAATGGACTCTATTCTATTACATGGTAAATGTTAATTTCAAAAACTTTTCTTTTAAATTTTAAATTAAAACCAGCACACAAGTTAATTTATAAATTTTGGCTTTTTAAGGCATAGGTATGGTGACCCATGGTATCGCAACAACTCTTCTCTATCCTTCGCTCACCAATTTATCCCCCAAACTTTTATTACTTTTTGAGACTTAACTTTACTTTTTTTGGTAGCTAATTTAATAAATTCCCTAATTTATCTTATGAACTTCTAGCCTTTTATAAATTTATTTTGCATTAGTTGAGTGTCTGCATGAGATTTTCTTACTTACACAGTTTTCCAATTAATATAGTGGTTCATGCAGAAAAATAATTTTCAAAGCAAACATTTATCATGATATCATATGCGTTTTATGTAACAGAAACAACAAAATGCTAACAAACCAAACCTAAAAAAACAATGTTGGAAGCTGCCCTTCAACATCAACTGTCATCAATGATATTGTGGCCCTATCTTACTAAACCTAAATGGGCCTGTCTAACGTGCCATTATACTATAACCCACATATCATGATCTACCTTCCTGGCCTCTAGTACATAAGGTCCGCTTATTCATTTTAACTATAACCACCAAATATAGGCCAAACTGTGCATCTCCACATTGTACTAGGCTAAGGAATACAAACTATGAAGATTTAGAATAACTCCTTGGCAAATTGGCTTAGTAGAATAATTTTTCCACCATCTATCTTGCCTTCCTTAACCTTGAGTCTACCAATGTCCTCTATGTGTGTTTGCCATCTTATTACCCTCTACTACTATCTTCTCTTAATCCAAATCTCTTGATAATATTCTCAAATTTTTAGTATTTACTTTCTTTATCCTTGACCTTTCTTGCGAACTTACTCTAGAACTCGCAAAAGTATACTTTGATACCATTTATCATTCTTTTATGGATTCTTCTTATGGGTTGCACAAATTTCTAATAAAGCATTCCTAGATTCTTACCAATATTCCTTACACTCTACGGCGATTCATTTTTGCTTCTCTATGAGCAACCATCGGTATTTTCTTCATAGCCTTATCTTTTACCCTGTCATACCTAGGCAGTCATCCCTATCCACTCCACATTAAAATTTTGGTTTGGTTTTTCGCAACTTTTTTATGCACTTAATCCCAAAACTTTTATCTTTAAAAGTACAAACTTAGAAACTTTTAATTCAATACAAAAATAACTCGTTTTCTTAATTTTTAAAAATACAATAAATTTTTTAAAAGTTCTTTTCCTTTTTCTTCAAATCAACTTCTTCTTTAAAGTCCCTTTTCAACAACAAGGATGTTTATTTCTTAAAATTGGGATTTTTAACTCAAAACATTTATTAAGTTTTCTTTTAAAAAATTAATTCGTATACCAACCATTTCTTTAAAAATACACTTTGTAATGTTTCCAAAACATCTTTTACATTTCTAAACAATAAAAACTGAAGTAACAAGGACACTTCCATTAAATTATTTTCTAATTACTCACTCTATCTCCACTTCCAATCCTTGGCGGAGTCTCTAATATTATGTAAGGGGGAATTTTTAAGAGATACATGCAATCAAAGCGTAGTGCTAAGGAAAATATCCATTTTCCTTTGTCTGTCCTCTAATTTCCAATGTTGCTTCTGATTAGATTTCTAGTATTATTTTTGATATAATCTCCTAATGTTATTTCTAATTACTAACATTGTTTTATATAACTTCCTAATATTGTTCATATCTATTTTTCATAATATTACTACTACTCAACTTTCCTCTACCTAAACTGCTCTTATTTAAGTTGCTCCTCTTTATACAACTTTTCCTCTCAATTTACTACCTTCTTATTGAACCATTGCAGTGCATTCGTCTACTATTTTTATATTCATGGTATACTCTTCTTTCCCGTACTATTTACCCCACTTTGAACTTGTACTACTTCCTATTGTCCACCCATAAAAAGAATTTTACAACTTAAAAATTTTCATCTCAAAGAAATTAATGAGCTATATACACTCTCTTAATATTTTTCAAAAGAATTAACTTTTATTAAACCCATTTTCTAAAATTTTCAAATTAACCAAATCTTGAATTCTATTAAAAAAAATATTTAAACAAAATTTAAATATTTTATTTTCCCCAAAAATGTAATATTTACTTACATTCCAAAAATAGGGGTTCTCTAACTTCAAATAATTCCATTGAAAATCATTTCAAATATATTATTTATACGTTTTCTAAAATATTTCAACTTTTATACTAAATTCTTTCACATGGGGTCGGACTCTGAATGGATTTTATTTGTTCCATCTTTGAACTCTTCTTCTTTTCTATTTACTTTCTGCCTTATCTCCTTTTTTCAGATTTTAAAATCTGGCTATCATCTGGGAGTGATTACTATGCACCTTCTTTCGAGAACTTATTTCTTCCGAATATCTACGACATATAGACACTTACTTTCCCCTTATCTGAACCTAATTTACATCATCAACCGGCAATCCTACGGGGATCTACAACCATTGGGCTATTGAGGGCCCAGCTAGAGAGTCACGTACTATCCAGCTTCAAGGACCTTTCATATACCACACTCATGCTTTTTCAATCAATGCCTTTCCATACGACTTATTTCCTGTAGGGTAATTGGGATAGGGGTATACCTTCAATTTTATCTATTGTTCCAACTCATTGTCGCATTATCCATCTTTTAAGAATATGGTTATAACTAATTTATAGTAAGAATTTATAGAGTTTGGTGTATAATATATATATAATCAAATGAAAAACGACAAATACGTTCACTCAACATTTCCTAATTTTCAAGATCGACTAACCCAAACTCCGATACCAAAAGTAACAACCCGTACCCCAGTGGGCTTGAATTTTCACTAAATAGAAAACCTAAGTCCATCAAATTACAGACCATTGGTTTGGTATCCTGCAAATAAATAAATAATTATATACAAGAGCACTATAAATATAACTCATAGTGGAATAGTAAAGTATAATAAATCATATAGTTACCAACCAAGATTGACACTTCCAATATCTAATGTCCTTGTCAGTGCCTAGCATGCATAAGGAAACCTGACCTTCCATTGTTCCCGCTTTGCAGCGATACCTATCTTTCTAAAGCTATTTTATGGATTTTAATGAGGAGGTGGTCAGAATAACATTCTGGTGACTAGTAAATTATACACTTTATACGTAACACTAGTTTATGTCGATTGCCCTCCATCACATCTTATGTTGTTTTATTTTACCTAGTCGTCTCGACTCTACGTACGCGTATAATGTGCCTCATCTACCCGAAGTAGACCATAACTACTTACATGTGTGTGTGTATATGAGTACTATAGTCCCCCTTTGGTCCAAGATAATATCCTCGCTAGTATTCGTAAACCAACTCCTCATCAAGATCCATCATCAACATAGTATTACGTCCTCATCGTTGTGCATACCAAGGAACTCCTGTAGTATCTAATAATGATGTCATAATAGTTTAGCCGCATCTATCTCATTATAGGGATTCACCTAATTGTTTCATATTATGGACTCAGCTCCATAGACAATTGAGGACTCAGCACCTCGGACTATTGAGACTTGGCTCCTTGGGCTATTGAGGACTCAGCCCCTCGAACTACCTCCAATCGTTTGAAAGACCTCTCTTAAGGGTTATCTAGCCTTGCCTCCTAACAAACAAACAAGCAAACTACTGTGATGGTGCATGACCTAAACGTGACTTACGCTAGTAGGAGGTGTAGCCCGTTTAGGTGTAACCCTTATCTTTATGCTAACTGCTCAGGACTGATGACAGTCCCGACCTATGTACAACTCCTACTCCCAAATGTGGAACCAAACACACTAACATAGCGTTGAGCCTTGCTCACCATCCCATTCAGATCGCCTAATGCTATCAACGCAATACCCCTCCTAAAAGATTGAAGAAACCTTACTTGGGTATTCCTTTACCTATATGTGAGCATATACAATTCTACGAGTCCTACAGTTGGATATGTCCCACATCAGTATAATGAATACATAACTGCTAGTAGCCCCTTGTGGTTGACAGACTTCTGTTGTGTAACACTATTGACCACGCTTTCCAATCCATTTTAATGACCACATCATTCTCATTTAATCTAAATTATTAGCTAACTTACTAATTTAAACCCGCCATAAATGCATACTTGGGGCTATATGTGTGTGTATTCATACTTATTTTGTTATTATGCCTCCAATGTTCAATTGCTAATAATATTTCTTTACTTTTTCATGAGTTTACTCCTTATTCTGTTAATGTAAATTTAGTGTCATTTACCCTACCTTTTAACTTAAAAGATTTAAATATCCTTATCATTTACTTCCCAATTTTATTATTAAATCCATTTACTATTCATTTATATCCTTTACTAACTTCTTTTAGTTGCTAACCTCATTACTTACTCATTTTATTACTTACTTACTTACCATTTATCACTTACTTAATTTTTAACTCATCATTGTTCATCCTATTACCTTACCTACCTTTGTCGTTTATTATTTAATTTCCAACTTTTCTTTATTGCATATGTTAATTTTACATTTGGACATTTATTTGTTATCACTATTACAAATCTTTAATTCATACTCAGAGACTTCTGCATTTTAAAGTATTGGAATTACATCTTCCTCAAAAGCAAAGGTTAAGACTGTAAATTTCTATATCTTATCCAAAAAGGAAATTTTGTTATGTTTGAAATTACAAGGAATTATCTTTTCATGATTATTGAAATAGATAGTACAAAATACAATAAATATCTCTATTTTATACATCTCTTTCTTTTAGGCGTATTCCTTGATATTTCCAATGGTACACTGTCGTTGATAAATCTAAACTCGTTAATCTATAGAAAATTACATTGCTGCTCCCTACATCCAATAGTTTAAAATACAACTTAAACCCCAATAACTTATTTTGTAACTTCTAGTTCTCATTACTAGCATAAATCATTTAATCTACGAATCTGGAACTACCATATAATTTATCAAAATTAGTGACTACTACTACCCAATAATTTTCGATTCATGTACATGCAATATTAAATTTAAGTTATCAATCATAAATAAATAGGTAGGGTTTTTGATTTCATTACACACATATAATTTAGCCTACAACTCCAAACAATTAAATTCGGGCATCTAAGGAATATATTTACAACGAAATAAATTAATATTGTATAAAAGAATATAATTTTTTCTACTCATCTTTTTCGCTTTTCAAATCTCCAAATCTAATCCATATTACGTCAGTTTGACTCCAATTTTTCTTTCTATCAGAATACATATTTCACAAGCATACACATATGTTTTAGAAATTTAGATATGAGAAGAGATTTGAGTCGAATTTAGATTTGGATTGAGATTTACCTTTTCTTCGCAGAATTGATTCACCTCTTATTCTTCTTCTATTTTATTTTATGCTATTCTCCACATAAATATTTATATAATATACCATTTTATAATTTCTTTATTTCCTACAATTTGTGGAGAAAAGAAAATGGTAGAGCTTTGCTCCTTGATTTAGAAAATATAAGAATAAAAGTGAGGGGTTAGTCCTGTATTTATAGGCACACGAATCAATTCTATTTTATTTGTATATACCTTAAGCATTTATGTTAATTAATGTACGTTCTTTTCTTTAATTTCTTTTTCGTTTATTTCATACCATTTATGTTCTAATCTGATTAGCTTAACCTTGCTTACACGTTAAGTATCTACTAACGTTAATTAATATTAATTTATTACCATTTTCATCCGATTGATCAACGTTATTTTCTTTCTTCCTCATTAAGTAAGCGTTTAAGTGTATTTAGCGTCAGTCAATTAAACTTATTTCATACCATTTCCATCCCTTAAATGTTAACATTCTTTCTTACTAATATTTTTTTTAATGTTAATTAATTCTCATTTATTTATTTTCTTTTCAGCGCTAATTTAATTTGATTTAACGCTGATCTCCTTTGATTACTTCCTTCTAATCTCTGATTTGATTGGATTTAACATTTCTAATTAATTAAATAATAAGATTTGCATCTAATTTTTACACTAACGTAAATTATTAATACTTATGTACTTCCACACCCAATTTAATTACTTATACACTTTCTTAATTAGATTTTATTTGATTCAGTGTCATTAATTAACATTTATATTTAACATTAAAATTTATACTTAATACCCATTTTAATGTTAAGTTATTAACATTGATTTCCTTAATTTGTTCTAAATTGATCACAAAATTGCCACGAACCCAACTGTGTAAGTTTCGTAGCCAAATTCTGACATTTACAAAAATTCTATTTTGGGCTTCAATAATTACTTATTAACTAATTTTATTTTTATTTTATGGGGTGTTACACTAAGTCAAACCAATCATAAGTCGACACATGTAATGTAGTGTTAGACATGCATAAAGTAGTTCCAACGTGTATCGAGAGTCAGTGTCGAAGAAGTGGAGCCAAACTAAAAGTATAATAAACTAAAACCTTAAGTAGAAAGGCATAAGTAAGAAAATGTTTAATGTTATGCTAGTTTTATTAAACTGAGTGTATTAACCAAAGGCCGAAGGGGGATGAGGGTAAAAGAGGAATAATAGATAGAGGAGGTGATTTTCGAAACCTAAAATCAAGATAATTAATTAGAACTAAACAATGACAGGCTTCCCCAGATAAGATCGAGGGTAGTGATTTCCAAGAATAATTTTGCTTTCAACAAGATGTTGGAATCAAAACTAATTAACTTTCAAAAGAGAATTTATACTAAGGTTTAAGATGATTGAAACTAGTACTTTGAACATTGTCGATGATAAATTAAGTAGTGTAATTAGCTGAAGGTAGTCAGACTTAAAATAGCTCAATGAATAACTAGGTATAGAGCCTAATAAGTGTATAGTTAGGTAGATTTCAGTAGATGGCATATGGTCCGATATGGCCAAGAACCGAAAGAGTAGGTGCAAGACCTATATGACAACCGAAACTGAAAGTGTAGGTGGATGGTCGGTATGGCAACTAAACCAAGAATGCATTAATTTAGGGCTTAAGTGGTAACCATAAACTGGAATGTTGGAGTAAGGACGAAAGTGGTATCTGAAACACAAAAGCATTAGTGTAAGTCCTAATGTAGCAACCAAGGGTTCGGTAAATGGGTAAAGCCTGATGTGGCTGTGATGACCTACCTTTTTGACCTTCGAAAAATCGACACTAATACATCCACAGTATTCACGTGCCGCAAATTCAAGTGTCGGAGAGGCGGATGATCAGGGGTAAAAGAAAATAAAGATAGAAGATAGAAACACAGATTCTCACATCGCATTGAACAACTTAAAATTTTTACATACAGATAATACCTACAATCACTTTCAAAATGACATATCAGAGTTATGGTAAGTACTAACCCAGCTAGGGATAATTATAACCACCTACACCTACACAGGTGCTGGTATATACTTATACATAATACAATGGAAATAGAAATGGATAACTATCTACAGAGGAATCTTCTGCTCCATGCTCCTAGCTCCTCCAAAATGCTCCGAGTTAAACCTGACTACTTGGCTTCTTGGAAAAATAGGGAAACCCAAAGTTTAAGGGAAAAGAAAATAAACTCCTGGTCAGTCATGGGACTGGTGTGAGAAAACTCAAAAGAACGGATACTTTTGAAAGCAAAGGGTATCTCATAAGACCACGCTGCACATAAACACGGATGGGTTTTTACCTTATGATAAACACATTTGCTACGTAAAATTAAGGATATTATTTTTAATGACAATCTTTGAAAACCCAGTCAAATAACATATTAATCATAGTCGAAATTGTTACATTAACTAAATTCCAACATACTAGGTTCTACAATCAAGACCGTAAAGGCTCGTATTGGAGAATGGATTTTCAATAATGACAAGGTAAATGACTACCTTCCAACAATACATCTCTAGAGGAATGTACCAAGGCATAGCCCCGCTGCCCTCTACCAACACAGAAACAACATCACCTCTACCATAGAAAGTACCGAATATCCCATCACCCCGGTCATTCCCAACCTATCCGTGGGATCCCAAAGCATACACATCAAACCCAAAATATAGAGGATGATCTAGAAAGGTGATGATCATATCCTAATAGGTGTGACCCACTTAGCCCTGCCGCATCTACCTTGGGTTCGCCATTACCGATGCATGAGGCCTGAGGTAACATTTTACCTTTCACATGACATATCCCACTTTGAATGCCACATTGCCATTCTCGACGACACACCAATTGATTTCCATAAAAGTACAACCCCCGAGTTCATACGCCTCAGGGAATGGTGTTAAATATAAGAGCGGCTACCTCCTACACCACCAAACAAATGTACGTGGTCTTAGAAATGCAATGTCAGACATTCGTCTCTACAAGTTGTCTAGGAACGAGACAAACCGAAGGAACTCCTCCTACTACATCCTGTTTGGGAATCACCCATAGGATTAGTAGCGAGTAGTCTTTTCCAATCAAAGATTTTCCGAACGAAGGCACCACTGTCACCATATATAATATGGGAATCACCCCAGAAGTTAGTGGCAAGCAGCCCTACATTTGAACATCTCCGTCTTTAAAATCATTGTCTTCAACAAGTCTTCACTTTCAAATGCGTATATTAGTTCGAAGTGGTTTTCAGATAGGAATCACCCAAATCCGATCCTGGTTTTTTCGAACCAATTATCGATAAAAAGATATTAAGTATGTGGGTGATTGGTGATCATTATTCAATCAATCCATATATTTATATCCCATAAAATATCTTTAGAGATATGTTTTAAACCATTTCCCTATTTCAACATATATGGGATTATTAAACCTCCTTTTGATTTTGGAAATACCAAATCATTTCTCTTTAATTACATAAGAAAACATTATTGAGCAAAAAGGGATCCATAAAAATTATACTAATAATACTCAATACTAGTTTCGTATTCAACCCATACTATTCGTCGAATAACGGTGAAATCGCCTTTTAAATTCACATGGATAGTATGAGTTCCCTCCTCGGAATTTAATATAGAATTTAACTAGAACGTTACCTATATTACCAAACATCTTATTATTTTAAAATCTAGTTTAACCTTTGGAAAACTCAAAATCTCTTGTCTTTTATCTTAATAAAATATGGTCCAAGTAAATCAAATTAGCAATCCCCTTCGTCGAGCCAATCCGGATAGCTAGAGCGGAACCCAGATACGGTTGTCCAAGCTCAGGTCTAGACACTATCTCTCTTTCACCCATAAGGCTGTCAAGTTATTTGATCAATTCAAAACCCTAAAATTGCTTTTAAAGTCCTTGGTTTGTTATTTGAAAACCTTTCACCAAAGATTTGGGAAGGAAAATTAAGTTTAAAACATGATTTTCAAAAGTTCTCAAAACCCGTAACGAATAATGTTTTTAAAGCTTCTTTGATCAAACACTAATTTCTTTTCATCTATGTCCATTTTAATAACTCAAATCTTGTTTAAAACATTTCAACATATTTATGATTTTTTTTCATATTTTTAAAGATTTAAAAACATCCATTTTAAAGAGTTGAAATCAATATTTTATGAATTGCCAAAAACGCGATGTTTTTTGAAACTTGATTTAGACATATCTCAAAATTTATAAAATGAAATCTTGATTTTTTTTCTTCATTTGATAACTATAGTTATAGTAGTTCGAAATTTTTTTATTTCGAATGATTCCAAGTTATATTCCATTCTATATATTGATATAACTTTTACCGCGCAAAATCGCGAACTACCATTACGCGACGCGCCTAATTTGACTCCAGTTTCATATCTTTTCAAAACTTTTCCAAATTCATATCTTTTCAAAACTTTTCCAAAATAGGTTGTAATGTTTATAAAATATTTATAAACCATTTCAAACCATTTTATTTATGTTTAAAGAGGTTTAACTTACCATAACATTTTTATAATTCATAAGAAGAAAGTGATTTTTTCGTGTAAATTCGATGTGTATTTAACGTGAATTCTTTCCATACCCAAGCAAACATATTATCATATCCAAAAATGATAAACAACCATTATAAAAAAGTACAGAAATCATATCATATCATCATAGTTTGATAAAATAAATTAGTAGACTTTCTCGCTTAATAGCTTTCCCGATCTAACATTAAATGCTACGAAATCGACTATAGCCGCGCTATTCCTGTACCAGAGCTTATGAATACTGCTCTGAGACTCTTATGAGGGTTCGGCTTTGGGCTTATAAGGGTAGAGGAGTGCTTAGATGGGCTCGACCCAGGTGGAAAAGGAAGAGAAGATTACTAATTCGGCTTTGAACTCCAAGTGATATATCTCTTTATATATTACGACATATTTTGGCAGAACTTCTACTCTATTTTTGAATTTTCCTAAGTGGCCATGGAAAGCCATTAATGTAGATGAAGGAGAAGATGAAGAAAGCTTAGGAAATTAGAGAAGGAGGTGCGAATGATAGTGAAGAGGTATGCCTTGTATTTGTAGGCAAAAGTTTGAATCAAATATCATGATATTTTCACTAAACATCACATCATATTTCCACCTCACCACCACCACTCCCTCCTCCATGTGCACGACCCACCTCATGCCATCACCTCCATCACTTCATGCCTCTTTCTTTAACCCTAAGGAAGTGTATTTGGATGATAATGTGGAGTAAGGTGGAGATATGTCATCATTACTTAGATTTCCTCCTTTATAAATATCATGATATTTATTTTATTTACCATTAGTGACTAGTAAATGTTAATGTTAATTCTAAGGTGTATATATGTGTATATGGATGTATATATGTGTATATGGATGTATATATGTGTATAAGTGTGCATGTATGTCATATATAACATATAACGTTGAACAACTTCCTTTGGTTAAAACGTTATGAATCCAGAATCCAATTTCCGGTCATATTTTTACTTCTCAGTTAATATATATATCCAAAATTTAAAAAAAGACATTTCTATTATTAATTATTAATTAAAAGGGCCCCATCTGATTTTAAAACAATTATTAAATCATTAAACTCAATTTAAATTCAAAAATCAATTATTTAAAAATGATGACACCATTGATGGTGTCATAAAGACATTTTATTTTCAAAAATAAAATTAATAATTTTATTACATATTCCTGGTTATATAGAGAAATAAGTGTGTGTAAAAAAAATCATGCCTGACTTCTGACTGTAAAAAGCTGTTTATTGATAAAACGATTTTAGGTCATATTATTGATATTTTTGAAAGTATATTTTTGTAACATTTTTCCAAAAAAAATCACCATTATTATTATCATATAAAACATGATTATTTATATTTTAATAACCCTATATTTGAATATTTAAAATTAATTAAATATTTCAAATCAAAGTGATAAAATTACAGGTCGTTACATTCTTTCCCCACTTAAAAGAATTTTATCCTCGGAATTTAAGATAAGAAGAAGATAACTCACAAAGGAATATATTAGATACAATGAAATATGTACAAAGATATAATAAGTGACTACACCATAGGCGGTGAGCACATACAGTGGTACAATATATATCCTGACTATCCATCCATTCTAATATCAGGATATGCCTTTCTCATTCTATCCTCTATTTCCCAAGTATAGTCTCAGCAACTACTTCTCATCATGATTAACGATTCGAATTGGTCGTCTGATAACTACCAAGTTTGGCTCTACTTCTAAATCTTCTCGAGTAGCCGCCTCTATAATTAGTTCCGAGTCATGCACATATTTTCGTAAATGGGACACATGAAGGACATTGTGCACACCTAATAACCATTCTGGCAATTCCACTCGATAGGCTAGTGGGCTAATCCATTCAAGAATGGGAAAAGGTCCAATATATCGAGGTGCTAACTTTCAGCTCTTCCAAATCTTACTACTCCCCTCATCGGAGAGATTTTCAAAAAATACAAAATCTTCAACTAAGAATTCTAAATTTCTACGTCTCTGATTGCCATAACTTTTCTGTCTACTTTGAGCTTCCTTTAGCTTCTTCTTGATCATATCTACTTTCTTCAAGGCTTCTCGAATCATATCAGGACAAAGTAATAACCGATCTTTGGTTTCGATCCAACATGCTGGTGATCTACATGGATGAGCATAGAAGGCTTTATATGGTGTCATGCCAATACTTACCTGGTAGCTGTTACTATAAGAGAATTCCACAAGATGAACTCCCACAAACCTTTAAAGTCTAAAGTGCAAGCTCTCAGAAGATCTTCCAATACTTTATTTACTCTCTCAGTTTGCCCATCAGTCTAGGGATGATATGTTGTGCTTGAACTCAGCTTCGTTCCCAAAGCTACCCGTAATGCTTTACAGAACTAACTGGTGAAAATTGGATCCCGATCACTTACCATGCTGCTCGGAACTCCATGCAATTGAACAATCTCCTTCATGTATAAATCTAAAAGGCTTGAGGCAGTCCTTATTGGCTTTAATGAAATAAAGTGTGCGCTTTTGGTTAATTGGTATATGATAACCCAAACACCTTCGTTTCCCTTCCTTATTCGAGGTAAGCCATCAATGAAATCCATTGATATCTGGTCCCACTTCTAGGTTGGAATTTTGAGGGGTTGAAGTAGTCCTGCAGTCTTTTGCTGGTCACTTTTGATCTGCTGGCAAATGGCACATATGGTAACATGAATGGAAATGTCCCTCTTCATACCCTTCCGCCAAAATGTTCGCTTTATATCTTTGTACATCTTATGAACTCCAAGGTGAATATTAAGCTTGGATTGATGGCATTCATTTAATAGTTCCTGCCTTATGCTAACAACACTGGGAACACGAAGTCTCCCATTTAACCGTAATACCCCTTGGTTATCTATTTTCAAGCATGAATCCCGCCCTTTGCTTATATCCTCAATTATTTTGTTTAAATACCTATCTTCTCTTTGCTTGCTAGTAATTCTTTCAAGAAGAGCCAGAGTCACTACCAGGTAAGATATAATGGCATGCTTTCTGCTTAATGCATCTGCTGCTATGTTGGCTTTCCAGGGTGTGTATAAAATATTAAGATCATACGATGTGAGAAATTCTAACCAACATTGATGTCTCCTATTTAAATCCTACTAAGTGAAAAGATATTTTAAGGATTTGTGATCCGTGAAGAGATCAAACTTTTCACCTAGTAAATAGTGCCTCCATAACTTTAATGCGAACACAACGGCTAATAGTTCTGAGTCGTGTGTTGCATAATTTCACTCATGAAGCTTTAGCTGTCTGCTTGCATAAGCGATAACTTTCCTATGCTGCATTAATACTGCATCCAGTCCTTCTCCACAAGCATCTGTATTTATGGTCAAATGCCGCTTCCATCAACAATAGCTAGGACTGGAGTGCTAGTCAACCTTTTCTTTAGCTTATTAAATTATTCCTCACATTTCGGTGTCCAGTCAAATTTAACATTCTTCTTGGTTAATTTCGTTAGATGGGAGGAAATTTTGGAGAAGTCCTGAATAAACCTCCGGTAATATCCTGCCAATCCTAAGAAGCTGCGGACATCCGTCGGATTCAGTGGTTGCTTCCAATCTTGTATAGCTGAAATCTTCCCTAGATCCACCAAAACTCTGTCCCCTAACACTACATGTCCAAGGAACCTTACCTCCTCCTAAAAATGGCACTTTGAGAATTTAGCTTTCGGCACATGTCTCCTTAATATCCTCAATACAATTTCCAGATGTCATTCGTGTTCCCCCTCGGTCTTTGAATAGATAAGAATATCGTCAATATAAACCAATATGAATTTGTTGAGCACGTCACTAAATATTATATTCATGAGATCCACAAAATGAGTAGGAGCATTGATCAGCCCAAAAGGCATTACCAACCATTCATAGAAATAATTTGGATACAATCTTCTACTATCCTTAGTTGATGGAATCATGTGGCTAAATCCATTTGCGAGAATATTTGAGCATCATGAAGGTGATCAAACAAGTCATCTATATGAGGTAGAGGGTACTTGTTCTTTATCGTCTACTTGTTCAGGTATCGATAATGTACACAAAGCCTTAGGGAGCCATCAGACTTTGCAAAGAAAACTACCACTGTGCCCCAACTTGAGCAAGTAGGTCTAATCAACCCTTTCATTAACAACTCATCGGTTTGATTCCTTAACTCATCCTTCTCTTTTTGAGCCATCCTTCGAATAGGGTGTATAACAGGCCTTGCACTAGGAATCAAATCAATACGGAACTCAATCTCCCGATGTAGGGGCAAAGTTTTCACTTCTTCCAAAACATCCTGAAACTCCTTAACAATTGGTATTGTTTCTAAACCTTTTTGGGATGAGTCTAGTACATATATGAAACTATCCCTTACCGGAATAAGTCCTTTACACAATATTTCAATAAATCTCCTGAAATTGGTCCATACAGTCACCGTCCTACTAACACAATCAAGAGTAGCTTTATACATAGATAACCAATCCATACCGAGCAAAACTTCAAACCCAATAAAGTCAAGAACAAATAGGTCGCATGAAAAATTATGGGAAAGGTGGGTAACTCGGACGTCTTCACAACTCATACAAAGATAAGTTATACCGCCAATGGGATTGGACACATAGTTTAGGCGTATCTACGATTTTTGTGATCAATTTTAATCTACCAACCAATCTTTTAGCATAAGGGAAGCCCCAGTATCAAACAATACTTTAACTAAATTCTAATTAACATAGATGTTACCTTGCATAACTCCCTTGCCCTTTACATCTTTAGAGGTTGAAGGCTCGTCCTTAATAGCATAAACCTTAACCTGCTCTCTTTTCTTCTTTAGTAGGTAAGCATTTTTCCAATGTCCAGGCTGATGGCAGTTGTGGCAGATACTTTTCAAAACTATAAGAGAGATGGGACCCTATTATTGTTTCTGAACTTTGGGACTCCGACAGAACCTTGAAAGATGGCACTTCTTTCCATAGTTAAAATACTCCACATTCTTAAACCGATTCTCCTGAGATCCTCGACTGGTCTTGCCTTGTCAGGGCATCTTCCTCTTATTTTTGTTGTTGCCTAGAACTGTTATCTAATTCTTTTTGTCCAAAATTTCATACCAAAAACCCATATCCACCAGATCCACAATGGTTCCTTTCACATGAGCGGTCATCCTATCCTGACACTGCTCCTTCATCCCAGTAATAATTTTCCAATTTTTCTTCAAGGGAGTATCTATCTGTCCAGGAGCAAAGCAAGATAATTCATTAAACTTGCACAAATACTCTTCCACAGACATTTCTCCTTGCTTTAGATCCATAAAACTTCTATAGAGGCGGGACTTCCCAGCAACGGTCATGTATTGTTCTTCAAAAACTTCTTTAAACCATGCCCAAGAGAAATTATCTTTAGATTCATTAAGAGTAATGGACTCCCACTAAGCTAGAGCCCTATCCTTCATTTGCCAGAAGGCTAAGAACCTTTTTCGATTATCATCATGTTTAATCCTTTAAACATTTTTCTCACATAATCAGAGCCAAGCTTGAACTTCAATAATAGATTATGTGCCTTTTAATGGCTTTCCTTCCAAGCTGGTATAATCTTTGCATAGTGTGGTAAAGTTAACCTGAGGTTGCACAGGAACTACTACTTCTTCAATTACCACAGCATTAGGAGCATGGCCATTGGTGCCGTTATTTCCCCCCTCTATGTCCTCTTATGTTACTCATTTCCTACTATCTGCATATAGCAAGGAAACAATTTTAGAATCCATAGACGATATTATCTTAGGGAATGGGTATAAAATACTCGAACAATATTATTCGTATAAAAATTACAAACACACACTCTCATTGGCTAAACTCATTATAGGGCATTACTTACCCTATCTCTAATGAGTCGACCCATTCAAGGCTTAGGTGTTCGCTCAACCTAAGCTCTGGTACCAAGTGTGACGACTCACCTTTTAGAACCTTGAAAATCGACACTAATATATCAATGGTATTCACGTGCTGCAAATTCAAGTGCCGAAGAGGCGGATGATCAGGGGTAAAAGAAAATAAAGATAGAAACACAGATTCTCACATCGCGTCAAATAACTTAATTTTTTTACATATAGATAGTGCATACAGTCACTCTCAAAATGATGAATCAGAGTTATGGCAAGTACTAACCCAGCTAGGGACAGTTATAACTGCCTATCTCTACACAAGTGCTAGTATATACTTATACATAATACAGCAGAAATAGAAATGGATAACTATCTACAAGGAATCTTCTGGTCCATGCTCCAAGCTCCTCCAAAATGCTCCAAGCTAAACCTGACTACTTGGCTGCTCGAAAAAATAGGGCACCCAGAGTTTAAGGGAAAAGAAAATAAACTTTGGGTATGTCGTAGGACTGGTGTGAAAAAAATCAAAGAACGGATACTTTTGAAATCAAAAGGATCTCATAAGACCACGCAGCACATAGACACAAACGGGTTTTTACCTTATGATAACCAAAGCATTTGCTACGTAAAATCTGGGATATTATTTTTAATGACATTCTTTGAAAACCCTTTCAAATAACATATTAATCATAACCGGAAGTGTAACATTAATTAAATTCCAACATACTAGGCTCTACAATCAAAACCGTAAAGGCACGTATTGGAGAGTGGATTTTCAACAATAACAAGGTAAGGGACTACCTTTCGACAGTACATCTCTAGAGTAATGTACCAAGGCACAACCATGTTACCCTCTACCAACACAGAACCGGCTTACCTCTACCATAGATAGCACCGAATATCCCATTAACCCAGTTTTTCCCAACCTATCCGTGAGATCCCAAAGCATACACAACGAACCCGAAATATATAGGGTGATCTAGAAAGGTGATGATTATATCCTAATGGGTGCGAACCACTTAGCTCTGCCACATCTACCCTGTATTTGCTAATATCGATGCATGAGGCCTAAGGTAACATTTTACCTTTCATATGACAAATCCCACTTTGAATGCCACATTTCCATTCCCGACGACAAACTAATTGGTTTCCACAAAAGTACAACCCCCGAGTTCATACGCCTCAGGGAAGAGTGTTAAGTATAAGAGGGGTTACCTCCTAAACCACCAAACAGATGTACATATGTAAAAACCAACGTATGTGGTTTTAGAATGCAATGTCAGACATTCGTCCATACAAGTTGTCTAGGAACGGGACAAACCAAAGGCACTCCTCCTACTACATCCTGTTTGGGAATCACCCCTAGGATTAGTAGTGAGTAGTCTTTTCCAATCAAAGATTTTCCGAACGAAGGCACCACTGCCACCATATATAATATGGGAATCACCCCAAAGGTCAGTGGCAAGCAGCCCTACATTATGAAGATCTCCGTCTTTAAAGTCATTATCTTCAACAAATCTTCACTTTCAAACGCCTATATTAGTTCGAAGTGGTTCTTGGATAGGAATCACCTAAATCCGATCCCGGTTTCTTCAAATCAATAATCTATAAAAGATGTTAAGTAGGTAGGTGAGTGGTGATCATTATTCAATCAAGTAATACCTTTATATCTCATTAAATATCTTTAGAGATATATTTTAAACAATTTTCCCTTTTCAGTATATACAAGGTTATTAAACCTCTTTTTGATTTTGGAAATACCAAATCATTTCTCTTTAATTACATAGGAAAACATTATTGAGTAAAAAGGGATCTATAGAAATTATACTAATTATACTCAATACTAGTTTCCTATTCAACCCGTACTATTCGTCGAATAATGGTGAAATCACCTTTTAAATTCACACGGATAGTATGAGTTCCCTCCTTGGAATTTAACATAGAATTTAACTAGAACATTACCTATATTACCAAGCATCTTATTATTTTAAAATCTAGTTTAACCTTTGGAAAACTCCAAATCCCTTGTCTTTTATCTTAAGAAAATGCGGTCTAAGTTAATCAAATTAGCTATCCCCTTCATCAGGCCAATCTGGATAGCTAGAGCGTAACCCAGACACTGGTTATCGGAGCTCGGGTCTAGACAATATCCCTTTGTCACCCATAAGGCTGTCAAGTTATTTGATCAATTCCAAACACTAAAATTTCTTTTAAAATGCTTGGTTGTTATTTGAGAACCATTCACAATAGATTTGGGAGGGAAAATTAAGTTTAGACCATGATTTTCAAAAGTTACCATAACCGTTGCAAAACCGGTTGCGAATAGTGTTTTTAAAGATTCTTTGATCCTAATTTCTTTTCATCCATGTCCATTTTAATAACTCAAATCCTTTTTAAAACATTTTAACGTATTTATGAAATTTATTTCATATTTTTAAAGATTTAAAAACATCCATTTTAAAGATTTGAAATCAATATTTTATGAACTGCCAAAACACGATGTTTTTGGAAACTTGATTTGGACGTTTCTCAAAAATTATAAAATGAAATCTTGATTTTTCTTATTCATTTGAGAGCTATAGTTATAGAAGTTCTAAAAATTCTTATTTCAAGTAATTCCGAGCTGTATTACATTCTACACATTGATTTAACTTTTATGGCACGAAATCGTGAAATGTCGTTTCGCGACACGCCTAATTTGACTCCAATTTCATATCTTTTCAAAACTTTGCCGAAATGAGTTTTAATATGTATAAATATTCATAAACCATTTCAAACACTTTTATTTATGTTTGAAGAGGTTTAACTATACCATAACATTTTTAAAATTCATAAAAAGAAAGTGATTTCTTCGTGTAAATTCCACGTGTATTTAACGTAAATTCTTTCCATACCCAGGCAAACATATTATCATATTCGAACATGATAAACAACCATTATGAACAAGTACATAAATCATACCATATCATTATAGATTTTATAAAATAAATTAGTAGAGTTTCTCGCTTAATAGCTTTCTCGATTTAACTTTAAATGCTACGAAATCGACTATAGTTGTGTTATTCTTGTACCAGAGCTTATGAATCCTGCTCTGAGACTCTTTGGATTGTTCAGACTTGGGCTTGTATGGGTGGAGGAATGCTTAGATGTGCTCGTCCTAGGTGGAAAACGAAGAGCATATTACTAATTCGACTTCGAACTCGAAGTGGTATATCTCTTTAAATATTACGACTTATTTTGGCAGAACTTCGACTCTATTTTTGTATTTTCCTAAGAGGCCCATGGAAGCCATTATTGAAGAGGAAGAAGAAGATGAAGAAAACTTAAGAAATCAGCTAAGGAAGTGTGAATGAAAGTGAAGAGGTATGTCTTGTATTTATAGGCAAAAGTTTGGATCAAAATATCATGATATTTTCACCAAACATCACATCATCTTTACACCTCACCACTACCACTCTCCCCCTCCATGTGCATGGCCCACCCACATGCCATCACCTCCATCACTTCATGCCTCTTTCTTTGACTCTAAGGAAGTTCATTTGGTTGATAATGTGGACTAAGGTGGAGATATGTCATCATTACTAAGATTTCCTCCTTTATAAATATCATGATATTTATTTTATTTATAATTAGTAATTAGTAAATGTAAATTTTAATTCTAAGGTTTATGTGTACATGGATGTATACATGTGTATATGTGTGCATGTGTCACATATAACATATAAGGTTGAACAACTTCATCTAGTTAAACCGTTAGGAATTTGGAATCCGATTTCTGATCATATTTTTACTTCTCGGTTAATATACATATACATAAACATATATATATATATATATATATATGTATGTATGTATATGTAAACAAAATTTAAAAATGACATTTTTATTATTAATTAATAATTAAAAGGGCCTCATTTGATTTTAAAACAATTATTAAATCATTTAAACTTGATTTAAATTCAAAAATCAGTTATTTAAAAATGATGACATCATTTGCGATGTCATAAAGACATTTTATTCTCAAAAATAAAATAAATAATTTTATTACGTATTCTTGCTTAAATATAGAAATAAGTGCATGTAAAAAAATCGTGCGTGACTTCTAACGGTAATAAGCTGTTTATTGATAAAACGATTTTATGGTCATATTATCGATATTTTTTTCAAAAAATATATTTTTGTAATCATTTTTCCAAAACAAAATCACCATTATTATTTATCACATAAAACATGGTTATTTATGTTTTAATAAACCTATGTTTGAATATTTAAAATTAATTAAATATTCCAAATCAAAGTGATAAAATTACGAGTCGTTACAGTGATAGTCAAGAACCAAAATCGAAGGAGTTAGGCCTTCATGGCATCCATAAACGAAAGCATTGGTGTAAAGTCTAAGTGGCTATCATAACACAAAAACGAAGGTCTAAGACCTAAGTAGCAACCAAAATTGATAGTGTATTTAGTAAAATTAATAACATCGAGAAAGGAGGGATGGTGTAAGACCATAGTGGCTGCCGAATGCTAAAACTATTACCTTTCAACATAAGTAGAAGGATAAGTCCTTGTAGCAGTCGAAGATAGTATGTTTTAAGTTTTGTTAGAAAGGATAATGACTATTGGATATCATGCCCAAAAATGACCGTTGATTTTAGTTATGGCATATTGCGTAAATAAGACACTTGAAAATGGAAATATTGATTTGGGCTTATGTTTAAAGTCATTAAAATGAATGTTATGTTTTAGTGAGGAGAAAACCCATTCCATGCTTTAGCGGAATGGCCTCACAATGTTTTATGTTTAGCATAATATATAGATCATACCAGAGTTTAAGTCTGACCCATATTTTTATCATTGTTTTCACCGTTAAATCACGGGTACTCGTTCGAACGAGGTTGAGTTTGTGGATCTTGGCAAGTTTATTTCAAAAGATGAACAAGGAGTTCTATAGAGGAGGTAGAAGGCTTAGAAGATACAATTGTTGTTTTATTTCCATTGTATTAAGTATTCATGTCAGCATTTTCATATGTTGGAAATGTCATTATTACTATGATTGTACTACATTTTTGACCCTATATAGGCACAACTAAGGGAAAATTTTGAATATGTAAAATGATTATGTGGTATGACATTTTTCTACTCTATTTACTTAAACTGTTATTATATAACTAATCTCATCTTTGTCACTGAAAGATTATTCCAAGGTGACTGCGGCACATTGAAGTTCCATTTTTGGGTCTTGGAATGAGGGTGTTACAATTGGTATTAGAGCTTAGGTTAGGGGCCACTAACATAAAACCGAACTAAGTAAATGTTTGAATATAATAGGATAGTGGAAAACAAAACACCTTAGGGGAGGTATATGCTATTATATAATGTATATATGTTTGTTATATAAATATATAGGTAGATATATCTACTCCTTTAAGTTGCTTCAATCTCTTTCTTTCGATCCTAATGAACACTTTCTTAGTAGAAATGGAACCGAGGAGTGGAAGAGTTATAGTAGGATGAGCCAATGTTAGGAGAGAGAATGATAGCATGCGAATCGTGGAAGGAAATGAAAGGGAAGTGCCTCCAACAGTGGTGAATGAAGCTATCCCACTTATTGCAGGCATGGATATAAATGTTTTTTCCCGACAGATCATAGTGCAGATGATGAGGGAAAACATGCAAAAAGTAGTAGAGCAAAGGTCAGTCATAAGAGAGGATTTTTTAAAGCTTGAAACGCCCTACCTCTATACCATACTATCCAAGAGTATTACTAGGTAATACTATCGGATAATACAGAGAATGAGGCTATATGTGGTATACACATGAATATTCTTTTGGACTAACACAGGTACATATCAAATCAAAGGATACATACCATAGTTGTACACGGTCTTGGTACAAAGTAAAAAAGATGTGTGTCTCCAAGACAGAACAATTAAAAATATACAGTAAAAGATAGATAACATAGAGTCATAATCGCAACAATAAAGCATATAATATAAATATACAAGATATGTCCAATATTCAACAAAAGGATATACATACATGAGACTAAACAATACAAGATAATATACAACAACATTGAATACTAACCTCCTCCATGCCTAGAAAACACAAGTTAGTCTCATCATCCTTGAACCGAAAATGTCTTGGACTGACCCGATTATTACGTAAATAACACTCGGGTCAGACTATGTTTATATATAAACCTCAAAGTATGTATATAATAATGCATGCATGGTATATAATTATAATATCATAAACAATCCCTAAATTATCAAAAAACATTGAGTATTCTAAAACTATGCTTAAAGATGTCACCACCCACATATAATCAAGTAAAATATTAAATCATAGAGACAATATCATATGGGTGAATCATCCATATCCAGACCATCATCAAAATCCCGAAACCATTGACAGATGAGATATCATCAAGCATAGTCAGGCTAGTGCATAGTAATGTCCAAGTATATCCCTCAATCTCAAATAATAAAATATCATAATCAAATCACATAAATCTACAAGAAGGATTAGGCAAGTACACAACTATGCCCTAAATAAATATAAAATAGACATTCCTGGGTCTATTAAACTCATATAAATGATCATCTGTATATCCATAATATATAAATGGCGACACCCATCATTGAATAATCTAGTAGGCGATGCACACCTATGAAAATATAAATGGCAAACTAACGCCAAAGAAGGATATGGGGAATGATCATACACTGGACCTCAATCTCAGGTAGGATCATATCTCTTCATCGGATATGAGATGTACAAATATATGTCAGTCTACCATTCACACAAGAACCAGATGGGAGACTGATGGCCGTATGCCTGCTCAAGGTGCACACAGGCTACCTACCCGGTTCTGCACCTAAAATCTGTAGTTATCTTCATGTAATCATGATAATATCCACCATTGTGCTCATCAATGAAAGGACTCGGTCTAGACCCGGTTCTGGGCTCTGTGGTAACCGACTACTGGCCTAGGTGATAAAATGGGCTACGGGTTAACCACTCTACTATAAATACTATAACGTGTCACAAATCGGGGGCGCAATCCCAAGATCACATCACCTGGGTAGATACCGGACTAATCTGTTTCACTCCAATGCCAATAACTAGGAGTATGTCATTGGTAAAGGCTATATATATATGTTAAGAGGGAGGAGGTTGCTGACCAAGAATGTCACTTATAAGGAAATCTGGGATGCTCTGATCGGTATCCATGAAGACTCCAGTCCCGGCCCTAATGGCCTGAATTCTAGTTTCTTCAAAAGGCATTGGCAAAACCTGCGCAATCAAGTACTCTTAGCTGTTCAAGAAGCTTTTGACTCGGGTAAAATTATAAAAGAAATTAATCATACTTTCTTTTGTCTAATTCCTAAGGTTGAAAATCCTACCAGAATTTAGGAATTTAGACCTATTGCATGTTATAATGTCATATACAAAATCCTTTCTAAAGTCATTTGCAATAGAATGAAGAAAGTATTACCAGATCTGATTGCTGAATGTCAAAGTGCATTTATTACAGGTAGAAGCATATCTGATATTCACTCATGGCAAACGAACTTGTTTGAAATTTTAATAAAAAAGGTGCTGATAAATTTTGTCTCAAAGTGGATCTCCACAAAGCATATGATAAAATTAACAGACACTTTATTTTACATATGCTTAAGAATATGGGATTCCCACTAAAAATTATGGACTTGATTGGAGAATGTATTACAAATCCCACCTTCTCTATGCTGATCAATGGCATACCCAAAGGGCACATTGGTAGCAATCGCGGCATTAGACAGGGTGACCCACTATCTCCTTACCTATTTGCTGTTGCTATGGAATATTTCTCTCTCCAAATGGAGTTAGCAGAACACAATGGTAGAATTCAGACCATTCATAATTTTCAACCAAAAGTTAGTCACCTCCTATATGCTGATGACCTGATAATTTGCATAAAATCAAATAATGAAGTTGCTATTACTATCAAAGACATATTTAAACAATTAGAGAAATATGTGGGTCTTAAAATGAATGAGAATAAGACGAAATGTTATTTTAACAAGATGTGTGAAAGGAGAGGTCATATCCTTGATATTTTGGGTGTTACAGAGGGGGAGCTTCCTGTTAAATATTTAGGAGTACCGCTGTCATCTAATAAAATTACTGGTCGAGAATGCGCTGAGCTGATTAGCAAAATTAGAGACAAACTTCAGGGCTGGAGTTCCAAGTTGTTATCATTGGCGGGTAGGATAGAATTGGTACACACTGTCATTACTGCAAAAGTTAATTTCTGGCTTCAGACATTTCAACTTCCTGATGCATCTATAGAAAAGATTGAAAAGGTCTATGCGAATTTAATTTGGAAGGGGGGACTTCATAAAATGAAATTTCAAGATTTATGCAAGCCTAAAGACGAAGGTGGTGTGGGGATAAGAAATTCGAGAGACATGTGGGACGTTTTCATCTTGAAGCAAGGATGGAAAATTATAAGTTCCAATTGTTTATAGGCGAGATGGATGAGACAAAGGTATATTAAGGATAACTTTTGGCAAATGGTTTCTGATAATAATTCATCTTCTACTTGGAAGGCTATCCTTCGAATGCGCCAGGCAGAAATATGCTCTAGAGAATCTGCGAGGGGAAGAGAAATAGATTTGTGGAGAGACCCTTGGATAAATGGGAAGACCTTAATAGATCTAGTGGGATGGTATACCTATTCAGCATATGGATGTCCAATTCGAAAAGTAGAGGACATTATACAAAACGACACATGAGATTACAATTCTTTGCCTTGTAACAGAGAATGAAAACAAACTATTGCTTCCATGCCTTTATATTCTGCGTGAGATTCAGACTCATGGAGATGGAAATACACTGGAGAAGAATTCAGCACTAAAACAGCATGAGGCAGTATGAGGAAGAAATATAAAAAGGTAGAATGGAGCAGACTTATTTGGAATCATGCTAATTGTCCTAAGATGGCTTTAACAATGTACAAAGCAATTAAAGGCAGATTATCTACCAAAGACCGTCTTTTCAAATGGGGAATTATTTCTGATACTAAGTGTGTTCTTTGTGGCACAGCAGAGGAAACGCACTCGCACCTATTTTTCGAATGTCCTTACGCTACTAAAATCTGGAATCATTGTAATAAAGAAGCTAATTTGAACATAAATCAACATAAATTAGAGGAAAAAACCGATTACCTGATGTGACGGAGTCATCAAATACACGCGGAAACCCAAATGCACTGCATAGCCTTGACAGCCGCTACTTGGAGCATATGGAAGGAAAGGAACAGACGAATTTTTCAAAACAAAGAGCGAAGCACACATGCTTTAAGTAAGCTCATAGAAATTGAGATGAAAATTATGTGCAAACGAATTAGAAAAAGGAGAAATCGTACCAGAGAGATGGAACAAACTGTAGGCGGGTTCCCATTAATGGATCTGAGGAGTTCAGATGCTGAAATCCAAGATACACGAAATCAAATTCGGCCGCCATGATTCTCGAGAGGAAGATGATGCGAGCTGTTTCTAGAAAGTTTTAGTTGCATTAAGTTTAAGTGGTATTTGATTATCTTATTGAGGACATCTGGGTTGTTTTGTACGGTGTATCTTCGGGTGCGTTGTATCATTATACTTTGGGCTGAAAATGCCTAATAAAATTTTACCCATTTTCAAAAAAAATAAAAATAAAGCCTTGGGCAACTTCCCAGCTAAAACCCATGAGCTACCTCGTAACCATAACCCATTACCCCATATGAGTGTCATCTATGAGCAAAGAATAACCGAATAAATATCACAACAGCATCCCATATCATCGCGTGTTGATAGTCTGTTTAATTAGAGCTCATACATCACACTCGCTTCTCTATAGTATTTTATATCGTGAGTCGTAGAAGTAACCAGGAAAGTATTACCAAACGTCCCATACCAAATGGTATTACTAATCCATTTACACAAATTCCTCTCAATCTAGAATTTCCAAACAAAATTATTTTATATAACGAGCCTAAAGAATATCCGGGGAAATATTATCGAAAGTCCTATGCCAAATGGTATTATAACTCTATTTATTCTAATTTCTCGTTACATAGAATGAAAACAATCTTAATATATAAATATGATTTGGTAAATAATACGACTTACAAAATTATGTAAAATCTTTAAAACACTTATTTATATAAAACAATACATTCATCTTGAATATAATTCCAAAATTAAGATTTAAATACTATAATTCATTACCAATCTTATATATATATATATATATATATATATTCAAAACTACCAAAGTCACTTTACATGTCAATTATAATTACAAAAGCCATTTCCTAATTTTCTATAATTAAATACTCCTTTAAAATAAATTAATGATATTTTAAATTGATTCCTTTGCATTTCAAACCATCAAATATGTGATTAAAAACCTTCACCATATATATATTCGAAATCCTCGATAACTCATATTAAAAATCATTCAATATCATTTGAAATCATTTCATAATTTTCGATGATTACAAAATACTATAATAGTATTATATTTATTCTTTTATACTTTTTTATTAAACTAGACAGAGTACAGGAATAATGTGCTCACTAATCGACCGCCAGTGGTCAACCGGTTGGCGGTCAACTGGTGTCCCACTAATTGCGATTTCCTAAAGCTCTAGCTTGATGTTTTGATCAGAGTTCATTCATGTTCAAGGGTATGTCCACACACAATTCACCAAACAAACATATAACAAGAATACAAACAATATAAATATATATAGACACAGAGTAGTGAGTGGAGAAACACTCACCTTAGCCAAAGAAGCTTCAAATTCCTTATTGCTATTCAAAAGTCTACTTTTCCTCTTGCTAGAAAATCTCCACGACTCCAAAACATGACCAAAACAAAAACATCTTCATACCTTGTGTTGTAGTAAGGTGTTAAGATGAACATATATTAACTTGGGAATTTATAAAAAATTATTTTTAATTTATTTGGATTTTTAAAATGAAGAGGGAAGGGTTTAATACTTTGGTTTCCTAAAGTCCAAAGCGAGAAAGGTGGAACGGAACCTTATGTGAATTATTTTCACGATGAATGAAGATATTTCTAGGGTTAGAAATGTCTAGATATTAAACAAATGTATTTGGGCTTGCTATTTGGGTTTGGGCTTCATGAAAGTTTCTAATTCAAATACTTTCTTTCACTTTCTTTTACAAATTATTTTCCATTCCATTCAGATGACTGACAAACCACAAATAAAAACCATATTAATATTGCTTAAGTGATTATAGACCATAATGAAATTTTGTAGAATTTACTACCCACAAAATTTTCATTTTTAATTATTTATTCAAAAGTATTCAATTTGACCCGTCTTAACAAAAAATCATTTCATTAACCCAAATTAATTCAGATTTTCACTTTAAATTATTTCATACTCAAACCAATATTATTGATTTCATATATAATATTACAAAATATTATTTCCATATTTAACTTATTTAAGTTTAATTATTCTAAACTATTTAGTTCAATTATTTTAAACCACAACTTTAAAATATTTAATTCCCAAACTATTTCATCCTATAACCTCTTTATTAAACAATTCTTTACAAACAATTAGATTTAATTAATAATTATTTAATCATCAAATTCCAATATTTTCAAATAATTCCAAATTATTACCATTATAATTTCTAGAAAATCCAAACTAATTAATTAAATCACCATTAATAACTTTAATTAATTACTTCTTAACATCGGGTTGTTACAGACTTCCCCCTTATGAAAATGTGACATCGCAATTTCTCCTTAGGGTAAATCTATAACTAGGCTGATAACTCCTAGCTTAACTACACCATCAAAATTTTATATTTAACTACAAAACAAACAACCATCAAAACAAACTCCACAATACTCTACCTTTACTATCTCAGATTAGCACATATAAAGATCTACATCGTCCTATCAAGTATCAAATAAAGTAGCACAAAATCAACGATTAGACCTTTCATTAGTTGTTTATCAAAACACTCAAATTTATCTTCCCCGTCCATTTTTTACAATCATGGGCTTTGATTTCAAATAAACTCATTTGGATGATTTCAACATTTGCATAAATAATCAAAAATACATCTCATATGTTGGAATTTTCGAGATACTCCGGAGTGGCCATAATAGCACGAAGATATCCAGTAATTTATAACATTCAAAACAATATCGAACATTTCTCATCGATTCTTAATTAATTCTTTTATATTTATGAATGTAAAACATCTCAATTATCTTTGAATTATTGAAATACTTAACATATAAATCACTCTTCAAAGATACAAATAAACAATAGTCTATAAATTTCATTTATTTCAAAACATATTTACCAAAATTGGAAATTACTTTCCATAATTACATAATGCCCCAATTTAATAAATTCCTTTCCAAATACTTCTCCCAAAATTCTCAATTTATAAACAATTCAAACACTATCTAAAATTTGTATTTCTTACAAATAAACTTTGAAATACTTTAAATAAAACAAAACCTTTCTCTCTCTCTAAAAATTTTCACTTCATAATTTGAGATAAATAATTTTCAAAATATTCCTTTTCAATAATTTACTTAATAAAACTTATCCATACACTTTTATTATAAAACATTCTTCCATATATTATAAAACAAACCCTTTATCAATTAAAATATTAAAATTTCAAAATATCCAAATATTTAACCTCTTGTCAAAACTCTTCATATATATATATATATGTATGTATGTATTTTTGAATAAATATTGGTTGATTTAATTGGTTGATCTTAGTTGTATTAATTGATAACTTAGTTATGATAAAAGGAATTATTATAACTAATGATGTGGAAATCATATCTAGTGGAATAGAAATGATTACTTTAAATTGCCAGGGTTATTCATAAAAAATAATCCATATTATACTTTGAAATAATATGTGTACGTGGAGTACTAAGCCCCTTTTATTTATAAATCAAGAAAGCATCATTTTATAAAGATTGGAATTTGGTTTCGAAACAAAAGGAATTGGAAAGGAGGAGTTTAGAAATTATTTGTAAAATAATTTTATGATTTGATTTTGAAAAATAATGGTTTTAAAAGATGAAAATGATATGGAAATATTATATGGATCATGTAAATGAATTGTAAATGGAAAAATAGAAAATTGAATATTATAATGATATAATATTATAATATTTAGAAATAAAGTGAACATGGATTTTGGAATCAAGTTAAATAGTAAAATATGGGTTTAAAATGGTTTAAAATATTCTATAAAAGTTTTAAAAGTGTTTCGACAAAGTTAGTGGAGTTTGAAAATTTGAGTAAAAATAGCTATTTGCGTAGCGGCAGTTCGCGATTTTGCACCATAACAAGTTAAATCAATATGTAGAATGTAATATAAATCGAAATTTATTGAAATAAGAATTTTTCGAACCCTTATAACTATAGTTTTCAAACGAATGAGAAAAACCAAGATTTCATTTAGTAAAGTTTGAGATACGTCCAAATCAAGTTTTCAAAATCGTCGTATTTTGGCAGTTAGTAAAATATTATTTTCGACTCTTTAAAAATGGATATTTTTAATCTTAAAAAATATGAAATAAATTCCATAAATATGTTAAAATATTTTAAAAGGGATTTGAGTTATAAAAATTGACTTACATACATACATACATACATGCACATATATATATATAATGAAATTGGTGTTTTGGTCTATAAATCTTTAAAATCACTATTTATCGGCAATTTAGCAACCGAATTTGACAATTTTTGAATAAATGTTTTAAACTTGAGTTTTTATTCTCGAATCTTTTGGAGATGTTTTTCAAATAATCGCATAAGTATTTTAAAAGGTTAAGAGTCGATCAAATAACTTGACTGCCTTATGGGTGACAAAGAGTTAGTCTCTAGGCTGGAGTTTGGGAAACCAGTTGCTTGCTCCCTCTAGCTATCCGGACTGGCCTGACGGAGGTGATAATTAATTTAATTTACTCAAACCGCATTTTATTAAGATAAAAGAAAAGAGATTTGGAGTTTTCCAAAGTTAAACAAGATTCAAAATAGGATTTTGGTTGTTAAAGAAAACATTCTAATTAAACTCCGTATTAAATTCCGAGGAGGGACTCGTACTATCCGTATGAATTTAAAAGGCGATTTAAACGTTATTTGATGAATAGTATAGGTTAAACATGGAAATTAATATGGAGTATAATTAATCTAAAATTTATGGGTCCTTTTTTATTCAATACTAACTGGTTTGGGTTTACAGTAAACGATGTTCTTAAATAACATTGTTTTTAACCCATTAAAGATATGTCTTGGGAATATGAAATCTCCGTTAAGATTAGAATTGTACTAATATTAAAAGAGAGAAATATTTTCCTAAGTAATTTAAAAGAAATGATTTGGTATTTCCAAAGTTAAAAAGAGGCTTGATAATCCCATATATATTGAAAGAAATAGAAATGGTTCAAAGCTTATACCCTTGAAGAGATAATCATTTGGATGAAAAGATTTATAAATTGGATGATGTTTGACAACCACCTACATATTTGAAATCTTTTTATCAATAATTGGTTCGGAGAGACCGGGATCAGATTTGGGTGATTCCTATCCAAAAAACTACTTCAAACCAATATATGCATTTGAAAGTGAAGACATGTTGAATACAATGATTTTTGAAGATGGAGATCTTTATAATATAGGGCTACTTGCCACTAACCTCTGGGGTGATTCCCATATTATATATATGGTGGCTGTAGTGTCTTTATTTTGAAAATCTTTGATTGGCAAGGACTACTCGCTACTAATCCTAGGGGTGATTCCCAAATAGGATGTAGTAGGAGGAGTGCCTTTGATTTATCCTTCACCTAGACAACTTGTATGGACGAATGCATGATATTGCATTTCTAAGACCACGTACATTGGTTTTTATAAATGTATGTCTGTTTGATGGTGTAGGAGTAACCCCTTTTGTACTTAACACCCTTTCTTGAGACATATGAACTCGGGGGTTGTGCTTTTGTGGAAATCCATAGTGTTTCTTAGAAATGGCAATGTGACATTCTAAGTGGAATTTGCTTTGTGAAAAATAAAGCGTGGCTTTGTGAAAAGTAAAGTGTGGCTTTGTGGAAAGTAAAGCGAGGCCTCATGAGCCTCACATCCCGGAGATGATACGGGAAAATATGCGGTCCAAAAGAAATATTACAATATTACAGACTATCGGATAATGGCGGATAAAAAGATGTTGCAGCTTTAGAGTTTAGATGAATGGGTATAGTGGTGTATGAGTCCTTGTATGAAAAGCCTTCGGATACACTGATTCATAGTAGTGTAGCAATATGGTATAGTGGTGTATGAGTCCCTGTACGAGAAGCCACCGGGTACTATGATTACTATACATGGAGTCTACAAAGGAATGAAAAGGCCACTAGTTCCCTATCATGTTGGAAATCCAATTCCAATAAGAGCTTTATGATTTTGATTGTATTGCCAAAATAGCTGTAGTGCCTTGCAAACATTTCAGCTTCCCTTGGTATCATATACTCTATCGACTTTTCCAGGTATTGGTATTTTCTTTGTGTATACATTTATTTGAAAAGTGTTTTCAAACTAATGTCATTAAAGATAATATCAAAATGTTTTGATATAAATTATTTTGGTTATCGTAAGGTAAAAACCTGTTCATTTTTATATGCGACATGGCCTTACAAGACACTCTTTCTTTTCAAAAAGGTTATTGTTGGCATAAAATCTTATATATGACTCTAACATATATATTTATAAATCGTGTTTCTCAAGCTGGTTTGCCAAGCCTAATCTGGGTATGTTTAATACTTGGGTCAGATCCGAGTAGTTTCAGGATTAGCTGAAGATGCTTGGAGTTCCTAGAGGAGAGCTGGAGATCTTCATCATCGTATGGACGTAGTTTACTTTTTCGCTGTGTTTGTTGTTTTTCAGCATTTGTCAAGACAGGTGTTCATAACTGTCCAAGTTGAGCTTAGGTTAGACTTTGACATATTTATTCAAATTTTCCACTATAATGATTATTGATATTATAAATTATTCCGTGCATGTGAGATTTTTTTATGTCTTTATTTTTTTACCCTTAACAATTGGTTTTCTAGCACTTGAATCCTCGACACACAATACAGTGGGCGTATTAATGTCGATTTTTGAGGGTCGAAATCCCGACTATTACATTTGGTATCAGAGCTTAGGTTGAGCGAACACCTGAGCCTGGTAGGGGTAAGTCTCATCAGAGATAGGGTTAGTAATACCCTAGTATGTGTAACTCATTAGAGATAAGGTAAAAAAACACCCTAGAATGACTATAAAAGGGATTTGTATTATATATGAGCGCGTATTTGTTATTGACTATAAAAAGGATTTGTGTTGATTGCTCTTTTGAGTAGTTTAAGAATTCTGGTCAATACATGGGATGCCATGTGATTGATAGGTATTCCTAAGTACTTAAATAAGAAAAACCGACACGCTATTTTGAAAAGGCTATATTTTATAAAAGAATATTTTCGAAAAGGGAAATTTTTATAAGATGCTTTCTCTTTGGAAAGTTCAATGAATAAGTCTTGATTTGTTTGGCGATGATTGGAATAATCTCCTAAGTATTGATCATATGTTGGCTTTAGTGAACAGTATCGTACACTTAGTAAATTATTCTCCTTATCATGGTAAGATCGAGGCAAGTTCAAATCCAAACAGATCTAAATTAAGTTATTTGGATAAAAGATTTTTTTTTGAATGGAATGAGATGTAATCATATGAAACTCCTGGTGATATTTTGGTATATTTCTTAGAGGCATAATTGCTTTTCTTAATTCGGGTAATGAGTTTTGGATTAGTCCAAAGCTAGCACGAAGAGCATGTGCAGAAAAAGAAGCTCATGGAAAATCAAAACTGGGACCTTATGCTAGCATCTACTGCTTTAGGTGTGGTAAAGAAGGGTATTATGCAGTTCATTGTGAGGATAGGATAATAAAGAAGGGAAGAAAGAAAAACTTGTTCTGGATGATATATCCTATTTTAAGTGTAAAGGGCAAGGACATTTTCTACATAAGTGCTCTAAAACAAAGAAGAAACCAAGAATTCCATCCGGGAAGGAAAAGAGTTGTTACCGCAACAAGGAATTAGGACATATAATCAGGGAGTGTCCTTTAAGAAAAGGGGAAAAGAAGGCTAAGACATATGTCCTTCAAACAGCACCCCCTACAGTCGGTATTATAGCTAGAAGGTGTGCATAAGCCTATAGTTCATGTTATGAATGGGGGCATGTATGGGAGGACTATCCAAAGAAAAAGATGTGGTTGGTTGACTTAGGTACCAAGGGAAAAGCACCATCTACCTCAGAAAAGGCCCAAGAATAGTGAATATATCAATCTTAGTATCTATATATTAAATGGTTGTGTATGATAAACTGTATTCTCTTGGTTTATCCATTAATTAGTAAATCTCTTTTTGGTGGATTATTCTCACCATGCATTCCTTTTACCCTATTAATTTAATAAGATATTTTGAAATAAAAATTTAAAAGGATAATTTTTGATAACTAATTAACATGATAGCCAGTGGTTATTAATTTTTATATCAAGATGTTTACATTTTTATGGAAATTATTTTCGAAGGAATATATTTTGAAATTAATAAGTCGATTAGATTTGAGAAATCTAAATAAGAAGTTAAGTTTGTGAAAAGATTTTAAATAAAGTCGTGTCTTTATAAAAAGTATTTAAACCAAAGATAAAAGTTTAATGAAATGTTTAATAAAGATTTGAGAAGTTAATAAGTACGTATGATATACGTAGATCATTTCGTCACACAATTTTGATCTAAGGTTCGAGTACAAGAGTTTGAGGTACTTACACCGGTCCGAAAAAAGGATTTATCACTTGATTCCTGACAGCAAACAGTGATGAGGGTTTGTGATTGAGTACTTGAATTTTCTATCATAGTTGAGAGCTATGCAAGGAAAACAAAGGTTTTTGATCAAGAAGCCTGATCAGAGTCCACACTAGAGGATCAAGGGATCGATACTAGTTCGAAAGTAAAGTTATGTATTCAAATAGGAGATTGAATCAGATATTTCGTACAAATGACCTGTATACATCATATGGTTTAAAAAAATAATGTTTTGGGCAAACTCTTTTGGATTTTGGGTTGTGGTGAAATTTCGAGGACGAAATTCTTTAAGGGGGAGGAATATAACGACCCGGAATTTTATCACTTAAATCTAGAATATTTAATTATTTTTAAATATTAAAATAATTGATTTTGAATGTTAAATAATACATTTTGATTAATTATATAGTTATAATAATTCATTTTGAAAGGTTTTATAAATATATGAACTCATTTTAGAAAGATATTAGCTTCGTTGCGCTTTTGCAGTTCAACGTCGCTTTTTTGCAATTTGAAAATATAAGTTGCTGCAAATTTATTAAATATTATAAATATAATTTTATAGCCTTAAAAAAACTTATATAATTGTTATATAATGATAATAAGTGATTTATAATGGTTTTGTAAATATATTAACTTGTTTTATAATTATAACTAACTTCATCGCATTTTGGCAGATCGACATCGTATCTTTACAATTGGATTTTAAAATTGATCAATATAATTTTATAACTTAAATAATCTTGTTTTAATTATTTAAAAATGATATAAATATATTTTTTAAGTTGTTTACCAATATATATATAGTTTAACTAAAAAGTAAAAATATGACCGGAATTCGAATGCCGAATTTTCAACGGTTCAACGAATAAAAGTTGTAATAGATTATTGCATTGTTGTTTGTTATCTTGTGCACATAAATACACATGTATATACATGTCATACATGCACATACACTTATATATATATACACACACACACACACATACATACACATATTACATACATCTACTTAAGTGTGAACATGGTTTGTGCTTAAAAAATAAAACTTCATCTCATCATTAATGCACATCTCTTCATCCTTTCCACCTCATATCTTCACAACCAAGGAAAGGGGACAAGGGGCACGATATGATGGATGGAGGGAACATGGTGGATGGCTAAGCATGTGGGGAGGGAGATATTTTGGTGGTTTCTTAAAGATTAAGGCTTGGGAAGGCTATAAATACACCCTAAGGCTTCACTTATCATTCACACAATTCACATCTTCTTCCTCTTCTTTTCTTGAGCTCCAATGGCCTCTTTAATGGCCTCCTCCTCTAAGAAAAATATACCTTAAAGTAATGGAAAAAGAAATTATGAAAATAAAGTAAAGAATGCATACATACATATGTACCATAGAGATCCACCTCCAAAGCATTGCCAAACTCCTACTCTTCTCCTTAATAGTGCACGGCTCGCCCCCCATCTCCACATTTGGCCTAGCATTCATCTCCTTAAGAGCCAAGGCTGAGTATCCCAAGGAAGGGGGATGTAACAGTTCTGTTGTTAATTACCTAATTAATTAAATTTAATTATGAATAATTAATGTTAATATGAAATTTGTGAGATTTAAAGTATTTTGATTCTTGTTTAAATGAAGAATTTACAACTCAATGATTTATTGTTTTCCCAATTAATTTAAAAGCAAAATAATAATAATAATAATAATTTATCATTATTATTAATAGTAGATTTAATTCAAATTGTTTTAATTATTAAAACAACAAATAAGCATGGATTTATTATTAAAAATGGAGTTGTAATTTATGAATCAAATTATGATTTAAAACATAAGTTTTAATAGTGTAATTATTTCACTTAGGTAAAATAAGATGTTGGTTCACTTGTATTGGATTTATAGGTTGTATTGAGAAGCTTTATATTGTATGTTTCTTTTTCTCCCATACTTCTTTTTTCTCACTTACAGCCAAACCAAAACAAAAGATAGTAAACAAATTTTATCATCCTTCTTATGAAACCCTAGTTCTTCCCCAAATCAGCAAGTTAGAAAGTGAAATCAATAGTTTCTTAAGCTAATAAACTCGGGTAATCTATGATAACCATTTACAAATCTTATTGTTCATCAATTTTGGTTTTGTTTGCAAATTGAATTTTGGTTTTTGGGTCTTTTTCTGAGAATAATAGGAACATCAATTTTGAGGAGAAACACTGGTCTTAAACAGTAAACAATCTTCTTCTCTTTGCAATAAGGTGAGTAATCCTCACCGTTATCTCTGAAATTGCTTGCATGATTGTTTTGATTGATTCAACTAGTAATTTAGATGTTAAATTGAATTAATTTGTCGCTGTTATGAAACACTATTTGCTAAAAGTTCTATGGTTATGTAAAAATTTGAAATGAATGCTCTTTTGAAAACATGATATAGTTGCTGAAATTGAATTAGGAAAATCACTGTAGTAAAAAAGTGATATCTCAGTGTAAAATAATCCATAATGACCCAATCTTTTTGTATTAGAAAGGTATTTCAGTTATCTACAACTTCTCTTTTGATCCTTTTCGAAATTCTGATGTTTATTGGGTTGAAATCGAGTTTGAATCTGATAATGTTGCTTTGTTCCTGTGTAATTGCTAAGTTGAAACCTGAAATTGGAATAGCCATAACATTTTCTTTACTTATCAGAATTCAATGATTTTAGATGTTCTGGAAATCTTAGATTATCTGCTACAACTTTTATGTTTTGAGTTTTGTATTATTTTGTGTTTTACATGGTCGAAAATACGTTTTAATGTCACTGTCCCGAGAATAAATGACAGCGACAATGAAGTTAAAATCTGAGAATTGTTTAAGTCATAACTTTTTCGTTACTTATCGGAATTCGTTATTCTTGATGTTTTAGAAAGCTAGTGTAACGATTGCCCTACACCTCCGGTGCAAAATGGTAGTTAAAGGAAAGAAAGAGTAATAAGGTAAAGAAATAGAAGTGAAAAGAATGGAAAAGAAGAAAAAGAAAGCAGTAAATAACCAAATTACTTATCGCATATCTCACATCGCATCAAAGTAAATATTAACAAGAAAACTTGTCAACATTCCCAAAGCTATGTGAATAACCAATATGGTCATATAAGATTAGGGGGTTAAAGAAGTTGCTTCTTCCGAAACCCACCTTTCGACCCGAATTGACCAAGTCGAAATAGATTTAGTGGTTAGATTAGAAATTCAGGCTAAGGAAGAAGCATTCAACTCGAAACCATTCTTTTGAATGAGTCAAAGGCAGCTATTTATGAAGGCTTTCGACCAAGTCAAAAGTTTCATTCAACCCCTTTCGACCCCATCGGAAGGTACGCATGTTTCATTAAAATGAGATAGCTGCTCTCAACCTCATTGGTTTCACTTCTTTTATTGATTAACCACTTAGAAAGGGTTGCAGATGTAGTGGGAAGTAAACCCCTTTCGAATGAATTCCTTTCTTAACATTCGCTTGCCAACTAGAGACTGGATTCCCTTCAAAACACCCCTTTCGACCATGTCGTAAGGAGCTTTATCCTTTCGAAACAAATCCATATTGTAATTTCCTAAGATTCATTCGGTTTACTTTGCATAAGATCAGCCTGGATATTCCTAAGTTTCATAAACTCATAAATGTCGAAACATCATCACCATTTTTATTTTCCGCATTTGGATTTCGATGAAGATGTGTTTCAAATGATCATATCTAGGTGGATCTTATTGTATCGCATAGCCAAAAAGAAGATAAGAGAATAAGATAGAATCATGTGCAATGGATCATTAGACTAGCTAATGATCATAATTATCTTCCTCATAATCTGAATCCTTAATGAATTCTCCATCTCTCCATTTTTATTAATCCAAAATGGGTTACAATTATGAGAGCTTTCCCCAAATTGATTTAGGGTTTACAAAGATGTTTGTTGTTGCAAGAAGTTGAGATAAGAGAAATGAGCTTTGGATTCCCCCAAAATTCGATCCCCAAAACTGGACCCCTTGGGCCTTTTTTATAGATGTAGATCAGCCCCCCTTTTGCGCCTATGCCTTCGACCCAGTCGAAAGGCCCCTTTTTATATGCCACCACATTCTCTTCGACTTGGTCGAAAGGCCTCGTATGCCTTCAAGGCAGTCGAAAGGCATCTCTTTTGAGTTCTTTGACTCACCCTTGCGCTTTCCTTATCTTACTTCAGACCTTTCGACTAAGTCGGAAGGGTCTTTTATCAACCTTTCACCTTTGTTGAGTTTTCAGTATTCCTTTTCACCTTTGTTGAGTTTTCAGTATTCCTTTTTCCGCTTTCTCCAGAACTCCTTTCGACGTCTTCAAAAAGTCCTCAAATGCGCCTTTTTCTTCATATTGCTTTGCTATCATTAGAAGTAAAGATAGAAGCTTTCGACTCTATCGATAGGTTATCCATAAGGGCTTCGAAAATGTTGAAACATCAATGTCTTCGATGCAGCGGGTAGCTTCCAAATGCATGCCTGTGAATTGATGCGGAACCTTCTCCTGATGTCATTGGCTTCGACCGACTCGAAAGGATTTGGTATGCTTTCGAAAGGGTTGTTATAAAGGCAAAACCTTTGGTTCCGAAAGGTTTGGCACGCATCTGAGTGGTTGATGTTCAATGCCTTCGAAAGGTGGTTCCGAGCCTGTCCTTGCTTTCTTTAAATATGTGAATCCATCTGCATCGAAAGGTTGAAAGTGGCGGAAGGGTAGTCCTGCCTTTCTCTTTCATCTGACCCGAAAGCTTTCACACTGTTTATTACTTGTAAGGGCGCCTGGTGCCTCCGACTTCTTCGAAAGCCTTCTCAATGCCTTCGAAATGTTTTTTTGTGACCTCTGTCGAAACCCATGCCTGTAACTTTAGCAGAGCCTGACATTTTCATTAACCTTCTTTCATACATCTATGCTTAAGTGGATTTTATGGCTAACATTTTGCACCCCCCCCCCCGTATGAAAGAAGCTTTTGTTCTTTAGGACAAAAATGTTAAAACTCTCTTGCTCCAAATTACTCCGTCTTCCTGCAAAAATCAAAGTAAGTGACATTCTCTATTGCTGACCCATTATCATATAAATATGACCCATGATAAGTTAGACTAGGGGTGCTTATAAATTTAATTATTTAGTTAATCATAAATTTGATTTAACAAAGGATATGAGGTCTGCAATTAATAGTTATCCCTACACATAACAATTGAAGTCTAAAAACTCCCTATTGGAGATATCCGATGCTAGGAAATAGGAGTTTACTAGCTATTATCTGGTGATAAGCCTTTGTAACCCATAAAAAAATTTAATATATGCTTGGAGATTTTCCATGGAGATAAGAATGATCCCAAAGTCTGAATTTAGATGTTGGCGAGCATTATTTAAACTTGGAAACTAATAACCCTGATTTGGGTATTAAGTAGGCCAGCTCGAAGCTTCTGGTTGATGACTTAAACGTCTGTGGTAGCTTCAATACTACTACTATAAATCTCAGACTCGGGATTTGATAGATAGAAATCACAATTGATGATAAAGACTCAAAATTCAAATTCAGGAATTACGAGATTATGGAACCTAACCCAGATTAGGGTATTAACCAATGGAGTTTAGAGGTTAATAATAAGATACCTAGCACCCAGATTCAGGTCTTAATAAGCAAGAATCGGAAATAGTTTTCAGAATGGAATTCTCAAACCCAGATTTAGGTATTTATAGTGGATAATCAAAAATTCATAATAATTGTCCTCATGTCAAAAAGTCCCGTGCCTAGATCAGGGTATATGTCGGATAATTAATTAAAAATTATCATCAATTATCTTTGTAATAAGAACCTCTAGCCTAGATTCGGGCATATGTGGGATAATCAGAATCCCATAATAATTATCTTCATAATAGGAATCCTCAGCCCAAATTAGGGCATATGTTGGGTAAGCAGAAATCCATGGTGATTGTTTTTATAATAGAAATCCTTGGCCCAGATTAGGGCATTAAAGTGAAGTTGAATAATAATCCCGAAATCCAGATTCGGGTATAATAAAGACCATAAGTGATTGATAAAGACCCGAAACCCAGATTCGGGTATTAAGAAATGAAAGTCCCAAAACCTAGATTCGGGTATTTAATAGATGGAGTTCTGCTTCACTCCCTATATCCTATCTCCTTTGACATGCATAAACCATTTAGGTCTTGTATATAGTAATAATCTTATTGGTTGCTTCTCAAGCTTAGACGTCTTGGTCCATAATCTAATGTGCCACTTCTTGGGCCTAGACATCTTAGTCCATTGGAGATATACCGCCTCTCGGTTTTGGACATCTTAGTCCATTATTTGATGAGCCTCTTCTTGGGCTAGGATATCTTAGTCCATTATTTGATGAGCCTCTTCTTCCTCTTCTTCCTCTTCTTGGGCTCAGACATCTCATTCCATTACTCAATGAGCCTCTTCTTGGGCTTGGACATCTTGGTCCATTACTTGATGAGCCTCTTCTTGGGCTTGGATGTCTTAGTCCATTGTTGTCTGGTGCTCTTGGTTAGCTCATCTTAGAGGCAGGAACCAAGGACTTACCCAACCTCCCTCCAGGTGGCGCCCTGCCCTGGCCATAGCGTGGCACAGACATGGGCTTGTTTGGTGCTTTAACCTGGCCATAGCGTGGCGCGGATAAAGACTTACTCCGTCCTCTCTCCAGGAGGCGCCCTGCCCTGGCCATTGCATGGCGCCAACATGGGCTTGTTCGTTGCTTTAACCTGGCTATAGTATGGCTCGGATAAAGGCTTACTCCGTCCTCCCTCTAAGAGGTGCCTTGATCTGACCAGAGGCACGGCCAAGGACTTATCCGGTGCTTTAACCTGGCCATAGCGTGGCGCAGTTAAAGGATTACCCCGCCCTGCCTTTAGGAGGTTCTCTACCCTGGCGAATTCGGCACGGACAGAGGCTTTCTACCATCTTAGGTAGTATTCTACCATCTTAGGTAGTATCCAAATGCAAGGAGTATTTGACTCCTAACCATGTAGATTTTCCTTTTGAAGAAAGAGATGCTTTATTCATTCATCTTTGGAAAATATGGTCTCAACTGTTTGGCATTCCATGTTCTCGGAACCATATTGCCGTCTGGTCGGCATAACTTGTAAGCTCTTAGGGGATCACTTTGCAAATGATTAAGGTTCCTTCCTAATTTAGTCCCAGGGGTCTATCTGCGGGGTTCCTTGTATTCGCCATTACTCTTCGGGGGACCAGATCTCCTTCTTGAAATGATTGCGTTCTCACTTTTGAGTTGTAGTATTTTGAAATTCTTCTTTGATACTCTGTTGTTCTTATTGCTGCTTCATCTCTCTGCTCATGTATAAAATCCAGGGATTCTCTTTTCAGTTCTTGATTCATATCGAATGCATAGGTTATTATTCGATGTGATGGGATTTCAATCTTGATTGGTAACATTGCCTCACACCCATATGTCAAAGAGTAGGGAGTATGTCCCGTCATCATTTTAGTAGATGTTCGATAAGCCCATAACACAAGTGGTAGTTCTTCTACCCAATTTCCTTTTGCTTTATTTAGTCCCTTTTTCAGAATTGTCTTTATGGTTTTGTTTGCAGCCTCAACTGCCCCATTTTCTTTTGGGTGTGCAACGGAGGATAAGCTCTTAATGATTCCATTCTTGTGGCAAAAGCGAAAGAATTCTTCACTATCAAATTATGTCCCATTGCCGGAAATTATCTTTTGGGGAATTCCAAATCTGGTTATGATATTTTTAACGACGAATCTAAGTACCTTCCCAGAAGTAATCTTTGGAAGTGGTTCCGCTTCAACCCATTTTGTGAAGTAATCTATGGCGACTAAGGTGTACTTTGCTCCTCCTTTTGAGATTAGCAATGGGCCAATTAAATCTATCCCCCATATGTCAAAGGGCCATGCACTTGCAATTGGAGTTAACTGACTTGGGGGTAATATGGAAATCTTTGAGTATTTCTGACATTCTCACGTCTTCTCACATACTCAATGGCTTGGCTTACCATACGAGGCCAATAAAATCCTTGTCTCGTTATTTTCTTTGCCAATTTGGTTCCCATTTGAGTGGTCCCTGCAGAATCCCTTATGTGCTTTTGCCATCAATTTTACTCCATCATCCAGGCTTACGGATCTTAGATAGGGAAGGGCATATCCCTTCTTATAGAGGATACCATCCATTATCGTAAATGTTGGAGCTTGTCTCTTGATTTTCCTTGCTTCACCTTTGTCAGATGGGAGTATCCCTTTAACAAGGTATTTAATGATGGGTGAAATCCAGGTGTTATCACACGAGTCACTTGCTCCTGATTGGTCAACCCTTTCATCTGATATTTCCCTATCAATTTCTCTTCCCTCTTCCTCTTGTAACTTATCTCGAGACCTTGTCAGAACTAATAGCTCCTTTCCTACTTCAGATGCTTCCTCTCCAACACTCGGAATTTACTGATATCCTACTGGAATAATTCGTGTCTCCATGGCTCCCCTTGCTGGCTAGTTTTTCTAGTGAATCTGCTTGTGGGTTTTCTGCTCTTGGGATTTGATGTATTGAAAAGTCTTCAAACAAAGCAAGCATTTTCAGTATCTTCTTCACGTATAAAGATAGCTTGGAGTCCTTTGTTTGATATATCTGCTTCACTTGATTTACCATTAGCTAGGAATCACTAAAGATCTGAATTCGTGGAAACTTGAGTTCCAATGCCAAGGTTAATCCTGCTACCATAGATTCATATTCTGCAACATTGTCCGTTAAAAGGAACCCTAATTTCATGGCATAATGTAAGCGGCGCCCGTCTGGCGTTATTATCACATATCCTGCGCTAGCTTCCTGTTCATTTGACGCACCATCAACTAACAATTGACACATAGGCTTTTGATCCCTTTCCTTTTCCGATTGCTCTTTAATGAATTTAGTACATTCATTAATGAAATCTGCCAATGCCCACCCCTTAATTGCGGCTCACGGCTGAAATTCTATATCATATTGGCTGAGCCCGATTCCCTATTTTACCAACCTTCCTGAAGTTCTGGTTTACTAAAAACCTGATTTTGGGGAAAATTGGTCAACACCCTGATCGGATGTGCTTGAAAATATGCTCTAAGTTTTAACGTTGTGAGAATCAAGCAGTAAGTAGCTTCTCTATCACTAGGTATCGAACTTCCGCATCCTTCAATCGTCTACTTACATAGTATACTGAAAGTTAAGCTCCACTTCCTTCTCTAATCAATACTGAGCTGACCGCGTATTTCGAAACCTCCATATATAAGTATAAGATTTCCCTATTCTCGGGACTAGAAAGTATCGGTGGCTTTTCCAGATGGCTTTTTAATTTCTGAAAAGCTTTTATGCAATCTTCCCCCTATTCAAAGTTCTTCTTTTCTTAATTATGTCAAAGAAGGGAATACACTTATCGGTAGCTTTAGAAATGAATCCACTTAGGGCGGCCACCCTTCCATTCAAACTCAATACATCCTTGCTGGTTTTGGGTTCGACCATGTCCTTAATGGCTTGAATTTGGTCAGGATTAGCTTTAATCCCTTGGGCACTTACAAGGTAGCCTAAAAACTTTCCTGAATGGACTCCAAAAGAGCACTCTTGTGGGTTCGATTTCATTTGATATTTTTGTAATATCCTGAACATTTCTTCCAAAATTTTTAGATGATACTTAGCCTCGCTAGATTTTACTAGCATGTCATCCACATAAACCTCCATATTCCGGCCAATTTGCTCTTTAAAAATTCTGTTGACCAGCCTTTGGTATGTTGCCCTAGCATTCTTTATTCCAAATGGCATTCCTTTGTAGCAATAAATTCCCCATTCGATTATGAAGGTAGTGTGTTCTTCATCTGGCTTGAACATTGGTATTTGATTGTACCCTGAACAGGCATCCATGAGAGACAATAATTTATGCCCGCTTGTTGCATCTACTAACTTATGAATTCGTGGTAGCAAGAAGCAATCTTTCGGATTGTTCAAGTCTATATAGTCAATGCAAGTCCTCCATTTTCTATTTGATTTCTTTACCAAAACTGGATTGATCAACCACTTTGGGTAGTATATTTCCCGAATAAACCCATTCTCAAGGGAGTCGGTTAACTTCTTTCAAAGCATCTAATAGTACCTTGTCTAACTGTCTCTTTTCTGCCTAATGGGGGTTGCTTCTGGATTGTTGTTGAGTGCATGACACATGACCGTTGGATCAATCCCCACCAAATCAGAATGTGACCAGGCAAATACGTCCTTGTTGACTTTAAAAAATTGGATCAAATCCTTTTATAAGTCACTATTCAAATCTTTTCCCACTTTGACCACTTTAGTATCATCATCTGAATCTATGTATGCTTCCTCAAGATCCTATATAGGTTTTATCCTTTATGTTTCCCCTCGGCAATCGAATTCTGTGACGATTGGGCTTTCTTCGGTTGAATTAGCATTAACTCTCTTCCTTTTGCCTCCAGAAGGAATGCACCATTCGTACATGTGCTTGTTAGACTTATTAATTTTAATCTTTGCTTCGAATGTTGGATGTGAAAATCCATCATCTAAAGGCTGTAAAATAGTGGAAGAATCAAAGTAAGCAGAATACTGCCTTTTATATTGATCTAGGGTAGCGAAATACATCTCTCGGGAGCTGAACTGCTCCCCTCGAACGGTGCCCCATCCTCTCTTTATCAAGAATTTTACCATTAGGTACTTTGGGGAGACAAATGCATCTATTTCGTCGAGTGTTGGCCTGCCAAAGAAGGAGTTGTAGTATGATGACTGGTCGATAATCACAAAAATAGTCTCGAAAGTCCTGCAAGATGGTGGCACCCCCATTTGCACAAGCAGCTTCACTTTCCCCACCGGAGTCGACCCTTTGTTATTGAATCCAAAGATGGGTTTCATGCTTTGCTCCAGTTTGTCCTCGAGAATGTTCATTTGTTCGAAGGTGGGCTTAAAGATAACATTGACTGCACTGCCTATGTCTATAAGAATTTTGGAGACGATGGACAACCCGATTTGAGCAGTAATCATCAATGGATCGTTGTGCGGATGGTGAACCCCTTTTTTCAGCTCTTGAGGGGTGACAACAATATTCGGCATTTGAATACTGAATCATGGATTCTTCGATGGGGCCTCTTGGACAAAGAAGACGCCTTCTTTAGCTTCCTTGATGTATCTGTTTCGGGCCCCTTTGTTGTTCCCTGTCGGATGCGGCCCACCATGAATTACGTCAATTCTGTTTATCGTTGGGCTTAAGCTCAGTGGGTCCTCATCCTCCAGTACATTATTGGCATTTCCATGTTGCTTTTGTGGACCATCCCGTGTCCATTGAGCTTTTTGCTTATTCTGCATAAATTCTTTCAAGTAACCCTCGCAGACCAGTTTCTGGATGATTCCAGCCAGAACTCTACACTCATCAGTCTTGTGACCGTTTACCTTGTCGTATGCACAGTATTCGCCTCCTTTTCTTTGTTTTGGGTTGTTTTGAGCTTTAAAAGAAATCGGGAAGTTGACTCTTTCTTTTGCTACAGCATACACGTAAGACAGTGGCTTGTTCAAAGCGACTGTGTTAGTAATTGGCTCCTCCCATTTTGTTCTTTTATGTTCTCGGTCTTGAAAACATCTTCCTCCTTCCCTCTTTGGAATCGCTTTTCTTTTGGCATAATAAAGCTCATCCATCCGAATGAACTTGTCAGCATGGAAGTGGAAATCTTGTAAACCTTTACACCCATTAACGAAGAGCTGTTTCCAAAAGGGGGTGTTCTCTATTAAGCCAGAATGTACCGCGATAAGCTTGTCTCGGTCATCCATGTCTTTTGCTTTTAGTACTTCAGTATTGAATCTCTTCAGATAGTCTCCCAAAGATTCTCTCTGCCTTTGCTTTATGTTGGTCAAGACTGTATAATCTATAGTGAGGTCTTTACAAATGCAGAACTTGGTGGAGAACTCGTAGGATAATTGCTTCCATGAATTGATGGTTTTCTCTCGGTACTATATATACCATTTGACCGCACCTCCTTGGAGAGTGACTGGGAATAATCTACATCCTACGGATCCCAATGCATTGTATAAATCTATCTGGCTATCGAAAGCCATTAAATGATCATCCGGATATGTGATTCCATGGTATTTCATTGTTGGAACCTTCACATAAGATGGGATGACAGTTTCCATAGTCTCATCAGTAAAAGGGGGCACTCGCTCCTTATTATTGACATTTTCATCTATGGTCATCTTCCCCTTGGTATTCATTGCATCCTTGATCGCTTTCTCTGCAGCGTCCTTCAGATAGGCCTTAACATCTCGATAGTTTTTTTGGTCTGGAAAGTATTCTTTTGATGTAGAGCTACCGGATTGTTCAAGCGATTTATTGAGCACCCTCTCCCTTGATGATTAGATTTAGATTGAGGGTGCTCCTTCTTCCTCGAGGATGTTAGATCTATCTTGCTTTTATTTTCGTTGGTGTTAGCTTTCAATTTCCTTCTTAGGGAGATTACTTTATTCCCTTGTATTGGCTTAGCCATTTTTAAAGATTTCTGAGACAGTGCCATTTTGAGGAGTTCTTGCATTTCTTACAGCTGCTGCTCTAAGTGTTTGATCTTAGCAGTATTCTCATCTTGTTGAGCTGATGAAGAAGGCTGCCCTTGAACGACCCCATCCAAATTAAAGGTCGGGGCAATGTTCTCCTCAAGAGTTGTTGTGAGGATAACTTCTTCATTCATTCTGCTGAGTCGTTTGGATTTCATTTTCCAACGTCAAGTCAGATGATCCATAGTTTGTCTATAAGATAGTAACAAGGTTGGAGGTTTGATCCTCCTTCTAGCGCCAAAAATGTTAAAAAGAAAAATTTCAACATCCCCAAAGCTATGTGAATAACCAATAAGGTCATATAAGATTAGGGGGTCAAAGAAGTTGCTTCTTTCAAAACCCACCTTTCGACCTGAATTAACCAAGTCAAAACAGATTCAGTGGTTAGATTAGAAATTCAGGCTAAGGAAGAAGCATTCAACTCGAAGCCTTTCTTTTGAATGAGTTGAAGGTAGCTATTTTTGAAGGCTTTCGACCATGTCGAAAGGTTCGTTTCAACCCTTTTTGACCCCGTCATAAGGTACGCATGTTTCATTAAAATGAGATAGCTGCTCTCTACCTCATTGGTTTCACTTCTTTTATTGATGAACCACTTCAAAAGGGTTGCAGATGTAGTGGAAAGTAAACCCCTTTTGAAGGAATTCCTTTCTTAACATTCGCTTGCCAACTGTAGACTGGATTCCCTTCGGAACACCCTTTCGACGAGGTCGTAAGGAGCTTCATCCTTTTGAAATAGATCCAGATTGTAATTGCCTAAGCTTCATTCGGTTTACTTTGCATAAGATCAGCCTGGATATTCCTAAGTTTCATAAACTCATCAATGTCGAAACATCATCACCATTTTTATTTTCCGCATTTGGATGAAGATGTGTTTCGATTGATCATATACAGGTTGACCTTAATGTATCGCATAGACAAAAAGAAGATAAGAGAATAAGATAGAATCATGTGCAATGGATTATTAGACTAGCTAATGATCATAATGATCTTCCTTATAATCCGAATCCTTAATGAATTCACCATCTCTCCATTTTTATTAATCCAAAATGAGTTACAATTATGAGAGCTTTCGATTCCGTCGATAGGTTGTCCATAGGGGCTTTGAAGATGTTGAAGCATCAATGGCTTTGATGTAGTGGGTAGCTTCCGAATGCATGCCTGTGAAATGATGCAGAACCTTCTCCTGATGTCATTGGCTTCGACCGGTTCGTAAGGCTTGGATATGCTTTCGAAAGGGTTGTTATAAAGGCGAAACCTTTGGTTCCGAAAGGTTTGGCACGCATATGAGTGGTTGATATTCATTGCCTTCAAAAGGTGGTTCTGAGCCTGTCCTTGTTTTCTTTAACTATGTGAATCTATCTGCATCGAAAGATTGAAAGTGGCGGAAGGGTAGTCCCGCCTTTCTCTTCCATCTGACTCGAATGCTTTCACACTGTTTATTACTTGTAAGGGCGAATGGTGCCTCCAACTTCTTCAAAAGCCTTCTCAATGCCTTCGAAACGTTCTTTTGTGACCTCTGTCGAAACCCAAGCCTGTATCTCCAGCAGAGCCTGACATTTTCATTAACCTTCTTTCATACTTCTATGCTTAAGTTGATTTTATGGCTAACAGTAAATATAATAACCAAAACAGGTATAAAACAAGAGAGACAGTAATAACAGTGTGAAATAATCATCTGAATAAAGATCCACAAAGTTACACAACACCATATCTGAGTTTATACAGAGCAAAAATAAACTCAATTGGTAAACTGTCTCATAATAGTAAATCAACACTATCAAGGCTCCACAGTGTCACACAACGGATATATAATAACAAATGCACATATAAGTATAGATAACCGGCATCTCCAGTCAATCCACCTGTAGAACTCCATAATCATCCACATACTCTCAATTTACTCATTTAAGAGTGCCTGAAATAATAAGAAGCAAAGCATAAAGCCTCGGGTCAGACAACAGTCTGGTATGGACGATATCAAATCGCAAAATACTATACAAGTCGATAATAAATGGAACAGAGGGTATATAAACCATATCTGACATGTCCCTGCAACTACAGAGTCAACACATAAACGTAAGTAATATGCTACTCCATAATATCGTAAAAAGGGTATACCATACTCAGTATCTGTCAAGGTACCTAAGTATCTCCACCTACAGTCCCTACTTCATACAAAGTAAACTTCAGGTATCTAGGTATCTCCATCCATACCTACTCCATACTAAGTGAAGTCAGGGTATCTAGGTATCCCTACCACAATGCCTACCTAGCGTGACATCACTAGGGAGACAGGTGACTAGTAAACAACCATAACAAACATAGCATCCATCAAACAATACTAACTGTCACCCAATGTGCCAGATATATGATGATCCATATGACCAACTGTTAAGGACTAGTGGATATCCCAGTTCTCAATTGTGTTACACCGTACTTTCAGGTTCGAAACCCCACACGGTTGTCCCTATGGTACCTTTGTACCATCTGACCTAGACCCTCTTGGAGCGGTCCAGGGTACACGACCATCGCTACCGGCCCTCGGATATCACCCGCATATAGTACCCCTGCTCTGAACACAACAGAAAACACTCTGAGTCATCAATGATCCCTAGACATAAACGCATCCACCGACCCCTACTCACTCGATATGGATTCGAACCCTACTGGTTCACTACAGTTTCTAGGCACGAGCACTAACACGTAACCCAGTCAATTATCCTCAGCATCGCTCCAATTCGAGTTGCCATCCTCAATCCTACTCGCTGCCTGAGCTCTTGATCGAAGAACCTTATTGTCATGCCATTCAAAGCCCGAGATCAAGCATGATCCATACAGTCCTGATACTATCATTCTGGAGCCTACTCCATAAATCGTCGAGTCACTATCCGTTGTATCAAACTACCAGGTCGAAGCATCACATCCCTGCCTCACCATAAAAATCACTAGGTCGAATACTATATCCCTGCCTCACCGTCATTATCACTCGTCGTAAGGTAATAACATCCAATCACTAAACTGATCGGACGAATAAACCATCACGTCGTGCACCATGACACCTCATCAACGTCCAAGCCACATATCGGCCAAATCGTCAATCAACAACAGTGACCAATCTACTATGGTCAATACCATCCACCTTGGTCTTGTACTTAACCAAATGGTTAAGTACGAGCTAAACGGAAACGTCCGACATCATCCACTCTGAAATCCAAATCCGTCGGCACGTATCCCAAACCCTCTTCTACAGCTCACCCTATTCATTAGATTCACGTGCGTGCGAAAATCCAACGTAAAAGATGCCATCTAAAATCAAATCACCGCTAATCGGCCTTTTGAACCAAAATAGCCAAATAACAAACAAGCCAAACAGTCAAACATGCATCCATACATCTAAACAACAATATTTCCATCCAAAATGTCATACATACAACATAACAATCCATCCATATCGATTAAAGTGGGAAATAACATCAATAATAGATCTAACCTAATAATTCCCTAACTATGGAACGACGATGGAAAATAAGTGATATTCTTTACAAATCATTTAAAAATAATTATGTATTCTTTTATAAAAATATGGCTGCTATATATATATATATATGATAATATCACGTTTAAAAGCCAAAAATCATTTTCGAGGATCAATATAACAATAAACAATCAATCATAGTAAAGTGAGAGACAATATCACTCACCTTATCCAAATCTGTCTAAACCAGTGCCAAAATATAGATCTCGCCAATACGATCCAAACGCAAGAACATCCAAAATGGACCTCTTATGCAAAAGATATGGCCAAAATAAGAATCGTCATTGGCGACATAATTAATTAATCAATTTAAATAACTAATTACCTTATTAATTGTTAATCCATCTTCTTCCCAATAGCCTGTACATGTACAAAGACATGGCCATGCATATCCACTTCCTTCACACTTCGATTTCTTGGCCAATAGTTAATGAAATCGAAATTCGCCATGGCCAAATCGCTCCTCTTCCAAATCTCTACGCCTCGAACCCATCGCCACCTTGACTGCGCCCTACCATATGCATCGTGACTCGTACGGCCTACTCACATCCATGGCCGAGATCCATTTTGATACACTTGACCGATCGTCGCCAAATTTTGGGAGAAGATACGTCCGGGTCCAAGAAACGCGAATATGGTCTTCGATCTGGCTATCTCCACCTACAACCACCCCTAAGCCAAACCCTAGATCCAATCCAAGAAGGTCGACCTCGGCCAACAAAGCTAAATCAAAATTCGAGCATAGTCATTGCGTAGCTCTCGACGATACGATCTCAACAAATCAAATGGCATGATTTTTAGTTTAGTGGATATGGAGAATTTAATTTTTGAATGAGAGGATATGGGTTTCGGCCATTATTTTGTTTCGCAGGCATGAACAGTGAAATGAATTGGAGGGAGATGGATTTGGGTTTCATTTATATAATATTATATTCTTTATTTATTTAATTTCTTAGATAGATGGTCATGCATTTCGAGTCTGTATGATCACACAACCCGTCAGATCGCCTCAAAACTCGTCTGCGTACATCACATCATTTTTCCAGATCCAACGGCACTAACCACGTCTCCATCTGAGACTGCATCTTGGAAGGCTAATTTCACGTATTTCGAGACCATTTGGCCATCAGATCGTCCAATCTCGAAATATAGCAATCCTTGTACTCATTTTAATCTGCAATGTCAATCCGAACCCAACGGAAGTGGTCTCGAGTCTTTATTCGGCCGTATGCGAAAAATCACATTTTCAGGCCTTTATTTAATTAATGATTAAATATTTAAATATCCAATCGTTAAAAATATGGGTCGTTACTGTTTCCTGGAGATTTGACCAGGCAACTAGTGCTCGGCATCTCAGACTGTCCGGCATCCAGCAGTGTTCGGCGACACACTTGGCATCCAGCGGTGTTCGGCGAAGTACACAGCATCCATAGTGTGCGGCATCCAGCAGTGTTCGGCGTTAACTGGCATTCGGCGACAACCAATGCTCAGCGCTAGCGTTCGGCATCATTAGAACTCGGCATCAAGAGCGCTCGGCATCCCAAGGTACTCGGTGTAGTACTCGGCAACAGGAGTACTCGGCATCCCAAGGTACTCGGCGTAGTACTCGGCAACAGGAGTACTTGGCATCCCAAGGTACTCGGCGTAGTACTCGGCAACAGGAGTACTCGGCATCCCAAGGTACTCGGCGTAGTACTCGGCAACAGGAGTACTCGGCATCCCATGGTGTTCGGCGTAGTACTCGACATCCAGAAGACATTCAGTATGCACAACTACTCAAGATACCGGTATCGTTCGGCCTGCATACACCGTTCGTTCAAGAGCTTGAGATGGAGGCACGTTCGGCCTCAACAGACAACCATCCTACACTTCCCACGACACCAACACACCGTTCGGCATAGAAGGAATGGTTCGGCGTAGCGGCGTTCGGCAAACCTTGCTCGGCATACAGCGACCACTGTACTCGGGCTGGAGTGTTCGGCCATCAGCCCACTTGGGAAGTCCAGCCCATCTTTGTCTATAAATAGAGGGGCAGGGTCACAGTGGAATGGATCCTTTTTTTGGAGAGAAAACACCGGGGAGACTCTGCCATTTTCAAGACTCATCTTCTCTACTTAACAACTTCACTCAAGCATTTGATTCACGAATTGTATTTGTAATCAACTATAAAGGAAATCAATAAAGTTGAACAAAGTGGACGTAGGCAATTACGCTGAACCACTATAAATTTGGTGTTCTTACTTTCTGCATTTAAATTAGCATTGTCTTCTCTGTTTAATTTACTTTCATCACTTATATCACTACATAATCTTTCTGAACGAGGTTAGTGACCAATTTTGGTGCTAACACTTTGGTGCTTTCACTGAGAATCGAATTCTCAGACCTCAAGGATTTGCTTTGAAGCTACTGGATTGAACAAATCCCCCAAGGAAGATCCGACTCACTGATAGGACATCCGTTTATTCTACTCAGAGTTCATACCAATAGCTCTACAATGGCAAGACCACGTACCAGGTCAGCTTCTCATAATGCGGATGCCCACGAAACTGCTAGTGTGCAACAAGCAGGACCTAGCAATCAACCAACGATTCCGAGTGCAAGAATTGCCGCTCAAGAACAGACTCCAGTTGTCACCAGAATAGAGTTCAATGACTTGATGAGAGAATTCAGGGAATCCAGGAGACAACTAGGAGAGCAGATGCAAGCTAACGCAAACCTGATGGCACAACTCACTCAACAGCAGCAACAGAATGCTGGGGGCAATCCCGCTCCTTACTCTTCATCTGACAGCTCAACTTCCTCTGATGAACCTCCCAGGCGCAGACGACGTAAGACTGAAGCTGCACGAGCAGAAGCTGATGTTCAGACGACTGGAGACCGTAACCTAGCAAGAGCTGGGAACTTCAGGACCGGAGTACAAATAGAGGATGGAGGTCCAGATCATCAAAACGCTAACGATGTCGGACCTCAGGACGAACGATTGGCAGGTCGCCAGGAGAGGAGGCACCAGCATGGTCAGGCACGTAGAACAGACACTAACCTTCCGCCTTCCATATAGACACTAGATCTGACAGCCATGATCAGGCAGTTGATGAAGGAAAATTAGGGGTTATCGAATGACGATTGGGGAGTGTCAAGAAGTCATACTCCGTTCACGGATGTTGTGTTGCAGGCGGCGTACCCCAGGAAGTTTAGTATGCCTACTATTCCCGCATATGAAGGAAAGACTGATCCTAGACAACATGTCATGAGGTACGAATGGATGATGGATTCAGCCAGAGCGAATGATGCCACCAAGTGTAGGTGCTTTCCGATTACTCTATCTGGAATCACTACTATGTGGTTCACCCGACTTCCTCCGCGATCCGTATCAAATTTCGAAGAGTTGGCAAAGAAGTTTATTGAGCAGTTTAGGATACACACTACGCACCCAAAGGACGTGATGTCTCTGTCAAGTGTAATCCAAAATCCTGGGGAATCATTGAAGGAATATTTGCAAAGATTCCACATAGCAGCAACTGAAGTCAGTAATCCCAATGACCATGCAATTCTGATGGCTGTAATGAGAGGTGTGGATCCAGACTCTGAGTTTGGAGACTGGCTAGTAGGAAAACCTCCGGCTATGCTAGAGCGTTTCTACTCTAAGGCACACCAGTTCATAAGAAGAGAGAAAGCTAGGTGGGTACGACGAGATAAGGCGCCAGGGCCTGTCCAGGAGTCAATAAAAAGAAACATTGCTGTGAAGCAGTCTGGAGACAGCTCGGGAAAGGTCCAACTCGGAGTATAAACATCTACTTAACTCCGTACTCCCAGAGTGCGAGACGGAGTATAAACATTAACCAACTCCATACTCCCAGAGTGCGAGACGGAGTATAAACATCTACTTAACTCCGTACTCCCAGAGTGCGAGACGGAGTATAAACATTAATCAACTCCGTACTCCCAGAGTGCGAGACGGAGTATAAACATTAATCAACTCCGTACTCCCAGAGTGCGAGACGGAGTATAAACATTAATCAACTCCGTACTCCCAAAGTGCGAGACGGAGTATAAACATCTACTTAACTCCGTACTCCCAGAGTGCGAGACGGAGTATAAACATTAATCAACTCCGTACTCCCAGAGTGCGAGACGGAGTATAAACATTAATCAACTCCGTACTCCCAGAGTGCGAGACGGAGTATAAACATCTACTCAACTCCGTACTCCTAGAGTGCGAGACGGAGTATAAACATTAATCAACTCCGTACTCCCAGAGTGCGAGACGGGGTATAAACATTAACCAACTCCGTACTCCCAGAGTGCGAGACGGAGTATAAACATCTACTTAACTCCGTACTCCCAGAGTGCGAGACGGAGTATAAACATTAATCAACTCCGTACTCCCAGAGTGCGAGACGGAGTATAAACATTAATCAACTCCGTACTCCCAGAGTGCGCGACGGAGTATAAACATTAATCAACTACGTACTCCCAGAGTGCGAGACGGAGTATAAACATTAACCAACTCCGTACTCCCAAAGTGCAAGACGGAGTATAAACATCTACTTAACTCCGTACTCCCAGAGTGCGAGACGGAGTATAAACGTTAATTAACTCCGTACTCCCAGAGTGCGAGACGGAGTATAAACATTAATCAACTCCGTATTCCCAGAGTGCGAGACGGAGTATAAACATCTACTCAACTCCGTACTCCCAGAGTGCGAGACGGAGTATAAACATACATCAACTCCATACTCATCCCCAGAACTGGGGGCAGAACCAAAGAAAAGCATGCTAGTTGAACATTTGTCTAAAAGAAGATTGCAACGAAATGATTGAGAGACGACTGTCAAGCAATCAACTGAACGGAAATATTCAGCATGAAAGACTGCGGTTTTTCAAAGCACGTCATGTTTACACAAGACGTCCTTTGGGGGGCAAATGTTATCCCGCCTTTTGGCAAGGCCGTGACACCAAGAACTTGATTAGAAACCAGTGACAGTTCGTCTTGGAGATCGGTTACACAAAGGCTCACTATGGATGTCGATGGATTTTGTCCGAGTCTGGATCGAGCCACGATTAACAAGATCTGTTGTATACCTCCTTCCTTGACTTGATTGGAAGAGCTATAATCACCATGCGGACGAGAATCGATCGTCCATTTTTCAAATTTCGTCCCTCATCCTGGGGGGCAGAATCTCATTCCGTGAGCAAACGTGGTTCGATTGTTCATTCGACGACATTAGCCTCGATACAGTAGATGAATACAAATTAAAGAGTGGAAATACGACTGCTCTCAACTTAAACCTCCAAGTCCCCAGAGTGCGGACTGGAGTACTCTAAGTCCCTAGAGCGCGGACTAGAGTATAAACGATTCCAAATCTCCGAATCCCCAGAGCGCGGATCAGAGTACTCTAAGTCCCCAGAGCGCGGACTAGAGTATAAACGATTCCAAATCTCCGAATCCCCAGAGCGCGGATCGGAGTACTCTAAGTCCCCAGAGCGCGGACTAGAGTATAAACGATTCCATATCTCCGAATCCCCAGAGCGCGGATCGGAGTACTCTAAGTCCCCAGAGCGCGGACTAGAGTATAAACGATTCCAAATCTCCGAATCCCCAGAGCGCGGATCGGAGTACTCTAAGTCCCCAGAGCGCGGACTAGAGTATAAACGATTCCAAATCTCCGAATCCCCAGAGCGTGGATCGGAGTACTCTAAGTCCCCAGAGCGCGGACTAGAGTATAAACGATTCCAAATCTCCGAATCCCCAGAGCGCGGATTGGAGTACTCTAAGTCCCCAGAGCGCGGACTAGAGTATAAACGATTCCAAATCTCCGAATCCCCAGAGCGCGGATCGGAGTACTCTAAGTCCCCAGAGCGCGGACTAGAGTATAAACAATTCCAAATCTCCGAATCCCCAGAGCGCGGATCGGAGTACTCTAAGTCCCCAGAGCGCGGACTAGAGTATAAACGATTCCAAATCTCCGAATCCCCAGAGCGCGGATCGGAGTACTCTAAGTCCCCAGAGCGCGGACTAGAATATAAACGATTCCAAATATCCGAATCCCCAGAGTGCGGATCGGAGTACTCTAAGTCCCCAGAGCGCGGACTAGAGTATAAACGATTCCAAATCTCCGAATCCCCAGAGCGCGGATCGGAGTACTCTAAGTCCCCAGAGCGCGGACTAGAGTATAAACGATTCCAAATCTCTGAATCCCCAGAGCGCGGAGCGGAGTACTCTAAGTCCCCAGAGCGCGGACTAGAGTATAAACGACTTTAAATCTCCGGATCCCTAGAGTGCGGAGCGGAGTACTCTAAGTCCCCAGAGCGCTGACTAGAGTATAAACGACTTCAAATCTCCGAATCCCCAGAGTGCGGAGCGGAGTACTCTAAGTCCCCAGAGTGCGGACTAGAGTATAAACGACTTCAAATCTCCGAATCCCCAAAGTGAGGAGCGGAGTACTCTAAGTCCCCAGAGCGCGGACTAGAGTCAGCGGAAGGTCCAAGTACTCGAGAGATGTGGTACGAGAAGCACGCCATGTCTAGAAAATGTTTGAACAACACGAGAATGGACCGGGAGATAATGCAACTCATAAGAACTTGAGTTATGGCTACAATTAGTCAGCAAACTAAGGAAAGACAAGAGAATCACTCAAGCGAAAAAGAAGCTAAAAACTTTATTCAATAAGTCCAAAATGGGGATACATGATCACTCCTACAAAATTCAGACCTCTCTATACAAACTACAAGTTGTGGAAGACAAAAACAATTACAAAACTTAAGCAAGAAACTTGTTGAACAAGTGCATCGATTATTTCTTCGACTTCTTCTTCTTGTCTTCCTTTGGTATTTCCAACGACTCCTCTCCCTCACGCTTTTTATTAGACTTTTTGCTTGCTAGAGAAACGGAGTCAGGAGTAGGAGACGGAACATCTAGTGGTTTGGACCTGCCCGGGAGAATGATTTTCAAAGGTCTGTTCCGCGGGTCAGTGAGTTCCAGTATTTTAGATTCAACTTTGACTTTGACCTTTTTCTTCTCCTCGTCGGCGAGACGGTCCTTCATGCTCATCTCTGAAGTATGCTCAGAGGCGCCAGTGATTTCAATTTCATCGCTTCCTTCGGCAGGAGACGAAGTATCAAGTTTGTCATCATCTAGCGCCCCGATCACTTGAGCGTCTGGACCGGGAGTTACTCCTGCGTGAGCAACGTCGCTTGTTTTCTCTGCTTCCTCCTTGGCGTCATCGCTCCTCGGAGTTGGCTCGACGTCAGAGAAACCTGCACGAAAACATAAGGAATGAGCATTAGAACGAATAGCCACTGCTGAAAAATGACGGGATCTTTCAACTTCTAGAGAAAGAAGAATTTCCTACCAGGTCCCGGTTGACTATCGGTGGCGCGTGGGGTTTCACCCTCCAGGATAGGTGATAGCACATGAGCACTGAGCCCGGGGTCTTCGGGGTCATAACCAACATGCTGCTCAAATGGATCAAGTGTCGGCCGACTGGCCGATTGGGCAGCAGATTGAGCAGCAGTATGAAGAGCAGTAATATTAACCCCAGACGGGCCAGCTTCACCATCTTTCTCTTTTGGAAGGGGAGAGCCTTTGCTGTAAAGTGCCAATGCTGTGGATAAATCCGATGGCTCATTCCCCCTAAGGAACTCTTTCACCAAGGCCTCCTCATCAACCTCTTCGGAACTCGACTCGATCTCCCTGATCCTTATCAAGGTTTCCCAGGCCTCGGCTAGGGGCTCAAGGTAGCCGTCGCCCAAGAATGTTAAGTCACGGTGCATAAGGACGCGGGCTCCATATTCAGCAATCAACGGGTCGAACATGTTTTTGACCTCTTCCCTGCCGGCTTCCGCGGCCGCCTCGAGGCGAGAATCAATCTCCTCCGCAGCCTCTCTTTAGCCCTCCTCACGGGCCTCATCCTTCATTTTCTCAACCCCAGCGAGTTCGTCATCGAGCTTTGTTTTCAGGAGTCGGGTAGCAACGATCTCATCACAGTATCGTTGTGATTCTTCTTGAGCAGCTACCTTATCCTCCTTCTCCTTGGAGAGTAATTCTTTTAGCTCTTTGACTTGGGTGGCGAGTGCGTCCCTTTCTTTTTGGACAGAGACTTTTTCTAGGGCGAGGGCACCGCTGCGCTGGACTGCTTCGTCAAGCTCTTTTTTGTGAGCCGCCTCTAAACGAGTAACTGCCTCTGCAGTATCTTTTGCGCTTTGTTCAGCGGCTTCCAGCTTCGACTTATACGAAGCGAGCTCTTCGTCTTGGAGTTTGATGATTTTCTTATCGCTGTCGGCCTCCAGATTCAGACGATCAATCTCGTGTTGACGCTCAACGGATACTTCCGAGATCTTCTCCACCAAGTGCACAAACGCGTCATGTTGAACATAGACGTCGTTATTGCAGGCAATGGCACTCTGTTTCACATGCCCGGGAATATGATGAATGGCCGGGAGGAACTTCAGACCATCGAAGCAAATTTTTGGAAACTTGGCCTTAAGATCGACCATCTTTTCCGCAACAATTGGGTCCACCGCAGGAGTATGAGGAGGAGGCTTTGAGAATTCCGCTCTTTTCCGTTGCTCTCGGACTTGCCTTGTACTCGATGAACTGGAATGTTGTTCTCGAGGAGCATCAGATTGATAACCCTTCTGTAAAGACTTCTCCCTATCCGGCTCAGTTGGAGGAGGAAGATCACGGGACTGGGAAGATTGAGAGTAGTGTGCCTTCTTGCGGTGAGATGACTCGCGGGGGCGATTGTCCCTATCTTCATAGTCGCCTCTGTCCCTGCGTCTGCATGAACCAGAATCTCGTCCAGAGTGATGAAATATAGAAGAGCCCTGAAGGCGATCGAGTCCGTGAGAACGCCCCATATCACCTGCAAAGAATGGAGATAACAACAAGTTAAGGGAAATTCATGAGATAGGAAAAAAGACTTGAAGTATATTATGGAATGCGCATGTGCGTGTGTGTCCTAGTGTTCCCCCCGACGGACCCGTTCGTTTATCTTTGCTAATCGGAGTGGTATCTCCTTGGGCCGGAAGTTGAACTCCTGCATTGCCTTTCACGGATAAAGAGAATTTGAGGGCTTTAGGATCGTCAAACCCGTAATTAAGTATGTCTTCGGGAATAGAAAGGTTCGATAGACCCCTCAAGGAACTTTCCAGATGCTGCGAAGAAGCCTCTTTCTCAGGCGGGGTAGGCGTAACTTTTGAAGTGCGACCAACTTTCTCCTTTTGAACTGTATATTTCAACTTCTTCTTTCCCTTCAAAGGGGAGGATAATGTCTCAATATCCTGAACTTCGATTGCCGGATTCCAAGAGGGACCCACGTCCTCGCCCTGAGTCTCAGGAGCTTCGTCTTCTTTACGCTCGCCTTCTCCGTGCGTATCAGGAGTGATGCGCGACGACGACCCAGCCTATTTTTTCCCTTTACCAGACGAATGTTTGGGAATGATGACACCCTTTGGAAGGCTGATCCGACGACCAGGGGCTAGCAAGCCAAACCCCGACAACGATTCATTTGAAATGATAGTCCGGATGTCTCGATCCTCGGCAGGAAGAGCTCTAATGGCATCGACAGCCTCAGAATATCCTCGGCCTTCCGGACGCGGGTTGATACCTGAAAAGATGAAATGAAGAGTTAGGAAAAGCATGACTCCGATCAAATACGAATAGTGACTCAGTAGAGAGACTTACTGCCTTCAACCCATCTCCTAACGAAACCAGAAGGGCAGCGCACATAGAACCATTCCTGTTTGTACAGGGCGAATTTACTACATGCCCCTGTCAAGATCTGGCATTTGTGGTATGGCTCGAGGAACATAAAGGAAGGACTGTCTTTCCGTCTCTTGAACATATAAATGTATCTGATATCACCGGCGGTTGGAGGTCTGGAGAAGACAGCCATGAAAAGTAAGTAAGTCCCATATAGAAATGCATGGCCATTCGGGTGCAGCTGCGACGGAGCTATGTCTATATACTGCAGTACATCCTGGAGAAATAAATTGAATGGAGGCATGCTGCCCATCCAACACATGAACTTGTTGCAGGTAGTGTACCCGACTGGGGGCAAATGAGGGCGATCGTGTCTCGAAGGAACTAACACGTCGGCAGAAGGAATTCCGTGAATGGAGCATATCCGTCACAGAGCAGCTTCGTTGATCTTCGAGGCTTGTGAATCGATCGGATTGTCTAGTAAGATTGTTGCCTCCAGAGCATCAGGTGCCAAGTTACGAGCAGGAGAAGTCGACGGATTGGAAGTATCAGCGGCTCCTTGCCTTGATGATGGCCCAGGCCTGTCGGATATGGTGGCAGAGCTAGATTTTCTCGACATCCCCAATAAATAACGAACCTGGCTAAGTGCTTGAGAAAACTATACTTAAAAAACGTTGAACGTTAGAATTAGCAACACGAGTTTTCCCCCCACGTGGTGTGTGAACTAGTGCAAGCAATTGTGTACAAGCGATAAGAATCTAAAGATTTTAAAGATATAAAAATTATCTTCGAATCGTCGCCTTCGAAGACCATCATCGCTGACCGTCTCAAAAGGCTCGCCTTAAGGTGAGTATAGTTCCAGATGCAGGAAACATATGATTTATAAAGTGACTGGCCTAAGTGTAGTCTGACATTTATACTGTTCGGCATTTGAATGTTGTTCGGCATTGAAATTGTTCGACTTAAGTTCTGTTCGGCATGTATGTGTTTGTTCGGCATTTGAATGTTGTTCGGCATTGAAATTGTTCGACCTAAGTTCTGTTCGGCATGCATGTGTTTGTTCGGCATTTGAATGTTGTTCGGCATTGAAATTGTTCGACCTAAGTTCTGTTCGGCAATCGTATCGTTCGGCCAAGATACTGTTCGGCATCTAAGAATGTTCGGCTTGGGTTTTGATCGGCTAAGTTATTGTTCGGCATTTCAGTAAGTGTTCGGTTTTAGTTCGTTCGGCTAAGTTGTTGTTCGGCGTTCTAGCGAGTGTTCGACCACATTCAGACGAAATACTATTTGGCAGCCTCTATCGTTCGGCGCATGACAACATACGCCGAACCATAGCTATGCCATCCAACACCCTTACAACCTCCAACGTTTTCCTTTTCCTTCATTTTTGACTTTGGTTCGACGCGATGGAGCTAAGTGCAATAGCCACATGTGCAAACACCTCGAATCCTTCCTCCTCGCCTCGCATTATCGTTCGGCAATGAGGACAACCTACTCGAAAACTTCCTACAGGACACACTTGACTCATTTGAAACTTATTCAAGTTATACGAGGAGCGGTACCTAGATTGCAGTTAGGAGCTTAGGAAGGAATGTTCAAGTTGTAAATCTGTTCGACTAAAGAAGGTTAGAAATCTTGGAAGAATGGCAGAAACGAAAAGGTAAAGGAGAAGGGACGGGAAGGACCTGGTTATATAGAGGGAGGTAGAAGTTGAAAAGGCTATACCTGGTAGAACCGGTCAATACCAGAGTGCTCGGCATCGAAACGAAGTACCATTCGGCACATGAGCATTGTCCGGCTTCGAACGTACCGTTCGGCGTCAAAACCACGTTCGTCATGCACCTCCGTCACAGGCCTCCTCAAGAAAGCATCATCAAGGAAAATTGGACCAGATTCAAAGCGCATCATGTTCGGCCACGCGATACACTTTAGGGGGCAAGTGTTTCCTGGAGATTTGACCAGGCAACTAGTGCTCGGCATCTCAGACTGTCCGGCATCCAGCAGTGTTCGGCGACGCACTTGGCATCCAGCAGTGTTCGGCGAAGTACACAGCATCCATAGTGTCCGGCATCCAGCAGTGTTCGGCGTCAACTGGCACTCGGCGACAACCAATGCTCAGCGTTAGCGTTCGGCATCATTAGAACTCGGCATCAAGAGCGCTCGGCATCCCAAGGTACTCGGCGTAGTACTCGGCAACAGGAGTACTCGGCATCCCAAGGTACTCGGCGTAGTACTCGGCAACAGGAGTACTCGGCATCCCAAGGTACTCGGCGTAGTAATCGACAACAGGAGTACTCGGCATCCCAAGGTACTCGGCGTAGTACTCGGCAACAGGAGTACTCGGCATCCCAAGGTACTTGGCGTAGTACTCGGCAACAGGAGTACTCGGCATCCCATGGTGTTCAGCGTAGTACTCGACATCCAGAAGACATTCAGTATGCACAACTACTCAAGATACCGGTATCGTTCGGCCTGCATACACCGTTCGTTCAAGAGCTTGAGATGGAGGCACGTTCGGCCTCAACAGACAACCATCCTACACTTCCCACGACACCAACACACCGTTCGGCATAGAAGGAATGGTTCGGCGTAGCGGCGTTCAGCAAACCTTGCTCGGCATACAGCGACCACTGTACTCGGGCTGAAGTGTTCGGCCATCAGCCCACTTGGGAAGTCCAGCCCATCTTTGTCTATAAATAGAGGGGCAGGGTCACAGTGGAATGGATCCTTTTTTTTGGAGAGAAAACACCGGGGAGACTCTGCCATTTTCAAGACTCATCTTCTCTACTTAACAACTTCACTCAAGCATTTGATTCACGAATTGTATTTGTAATCAACTATAAAGGAAATCAATAAAGTTGAACAAAGTGGACGTAGGCAATTACGCTGAACCACTATAAATTTGGTGTTCTTACTTTCTGCATTTAAATTAGCATTGTCTTCTCTGTTTAATTTACTTTCATCACTTATATCTCTACACAATCTTTCTGAACGAGGTTAGTGACCAATTTTGGTGCTAACAGTTACATTCTTCCCTCCTTAAGGAATTTCGTCCCCGAAATTACAAAGCCAAGAGAACTCTCCTAGCCCATCGACCCTCAAAAATCTGTCAGATTCTAGAAAAATTCGGCAGAACCACCTTTGGACGACTTAGTCTTATGTACTCTACTATAACAAAGATATGTATACAAATCATATCTTAGACTATACTAGATCATCTATAGCAATCATCAAACTAGAATGTTATACCAAACAATAACTATCATGCATACTTTACAACCATACAAACATAAACTATCAACTCAAATGCTAACAATCAAATCAAACATGCATATATAAGATCTAACATCCAAAAATAAAATCCATACCTATCCTAGCATGCAGAATACTAAACTATCTAGCATAAACTCTCAATATGATATCTATAATGAAAGCCGACGATACAAACAAAGTCTCATTGTCTAAAGAGCTTCAGACTAATGGTCCTAATGCTCCCCACATTCTACCATACCCTATTGCCTTCGTTTTTATTCCACTAAACCCCTACTACTTCTTCGACCTCCTCTTAACCTGATTCGTATCACATCTATCGGTACGAATAGGCCTATGAGGTCTCCAAGTCTATGGTTCAGTCTCGATATCATCTAATCCTGTAGTGCCAAATATCCAAACGCCTCTTGTAAGTTCTCCCAATACCCATTATCGAACAATGGGTCTAGGCCACTAATACTGCTCTTGGCACACAATGGAATTATACCAACCATCTCTTAAACAACACAACACAACAAAAATGGATGCCGTACTATTGGACTTAAGAAATACAAATCTAGCATCATATGTCAACCAATCAGCTGTGACTAAAATGCTATCTCTCTATCCTTAGTCAGCGACAACCCATCGATGCAGTCCCAAAACATTTGTTCCCACTACTCAAGAACGAATAATCACTCACCACTACGGAACAAAAAATCTCGGTTCCGCACTACATGACCTCATCAGACACTACTCACCCTTCTAATTTAGTCACGATCTCCACTAGTCTAGTTTAACACTTCCGACTAGTTCTAATCAACTAAATCAAAGTAGGTCTGATGGTCAAACTAACCATCACACTCGGTCAAAACTCATCGACTCTTGGAGTCGTAACCTGTGATAAGTTTGGGCAATACCCACTCTAGGAATATCGCTCCCAAATTGGTACGTCTCCCAATCGAAACAAAAAAAACTATGTTTCCCTTCAAACGTCTAGGAAATGTCAAAGCCATAGGAGGTTAAGAACTCTAACCATCGCTACTAGCGAAGGTAAATATCCTTCTCGGAGAAGAGATACTACAATGACAAGAGATCACTAAACAATTCAAACTCCTCTCCTAACAAACAGGGCTTCCAAATCCTCAAAGCGAACTCTATCGCCTCCAATCTATGAATCGAGAGTCGGATACTACCTCTCGGTATCACTACCATATCTAATTAAGTACCACAGACAAGTGTGTACTATCGTCTCTTCATTCTCGCTCAGAATGAATACCATCAATGCACTCGTCAACCCCTCGGTCAGACTCACTAACGCGTGTCTACACCTCATGTCTCAAACGAAAGTTTGATTCTCTCCCTTACAATAGGTCAATGATACTACTACCTTGAGTCCATTCAGATTCCGAACTACCATAACTAAAGGACCTACAACGACGTCCTACTCTAAAACAACATGACCTAAGCGTCTCACTCCCCTCCTTCAGGAGTGATATCCCAAAATCTCACCACTAATCATGTCTTGTGCTCCTCTTCCATCCATGCGTAGGTGATAGTATCATCAACGAATACAAGGACAACCTACTCAAGTGACCACTCTAATCACAGTCCATGAGATCCACAACATATACCGACATATTGGTTAGAACGAACGACATAACCAACCTAAAATCAAGGAAGTGTACGAAACACTATAATTGGCACATTCATCTAAATTACTCTCAGTTGGTGCAACCTCACCGCAAGGTCCAACTAAGAGAACATCCTCATGCTATAGAGTTGATCCAACAAGTTATCAACAACCAGGAGTACAACTTGTTCGTCATCTCATCCAGCTCATAACAACTAGCCAACAACTCCAAGGAGCCATCTGTCCTACTGACGAACACAACAGATGCACCCTACCCAAATATACGTCTATGGATGAACCATCACCTAAGCAGGTCATCCGCTCGCACCTCTAATCTCCTAAGCTCTTTGGACACTCTATGCCTTAAAGCTATAAATACTGGTCCAATCCCTCCGACTAGATCGATACGAAACTCTATCCCTATATGGTGGTAATCCGACCACCTCCTCGAGTATATCCAAACACTCTCCAACTACAGGAACAAATGACATCCTATCATGTGGAATACCGGGTGAATATATAAGGCTCCCCTACTGCCAGCCAATCACTAATATCCGCTCCTCCATAACCCCGATCGTCATCAACGGTCTATCACAGTTCACCACTATTCTGTATCCCCTTCAGCCAGTCCATTCTTAAACTTTAATGCTAACCCAACTAAACCCTAAACAATCACTGCCTAACAAACAAACAACCATGACTCAAAAGGGAAAGGTCTCGATAAACCACGTATAGGCTGGTTGAGCCCCTAACTAGGTCCATCACGATCAAAGATCGGTAGTTATCTCGAGTCTCTATCCCACTATCTAGACATCGGACCTAGATATAAAGGAATACAAAACCTCGACGTCAAATAGAACACGTATGGAACCATCATATGCGGAAAGCATATCTCAAACGGTGACGCCATTTCCCTTCTCTTTCATCGATGAAGCAATCGACGAAACCAGAACGACAACCAATACATATGCTTCCCAATCTATCCCTACTCAACAAGTACGGGATAACTCATTAATACTGGAAACTTCTAGATCATCCTCTCGAAGCCCTCATCAATGTGACGAATCAATCGACCCCCAAGATGATCTCTCTACCCAAAGATAAACTTCAATTCTTTCTGTATGGAGCATCAACGGGATAGATCGTACCTCGATATCATATCGAATTCGACCACACACTCCAACAAAGACATATCGCCTACTTCAAATCGACGAACTCCTAACCATTCCCAACTTTAGAAAAGTCAAGACGAACTTTCTTCGAAGCGAACTATGAATTAGTCCCAAGGAAGTCGGTCCTCGGGAATCAGAGCTATAGAAACACTCCACTAGTTCATTGTCCATCCTTGGGAGTCATCCAGAGGCTAACTTCTACCTTATGCATCATCTAACTCCAAGTCATCGAAGATCCTTCTACAAGCAACCAACCAATCTTGCCTCCCAATAGCCGACTCCGTTCCAAGGAACGGCCTGCCTTCTTGACTCTCATAGTCAATGTATAGCTCGGCAAAGTTGACTCTAGCCAATTTCACTTGAGCACCATAACCATCCCGAAAAACTGGGTATCCAGGAAATGATCTGCACCGACTCTACAAACATATCCTATTAATCAGGGATAGTGGCCCTGATCATGCCCAATCCTCAACTTCAAAGATAGAGTCAATAGCATTTTTTTCTTTCATGCCAGATCATCCCTATTCTATAATCAGGATGATCAATCTCTCATAAAGAATACTGCATCCATAGCGCTCATGTGTGCACCCAACTCATATACTATATATACTACTATATAATTTTGGAAACCAAAACATATAACAAATACGACCTCTCTCGTATATATACACTCTCTAGATCCAGTCTAAGGAAATAACTCCTACCCTATCTGTACTAGATCAAGGTATCAACTAAGGTTAATCGGGTAATCTTTGCTCTGATACCAAATGTAACGACCGCCCTACACCTATGGTGCAAAATAGTAGTTAAAGGAAAGAAAGAGAAATAAGGTGAAGAGATAGAAGAGAAAAGAATGGAAAAGAAGAAGAAGGAAGCACCAAATAACCAAATTACTTGTCGCATATCTCACATCGCATCAGATAAATATAACAACCAAAACAAGTATAAAACAAGAAGTACATTAATAAGAATGTGAAATAATCATCTGAATAAAGATCCACAAAGTTATACAACACCATAACTAAGTTTATACAATGGGAAAATAAACTCAACTGGTAAATTGTTTCATAATAGTAAATCAACAGTATCAAGGCTCAATAGTGTCGCACAGTGGAAATATAATAATAAATGCACATATAAGTATAGATAACCATCACCTCCAATTGGTCCACCTATAGAACACCATAATCATCCATATGCTCTCAATCTATTCATTTAAGAGTACCCGAGATAATAAGAAGCAAAGCATAAAACTTCGGGTCAGGCAACAGACTGGTGTGAGCAATATCAAATCGAAAAATACTATAAAAGTCAATAATAAATGGAACAAAGGGTATATAAAACATACTTGACCTGTCCCCGCAACCACAGAGTCAGCACATAAACATAAGTAATATGCTACTCCATAATATCGTAAAAAGGGTATACCATACTCAGTATCTGTCAGGGTACCTAAGTATCTCCACCTACAGTCCCTACTTCATACTAAGTAAACTTCAGGTATCGAGGTATCTCCATCCATACCTACTCCACACTATGTCAAGTCAGGGTATCTAGGTATCCCTACCACAATACCTACCTAGTGTGAAATCCCTAGGGTGATAGGTAACTAGTGAAAAGCCACAACAAACATATCATCCATCAAAAAATACTAACTATCACCCAATGTGCCAGCTATATGATGACCCCTATGACCAACTTTCAAGGACTAGTGGAAATCTCAGTTCTCGATTATGTTCCACCGTAATTTCAGGTCTGAAACCTCGCACGGTTGTCCCTGTGATACCCTAGTACCACCTGACCTAGACCCTCTCAAAGCGGTCCAGGGTACACGACCATCGCTACCAGCCCTCAGGTATCACCCGCATATAGTACACCTACTCTGAAAACAACAGAAGACACTCCGAGTAATCAACGATCCCCAGACACAAACACATCCATTGAGCCCTACTCACTCGATATGTATTCGAACCCTACTGGTTCACTATAGTTTCTAGGCACGAGCCCTAACACTCAACCCAGTCTACTATCCGCAGCCTCACTCCAATCCGAGTTGTCATCCTTAATCCTGCTCACTACCTGAGCACTTAATCAAAGAACCCTACTATCATGCCATCCAAAGCCCGAGATCAAGCATGATCCATACAGTTCTGATACTATCATCCCGGAGCCTACTCCATACATCATTGAGTCACTATCTGCAGCATTAGACTACCAGGTCGAAGCACCACATCCCTTCCTCACCATCAAAATCACTAGGTCGAAGCACTACATCCTTGCCTCACCATCAATATCACTCGTTGTAGGGTAATAACATCCAATCTCTAAACCGATCGGACGAACAAACCATCACATCGCACACCATGATACCTCATCGAGATCCAAGCCATATATCAGCCAAATCACCAATCGACAACAGTGATGGACATTGACCACTCTACTATGGTCAATACCATCCTCCTTGGTCTTGTACTTAACCGAACGGTTAAGTACAGAACAAACGGAAATGTCCTGCATCATCCACTCTGAAATCCAGATCCGTTGGCAAGTATCCCAAACCCACTTCTACAACTCATCTCGTTCATTAGATTCCCGCATGTGCGAAAATCCAACGTACAAGATGCTATCTAAATCAAATCACCGCTAATCGGGGTTTTCAACCAAAACAGCCAAATAACAAACAAGCCAAATAGTGAAACATGCATCCATACATCCATACATCCAAACAACCGTTTATCTATCCGAAACGTCATACATACAACATAACAATCCATCCATATCGTTTAAAGTGGGAAATAACATCAATAATAGATCCAACCTAATAATTCCCTAACTATGGCACGACGATGGAAAATAAGTGATATTCTTTATAAATCATTTAAAAATAATTATATATTCTTTTATAAAAATATAGCTGCTGTGTTTGTGTGTGTATATATATATGATAATATCATATTTAAAAGCCAAAAATCATTCCCGAGCGTCAATATAACAATAAACAATCAATCATAGTAAAGTGAGAGACAATATCACTCACCTTAGCCAAATCTGTCCAAAATAGCACCAAAATATAGATGTCGCCAATACGATCCAAACGCAAGAAACCACATCCAAAACGGACCTTGTATGCAAAAGATATAGCCAAAATAAGAATCGTCCTTAGCGAGATAATTAATTAATCAATTTAAATAACTAATTACCTTGTTAATTGTTAATCCATCTTCTTCCCAATAGTCTGTACATGTACAAAGACATGGTCGTGCATATCCACTTTCTTCATGCTTCGATTTCTTGGCCAATAGTTGATGAAATCGAGAGCCGCCTTCGCCGAATCGCTCCTCTTCCAAAACTCTACGCCCCGGATCCATCGCCATCTCGACCGCCCCCCCATATGCATCGCGACTCATACGGCCTGCTCATGTCCATGGCCGAGATGTGTTTTGATCCACTTAACCGATCATTGCCAAATTTTGGGAGAAGATGCGTCTCGGTGCAAGAAACACAAATATTGTCTCTGATCTGGCTATCTCCACCTAGGACCACGCCTAAGCCAAACCCTAGATCGGATCCAAGAAGGTCGATCTCAGCCAACAACACTAAATCAAAATTCGGCCATGGTCATCGCATAGCTCTCGACGATACGATCTCAACGAATCAAACGACGTGATTTTAGTTTAGCGGATTTGGGGAATTTAATTTTTGAATGAGAGGATATGGGTGTCGGCCATTATTTTGTTTCTCAGGCATGAACAGTGAAATGAATTGGAGAGATATGAATTTGGGTTCAATTATATAATATAATATTCTCCATTTATTTAATTTCTCAAATAAATGGTCATGCGTTTTGAGTCCGTATGATAACACAACATGTCTGGTCGCCACGAAAGTCGTCTGCGTACATCACCTCATTTTTCCGGATCCAACGGCACTAACCATGTCTCCATCTGAGACTGTACCCCCATAAGGCTAATTTCGCACATTTCGAGACCATTTCGGCCATTGGATCGTCCGATCTCGAAATATAGCGATCCTTATACTCATTTTAATCTGCAACGTCAATCTGAACTCAACGAAAGTGGCCTCGATTCTTGATTCGGCCGTATGCAAAAAATCACATTTTCGGGCCTTTATTTAATTAACGATTAAATATTTAAATAAACTATTTAAATATTTGATCGTTAAAAATACGGGTCGGTACACTTAGACTGTTATTTACAACTTTCATGTTTTAAGTTTTGTAAAATTATGAGATTTAAGTCGTCGTAACTACATATCTTTAGACCCTAAATTGGAGTTAAATGAAATAAGTTGATAAGCTTTGTATACAAGTAATTTTACGAAAGAGAATTATTTATATTTATATATCTTAGAATTAGTTCTAAATTAAGTTAATAAATATTAAAAATGATTTTTTAGCATGTTATTTTATATGTTAAGCATGGTTAGTAAAATATTTATGGATTTGGAAATATGACTTTGGAAATACAAATATAATCTATTTTTACATAAAAGTGATTATGGATTTGGAGTGTAAGTATTATGGTTTTACTAAATAAATAATATAGTATTCATGGAATTTGGAAATGTAGTTTTATAAACTTAATTTGTTTTTAAATAAAAAGGTTATATTTTAATATGGAATTAGAAGAGTAATTAAATATGGTTTTAAAATATAGTTTTGTAATACAACTACATGGAAATTGGAGAAAACTTTGTGTATATAAGTGGAATCTTAGAACAATTCAGAGTTATAGAATATTTTATTAAACAAGTGAACACTTGTTTAAAGTTAAATAATAAGTGGATTTGTGGAAAATTATAACAAGTTCTTTTTAAATAATAAAAACCATAGAGAAAAATTGTTTTAAGAACCTTAATTCTATAATTTAGGAAGTACTATTATTCGATTTAATGCTATCGATTGTTTTAAATGCTTTCGAATAACGCTTTGTTGAATACAGTATAACTCATTGAATAGAATGTTTGAGTGGAATTTACTAACCCATTAGCGAATACTCAAATTCCACCAGGTAGTATGAGATGCCTTGGTTAAATTCTTATGATCGTATTTGGGAAAGTACTTAACACTTTAGAGTTGTATTCTCTTATGGTGTGCGACAAATGGTTGCTAGATCCTTAAGAGAATGTAGTTCAGGTTTTCCATTGCTATTCATAATAAGTGATAATTACTAGCTTTTACTAAATATTTGGATTTCACCGTACGGTATGGGACATATTGGTTAAATCATAGTAATTATTGAAGGTGGTAGTATTTGGCACTTTAGAGTTTACTCTCTTTTAGTGTGTGGCAAGTGGCTGCTAGATCCTTAAGAATTTACTCCTAGATTTCTTTTCAAGTGTAATATCTAAAATAAATCTGAAAGATTCGGTCATGGCTGATATCCTTGAGTTCATCTTGTGATCCTGTGATTCCCGTCATGTGTACGATCCCCGGTACTTGTTCGTGTGATACCAAATTGTTTGTTTGTTTGCTATGGTTCTGTGTACGATCATTACGATCATTTTGACTAAGTTCTCTTGGATTATTGATATTTGAATTCTATGACTATTCTGTGTTCGTGAAATAAATATATATTCTTGGGTCCTGTGTTCATGAAATAAATATATATTCTTGTGTCTTGTGTTAGTGAAATAAATATATTTTCTTGTGTCTTATGTTCTTGAAATAAAAATATATTGTTGTTTTTTGTGATGGATGCTAAATTAAGTTAATTCTGTTATTCTATGTTTAGTGACTAGTTCGTGTTTGTGACTTAAATTTATAATCCTGTTCTGAGTGAAATTAATTTCCTGACTCGTTATATCCTGGACATCAGTATTTACTTAAATGTTTTTTATTCTTGTGTTATATCCTATTCTCATCCTATTGGATATTTAGAGATAGTCTGACCCGAGTGTTATTTTGCTCGGGTCAGACCGAGACTTTCAGGTTACAAGACGAGTAGACCTATGGGTGGTTGGGCTAGCAGAAGTTGGACCTTTGATATTTAGTTATATCACTTAGGAATTTTTTTTGAAATTGAGATGTATAATTAAGATTAGAAAACCATAACTTGTATATTAATTGAGTATAGTATTTCATTTTGTAAACTCAAAATTTGTGTATGTATAAATTGAGATTTTTATTCCGCTGTGATCTGTGACTGATGTTTATGTGATATATTGTTCTGATTCCAAGAAATTGGTGCGTCTATTACTTTGTATTAATACTGTACACGTTAAACTTCAATCCAGATATTAAGTGAAAACGTACAAATGACGTGCCAGTGATAGTATAAAGATATATTCACATTCGATCGCCCTTAACAAGCCATGTTCTCCGGATTAGCAGATGACACTACTTGTAATGTTCTTTACTAAACTGGGCATCACGGTGCGGTCATTATAGTTTGGTATCAGAGCAGTGTTAGAACATTATATACTATAATATTACGGATCTGAGACCTAAATGACTTAGAGTCCCGTCCCTTGAGGTGTATGGTAGATAGTTATATTAATTATCTAATTAGGGATAGGAATATAAAATGATTATTAGGATAATCATTTGGGGAGTAAATTGATTTAAAAATTTTAAATTGATAAAGTGGAATACGTGACATTAAAACTTTTGGAAATTAATGAGTAAAATCTTTTAGAGTTTAGAAAATTTTGGTATTAAACCAGAATGAATTAATTTTAAAGTAAACAAATTTTATTTTAAATAAGAGAATTAGAGAAAATTGAGTAAATAAATTTAAGAGTTAAATGGTCTAGAATTAATCAGAGTTGCGCAGCAGAATTTCAGACATTGAATTGTTCCTCTGTTAGTAATTATGTATGTTTTGGTTGATTCGTTGCTAGGAATTAATTGTTTGCTTGCATTTATTTAAAATTGGATGCATGGATATTAGTGATAATAAAATAAATGCATCTAAGCTTGAGAGTATCTATTGTGTTGACTTATCCAGACGTTGTTTAAGTATTCTGATCGACATGTGGGATCCATGTTATTGATAGGGGTTCCTAAACATCGAACATAACATTTTGGCATAAGTAATAATTAAAACTTGGAAATTTAAGTACAGATTCTTTCATTATGGAATATTATGATGTCAATCTAATTAAAGTGTAATCATGAATTGTTAATATCTCCTATATGATATAAATTTGATATTAAATACTAATATGTATTTTTGAGATAAGTGCAGGTATCTGAAGTTAAATAGATATCGTTTAAAAGATTATAAATTTTTTGTTTAAGGAATATTAGTGGACTCGCTAATATTTCAAATATAAGGTACGTATCTCGGATTACATATCGCATTTTTGTCGTTTTCCCTACGGGTTGCCTCATTCTTGAGATGAGATGTATTTTATGTAATTATGTTCATATTGTAAATCTTCGAAATGCTAGCTGCGCAAAGGAGACGCTGACGAAATTTTCTGCAAATTCGAGGCGTTAGAAATTTGTTGATAATTTTGAGAAATTTTGATAACTAAAATATAATTTTTAGCATTATAATTTGAAGTGGTTTTAATCGAATGTTTGGAAATGAAATGAGAAAACAGTTAACAAATAATTATTTTTAGAAGAAATTTATATTATGGATTTCTTTCATTAAAGAAAATTGTTATATATAAATATAAATATTAACCAGAGTTTGATAACAATATTAAGTAAATAATTTAAAGACCTGATATTACTAATTGTGAAAGTTCAAAATTTTGGTGAAAAATAATTTGGAAAGATATAAATTATGGAAAGACTTAATTGGAAATTTAATTATAGATTTCTTTCGCTATGGAAATTACGGGGACGCAATTTCTTTAAGAAGGGAGTCTATAACAACCCCATTGTTAGTTACCTAATTAATTAAATTTAATTATAGATAATTAATGTTACTATGTAATTTGTGAGATTTAAAGTATTTTGATTCTTGTTTAAATGAAGAATTTGTAGATTAATGATTTATTGTTTTCCCAATTAATTTAAAAGCAAAATAATAAAAATAATAATTTATCATTATTATTAATAATAGATATAATTCAAATTGTTGTAATTATTAATACAACAAATAAGCACGGATTTATTATTAAAAATGGAGTTGTAATTTATGGAATCAAATTATGATTTAAAATTTAACTTTTAATAGTGTAATTATTTCACTTAGGCGAAATAAGATGTTGGTTCACTTGTATTGGATTTAATCCATTTAGGCCCAATTAGAGTTAAAAATAGGTTGTATTGAGAAGCTTTATACTGTACGTTTCTTTTTCTTCCCATACTTCTTTTTTCTCACTTTCAGCCAATCCAATACAAAACACAGTAAACAAATTTTATCATTCTTCTTATGAAACCCTAATTCTTCCCCAAATCAACAAATTTGAAAGTGAAATCAATAGTTTCTTATGCTAATAAACTCAGGTAACATATGATAACCATTTATACATCTTATTGTTCATCAATTTCAGTTTTGTTTTCAAATTGAATTTGGGTTTTTGGGTCTTTTTCTGTGAATACTAGGAACATTTTTTAGGAGAAACACTGGTCTTAACCAGTAAACAATATTCTTCTCTTTGCAATAAGGTGAGTAATCCTCACCACTATCTCTGAAATTGCTTGCATGATTGTTTTGATTGATTCAATTGGTAATTTAGATGTTAAATTGAATTAATTTGTTGCTATTATGAAACACTATTTGCTGAAAGTTCCATGGTTATATGAAAATTTGAAATGAATGCTCTTTTGAAAACATGATATGGTTGTTGAAATTGAATTAGGAAAATTGTTGTAGTAAAATAGCAATATCTCAGTGTAAAACAATCCAAAATGACCCATATTTTTGTAGTGGAAAGGTCTTTCAGTTATCTACAACTTCTCTTTTGGTCAGTTTTCGAAATTCTGATGTTTATTTGGTTAAAATTGAGTTTGAATCTGATAATGTTGCCATGTTCCTGTGTAATTGCTAAGCTGAAACCTGAAATTGAAATGGCCATAACTTTTTCGTTATTTTCTGAATTCGATGATTCTTGATGTTTTGGAAATCTTAGATTATCTGCTACAACTTTCATGTTTTTAGTTTTGTAATTTTTTGTGGTTTACATTATCGAAAATACGTTTTAGTGTCGCTGTCCTGAGAATAAACGACAACGGTAAAGAAGTTAAAATCTGAGAATTGTTTAGCTCATAACATTTTTGTTACTTATCGGAATTCGATAATTCTTGATTTTATGGGATGCTTAGACTTTTATTTACAACTTTCATGTTTTAAGTTTTATAATATTTTGAGATTTAAGTGGTCGTAACTACATATCTTTAGACCCTAAATTAGAGTTAAATGAAATAAGTTGATAAGCTTCATGTACAAGTTATTTTACGAAAGAGAGTTATTTATATTTATAAATCTTAGAATTATTTCTAAATTAAGTTAATAAATATTAAAAATGATTTTTTAGCGAGTTATTTTATATATTAAGCTTGGTTAGTAAAATATTTATGGATTTGGAAATTTGACTTTGGAAATACAAATCTAATCTATTTTTACATAAAAGTGATTAGGGATTTGGAATATAAGTATCATGGTTTTATTAAAAAAATAATATAGGATTCATTGAATTTGGAAATGTAGTTTTGAAAAGTATAAACTTAATTTATTTTTAAATAAAAAGGTTATATTTTAATGTGGATTTATAAGAGTAATTAAATATGGTTTTCAAATATAGTTTTGTGAATAATACAACCATATGGAAATTTTTGAACAATTTGGGGTTATAGAATATTTTATTAAACAAGTGAACACTTATTTAAAGTTAAATAATAAGTAGATTTATGGAAAATTATAACAAGTGTTTTTTTAAATAATAAAAACCAGAGAGAAAAATTGTTTTGAGAACCTTAATTCTATAATTTGGAAGTACTATTATTCGACTTAATGTTATCGACTGTTTTAAATGCTTTCGAATAATGCTTCATTGAATATGGTATAACTTATTGAATAGAATGTTTGAGTGGAATTTACTAACCCATTAGCGAATACTCGAATTTTACCGGGTAGTATGAGATGCCTTGGTTAAATCTTGTGATCGTATTTTGGAAAGTACTTAACACTTTAGAGTTGTATGCTCTTCTGGTGTGCGACAAGTGGTTTCTAGATCCATATGAGAATGTAGTTTAGGTTTTCTAGTGGTATCCGTAATAAGTGATATTTACTAGCTTTTTGTAAATACTTGGATTCCACCATACGGTATGGGACGTTGGTTAAATCATAGTAATTACTAAAGGCGGTAGTATTTGGCACTTTAGAGTTTACTCTCTTTTGGTGTGTGGGAAGTGGCTGCTAGATCCTTCAAAAGTTACTCCTGGATTTTTTTTCAAGTGTAATAATCTAAAATAAATCTGAAAGATTCGGCCATAGCTGATATCCTTGAGATCGTCTTGTGATCCTGTGATTCCTATCCTATGTACGATCCCCGGTATCGGATCAGTTTGTGTGATAAAAAATTGTTTGTTTGTTTGCAACGGTTCTGTGTACGATCATTATGATCATTTTGAGTAAGATCTCTTGGATTCTGGATATTTGGATTCCATGACTATTCTCTATTCATGAAATAAATATATATTATTGGGTCTTGTGTTAGTGAAAGAAATATATATTCTTGTGTCTTGTGTTCATGAAATAAATATATATTGTTGTGCCTTATGATGGATGGTAAGTTAAGTTAATTCTGTTATTTTATGTTTAGTGACTAGTTCATGTTTGTGACTTAAATTTATAACCCTGTTCTGAGTTAAATTAATTTCCTAACTCGTTATATCCTGAATATCTGTATTTACTTTTATGTTGTTTATTTTTATGTTATATTCTATTCTCACCCTATTGGATATTTAGAGATAGTCTAATCCGAGTGCTGTTTTGCTCGGGTCAGACCGAGACTTTCCGGTTAAGGACTAGTAGACCTATGGATGGTTGGGCTAGCAGAAGTTGGACATTTGATATTTAGTTATATCACATAAGAATTTTTTTGAAATTGAGATGTATAATTAAGATTAGAAAACCATAACTTGTATATTAATTGAGTCTAGTGTTTCATTTTTGTAAACTCAAAACTTGTAAATGTATAAGTTGAGATTTTTATTCTGCTGTGATCTGTGACCGATGTTTATATGATATATTGTTCCGATTCTGGGAAATTGGTGTGTTTATTACTTTGCATTAATACTATACACGTCAAACTTCAGTTCAGATATTAAGTGAAAAGGTATAAATGACGTGTTAGTGTTAGTATAAAGATATGTTCACATTCGATCACCCTTAATAAGCCGTATTCTCCGGATTAGCAGATGACATTACATGTGATGTTCTTTGCTAAACTGGGCATCACGTTAGGGTCATTATAGGGGAACAAGTTCAAAATGCTCTAGATTACAGAAATTGGAGAGAAGTGCTGCCCGAGTATCGCTAGAATAATTTCAAGAAGTTCGAAAGGGAATGCTATAATAGTGAGAACATACCCTAACTTTAGTTTCTTTAAATCTTAAATTTATTTTAAATGATGATATGTATGATTAATTTGTTAATTAAAATATTTGGGTAAATTGTGGTTGATTTGATTGGTTGATAACTTAGTGGTGATTAGTTGATAACATGGTTGTGATAAAAAAAATTATTATAACTAATGATGTGAAAATCATATCCAACAGAATAGAAAAGATTACTTTAAATAGTCAGGGTTAATACATGAAAAATAATCAATATTATACTCTGAAATAATATGTGTATGGGGAGTATTAAACCTCATTGATTTATAAATTAAGAAAGCATCATTTTATAAAGGTTGGAATTTGGTTTCGAAATAAAAGAAATTGGAAAGGAGTAGTTTTGAAATTATTTGTAAAATAAATTTTATGATTTTATTTTGAAAAATAATGGTTTTAAAAGATGAAAACGATATGAAAATATCATGTGGATTACATAAAAGAATTGTAAATGGAAAATAGAAAATTGAATATTATAATGATATAATATTATAATATTTTAAAACAAAGTGAAAATGGATTTTGGAATCAAGTAAAATAGTAAAATATGGGTTTTAAATGGTTAAAAATGTTATATAAAAGTTTAAAAGTGTTTCGACAAAGTTTAGTGAAGTTTGAAAATTTGAGTAAGAGTGAGCTCGTCGCGTAGCAGCAGCGCGCGATTTCGCGCCGTAAAAACTTAAATCAATGTGTAGAATGAAATATAAGTCAGAATTTATTAAAGTAAGAATTTTCCGGACCCTTATAACTATAGTCTTCAAATGAAAGAGAAAAATCAAGATTTTGTTTAGTAAAGTTTGAGATATGTCCAAATCAAGTTTTCAAAATTGTCGCGTTTTGGCAATTTGTAAAATATTGTTTTTGACTCTTTAAAAATGGATATTTTAAACTTTAAAAATATGAAATAAAATCTATAAATATGTTAAAATGTTTTAAAAGAGATTTGAGTTATAAAAATGGACACATATATATATATATATAATGAAAATGGTGCTTTGATCTAGAAGCTTTAAAATCACTATTCATCGGCAATTTAGCAACAGAATTTGACAACTTTTGAATAATGGCGGAATTTGATCTATAAATAAGACCACATGCATTGGATTTTACAAACGTATGTCTGTTTGTGTAACATCCTCCTATTTGGAGGCCAAAAACTAATGGCTACAGATGATGCAGTCATCCATAATTATTAATCCTCGACGACCAAATACAGCGATATTAGATACATTGATATACAGAAACACAAGAATTTGGAAAAAATTTAAAAACAAAACAAATTCCACATTCCATTTCAAAATATTCCAAATTGATTATATAATCCTAATTCGCATACCATGTTCGGATAACATATAATTATTTCAAAAATATGCCAAGAGCAACATATGAAGATACCCCCTTGTTGGAACAGAGTATACAGATAGGCAAGAAAACAATTTGCCTTTACAAACAAAACACAGCGAAAATAAAAGACCTCTAATAACAATTTTGCCTCCTGCACGTCCTCGAGAGCTTTATTCGTCTAAAAGAACACCTGGAAACCTTAACTCTCAACCTACTCAAAATCAATTGAGTACCCGAAAGTTTAAGGGAAAAACAAAAACTTCGAGTCAGACATAAAGCCTGGTATGAATAATAATTTACCATCTCAAACCATTTAGATATCTAGTGAGACCATGCCGCTTAGCAGAACGGGTTTTCCGCTCACTATTATCCTAAAACATTTATAAAACCATATACTGTGCTCCTGCATCCACAATGGTTAAAACATAGTATTTCAAAACATTATGATGATATGCAAAACAAATAAATCAATTTTGGATTACCCATCTTCGTTCATTCTGACTATCTATCTCAGTTATAGTTTCTAGGGTTACTATTAACCTGTTAAATGTTTATGGAATATCTGTCCAATTACTTAGTTTTCATGGGATCACTAAGAACCTATTGGTAACTCCAATATCTTATTTCTTATCCTAGTTTTCATGGGCTAACTAGGAACCTATTGGCTGACTGCCAATATCTTAATTCAGATAAAATTTTCATGGAAAAACTACAAACCTACTGGCCCCTACCAGTATCAAATCATAGTTTTCATGGGCTGACTATGAACCTATTGGCCCCTGCCAATATCATACAGTTTTCGTGGGCTTACTCTAAACCTATTGGCCCCTGCTAATATCTTTAGCTAAAAATTTAACATCTGTTAAGTTATATTCACTACTGGGTCAACCTAACTGGTTATTCTGCCCTTTTCCCTAAATACAGTTATGGGTTAATAACAATGTGAATAATATTTTCAAAATCTTTATTTATGCCATGGTTGTTACTCTAAATTGAGATGGCCTCCTTCGAAAGTAAAGACTTCTTTTCAAAACATTGTATACATACCTTTCTAAGCCCTTAATAAAAATTCTCTTTCGAAACCAATTATACCTTTCGATGGTATTAAATCATCTTTTTAAAATATAGAGCTTCGAAACAAATGAAAGTAACCCTTTCGAAAATATTGGATTTACTCTTTAAAAATCATTTGGGTCAAAATGGTTATATACGAAAGTATCTCTTTCGAAACCAACAAATAATTACTTTGGGGAAGAATTGATGGTGTCGGAACCATCTTAGTCGGAAGCAAAAAGGCTTAAAAACAAAACTTCGAAGGTCTGAGTCGAAACTCCCTTTCGACTCCATCTTCTTCGAAACCCCAAGCCCTTTCGAAAGCAATTAGAAAGCGGCTTAAGTTAAAACAGGAGTAACCCCTTCGAAAATAGATGACTTTAATGCAATCGAAGGGGGATTAGCGGCTTGGTTTCAACGTGGTTGAAACCAGTCCTTCCAAAAGCTCTTATTTAAGGAAAAAGGTACCCCTTCGAAAGCTAATACTTTAACACAATATAACAACCTTCTTAGTAAGCTAATTGTACAACCCTTTCAAAAACATACGTTTCGACTATGTCGAAAGCTTTAAGAAAAACAAGGCAAGTCTTTAGCTTTTTGAAAACAAAGCAGGGTTTCGACTCCATCGGAAGCTAACCTTTCGACACCAAGGCTTCCGCCCTCCTTCCAATCCACTGCATACCATCTAAGTGATATCTTGTGTATTGGTTTCGACTATGGTGGTTTCGACTGTGATCATTTTGCCTGGGGCGAGGCGGAATCAAAGGAGTCGAAAGGTCCTTACTAATAGAGGCGGAACGCCTTTTTTATTTAAAGGCTGAATTATAGCCACTTTTAGTAATTACTTTCTAACAACTTGCCTATTTGTAAAACACTGATTGGCTGCCATAAAACTTTTCAAATACTTTACATCTAAAACTGCTGCATTTATTCAGATCCAAAATTAAAGGATTTTAACGTTAAAACCGTTCCATATAACCAAAAACCGACATTTGCTAAAAAGCCCTTCTTTTAAAATAATTTATTTCCCCTAGTAAATCAATTGGGAAAATTCCTCAAAAATCACAGAAATTCAATTTCATCATGTAATCAAATATATTAAAATTTCAGACCCAATTTCTACCTAAATTTTCAAAATAAATTTTAAACCCAATTACAACATATTTTTCATCAATAATTCATAATAAAATTTCCATAGCTTGGAAAATTCTAAAAATTAAAATCCATCTCCAAAATCATGTTTTACTTGACATAAAAAATTTCCATAGCAATCTGAGATCATGTATTCTCGGTTTCGCGTCAAAACTGTGCAAATTCATGTGCTTATAAATTAAAACAAATCATCATAATATAACTCAAGCATATCATCATCCATTTTATCACAAGAACGAATTTAAATCCTAAATTCGAAACCACATAATCATAAAACAAAAATAGAGATGGTAGAAGATTATTATTCATCTTAAACTTGATAAGGAATTTGAGATTTGTTGTTGATTAATCCTCCCTAGCTTTTGATCTTTAGCTTTAGATAAATTTCTTCCTTTCTTCCTAGGTAATGGTCGGCTTTGGTTTAGGTTTTAGAATTTTCGTTTGTGAAAGTGGAAAATGAAACGTGAATGGCAATTCCAAAAAGATATAGCCATGTATAATAAGTTGGCTAATTTACTAATATGCCCATGTATAGTTTAATTAACCAATAAACCAATTTTAAAGCCCAATTATCTTGTTAATAACCACGGCCCTATATAATTTATTCAAATCTCATTATCCTCATTATTCTCTTTAATTTATCTAATTAAATTCTCTGAATAATGTTATCAAAAATTAGAGATGTTACATGCTCCCCCCTTAAAGAATTTCGTCCTCGAAATTCAGTAAGGACCAAATACTAAAGATAGCAATCATTTGTAGCAACACCTAACAACCATACTAGTCTAACTGACAAGCAAGTATCTATATAAATCTAATATAGACATACCTTTAAAGCAGATCAGGATAAGTATTTCTAATCCTGTTATCTGTCTCCCAAGTACAGTCCTTCTCGTTGTCGCTCAACTAAACTTTCACCAACCCGACTGTCTTGTTCCTTAATCTTTTCTCATCTCTAGCTACAACCCGAACTGGTCGTCTAACAAAAGTCAAATTAGGCTCCACCACTAAGTCATCCAACACTGTCGGAGGAATAGTATTTTCTGGATCATGCACATACTTACGAAGATGAGACACATGAAGTACATTATAGACACATGCCAAACTGCTCGACAACTATAGAGTAGTATGTGAGCTTTTCAATCCTCTCTATAATCTGGAATGGACCTACATATCTTGGGGCTAACTTCCTCGACTTTCCAAATCATAACACAACCTTTATAGGTGATACCTTAATGAAAATCTTATCTCTAATTAAGAATTCTAGGTCCTTGCGTGTCTTATCTGTGTAACACTTCTGTCTGGACTGAGCTTCTTTCATCCTTCCCCGGATTAACTCAGTCTTCTCTAACGCGTCTCTAACCAAATCTGGACCTAAGATCAATCTGTCTTCAACCGCCAACCAACATGCTGGTGATTTTCATGGTCTCCCATACAAAGCTTCAAATGGCACCATTCCTATACTAGAATGATAAATATTATTATAGGAAAACTCAACCAAATGTAGGTGATCTCCCCAAGATCCACCAAAGTCCAATACACAAGCTCTCAATAAATCTTCGAGTACCTTATTGACTCTCTCTGTCTGCCTATCTATTTGAGGGTGATATGCAGTACACATATTAAGCTTGGTACCTATTACTTCCGGTAGACTCTTCCAGAATTCACTAGTGAACAATGCATCTCTGCCACTGACTATACTACTAAGAACTCCATGCAGTCTAACTATGTTCTTCAGGAACAACTTAGCTAAAACAGGTGCCGTTCTGGCTGATTTAACTGGAATGAAATGGGCACTCTTGGCCAATCTGTCCACTATAACCCATATAATTTCATTACCTCTATTTGACCTTGGCAACTCGTCTATAAAATCCATGGATATCGAATCCCATTTTCAAACTAGAATCTCTAATGGCTGTAGTAACCCACTTGGTTTCTGATGTTCATCTTTTACTTGTTTACAGTTTGCATACTGTCTAACCCACAAGCCAACATCCCCCTTTACGCCTTCCCAATAGAGGCTCCTCTTCATATCCTGATACATCTTGGTTCCTCCAGGATGAATCGTAAACTTGGATCGATGACATTCTCCAATAACTTCTTTTCTTAAGTCTTCCAACCGTCCCTTCTTTCTTAGCCACCCTCTCTTGTCAAGGTTAAAATCCTTTAAATCATCGATCTCTATTCCAGCCTTAAGTCTTCTGATCCTCTCAGCTAATACTGGATCCTCCTTCTACTTAGAAGTAATTTTCTCAATCAATACTGGTCGAACTTCTAAACAAGACAACCTGGCGGTACTCTGGCTAGAACCAACAATCGACCTTAACTGCACATCGCAACTGACTAAAGCTTCTAAATCTTTCCACTCCGCCAAAATAGCCAACACCACATTCTGATGTTTCCTGCTAAGAGCATCAGCCACTTTATTACCTTTTCCTGGTGTATATTCTATACCAAAATCATATGCAGCCAAAAACTCCAGCCACCTCTGCTGTCTCATATTCAACTCCTTCTGAGAGAATAAATACCATAAAGACTTATGATCGGTATATAACCCCAATCTCTCCCCTAAGAGATAGTGTCTCCAAATCTTCAATGCGAAGATCACAACTGCCAACTCTAAATCATGTGTAGGATATCTAACTTCAGGCGGAGCTGTCTAGATGCATAGGCAATGACTTTACCACTCTACATCAACACCGCTCCTAATCCAGTTCCACATGCGTCAGTATACACCACCAATCCTTGGTTCCTGTATGGAAGTACTAACACGGGTGCATTGGTCAACAAATGCTTTAACTTAAGGAATGCCTCCTCACATTTGTCGAACCAAACAAACCTCACTTCGTTCCCGGTTAGCTTGGTCAAGGGTACTGCAATCTATGAGAAATCCTTAATGAATCTTCGGTAGTAGCTAGCAAGTCCAAAATAATTCCTGATCTCAGTCACCGTCTGTGGTCTCTTCCAATTATTCACAACTTCGATCTTATCTGGATCGACTGACAACCCTTTCTCTAAAACCATGTGACCCAAAAATTTTACCACTTCCTTCCAGAAATGACACTTGGTAAACCTTGCCTTTAGCTGATTCTGCCTCAGCGTCTCAAGCACCATTTTAAGATGAACTTCATGCTCTCTCTAATCCTTAGAGTATACTAGAATGTCGTTTATAAACACTAGTACAAACCTATCCAAGTACTCTCCGAAAACTCAGTTCATCAAATCTACGAAGGAATACTGTCCTCCGCCACTCTCAACTGATGGAAACCTGTCGCCAAATCCAATTGGGAAAACACACTGGCTCCACTCAAATGATCAAACAAATCGTCTATTCTTGGCAAAGGATACTTATTCTTAATTGTCCTTTCGTTTAACTTACGATAGTCAACACATCCTTAACGACCCATCTGGTTTCTTTACGAACACTACAGCCGCTCCCCAAGGTGAACAGCTTGGTCTAATAAAATTCCTTCCTTCTAGATCCACTAGCTGTACCTTCAATTCCTTCATCTCAATTGGTGTCATCCTGCTAGGTGGTCTACTAACAGGTTCAGCTCCGAGCACAAGATCTATTCTAAACTCAACAGCTCTTTTCCGGGGTAGTCCAGTGACTGGCTCAAAGACATCTGCAAACTCTCTTACTGAACCTGACTTAACTCATTTCCTACCTCCATAGCATTCAACATAGTACTAGCACTCCGATCAGTATTCTCTATTGAGAATATCATTCGATTATGACTATTAGGGTGTCTCGGTGATATTTCTCTATCCTAGCAAAATATTCTTGCATCATACCTACTCAACCAATCCATACCCAAAATGATCCTGAAATCTATGAAATCAATGACATACAAACTGCATGCAAACTTATGACCTAACAAGTCAAGTTCTAACTGGTCACATCTTAACCCTAGAGTTGCATACCCTCCTATTGGATTCGCTACCCTTAAGGAAGTAAGAAGGTCTGTGGGTTCTAGACATAATCTATCAACCAAACACTGAGATATAAATGAATGTAATGCACCGGTATCAAAAAGTACTCTAACTAAAATACTCTGAATCAAAAGCATACCTTCCATCACAGTCTTTCCCTTATCTGCTGCAGTAGGCCTAGCTGGTCCTATAGCAAAAACTTTTCCTTTGTCCTTCCTAACTGGCCCTGGACACTGATTCTTGTAATGCCTAACTTGATCACAGTTGAAGCATTTCACATTCTTCTTAACTACAGCTTTCTTCCAATTTCCTGACCGATATTTATTAGCAAAGTGACCCTTCTTGTCACACTCATAACAAACTACCTCAGCCTTTGACTTCTTGGCAGCATCTCCCTTTTGGGTTCCCTTCTTCTTAAAGAACTTCCTCTTCTTCCCCTGAGAACCCTGAGTTTCCACTAACTTCTCTTTAGCCAAATCAACAAGTAACTCCTCATGGCGAATGGCCATCTCCACCACTATATTACAAGGATCACAGACATGTGTCATGGTTATCCTAGCAAGCTCGGGCCTCATTCCCCAAATGAACTTCTCATTCCTTTTGAAGTCAGTATCTATAATAGCATATCCATATCTAGACAGCTCTTCATACTTAGTAGCATACTCGACTACTGACATCCCTCCTTGCACTAAATCCATAAACTACCTTATTAGCTTAGACTTAACAAACTCAAATACAAACTTCTGCTCAAATCTCATTTTAAAATCATTCCAAGTTAACTGCTCTCCCGGCACTCCAGTAGTGACACTATTCCGCCAATTTAGTGCTGACCCCTACAACTGTCTAGAGGCCAACCTCCACTTTTGTTCATTATTCAGGCCTAAATCGGTAGATATACGCTCACAATGCCACAGCCAATTCTAAACTTCTACGGCACTCTCTGTTCCCAAGAATGGCTTCCCACCCAAACTAGTGTAATCTCTACTCAGCAAAACAATATTCCCAACTGGAACCACAGGTTTTGGTCCTCCTACATTTCCAACAACTCCAGTAGTAGCTCCAGCTTGCATCAAACCAGCTAAGAACTGATACATCACCCCCATATCTATTTGTAGATTTCCAGCACCCACATTGGCTTCAGCATTTTGGTTACTAGCATTAGCCGGTCGACCTGGGTTTCTCCTAATAGTGGGTCGAGCATTTCCATTAGTTGTGGTGCTTCCTCCACCGAGATTTACTCTTCTGTTTCCTACTTCCATATCTCCCTTCTCATAAATCTGCATGAGCCTTAGTAAAATACAGAAGAATGGTTTAAGAGAGCGGAGAATACGTACTTATATATATCTATATATAGTAAATACGAGTATGTTACTATAGCGTTAACCCAAACCTCAATCTTATTATCTGATTCATTGGATTATGTTTGAAAAATCTTTTAGGTTTAAGTTTCTTTTAAAGTTTCATAAACCTATGCTCTGATACCAACTTGTAACATCCCCCTATTTGGAGGCCCAAAACTAACTGCTACGGATGCTGCATCATCCATAGTTATTAATCCTCGGCGACCAAACACGGCAATATTAGATATATTAATACACAGAAACACAAGAGTATGGAAAATTTCAAACAGCAAAACAAATTCCACATTCCATTTCAAAATATTCCAAATTGATTATATAATCCCAATTCGCAGACCATATTCAGATAGCATATAATTATTACAAAAATACACCAAGATCAACATATGAAGATGCCCCCTTGGTAGATCAAAGTATATAGATAGGCAAGAAAACAATTTGCCTTTACAAACAAAACACATAGCAGAAATAATAGAACTCTAATAATAAGCATGCCTCATGAACGTCCTCAGATGCTTTATTCGTCTAAAAGAATACCTGGAAATCTTAACTCTCAATATACTCAAAATAAATTGAGTACCCTAGAGTTTAAGGAGAAACAAATACTTCGAGTTAGACATAAAGCCTGGTATGAATAATAATTTACCATCTCAAACCATTTAGATATCTAGTGAGACCATGCCGCTTAACGGAACTGGTTTTCCCCTCACTAGTATCCTAAAACATTTATAAAACCATATACTGTGCTCCTACATCCACAATGGTTAAAACATAGTATTTCAAAACATTATGATGATATGCAAAACAAATAAATCAATTCTGGATTACCCATCCCCATTCATTCTGACTATCTGTCTCAATTATAGTTTCTAGGGTTACTATTAACCTGTTAAATGTTTATGGACTATCTGTCCAATTACATAGTTTTCATGGGATCATGAAGAACCTATTGGTAACTCCAATATCTTATTTCTTATCCTAGTTTTCATAGGCTAACTAGGAACCTATTGGCTGACTTCCAATATCTTATTTCAGATATAGTTTTCATGGGCTAACTACAAACCTACTGGTCCCTGCTAGTATCAAATCATAGTTTTCATGGGTTGACTATGAACTTATTGGCCCCTGCCAATATCATACAGTTTTCATGGGCTTACTATAAACCTATTGGCCCTTGCCAATATCATACAGTTTTCATGGGCTTACTATAAACCTATTGGCCCCTGCCAATATCTTTAATTAAAAGTTTAACATCCATTAAGTTATATTCACTACTGGGTCAACCTAACTGGTTATATTGCCCTTTTCCCAAAATACAGTAATAGGTAAATAACAATATGAATAATATTTCCAAAACCTTTATTTATGTCATGGTTATTTCTTTAAATTGAGACCGGGTTTATGTTTTGAAACCATAAAAACATCTCTTTCAAAACCTCTGGATGGCCTCCTTCGAAAGCAAAGACTTCTTTTCAAAACATTGTATACATACCTTTCGAAGCACTTAATAAACATTCTCTTTTGAAACTTATTATACCTTTCGATGGTATTAAATCGTCTTTTTAAAATATAGAGCTTCGAAATAAATGAAAGTACCCCTTTCGAAAATAATAGGTTTACTCTTTAAAAATCATTTAGGTCAAAATGGTTATATACGAAAGTATCTCTTTCGAAACCAACAAAAATTACTTTAGGGTAGAATTGATGGTGTCGGAACCATCTTAGTCGAAAGCAAAAAGGCTTAAAAACAAAACTTCGAAGGTCTGAGTCGAAACCCCCTTTTGACTCCATCTCCTTCGAAACCCCAACCCCTTTCAAAAGCATTTAGGAAGAGACTTAAGTTAAAACAGGAGTAACCCCTTCGACAACATAGATGACTTCAATGCAGTCGAAGGGAGATTAGCGGCTTGGTTTCGACGTGGTCAAAACCAGTCCTTCCGAAAGCTCTTATATAAGGAAAAAGGTACCCCTTCGAAAGCTAATACTTTAACATAATATGAAAACCTTCTTCGTAAGCTAATTGTAAAACCCTTTTGAAAACATACGTTTCGACTATGTCGCAAGCTTTAAGAAAAAGAAGGCAAGACTTTAGCTTTTTGAAAACAAAGCAGGGTTTCGGCTCCATCGGAAGCTAACCTTTCGACACCAAGGCTTCCGCCCTCCTTCCAATCCATTGCACACCATCTAAGGGATATCTTGTGCATTGGTTTCGATTATGGTGGTTTCGACTGTGTTGGTTTTGCCTGGGGTGAGGTGGAATCAAAGGAATCGAAAGGTCCTTACTAATAGAGGCGGAATGCCTTACTAATGTGGATTTACCAATAAACCAATTTTAAAGCCCAATTATCTTGTTAATAAGCATGGCCCTATATAATTTATTCAAACCTCAATCTCCTTATCCTCATTATTCTATTTAATTTATCTAATTAAATTTCTGAATAATGTTATCAAAAATTAGGGACGTTACAGTTTGGTGGCGTAGAAGGTAACCCCTCTTATACTTAACACCCTTTCCTGAGGCGTATGAACTCGGGGATTGTACTTTTGTGGAAATCAATAGTGTGGTAGAAATGGCAATGTGGCATTCTAAGTGGAATTTGCTTTGTAAAAAGTAAACCGTGGCTTCGTGGAAAGTAAACCGTGGCCTCACGAGCCTCACATCCCATAGATGATACGAGAAACTATGTGGTCCGAAGAAAATATTACAATACTACAAACTATCGGATAATATAGCTGATAAAAATGTGTTGCAGCCTTAGAGTTTAGATGAGCAGGTATATTGGTGTATGAGTCCTTGTATGAAAAGCCTCTATATCCACTGATTCATAGTAGAATAGCAATATGGTATAGTGGTGTATGAGTCCCTGTACAAGAAGCCACCGGGTACTATGATTACTATACATGGAGTCTGCAAAGGAAGGAAAAGGCGACTAGTTCCCTATCATGTTGGAAATCCAATTCCAATACGAGCTTTATGATTTTGATTATATTCTTAAAATAGTTGTAACGCCTTGCAAACATTTCAGCTACTCATTGGTACTATATACCCTGTCGACTTGTCCAGGTATTGGTACTTCTTTGTATATACAATTATTTGAAAAGTGTTTTCAAACCAATATCATTAAAGATAATATCAAAGTGTTTCGATATAAAGTATTTTGGTTATCCTAAGGTAAAATCCATCCGTTTTTATATGCAGCGTGTTCTTACGAGATACCATTTCTTTTCAAAGAGGTTTTGGTTGGCATCAATCTGATCTATGACTCTGCCATATATATATTTATAATTCGTGTTTCTCTCGCTGGTTTGCCAAGCCTGATCTGGGTATTTTTAATACTCGGGTCAGATTCGAGTAGTTTAATGATTAGCTGAAGTCATTAGGAGTTTCCAAAGGAAAGCTGGAGATCTTCATCAATGTATGGACGAAGTTAACTTTTCCATTGTTTTTGTTATTTTCAGCATTTGTATAGACAGGTGTTTATAACTGTTCAGGCTGAGCTTATGTTAGACTTTGATATGTATTTCAAATTTTCTACTGTAAAGATTACAGATATAATAAATTATTCTACTCATGTGAGATTCTTTTCTATCTTTATTTTCTTTTACCCTTAACAATCGGTTTTTCTGGCACTTGAATGCTCGGAGCGCAACACAGTGGGCATATTAGTGTCGATTTTCGAGGGTCGAAAATCTCGGCAGTTACAATTCTGGTTTATTCATATACAAGGAGATGAGATTATATCTAAATAGGTGCCCAAAATGTGATGGATTCTTATATCTTTTATTGATAGGAAGTCTATCCTATTTGTATATTGATGATGCTACTTTTATTATTATTGGGATTGAGAGAGATATTTGGGTGTTGTGACGAGATAGCCCAACTATACTTGATGATATCTCATCATTTATGATTTCGATGACGATTTTCTAGATATGGATGATTCTCCTATTTGATATTGATTTCATGACTTTTGATTTGATTTACTTTGATATGGATGATGATATCTTTATGTATGATTTGTGATGTTTGCAATTATATAATACATTTGAGATTGTTTATGATGTTGTGATTATATATACGCTGTTTATATATATATATATCTCCGTGTGTGTGTGTGTGTATGTGTGTGTGTGTATGTATGCATGCATCTATTTATGTATATACAATCACGTAGTTATTCACATTATGAGTGCTATCATATTATTACTATACATTGATATTGAATTATAGATATATTAATCGTTGATTTAGACATAGTCTGGCCCGTGCGTTATTTATAATTATTAGTCCAAGATATTTCAAGTGCAGGGATTATGAGACCATCTCATGTGTTTTTTGTCCTTAGAGGAGATTATATATATATATATATATATATAATATTTTGGATTAAAATTCCATATTATATAATCTACTGTGTGTGAGAAATGCGGATTACGGATCTTAAGGCTGGAATAACACTAGAGGAGGGGGTGAATAGTGTTTTATGGATTTTTTAAATCTTTTTGAATTTTATTCAACTTAAACACCAACAAATGCAATTCATAAACACAGATATAATCACAGAATCAAACACAGATGCAAATACTAAATAAAAGCAGTAAAGGAAAGAACACACCAAGATTTTATACTGGTTTGGAGTTACCCTACATCCAGTCCCGTACAATCGTACGGATTTCTTATCGAAATAATCTCCCAGATTACACCCTCGGTTTCAAGGCTACGAGGTACACCCTCCTGTATTCGAGTATAGGGCAAACTCTCTTGATTTAACCAGGCTACAAGATCACCTAATTGATTTCCGGGGCTACAATCACACCCAATTGATTTCAAGACTCAACCGCACCTTTTACTCAACAATTTGATTTACAAAATATTCTATAACTCTGAATAGCACTGAGATCTTATGGAGAGAGTGGCACAGAATCAAACAAGAGATAATTAAGTTTGATTCACTTGGTATTTTGGAAGAGTATAGTTTAAGATTCTTTAGAATAAATATAGAAGATGAAAAGGAGAGAAAATAAATGAAATATGATAAAAATTTGTTTAGAACTTACTGGTATTTATAGTAGAGCAACCGCCATATCTATTCGTGAAAGGATACGAGGAATAGACACTTCTTTTGAAAATTGAAAATAACGGACACCATGTCGACATGGGGGGTTGAGGGATGTCGACATGCTCAAGGCAAAATTGATGTTTTGTTTTTCTTATTAAAATTGGTTTCTATAATTTGTCAAAACAATTTATAAACTTTGTTAATATGTTTAAACATATAAAAAAGTTTAGAAAATAATTTTTTAATATATATAATCTTAATCTATAAAGTGATTTAAAATCTGAGTATATAAATATTTTAAAGCTAAATATTTAAAACAAGAGATGGTTTAAAAACAAGGACAATTTTGAAATCAAAATATTAAAAATGATAAAAATAGTTTTGAGGCTAAAATATTTCAAACAAGAGAGATGACTTTTCGAAAAGAAAGTTTTGAAAACATTTAAAAAAAACAAGAGATATATTTTTGAAAAACATTTTTATAAAATTAGTGGATATCAAAATAGGACCACTATATGTTCCACTAGATATTGTCGTGGGTTCCATCCCACTAGGGTTCCATTCCTTTAATAGGCTCGACTTGGATTCCATTCCACGAATAAATTTCGAATAAAGATGTAAGTGCTTTCAAGAAGTTTTAACATAATTCTAGACTAACTACATTATCTTGTACTGTTTGAAATCTTGAACTCTTGGCAACTTGATTTCTTGATACTCATGAGTCTTCGTTCTTGATATCTTCGATCTTTAAATTCATCAGTCTTATATCTCTATACTGTACAGTCTTCATTCTTGGTACCTGCATGTTTATATTCTCCATATACATATATATCTAGACCATAACGTTAGTATTTATATTTATATAACAAGTCCTAAGGTTGTTGTCATCAAAACCATCATCTCAAGGACTAACAATCTCCCCCTTTTTGATGATGACAACCTATGTTTATAAAATATACTTCACCTTCACTATAACTCCCCCTAAAACTAATAACTCCCCCTTAATCTAAGCCTAACTACCCTATTTTATACTTCTCCCCTTTTGTCATCAACAAAAAACTAATTCTAAACTTATATAACTCCCCCTTAGTCATATACTGGAGTACCTGTGACAAATTATGATGGAGTATATATATATAATAACATGAGTTAATAATAAAGACATGACAAATATGAAAGTTTAAACCCAATAAATATATACTATGTTTCATATAATGTTATACAATCTATTCAAAGCAAATCAGTTCTAATCAAATCAAAGAAAATTAAATCAAATCAAATCAAATCACACAATTCAAAAACAAGCAATTCAAACCATAAGGAGATCAAATATTTCTAGGAACTTCAACCCATCCTTCTTTCCAAAGATAAGATCCTTTTTAATAACTTCCCAATCTTCATTATCTTGAATAAAAGTTCCTATAGGATTTGCATCGAGATCATCTTTGTTGAGGGCAGAAATCATCCAACGGAAGGCATCGAAATGCTTCTCTTGTTCTTTTATCATCTGCATTTGACTTAGTTCTAAGTGCCTTTGATTGCGGAGAATAAAAGTAAGTATATTCTTGAATGAATTGAGAGTTTCTTCAAGATTATCACTTAGAGTTTGAAAAGAGGAAGCCATTTTTGATAAGTAGAGAAGAGATGCAAATCGAGATAAGTAGAAATGAAAAGATTACAAATTTCTAGAAGAAACAGGTGTTTAAATAGGCAGAAATTCGTTTAAAATGAATAGGCACGAGTTAGCTATTTTAATTTCAAAATTTTAAAAAAAATAACCAAATCTGATAGTTATATGTCGACATAGGGAGGTAGAGGCATGTCGACATGGATCTGTTAATTTATGTGTCTTATTTATTTTGTGAATAAGTATGTATATATATAAACTTATATACTATACTAACATTTATTCCAGAGACACGATAAGGTAGGAAAACATAAGATAGATAATTTTTATAAATAGATGATACATAAAATACTACATAATATGATAAAAAGAACAATACAAGCTCACACAAAACAAACTAATACATCACAACCTAGTTCTTAGAATGTGCTAGAGGATGAGGAGGATGATGATAAGCCAAGTTTCCGACCAACTTTAGCAAAGAATTTGTTCATATTAGTGGACATTTTGTCTAATTTCTTACTAACGGATCTTTTGAGAATTCGATTATTTTCCACTATAATCTTTTGATTTTTGAGGAGAGTTTTGTTGGAAGGATTGTTAGTATTGGTAGGATATTCAATACTTTCCAAGGAGGTTTCTTCATTATCTTCTTCAATTTCCATTTCCTCCCCTTCTTCTTCTTCTTCTTCTTCTTCATCTTCTTTCTCCATATCTTCATGTGCCAATCTTTTATCCTTTTCGGCAAGAGATTCATATTGTTGAAATATGAAAGGAATTTTCATGAGAGAAATGTTGGCATGATTAAACACTTTTCTTGAAACAAATTCTTGCCTTTTGTAATCAATGCCAAAATAATTAAAAATCTGAGTGAGATAGATTCCATGATACAAGGTATTCTCACCCATTTCCAAATTCTTAGGACGAAGTTCATCCATAATAACTTGCGCCCAATTAATGTCATAATGACCAAAGATAGCAAAAGGAGCTTTACAAACTTTTAAAGTCGGGTTATTGAAATTTCCCGATCTAGGAGTGATAGTATGTTGCAAAAGAAGATTGACAATACGTGCTTTCGGAAGAAAGTTACGATTTTTAAATTCAAAGTTGTCATCTCCTTCGAAAATGTGATGAAATGTCTTATGATCGTGTTCATCAATATTAAAATTAGAAAGATCTATTCTCGAATTCTTGCAATTGAGGATGTTGCCCAAAATTTCACAATTTAAAACAATTTTAGTGCCTTTAACACTACTCCAAATTTCATCTTTATTTCCTTCATAAAAACCGCGATTCAAATTCGCATAAAACATTTTAACAAGATTTGGGTAACAAACAAAATAATTTTGAGAATTGTCAAAAAGACTAAGGATATGATTCTCTTCAAGAAGAGTATTGATTTCATATGTAGAGAAATCGCTAAAGATAGCAAACTTTCCCTTTGAACTTTTCCGAAATTAGCATAGCTTATATAAGCCTTGATTGCTTCCAGATCATTATAGAGATACTCATTAATGGTTTGAGACAGCCTCATTATGGATGGAGTGCTTGAAGAAGCCATTATTGAAGAGAGTAGAAAGCTTGAAAGAGTGAAAGAGAGTTTGAATTTTAAAATGAAAGTGAAAAGGTATGATAAGATAATGGAAATAAATAGATATTCAATAGACATGTTCTCTAGTCAAGAGGTACCTTTCCAGAACATTGGATTTGGTGAAAAGGTGGAGGGAAATTAAAAGATTTGAATTCAAATTTGAATTTCAAATTTCTGACAGGGATGTCGACATCATGGGTAGGGCCATATCGACATGGGTCAGAGAATTCATGTGACTTATATTTTCCTATATACTTTAATATCTATATACATATATTATTTTTAATGTCTATATATTTTCTAGAGTAATATTAAATATAATAATACTCTTTTAATAAAAAAATATTATAATATTAAAAATAAAAATAAAAATAAACATAATAATAAAAAATTTAAAATTCAAACAACACATAATTTCAAAAACAATCAAACAATCAAACAATTTTAAGCAAACAATTTCAATCAGTATATTGTAAACGTGTACCTTTTTCTAGATTCGCATCTCCGAGATCATCGGAATCATGAATAGCCATAAAGCACATATTTGAATTTTCCGTCTTCTGATCATCAGAGCTTGAGGATGAGTCTGAGTCTGAATCGTCTAGTGTAGCGGTATAAGCTCTTTTCCTTTTCTTTGTATAATCATTACTTGCAGGAAACTTTTGCTTATCATGATGCGAACAATCTCTTTTGAGATGGCCTAGTTCGTCACAGTTGAAACATTTGATGTGGTTTGGTACTTCAATATGATTTCCAAAATTCCTGTGATCATTCTTTTTGAAGTTGTTCATCTTTCTGTATTTCAGAAACTTCCGAAAATTGTTTGTCATGAAAGCTATTTCTTCATCATCATCACTTCCCGAGTCTGATCCATCTTTTAATGTATTGAACGCAATTGACTTCTTTTTGAATGCCTTGCTATCTCTTCTTCCTTGCATTTGTACTTCGAACGACATTAGATTTCCAATCAATTCTTCAATCTTTAAAGTACTGATATCATTTGCTTCTTCGATTGCAAGAGTTTTCTGATCCCATTCCGGAGTAAGAGAATTTAGAATTTTTCTGACTTGATCTTCTTCGGAAATTTTTTTCCCCAGTGATATTAGAGAATGCACAATCTCCTAAAATCTACTATACATATCCGAAATGGACTCATTAGAATTCATTTTGAATAATTGAAACTGATTTGTGAGTATGGATATTTTGGTCTGTTTGACTTTGCTTGTTCCTTCATGAGTAACTTGCAAAGTTTTCCAGATATCATATGCAGACTTACAAACAGATACTCTATTGAATTAATTCCTATTAAGTGAACAAAATAAAATATTCATGGCTTTGGAATTATTTTGTGCAATAGTCTTTTGCTCAGCAGTCCACTGTGCAAAACTAGTTGTGGGTTCAGAATATTCAGTTTGTGTGATATTCCAAGTGTCTAATCCTATTGACTGTAAATATATTTTCATTCTACATGCCCAATATGCATTGTTACTGCCATTAAAAAGTGGTGGTCTGGCAGTAGACTGACCCTCTACAAATGAACTAGTGATAGTTTTAACAGAACCAGTGTTGGTAGCCATTTTTAAAACTTTTCAAAATTCAGATTATGAAAACTTTGAAAATCTCGCTCCGATACCAAATGTGAGAAATGCGGATTACGGATCTTAAGGCTCGAATAAAACTAGAGAGAGGGTGAATAGTGTTTTATGGATTTTTTAAATCTTTTTGAAATTTATTCAATTTAAACACCAAAAATGCAATTCACAAACACTAATATAATCACAGAATCAGACACAGATGTAAATACTAAATAAAAGCAGTAAAGGAAAGAACACACCAGGATTTTATACTGGTTCGGAGTTACCCTACATCCAGCCCCGTACAATCGTACGGATTTCTTATCAAAATAATCTCCCATATTACACCCTCGGTTTCAAGGCTATGAGGTACACCCTCCTGTATTCGAGTATAGGGCAAACTCTCTTGGTTTAACCAGGCTACAAGATCACCTAATTGATTTCTGGGGCTACAATCACACCCAATTGATTTCAAGACTCAACCGCACCTTTTACTCAACAGTTTGATTTACAAAAGATTCTATAACTCTGAATAGCACTGAGATCCTATGGAGAGAGTGGCAGAGAATCAAACAAGAGATAATCAAGTTTGATTCACTTGGTATTTTGGCAGAGTATAGATTAGGATTCTTTAGAATAAATGTGGAAGATTTAGAGGAGAGAAAATAAATGAAATCTGATAAAAATTCGTTTAGAACTGACTGGTATTTATAGTAGAGCAACAACCATATCTATTCGTGAAAGGATACAACGAATAGACACTTCTTTTGAAAATTGAAATTTGAAAATAACGGACACCGTGTCGACATTGGGGGTTGAGGGATGTCGACATGCTCAAGGCAAAATTGATGTTTTGATTTTCTTATTAAAATTGGTTTCTATAATTTGTCAAAACAATTTCTAAACTTTGTAAATATGTTTAAACATATAAAAGAGTTTAGAAAATAATTTTTTAATATATATAATCTTAATCTATAAAGTGATTTAAAATCTGAGTATATAAATATTTTAAAGCTAAATATTTAAAACAAGAGATGGTTTAAAAACAAGGACAATTTTGAAATCAAAATATTAAAAATGATAAAAATAGTTTTGAGGCTAAAATATTTCAAACAAGAGAGATGTCTTTTCGAAAAGAAAGTTTTGAAAACATATTAGAAAAAAAAAAGAGATATATTTTTGAATAACATTTTTATAAAATTAGTGGATATCAAAATAGGACCACCAATTAGTCTCGTATATCATAGTTTTCCTAAGTTTCATATGAACCTATTAGTTTTCACAGGACAACTAATAACCTATTCGAAATCATATGGACTATCTATCTCATATATCATAGTTTTTCTAGGGTTACTATAAATCTAATGGTTTTGCAAGGACAACTAATAACCTATTCGGAATCATTTGGACTATTTGTCTCATATATCATAGTTTTCCTAGGGTTACTATGAATCTAATGGTTTTGCAAGACAACCAATAACATATCTGGCAGTTGAATCCATGAGTCATATCTTTTTAACCGTTCAAGGCATCCTAACACAATTGATCTATCCGATCTCATGGATGCAACTCTACTCACTTGGAAGTTTACTCTGACTTACTCAATACTGGGACAACCTAACTAGTAATTCTGCCCCCAAATCCCAAGATGCAATGTTGGGTTATAATGACGTGAGTATGACAAATGATAAGTATGCAAATCGATTGAATGATAACAAGAACATATAACGTCATTTATCAATTTATGTTCAATCAATAGTCATTGGCATCATAAAAATTACTTAATTTAAGTAATAATTCCTTTGGCAAAATCCATGTAAAACTTGGGCTAAAACACCATTTTATTTCCTTGAAAACATTTATCTTCATAGGTGATTAATCACTTAAAATCTTTCATTAAAACAAGGAAAACATAGCCTATTACTTAGCCAAATCTTGTGACAAAATACAACCATCTTTAAATAGCTTTTTACATCATTCGGTATCAAAAATAAGGTTGCCGAGCCTCTAAAACACAAGGCTATCGAGCCACTAAATAAAGAAATTTAGTTATAAAACATACGACCACTATGCCGCTCAAATAGAGTGTCGAGTCTCTATGGCGAGCCTCTAAAATATAACATGGTTTGGTTTATAATACATACAGCTATAATGCCGCTAATATATGGTTATCGAGTTTCTAGAATATATGGGCTATCGATCCACTAAAATAAAGCTTTCTGATTTGCAAAACATAAGGCTTTCGAGCCTCAACTCAAGTTATAGTTATCTAGTTTGTAAACATTCAGCTACTATGCCATTGAAAACATTTGTGTCTAATAATTAGGACACAAGAGGCTTCGAGTTTTAAAACACTTAGTTTTGTCAAACCCTTAAAATCTTGGGAGTGTCGATGCCCTAAAACTTGTTGTTGTCAAATCTTAAAAGCTTGAGGGTGTCTAACCCATAAAACAAAGGAAGTGTAAAACTTTTGAAAGATTAATATTGAGTCTCAAAACCATATGGTGCCGAACCTCTACAACCTTGTGATATCGAACCCCTACAATACTAAGTGACGAACTTCTATACAAGCAGATACATCACATATCTACTGAGTAGACATCGCATGCATCATCCCATATAGATGCCAAGTCTACAAATTTGATACATCATATTACTATCAGATAGTTATTCCATATATCGACCTTCATGGATGTTGAATATGGATATAACAGAGGTGTTGAGTATCTACAATGGCATTACTGTAATTAAAATAAAAATGGTTTTATTTCCGTTTAAAGCCAATACTTTCCACCAACTCTTACCTCTTGTCAAATTATCATTGATTAACAAAATACAATTCATACTCTTTTTAGAAATTACTGGTAGATCTTATTCTACCTTCCTAAGATAATTTGCAAACCCTTATAATTAAATCATTAATTAATATTAATTAAAAGCTTTTCTAGCATAATAATTCATAGACATAAATAACCTTTAGGGAAAATTCCCCAAATTCATCAAAAATCCAACTTTCCTTCTTCTTTCATATATAAAAATTTTAGGTCCAAAATATTAATTTAATTATTTTTAATAATTAAAACCCGAAATACAAACCTTTTCCTCTTAGGAAATTCATAAAATATTCGTATGAACTTGGAAAATTATGAAATCGAAATCCCATATCAAAAATAATGTTTTACACAACATATTCAAATTTCAATCAATTGGAGATCAAAAACTTAGGTTCTTCCTTTAAAAACTCATAAGAATAATTCAAATAAATCATTGTTCAATCAAACAATGATATAAACCATCTAAGCATGACATATTATTACAACAATTCGAAAATCAAACATAGATTCGAAAACAAACATAAATAAATGAGGCAGATGCAATTACTCAACTAATTGTATAAGAGAGATTGGGATTTGATATTGATTAATTCTTAAGCTTTTCCCTTGGATTCCATTTAGTTACCTCTTCTTTTCTTCTTAGGTAATGATTGACCTCTTTAGGACATGTTTTGATGTTTTGGAAAAAATAAATGGAAGAGGAGGGGTTTAGGGAATGAAATAAGGTGTTATTCCCACTATCCCCCTTTCATTAACTCCTTTCTTTTTTATGTTTAAAAAAATCTTATTAATTGATTAATTAAGGTCTGACCCAAATTAGTAAATAAATCCCATTCACCTTATCACCTCACATTATTCTATTTAATTTATCTAATTAATTTCCCAAGATAATGCTAAACAAAAATTAGGAGTGTTACAGGCTCCCCTTTCCCCCTTAAATAATTTCGTCCTCGAAATTATGATAAGGAAAACAACAAGCATATCAATCATGCGTACATCTGTGACAAAAATATAACAACAATACTGGCCTATCTGACTAGAGAAAAGTCCATATGGCAAATATAGAACAAATCACCAAAACAACTCAGGATAAGTATCTCTGATCCTGTCTTATGTCTCCCAAGTACAGTCTCTCTTACTTTATTGGACTTTCACTAACTTGGTTGTCTTGATTCTTAATCCCTTCTCATCTCTTGCTACAACAAGAACTGGTTATCTAACAAAAGTATATCTGGTTCCACTAATAAGTCATCCAATACAACCAGTGCAATAATAGTTTCTGGATCATGCACACACTTCCTAAGATGAGAAACATGAAAAACATTATGGACTCCTGCCATTCTATTCGGTAACTCTATCTGATAAGCGAGTTTTTCGATCCTTTCTATAATAGGAAACGGACCAACATATCTCAATTTCAATTTTCCTGACTTCCCAAATCGTACCACACCCTTCATCAGTGATAACTTAACAAAAATATGGTCTCCAACTGAGAACTCTAAACCTTTACGCCTCTTATCTACGTAGCTTTTCTGGCTAGACTGAACTTCTTTCAACCTTGCTCGGATCAACTCAATCATTTCCGTGGGTTCTCTCACCATATCTAGACCAAGAATCAGTCTGTCTTCATCACCAACCAACATGCTGGTGATTTGCACGACCTTCCGTAAAGAGCTTTGAAAGGCGTCATCATACTAGTCTGATAACTATTATTATAGGAAAACTCGACTAAGTGCAAATAATCTTCCCATGACCCTCCAATGTACACAAGCCCTTAACAAATCTTCAAGAACTTTGTTAACTCTCTCCGTTTGCCCATCCGTTTATGGATGTTAAGTGGTACTCATCTTCAGCTTGGTACCTAACACTCCTTGCAGACTCTTCATATAACAACCCTATTTGAAGCTGTAATATTAAACTAATTAAATTAAATAGAAGTGATTGAATTTGATTCTGACTATTATCATTTTGGAATCAAATTATAATTCAATTAAAGCCTATTTAATAAAGCATTTTATTGTAACAAAATTGAATTAGTTAATAAATTTCTTTTTAGATAATATATTAAAATTAGAATAAAATGTTTTAATAAGTATAAAATGTTTTAAATGTAAATAATTTTATGTAATTGGAATAGTTGGAAAAAAATAAAATTTTCAATCCAATGAATAGTTGGAAATACAATACAATTGGATTAATATATGTAATAATTAAATGGAGTGAACAATATTGGATTGAATATAATTGTACACCTGTCGAAAAAAAAATATATTCCATAAAATGAAATTTAAATAGGTTAAAAATTAAATTGGAATAAAGTTTGAATAAATTAAAATGAGCTGTTTAAAAGAAATAAAAAGAAGAAGAGATAGATAAGAATAGAAATTAAATAAATTCATTCATTTTACTCTTTAACACTTCAAAGCCTAAACCCAACTACCCATACCCGCATTCACCTTCCTTTATCCTTAATTCATTCTCTTCCTTTCCCGCATAATCCCTAAAATAAAAGGAAATCAAACATTGATGAACAAATTGGGTGGCTCATTTGCGGCGCTCGCAACGCCAGCGTAGGGACAGAGGTCGATGCAAGTAGGGGAGAGACGGAGCATGTGCTTCAGACCTTAAGGGATTCGCATGCACAGTGGAGAGCAGGTAAGGGTTTTAGTTGCAGGTTGGGCTGATAAAGCAAGAACATATAATTCAAGAAGCTATTAGGCTAAGGTGAGTTGTTAAGCTCACAAGATCTATCCATATTCTATTTCCATCCCTTTACACATCAAGTATCATTGTTGAATTATATACGAATAATGTTCCACTCGCATATGTATTTTGTTGTTAATGCATGTAGTATAATTTTGTTATCACACATAATTTTAGAGGTAGTTGATTGATTTGGGGTGTCGATATCTTGTTTGGATGGATTGTGCAAATTTACAAACAAGACTCCGTTCGTCATTGAATTAAAACCTTATAGTATGTCGATACTTGTATATTATCGTGCGATTGGAGTTGTCAGAAAGCAACTCAGATCACTGAATAGTTTCATAATTTGGAATAATATTTTATAGAGCAATGTTGGCTCTAAAAGACACATTTTTGATGGATTTATTGTTTGAATTGTTTAAAAAAAATTAAACGAATTTCAAAAATGAGATTCCTCATAAATGTAAATAAGATGTGTCAGTGTTAGTATAAAGATATTTTCACATTCGATCGCCCTTAACCAGCCGTATTCTCCGGATTAGCAGACGACATTATTATAAGGTTCTTTGCTAAACTGGGCATAGCGGTGGGGTCGTTACAACTTATTTATTTTTATCCTTATTTGAATTTAGTTTATAAAATATAGTTAAATCATATTATCTTTTTAAGTTATTGCTTATTTCAAAATTTCCAATTAAAACTTCCAAAAATGAGTAATATTTAATTATAAAACCTTTTTAAAACTTATTATTTTAAGTATATAATTTTGGAAATGTTTTAGAGGCAAAAGATAAATATGGTATTATTTTATAAAAGTGGTTATGAAAGTAATAAATTTAATTACAAATGATTTTGCTATAAAAGAGGTTCAAATGATTTGAAAGAGTTCAAAAGCTTTTGTAAATAAGAAACACTCCTTTAAAATGATTTATGGAATTAAAAGTGATTTTGGTAAATTATATCTTTGTATATATAAAATTAATTTAAAATTTTTATTTTATTTATTATGGATTTAATATTTTAATGGGATTTCATGCTTTTTATGAAATAATTTTTTTTAAAAACAGTTGAATTATCGGATTGGTATGGGACATTTTGTACATTTCTTTCACTTATTATTTTAATTTGTTAAATAGAGTTTGAGTGGAAATTACTAGATTTTAATAAATACTTGAATTTACTTTCTTGTATGGGGCAATTAATTAAATTCTAGTGATTACTAAAGTGAAAGTATCTACACTTTAGAGTTGTATTATCTTAGGGTGTTCGGATTTCAGGCCGATAGATCCCTAAGAGACAATGACCCATTTTTCATCGACTTGAGAGTCAATATTTGAGTAGCGCTTCTCGAAACTGCTTGAGGAGGTGTTAGCGACCTTGTCATTTGGGGCGAAAGTGCTTAGGGAGGTGTTAGCGACCTTGTCAATTAGGGTGAAACTACTTAGTGAGGTGTTAGCGACCTTGCCATAGACGATGAAACTGCTTAGAGTGGTGTTAGCGACCTAGTCATTCAGGGTGAAACTTCTTGAGGAGGTGTTAATGCCTTTCTAGGGCCGACAAAACTGCTTGAGGAGGGGTTAGCGACCTTATCAAGGCTATCATAATCTTTTTTTAGATCCGAGACTATGATTATTTATTAGTGATGATTGTTTCTTCAAAGATTTTTGAATGGATATTCTGTATCTTATTACTTTGGAGAATTTTGAATTGTTATCACCATATTTTTTATGATAGTCCATTGGAGACTTGACATGGATTTATGAAATGGTGACTTTGTTTGATAGGCCTTGTTATGGTTAATTGGTTTTTAGGCACAATTTGATATGACTTATTTTAAGATTAAGTCATAAATGGATTTTAATTGGTATGCCTTATTATGATTATTTGTTCTGGCATATTTTTATTATAGCTTATTTACTATTAAGTCATATTTTTATGATATCATTATCTCACCTCTTTATTAGATATAGTCTGGCCCGTTTATTTTAAAAATACTCGGGTTAGGCTAAGACTTTACAGGTACAGGTACCATTGACCATTGGATTTTGTGCTAGCGCTAGAGTAGTCTTTTTTGACTGTTTTAGTTTACTTCATCATTCTATATATTGACACTTAGGAGGATATGTCATATACATTATTTAGTAGTCACTATGTACCTAATACTTTATTTGATGCAAGGTGTATACTTATGTGGGTCTAGTATTGATATTTTATTGATTCACATTTTATTGTGTTATATGATGTATATTATTCCGTTGTGATCTGTGACTCTGATTCTGATTTATTTATATTATATACCATTCTGAATATTTTAAATTAGTGTGTTTATTACTTTATATTAATATTTTACACATTAAATTTTTAATTCAGATCCTCATAATGGCAATAAAGACGTGGCAGTGTTAGTCCACAAATATATTCATATTCGATCGCCCTTAACCAGCCATATTCTCCATGTTATTAGACAACATTACTTGTAGTGTTCTTTAATAACATGGGTATAGCCATCGGGTCGTTACACTTTCAGAATTCACTAGTAAACAAAGTATCTCTGTCACTACCTATACAACTAGGAATCCTATGTAGTCATACAATATTATTCATAAACAACTTCACCAAAGTAGGCGTCATCCTTGTCAACTTAGCGGAAATAAAGTGTGCACTCTTGATTAGCTTATCTACCACGACCTAGATCTCTTTTCCAAAGTGGTACTTCCAACAGTTGAAGCAATCCACTTGGCTTATGATGCTCGACTTTTACTTACTGACAACTCTAGCATTGTTTCACCCATAATCCTACATCTCTTTTCAATCCCTCCCAAAAGAAACTCCTCTTCATATCCTAGTACATTTTAGTTCCTCTAGGATGAGTGATAAACTTTGATCGATGACACTCCCTAAGAACTTCCTTTCTTAGGTTACAAACATCTGGAATGCACAACCAGCCCTTCTTTCTCAACCATCCGTTTTGGTCAAGACCAAAATATTTTAGATCACCAATCTTAGTTCCCTCTTCTTGTCTTCTAATCCGTTCAGCTAATAATGGATCATCTCTCTGTTTAGAAGCAATTCTTTTGATCCTTACTGGTCGAACTTCCAAACATGATAAAACTGCAATATTCCGACTAGAACTAGCCATCGATCTCAACTGCACACCACAAGTAGTCAATGCCTCTAAATCTTTCCATTCTGCTAACATAGCTAACACCACACTCTAATGTTTTCTGCTAAGTGCATCTGCAACTTTATTTCCTTTCCCCGATGTATAATTGATATCAAAATCATAAGCTGCCAAAAACTCTAGCCACATTTGTTATCTCATAGTCAACTCCTTTTGAGAGAATAAATACTTCAAAGACTTATGATCCTAAATAACTCGAATCATTCCTCCAAAAGATAGTGTCTCCATACTTTCAAAGTGAAGATCATCGCTGCCAACTCTAAAATAAGTTTGTTATGCTATAACCCTTACATATTTCAAACAAAGAAAAGTTTTTTATGCTATAACCCTTACATATTTCTGTTCGGAAGACTGCACATGGAAAGCAGAAGATAGAATGAGGAAAGCTTATCCTGAGTTTAGGATTGATGTATAGTTTGCATGCGGTATCGAGATAGTGTACTCACCGCCTGTGGTATGGCCACTTATCATATATTATATATATTTTCCTTTTTCAAAATATATATTCCTTTTCAAGTCATTTCCTTCTTATCCTTAATGGCAAGAATGAAATTCTTTTAAGGGGGGAAGTATGTAATGACCCGCAAATTCAATACTTTAGAAGAAAAAAATTAAAATATATAAATATAAGATTTTTTGACATAAATAATAATGTTTTGAACAATAAATAATATTGGTAATCTTATTTTGAATAAATATTTACAAAAATATATACTTTGGAAGATATATCGATAAAATGACTAAAAACTGTTTTTTATCAATAAACAGCTCTTAGACCATCCGACATCATGCATGGAGCTGGATACTTACACTCATTTATATGTATGAGTAATAATATGTAATAAAATTATTTATATTATTTTTTGAAATAAAAAACCTTTATGACATCATTGGTGATATTAATATTCTTGAATAATTAACTTTTGAATTTAAATTTAGTTTAAATAATTTAATAATTGTTTTTAAATCAAATGAAGCCTTTTTATTAATAAATGAAAATGGAAATTCTGTTTTCAGAAAAAATTTAAAAATATATGTATATTAACTAAGAAGTAAAAATGTGACCGGGAATCAGAATCGAAAATCGTAATGGTTTAATGTAAAAAAGTTACACAACGTTCCATGCTATAAGTGACATGCATGTATACACTTATACACACAGAAACATCAACATCCAATCACATTCAAATACATATAATAATTACCTTATATATTTACAAATTCACTTATGGTAAAAAGGAAATAAATATCAATATATTTATCACCAAAAAAATCAAATCAACTCACCATCTGAAGGAGGCACATGGTCATGCACATGGAGGGGGTCATTTCAGCCGAACATGATGGAGGGGGGTGAGGCGTGGTGGTAATGAAATGGTGATGTGTTTGTGCGGAAATATCATGATATTTGCATCCTTACATTTGCCTCTAAATAACACCCAACTCTCTTCACTTTATTCACACTTCTTCTTCATAAAATTCCTAAGCTCTTCGTCCTCTTCTTCTCTACATTAATGGCTTCCATATCCTAAGAAAGAAAATATTACAAAATCAAAACAAAGTTATACTAAAATCAATCAAAATCTAAACCACTTCAAACCAAAGTTCAAGCTAGTGATCTCTTCCTTCTCCTCCACCAAGGCCATGTGCAACCAAGCCCTCCACCACCACATGCCAAGCAAGGCCGAGCCCTTCCAAGCCTTTAAGACCAAGGCCGAACCCCCTAGGAGCATTTGTGCTAGTAGTCGTGAGCTCTGATTTCGATATAGCGGAGCTACGGCCAGTTTAAAGTTTGTTCGGTCGAAAATCAAGTAAGAAACTCTATTTATATATATAAAATGATGATGTGATATGATTGCTATAGATGTTTTTGTGCTTTGATCACCAAGTATTGGTTGTTTTAATATAGTGTTTAACTGTGTAAACAAGTCACGTTAAATATACGTCAATATTACATAAGGAAATCACTTTTCGAATCAAGTTATAAAAATGATTTACAGAAAAGCTGTTATAATTAAGTGATTTAATATTGGCTCTAAAAGCCGATGAGTAGACTGGATTTTTTCTGTTCATGAGATCCAGATATGAGGTGCTTAATCTAAGGAGATTTTCAGGAGCAACCAGTGTCCTGGCTCACCTATCCTCTTTCCTGGGCGAGGAAAAGATAAGGTCGAAATGTCGAAAATGAGGCAAGTATAAAAGATTTAATTTTTCCAAATTTAATACAACTTGAATTGTGTAGAAATAATCTTTTTATAATTGGTATTAAATTCCGAGGAAGGAACCCGTACTATCCATTTGAATTTAAAAGCAACGTTATTCGACGGATAGTAAAGGTTGAATATAGATATTAATGTTGAGTAGAATTGGTATAATTTCTATCGACCCTTTTTACTCAATAAGATTTTGCGATGTGATTTATGAGAAATGATTTTGATTTGGTATTTCCAAAGTTAAAGAGAGGTTTAATGATTCCATATATACTGGAAAAGATTATGATATAAAGATTTATATCTCTACAGAAAATATTTTATTTGATAAAAGATATTAATAAATGAAATGATAATCATCCTTAAACTTAACATCTTTTTCTCGATGATTGGTTCGAAGGAACCGGGATCAGATTTGGGTGATTCCTATCTGAAAACTACTTTGAACCAAGTTACGTGTTCAAAGGTGAAGACATTGAATGATAAGTTGGAATGTAGGGCTGCTTGTCACTGACGTTAGGGGAATTTTCCCATATCATATATATATGGTAGTACTATCTTCATTTGATCTTCGATGCATGGGCTGCTCGCTACTAATCCTAGGGTTGATTCTCGACAGGATGTGATAGGAGAGTTCCTTTGGTTTGTCCAATTCCTGGAAAACTTGTATGGACCGATGTCAGACATTGCATTTCTAAAATACACGTACATTGATTTTTACAAACGTAGGTGTGTTTGGTGGTGTAGGAGGTAAGTCTCCTTAACTTAACAACCTTTTCTGAGACGTACGAGCTCAGAGGTTGTACATTTGTGGAAATCAATAATGTGTGATGGAATTGGCAATGTGGCATTCAAAGTGGAATATGCTATGTGAAAGGTTATCGTTACCTCGGGCTTCATCACCCAAAAATGGCTTAAACAGGGCATGTCGTAAGACTATGTGGTTCGCAACCATTAGGGTATGGTCATCGCCTTTCTAGATTACTCTATATATGTCGATATGTTTTGTATGCTATAGGATCCCAAATAGGTCGATTACGGCAGGGGTGATTTCATATTCGTTTCTATCCGCTACCAGATGAGTCTGCGGGCAGGCCGGTCTTGTCAGGTGCAGAGGTTTCAAAGGTGTTGATCATTGGTACATCCCTTTAGAAATGCACTAAATGGAAGGTAGTTCCTTACTTGCCATTGTATGGAAATCCATTCTCCAATAAGTGCCTACGGACTTGATTGTAAAGCCTAGTATGCTGGAATTTAATAATGTAAAAATTTCGGCTAAGATTATGTATATTTACCTGAAAGTTGTTTTCAAAAGAATGTCATTTATAACAATATTCTCAGATTTTTCATAGCAAATGTTTTGGTTATCATAAGGTAAAAACATGTTCGGTGTTTATGTGCGCGCCGTGGTCTTATGAGATAGCATTTGTTTTCAAATATTCATATTTTGAGTTTCTCATACCAGTCCCATGACTAACCTAGAGTTTAATTTCCTTTTTCCTTAAACTCTGCGTGTCCTATTTTTCAGGCAGACAAGTAGTTAGGTAGCATGGAGCATTTTGAGAAGGAGCATGAAGCATTTTGGATCCTATGTAGATAGTCATCTATTTCTATTTTCGTTGTATTATGTATGATGAATCTACTAGCACTTGTGAGGATAGGCAGTTATAACTATCATAGTTGGATTAGTACTTTCTAGAACTCTGATGAAGGAATTTGGAGTAATTGCATGTACTACTCATGTGTATAATTAAATATTAAATATGATATGAGATTTTGTTTTGTTGTCTTCTAACTTTATTTTCTTTTACCCCATGATAATCTGCCTCTCCAGCACTTGGATTTGCTGCACATGAATACCAGGGATGATTAGTGTCAATTTTGAGAGTCGAGGAGATAGGTCGTCATAGTTTGTTTGACTAAAATGTATGTTGTTTGCACCAATATTTGTTTTGTTTATGCTTGTTTAAAATGTGGAATTGTATAAGACATTATCTTTCAAAGAATTTATAATCCCATTTGAATCTGGACGAACCCAGTTATTAATAAAAGCTAGCAATTTCTCCAAAATAGAATTGCTGGGGAATGATAAAAATGTTTAAGAAATTAATAAATGTAAGATATAGAATGGTAAATAATATGTGTCTAATTAAATTTGGAATTGCAAAATATACTTAATAACTAAAATTAGATATAATAAAAATTGATTTATTGATGGATGCTTGGCTATTTTAAAATTGTAAATGATTGTCCAAAATCAATATTGAGTAGGAATCACTATTAAGAGTTGAAAATTGCTCAATAATAAAAATATGAACTTGCGTTGTCTTTAGTACTGTAGTTACCGCAAGAAATATTGAAAATTTTAAAATTGTATAAAATGCGGTTTCAATTCATAGGTATAACTAAATAAATATTAAAATGAACTTACATTTTTATGTTTGCTTGAAGTATTTATGGATGGGTGAGTGTTATGGAATTGTTATCTATGAATTATTCTTATATGTAGATATTAAGATTAATTGAAAGGATTTTAATGAAGCAAGCATCTATTTGAATTAGTATCTTCTTGATATTGGATATACATATATATGAAATTTGATTATATTTATTATTAAAAAGAAAATATTTGGGAAAAGCCTAACGTATTGAAAGATATATGTATATTGTATGAAAATAAACTCTAAGTTAATTTCCCATTGAGTGCTTTAGGAATTTTGGTCGATGCACCTGATCAACGTCCTCGTTAGGGATTCCTAAATACCAGTATGAGACATTCGAACATAGTATTTTGGGTATAAAACGTTTTAAGTAATAATACTTAGTGAGTGTATAATATTTTTAAAGAGAAGATAGAATTTTAAAATAAGTTAAATATTTTACAGAATAAAAAGGATAAATTTGGAAAAGTGTTTTGAAGATAAAATAATATTTTATGGAAGTATATAAGCTATATTCCGAAAGGAGGTATCCTATTATATTTTGGTAAATAAAATAAAGAATTTTAAAATGAGAGTGTGCTTTCTTTTGAAAACTAAAATATTACTTGACAAAGTTATTTTAGAAAACTAGACTCGATATTTATAAAATTTTGGATAATGGTGTATTATTTAGTATTTGTAAAATTTATATATTTGTTTGCATAGATGCATGACAAACAAATTTTGTGTGATTCCTTTGGATGATAATGCATATTATACTATGGTTGAAATGAATGTTAGAGTTAATATTTGAACAAAATGTAAAGTGATATAAAACTTATTTATATGAATTTCCAATTTGAGTGAAGTTTGAAATGAAATTATAATTCATTTATAGATGTAATAAGTTATTGAATGTTGAATACTTTAATTTAGTTAATAAAAAGAATTTCTTTAACAAGGTATAAATATATATTGATACAAAAAGAACTTATGGTTTTTAGAATAAAAAGAAAATGAGGTGAAAATGTTAGGTGATATTTGAGAATATCTATATCTAAGTTAAGAAAGCAATATATTTTTATAAGGGTGATAAAATAAATTTGAAAAGTAAAATTTTCAAAATAGGAAGTAATAGATTATCTCAGTTTTTGAACTGAGCTATTAGTTGTTTAACTGAGCAATTTTGACGACTTGGTTTAATTTTAGTTTCATGCTTATGCTTCCTAAGATTCATTTTGTATATGTGACCATGTGGTTCTCTCTTCCTGAGGAAGCATGTATCCCTTCTCCATTCCAAGAGCATGTTGGATTGTCCTTTAGTTTTTATTTTTTTTGGGGGAAGGGTTTCTATTTTTATAACTGAACTATTAACCTTTCCAGGTAAATTAGAATATCAATCACCATTAGAATATAATGTTTTGGTTTCCAAACACCATATATGATCTTTTGTCTTTACTTGTTCTTTTACTTATCCGTGATCTTTTGTCTTTGCATTAATACACATGCACATTGTGCTTGACATGTTAGTAGATGTAAAACTTGTAAGAAATGAACATTTTCACATTAAAAGAAAGAAACCCACTGAAATGCAAGACTCAATGCAGAAGCATGATTTCAATATCAAAACTAATACAAATTTAATCATGCATAATACCACTCCTGAATGCTTAGTTTCTTTTACATACACACAACCATATTATATTCAAGTTCTTACTCTGAACCTTATATATTAATAAATTTCTTTAATTCAGTCAAGTTACTTTAATACATTGCTGCTGCTTACTTGTCTATTTTCATTCACCATGATTAAGGAGCAATTGAAGAATATAGAATGCAAGTATAGTTGTTGGTCTTTCCCTGTTAACTATGGTTTTGTGCACATGCATTACGTTTTTAGATAAATTGCTATATAAAAGTAATAATTACTTTTGATTTTTCTATTTAATTTTAATGAATTTTTTTCCTACTCGAAAGGTATTTTAATATGGAACAATTTTTAGGTTTGTAACTTTTTGAAATTTTGACGTTTGGAAATGTTTAAACGTGTTTGAATATGGATTGGAATTCTGACCTGAATAATTATTTTTAGAATTTCAGCACCAAAACTATTTTGGCCATATCTTTTGAATGTGTTGTCTGATTTTGATGATTTTGCCCATTCCGAAAGCTAGGAATCTAAGCAACAAATTTACTTATTGTGTTTTGCGAAAATTTAAATTTTCTATGCTTAAAATGGTGTTTTATAAAGTGGACTTGCACCACTTTTACCCTTTCAGATTTTATACATTTGGGGAAAAAACACCATAACTTCTTGTATACTTTACATTTAGATGATTCATAAGTTGTTTTGGAAAGCAAATACATTATGAAACAATTTTCTCTTTGAAACCATCATCAAACTATGTATTTTGATGCTTGAAATCTTTGGAAATATAGTCTAAACAAGAATATCAGGATTTTCTATTTATTGAATGAATGCATGCATATCTTATCTCATTATATGTGACTGATATGAAAACTTGAGTTAACCATAAGTTAAGGAAGGCTACATGGATTAGTATGTAGCACAAACTCTCTCTCGCTCGCATAAGAATTTTATAGGTTCCTTTCAAATGCTAAATAAAGGTATGCTTTCGGATTAAATACAGAAATGATAGAAATAGTGATATATATTGTGTTACCGACCGTGTGTCGATGTATATTTTTTATAATATATTTGCGAAATTGGAAACGGCTCTTCGTACTAAGGAGACTCTGCCGAAATTTTCTGAAATTCTAACACTTAGAATTTTTTTAATAATTTTGGTATATGACGAAATAAAGGTTAATGGTTGAGCGAGTTATAACTTAATTGCACAATCCGAAGAGAATAACGTATAAGTGTGTGTGACGTCTACCTATAAGAAATTGCAAGGACGCAATTTTCGTAAGAGGGAGGTCTGTAACAATCCTATTTGAAGCTATAATATTAAACTAATTAAATTAAAATCAAAGTGTTTGAATTCGGTTCTGACTATTATTATTTTGAATCAAATTATAATTCAATTAAAATCTATTTAATAAAGGATTCTCCTGTAATAAAATTGAATTAGTTAATAAATTTCTTTTTAGATTATATATTAAAATTCAAATAAAATGTTTTAATAAGTATAAAATATTTTAAAAAGTAAATAATTTTATATAATTGGAATAGATGGAGAAAAATAAAAATTTTAATCTATTGAATAGTTGGAAATAAAATCCAATTGGGTTAATATATAGAAAATTAAATGGAGCGAACAATAGTGGATTGAATTAAATTGTGCTGCTATTGAAAAATATATATATTCCATAAAATTAAATGTAAATCGGTTAAATATTTAAATTGGATTAAAGTTTGAATAAACTAAAATGATTCGTTTAAAAGAAATAAAAAGAAGAAGAGATAGATAAGAATAGAAATTAAATAAATTTACTCATTTTCCTCTTTAACACTTTAAAGCCTAAACCCAACTACACATACTCGCATTCACTTACCCTTATCCCCAATTTGTTATCTTCCTCTCCTGCATAATCCCTAAAATAAAAGAAAATAAAATATCGACGAACAAATTGGGTGGCTCGATTGTGGTCTTCGCAACGCCAGCATGGAGGCGGTGGTCAATGCAAGTAGGGGAGAGACCGAGCGTGTGCTTCAGGCATGGCTTGTAGTTGATGGAGGTGGGGTTAGCATGAAGATCGAAGAGCAATTTCAGGTGATGAGGCATGGCAGGTGCCAAGGCGATGCAAGGAGGGTTGATACGTGAGAAGCAGCATCTCGCAAGGTTGGGAGCACGTGGAGTTTAGGTGAAGACCGATAATAGGAAGGGTTCACGTTGGTGGAAGCTGGCATAAATGATCTTGGCAATGCTATGTTGTTCGATGAAGTCATAAGCACGATTAGCGAGAGGGGATGATCTATTGGTGGTGCAACAATAAGGGATTCGCATGCACAGTAGAGAGTAGGTAAGGGTTTCAGTTACAGGCTAGGCTGATAAAGCAAGAATATGTAATTCAAGAAGCTATTGGGCTAAGATGAGTTGTTAAGCTCACAAGGTCTATCTCTATTCAATTTCCATCCCTTTGCCATCAAGTATCCATTGTTGAATTATCTGCCATAAATGTTCCATTTGCATATGTATTTTGTTGTTAATGCATGTGGTATAATTTAGTTACACACATAATTTTAGAGGTAATTGATTGATTTATGGTGTTGATCTCTTGTTTGGATGGATTGTGCAAATTTACAAATGAGACTCCGTCCATCTATGAATTAAAACCTTATAGTATGTCGATACTTGTATATTGTCATATGACCGGAGTTGCGTAAAGTAACTTGGATAATTGAATAATTTCATAATTTGGAATAATATTTTATAGAACGATGTTGGCTCTAAAAATGCATTTTTGATGGATTTATTGTTTGAATTGTTAAAAAAAGAATTTCAAAAATGATATTTTATCTATTTTGATCCTCATTGGAATTTAGTTTACAAACTATAGTTAAATCATATTATCTTTTTAACTTATTGCTTATTTCAAAATTTCCAATTAAAACTTTTAAAAATGAGTAATATTTAATTATAAAATCTTTTTAAAACTTATTATTTTAAGTATATAACTTTGGAAATATTTTAGAGGAAAAAGATAAAATATGGTATTTTTTTATAAAATTGGTTATGAAAGTATTAATTTTAATTTCAAATGATTTTGTTATAAAAGTGGTTTAAATGATTTTGTAAGAGTTCAAAAGCTTTTGTAAATAAGCAACTCTCCTCCAAAATGAGTTTATGGAATTAGAAATGATTTTGAAAAATTATATCTTTGTATATATAAAATTAATTTAAAACTCTTTTATTTTATTTATTATGGATTTGAGATTTTAATGAGATTTTGTGCTTTCTATGAATTAAACAATTTTTATAAACGATTGAATCGTTGGATTGGTATGTGACACTTTGTACAATTCTTTCGCATATTATTATAATTTGTTAAATAGTATTTGAGTGGAAATTACTAGCTTTTAGCAAATACATGAATTTACTTTCTGGTATCAGACAGTTAGTTAAATTCTAGTGATTACTAAAGTGAAAGTGATCTACACTTTAGAGTCATACTATCTTAGGGTGTTCGGATTTTAGGCCGATAGATCCCAGAGAGATGATGACTAATTTTCCATCGATCCAAGAGTCGATATTTGAGTAGCGCTTGATGAAACTGCTTGAGTATGTGTTAGCGACCTTGTCATTCAGGGTGAAACTGCTTAGAGAGGTGTTAGCGACCTTGTCATTTAGGGAGAAACTGCTTAGTGAGGTGTTATCGACCTTGCCAAGGATAACGAAACTGCTTAGAGAGGTGTTATCGACCTTGGAATTCAGGGCGAAACTGCTTGAGGAGGTGTTTGCGACCTTCTTAGGGCCGATGAAACTGCTTGAGGAGGTGTTAACGGCCTTTTCAAGGCTACCATAATTGTTTTCAAATATGAGATTATGATTATTTATTAATGATGATTATTTCTTCAGAGATTTTTGGATGGATATTTAGTACCATTTGACTTCGGAAGATTTTGAATTGTTATCACCATATTTTTGGTGATAGTCCATTCGAGACTTGATTTGGAATAATGAAATTGTGATTTGGTTTGATAGGCCTTATTATGGTTAATTGGTTTTTAGGCACAATTTTAGATGACTTACTTTATGGTTTAGTCATAAATGGATTTTTAATTAATATGCCTTATTCTGATTATTTGTTCTGGTATATTTTTATTATGGCTTATTTACTATTAAGTCATATATTTATGATATCATTACCTCGCCTCTTTATTAGATATAATCCGACCCATTTATTTTAAATATATTCGGGAGAGGCCAAGACTCTACAGGTACAAGGACACATTGAACTTTGGATTTTGTGCTAGCACTGGAGTAGTCTCTTTTGATTGCTTAAGTTTACTTCATCATTGTACATATTGACCCTTAGAAGGATATGTCATATATATTATTTAGTAGTCACTGTGTACCTAATACTATATTTGATGCGATGTATGTATTTATGTGGCTCTAGTACGGATATTTTATACATTCACATCTTATTGTGTTATATGAGGTATATTATTCCGCCATGATCTATAACTCTAATTCTGATTTATTTATATTATACACTATTCTGAATATTTTAAATTGGCTGTCTATTACTTTATATTAATCCTGTACACGTCAAATTTTCAGTTCAGATCCTCATATTGGTAATAAAGACGTATCAGTGTTAGTCTAAAGATATATTCATACCCTTAACCAGCCATATTCTTCATGTTATTAGACGACATTATTCTAATTTTCTTTAATAATATGGGTATAGCGGTAGGGTCATTACACTTTCAGAATTCACTAGTAAACAAAGTATCTATGTAACTACCTATACAACTAGATATCCCATGCCATCTTGTAATATTTCTTCATAAACAACTTGGCCAAAGTAGGTGCCATCCTTGTCGACTTAATGAGAATAAAGTGTGCATTCTTGATTAGTCTATCTACCACAACCTAGATGCTTTCATTTCCCATATTCAATCTTGGCAACCCTTCATTAAAATCCATGGATATAGAATCTCTTTTCTAAAGTGGTACTTCTAACGGTCGAAGCAATCTGCTTGGCTCCTGATGTTTGACTTTTACTTGCTGACAACTCAAGCATTGTTTCACCTATAAGCCTACATCTCTTTTCATTCCCTCCTAGAAGAAACTCCTCTTCATATCCTGATACATTTTAGTTCCTCCAGGATGAATGGTAAACTTCGATCGATGACACTCCCTAAGAACTTCCTTCCTTAGGTTATAAACATCTGGAGTGCACAACCATCCCTTCTTTCTTAATCATTTGTTCTGGTCAAGACCAAATTATTTTAGATCACTAATCATAGTTCCCTTTTTTAGTCTTCCAATTTGTTCAGCTAGTAATGGATCATCTCTCTGTTTAGAAGAAATTCTTTTGATCGTTACTAGTCAAACTTCCAAACATGATAAAATTGCGGTATTTCGACTGGAACTAGCCGTTGATCTCAATTGCACACCATAAGTAGTCAATGCCTCTAAATCATTCAATTCTGCTAACATAGCTAACACCATACCATAATGTTTCTGCTATGTGCGTCTGCAACTTATTTCCTTTCCCCGATGTATACTTGATATCAAAATCAGAAGCTGCCAGAAACTCTAGCCACATTTGTTGTCTTATATTCAACTGCTTCTGAGAGAATAAATACTTCAAAGATTTATGATCCCTAAATAACTCGGATCATTCCTCCAAAAGATAGTGTCTCCACACTTTTAAAGTAAAGATCATCGCTGCCAACTCTAAATCGAGCGTTGCATATCTTACTTCATGTGGTCGAAGCTATCGAGAAGCGAAGGCAATCAATTTACCTCTTTGCATTAACACAACTCCTAAACCTATCCCACATGCATCAGTATAGGCCACTAAGTCTTGATTTCCATCTGGAACGACTAACACGGGAACATTGGTCAATAAATGTTTCAGCTTTAAGAATACTTCTTCGCATTTATTGATCTAAACAAACCTTACCTATTTCCTTATTAGTTTAGTCATAGGGGTCTCTACACGAGAGAAATCCTTTATGAATCTCCGATATAGCCAACTAACCCCAGAAAACTTCTTATCTCGATCACAGTCTCGGGCCTTTTCCAATTATTAACAACTTCTATCTTAGCCGGATCTACTAATAACCCTTTTTTGAAACTACATGACCAAGGAACTTCACTTATTTCTTCCAAAATAACATTTTGAAAACTTCGCTTTTAGTTGATGCTACCTCAACGTTTCTAGCACTATTCTAAGTTGAATCTCATGATCTCGTCTGTTCTAAGAATATATTAGAATGTCATCTATAACACTAACACGAATCTATCCAAATACTCTTAGAAGATCCGTCACATAAAATCCACAATGAAAGCACGCGCGTTGGTTAGTCCAAAGGGCATAACTAACCATTCATACGAACCATATATTATTTGGAACGTTGTTAGTGGAATGTTGTCCTCCGCCACTCTCAATTGATGGAACCCTATCGCTAGCTCCAATTGGGAAAATACCGTAGCTCCACTCAACTGATCAAACAAATCATCTATTCTCAGCAAAGGATACCGATTATTTATCATCTTCTCATTTAACTTACGATAATCAATAAACATCCTTAACAACATGTAACACCCTATGATTCTAAAGCTAATCAATTTAAAAGGAAATGCAATAAATAAGTGATAGTGCTAAAACAGAATTTTCGCAAATTAAACAATTTTACTACGAAATTTATTTCGTTAGTTTCGTGGCGATTTTCTAATCAATTTTTATATATAATTTTTTCCGATCAGAGTTCAAGCGAAAAGGTTTATTAACATTTGAAGTATTAGCGTCGGAAATAATTATATATGTAAATATGGTAATAAAATCAATTAATGCTAAATTGTAACGTTAATGGAAGATTAGATATTAGTAAATTTTAACGTTAAATTAAAATCTTAGAGAATTTATAAAAGGGGATAGAATTAACCAAGATCAATTAATAGAGGAAACAAATACACAGAATCAAATGAATGGAGGGAAGAAATTAACAAATATTAAATAACAAAGTAATCTCGCTATTTAAACTAGCACAGGTCGACCCTACCCTTATCCAGGTCAACCATTAGCAGTCGACCATGGATATGGACGGTCGACCCGTGTATGTTTAAAGGCAACGATAAATAATTTTTAAATGACCCGGATTTAAATTAGTTTAATTTAGCGGTTGACATTAATTTGAAACCCTATAAATTCATACCTAGGGCATCACTTCCAACTAATAACTTTGTAATGAGCGTGGAAGCACTTCCATTTTCTCTTCCCCTCCACAACTCTAAGTTCTTAGAAAATAGTTATAGGTTGCTAGTTTGCACGTATACACCACTGGAGGATTGTAAAAGATGACAGAGATAGAAAAATAGGTTCAAATCATGTTGCTACAACCAAGGTAAACTGTAAACATGGATCTAAATTTATAATCAACCTAAATCTCTTCTTTCTAATCCAAATTCTAATAGATCTATTTGTACATGTTATATGAAAATTAAAATAGGGAGTTAGAAGTTGAAATACAAATAACAAGGATTAGATTTGGAGATTTGGGAATGCTTGAGAAAGGTGAGTGGAAAATTACATATTTTGCAATAAAATTAGATTTATTTCGTTGCAGTCTATTTCAAGTATGCCTATTCATAACCGATTTGGGTATAATCTGTTAGCGCGAAATGATAAGATTTATACTTGCAAGTGCATAATGATTAGATATAAATCTGTAAATGCGTAATGATTAGATTTATATTTAAAAGTGTGCAATGATTAGGTGTAAATTTATAGTTTATGCGTAATGAATTTAAATAGAATTGATTTAATAAAAAGATTATGGAACAGATTATAGTAAAGATTTAATAAAAGTTGGAAACTTGCCTATACACATTATCCCGATAAATGACAAGAAATTGATATTGATAAAATTGGTATTTTGGATGTAATAAAAGAATGTAAAATAAAAGGAGACTTTATTAAGATTTAGGGTTAAAGTGGTATTTTAATTTGTTGGAATTTGGGATATTGCAAGTAGATTTCTATGTATTATCAAGTTACAATAAATAAAAGTATGTTGTTTGAAATTACAAGGAAAACACTTAAAAAGAAAGAGATGTGTAAAATACAGTTAAACACCGTATTTTGTATTGTCTACTTCAAAAACTAAAAAGATAGTTCCTTGTAATTACAGACACCGCACAAACATCCTCCCTTTTTGGATAAGATATAGAAACTTACTGTGTGACATTCTTATGATAGTTATGAATCTACGAAAGGTAGATGGGAACGGTTCATACACAATCATTTAGTCGACCCGACTAGTGAAAATGTAAACTGACATAAAATGATATAACAAACAATCAACATAAACTAGTATTATGTACAAAATGTCTAATTTTACCAATCACCAGAATGTTGTTCTGACCCCCTTCCTCATTACAACCCACAGGATAGTTAGAAGGGTAGGTACTCGTGCTTGGTGTGTTCGTTGCTGACAAGGAAACATGATTTAGGAAGTGTCAAATCTTGATCAGTGCTTATGCGATCTATTATATTTCAATTATCCCACTGCAAGTTAATTCGTTAGAGCTCTTATATGCATTCACTTATTTTATTTGTAGGATACCAAACCAACGATCCATGCTTTGGTGGATTTGGGTTTTCGATTTAGCGAAAATTTAGATCCACTAGGGTGCGGGTTGCTACACGACCCGCCCGGTTTCATTACGAACACCGCGGCCACTCCCCAAGGAAAACTGCTTGGTCTAATAAAATTCTTTCCCTCTAAGTCCACCAGTTATACCTTTAACTCTTTCATCTCAGCAGGTGTCATTCTACTAGGCGGTCTACTCATGGGTTCAGCTCTAGGTACAAGATCTATTCGAAACTCAATAGCTCGTTTCGGTGGCAGTCCTTTAATAGGCTCAAAAATATCGACATACTCCTATACAATGAAAACCCGACTCACCTCGTCTTCCATTGCACCCAACGAAGCACATATATATGAACTCAAATTTTCTATTAAGTATATAATTCAATCATTGCGATTAGGGTGTCTTAATGATATCTCCCTATCATGGAAAAATATCCTAGCATCATATTTTCTTAACCAATCCATACCCAGAATAATACTAAAACCCACAAAGTCAAACACATGTAAATTGCAGGTGAATGCAAGACCAAACAGCTCAATTTATAAATGGTCACATCTCATCGTAAGAGTTGCATAACCTCCTATTGGATTCGCAACCCTAGAGGAAGTAATAATGTATGATGGTTCTAGATTTAACTTATCTCCAAACACTGCGATATAAAAGAATGTGAAGTGCCCGTATCAAATAATACTTTAACAGGTATGTCATGAATCGAAAGCGCACATCCCACCATAGACTTTCTTTTCTCTTCTGTAGTCAGTCAGAAGCTAATGGCTCTAGAGCAAAAACTTTCCCTTTATAAGCCTTGGCCGGTTTTGGATATTCATTTTTGAAATGCCTCATCCGTTTGCAGTTGAAAAACTATACACTTTTCTTTCCCACAACCTTCTTTCCATTACCATATCGATACTCATTAGCAATATGCACTTTCTTATCACATTTAAAGCAAATGACATTAGCCTTCCCTTTCTTGGCAGCTCTGCCCTTCTGGGCTCCCTTCTTCTTGAAGAACTTCCTTTTCTTGCCTTGAGAACATTGAGTCTCCATAGGTTTGTCACGTCCAAATGTCAAAAAAATTCCTCTAACCAAACTAGCTGCAACTCCAGCTTGCACTATTCTCATAAAGAACGGATACATAGTCCCTATATCTGCTGGTTAGGTTTCGGTCCTCACATTAGCACTGATCGGCCTTGATTCCTTATGTCGGGATGGAAATTTCCATTAGTTGTGGTGCTTACTCTACCTAGATTCACTCTTCAATTTCCTGCCTCCATATCTTACTTTCTCACAATCTGCAACGAGTCTTCATAAGATACAGAAGAATGATATAAGAGAGAGGGGAGACTAGAGATAGAATATGTACTTATATATAGCAAATAATAAGTACATTACTATAGCGTTATCCATACCCCAACCGTATTCGCTGATTTACTTAAATTATGTTTTTAAAAACTTTTAAATTTTATTTTGACAAAATCCTATAAGTTTTACATAAACTTATGCTCTGATACCAAGTTTGTAACATCCACCATTTTGAGGCCTAAAAATAAGCGCTACTGGTTCTGTAATCATCAACAGTATTATTTCTTGGTGACAAAATGAGTCAGTTAATTGTATCTATAACATCAAGAGCACATGAATACGAAAATTTTCAAAATACATTTCGTTAATAACTTTCATATTCATTACGTTCCATTACATAATCCCACTGATTTCACGTTCAAAGAAAATATAATAATTACAAATATATTCCAAGAGTGACATATGAAGATGCCATATTGTATCTGCTGGACAGTTCGAAATTCTATCATTACATCCATCCAAACATTGCATAACTTAAAACAACACAGCAGAAATAAACTTCTAATACTAGCTAGCTTGCCTCCTGCACGTCTCCGAAAGCTTATTTGTTTAAGCTGAAAATCCCTACCCCTGATCTACTCAAATGAGTACCCGAGAGTTTATGGGGAAAAACAAAAACTTCGGGTCAGGCAAAAAGCCTGGTATGAATAATAATATACCATCTCAAATCTAAATAGATATCCAGTGAGACCACGCCGCTGAGGGGAACAGGTTTTCCCCTCGTTAGAATCTTATCAAAATATGTCAATCTGTACATAAATCATGCACCTACAATCACAATGTTTAAAACAAAACACTATATCATCATATGCATGCATGCAACATGGGCAAGTCTGACTAGTCCGTCATCCTAGGGTTATGTATACCCAAGGTTTACCCTTCTTAAAAAAAGACTGTCTATCTCAAATCACAATTTTTCTAGGGTCACTAGGAACCTAATGATTTTGTATGCCAACTAATAACTAATTGGGCTGACTTAGGAAAAAACTTAAACCAGATATTTCCAAATCTTCATATACGGTTAGGAGGAAACTAGACCGTCTGTCCAAATCAAAGGACTAACTGTCCTTGAACCATTGTTTTCCTAAGGTTACTATGAACCTAATGATCTTGCAGGCCAACCAATAATCTATCTAGCTGACTCGGGCCAAAACTTATACCAAATATTTCATAATCTCCAGATCTGGTTAGGAGGAAACTGGACCATTTGTCGAAATCAGAGGACTACTTGTCTTTGAAACATAGTTTTCCTAGGGTTGCTATGAACTATTAGTTTTCACAGGACAACTAATAACCCATCCGAAATCATATGGACTATCTGTCTCATATATCATAATTTTCCTAAGGTTACAATAAACCTATTAGTTTTCACAGGACAACTAATAACCTATGCGGAATCATATGGACTAACTGTCTCATATATCATAGTTTTCCTAGGGTTACTATAAACCTAATGGTTTTGCAACGCAACCAATAACATATCTGGCAGTTGAATCCATTAGTCATATCTTTTTGATCCATTCGAGGCATCCTAACACAATTGATCTATCTAATCTTTTGTATGCAACTCTACTCACCCTGGAGTTTAATCTGACCCACTCACTACTGGGATAACCTAACTGGTAATTCAACCCCTAAATCCCAAGATGCAATGTTGGGTCATAATGACGTGAGTATGACAAATGATATGTATGAAAAATTTAACTGATCAAATGATAACAAGAACATATAACATCATTTATCAACATATGTTCAACCAATAGTCATTGGCATCACAAAATTACTTAGTTTAAGTAATAATTCCTTTGGCAAAATCCATGTAAAACTTGGGGAAAACACCATTTGAGTTCCTTGAAGACATTTACCTTTATAGATGATTAATCACTTAAAATCTTTCTTTAAAACAAGGAAAACATAGCCCATTACATAACCAAATCTTGTGCCAAAATACAACCATCTTTAAATAGCTTTTTAAATTATTCGGTATAAAAAACGAGGTTGTCGAGCCTCTAAAACACAAGGCTATCGAGTCACTAAACAAGGGTATTAAGTTATAAAACATACAACCACTATACCGCTCAAATAGGAGTGTCGACTCCGTACATCGAGCCTCTAAAATATAATATGGGTTGGTTTATAAAACATACGACTATAATGCCACTAATATATGGTTATGGAGTTTCTAGAATATATGGGTTATCAAGCCACTAAAACAAAACTTCCTGATTTGCAAAACATAAGGCTTTCGAGCCTCAAATTATAGTTATCGAGTTTGTAAACATTTGGTTACTATGCCGGTGAAAAAATTGGCATCGAACAAATAGGAGACAAGAGGCTTCGAGTTTTAAAACACTCAGTGTTGTCGAACCCTTAAAATCTTAGGGGTATCGAACCCCTAAAACTTGTTATTGTCAAAACTTAAAAGCTTGAGGGTGTCGAACCCATAAAACAAACGAGGTGTCAAACTTTTAAAAGATTAATATTGAGTCTCAAAACCATAGAGCTTCAAGCCTCTACAACCTTGTGATACCGAACCCCTATAATACTTAGTGCCGAACTTCTATAGATGCAGATACATCACATATCTACTAAGTAGATATCGCATGCATCGTCCCATATAGATGCTGAGTCTATAAATTTGACACATCATATAACTATCAAATAGTTATTCCATGTATTGACCTTCATAGATGTCGAATACCGATATAACAAAGGTGTCGACTATCTACAATGGCATTACTGTAATTAAAATAAAAACTGTTTTATTTTTTTTAAGGCCAATACTTTCCACCAACTCTTGCCTCTTGTCAAATTATCATTGGTTAATAAAATACTTTTCATACTCTTTACAAAAATTACTGGTTGATCTCATTCTACCTTCCTAAGATAATTTGCAAACCCTTATAATTAATAGTAATAATTAATATTAATTAAAAGCTTTTCTAGCTTAATAAATTCATAGAAAATTATAACCATTATGGAAAATTCCCCAAAAATAACCAAAAATCTGAATTTCCTTCTTCTTTCATATATAAAAATTTTAGGATCACAATATTAATTTAATTATTTTTAATAATTAAAACCCAAAATAAACACATTTTCCTCTTAGGAAATACATAAAAATTCATATGAACTTGGAAAATTATGAAATTGAAAACTCATCTCCAAAATAATGTTTTACACAACATTTTCAAATTTCAAATCAACTAGAGATCAAAAGCTTAGGTTTTGCCTTTAAAAACCCATTATAATAATTCCATAATAATTCCAATAAATCATCATTCAATCAAACAATGATATAAACCATCCAAGCATGACAATTATCACAACTATTAAAAAATCAAACATAGATCTGAAAATAGGAATAAATAAATAAGATGGATGCTATTATTCACTTTAGATTGGATAAGAGAGATAGTGATTTGATGTTGATTAATTCCTAAGCTTTTCCCTCGGATTCCCTTTAGTTTCCTCTTCTTTTCTTCTTGGGAAATGGATGGCCTATTTAGGATATGTTTTGATGTTTTGAAAAAATTGAATGGGAGAGGAAGGGTTTATGGCATGAAATAAGGAGTTATTCTCATTATGCCCTTTTATTAATTCCTTTCTATTCTATGTTTAAAACAATCTTATTAATTATTAATTAAGGCCTGACCTAAATTATTTAACAAATTTCATTCTCATCATCACCTCATATTATTCTATTTAATTTATCTAATTAAATTCCCTTAATAATCTTAAATAAAAATTAGGGATGTTATAATTATTCATTGTAAGTAAATGTCACTCAAACGAGGATTACGCTCATGTGTATATGGTGATACTCGCTGTAGTGAGTATTCGATAGTCATGTGTTAACTTATGTGAGCCATATGTTGGCCTACAATTATAGATATGTATAGCTATAGGATGAGTACTATATGACCATCCATATTGTGTTTAGCACTTTTTATAGTTCGGGAGTGAACCAGATTGGCTAGTATCCACCCTAGTAGCCTAATCGTAGGGTCGCGCCCAGATCTATGACACCGTTGTTGTATATTATATTTGATGCACATTATAGGTTTGTTATAGTAGGTACCCTATAGCCCATTTTGTCACATAGGCCAGCAGTTGTTACCTATAGGGGCAAATCATGGTTGTGATCGAGGCTACACGTAGACAAGCCATTGGTGGATGGGATCATGATATCCGTCGAGGTAACTGAAGACTGTAGGAACAGATCTGCCTATTAGCGGGAGGCTAGTAGACCCTAGGTTCCGAGAGCGAGTAGACATCCATCAGTCTCCCTTCTGGTTTTGGTATATTTGTGTAGTGGATTGGCCTATAACGTTCTCGATCCTATGATGAGTTGACTGTACTTGAGATCTTGTGTCTAAAGTGTAGTCAGTCCCCGTTATATCCATAATATTCTGGTTTATTCGTATACGAGGGGTTGAGATTATGTTTGGATAAGTGTCCAGAATATGATGGATTCTCATATTTTTTTATTAATAGGTAGCATATCCTATTTGTACGTTGATGATGATACTTTTAATATTATTAGGATTGAGAGATATGTTTGGGCATTGTTATGAGATAACCTAACTATACGTGATGATATTTTATTATTGATGATTTCTTGATTATGATGATGGTTTTTTAGATATGGATGATTCACCCCTTTGATATTGATTTTATGACTTTTGATTTTATTTACTTTGAGATGGCTGATGACATCTTTATGTATGATTTTGTATGTTTGCAATTATATAATACATTTGAAATTGTTTATGATGTGATTATATATATGCTATTTGTGTGTGTATAGATCATGTAGTTATTAACATTATGGGTTCTTTCATATTATTATTATACATTGGTATTGAATTATAGATATATTAAACCTTGATTTTGACATAGTCCGACCCGTGTGTTATATATAATACTCGGGTCAGTCCAAGACATTTCAGGTACATGGACTATGAGACCAGCTCATGTGTTTTCTTGTCTTAGAAGAGATTAGATATATAATATGTGGATTAAAATTCTGTATTATATAATCTCTTGTGTGTATATCATTGTGATATGTATTGGATATATACTGTATTTTGGATATTATATATTATCTCTGCAATTGACTCTATATTCTCTGATAGTTATTATATATTATTATTATTCTATCCTGGAGGCAGATGTGTTTATTGCTTTGTGTTGATACTATGTACATTTGTTGGTGAGTTATATTCGATGTTTAAATGCGTGCCGATGTTAGTTAAAGAAAATATTCACATGTGTACCCTCTATTGCCTTATTCTCCATCTTATCCAGCAGTATTACTCTACAGTACTCCTGGATTGTATGGTTATAGAGGTAGGGGTGTTACAAAATGGTATCAAGCAAGTTCAGAACAATAAATTTCAGGTATAAGAGAGATACAACACGTTAGCCTAGATGAGAATTAGGGTCTCTGTCCCTTGGGTGTGTAGGGAATTTTGTCTATTGTAGGAGATAATAGGAGTATATACATATTACTTAGTATATAATTATTACATGGGACATATTTGTATTTTTACATATATAACAATATTTTATTACTAACTGTTGAATATGAAATATAAAATGATTGACCTATGGTGGCTAGGAATAAATTATTGCATTCTGATCCGTTAATGATTAGAGTGCGCAGTGGAATCTGAAGAATTATTTTCCGTTGGGTGTATTGATTATTTATTTTTGTGTATGTTTGTTGATTGATGTTTGCTTATATCAAATTTTTAATTGTTGTTAATAATACCTTGCGGTGCCGTTGGTGGTGAAGTTAAAGCTAAGAAATTTTAGAGATTTTATTTTTCAGCATAATATTTTATATTTAAATATTAATATGTAATGTAATTTTGTAATTTTGATATTGTTTGAGGATATTGAATTGTTTTAAAAGAGAGTTTTGGTAAATAATTCAGTGAAAGTAAGTTTATAGTTTTAAATTCATATATATAATACTAGGAAATGTTTTGGAAGTAAGAAAATATTTTCATTAGAAAAAATTTCGCTAAAATCTATGAGTGTAGTAGTGGTATTTGATTAAGTTTTATTTAGAGGATTGTTTTATAAAGCAAGATTTTGCAAATGTATATAAATAAATAAAATATTTGATTTATTTGAAGCAATTTTAAAATGGATTGGTGTTAATCTGTCCGTTGATTGCTTTAAGAACGTCGTTCGACGCATCTGGCCAATGTTATCGATAAAGGTCACTAAATACTAGAACAGGACATTTGCACACAACATTTTTTAAAAGCTTTAAAGTCTTAAAGAATTAAATATTTTGAATAATGTTTTGGGAATTTAATTATTGGAAAATGTTGATTTTAAGGAAACCGTTTGTAAGGATTTTAGAGCAAATATATTTTGAAAAAGTGTTTATTTATATTTCATTTACACTTGGAAGGGATTGTTGAATTAAAAATATTTTGATTTATGTAAGTAAGGAACATTTTGGTAAAGTAAGTATTGTAAATTAAATGCTTTGAGATAAAATAATTCTTTTAGCAATTATGCGTTATTATTATTACTAGTAAATGTCACAAATTATTTTATTAGAATGGTTTACAAATGTGATGACCTGGATTTTCGGACAAGCCAAAATCGTCGAAAATCCATCCATTATGAAACAAACTAATAACAGCTACAAATTTAATACACAGTACCATTTGATAAATATTTAACACTGCTAAATGTATAGGATACAATTTTAATAATACAACTTATCAGAGTAATCATTTATTTAACTAGGTGTGCTTTAATACAAAGAAAAACTCAAATATAATTGTTGGGCCGGTTTTTTGGCAAACAAAGGAAGAAGAAGCCCAAGGCAAGCAAATGGAGCAAGAGCCAGAGCTTCCCAGACCAAACGTTTGGTTTGGAAAAAAATGCTGAACAAATCATTTGGATCGGCATCGGCATGTCGAACCAATTATTTGATCCGGTACCCTATAGTATACCAGACCAAGTATCTAGATCGGAATCCTCAGAAGTACCGGACCAAATGTTTGGTCCGGCATTCTCTAGTATGCCAGACCAAATATTTGGTCCGGCACGACCCACCATTTTACCAAACCAAACATTTGGTTCAGTGCAACACGCACGCCGAACCAGATGTTCAGACCGGCAAAGAAGGATCCTCCGAAGATGAAGATTGCCGAACCAGAGGAAGATGAAGATTGCCGAACCATAGGAAGATGAAGATTGCCGAACCAGAGGAAGATGAAGATTGCCGATCCAAGCTTACCGAGCTACCAGTCCCAGACACAAATACTGAAGCAGACCCAGGCAGCTATAACCTCTCCTCCATACCTCACAATCTCACTCTATAAATACCGGAACTTCTCAACAACAATGAGGACGGATGTTCGGAAAGAAAGGGAGAAACTCCGCTAAGATCTATCGCTCTAGTTATTCTAATTTCTCTAATCATTCCAAGAAACCTTGTACTTGTAACCAAATCTAAGAAGGGATAATAAGATGGAAAGTGGATGTAGGCACATTCTGGCTGAACCACTATAAAAACCCCATGTCACTTGTTTTTCCCTTATTTGCTTTTCTAAATCTCGAATTTGCTAATTACATCAGTATCCGCTAAGGATCATTTCATTATAACTTGAAACGTCTAAAAAGTAGCGAGATAACCACAAGCCAACAAGGCTAAATTAAAAATCAGATTAATAAGTGTTTGCCCAATTTTTGAGCAAACGTTTTTGGTGCTTTCACTGAGAGAAGGCAGGCATAGACAGCCAAACTCTCATGTCCATTATTCTTCCAACATTAGCGCATCATTAGAACATGGCTCCCTCTAAGCGAAATGTTGACAAGGGTAAGAATGCAGCTACTGCAAATACGCTCAACCCCATCCAAGAAGATCTAGAAAACCCAACTACTCGCTCCCTACCTCCAGGCTCAGTTGTCACCCAAGAAGACTTATAGAAAGGGTTGTGAATGAGATGACTGACCGCTTTGCTGCCCAACAAGAGGCTTTGCTAGACCAACTCATGACACGCTTAAGGGGCACGGAGGAATCCACTCACAATACCGAATCCCTGGGTGAATCCCAGTCTAGAGAGTCACATAGAAGGAACAGATCTCCCGCCAATGATGAGTTCAATCAGGAAGATCCAGGGGCTCGAAGCTGAGCCAGGACTCAACCCGAAGCTGGTCCAGAGAGGTCGTCAAGAGCTGGGCCCAGTCAAGGGGGCCTCAGACATGGACCATCTATGGTTGATCCTGTCACGCTTCGAACCAATCATCGCCGGTCTGGCCTTAATCAAGGCACCAAATGCCATCACTATCAAAGAGAGGGCCCTACTTCTCCTAGGGTTGCTCCCGAGTCCAAAGAAAGAATGACGCGTCTCTTCAGGGAGTACCTCAGGCGCGAACAACTCGAAGGAGGATATGCGCCAGAGTATCCAGCCCTTTCACTAGGGACATAGAGGCAACAGCCATGCCTCGAGAACGGAAGATGCCCACCATGGATCCATATAAGGGCACCTCTGACCTAATCGTCCACCTACAACGATATTCTCAGCACATGCTCATGAATGGAGCAACTGAAGGTGTAAATGTTTCTGCTATTCTTGTCAGATCTAGCAACCACATGGCTCTGTCGCCTACCTCACGGATCCATCAGTTCTTGGGAAATGTTGAAGGAAAAGTTCATAAGCCAGTTCCGAATTCATGTGGAACAGCCTACAGACACTTATTCATTGTCCGACGTAAAACATAAATCGAGGGAACCTCCATAGTAATACCTTACCCGTTTCAACGCAGCTGCAGCAGTGATGAAAAACGCGGATGAAAGACTTACATTGATGGCACTATGCGGAGGCATCCACTCGGACTCGAAACTTGCAAGAAGACTGATAAAGGAGAAGCCTTTAACTCTTCATGAATTCTACCATGAAGTAGGAAAATATATGAGATTGGAAGACACAGCGGCTCTCCGGCATAGCGAGCAACCCGTAGGGGGTTCCGGCTCCCATGGAAACACGAGAGTCCCACCTCGAGGAGAAGGGAGCAAGCCGAACAATGATGATAAAAGTGAACGTCAGGGCAACCCCGGAACTGAAAAAAGCAAGAAACGACGATATAGACCGGGACCGAGATTTGATTCCTACACTCCTCTAAATAACGCTGTGGAAAACATTTACTTGGCCACTCAACAAGAATTGAAGTACAAATGCCCTCCATATAAGAAGGAATCGGAAGCTGCGGTCAGGATGGGAAAGTCTTTCGCTTCCATCAGTCTCATGGACATAACACAAAAGAATGTCAGCATCTGCGGGACCTTATTGAAGAATACATCCAAAAAAAGAAGCTGGAACGATAAGTGTAGCGAAATCAAAACTCTCCCGCTCCGACGCACGAAGGGCTAGGGCCGCCCCGACATGAAAATAACAAAGCAGAAGCAAGTGCGAGCCGCTCCGATCATGAAAAAATAATTATCCATACTATATCAGGAGGCCCACATTTAGCCAGCGGAAGTTGGGCCGAGATGGAGAGGTATGGAAAATCTTTGAAGGATGGAGAAGGATATGTTCATTCCATTACAGAAGGGCGCCTCGCCAAACGAAGAGAAAGGACCAATATAAACTTCAGCATTGAGGATTTGGTTAGAAAGCAGTACCCACATACCGATCCCATGGTCATTTCCACCTGGATCGGCCCAGTAGAGGTGTTCCGCATTTTGGTCGATACGGGAAGCTCGGTGAATATATTGTTCAAACATACCTTCAATAAAACGAAGTTATCAATGAAAGATGTATCGCCATGCAATAAGCCCCTACATGGATTCACTGGAGAAGCCACAATTCCGCTTGGGCAATTGGACTTGTTTGTCGAACTAGGAAGTCACCCTCGATCCATTATCTGAAAGCAAACATTTGTGCTGGTAGATGGACATTCTGCATATAACGCATTTCTGGGTAGACCTGCATTATCAGATTTCCAGATAGTCTTAGCCCCTTGGTGCTTGAAAATGAAGTTCCCTACTGATGGGGGAGTAGGAGAAGCAGAAGGCGACCAAGATGTAGCCTGCGATTGTTATGTGACAGAACTCTGCCAGAACAAAAGGAAGGAAAAGGGTTAAAGCGTAGAGCTCTCCCTCTGCGCCAAAACTGTGGAAGGATAGGAATCAAAGAAGGCCCCTCCTCTCAAGTATACTAGCGACTCGTTTAATGAATTAGATCCAAGAGATAGAGAGGAGGAGGCCAGCACCGAGCCCATGGAGGCTATGGAACATGTTGCAGCAGATGATCGCGATGGCACAAGGCTTTTCAAGATAGGGTCACAACTAGACAAAAATCTGAAAATCCAATTGGTGGGGTTCTTACGTAGAAATTTGGATGTGTTTGCATGGACCCACGAAGACATGGTGTGAATATTCCCCGAAATAGCTTGTCACTACCTAAACATAGACCCAACCAAAATCCCGGACAAGCAGAAGAAAAGGAGCATGGGATGGAACGCTCAACTTCCCTCAACGAGGAAGTAAAAAATCTACTCGCCAACGGTTTTATTCATGAGGCTATCTTCCCCAAATGGATCTCCAACCCGGTTCTAGTGAAAAATCCAGTGGGAAATGGCGAACCTGCATCAACTTCTCCAATCTCAATGATGCTTGCCACCAAGGACTGTTTTCCCTTTCCTCGAATCAAACGACTGGTGGACGGAACAGCAGGGCATGAATTGTTATCATTTATGGACGCTTATTCGGGGTACAACCAGATTCCCATGCATATACCAGACCAAGCACATACTAGCTTTATCGTAGATTTGGGCCTATATTGCTACAAGGTCATGCCCTTTGGGCTTAAGAACGCCGGTGCATCCTATCAATGCTTGGTTAATAAGATGTTTGAGCAGCAGATTGGTCATTCCATGGAAGTGTATGTCGACGACATGCTTGTCAAATCAAGAAAAGAAACAGATCATTTACACCACCTAAACGAAATGTTTCAAATATTGCGCAAATACCAAATGAAGCCGAATCCATTGAAATGCTCCTTTGGAGTATCCTCGAGAAAATTCTTGGGTTTCATTTTGCATGCCAGAGGGATTGAAGCGAGTCCAGAAAAAGTCTAAGCCTTGAAGGACATCAAAATACCAGCCACACAAAGGGAAATGCAGAGTCTAAACGGGAAGGTAGCCGCTCTAAGCAGAATTATATCCAAGGCCACAAACAAGTGCGTCCCATTCTTCGAAGCTCTAAAAAAGGACAAGGGAAGTTTGAATGGACTGGCGAATGCCACTCGGCTTTCCGAAGCCTGTTGTAACACATGTAGAAACCACCAGTGCTCTCCACCCCGGTAGATGGAGAAAGCCTCTACTTGTACTTAGTTGTGTCCCACCATGCATTGAGCGCTGCCTTGGTACGAGAAAATGACCATATCCAAAAACCAGTATATTTCATCAACAAAAGGTTTACAGGGGCAGAGGCTAGATATCCGAAGATCGAAAAATTGGCCTACTGTTTGCTCATAGCATCCAGGAAATTGTGGCATTACTTCCAATCTCACTTCATAAGGGTCCTAACAAATCAACCATTGCGTCAGGTCCTATATAAACCGGATACATCAGAGCGCCTACTAAAATGGTGTATCGAGCTAAGCCAGTATGATATCACCTACCATCGACGCACCGCAATCAAAGGGCGGGCCCTGGCCGATTTCAAAGCTGAATTCACCATTTAGGACAAGGACACGACCATCAAAACAGAGGAAACAATCGAGTGGAATATGTTTGTGGATGGAGCATTCAACGAACTCGGCTCTAGGGTAGGAATAGTAATCATCATGCCCTGAGGAAGAAAGTTAAGTTACGCGCTGAGGCTAGATTCACCGCAGCCAATAACGATGCTGAATACGAAGCAGTAATAGCTGGCTTGGAAATCACTAGGGAAATAGGGATCAAATCGATATGCATACACAGTGACTCACAGCTAATCGTAAACCAAATCCTTGGGGAATTCCAGACTCGTGGGCAAAGGCTTGCCTCTTACCTCAACAAGACTAAAACCCTCTTGAACGAGCTAGACTACTATGTAATCAAACATATCCCACAAGGAGGAGAATCGAGAAGCAAATGCCCTCGCCAAAGAAGGTAGCATGAGAAACGAGCCGATGCTGGGGGCAACCCCCGTCATGATGCAAGCCACACCAAGCTTCGAGTGTCTTCAGACCACGCTCATCAGTAGTAGCGAACAGACATGGATGACCCCATCATCAAATAGTTACAAGATGGAATCCTACCGGCAAATCGAAATGAGATTAGAAAAATCCTAAGGAAGGAATCCCGCTACACCATACAGGAGGGCGCCTTGTACCGTCATGGGTTTTCCAATCCCCTACTGAGGTGTGTCGCAGGAAACGAAGCAAAAGATATTCTCAACAACATACACCAAGGAAGTTGCGGCGAACACACCGGCTGTCAAACTCTAGCCAGAAAGATCCTTCTCTATGTGTACTTTTGGCCCACACTAAAAAAATATGCAACCGAGTTTGCTAGAAAATGCGACAAGTGCCAGAGATTTACCAAAATCCGAAGACTGCCACCTACTGGTCTAACCCAGATGGTTAGTCCTTTGCCCTTCGCCATCTGGGGGATTGACCTAATCGGGGAACTTTTCATGGGTCGAGGAGGAGCAAAATACGCCATAGTGGCAGTGGATTACTTCACCAAATGGGTGGAAGCAGAATCTTTAAACAAGATTTCATCTACCAAAGTGATAAATTTTCTAATGCGTAACATCCTGTGTAGGTATGGGGTGCCATAGAAAATCATAACGGACAACAGACTCCAATTTGACAGTGAGGAATTCGCCAATTGGAGCCACAAACATGGGATTTCCCGAAGCTTTTCAGCTGTGGCATATCCATAGGCAAATGGACGAGTAGAAGCAGTGAACAAGGTGGTGAAAACACCGATCAAGAAGAATTTGGAAAAATCCAAGGGGGCAAGGGTCGACGAATTGCCTACGGTTTTGTGGGCCTACCAAACTTCTTATAAAACAGCGACAGGGCACACACCACCCGCACTGGCATACGGAACCGAAGCCATGCTCCCCGTCGAAACAATTGTCCCCTCGCACCAAAGAATAAACTATAATCCGGAGGAAAACGAGGAGCTATGAAACATATCACTCGACCTGATCGAGGAGAAGAGAAATGATGCCGCCCATAAAGCAGTCACTCATAGATAGAAGGTGGCGAGGCAATATAATTCCAAGGTGAAGCGTCGAACACTGCAAGAAGGAGACTTGGTTCTCAAACGAGTCTTCCCACGACCTGGGGCGTTAGATCAAATTTGGGAAGGGCCGTTTGTTGTTCATAATGACCTTCACAATGGAGCTTACATCCTGTCAACAGTAGATGGAGAGGTGTTCGGAAAGGCGTGGAATCTCCAACACCTCCGCCGATATTTCTCATGAGCTGTAAAGAAATATGTATTGAATAAAGTAATAAGAAGAAAGACAGTGGACGTGGGCATCTTTCGGTCGAACCACTATAAAAATCTTGCTGTCTTGAGTTAATTATATTAATTACGTACTTTTTCATTCAATTACAATCCCTACTGCGAGCGATCATAGACACTCGTCGGTAGCAATGAAAGTGAGATAGCCATGATCAAGGGCATGAATTAAGCCCAGGAAATTCATTGCTGACGATCGGCAACCCTAGGCCGGCAATGACGAACTGATTATAAGCCACGGATCAGGAACAATTCATAGCCTGGGTAGTTCGTCATTGGCATTCGGCTCGCCGGCAATTGCGAACCGATTATAAACCCCTTGATTAAGGCGTGGCTGCAGCCAGAGGTCATTCACACATGACGATCGGCATTACGCCGGCAACGACAAATCGAATAATACTCACAGTATGAGCACTAGCCCGAGTAGTTTTCGTTAGCGATCGGCCGTGAAGAAAAGCACAGGATTATGATTTTCAGCATGATAATGAATAAACAAGTCATAAACAATTCATACACAATCTATAAAAGTCATGCATCACAGAAACAATTTCAAGCATGTGAAAAGAATAAATTGAAACATTAAACATCAGAAACCTTTTTACAGTTTTTATCCATATTTACAGGTACAGAACAGCCATACATTTCTCACAGACCAAAAAATAAGGGGAGAACAAAGCCTCTTCAAGAAGAGGGGATATCCTTTCCACTTGGCCCACTTCCTTCGGTAACCTTCATTGAAGGCTTGACTCGTCCTAAAGATGTCCCTGCGCAATACGAATGATAAAGATCACGAACTTCTCAATTCGGAATAAGTAATGACAAAATAGGAGGATGTGATACCTGCGGTAGAATGAGGCGTATCACCAAGCCCCTCGAGATCAGAACCATCATCAACACCTTCCTCCTCCTCCAATAACTCGTACCCTCTTGCGATGGCTTTGGTTTCCTCTAAAGAAAATTGGCTATTCATAGTCATAATATCATAAGCGGCCCCTCCCTCCTGCGCAGCTACAGCCTTGGCCTCCTTAATAAGACGTGCATGAATTCCAGCCATCACCTGAGGGTAGTCATCCATCCACTGGAGGCTCTTTTTCTTTTAGAACATGTAATATGTATCCTTCAGCATTTGGTTAATAGTATCACAAAATTGACTAGCCTTGTCAGCTTCAGTCTGGAGGGATACCACCTTGTTCATGTATAGCTCCTTATCTTTCTTCGAGTGTACCAGCTCTGCCCTCAGCCTATCAATTTCAGCCCGGTAGGAGTCTTTCTCCTTTAGCCATACACCCCTGGACTCTTTCAGCTAATCCAGGGTTGTTTCTGACTTCTTTACTCTACCTTTAAGGGAGCGAAGTCGTTCCATATCTTTTTCCCAGGCCTCATCCATGGAGCTGATGGCCAAATCAATCTGGGCTTGACATATAGTGCTAGCCTTCTTCATTACTTCATCCTTGGCCTCTTTTATGGCTTCTTCCTTGGCCTTCCTCATTTCAGACTCACGAGACACTTCAACCATTGCCAATTCAGCCTCTTTTTCCCTGAGCGCCTTGCGGAGATCCTCCATCTCTAAACGTAACCGCATGTTGGCACTCCCAACCTCTTCACTAGCTCTGGCCAAGAAAGTCTGATAGTCAACAATATTGCGAGTCTCATCAGTAATCTGAACAATCCTAGTTGTCACATTATTAAAATCCAAAGATTTAGCCTCATCAAATATCCAGACCAAGGGGTTGCGAGGGAGAAGAAACTCAGTATCGAGATCCGCGGTACGACAACCTACATAATCAGAGTTGATATCAGGATGACTTCCGAAAGGATTTTGCATGCGATGTTGATGAGCTGAAGAAGCAGGGTCCATAATACCTTCTCCCAACTCATCTGGCACTTCATGCACTTCCGTACCCGCAGGGAAATGACGTCGATGACGTGAGGAGGTTTGAGAGCCTGGGGAGGTGGCCTCCTTTTCTGGGGACCTCGCGTGTTTTTGGGAAGATCCATGGTTCTCTTCTTTATCCAAACCCAACGAGGCCTTACTGACTTCTTCTACCATGGTTCCTTCCTCTTGAGATGCCACCAGGGGAGGAACGAGTGCCGTCTTCATTCGTTTAAATTGATCCGGACGCCTAGACACTTCGTTCCTCCTTGGATTCCTCCTTTTCGCTGAAATATACTTAGTCACATTAGAACTGAGAAGAAGAAAGAATTCAAGAAACAAAAACACTTAAGACACTAGGCACACTACAAGCTGCTACAAACCCTTAAAATAAGGTGGATCGTGAGGCCGAGGTAGGATCTCACTTAAGTGGGAAATACTCTGAAACAGAACATCGCTCAATGGAGGAAGAACTATCGGCAACAGGACATCATCAGATTAAGAATCGGGTGGGGGCTGAGACTCGTCAAAAAATAAAAATTTGTCAAGGAGAATCTCAAAATCCATACAATAATCGAAAGTACCTGGGGAAAGCCCGAATTCCTCGCCAATGCCAGCTCCACGAGATACCGGAGGGGGCGGCACTTCACTCGAGTCACTCGGAGCCACGTTTTCTCGAGGAGGGTCTGCAATAGGAAGCGGTCCGGGGACTGAGTCAGGGCGTTCCAACTGTTCGGACCACTCCCGCACAGCCTCAACATCCTTTAAAGGATCCACACTGGGGCCTTCACTACCCATTATGTCCACATCTGGAGATGCACGAGCTTCCCCTATCGTCGCCTCAGAATCGCTTTCCGACCCTTCCTCCTCTTCACTCTCTTCCTCGTCACCAGGAGAGGAGAGGTCTTGAATGAGCAAGGATTTCCCAGAGCGGGGAGGGCGAACCACACCCTTCTTATGTCTTAGCTTTTTCGGGGCCTTAGCTGCATCAACGTCCTCATCCGAACCTTTGCCCTTATCCTCTTTGTCTCCTTCAGCCCTCTTCTCTCTCTCAATTGAACTCGGCCTATTCTTGTACATGGATTGCCCGGGCCCAATCAAGTTGTAAAATCGAAGGGCTGCATCACAAAGTAGGAACGCGGCATCTTGCTCGGCCTCTGGAATAGCTAATATCTCCTTGGCCATCTTCTTTAAACCGTCATCCTCCGCCGCTTTCATGCAACCTAGAAGTTATGGAGGGGTAAGTAACCGAGGCGAAAGAAAACTAAGAAAGGGAAAAGTAGCTACTTACATCCAGAAGTGAAAGAATGTTGAGCCACAACGTCATCACGAACAAAGAAATACTCCTTCTTGAACATGCTAAATTTGGAATACAAATCCAGGACGGGTTTGAACTTGTGTGCTGACTCCAAGCTGATAAAAGGGCTACCCTTCCTATAGCTCCTCACGTTGTACAAATACCTAATATCCCTATGAGTTGGAGGCCTCTAATACCGCTTCATGAATATTAGATATATGGACGTCAGGATAGCATAAGAATTTGGCTGAAGCTGCATTGGAGCGACCTTCAAATAAATGACGAAGCCTGCAATCCAAGCATTAAGCGGTGGGATCGCTCCGCACATGCAATGATATTTGTTGTACGCCATGTACCCGCCTGGAGGGAAGGCAGCTTTGTCATCCAAGCTAGGCACTAGCATATCTCTATGATTTATCCCGAACGTGGTAGCTATGGAGTTTAACTTCTTAGTCATTAGTACACTAGGATAGCATTCAGAAGGCCTAGCCAACATCTGGTTAGGAGCATAGCCTTCCAGTAGTGAGTAAGCAGAGTTGGGTTGTTTAGGGAGGTTAGCTGGAACATCCGCAAAAGAAGAACCTGCTCTCGCAGGCTGTGAAGTTAAAAACATAGAACGGGTTTCACGACCAGAAGACATGTTCCTATAAAAAAAATGGGAGGGGAGGCGAACATCTTCAAAAAGGTCCAAATTATGAATAGAGGTTAAAGACATGCTTGGAATCTCCTATCATCAAACCTAACTAGAATTCCACATCCCCAGCCTCACCAAATTCTGCTCGGCAAACCCATGGACAAAACGCTCGACGAACTTGGTCCGGCATTGTCAAGAGCCAATGCCGAACCAGATAGGGCCACACACCGATTGCCGGTCCATGGTAAACCTTAGATTCCACCTAACAATCAGACAAACAAATGTGCTACCCCTATAGCCTCTGCCAGTGATAAACCATTCAGGCAATGGGTCGAATACTTTGTGAGCGAATAATTACATGCGCTCACATAACCAATGCGAATCTCCCAACACCTCGTACACCCTTAGAAAAATGAGGACCTAACTACTCCAGTCTCTCGACGATTTAAATCGAGTCACCCAGCATCAAAACCCTAGAATTTCGAAACCTAGTACCGAAAAGAGAAAACACTTACCTCAGATTGCAAAAAACACGTAAGCACTGAAGGTCGGCGGTGATGGAAGAACCTAGAAGCCGTTTACAACTGAACGAGATAGGTTAGGAAATTTCGATCGAGAAAGTAGAAAGAAGAATGAAGAAGGAAGGCGGTATTTAAGGAAGAAGATGGGAGGATGAATAGTCATAGGGTGTGGAATTTGGTGATAGGAGCTACTGACCGGACCAGAACAAAGCAAGCCGTGCAAATGCCCAACATGCTTTAGGAGGCAAGTGTTGGGCTGGATTTTTGGCAAACAAAGGAAGAAGAAGCCCAAGGCAAACAAATGGAGCAAGAGCCAGAGCTACCTAGACCAAACGTTTGGCTCGGCAAAAACTGCCGAACAAATCATTTGGACCGGCATGTCGAACCAGATATTTGGTCCGGTACCCTATAGTATACCAGACCAAGTATCTGGACCGGCATCCTTAGAAGTACCGGACCAAATGTTTTTTCCGGCATTCTTTGGTATGTCGGACCAAATATTTCGTCCGGCATGACCCACCATTTTACCGAACCACACATTTGGTTCGGTGCCACACGCATGCCGAACTAGATGTTTGGACCGGCAAAGAAGGATCCTCCGAAGATGAAGATAGCCGAACCAGAGGAAGATGAAGATTGCCGAACCCAAGGGAGATGAAGACTGCCGAACCAACAAAGGATGGAGATTGCCGATCCAAGCTTACCAAGCCACCAGTCCTAGACACAAATACCGAACCAGACCCAGACAGCTATAACCTCTCCTCCACACCTCACAATCTCACTCCATAAATACCGGAGCTTCTCAACAACAATGGGGACGGATGTTCGGAAAGAAAGGGAGAAACTCCTTGAGATCTATCACCCTAGTTATTCTAATTTCTCTAATCATTCCAAGCAACCTTGTACTTGTAACCAAATCTAAGAAGGGATAATTAGATGGAAAGTGGATGTAGGCACATTCTGGCTGAACCACTATAAAAACCCTGTGTCACTTGTTCTTCCCATATCTACTTTTCCGAATCTCGAACTTGCTAATTACATCGGTATCCGCTAAGGATCATTTCATTATAACTTGAAACGTCTAAAGAGTCGTGAGATAAACATAATCCAACAAGGCTAAATTAAAAATCAGATTAACAAGTGTTTGCCCAATTTTTGAGCAAACAATAATAAATCTACCACTGCACAACTCTAATGAGAGAGACAACAATAGTCATTCTTGCAAACTCAATAAACAAGTCAATGCGAAATAAAATGATAAGAAGGAAAGATACAACACATGATAATTAGCAAACAATAAACATGAAAAAGATTTATTATTTTTGGGGCTACGCCACTACCACTTGTGACTACATACGTACCTCGATTTAATTAGGTACCCAATTAGATACAGGATCAAGCCAATATAGTTCTCCTTTCACAAATAGGACTCAAAGAGCCTACGATGCATAATATATGAATGTAACTCGCGAAAATTACCCACTTAGGCTTATATCCATAGATTTAGATTCCTAAATTTAATTACCCGTATTATTTCAAAAATAATCACTTTTGAAAATACTTATTCAAAAATAATCTCTTCGAACTAAATTCTCGGTTTCATTTCAAATCCTTTTGAAATAATAATGTATATCTTTTGTAACAAATCATACTTTCGAGTTTAAATCAAAATCTATAATATGTATAAACCAATTTCACAAATATTCTTCTATCAAAATACATATATAAAAGTGTATCTAAATAGACTTGGAAATACCACTCATGGAAAATGCTGCTAATGGCAAATGCTCACTAAAATAATAAACGTCCCTTAAGAAAATACCCCTCTCGGGTATATAATCATGGCAATTGCCAATCGTTGCATGAAAGCAGAAAAATCGCAGACATCAACTGACGACAGATTCCATTGAATGGACAATACCCAAAAATCCAAATCAATAAATATGAATATACTTTCACAAACAAATTCATATTTCACAATAATAATATCTCACAAATACTTTCAATCGTACTATCATTATTCTTCCCAAAATCTTTTCGAAATCAATTTCAAAACCACTGGGGTTTTAGTCCTCAAAATCCTCTTTATTTATAAAACACATTTTATAAATCATTTCTACTTAAATCTCTTTAATATAAAATTACTTCAAAAATATTTATTTCCAAATATTATATAAACACCTTTATATAATTCCCTTCCAAAAATATTCAATTTCAAATATTTCTATTTCTTTTCAAAGAAACCTTTTCATTTAAAAGATGAACATCTTTAAAATTATAATAAACATCTTTTATTATAACTATTACTTAATCAAATAATTTCATTGAAAACCTTATAGTCAAACTGTGAAATTCTAATCACAAGGTTTTCGCTTATAATTATTTTCTTTCTAACCCATCCTAATTAAAATGGGCAAATAATTGCTCATAAACTGGCAGAGCACAATCAAGATAACCAAATAAACACTAATAATAAACACAGTATTATCAATAATTAACCATCAATAGCTAACACGTTATTTATTAATTAATGAATATATTAATTAACTTTCAAATTAATATAATAGCAGAAGGGGGTTTTATTCTGCTAAACAAATGTTGTTGTTAACCTACCTTTTGCCAAGACAGTAAACTGGCGGATTTAACCCAACGGACTTCGCGATTATCGAGGCCGATGATTCCAGAGTGATGATTGTGGGCCCGAAAGTCAAGTACAAAAGGTTATATGAAGCTAGAGTTGGATGGAATTGGTAGATAAGCGATGCAGGACGCTTGAAATATGAATATTAGCTTGGACAAGTAATGGATTGGCATGCTCAATCTAGAGGGGTCGGTATATTTCAATAGCCTCGTAAATGGAAAGGATCGGCACGCTCAATCTGGAGGGTTCGGTATATTCAATAGCTCAGCAAGATGGAGGGATCGACATTTTAGATGGATCGACATGCTTTAACTCACAGGAAGGGGCCGATATACTTTCCAGGCTATATCAGGAGGGGATCGGCATGTGTTGTTTGGTTGGATTGGCATGGATATGCTCGATTAGGGGGGGTCGGCATACCTTCATGGAGTAGGAGGGATTGGCATAGTTTCATGAAGTAAAAGGGATCGACATAGCATTGTGCAGTAGCATGGATCAACATAGCCCAGTGGAATAAGAGGGATCGGCATAACTTGATGGAATCCAAGGGACGAACATGATTAAGTAAGCATGGATCGGCTTACGTAGAAGGGCATGGATCGGCATATTGGGGTTGGTCATGTGGGATTGGTATGATCCAATAGAAGGGTTCGGCAAAGATATCCTCTAAATGGGTTCGAGTCAAAGAACAATCCAAAGCATGACCTCCACTAATCCAATCAATATGATATTTGGAGAGCCATCGTATATAAGAATGAAGAAGCCACCATAGAGATCGCTGTCCCAAAATCAACCAATGGAGGGTTAGGTACCAATCCCTCTTCATTAGGATTTGGGCCTAGCAACCCCTATGGTGGGCCCATATGGATAAGAAAGTCCTATAGCTAAAGTTTTAGAGAGATTGATGCACGTCTTCCCCAATAAATACAGCAATCATGGCTTCAAAATAGGGGATCTTCTTTCTGCTTCTCTTCAACTTCTAACTAGGCTATACTTTGCCATTTTATTCTTGAATTTGATGGATTTGAAACTATAATCAACAGTATAAACTAATAAAAAAGGAAAATCCTTGGAGTGGACGTAGGCCGGAGTTAGCCGAACCACTATAAATCAATTTCTCTATTTACTTGCTTACTGATTGTTTTAATTTTGTTCTTCATTTATTTCTCTTCATATTTCTATGACCGGATTGGATATTTGTACTTTCACATAATTGGGTGTTGGTGGTCAATTTTGATGCCAACATTTTGGTGCTTTCATTGAGAGGGACTTGCACCTGTAGATTTGGAAATAGGAGCTTAGATTTTGAAGCCTGGATACTTGAATATAGGAAGCAATGGCTAGGCAATCAACAAGGAGAGCGCTACCGGAAAGGAGTCACCGTGGAGGGAGTTAGGAGGCTTCCTCAGGAGCTGGAGCTGACCAAGCATATATCTACATCACCAGGGATGAAATGGAAACAATGATGGATGCTATGCAGGAGAGGATGCTGAAAAGGCAAGAGGAGATGATGCAGAATCTACTTCGAAAAATTGGACAGGCTGGAGCCATAGGAGCTGCTGGAATGCAGAATTAAGGAGTTGACGCAACAAAAATCGCTAGAAATCAGAACTGGGAATGTGAAAATGGAGCCAGTAGACAAAAGAATGGAACAGAGCAGCGGGGGCAGTCCCCTACCATCCAAGAGGAATCGGCACTAATCCCTCTAGAGGGATTGGTACCGACCCCCAAAGGCTAAGGGGCATGCCTTGGGTCAGGTTGATTGTGATGTTGAAGGATTTGCGGTCAATCCTATGAAACTTGGTGCGAATTGGAATTTGGATGCTCGTTCAGAGGAATACTTTCCCGAATTCCCTCGTAGACTTGGGGGGGCAGCTTCGACATGATGATAGGAAACTGCCACTGAAAGGCAATGACAGGTTTGAAGAGATGATCAGGCAAGCTATGCATGGAGGATTAGTGAATAGGGATTTGGAGGATGTAAATAGAAGTCCATTCGCTCCAAATATCATGCAAACTAGGAATCCACCGGAGTTCAAACTACCAACACTTGAGACATATGATGGAAAAACGGGTCCCACTGTTCTTCTGACGAGATACATGAGATACATGGAAGTACTGAGGGCATCGTAGGAAATCATGGCACGGTGCTTCCCCCGTACTTAACAGATATAGCTGCACTAAGGTTCAAATAGTTGGAAAGCGGTTCTATTAGCACGTGAATGGACTAGATCGAATGGTTTATGAGGCAATTTTGGGTCCACATCACGAGACACAAAAGTGTGATGACTTTAACATCAATGAAGCAACGGAATGGAGAATCACTCAGGGATTTCTCAACCGGGTTCAATGCGGTAGTGGCTTCGGTGGATCAACCGGATATGTTGATGGTTTTGATGGCAGTAGTGTCAGGGACTGCGGATAGCTCAGATTTCAAGATATCGTTGGAATGGGATCCACTAGTGGATCTCGGGGAATTTTACTATGAAGCAAAAACGTTACTACGACAGGAAGATGCAAAAGCTGATAAAGAGGGAAGGGAGGAAGTGGAAGTTTATGCGGTTAAAGGTGAAGGTTCAAACGAGGATAAAGGATAACGGAAAACAGAGGATGGCTTTGATGGATCGAAGCGACCACGGAGGGAGCCGGGATTCACCTCTTACATGGAATTGACTGAAACATTGGAACGAGTATATTTGGACACTAGGGGTAGATCCCCTATCGAAGGCCAATGAGGAGAGAGCCTACGAACAATGAAAAAAATCAAAAAAATACTGTATGTTCCATGAGCTGGACGGGCATAGTACAAACAACTACAGGCACTTAAAGGATGAGATTGAGGGACATGTCTGAAATGGCAGGCTGTTACAAAATGTAAGAATTCGGGCAGCGGCAGCGGAACATGAGCAACCACCATCCACAATAAAATAGCTAAGTCAGTTACACATGTACGGAATGGAGAACGGTCCCTAGGCATGCTCTGAGATGATGATGAACTGTCACCCGGAGTGGCATGCATAGTAGTGTTTAGTTTTTTGTTTTTGTTTTGGTTTTTGTTTTAGTACTTGGACTTAATTTTATTAATATTTTGATTACAAAACTCACTCGAACATGAAATCTGATATTAATAATTTTGAGTCTCATCCGGATACGACACACGATCTCGAACGATCACATTTCGTCTCGAACGACACTCGATCTCGAACGATCACATTTCGCCTCGAATGGCACTCGATCTCGAACGATTACGTTACGCCTTGAATAGGCACTCGATCTTGAATGATCACATTTCGTATTGAACGGCACTCGATCTCGAACGATCATGTTACGCCTCGAACAGGCGCTCGATCTTGAATGATCACATTTCACCTCGAATGGCACACGATCTCGAACGATCACATTTTGCCTTAAACGAACATGCAATCTCGAACGATCACATTTTGCCTCAAACGGGCATTTGATCTCGAACGATCGCATTTCGCCTCGAAAAGGCACTCGATCCTGTGCGATCATCATCAACCTGGGATTGCTACGAATTTGACTAATAGTCCCAAATGGCCGTTACTAACAATCAGGCAAGATCACTGATTTGTTCACAAGTCATCAACGATTTTCGAACATTAGACTTAAGACAATTCAAAACACGCCTTCCTATCGCATGGCAAGTTTTGGGGGGCAAAGTGTTAACCCACCTTTTGCCAAGGCAGTAAACAAGCGGATTTAACCCAACGGACTTCGCGATTATCGAGGCCGATGATTCCAGAGTGATGATTGTGGGGCTCGAAAGTCAAGTACAAATGGTTATACGAAGCTAGAGTTGGATGGAATTGGTAGATAAGCGATGCAGGACGCTTGAAATATGAATACTAGCTTGGACAAGTAAGGGATTGGCATGCTCAATCTAGAGGGGTCGGTATAGTTCAATAGCCTAGCAAATGGAAATGATCAGCACGCTCAATCTAGAGAGATCGGTATATTCAATAGCTCAACAAGATGGAGGGATCGGCATTTTAGATGGATCGACATGCTTTAACTCACAGGAAGAGGTCGGTATACTTTTCAGGTTATATCAGGAGGGGATCGGCATGTGTTGTTTGGTTGGATTGGCATGGATATGCTCGATTGTGGAGGGGGGGGGGTCGGCATACCTTCATGGAGTAGGAGGGATTGGCATAGTTTCATGAAGTAAAAGGGATCGGCATAGCATTGTGCAGTAGCATGGATCGGCATAGCCCAGTGGAATAAGAGGGATCAGCATAACTTGATGTAATCCAAGGGACGAGCATGATTAAGCAAGCATGGATCGGCTTACGTAGAAGGGCTTGGATCGGCATACTGGGGTTGGTCATGAGGAATCGGTATGATCCAATAGAAGGGTTCAGCAAAGATATCCTCCAAATGGGTTTGAATCAAAGAACAATCCAAAGCATGAGCTCCACTAGTCCAATCAATATGATATTTGAAGAGCCATCATATATAAGAATGAAGAAGCCACCATAGGGCTCGTTGTCCCAGAATCAACCAATGGAGGGATCGGTACCGATCCCTCTTCATTGAAATTTGGGCCTAGCAACCCCTATGGTGGGCCCATATTGATAAGAAGGTCCTATAGCTAAAGTTTCAGAGAGATTGGTGCACGTCTTCCCCTATAAATACAGCAAGCATGGCTTAAAAATAGGGGATCTTCTTTCTGCTTCTCTTCAACTTCTACCTAGGCTATACTTTTCCATTTTTATTCTTGAATTTCATGGATTTGAAACTGTAATCAACAGTATAAACTAATAAAAAAGGAAAATCTTTGGAGTGGACGTAGGCCGGAGTTAGCCGAACCACTATAAATCAATCTCTCTATTTACTTGCTTACTGATTGTTTTAATTTTGTTCTTCATTTATTTCTCTTCATATTTCTATGACTGGATTGGATATTGGTGCTTTCACATAATTGGGTGTTGGTGGTCAATTTTGATGCCAACATTTTGGTGCTTCCATTGAGAGGGACTTGCACCCGCAGATTTGGAAATAGGAGCTTAGATTTTAAAGCCTAGATACTTGGATATAGGAAGCAATGGCTAGGCAATCAACAAGGAGAGCGCTACCAGAAAGGAGTCACCGTGGAGGGAGTTAGGAGGCTTCTTCAGAAGCTGGAGCTTATCAAGCATATATCTACATCACCAGGGATGAAATGGAAACAATGATGGATGCTATACAGGAGAGGATGCTAAAAAGGCAAGAGGAGATGATGCAGAATCTACTTCAAAAAATTGGACAGGCTGGAGCCACAGGAGCTGCTGGAATGCAGAATCAAGGAGTTGACGCAACAAAAATCGCTAGAAATCAGAACTGGGAATGTGAAAATGGAGCCAGTAGACAAAGGAATGGAACAAAGCAGCCGTGGGTAGCCCCTACCATCCAAGAGGGATCGGCACTGATCCCTCTAGAGGGATCGGTACTGATCTCCAAAGGCTAAGGGGCATGCCTTGGGTCTGGTAGATTGTGATGTTGGAGGATCTGTGGTCAATCCTATGAAACTTGGTGCGAATCGGAATTTGGACGCTCGTCCAGAGGAATACTTTCCAGAATTCCCTCATAGACTCGGGGGGCAGCTTCGACATGATGATAGGAAACTGCCATTGAAAGGCAATGACTGGTTTGCAGAGATGATCAGGCAAGCTATGCATGGAGGATTAGTGAATAGGGATTTGGAGGATGTAAATAGAAGTCCATTCGCTCCAAATATCATGCAAGTTAGGAATCCACCAGAGTTCAAACTACCAACACTTGAGACATATGATGGAAAAACGGATCCCGTTGTTCTTCTGACGAGATACATGAGATACATGGAAGTACTGGGGGCATCGGAGGAAGTCATGGCTCGGTGCTTCCCCCGTACTTAACAGATATAGCTGCACTATGGTTCAAATCATTGGAAAGCGGTTCTATTAGCACGTGGATGGACTAGATCGAATGGTTTATGAGGCAATTTTGGGTCCACATCACGAGACACAAAAGTGTGATGACTTTAACATCAATGAAGTAGCGGAATGGAGAATCACTCAGGGATTTCTCAACCAGGTTCAATGCAGTAGTGGCTTCGGTGGATCGACCGAATATATTGATGGTTTTGATGGCAGTAGTGTCAGGGATTGCGGATAGCTCAGATTTCAAGACATCGTTGGAATGGGATCCACCAATGGATCTCGGGGAGTTTTACCATGAAGCAGAAATGTTACTACGACAGGAAGATGCGAAAGCTGATAAAGAGGGAAGGGAGGAAGTGGAAGTTTATGCGGTTAAAGGTGAAGGTTCAAACGAGGATAAAGGATAACGGAAAGCAGAGGATGGCTTTGATGGATCGAAGCGACCACGGAGGGAGCCGGGATTCACCTCTTACATGGAATTGACTGAAACATTGGAATGGGTATATCTGGACACTAGGGGGTAGATCCCCTATCGAAGGCCAATGAGGAGAGAGCCTACGAACAATGAAAAAAATCAAAAAAATACTGTCTGTTCCATGAGCTGGACGGGCATAGTACAAACGACTGCAGGCACTTAAAGGATGAGATTGAGGGGCATGTCTGAAATGGCAGGCTGTTACAATATGTAAGAATTCGGGCAGCGGCAGTGGAATAGGAGCAACCACCATCCGCATCAAACGGGAACTGCCTTGGATCGAGGCGTCAACTTGTTATCAATTGATCGGAATGGAAATTAAGTAATAAACTCCACAATGAAACAGCTAAGTCAGTTACACATGTACGGAATGGAGAATGGTCCCTAGGCATGCTCTGAGATGACGATGAACTGTCACCCGGAGAGGCATGCATAGTAGTGTTTAGTTTTTTGTTTTTGTTTTGGTTTTTGTTTTGGTACTTGGACTTAATTTTATTAATATTTTGATTACAAAACTCACTCAAACGTGAAATCTGATATTAATAATTTTGAGTCTCATCCGAAAACAGCACACGATCTCGAACGATCACATTTTGTCTCGAACGGCACTCGATCTCGAACGATCACATTTCGCCTCGAATGGCACTCGATCTCGAACGATCACGTTACGCCTTGAACAGGCACTCGATCTTGAATGATCGCATTTCACCTTGAATGGCACTTGATCTCGAATGATCATGTTACGCCTCGAACAGGCGCTTGATCTTGAATGATCACATTTCACCTCGAATGGCACTCGAACGATCACATTTTGCCTTAAATGAACATTCGATCTTGAACGATCACATTTTGCCTCAAACGGGCATTCGATCTCGAACGATCGCATTTCACCTTGAAAAGTCACTCGATCCTATGCGAACATCATCAGCCTGGGATTGCTATGAATTTGACTAATAGTCCCAAACGACCGTTACTAACAATCAGGCAAGGTCACTGATTTGTTCACAGGTCATCAATGGTTTTCGAACATTAGACTTAAGGCAATTCAAAACATGCCTTCCTATCGCAAGGCAAGTTTTGGGGGGCAAAGTGTTAACCCACCTTTTGCCAGGGCAGTAATCAGGTGGATTTAACCCAACGGACTTCGCGATTATCGAGGCCGATGATTCCAGAGTGATGATTGTGGGGCCCGAAAGTCAAGTACAAATGGTTATACGAAGCTAGAGTTGGATGGAATTGGTAGATAAGCGATGCAGGATGCTTGAAATATGAATATTAGCTTGGACAAGTAAGGGATTGGCATGCTCAATCTAGAGGGGTCGGTATACTTCAATAGCCTAGCAAATGGAAAGGATCAGCACGCTCAATCTGGAGGGTTCGGTATATTCAATAGCTCAGCAAGATGGAGGGATCGACATTTTAGATGGATCGACATGCTTTAACTCATAGGAAGGGGTCGGTATACTTTCCAAGCTATATCAGGAGGGGATCGGCTTGTGTTGTTTCGTTGGATTGGCATGGATATGCTCGATTAAGGGGGGTCGGCATACCTTCATGGAGTAGGAGGGATTGGCATAGTTTCATGAAGTAAAAGGGATCGGCATAGCATTGTGTAGTAGCATGGATCAACATAGCCCAGTGGAATAAGAGGGATCGACATAACTTGATGGAATCCAAGGGACGAGCATGATTAAGCAAGCATGGATCGGCTTACGTAGAAGGGCATGGATCGGCATACTTTGGTTGGCCATGAGGGATCTGTATGATCCAATAGAAGGGTTTGGAAAAGATATCCTCCAAATGGGTTTGAATCAAAGAACAATCCAAAGCATGAGCTCCACTAGTCCAATCAATATGATACTTGGAGAGCCATCGTATATAAGAATGAAGAAGCCACCATAGGGCTCGTTGTCCCAGAACCAACCAATGGAGGTATCGGTAATGATCCCTCTTCATTCGGATTTTGGCCTAGCAACCACTATGGTGGGCCCATATGGATAAGAAGGTCTTATAGCTAAAGTTTCAGAGTGATTGGTGCACGTCTTCCCCTATAAATACAGCAAGCATGGCTTCAAAATAGGGGATCTTCTTTCTGCTTCTCTTCAACTTCTACCTAGGCTATACTTTGCCATTTTTATTTTTGAATTTCATGGATTTGAAACTGTAATCAATAGTACAAACTAATAAAAAAGGAAAATCCTTGGAGTGGACGTAGGCCGGAGTTAGCCGAACCACTATAAATCAATTCCAATTGGAAAATCCTTGGAGTGGACGTGGTCAATTTTGACGCCAACAGTTGCTAATGAAATATAATCTTTTAACTACGTTAAACGTAATTAAATTCAATCCTTAATATTTTATCAATATTTTATACTTCGTCAAATGTGTCAAATAAGTGTGTCAATGTATTCTAAATGTCATTATGAACCTAACGCAAAAATCCATGGTTAAACGGACTTAAAATGAGCGAGTTATGGATTTTTAAAGTTAAATTGCTTTAATTAACTAAATCAATTAAAATAAACTAAAGCTCACCTCACTCAAACCCAGCCTAAGGCCCAACACTCGCCTCCACTTCTTCTTCCCCAGCTCCATCTCCTTCATTCCTTGTACATGCACAAACCCATCAACACCCCATGTACATTTCGAGTGGTACGGTGCTACACTCAACCATTTGGCAAACCGAGACCAACGATCGACTTCGCTTTGCTAACTCGACTCTACTAACCCCCTCTATCACCTCCGGCTATCCCCACTAAGAAGTGGCCTGCTCCACTCCTTACGACATCAAGATGTCGCACATCACAAACAAGCATCAAACTCCACCAATTTTGGCCCGCAAGCTCGCCTTGCATCCCTGAAGCCAATGCCAATCTCTGATTCGCCTATCATTACCCCTAGTTTTCGATAATTGTCGATGACCCTTGCCAAACCTTGTCGAAACTTCATCAAAAATACTACACCGCCATATGAAGCCAATGCAACTGGCAGCGTCGTCTAATTCTAAGTGGATCAAGAGAATTTGATTTTCAAAGTTTATGTCAAATTTCGACCACTGTCGATCAACGAGCGACTGCAGCCACTTCACTTAACGAAAACTCGGGTAATCATTTTTATAAAGTACTATAATGGATGATAAACAACTTTGATGTTGGATGTCCATGCCAAATGTTGACGAATTGGGAGATATCGATTTTTTAAAGGGGGAAAATGTTCATTGGAACTAAAAAAGAAAAGAAGATGAAGATGAATTGCCAATGTGTTCATGTCTGTGTATCTCCTCCTCTCTTCAATCCAATAGTACACCATAAATAGGCAAAAACATTGCCATCCAAAATATGATGATCTATATCTCCTTCCCCTTAATCAAGGCAGGCCCACAAATAGAGGGAAGAAGCATAGCAAGGACAAGGTTGATGTTAACAAGAAAACTTGTCAACACCCCAAGTTGATTCTAAGGAAAAGGTTAGTCCTTTTTAATCTCTCTTAGTTAAGTTGAGGAAGATAGGATATGGGTATTCCCTTCGATCCGACCTTTCGAATGAGTTTCTTTTGTGAGAATTTTCCCTTATTGACCTTTTGACCCGATTGAAACACTTAAATTCTCTTCTTTTCGATCTATCGAACTAACTGAAGTAGTTTGATTATCCCTTCGAAACCCTTCTTTCGAAACAGTTGCAGAACACTAAATGATGGCTCTAAGGATTCAAGGGTAAGGTTTGTCTAGGTGGGTTCCGACCTTGTCGAAAGCTAAGTTAGTTAGTGACTTTGGTTTAATTATGAAATTTATGGTAAACCATCTTGGGTTAAGATTTCGACTCACTGAAAGGTGAGTGTCCGATGAATGGTGGTTTGTAGTTAAGGACTTGGATTACTTGGAAAGGCAGGGGTTTCGACTCACTCGGAAGGTGCCTTACGATGAGGTCGATACCTGTAAAATACAGTTAAATCTAGTTAAAGCCTTCATACAACTATATAATCAGAAATATTGAAATCATTCCTTTATTAATCCAATAATGACTGTGCTGAACAATTTTCCCCAATTTGATTTACAAATTAGGGTTTACAACTTTGCAAAATTAAAAAATACAAGTCTGAAATGAATGAATTCAGATCCAATAACAGACCCCTTGGGTCTTTTTATAGATGCGGATTGACACCTTTCGACCCAATGCTTTTGACCTGGTCGAAAGGTGGCTTCAGATACCTTCTAACTCCTTTGACACTTGTGCACCCCTCTGTAATGCTTTCGAATGGGTTCGAATGCCTCCATCTTCGTCGAAAGGGGTTATTACGCCTTTTCTTCTTTATGTTGCTTTGTTGTCACAAGGAATAAAGGTGGGAGCTTTCGACTCATTGATAGGAAGTTTCCAGTTGTTTCAAAGGTGTTGAAATGCTTATGGTTTCGACTTTTTTAGTAACTTCCAAATGTACGCTTGCGAACTGATGCAGAACCTTCCTTGGATGTTAAGGATTCGACTGGTTCGAAAGGCTTGCTTATCCTTTTGAAAGGGTTGCTCTGACCAAGGCATGTTTTTGAGTGGCTTGAATGAAGGCAAAACCTTTGGTTTCGAAAGGTTTGGCACGAATATGAAGGATTGTCGTTCATCGTCTTCGAGAAGTATTTCTTTAACTCATTATAAGGTCTTCATGAGTGCGGAAGCACTTGCTTCGAAAGGGGATTACTGAAGCGGATTAATGCTTTCGACTCTTTTGACCCCTTCGAAAGGTTGTGATACTTCTTGTCTTTGGCTATAGCATCCCTTCGACTCCTTCGGAAGCTCTTGCTGGAGTTACTTCCCCTTGTCCTCCTTTGTCTTCTACTCAATATGGTTTCATCAAGGTCGAAAGAATATTTGGTAGTAACATTTGCTCCCCCTTGTGAAGGGATGCCCTTGACTTTCCAAGTCAGTCATCTCAAAACCCTCAATGTTTCCCGCCTTTTCATATTCCAGCGTGAATTGGGCCGTTCATTTAAATTTGATTCGGCGGTCTGCTATCTTTGTTGACTTTTTTTATAGATCACGTTCTCCTCTTCCCCTCTTTCATTTATCTAAAACCAAAATTAACTTCAAGCAAAATCAAAGTTCTCAAACAAGCTTTATCTCCAACAATCAAATATTCAGAACTAAAGTAAGTTTCTATCGTCTCGCTTTTTGAATTTTTTTTATAGTGAATTTCAGTTTCTCATACTTCCATAGTTCGTATTTTGAATTATTGTTTTGACTTATTTAAAACTGTTTAAGTTTTTATTTGCCTGAAAGCATCCTTTAATTCAGTTTCATGGTTTGATTCGATTTACTTTTTTTTAGTCTTCATCTTAATCCTACCTGGTTCAGATTTTATTGTTATTGTTGTTTTTAGAGAATTTGGATTTTTCACCTTAAAGATTTTAAAATTTTAAGTGGTTGATTCGCGTCTAAATCCATTTGCTTATTATTTTTTGAATTTCTGGGTTGAAATCGGGTTACAGGAAGAAGGAAGTTTTCATTTACTTCACCTAGAAGCTTTGAGCTGTACGAATCAAAATTTGGCGCCATAATTTTACCTTTCTACCCCTTCGAAGGAGAATAAGGTGGAAACTTTTGATTTGCTTTCTTAGCCTCTTTCGATGGAGTCGAAAGGTAACCTAGCGCTTTATTTGACTGACCTCATCGAAAGGTTATATGTATAGTTAGTATGAAGTCAACCTTTTTGAAAGCAGCTCTATATTTTAGCATTTTCAAATACCTTTCGAAGAAGTTGGCTATTATATCTTACTAGATAATTACCTAACACATTCTTTCGAAAGCATAAAATTTGTTTCATAGGTTTCGCAACCTTTAGTACATACTTATTTCCAATTTGTTTAAGTTAGGGATACATATATTTTGTAAACAGGGTTGAAGAAAGGATACTTTGTATTAGTTGTGAATCATGTCAAACGTTTCGACTTAGACGAAACCTACTGTATTCAACTTAGACAAAACCTACTATGTTAATTCAAATTTTTATTGTGTTATGCTTTCAAAACCATATATCACCTTTCGACTCTGTCGAAACCTTTTGTTACTAATTGAGATTTAATCATTATCTTTTTCCAATGTCGTCAAAACGTCCCAAGTTCTTTTATTTTCTTATCAATATGATTCAAACTCAACACCTTTCGACTTAATTAGCATACAAGGTTTCGACAGCATTCACATTCCCTTAGAAAAACTATGTCCATGGGTTTCAATAGTGTTGAAAGATTCTTTCAAATTGTTTATTGAATGTTTGTAGCGTATATTTATTAAAATTTGTTGTGTTGGTTTTAACTATCTTCTTTTAATAACAAAACTTCTATTGAGCTTTCAACATTGCTGAAGTGTGTTCATTAGATGTGTTCTTTCGTCCTTCCTTTCAACTTTTTTGATAGCTCAGTAGATTTTATCATTGGGTTTTCAACATTGTTATCGGGTATTAACTTCTATTTTCGCTTTCGACTCTGTCGAAAGCTCAGTAAATTTTATCATTGGGCTTTTGACATTGTTAAAGAGTGTTAACTTCTATGGTCCCTTTCGACTCTGTCGAAATCTCATTAGATTTTATCAATGGGCTTTCGACATTGTTAAAGAGCGTTAACTTCTATGTTCTCTTTCGACTCTGTTCGAAAGCTCAGTAAATTTTATTTTTGTAACTTCAACATTCTTTCAAGAATATGAAATTTCCTGTTTTTCATATTTGATATTCTAATTGTTGTGATAGGTTTTCAATATCCTTGAAAGAATGTTAGTTTCATAACATACTATAATTTCTAACTAAAATGATTTCACCTGGCAGAATCATGAGTTCGCCAAAGAAGATCGAAGCCATCTCCAAACATTCCTTGATATCCACTCAAGATGAAGTGGATGTGATCCTGAATGACTTTTGAATTACTAGGGTAGAACCCATCCCCCCTTCTAAAACTAACACCATCCACAATCCTCCTGAAGGATTCTTTGCCTACACAGCAGTTCATATTGAGCACAGAGGATTCCTTCCTTTTCTAGACTTATTATCAAAGTTTATAACATTCCTAGGATTTGCTCCCATTCAATTATCACCCAATGCGTACACTTATCTTCTATCCCTGGAGCTCATGGCCTTAGAGTCTAGGATACCATCTCTTAATACAGAAGTTCTGAATTATCTCGTTTGGTTAGTCAAGCTTAGCAATCTGAACAACCAGATCTTCAGAGCCAACCCCCCTCCCCCAAAGCTGATTTGTGAGGGAGTGAATAAGTTCAGGGACCGGGAAACACAATTTTTCTATATTAAGTGTTTTCTCAACATTAGCAGGGCTTTCTCTTCTCCATGTAAGTTAATCTCTGATTATTATTTATTTATTTTTATTATTATTTAGTTACTTTCCTTTGCTGATTTATGCTTTTTGTCGGGTGCTCCTGCTAAAGAACTAAAGGCAGAAGACAAGAAAATAGTGGAGTCACTGATTGTAGCTTCAAGCAAGATTGGAAACAGATTGATGCTGCTGAATCCCATAAATTTACAAAAGCACTCTCTCTTGCCTATGGGTCAAAGGATACTTGGCCAACCTCCTTTGGTCAAACATACATCCCGAAGTAAATGCTTTCTCTCTTTGGGAGATCTGACAAATTTCTTCCCAATGTCACCTATATCCCATGATCACTCCGGTAAGTTTAAATGATGTATTTGTTAATTATTGCCGTGTTGTTTCTGAAATTATTTTACCAACTTATAATTTGTTTGAATTTTCAACAGCTACTGCTCACATTGAAAAACCCACAAGTGATCCGGCTCTCCCCTCTTCCACTTCTCGTGCGCCATCTTTTTTCCAAGCCATTGCTAGGTCATAGATGGCCGCCAAAATAAAATTGGGTAAAACGACTATGGTGGAACCATCTCCAAAGAAAGCCAAAATTGTTGAAGTTCCCGATTCCCCACCACTAGTCGAAGGGGAATTTGCTGATATTGACAGATCTCTGGAAAGTCCAACCATTAAAGCTTCTTGCGGTCAACCTTAGGAGACTCCAACAAAGGCTGATCAACTTTCTCGCGTCATCATCTCCTACTCTCCAAGTGTGATCGAGTAGATGCAAAAAGATTTGGGGACTTCGACCCCCTCTCAAGGGTTGAATCCACCTGGACTGCCATCTCCAATGCCTTCGAGCGACTTTGAAAAGATGGTCCAACCGATCTTAAACTCTTCATCTTTTGCTTCAATTTCGCCGCCTTCCTCTGTTCCCAGCTTAATGGATCATTATCACTCTCTAATTAAACAACAACTTTTAGTGGGTTTTTTATCACTTAACCTTATTATTATTGCCTTTCCCCAAGTTTTTGACTTTTGTTGTACTTTTTCTTTCAGATTTCCATGAGCTGGTTCTCTTTGCATGAAAATGTGTCAAAATCCTCTGTTGAAACATCTAAGCTTCGAGAGGAAAATTCTGACTTGAACAATTAGGTTTCCTCCTTATCTGCGGAGAAGAACGAGGCTACGATTGAATTAGAGCGATTGAGGGCTTCTCTCGCCTAGTTAGAGTCTATTATTTTAGAGGAGAGGAAAGCTCGCCAACTCCTTGCTGATGAAAATTTATCATTGACAATGACTCTAAAAGAGTCCGAAGAGGAAAAGGCGCGAATGGCAGCTAAACAATCCTTTTTAAAGGAAAAGCTGAAAAAGAATAAAGCTTCCTTAAAACTAGCTATCGACACAATTTCCGATGCAAAGCGGCGAGTGTCACAATGTCTTGATTCTTCTCTTGAAGACATTATCATGAATTCTTTCGAGGATGCTATGATGCTTGCTTATGCTGACAACATCGAGAAATGCCTAGATCTGAGCTTCCCCTTGCTCGACCTTGCTCTTGTCGAGAGGGTCATGGATAAAATCAAAAGGACGGAGCAAGGGACTGAAGTTGCCGAAAGGGTGGAAATCGATGCCTCAAAAATCCTACCTTTTGAAATTTCTTCCTTCGAAGTTGAATCCAACTCCGAAGACGAAGGTGTCAAAGATGAGGTTGTCGAAGAAGAAGGCGGTGACGATGATGATGATAATGACGATGATAATGATGATAACATCAATGGAGGTCAAGGTTCAGGCGGCGATAGAGGTGGCCAAACCAAAGCTTTTGAAAAAGATGGGGATGACAATACGAGAACTTCTGAAGAGGTTAATCATGATCCGTCTCTTCATGAAGCAAGCCCGCCTAAATCTCCTACGCCTTCTGGCCTTCAAGAGGATCCTGCTTTTACTAATGTGGAAGTGCCAAAAGAGAAAGAGCAGGTTTCCCAAGCATCAATTCCTATATCTCAGGTATGGGATTCTCTTTTTAAACATCTTTCGCTTCCAAGATAGTAATAGTTTAAATTGCTTATTTTAGATAAGAAGGAATTCCGTTCACCCCTATAAAACCAAGATTGAAAGAAAACAAGCGAAAATAAATAGTTTATATAAGGAGTTAGATAGACAATTGAAGGAACACAACATTCTTTTTGATAAATATCATAAACTTAATAGAAGTGCGGCAGTGTTAGCATCCTTCAAACATCAGGAAGCTTCCCCACGATTGAGAAAGGCGTTCCTTCAATATGACGGTCTTCTAAAAGAGAATCGAGAGTTGATCACACTCTTTTGGATGTTGATTGAGGAGAGAAATATTCTAGTGGATTTTCTATATAAAGCCTATTGTAGACACCTAACCGTAGATTTCTCATATTTGGGTGACTTTAGTGGGGGTCTACTTAGGCGTCTACACAAAAGATACTTGGATGAACTTGGATATGATCCGCATCCTGGAGAATGCTGGAATTTGCCACGAGTCAGATCAATTCTCCAAGACTTACCTTCTGATAAACTTAAATGTTGTAAGGACAAATCTATTTCGGAATTATTTACAAAATCAATTTTGTATGAACCAGATGAATAGTCATAATTATGTAATAATATTGATTTGTGAATGTCCATTTTAGTTTTCCTTTTATACATAGTTGCATTTTATTATGTGATTACAGAATGAATGTCCCTCAAGCAATTTTGTCTCTAGAGATTATATAAGCCAGTATGTTAAATTAAGAAGAGATTATCTCGAAAAGGCATCAATTTTGAAATCTTCAAAACTTATCAGATATTGTTTCCTTAAAGATTTGCAAAAACTTTATATGGAACATCCTCATCTCCGCTTCGATTTTCTCAGTGAAGAAAAAGAAAAGCTACTTAAAGAGATCTGGTCATATCATACTAAACTAATATGTGGTCATGATAGTTCACCTGCCAGGGAATGGAACTATAGTAAATATCCTCCGGTTATTACTCCGGAAGGAATTAATGTTCCTTTTGACTCAACAATTATTCTTTCTGCTAATTCATTGAATAAAGTTAGAAAAGCGGTTTCCTAAATTTAAATGTAAAGAAAATGTCTAATTGTACTTTTTAGTTTCATTGTTGCTTGAGTTGTAATCTTTTATTGTTATAACAAAGAAATTGATTATTCTAGTCTTGACTTCATTCTTTTCCTTTTTTATCTATATAGAAATTATAGTTATCCAAAATGCCTCTCTCATTAGATTCGACATCTCGCTTTATCAACATTAAAGACAAGCTGTTGGCGGATCTTGAAAAGAGAAAACCTCTTGACGATAGTTTATCTGTTCGTTTCCAAGGTGATACAGAGGCATTAAAATGGTATAGAAGATTTTTGCTTTAGAAAACAATCATCAGAAATCTAAATGATCAAATTGCCAATTTAGATGCTGATGTTAAGAGCAAGAGTGAAGCGATTTTTACGTTGAAGCATCAAGTCAAGTCAAATCCTTCAATTGACTTCGACCATAAAATATCGAACCTTCTTCAACAAGTAAGTGATTTGGAAATTAAGTTGAAAGATAGCCAAGGTCAGTGTGAATCGCTCGAATTCATTATGGGAAGTAATTTTTCAAACGTTGATTCACCAAATTCTTCCATTATTCCCTCTGTTGCAAAATTAACAAGATCTACTTCTCTTGCTATACAAAATTCCCTACTATGACTAATCCTCCTCCTGGTTTAGACGGAAATGTAGTAGGAGAATGGTGTAGGGAAGTCAAATTCGAAATGATGAAGTATTTCGATGAGCAACAGAAGATGAGATATTCGCAACGCATAAATGATTACGCTACTAAAATTCAAAAGCTTGAACTTGAGAAATATTTTCTTCAGAAGCTTATTGCTGATTTGGAAAGGGAAAATAAAACCCTTAAAGGTGCGAACAAAGCCTTTAACCGTGCTTTGAAGACGAACATCAAGGCTATTGATGATGAAGACAAGATGAGAAAGAAAGAGAAGAAACTTAAAGAAGTTCTTTGCATCGCTATTCATTACATTGTAGATCCTTTAATCGCTGAGAATCTGAATAAAGCTGTCCAAGACATATGAACCATTTATATTAATGAAGTGTATACATTTGTTCTTGTATATTTGTAAATAATTTCAGAAATTGTGTAAATTGTGAAAATTTTGTAAATATCACCTGGTTCGTGATCTTTTCTTGTAATGTTGTTTCTGAAACATCTGTTTGATAGCTTGTACCATAATTTTTGTATTTGCTGGATCTTTCAATCCTTTTTGCTCTTCTGCTTTCCCTGAAAAGCACGAAGTAAATAATATTTCTTATTGTTAGCTTGAAATTTATATAAACGTTTATCTATATCATTTGTGGAGATTAATAAATCATTATGTCAACATATGACAATAAGTGAAAAGAAATCACTTTTGATGAAATGTTTTGCAACCCATCCTTGGTAGTGATAAGAGATAATTAAGAATTCAACTTTAAACATATTGCTAGAATATCTGAAGTTTGAAGGTAAAAAACCATTGTCTTAACAAGGATACAAATGTTTTTAAAAAGTCATCCTCAGGAGATAGATAACATAAAGTTAATAATGACCATGTAACAGAAGTCTAGAGATCATTGTCTGAACACTTGTGGTGGAAACCCAATGACGCAGATTCGGGCATAATAAATGAAATTCAAAAGTTAGGAGTTTGGAACCTAGATTAGGGTATCAGTGGACAATAACCAGAAATCCATGATCATCTTCTTAATAGATGTCTTGGGCCCAGATTCGGGCATTAATGAGTGAAGTTAAGTAATAGCCTCAAATCCCAGATTCGGGTGAAGTTAAGTAATAATCTCAAAACCCAGATTCGAGTGTTATTGGTAGATAATCAGAAATCCATAATAATTATCTTCATAATAGAAATCTCTAGCCCAGACTAGGGCATTAATAAGTGAAATCTGGTAATTATTTTGAAGCCCAGATTTGGGTATTAACAGACGAAGTTTAGAAATGAGAAACTTGAAACCTAGATTTGGTTATTAATAAGCGGAACTCTTTCCCACCCCTTTTAGGTTTTAACTTCTTTGACATGTGTAGACCCCTTTGGTTTTGTATGTAGTTGCGATTTGATTGGCTGCTTCTTGAGCTTGGACATCTTAGTCTACTATTTGATATGCCACTTTCTCGGGCTAGGATGTCTTAGTCCGATGTTTGATGTGCCGCTTCTCGGGCTTGGACGTCTTAGTCCATTATTGATATGCCGCTTCTTGGGCTTGGACGTCTTATTCCGATGTAGATATGCCACTTCTTGGGCTTGGACATCTTAGTCCTTTGTTGTCGATGCGCTTGGTTAGATTATTCTCAAGTTGGAACCAAGGACTTACCCAACCTCCCTCCAGGAGGTGCCTTGCCTTGGCCATAGCGTGGCGCGGCCAAGGGCTTGTCGATGCTTTAACCTGGCCATAGCATGGCGTGGATAAAGGCTTACACTCCTCCGTGCAGGAGGTGCCCTGCCCTAGCCATAACATGGCGCGGACAGGTTCTTTGTCAATGCTTTATCCTGGCCATAGCATGGCCCGGATAAAGGCTTACACTCCTCTCTCCAGGAGGTTCCTAGCCATAGCCTGGCATAGACAGAGGCTTGTCGATGCTTTATCCTGGCCATAGCATGACACGGATAAAGGCTTACACTCCTCCCTCTAGGAGGTGCTATGCCCTGGCCAACTCAACGCAGATAGAGGCTTTGACCGTTTAAGGTAATATCCAAATGAAAGGAGCATTTCACTCCCAACCATGTAGGTTTTCTTTGGTAAAGTAACTCTTTATTGACCTCATTTAGTATCTCTTTACAAACTCATTGATTTTTCCTTGACGGAAAAAGTTGATTATCATCCCTTCCAAGGCTCTGTAGTGGTTAGTTTCATGACCATTCATCATATGGTAATGGCAGTAGGATCCTCCCAGATTCCTTTCATATTTTGGTTTCTTCTTTTGTGATGGCCAATAGTTAAGCGCATCTTTGGTTAGCAAGTATACATTCTCAATAGATGTTGTTAAGTTAAATTCTTTTGGAAGTATTGACTTGAAGCTTGTTTCTTGAGAATGGCTTCTAGGTCTTTTATTACTTCACTTTATAGTTTCATCCTCATCAGTTTTTTTATTTTTAACACCCTTTGGAGTTCATGTGCTGGAAGTGTTCCAGTTGTAGTTTGTTGCCATTTATGAGCAAAGGCGTTGTAATCTTCCATTATCCCTTTTTTGAAGATTGTGCCATTGGAATAGTGTTGAATCCTTTTCCTCATTTGGTCAAACAGATTGTCACTTCCATTTGTCTTTTCTTCTAAGGCAAAGATTGGGGTAGGGCCAATATGGAAAGGATTTAAGCTTCATTTTTCTGGATCATATGATTCCACTCTATTCTTCTTTATAATCCTTAGAGCATTCAATCTAAGCATTTGCTCTTCCTATAGTTTGGAATCTTGAGTTGTTCTTGGGGAGAATCCTATTAGATATGGTTCCGAGGAACCTTGCTTGGATCTTTTAATTTTGCCAATCATGATGAAGTGAAGTCTACAATGGGTAAGCTTGAAATAGAATTGGGTTAGAGGAAAATGGTGTTGGATGTTTAACGAGATTGGAGGTTCGAGCCCTCCTTCTAGCACCAAAATGTTAACAAGAAAACTTGTCAACGCCCCAAAGTTGATTCTAAGGAAAAGGTTAGTCCTTTTTAATCTCGCTTGGTTAAGTTGAGGAAGATAGGATGAGGGTAATGCCTTTGATCCGGCCTTTCGAATGAGTTTCTTTTGTGAGATCTTTCCCTTATTGACCTTTCGACCCGATCGAAACACTTAAATTCTTTTCCTTTTGGTCTATCGAACCAACTGAAGTAGTATGATTATCCCTTCGAAACCCTTCTTTCGAAACAGTTTCGGAACACTAAAGGATGGCTATAAGGATTCAAGGATAAGGTTTGTCTAGGTGGGTTCCGACCTTGTTGAAAGCTAGGTTAGTTAGTGACATTGGTTTGATTCTGAAATTTATGGTAAACCAGCTTAGGTTAAGGTTCTGACTCACTGAAAGGTGAGTGTCTAGTGAATGGTGGTTTGTAGTAAAGGACTTGGATTACTTGGAAAGGCAGGGGTTTCGACTCACTTGGAAGGTGCCTTACGATGAGGTCGATACCTATAAAATACAATTGAATCTAGTAAAAAGCCTTTAAACAACTATATAATCAAAAATATTGAAATCTTCCCTTTATTAATCCAATAATGACTGTGTTAAACAATTCCCCCAATTTGATTTACAAATTAGGGTTTACAACTTTGCAAAATTAAGATAATACAGGTCTGGAATGAATGAATTTGAATCCAAAAACAGAACCTTTGGATCTTATTAATAGACGCGGATCGGCACCTTTCGACCCAGTACTTTCGACCTAGTCAAAAGGTGGCTTTAGATACCTTCCGACTCCTTTGACACTTGCGCATCCCTCCGTAATTCTTTTGAATGGGTTCGAATGCCTCCGTCTTTGTCCAAAGGGATTATTATGCCATTTCATCTTTATGTTGCTTTGTTGTCACAAGGAATAAAGGTGGGAGCTTTCGACTCTATTGATAGGCAGTTTCCAGGTGTTTCGAAGGTGTTGAAATGCTGATGGTTTCGACGCTGTTAGTAATTCCAAATGTACGCTTGCGAACTGATGCGGAACCTTCCGTACATGTTAAAGGCTTCAACTGGTTCGAAAGGCTCGCTTATGCTTTCGAAAGGGTTGTTTGACCAAGGCATGTTTCTAAGTGGTTTGAATGATGGCGAAACCTTTGGTTTCGAAAGGTTTGGCATGCATATGAAGGATTGTCATTCATCGTCTTCGAGAAGTGTTTCTTTAACTCATTTGAAAGGTCTTCATGAGTGAGGAAGCACTTGCTTCAAAAGGGGATTACTGAAGCGGAAGGTTACTTTCGACCCTTTCAACCCCTTCGAAAGGTTGTGATACTTTTAGTCTTTGGTTGTAGCATCCCTTCCACTCCTTCGGAAGATCTTGCTGGAGATACTTTCTCTTATTCTCCTTTGTCTTCTACTCAATCTGGTTTTGTCAAGGTCAAAAGAATAATTGGTAGTAATAGTTGAAAAATAAGGCATGGTTGAAGTGAAGGAGTACGGTGTATGTATATGTGTATTGTGTGTATGGCTATGTTTATTTTTATTTGTTTATAAAAGTTAGTTGTAGTTAGTTTTTGGGGTACACCGCTACACAGCACCACATTCGTGTACAGACTGCGAACGACTGAAATAAAAATACGATCGTGCACAACAATGCGATACGATCACAAAACAACAATAAAATACACCGATTAACTTATTCTGTGAAGTACCAAAAATACCGATGTTTGCCATAAAATATGTCAAATGAAAATTCAATCATTTTACAAATTAAAAATTATGGAAGAATCAAACAAATTAAATTAAAAATACATCACCAAAAGTCGAGAAACTATTTGAAACATAGATTTTATTATATTTAAATTCAAATCTGAGTATTTAAATAAATTAAATATTCAAATTCGAAGTCTCGAAAATATGGGTCGTTAGATTCTTCCCCCTTAAAAGAATTTCGTCCCCAAAATTCCATGGATGGAAAAATATAACAAAAGACAATCAATTGACAATGTTAAGCATATAAAAAATTATATCACCTATAACCCCGGTCGGAGGTACAGTGCCTTATCCTATGCATTTTTATTTGTCAAATTAAGGTAGTTTCATTTTAAAATTCCTAGGTTGATTAACTAACCATAGATGAAATTTTACTTAGGCGCCTAATCTAAGCTCTGATACTAGTTGTGATGACCCATATTTTCGAACCAGTCAAAATTGCCGAATCCATTCTAAGATAAACTAATGACAACTACCAATTTAATACATAATATCATTTGATAAATATTTAAACTGCTAAATATATAGGATACAATTTTAATAATACAAATAATCAGAGTAATCATTTATTCTACTAGGTGTGCTTTAATACAAAGAAAAACTCAAATACAATAACCTATCGTTGCACAACTCAGATGGGAGAGGCAGCAATAGTTATTCCTGTAAACTCAATAAACAAGTCAATGGGGAATAAAATGATAAGCAGGAAAGATACAACAACACATGATAATTAGCAAATAATAAATAGGAAAAAGATATATTATTATTGGGGTCGCGTCACTACCACTTGTGACTGCGTACGAACCCCTATCTAATTGGGTACCCAATTAGATACAGGATCAAGCCAAGTAGTTCTCCTATCACAAATATGACTCAAGGAGCCTACGATGCAACATATATAACATATGAATGTAACTCCCAAAAATTATCACTTAGGCTTATATCCTTAGATTTAGATTCCTAAATATAATTACCTTTATTACTTTAAAAATAATCTCTTTTGAAAATAATTATTTGAATATAATCTCTTCGAACTAAATTCCCGTATCTTTTGTACAAATCATACTTTCGAGTTTAAATCAAAACCTATAATTTTTATAAACCAATTTCCTAAATATTATTCAATCAAAATACATATATAAAAGCGTATCAAAATAGATTGGGAAATACTGTAGGAATTGCGGATTACGGATCTTAAGGCTGCATTAACACTAGAGGGGGGTGAATAGCGTTTAATGTATTTTATGGAATTTTTGAAATCTTTTGAAATTAAACACAGGCAGATGCAATTCACAAACACAGAGACAATCAAAGAATCAGACACAGATGCAAATAGTAAATAAAAAGCAGTAAAGGAAAGAACACACCAGAATTTTATATTGGTTCGGAGTTACCCTACATCCAGTCCCACACAATTTCTTGTGCAGATTTCATTTCAAATATAATGTCGATATTACAACCTCGATTTCAAGGCCACGAGATACACCCTCTTGTCTTCGAGTCCATGGCAAACTCTCTTGATTTAATCAGGCTACAAGATCACCTAATTGATTTACGGGCTACAATCACACCCAATTGATTTACGGGCCACAATCACACCATTTCCAATATCACTTTGATAGATAGAGAGACTCGATATACTTCTTTGATTACAAATGATTATACAACTCTGAATAGCACTGAGATCTTTAAGAGAGAGTGGCAGAGAATCAAACTAGAGATGATCGATTTTGATTCACTTTGAATTTCGGTAGAGTTCTGTCAAAATATAAGAGAATACTTGAGTGGAGAAGGAGTGAAGAAATGAAGAAAAGCTAACTTAAAATTTGTTGAAAACAACTGGTATTTATAGAAGAATAACAGTCATTTCCATTCGTGAAAGGTTATGACGAATAGACACTTCTTTTGAAAATTTGAAATTTGAATTTCTATGGTCACCATGTCGACATGGGGGGATGGGGTATGTCGGCATGCCTATATATATTTTGAAAATTAATTCTGCTTTAAAATGATTTCTATTCTAAAACTTGTCAAAACAATTTCTAAACTTTGTAAACCATTTTGAATATAGTTTAAACTTATAAAAGAGATTTAAAAAGTAATCTTAAAAATATATAACCTATAATATAAAAGTAATATTAAAAACTAAGTATAGAATATATTTTTGAAATTTAAAGCTATAATATTAAAACCAGGAGATAGTTTAAAAACAAGAGATGATTTTGAAATCAAAATATAAAAGATGGTAAGAATAGTTTAAGGCTAAAATATTTAAACCGAGAGAGATGACTTTTTTTTAAAAGATAGTTTTTGGAAAAATAGTTAAAATAGATCATTTTGAAAATTTCGTGGATTTCATTCCACTAGAGAAGGTTGTGGGTTCCATCCCACTAAAGAGGTCGTGGGTTTCATCCCACTATTAAAGCGAGAAGGTGGATTCCATTCCACAATTAAAATCCGAATAAACATTTAAGTGCTATTATGAAGTTTTAACATAAATCTAGACTCTATTACTTATCTTGATATCTTGAGCTCTTGAACTCTTGAAATCTTGAACTCTTGATACTCACGAGTCTTCAGTCTTGGTTTCTTCAGTCTTGAATTCGTATGTCTTGAATCTCTATACTGTACAATCTTCATTTTCAGTACCTGCATATATATCCTGCATATACATATATATCTAGACAAGAATTTTAGTATTTATATTTTATAACAAGTCTTAAGGTTGTTGTCATCAAAACTATTATCTCAGGAACTAACAAATACCACTCAAGGTAAATGTCGTCAAAGGTAAATACTCACTAAAATAATAAACGTCCCTTAGGATAATATCCATCTCAGGTATCTAATCATGGCAATCACCAATCGCTGCATGAAAGCAGAAAAATCGCAGATACTAACTGACGACAGATCCCATTGAATGGACAAACCGAAAAATCAAATTAATAAATATGAATGTACTTTCACTAACAAATTCATATTTCACAATAATAGTATCTTACAAATACTTCCAATGATACTATCATTATTCTTCCCAAAATCTTTTCGAAATTAATTTCAAAACCATCGAGGTTTTAGTGCTTAAAAGTCCCTTTATTTATATAACACATTTTATAAACCAAACTATATAAATCTCTTTAATATAAAATTACTTCAAAAATATTTATTTTGAAATATTACATAAACACCTTTATATAATTCACTTCCAAAATATTCAATTCCAAATATTTCTATTTCTTTTCGTAGAAACCATTTCATTTAAAAGATAAACATATTTAAAATTATAATTACGTCTTTTGTTATAACTATTACTTAATGAAATATTTTCATCGAACACCTTATAGTCAAAAAGTGATATTCTAATCACAAGGTGTTCGCTTATAATTATTTTCTACCAAACCCATGCCAATTAAATGGGTAATTAATTGCTCATAAACTGGCATTTCAAAATTCAATAGACATGTAGTCAAAATTCAGTAGACTAAACTAGTGTAAAACCCAAAGACAAATAAAATTCAATAGACTAAAGCCAGATTCAGTCGTATGAGCAAAATATTCGACTAAACTAGTACAAAATCCCAACCTAAAAGCAGTATACCATTTCAGTCGACCTATTGATGATTTTAGTCAACTTGGGTCAGTCGACTGAGGTAACGTTCCAGTAGAATGAACCTGTATATATTAGCGTTCATGAAATATTGATTTTGTATATTTTATATATTTATTTATATTTAATTACTGACTATTGATGTTTATTCTATATTATACTATAGCCTTTCTGAGAACTATTACAATGTTTAAAACTTATGTAATTATAAATGTATATCTCTTCTTTAATAAAACCATTATAGTTTCAATATTAATAGTTATATTCCTTATATATATGTGTGTGTGTGTGTGTGTGTGTGTGTGTGTATTATGTATGTATTTCTAATATGATTATATTTGGTTATGTGTATATTCTCTATTTCTATGTGACGAGTAATCTGAATAACGGATCAGTGATACCGTCTGGTATGGGACTTTCGGTAACACTTTTCTGGTTATTCATCAGACTTGTCATATTGAATATCTAGTGTGGATTGAGTGTAGTTTATGAGCATTGAATAATCATTCAAATAACATATGGTGGTATGGGATGCTGTTATGTTATTTGTTTGATTGTAAGTGAATGTCACTCAAACGAGGATTACACTCATGTGTATATGGTGATACTCGCTGCCAAGAGTATTCGATAGTCATATATTGACTTATGTGAGCTGTGTGTCGGCCTATGATTAGAGATATGTATAGCTATAGGATGAGTACTATATGACCGTCCACATTGTGTCTAGCTCCCTTTATAGTTCGGGAGTGAACCAGATTGGCCAGTGTCTACCCTGGCGACCTGATCGTGGGGTCGTTCCCTAGATCTACGACACTGTTGTTGTATATTATATTTGATGTGCATCACATTTTTGGTAGGGCAGGTGTCCTATATCCCTTTGTGTCGCATAGGCTAGTAGTTTGTTACCTATAGAGGCAAATCAGGATCGTAATCTGGGCTACATGTAGACGAGCCATTGGTGGATGGGATCACGACGTCCATCAAGGTAACTGAAGGTTGTAGGAACAGATCTGACAATTAACGGGAGGCTAGTAGACCCTGGGTTCTTGGAGTGCGCAAACGTCCATCGGTCTCTTTTCTGGTTTCGGTTTATTTATGTAATGGGTTGGCATATATCGTTCTCGATCATATGATGAGTTGACTATACTTGAGACCTTGTGTCTAAAGTGTAGTCAGTCCCTATTATATCCATACTATTCTGGTTTATTCGTATACGAGGAGATGATATCATATCTAGATAAGTGTCCAGAATATGATGGATTCTCATATCTTTTATTGATAGAAAGCCTATCCTATTTGTATGTTTATGATGATACTTTTATTATTATTGAGATTGAGAGATATGTTTAGGCATTGTTATGAGATAGCCCAACTATACTTGATGATCTCTCATCATTGATGATTTCTTGATTTTGATGACGGTTTTCTAGATATGGATGATTGTCCCATTTGATATTGATTTCATGACTTTTGATTTGATTTGATTTACTTTGAGATGGACGATGACATCCTTGTGTATGATTTGTGATGTTTGCAACTATATAATACATTTGAGATTGTTTATGATGTTATGATTATATATGCGCTCTTTATATATATATATATATATATATATATAATCATGTAGTTAATAACATTATGAGTGCTATCATATTATTATTATACATTGATATTGAATTATAGATATAGTAACCATTGATTTAGACATAGTCTGACCCGTGTGTTATTTATAATACTCGGGTCAGTCCAAAAAATTTCGGGTATAGGGACTATGAGACCATCTCATGTATTTTCTGGCTTAGAGGAGATTAGATATATACTATTTTGTATAAAAATTCTTTATTGTATAATCTCCTGTGTGTATATCATTGTGATATGTATTTGATATATACTGTAAATCAGATATTATATACTATCGCTGTAATTGGCTCTATGTTCTCTGATAATTATTGTATTTTGTATTTTTCTATCCTGGAGGCATACGTGTTTTTTGCTTTGTGTTGAAGTTGTGTACATTTGTTGGTTAGTTATATTCGATGTATAAATACGTATCGATGTTAGCCAAAGAAATATTCACTTGTGTACCCATTATCGTCTTATTCTCTATATTATCCAGCAGTATTACTCTGTAGTACTCTTGGATAGTATGGTTGTAGAGGTGAGGGTGTTATAAATGATTTTTTTCATCTTCTCTATGATGACTTGATCTCCAGTTATGGACATGGTTATGGCTCCTAGATCGGTCCAAATGATCATGTTGTTCTTTATTGACCACAATTTCGGTGAGGAAATGAGATGTGTCTCTTATATCTGCCTTAGTTCGGCATCATGCCTGTCTGATTCGGTGCGAAACTGTTTCCTAGGTCTAGCTTCAGGCTAAACTCTTGCTTGTTGCATCCCTTCATTATTCCTTCTTCTAGCTCTTGGACTTTCTTGATCAGATTCTTCATCATACTGTGACCCATTCGTCTTTTGGATCCCATAGACTGGGATCACCATTGTGTTTAGGTGTTGCAACCAATAGTTTGCGGTTGCCCCAAGCATGTCATAAGTTGGTACGCCATTGCTTGATGTTGGATAGTGAAACTTTCGTTTGGCTCAGCCATAAATCTACCCAGATTGCCTCTGGTAATTATGTCTACTAGCACTAGAATGCTTGTTGAATGATCATCATGAATAGCAGTCGTCTATTTGGGTGCATTAATGTTCCCTGCATTCCTTCTAGTAGCACCAACCTCATTCTTTGATCTCGAAGGCATGTTGAGAATCAGTTCTCACTGAAAGCACCAAAAATGTTTGCACAAAAAATAGGCAAACACCTCTAATCGATTTGTTATAGAGCTATGAATTAGAGGTTTAAAACATAACTGTTATATTTGTATCATGTTTAATTTTTAGAGAGCATATTGCATATAGGTCATGTAGAAAACAAATTACGGAAAGTAAAGAACACAAAAATTTATGGTGGTTCGGCCAAAATGTGCCCACATCCATTTTCATTAATCTTCTTATAGATCTTTTGATACAATGCCTGAGATACAAAATATAATGATCTGTAGCTCAAAGGTAGTAAATCCCAAGCGAGTCCTTTTGGCTATTCTAGTCTGACTATTCCTGCCTACCTATTCCTACTCGGCTATTCATGTTTGGGTGTTCTTGTTAGATAGTTCTATGACGACCGCCCTACACCTTCGGTACCCAATATACCTATGTGATGCGTTGTGGAGGTACTCGGCCGATGCAGGATGGTAGTCAAGAATATAAAGAGGAGAAAAGTCCAAACATAGAACCCGTGGACATCTCACAGCGTACATATAAAATATAATATAACAATATAGATGTAAAACATGCAAGACAATTATATAATCAAATGAACCGCAAATAAGAACATCAGAGTGCATTAGGTTCACAGACTATACAAAAATTGAAATAAACAGTTTATAAATCCCAAATCTCCATAATAAACTATATAATTGTCTCTAATAATATAAGTACTGACATAGCTTCGCAGTACTTCATAGCGGAATATAAGTGATAGTAAGCTTCAAGTATAGATATATGAAAGCGTAGCCTCCTGCTCGTACTCTGTACAACTCCATGCACTATCTAGACCTGTTATCTCTAATCTACTCATTTAAGAGTACCCGAGATAATAAGAAGCAAAGCAAAAAACCTTAGGTCAGACAACAGCCTGGTGTGAGCGATATCTTAAAATACTATAAAATTCATGTATAGTAAATATGGTATAAGGTATGAACAACCATACCCTGACATATCCCTGCATCTAAAGAGTTAGCACATAAATGCAATATATGATACACTACTGTCACAAGTGGTAATATGAGGTATAGGGGTATCACACTGCATACTAAGCATACAGTAAACATAGCATCCATCACACAGTCTTGGATCTCTCACTCAAGTGCTTTAGATATATGATAACTCTCTCAGATGCTCAACTCAATGCCCATACAAATAGTTAGGGACTGGACACACGCAGACATCCAAAATATGAGTACACGCAAACTATCCTGGGTACACACAGACTACTATGTCCCGTTAATGAGCCTCATAACCATAGAGTTATCCATCAATCCCTTAGCAGACGTACTGATAGTAGAACTGCTCTATAGATGCTCACTCTTGCCCATGGAGATGGCTAAGGAAAAAACACACATAAACTTCCAAACACAAGGGTACATGCAAACTACCCTGGGTACATGCAGACTACTCAGTCCTACTCACGAGCATCACAACCTCATGTCCTACTCTATGAGCTATCATGAAGAAATCATCCTCCCGGTCCACCACCAGTTGCTATAGTCACTCATCACATCGAGTCGTAAAAGTCTTCGTACTTCTTTGGTTGCCATCCCAAAGTCATCTAGACCCATCCTGGGGTCATCCACCCTTACCTTGAGCAAACTCCCCAGACTACCAAGAAACCCCAAGTCCTGCTCCGAAGTCCATAGCTAACTCCATACTCCACTCTTGTTGGCCCATCCTACGACCAAACCAAGCGGGACACAACCGCCGTGTTAAGCGCCAACTACCAATGTCGAACCATGCTCCATGCCGAACCACAGACCCTTTTCCACCACTCGACCACCGACCCTGTTACAACGCCCGACCACTGAGCCACCCCATATACTGACCCCGTTTCGGTGCACGGTCACCGAGACACCCCATATGCAGAACTCATTTCGTCGCCAGATCACAAAGCCACCCTATATGCCGACACCGTTTCGTTGCCCAGTCACCGACCAAACCACCTACCGACCCGAAACCCTGTAACACTTCAAATACTCCAAATCACGTCGATCCCGTCGCTACACTTAATGCATCTCCTATGCAACAACATGACTCCAAACGCTCTAGAGCCAATCCATCGAACCCCGGCTTCGCGGTTCCTAACTCTAATTCGCTCTGATAAGCGTTTCAACCGTACAAGCATTTACACAAACACAACACATGCATACATCACATCCAACACCCAAGTACACATCAAATCATAACAAATCATTATGCAGTTACGTCCTTAATATAGCCTATCATATACAAAGGCAACAATACTCCTAAACAACATGATTATGGTGCTTTAAACAATTTAATATTCATTTTGATATAGGTTTGGCCTCCAAAACAGTTTTAAAACCTTAATTTGACTTCAAAAATGAGTTTAAAACATATCAAAACCTATAGATACATATATAGTAATGTAAGAGATGATAAATCACTTACCAAAACACCAAAAATCCAAGTTTTGCATACAAACTGATGCAAATCCGAGAATGGATAGAAAAACTAGATTTTATCTTTCCAAAAATGTAGATGTGAAGGTCTCTAATGAATTCTCTTGTTAATTTAGCTTTAATCTATGTGTTAGACTTGATTTGGAGGAGAAAAGAGAAGGTTTTGGATGGAGAATGAGTTAATTAAGGATTAGATCTAAGGGAAAAGGTGTAAAAGTGATTTGGGGATGATGGTTCGGCTATATAAGGTCTCCAAACCCAAAATAGTTTAGTGGGGTTGCCCATAAGCTCACTAATTACCCACTAAGCTGCTTCAAAAATTGCCAATCTTCAAACAGCCATATCTCCTTGCCAGAAAGTCCAAATCGCTATTATGACCACTCTACGGAAAGGGAAACCATCCGATCTTTCCTATAGAAGTGGTTCAAGATGTTAATTCGGTTCCTATCAAAAGTAATAGCCGATACAATTTTCCAAGGTTAAAATTGTCCGAAAAAATTCTAAATATAGGAAATGTCTCTAATAGGCATTTCCTAATGTTATAGAATCATACGACCTCATATGAATTTTAAAAAAATTGACGATCCTTCGATAAATAAAACACGGGTCGTTACCCTCCCCCCTTTAGGAATTTCACCCTCGAAATCCCCAATATAAACAGGATAAAGTCAATTATAGCAATCCCTCATGCCTATCATCCGCAAGAAAACATGTCAAACATCAAACATGCCCACAAATGTAATAAATGATATCTACACCTACCCTAGCATGCAGGATACTAAACTACCTATATGATATTGAAGGGGAAAGTAAATGCGATAAACAAAAGTCTCATCAAGTAAAGAGCTTTGGATAAGCGGTCTCATGCTCCCCTCGCACTCCAAAGTACAATCGCCTCACTCCACTGTACCTTCACCAGTGCTACTGTCTTCCTCCTAAGCTGCTTCTTATCATGTCAGACGATACGAATAGGCCTAGGGGGTCTCGATGCTTCTGGTTCGATCTCGATATCATCAAGCTAATCCGATTGAACTATCATGCCCGAGTCGTGCACAAACTTCCACAAGTGAGATCTATGGAACACATTATGTGCGCCTTCCATCTTTTGAGGTAAGTCAATTTTATATGCTAGATTCCTGATCCTCTCAAGTATTTGAAAATGACCAACGAATCTCGGTGCCAACTTACCCTTAGTACAAATCGAACAACATTCTTTTAAGCTCTTTCAAAACCTCCTATTGAACAAAGGGTCTCGGTCACTCACAATGCCCTTCAGCACACCGTGGAATCACACGACCCACTTCACATACCACTCGACCAATTTGGATGCCAATCTACTAGACTTGACAGGTATGAATCAGGCACTCTTCATCACTCTATTGACTATGACCCAAATGCTATCATACCTCATCTGGTCCTCGGCGATCCATCGATGAAGTCCATTGAAACTTGTTCCCATTTCCACTCGAGAATCTCGAGTGGTTGCATTAAACCACTCGGCTTCTTCTGCTCTACCTTTACCATTTGACAGTTTATGCACTTCGAGATGAATGTCCCAACACCCTTCTTCATCTCTTCCCAATAAAATGTTTGCCTCATATTGTGGTCCATTTTATTGCCACTGGGATGTATAGTCAACCTCGAATGATGGAACTCGCATAGCACCTCATCCCTTAACCCATCGTCATCGGGAACAAACAATCTCCCTATAACACCCCTAATTTTTGATAAAATTATTCTGGAAATATAATTGGATAAATTAAATAGAATAATGTAAATGGAAGTGATAAGGGGATTGAGACTGGAAAATATTAATTAAGGTCATGCCTAATGAACTAATTAATGGGCTTAAGATTGGGTTTTGGTTAATTAAGTCACATAAGGGTATATTGGGAATTGCCGCCCCTAGCTTCCACCCTTATATATATTTCGTTTCCACCCCCTTACTTCCCATTCACGTCATTTTAAAATGCAAACAAAAACATAGAGAACGGCCGGCCATTAAGAGATCAAGAGGAAATCAAATTAAAGCTAGAGATACAAGCTTAGGGGAAATCAATCTCAATCCAATCTCCTTATCTAGAGCAAACTGAATAATAATTCCATCTCTATTTTGTTTTAAATCATATATTTTTCAGATTTAAGGGATAAATTCGTTTTTATGATATATTGGATGATGATATGCTTGATTCATGATTTTATTTGATTTAAACAAGGTTGTTTAAAAAGGAGTTTTATACGGTTTTAGATCAAAACCGAGATTAAATGATGTTTGAATGCCATGGGAGAATTTTATGTTATGAGAAACATGATTTTGGAGTTGGATTTCAATTTTGAGAATTTTCTAAGCTATGGAAATATTATTACAAATTTTCAAAAGGAAATATGGTATTTGGGTTTATAATTTATTTTGGAAAATAAATATTGAGAATTTGGGTCTAGAATTTCGATATGTTAGATAACATGATTAAAGTGAATTTTTGGAATTTTTTGGGATTTTTCCAAAGCGATTTGCTATGCAAAATAAATTGTTTTAGAAGAGGGACTTCTTTGCAAAAATTGGAAGGGCTAGTTTGATTAACTTAACCATGGTTTAGATCTGGATTAGCGGCGGTTATTTTTGAAAAAAAAAAGAATTTGAAAAAGTTAAGGCAACCAATCTGGTGTTAACACATGGTAGGTTAGTTAGAGAAAAGTTTACTTAAACAAGAATTAAACCTGGTTTTGCTCAGAAATGTGGTTCCGCCTGCTTAGGAAAGCGCCTTTCGACATAGTAGCTTCCATCTTCATCCTTGTCGAATCCAACTATGATGAAACCAATACACATGATATCACTATGATGGTATGCAGTGGATTGGAGATAGGCGGAAGGTAGGGTGTCGAAAGCATAGCTTCCGAAGGGTAGAAACTTTGGTTTGTTTTTAAAAGAAAAGCTCCTGCCTATGTTTTGTATTAAGCCTTCGACAGGGTCGAAGCATAAGGTTTCGAAAGAGGTTTTAAAGGGTTTTAAAAAGGGGTTGCCATTAACTTATAATTGCTTTCGATTAGGTTACTTACTTATGAAAGAATATTTTGAAAGAAGGGGTTCCGACCTAGTTGACCCCTACCGCCGCTCTATGGCCTTTCGATGGTGTTGAAGATATCAATGCGGTCATTAGGTACTTTGTTTTATAAAGTTCAAGCCACTTCCTAAAGCTTTCGAAAGGGGTTAGAGGTTTCAAAGGTGATGGTTTCGAAAGGGGTTTCGACACCAATCTTCTTATGTTTTACCCAGAGTTTTATGCTTTCGAAAGAGATGGTGTCGATGCCATCATGGTTCCCTAATGTTTTATAAATAATAAAGATGGTTTAGAAACAGATGCTTTCGACTACATTCACTTTAACCCAAATAATGTTTTAAGTATAAACCCAATGGTTTCGATAAGGGTACTTTCAATGGTTTCGGAAGGGCTACTTCCATAAGTGTCGAAAGGGGTACTTTCAACTAGTTTCAAAGCTAAAGCTTCTAAAGTTAAATGCTAATACTTTAATATATTCGAAAGGTTTCGAAAGGTAGAATTTAAAGTATTATAAGGCAGGAGCCTAATGTTTTTAAGAGCTTTCAAAGAAGGTTATCCTATGAAGTCGAAAGCTAGGTTTCGAAGGTATCGAAAGGTTTTATGACCCGAACTCTATTTTTAAAGGAAAAACTCATGGCAATATTAAAGGAGTTTTTATAATGATTTTAAGAAGAAGATATCATTGATAAAGAAATAGGTTAAGGGGATTAACCATGTTTTATTTTTAAACCCACAGGAGTGGTATTGCTATGTTTATATTGCTTCTTCTAATATGAATATATATATATTCACTTTATAATGGACCCATAACTGCATTTTGGGGTTAAAGGTAGGAGAACCAGTTAGGTTAATCCAGTAGTGAATATAAATTGAACAAACTCCTGAATGAGTAGAATTGCATCTATGAGGTCAGGAAGACCAGAATATAGGATGCTAAAATATAAAGGAAAGATATTGGCAGAGGCCAATAGGTTCACTGTAAACCTATGAAAACTGTATGATATTGGTAGGGGCCAATAGGTTCATAGTTATCCCATAAAAACTATGTATAAGAGAATATTTCAGATGGACAGGTTCATAGTTGGCCCATGAAAACTCTGTGTAAAGGAAGATGTCAGATAGACAGGTTCATAATAAGCCCATGAAAACTATGATTGGATACTGGCAAGGCCAGTAGGTTTGTAGTTAGCCCATGAAAACTATATTCGGATGAAATATTGACAGATGTTAATAGGTTCCTAGTCAACCCATGAAAACTAGGGTAAACAGAAAGGATATTGGAGTTACCAATAGGTTCCTAGTCAACTCATGAAAACTAGGATATAAGTAATATTGGAGTTACCAATAGATTCATAGTGATCCCATGAAAATTATATGATTGGACAGGGAGTCCTTAAATATTTAACTGGTTATTAGTGAGCCCATGAAAACTAATAGGTTAATAGTAATCCTAAAAACTATAACTGAGACAGATAGTCTAAATTGAATGGGGATGGGTAATCCAGAATTAATTCAATTGTTTTGCATATCATTATATTATACTATTTTGAAATGTTTTAACCATTGTGGATGCAGGAGCACAGTATATGGTTTTATAAAGGTTTTGTGATACTAGTGAGGGGAAACCCGTTCCGCTAAGTGGCGTGGTCTCACTAGATATCTAAATGATTTGAGATGGTAGATTATTATTCATACCAGGATTTATGTCTGACTCGAAGTTTATGTTTTCCCCTTAAACTCTCGGGTACTTAATTGATTTTGAGTAGTTTGAGAGTTAAGGTTTTCAGGTACCTCTTAAGACAAATAAGCTTCCGGAGACATGTAGGAGGAATGATAGCTATTTAGAGTTCTCTTTTCTTTTTATTTCGCTGTGTTGTTATATTGGAAAAGTTATTATATTGCCTGTATATACTCTGATCATCCCAGGGGGCATCTTCATATGTCGCTCTGGGCGTATGTTGTAATAAGCATATTTTCTCTGAAAGTGATTTTCGAATGTGGGATTATGTAATGAATTGGAAATGTTTTGATATAGAATGTGATTTTGTTGAAGTTTAAAATTTTCTCATATTCATGTGTTTCTGTGTATCAATGAATCTAACACTGCCGTATTTGGTCATCAAGGATTAATAACTATGGATGATTGCAGCATCCGTAGCCTTTAGTTTTAGGCCTCCAAGTAGGGGGATGTTACACTCCCATCCTTACAAAGCCAACAATCACGATCAATCCCATACTGCTTCATCTCCTCAGACTCTACCCCTTCCTCTATACTTGCCATGATCTCATCTAATCTAGCATCTCGCTTCTACCTAGCACTGATCCATTCAATCAAGGAAGGTCTAACCTCAAGCTAGCCAACACTTCCGGCTCCAGCTCACATCGAGGTCTAAAATCATAGCCAGTGATAAACTCCAACTGCTTCCACTCTAGGAACATCGCTTCCAAGCTAGCATGTCTCCTACTCAAAGAACTAGCGACTGCATTTCCCTTACTAGGCATGTAAGAAATGCCAAAGTCGTAGGAGGCCAGGAACTCTAACCATCACTGTTGTCGGTTAAGATCCTTCTAGGAGAACAGATACTTCAATGACTTACAGTCCGTATACAACTCGAACCTCTCCCCAAGCAAATAATTCCTCCATATCTTCAAATAAAATACTATCACTACCAACTCCAAATCGTGAGTTGGATACTTTCTCTTGTGTGGTTTCAGCTTTCGACTAGCTTGGGCTACTACCTTTCCCCTCTACATCAACACCGCACCAATTCCGATACCAAAGGCATCTATGTATACTTTCAGCTCCTCATTCCCACTTAGAATGACTAACACTGATGCGCTCATTAACCTCTCATTCAAACTCACGAATGCATGCTCGCCGCCTCATGTCCTAAATAAAAGTTCGATTCTTCTTCGTCAAGTTGGTTAACGGTGTTGCTACCTTAGAGAAGTCTTGAATTAAACGTCTATATTATCCCTACAGTCCAAGGAAGCTTCCCATGTATGTAGCGGTCTTAGGCCAATCCCAGTCCTGTACTGCTGCTACCTTCGTAGGATCTACAGCAATACCCTGCTCAGAAACAACGTGACCCAAGGATCGCACTTCCCTCCTCCAGAAGTGACACATAGAAAACTTCGCCTTCAATCGGTGCTTCCTCAACACCTCGAACACAACCCTCAAATGCTCCTTGTGTTCTCCTCCATCCCCGAATAAACAAGGATATCATCAACAAACACAAGAACAAAATTATTTAGCCGATCCCTCAAAATTCGGTTCATAAGATCAAAAAAGTATGCCGGCGCATCGGTTAGCCCGAACGGCATAACCAAGCACTCGTAGAATCCAGATGGCATATGAAATGCTGTAATCTGCACACCCTCCTTTCCCACTCCCAGTTGATGAAATTCAGTCACAAGGTCTAACTGAGAGAACACCCTAGCACCATGGAGCTAATCGAACAAGTCATTAATATGCGGGAGTGGATACTTGTTCTTCTTCTTCACCTTATTCGGCTCGTGGGTAATCTACATACAACCTCAGAGAGCCATTCGCCTTAGTGGCGAATACTATAGGCAGACATCCTTTATTATTATGGCATTCGCAATCCATTCTTTCTTGGTAGTACAATCATCTAGCATGATTTCCCACTGATTATCATCTCAGTTCATTGGGATGGTTCAACCTCCTTGCCCGTGCATCCTAAGGATCACGTGTCATCTTATAAATGTTCCAAGAATGTCGAGGTGCCTTAGGTGAAGGAATATATAGTGGTTCCATGGCATGTGGATTTGACGATGTGTATTTGTTGCATCGATTGTAGTTTGGCCAAGTAAGACTGACAGTTGCTATGTATTTTCCCTACATGATTACCAACTTATTTCACTAGTGATTCCTTTATCACCACCATGCATTTTGTATAGTTCAATCACTAAAATGTTTGACTAGGTAAGTGGTTTCTACTGAAGTTTTGAACGTGGTTTGATCAAGTGCTTATGCTGTGAAGCTAATCTTTTTTTGATGCTTATGCATTATTGTGCCTGAGATTTATTCATGTCCATATTTTTCTTTTCCCTGCTAGTAATTATGATATGTTTGTTCCATGATTCTTGGATTGCTTATTCCATTTGCAATCTTTCTCACCGCTATCGTTCATACTTGTATGGGATAATCACCAACAAGTTCGGTAGGGTAAACAGTTTCTATGATCGATGCTTCTCTTAGCCCATACTTTACATTTCCTGTACGAACACTTACACAAGCGCATATGCATCTGGTAGAAATTTTAAATGAACTTACCGTACTTGACCAAGATTATTTGTTGCATTTGTGTTTGTATAGTATCCTTACTGGACATTAGCTTCTTAGCAATTTTTTCATTGCTACTTAGCATTTGTACAGGATCAATTATTGACAAATTTGGCTAGACGGGAAATCTCTATGAAGTCATACTCTACTATTCCATAAGCACTTTTGATAATCTTCCCATCACTAACCCGTGTACTTACGCAGGATCAATCATTGACAAATTTAATGGGGTAAGCAACCTCTAATGGAATGCCTTCTCATCTCTACCTTATGCTAAGGTGAGTGATCACTGGAGGAGTGTCTTCGTAATCCAGTCCCACGTGTCCTTGTTTGTTTCCAGTTTCTTTGTCTTAGATTTAAGCAAGTTCGTCCACACCATAAGGCGGGAACACTTGCGGTACCCGGATAAAGTAAGTCCAAAGGCAAATCTTTAATAACGAACTACCTAATCGATGATCATGTCCTGAACATAGGCTGATCTGGTTTACCATTGCCGATTAAAGATCCGGGTCCATTGTCAATGGCAAACACCCATTTTACGGTCATGTCCTGACCATCAGCTGATCTAGCTTGCCATTGCCGACCAAAGGATCAGGGCCAATCGTTAATAGCGAACACCCATTTGTCGGTCATGTCCTTACCATGGGCTGATCTACCTTGCCACTACAGACAAAAGGTTCGAGGTCAATTTTTAATGGCGAACACCCATTAGGTGATCATGTCCTGACCATTCGTTGATTTGGCTCGACATTGCCGGGCAAAGGTTTGGGGTTGAACATCAATGGAGAACATCCATTTGGCGGACATGTCCTGACCATAGGCTAATTTGGCTCGCCATTGCCGACCAAAGGTTCGGGGCCGATTGTCAATGTTGAACACCCATTTGGCGGTCATGTCCTAACTATGGACTAATCAGGCTCTCCTTTGCTGCCTAAAGGTTTGGGGCTGATCGTCAATGACGAACTCCTAATTATCGGTCATGTTCTAATCATGGGCTGATCTGGCCCGCCATTGCCGGCTATGATTTTTCCAAGCTTTCTATGATGCGCAAAGTTGGTTCCCCTAGTATGAAGTGCCTTTGCATGTATAGTCCTAGAAATCAAGGACATTATTTGGCATAGGATGGTTATTCTTGTGGTGGTTTGATATCATTGATCATCTATCATGGTATCGCACACCTTATCCATGCAGTTTGGTATGACTGCGATAATTGACAATGCACATATCCATAATCCATGCAGTTGCAGTAGTCAGAGCGCAAAAATGAAACTAGGGTTTTGAGCATTCCATGTTTTCCCGGATAATTCTCCGTCCATGGTGATGGGAATGTAGGCTCCATTCCTTGGATCCATACTGGTAAATAATATTTCTCAGATCGGGTACGGTGCCCTCCAAGCCAAGGGGAAATTTGCTCCAGGAGTAATTTTCCTTCCTGGAGCGGGCAATGCTTTATCCTAGAGTGTACTGTTTCACCGCTTTCTGCCAGAGTGTTGCAGTTTTCAAAGCAGCCTTGTCCCACTTCTCCTCGATCACATCTAAGGACATGTTTAGAAATTCCTCATTCTCCTTTGAGTTACAGTGGATTATTCTATGAGATGAGTATATAGTTTTGATGGGAAGCATAACCATAAAGAAAAAGGAGTATATGCCATTGTAGTTTTGTAGGAAGTGCGATACGCATAAAGTCCAATGGCAGCTCATCCATCCGAGCTCGCTCGTCATTTTTTAAACGCTTCTTTGTATGAGTTTTGGGAACCTTATTGACCTCTTAAACTTATCCATTGGCCAATAGGTGAGGCATTTTAGGATAGCTTATCCTGATTTTGTGTTGTTACTAGAAGTTGGCAAATCTTCAACTTATCCATTGGCCTATAGGTGAGGCACTTTAGGATAGCTTATCCTGATTTTGTGTTGTTGCTAGAAGTTGGAAAATTCCTGACTATCAAACTGTCATCCATTGTCCGAGATCATCTAGGACTGAACTCCATACTGGATAAAGTAATCTACAACCACTATTGCATACTTAGCTTCACCCATAGCTATTAGAAGATCTCCATTCAGATCAATGCCTATGAGATTTCCTTTTCTAAGGTCTGTCCCTCGGTGTGGTCTCCTTGACTGCCTTGATGTACGTTATCCAATATTTCCTTAGCCTCTCTTGGAGCCATGCACCTTAGCAGCGGGTTAGTGAAAACTCTTCCGTATATGTTGCCATCCTGTATGGTGTAACCAATCGCCTTACGCATCACCTTCCTGGCTTCATTCCAGTTTAAGGGTGAATTTTTTACTAGGACTAATCAAAAAGCAATCCATTTCCCAAGCAAGACATTTTTTCCAAATAATTAGCCTCTCAAATTTCCTCCCATGGGATGCGCTTAACCACATAGCATTCTTGCACATTAAGCAAAGCCTTTGCCTTTTTATTTTTTTAAGTAGCACCCTATGCAGTTAAAGGCCCACCAAATTCCTGCTATAGCCTATAGTGCTCTTCAACCATTATGCTATTTCAATTTAATGCTAATAAGCTGTAAATCCATTCTAAGCCTTGCTACACCCACTAAGTCAAGACGTTTTAGCATCCGCTTTAGCAACATTAATATGCAAATGTTGACATTACTAGTTCTCTTTTAAACCAAATCAATAAAGTTAGGGTAAAAGCATAATTTTAAGATATAAGTGCTCAATATAAGTTAGAAATCACTGTAGTCACCAAATCTTGTCTGTATAAATCATGATATTCCTTGGTTTTGTTATATAATATTAACAATATTTCTTTTTCCTACAAAAATGTCGTAAGAATGAGAATAAATTGATTTCGAATATTTAGTTTTAAACCTGAGAAAGAATTTTGCACCTCCCATGTTTTCCACTATATCCCCACTTTATCCCCGCTGTAACTTTTTGCTCCTCCACTGCTATAGAACCGTTAAGCACTTTAACTGCACAGATAGTACGCCAACCATTCTCCTTTAACTTAGAACTCCCAAAATGGCTGATTCATAGCCATTTGCAGGTTGCTTGGATATATAGAGTCCTGATTCCTAATTCTTTTGCTACTTCCAGTCCTGCTATTAGTGTACTGTACTCTGTCGTTCGGTCTATCTTGCAATGTAAGAGGAATATTTGACCGGTAATGGTCAAGAACATTCGTTCATGCCTAGCCATTAGTATTTTCTTCACTTCTGCGAGTGTTACATAGTCATATGGCATGGTGTTATTATGTATTAAGTATATATATTAAATATCATTCGAAATTTATTCACTAAAGTAAGTCATACCCTTGCATTGTTGTCCCGGCATTCTATGAGGGTATTCATTCTTTGTAATATCATGCTTCATATTCACATGAAGTTGACTATGTCTCTGGGGCTTTTTGAAAAGATTATGCTCCACCATCTCTAGAGATATCTGGTCCTACCTATGGAATGGGTCCGAATTACACTCCACTGTCTCTGGAGGAGCTGACCTAGTCTCCCATTTGATGGAGTTGAACCCTATCTCTAGGATTAGGAAGTTTATGCTCTGCAACCTAATTACTTCGTTCTTCATAATTTTCATGCACATCTATCTCTGAATATCCAATAGGAAGATATTCTCTTATGCCCATAGGGAAAACTAACACCGTGCCCCCTAGCGTGGTTTATACTCTTCCTTCACAAGGAATTGGTTCGGTTGATGGACTACAGTCTGTAGTTTATAGCACTCTCACTAAAGTTATCTTAAACTTTAGCATAGAGCATACCAGTTCCCATCTCTGCCATCGTTATCTCTCTGGTTCTCAATTTACTGTAATACACGACTTCTCTAATAAGGAGATAGATTCTTTCTGGAGTTTTCGTAAGCAATAAACATGGAAACTTCCCTATCTTTTGAAATTCTTCCTTTCTCTAGTCCTATTATCCATCTTTTGCATGTCCCTATCTTGAAGTTGTTTGTCTCTAACCCGGTTGACATTTGCCAACCATACCTTGATATCAGAATCCTCCAAGCGCATAAACTTGTGGGCTTGATAGTATAAGTCCTCCAAGTTGACAGTTGAATTTTTCTTCAGTTCCTTGTAAAACACCATTTTCTATTTATTCCTGAAGCAAGAACCACAAGGATAATCCATTCATTAAATTGTCACTTAGCAGCTGCTATAGCACTGAACCGTGCAAGATTGTTCCGTAAGTTACATCCATTCTTTTGCTTGATACCCAAATGTCAACAGATTAGTGCTCCAAATGACTAAACTTAATAGTCTCTAAGTATGACTTGAATATAGGAAAGCAACAACATCCTTGCCCTTTGTAGCTTCAATTGCTTCGATACGCTAAATTTAGTGCCTCAAATGTGTTAAAGGTTGATTTTTCCAATGTATTGTTTCACGATCGGTGTCTTAAAATCCATGGGTTGACTGCATATTTAATGTTTGGAGTGAACTAACTATGGTTCATCTTGTCAAGTTCTGGTCTCCTACTCCGCTCCTCTAACACTCGACGCATTAGTCTAGCGACTTGATCCCGCTACTAGAATGCTTCCTTAGTTGCCTGGTGGGCCACGTCGTGCCCCTTGGGAATGGATCAACCACATATGTACCAATTGGTATAAGCTCAGGCGGTCCCATTTCAGCAGCCAAGAATGTGGTTCCAACATCAGTATTGACTTCTAATGAGACATCCTTCCTTGCTTTGACATGGGCCATATCGTTGGTCCAGTACCGAACAGTTTTGCATCGAGTCGATTAGGTTCGAGCCTTGGGCAGTTCGATTGGTGAAAGTCCAGATTTCTATGGCTCCTTCCTACCTTACCTGCTCTCTTGCATCCATTCTTGATGGGCCGCAAATAGAATGCGGCAGTTTTCTCCTTTAACATCTCCCAAAAATGAATTAATCCTTAAGGTACCACCGAATTACGTAATGGTTAAGTTTGCCAAGATTTGAGTATAACACCAGCATAAGACTTCCTATATACTCCACTCATCAGCATGTGTTGGATATACTGTTGTAAATGTTCTATGGGTTCAGTTAGTCCTTGATAACGTTAAGTGGTAGACAACCTAAAATCTCTAAGGTTCCTAGATATCCTATCTGTAAGGAGAAGGTACTGCTAAACTTAGGTCAAATTCCTCGCTCCATTTCTTTACGTTGAATACATTGGCTAATGATTCGAGCCATATTCGAGCCCTCATACCCCTTGGTTCGGGTGATTGGCAATGATAACTCAACCTTTCAATTGGGGGGGATGATTTCTTTCATCCTCTCTATGATGACTTGATCTTTAGTTACAGGCATAATTATGGCTCCTAGATTGGTCCTAGTGATCATTTTGTTCTTTATTGACCACAATTCCGATGAGGGAATGAGACATGTTTACTATAGCTGCCCCAGTTCGATATCATGCCTGTCTAGTTCGCTTATTCTTGTTCAGCTATTCCTATTTGGGTGTTCCTGTTAGGCTGTTCTTACTAGGATATTCCTGTTAGGCAGATCCTGCTAGGCTGATCCTGTTAGAATGTTCTTGCTAGGCAGTTCTTGTTAGGTTGTTCCTGCTAGGTGGTTCCTACTAGGTTGTTCCTATTAGGTAGATCCTCCTAGGTTGATCCTGCTAGACTGTTCCTACTATGCAGTTCTTGTTAGGCTATTCCTGCTAGGCTATTCCTTTTAGGTAGATCCTGGTAGGCTGATCTTGCTAGACTATTCCTACTAGGCTGTTCCTACTAGGCAGTTCTTGCTAGGAAGTTCCTAGCTTTCCCTATTGTCCGCCCTACACGTGTGGTACCCAATGTAACATGTATAGTAAGCTATAAAAATACCCAGCCAAGATATGATGATTGTCAAGGGTAAAGTAAAAAATCGATCGAACAAAAGCTATCGTACATCTCACTGTGCAAGGATAAAGTAAACATATGAGACAATAATAACTAATATGAACCACATAATCAGAGTGTGATAGATCCACCATAGTTATATACCAAGTTCACAAAGTTTAAACATCAAATAATAAACCCAAATGTACTTTCTCTAAATAAAAGTAAATTATTGATAAAGCTCCACAATGTTGTAGAGTGGAATATAAGCAATAGTAAGTCAAAATATAAGTATACGTCAAAGCGTAGCCTCGTGCTAGCCCATCTGCAAAATACCATGTGCTATCCCATACCTGCTATCTAGCCTACTCATTTTAAAGTATCTGAGTTAATAAGAAGCAAAGCGTAAAGTCTATTAGTAAATATTAGTCGGGCATAAGCGAACTGCGATCTGAAAATACTATAAAAGTTGATATAGTAAATATAGGATACTGGGTATGTAGAATCATACCTGAGTTGTTCCTGCATCCAAAGAGTTAGCGCATAATAGTATCTGCAAATCAACTATCATCATCATATGGGTATACTATAAGTCAAAGTACATTATCGGGTGTCTACGCATCTAAGTCCATAATATATATGTCATGTGATATCCCTAGAGTGATAAAACAAACATAACAAACATCATATCCATCAAACAGTCCTCGCATCACTCGATTGCATTGGATATATGATATCTCATATGGCTGTATCCTCTACCAAATACTAGTTAGAATCTTGGTTTCATAAGACTCAAATCCGTACCACTTCAAAGGCCTTGAATTAGACCCACTTGTCCTCAGGGTTCGGGGTACATGGATCCAAATCTACCAATTCGGGACCCTGTCCTACCTGGTTCAACCACTATGCTCACCGAACAGATGTTTATGTTCGGTACCCTGGGTATTAAACAAGATTTCATTTTTAGTAGCCTGGGGCACCGAACAGGATTTCCTGTTCGGTACCCTAGGGTATTTCGAACGGAGGGAATGGGGAGGTTTGCCTCTTCCTTTACTCCTTTACTTTACCTATCTGTCTGCCTTGTGTCTCGCCTTCTCTTCTTCTTCCTTATGCTGGAAATGGTTAGGTGTTCAGCAATTAGATTCCCTACCAGACCATTCCTCATATTCAATAAAAATAATGTGCTTAAGGACTCGAACTCGGGTGGGTTGGCTGGATGACGCAAGTCTTTACAACTGTTCTACATTTGCATTTATGTCATAACTCCTTCATTTCAAGTTAGAATTGAATGAAAATTAGACCAGTAGCTTTATACCATTGAGTAGAGTATTTTAATGCTCTGAATATTCCATTTTCCTATATTAGGCGGTGACTATCCAAGGTGGGGCCCGAGTGGGTTAGGTGGTGGACAAATCTTAAGATGGTCATCTTTCAATCTGTAGCTTGGAATAAGATGCGGTTTCGACCTATGTGCATGTCCTAACTTTAGGAACATTTTTCAAGATCTTTGACTATATTTTCTAACTATGCCAAATTTTCCCCTAGCGCTTCCCCTTGCCCTTGTGGTTACATGATGTCGCCTTTAATATGCACCCTCTAACCATTTCTATGCTTTTTAATTTCTTTTCTATTCAACATGATGTGGGTGAAAATGCCCACAACAAGGGAAAAGGGTGATATAACAGAACATACTGGATGATTCCCCACTTTGACAAGAGTTACTAAAGAGTGAAGGGTGCCGACATCGAGAGAAGGGAGTGTAGCTTCCTTAACTAGGATTTCAAGATAGCTTAGATAAGTATAGGAGTTGGGCAGTAATTGTATCGGGGCAATGCCTAGATGATCCAAGAATTGAACGAAGAAGTCTGAAAGAGGGAGGTGGCCCGAGTGCCAAATATGGATTGGGGTGAAAGCAAAGAAACCTTCTAGATGGGCCTGCCACCCTAGCCTTTACATTGATAATCCCAAATTGTTGAAGAATGGTGTTGACTTCATCTTGAGTAGTTATTGGGGATGGGACAAGCCAATAGTCTCCCTTCTTGGAAGCAGGAGAAGACTTGGAACCCTTATTGACTTTCTTGCTAACCATTTATCTACCAGATGATGTTACATAAGACTAGAGAAGTATAATATATTTTATAAAAAATTAAAACATTTAAGAAGAACGATTAAGAAAATTTGAATTCCTAAATATGGGTATAAGAATGGACAGTTAGGCGTCAAACCAATAAATAATCAATAGGTTCATATTAAATCAAAAGTCCTCTACCTAGTTATCAAACTTATAATAAGATGTCAAATTCCTAAATTGTTGTCAGTTTTATGACTATTCGACAATTCGCTAAATGATTATTAAGTTTATTGCTAGATTTCGAATCTATAAAGAGATGTTGAATTCGTAGATGGTTAATAAATTTGTAACTATTTGAACACTTACAACTAGTTATTGAGTCCACAACAAGGCATCGAACTCATGAACGGTTAATGAGTTTGAAATTACTTAAAAATGCTTTAACTGGTTGTCGAGTTTGTAACGAGATGCTGAACACATAAATGATTGTTGATTCATAACTAGTCGAAGGTGCTATAATTAGTTACTGAGCCCATAGTAAAATGTCAAATTTATACAAAATATCGAACTTGTAACTAAATAGCAATCACTTAAATAGATGTCGAGCCTATAGAAGGTTAGTAGTTCTTTAAAGGGATATCAAGTTATAACTAGATAGCAAATTTCTAAATAGTTGTTAGATTCGCAACTAGTTACCAAGTCTCTACTGATTGCTGAATCATTAGTTGATTCTCGAATTTATAACTAGTTAGCAAATCTTTTATAAGATATCGAATCTCTAACTAATTTTTGAGTTTTAAGATGGTTGGTAAATTTGTTGACCAGTAACTAGTTAGCAAATCCCAACAGGCTGTCAAGTTTTTGAGTAGATATCAATTTTTTAACAGTTAATTAAACCCCTAAATAGATGCTGATCTTATAGTTATCAAAACTCCAATAAGTTGCCCAATCTCCCAAAGGATACCAAATTTATGATAGTTATCAAAAAAATTAGATTATTGAGCTTCAATTAATCAATAAAGTTATATATTACAATCAGCATTCAAATTTGAACACCAAATTCTCCAAATCATAAGAAATATACAAACCCAGTTGTTAATCAAGCCCTGGATGGCTCATGAACGCCTAATTACTAAAACCCTAATTTCAGAAAATTAAAAACTTCCCATTTTTCACTTAAATCGGTTGAAAACATGAGTCGCACCTTAAATCGAGCATGAATGCTATGGAAATCGAAAGCTTTTAATTGAAAAGAGAAATTAAAATTGAAGTTTTTAGTTTAGCTTGTAGGTAAATCTTGTAGAATGAGGAGAAGCAATTATTTATAGGGAGAAAGAGAAATGATATGGGGCGTTGATTTCAATTTAAATGAACGAGTAAGATTGAAGCAGAATGTGAGAAAAGTCAAGATTATACTAAAGTCAATTTTTTTAACATCGGGGCAGCTGTGAGAAAAGTCAAGATTATACTAAAGTAATACTCTTCTTCTACACGGGGATAAATGTTGCTACAAATATAAATGTCGAGTACTTAATGAGAACATATCATGTTTGACAATGATAAGGGGTATCGAGCCAAAAGGAAGCAAGGTCATCAAGCACTCAAGGATAGCGAGCTTCAAACACTTACTAAGAGATGTCAAACGTCTAAAAGTAGGGGGTGTCGAACCTCTGTGATAGGAAAGATGTCACATACTCAAGTAATTACAAGTAAAAGGTATCAAATTCTAAAGATGTTGAGCTCCAAGCGTTTAACAAATATAGGACTTTAATGAGCTTGAATAAAGGAAGGAAGATGTAGAGCCTCAACAACTTCTAAAGGTATCGAGCATAGGACAAGCAGAAGTAATGTCGAATATCAATAACAGATCATGGTGCCGAATATATATATATATATATATATATATATATATATATATCGAGCTACTATAGCAAGGTGTGTCGAAGTACAAGTCAAAGAAGGATGTCAAGCACTTAGACTCAAAATGAAGGTGTCGAGCTTCTAGAGATAACAAGCCTATGTCATATCAACTGTCACCAAACTGCTATCACAATAACTGATGTTGAGTTTTATCAACATTAAGATGATGTAGGGTGTCATCAATATAAAGATGACGTCGAATTTCATCCATGCAGAGAGAATGTTGAATGCTAAAGAAGGTAGGGATGTCGAGCGTCAGCGATTTGCACGGATAACATGCATCATGCCGAGTGGACACGTAGCAGCCAACCCACTTACCACTATCCCTATAAATAGGCACCCCCAGCTGCTTAGAAGAGGCGAACATTTCTGTCCACTTTCTTAGATTTTAAAGTTGTAACCCTAAATTGAATTGTGGATTCTCTTAGAGCCGATTGTAAATTTTAAACTTTTTGCACCTAGAATCTTGAACAATAAACTTTTTGCATAGCATACTTCTTTCAAGTGACTATATTTGGCCATTATTGAACTATGGATAAGCATATGACTATCTCTTGGACTTAAGTTTGAATAACGAATATGCATATAACTTCACTTGAACTCAAACTGGACTTGAATATTATACCCAAGCTTGCATAATACTATTTAATCCCTTATCCAGTCTGTTATCCGGCATTTTGACCCGATTATATTGAATTGATTAGACAAGTTAGATTCGATAGCTATCAAGACCGATGAGTCCAGAGCGATGATTGTGTGGTCCAGAGGTCAAGTACAGATGATAATATGAAGCCATGATTGAATGGAATTGAGAGATATGTAATGTAGAATTTCGAAGTATGGAATATGGCTCAACATATAGGAGGGATAGACAAAAATCAATTTCCAAGATAGGGATCGGTATGTTTCAGAGAACAAGTGCATTTCAATAGGAAACAATTAATATCTCAAGATCCACAAGTCCAATGCATATAAATTTTGTGAGCATGATAGGGGGACCCTAGGGAGCCTACCCTAGGGATCGCACCTCAAAAGAATGAAGTCAGAGGGATCGGCCCTCTTCCCTCAATAGGGATCGGCTGAAATCAGCAGGCAATCCATGTTAAAGCAGAAATCAAGCGATAACTCGAGTTCTATTAACCTAATAGGCATTAAAATTGGAGGCTTAGTATGTTTCAGCATGAGGAAGCTACTATAGGGATCGCACCCCCAAATTCCACCAAAATAGGGATCGGTACCGATCCCTATTCTTTGAGATTTGGGCCATGCGATCCCTCTTATGGGTCCATATGGTTCTGGAGGTCCTTTTGCCGAGTTTTAAGATAGATATTTGGTAATCTTCATCTATAAATACAGGATTGGTTGTTCATTTTTGGGACTTTTATGCCGCTAATTGCTTTATACTCTATTGTAACTAAGGATTTTTACCCGATCCCTATTATACTCAGTTTACAATGTGATTAATAAAGCAATCTATTCAAAGTGGGCATAGGCACACAACGCCGAACCACTATAAATCATTGTGTTCGTGTTATTGCTTCAATTTACTGCTATTTCTCAATTATTATCCTCTGTTTCCATTTTATATTCTTCATTTATTTCTCTTCAAAACTTTTATTGAGTGTTTGTGCCAATTTTTGATGCAAACATTTTGGTACTTCCACTGAGAACCCTGATTCTCAGCTTATTGGTATCCCTTTGTTGCTACTGGATTGCATAGATCCCCCAAAGGAGATCCGTAGTTATCTTTAAGAAGCTTGCTTGTTCTATTCAGATTTTCAAAAGTCTAAGAAAAGCTATTAACTATGGTTAGGAACAGTAGATCTACTTCTCAAAGATAGAAGGGAACAAGAATGCTAGCATCCATCAAGGAGGCCCGAGCAGTCAACCGATGGATGTGAATACCAATCCAGTTGAAGTCCAGAATCCAGCTGATTCCATTGCAAGAGCTGAATTCCAAAATCTGATGAGAGAGCTAGTAGACAGCCGTCGACAATTAAATCCATAGATTCAAGCCAGTATTAATCTAATGAATGAACTCAGTCAATAATAGCGTGGGAACGCAAGGAGGGACCCTACCCCTTACTCTGCATCGGAGAGTTCTAATTCATCAGACGAGTATCACAGACACAGGTGTCGCGGAATTGATGGATATCGTACAGAAACTTCAGGGCATCAACAGGAAAAACCAGTCTAGTCTGCCAAGACCGATCGGTGCCGATCCCTTCATAGGGATCAGTATCGATCCCTCCTCCAAAGGAGGGAATTTACCTCTCCATGCTGGGATCCAAGCTGGAACTGCTGCGATTGAATTGGATAATGAGTTTAATTGAATGTAGACCAATTACTTCCCCAGAATGATGATGAAGTGAATTTATGTGATCTACATTGAGAGGATGTTGAACCAAGAAGGCTTTGGAACGACCTGTAGGCATTGATCGGACCATTCATGTGAGGTGGAACACAACCACCGCTTGGCACCAACTATCCAAACACTGAACTAGTCGGCTATGGTTAGGCAGTTAGTAAGAGAAAGCCAAGACTTGACCAATGACAACTGGGGCATCTCGAGAAGCCATACCCCATTCACAGACAATGTCCTACATGCAGAGTATCCGAGGAGATTCAACATGCCGTCGATGCCTTCCTACGAAGGAAAAATCAACCCTAGGCGGTACACCATGAGATATAAATGGCACATGAATTCCGCACGAGAAGATGAAGTGAGTAAGTATAGATGTTTTCCTATTACTCTCTCTGGAATAGCAACGATATGGTTTACAAGATTACCCCCGCGGTCGATCTTTATATTTGATGGTTTGGCAATAAGGTTTGTGGAGCATTTCCGTATGCACACAACTCACCTGAAAGATGTAATGTCCCTATCCAGTGTGATCCACGCTCTGGGAGAATCGCTGAAATATTATTTGGAGAGATTACATACAGTTGTAACACAAATTAGTAATCTGAATGACCATGCAATATTAATGGCCGCAACGAGAGGGATTGACCCAGAATATAGAATGCTTTTATGCAATGGCGGCTCGATATTTAAGGAAAGAGGAAGTCATATATTCTAGGAAGAAGAATGTTGTGGGACCAAGTGGAGAGGGAGTATAGAGTAACATTGTAGTAAAGCAGTCTGTTGATAGTTCTGGAAAATTTCAAGTGAATGTCCAGAACAAACCGAATCAGCAAAAGAAAGGTAAAGATAGGAGCCGAGAACGAAAAAGGGATTCTAGAAAGGTAAAGCCTAGGATTCCAATGTACGATACTTACATGCCACTGAATACATCCCTAGGGAATGTCCATTTGTCTACCTGCAATACCATGCAGTATAGGAAGCCGCTTCAGAAAGAATCCATAGAGAAGCAGAAACAAACCGTAAAGTATTATCGATTTCATGAATGTTTTGGTCATACACAAATGAATGCAGGCATCTCCAGAATATTATTGAAAAACTGATTCAAGAAAGAAAGTTACAGTAGTTTGTAAAAACCCCATAGGATGGCGGACATGGGACATCCGACCCAACTTGAGGACAAGCACCGCACAGGGCTAAGGAGCCTGCGCGGACTGGTAGAAAATTAGTAATCAATACAATAATCGGAGGATTGCATCCAGCTGATAAGAGTTGGCATGAGATGGAGCGCTATGCTAGCGCGATCAAGCATGTGAATTTTGAATGATGTTCAAGTACAGAAGATGGAGCTCCAGCAAAGCAGCAACGTACAATGACAGATGATGTTGTGTTTAGAAACATAGATGCATACAAGGTAGAGGCTCCGACGATCGACCCAATGGTCATTTCGGCCATGATCGGTCCCACTTTAGAGAGAAGGATATTGGTTGATTGTTGAAGTTCTATAAACATAATTTTCAAAAAAGCTTATGATCAGATGAGAATGGAAGCCAAGGACTTGAAACTGTCTAAAGCATGCATTCATAGCTTTAACGGGGCTACAACTGAAGGTGTCGGTTATGTTGAATTGCCCATGGAGTTGGAAGAAGGTGACCACAAGAGAGTGCAAATTTTTCCATTTGTTGTTTTGGATGTTGACTCTCCATACAATGCTTTTCTGGGCCGACAGGCCCTAGCTGAGTTTCGAGCAGCTCCTTCCCTCTAGTGTTTGACTTTGAAGTTCTCGACGGATAATGGTGTCGGGGTTGTTCATGGCGATCAGGCAACCGGGTGTGCCTGTTATGTAGCTGGATTGAGGGATGCTCAACGAAAGGAGAAAGGTAAGGGTATGGACAAGTCTATCCGCATCGAAGCCACTGAAGATTGACAACTAGCGCCTGAGCCTTGGCTCGGGCGTCGTAGTCGGTTCTATAGAGACATAGATCCGAGAGATGATGAGGAGGAGCCCAAAGAGACCAAGGCTACACTGGCTGAGATGACAACTGACATTACAGTCAGCCACGATGACCCATCATGGGTCCTAAGGATCGGAACACAGCATAGTCCCCCGATGATGAAAGAACTTGCTGGATTTCTCCAAGTGAATCTCGACGTGTTCGCTTGGACACACTCTGACATGTGTAGGATCTCGCCTGCCATTGCGAGTGATGCATTGAATATCGACCTAAGGCATGGTGAAACAAAAAAGGCGCGGCATGGATCCAAAGAGATCTGCCACTCTTAAAGAGGAGGTGGATATGCTCAAAGACAATGGGTTTGTTCACGACGCCCTCTACCGTAAGTGGGTATCCAATCCTGTACTTGTGAGAAAGGCGAATGGGAAATGGCGTACATGCATTGATTACTCGTACTTGAACAAGGCATGCCCGAAAGACAGCTTTCCCCTTCCAAGGATCGACTAGTTAATAGACTCGACCATGGGACACGAATTGCTATATTTTATGGATGCGTACTCAGGATATAACCAAATCCCAATTCAAATTCCCGGTCAAGAGCACAACTGCTTCATTACCGATATTGGATTATATTGCTATGTGGTAATGCCGTTTGGACTAAAGAATGTAGGAGCGACTTACCAATGCCTGGTCAATAGAATGTTTAAAGATAAGATCGGAAAGACGATGGAGGTACATGTGGATGATATGCTCATGAAGTCACGATGGTCTAGCGGCCACATTAGAGACTTGGCAAAAATGTTCGATATCCTCTGATTCTACAAAATGAAGATTAATCCTCTGAAATGTTCTTTTAGCATTACATCAGGAAAGTTCTTGGGTTTCATCGTCAATGCTCGTGGAATCGAAGCTAATCCCAAGAAGATCCAGTCGTAATATCCAAGCATACAGAGCCTGAATGGGAAGGTTATCGCTCTAAGCCGATTTATTTCCAGAGCTACTGATAACTACATTCCTTTATTTGACTTGATTATAAGAGGAAAAAGGAATTTTGAATGGACACGGGATTGTAAAGACGCCTTCCAAGCTTTAGTAAATCACTTAGAGAGACCTCCTTTCTTGTCAAAGCTGGTAGACCATGAATATTTGTATATCTACTTGGCCATGTCAGTACATGCTATAAGTGCCGCACTGCTTAGCGAAGAGAACCGAATCCAGAGACCGGTCTATTATGTTAGCAAGCATTTAACAGGAGCCAAAAGGAACTGTCTGAAGATAGAGAAACTAGCATACTACTTGTTGATTGCTTCGCGAAAGCTCCGTCCCTACTTTCAGGTACATCCTATCAATGTTTACACCGATCAGCCGTTATAACAAGTCGTGCAGCGACCTGAGATGTCTAGAAGGTTACTCAAGTGGAACATCGAACTAAGCCAATTCGACAGCACTTATCTTCCTCGGAGGGCTATCCAGGGTCAGGCGCTGGCGGATTTTATAGTAGAATTTACTGCACAGGATGATTTCCCAAAGAGGAGTAAAATCCCTACCACATGGAAGTTATATACGGATGGAGCATCCAAGGATCGTTGTTTAGAGCTGGAATTGTTCTTGTAACTCCCAAAGATCAGTCAATTTTATATGATTTAAAGCTTGATTTCCCTACAACAAACAATGAAGCTGAGTATGAAGCTTTGATTGCTGGACTTAAACTCGCTAGAGAACTGGGGATAAAATCTCTGGAAATCTTTTATGACTCACAATTGGTAGTATACCAAGTCAAGGGAGATTACCAAGCTAAAGGACAACGACTTGCTCCATAACTTACCCAAGTCCAAGAGCTGTTGACTGACTTTGAGTACTCTGATATTATGCACATTCCTCGAGATCAAAATAAAGAGGCCGGTTCATTGGCAAAGTTTGCTCGCGCCAGAGATGCATAACAAATGGGCTTGGTTCCAGTCAAAGTATTAAATTCTTCGAGCATAAAGCTGATGGAAATCAATAGAGTAGTAGAGATAGAATTTGAGAAGGAGTCATGGATGACTTCGATTAAAGACTATTTGCTACAGGGAGTTCTTCCCGAACGAAGGAATGAAAAACGACAAGTCCTTTGTAAGGCATCATGTTATATCATGTAGGAAGGAATTATGTATAGAAAAGGTTTTTCTGCCCCCTGCTCTGGTGCATCGATCATGATGAGATAAAACGGGTCGTGAAGGAAGTTCATGAAGGGGAATGTGGCGATCTTGGGGGGTAAAACCCTAGCAAAGAAAATACTCTGTTACGGGTATTATTTGTCGACTGTCAATCGAGATGCTGCTGATTATGTAAGGCGATGCAACAAGTTCCATATGTATGAAAAAGTTCCAAGAGCTCCACCGACGGAAATCACACAAATGGTTAGTCCATGGCCGTTTTCCATATGGAGCATAGATATTATCGGTTCCTTACCGATCTCTAAAGGTGGTGTGAAGTACGCCATTGCCGTAGTTGATTATTTCACTAAATAGGCTGAAGCGGAACCATTAGCATTAATCACAACAAAGAAAGTAATCAACTTCATCATTCGGAACATCACCTATCATTTTGGTCTTCCAGGAACTATTGTAACAGATAATGGGACTCAATTCGACAGTGCTGAATTCAAAGACTTCCACCGTCGGCACCATATTGAAAAGAGTTTTACGGCAGTCACTCGCCTCAAGCCAATGGAAAAGTTGAAGCTGTGACCAAAATCATAATGTCCATTCTAAAGAAGCATTTGGAAAAAAGCCAGAGGTAAGTGGGTGGATGAACTCTCGACGGCACTATGGGCTTATAGGACTACTCACAAGTCCACGACTGTCCATACTCCATTCGCAATTGCTTACGGTTCCGAAGTCGTTATTCCTATTAAGCTCGAAATTCCTTCTTATTGAGTGACCTACTACGATCCCAGAATGAATAAAGATCTCCTCTTAGAACTCTAGACTTTGTAGATGAGAAGCGTGAAGAAGCTGTTTTAAGGCCAGCTGCGCATCGGCACCAAGTCGCCCGATACTACAACACTAAGGTCCGACCTAGAACCTTTGAAATTGGTGATCTCGTCTTGAAATGAGTTTTTCCTTCCCCGTCGCATATGAATCCTACTTGGGAAGGACCATATATCATTGAACAGGGGCTTGGAGGGGGAACTTTAAAGCTAGCGACTGTTGATGGCATCACACTTCCAAGGGCATGGAATAGCGAGCATTTACAATGCTATTTCACTTAGTTTATTTCTTTTTCATTCAGTTGTATTTAATTTCACGGTTTACTTTAGCATTTGATTTTCAAAGATATGTAATAAGACAAATTATGTCATTTCTTTCCATTTGGCAAATAAAGTTTTGAATTTCCTTCATGTTCGTTTTTGTTGTAGCTTTACATATTAGTTACGATACCGAATTAACTAGTATTGACATGTTCGAGCAGGTTCCCAGAGTTTGGAGCTAGCCGATTGCATAAGTTCACGGCTAAACTAAACGAAATGAGAATGGTCCAACCATTCATTTGATTATTCATGCTTACAACTCAATCGACGGAATGCCTAACGAGGAATGGATGTGATTTGACCATCCAATGACCAACTTAATCCTATCAAATGATGGGATAAATTTGAATCAAAATCAAATGTGATGCGACCGATCGCTCGCTAAGTTAAACCTCAGACTTGGGGGCAAATCAGTCAATTAAGGAAAGTACGATCCGACTATTTTCCGAAATAACTCTAAGTCCCCAGAGTGTTGATTAGAGTATAAACATAAGTCGGGAGCGATTCGACCACCCGTTAACTAAATCTTATCCCCAGAGCGACCACCCGCTAACTAACTCTTATCCCCAGAGTGCGGATATGAGTATAAACAAATAGACGAGTGTGGTTAGACCACTCAGTATTCCATATATTCCGGTCTGAAACTGACAGGAGGAGTATAAACTTGCTAAGAATGGAGTTCTACCATCCACGGTCTAACTCTGCTAACCCAAGACTGGGGGTAAGAGTAATCATTCGAACTACTGAATTCGACAGCATAACATTAGGGCTTGAGCCTTATGTTTGGTATGACTCAAGACCATAACGACATGGAAGCCTTGGGATAGAATTAATGGATTATCATCCAAATCAAAGAGCAACTAATTACAAGTACATTGAATGTAAAGTAATAGTTTGACTGCTTAAATAAAAGATTCACATAAGAGTTCGACAGAAAACAAAGAACACTCATTTACATAATAAACTTCAAAATTTGTGATACAAGTTTGTTCGAAAACGGTGGTCGCACCCGCACAATCATGGCCAACTAAAGAGAAAAACAGCTATGCAAACTATATACAAACTAAGCCGGTGTGACGACTATTTGTTCTACCCTTTCTCCTTTTTAGATCTCTTAGAAGTGCACCACCCAAACTTCCGCCTGTCCTTTTCCTTGATCCTTTGCCGCCCTTGGCAAAAGAGCTTTCAGAGGCTGGAGGGATTACGTGGGGAACCGACCCACCAGGTGGCATGATTTGTAATGGAACAAGATTTGGGTCATCAATGTCCGCATCGACGGGTTCAACCATAGTTTTTTTCATTAATAACACCTCTCTCTCGATGTGTTCTTTTAAGCTAAGCTCATCGGTATGTTCGGAGGCACCAGTAATCATAACGTCATCCGACTCATCAGGCAACAACGAGTCTTCAACTTTATCAACATCAAGTGCTCCAATAACCCGAGCGTTGGGCCCTAGAGCGTCGGTGGCTACTAGAATCTTAGTAGATGTCGATTGTTACTCCATGACGACACCACTTTTTGGAGTTTGGTTAGGACCCGGATGACTTGTAGATTCATGGAAACAAGAAGATAAGCCATGACTATTGGACATGAAGAACGAAATCTCTTGAAAAATGGAGAATAAAGCAGAATACCTATGTCCGAATGACTCTCAGTTGTCGCCAGAGTGCTCCGTTCCAGAATAGGAGTCAGCACCTTAGATTAATAATCAGGTCTGTCCGAATCGTAGCTTAGATTCTATCCCAGGCCGAAAAAAATGATGCCCCGGCTGCTTGAAAAGAAGAGGGGGCCTTTGGGATCAGACTCTGAAGACTCGGCAGTAATTTATCCCTTTGCCAGAGTGCGCTAGAATGTCAAAGTATTGGAGTCTCGCTACAGCAAGGTCTAAAAGTTCATCCCCACGAAGAATCTTCCATATCAGTTTCTATTAGTCTAAATCAACTTCACCGAGCATTTTCTTTTTCATTTCGACAATATTCCCAGGCCTTGGTGAGCGACTCGAGGTAGCCCTCTCTAGGAAAACTCAAATCGCGATGGATAAGGACTTTAGCATTATATTCAATGATTAATGGATCAAACATGTCCTTAATTTCATTTCGACCGGTTTCCATGGCATCTTCTAACTAGGCCTCGATCTGGTCTCTAATCTCATTGTGGTCTGCTTCCCTTGCCTCTTTTATAAGGACTTCAATTTGACTAAGTTGCTCGTCAAGCTTAATTTTCAAATTCCAGGCTTCAACGGTCTCTTTGCAATATCTTTGTGACTCCTCCTGAGCTTCAATTTTCTCTTCCCCCTCCTTTTTAAGGTGTTCTTCAAGCTCCTCAATGCGGCGGGCCAAAATATTTTTCTCCTTTTGCAAGGTATCTTTTTCCAAGGCAAGTGCACCATTGTAATTGAGGACATCATCAAGTTCCTTTTTGTGGGCAGCTTCTAGACGACTCACTGCCATAGATCTTTCTTTGGCACTTTTTTCTGCCTCAGTTAGCTTCACCATCAACTCCGAGATCTCACGGTCTTGATGTTTAATTATATCTTTATAATGGATCACCTCTAGCTTAAGGTGATTGATTTCATGCTGTCTCTCGATAGACACCTCGGAGATCTTTTCTGCTAAGTGTTGGAATGATTCGTGTTGCATAAAAACGTCGTTGACGCATGCGAGAGAACTTGCCCTAGCATTCCCTAGGATTGTATGAATGGAAGGAAGGAACTTAAGCCCGTCGAAGCAAATCTTTGGAAAAATGACATTAAGTTCGGCCAATTTTTCCGCAATGGTAGCCTCAGGAGCCGCAGTCGGCAAAAATGGATCAAAAGTGGCGATTGGGCGTTTGCTCAACCTACGGTCATGGGATTATCTGGAGCTAGATGAACCAGAATACTGCTCAGGCGGTACAGCAACTTGAGGACCATGAAAAGAAGTTTGATCGTCGTTTTGTACAGGAAGATTAGGTTGAACTTCCTGATGAGACGACCGAGACTGGGACTTATGTTTAGAAGATGAAGATTCCCTCAAACGACGACTTCTTTCTCGACCACTATCTCTTTTTACGCCTACCCAATTCAGAACCACGGTTGGATCTGTACTACAACGAGGAGCCCATCAACCGACCGAAAGCTCAAGATTGAAACATCACACCTGTAAGCCAAACAAAAGTGTATAAGTGACCATTGAACAAAAGGTAAATGAAAATCGTGCGGTGAAGTGCACGTGATTGTGAGTGTCCTAGTGTCCCCCCAACGGACCGGTTGCTGCAGCCTTGCTCATAGGAGTTTTCTCCCCTTCGTCGGTGGGAGGAATGTCGTCACCACTTTTGGGAAGAGAATTGAGCCCTCCCCCCAATATTGATGTTGGGGAAGTCATAAGTCATGATGTCATTAGGGATTTGGAGATTTGAAAACCCTTTCATCGAGCTTTCTAAATGTTGGGAGGATGACTTTTCGTCGACGGAAGTGATAATAAACTCAGGTTCTTTAGCAGTTTTTTGTCCTATGGAGTTTATATGCAAGCTTTTTTTCTTCTTCTTACTGGCATGTGAGGTTGTTTGCATTATGACGCTTCGACCATGGGTGCATTGCCCGAGCCTGCATCTCCATTGCCAGGCTTGTTAATCTTGGCACCCATAATTTCACCCTCTTCAACATCATCCTGAGTCCTCTCGACAAGGGGCACGACAGGGTTATTGGTATCGTCTTCTTATTCTGCAGCATTTCTTGGTAGTGCAGCGCTTCCTGGAAGCCCAATGCTGCGACCTTCTTCCAGCAGCCCAAACCGTTCATCGGTTAAGAGGAGTCCATTGTCCCTGTCTCCAACCTAGGTGGCACGAATTGCCAAAATTGCCCTTGAGAAGCTATCACCCTCTGGACATGGATGGACGCCTGTAAATTTTCAAAATATTATTTGGTTTAGGATATGACTTGGACTAAAGAATTTGAGATTGAAGTTAAGACGACACTTATGTGCTTCCAACCATCGCCTCGCGAAGCCAGGTGGACATCGGACATAGAACCATTTGGGTTTAAAGAGGTTGATTTTGTTCCAAGCGCACATTAAGACTTGACAATTGGGTGAAGGCTCGAGGAAAATGTGGGAAAGACTTCCTGTCCATTGTTTGAAGTTGTAAATAAACCTGATGTCCTTAGGAGATGGCGGGCGGAACAGAACATTCATAAATAACAAAAAAGTGCCATGGAGAAAGGGATAGCTGTTCGGGTGTAGTTGAGTTGGAGCTATTTCGAGATATTTTAACATCTCCAGGATAAAATAATTGAAGGGCAGCACGCATCTAGCCCAACACATGAACTTATTGCATGTTGTATACCTCTCCGGGGGCGAATGAGCCCTGTCGTTTACCAAAGGAACCAGAACGTCTTCGAAGGAATCCCGTGTCTAAAACATAGTCTACGAAGAGCAGCCTCGCCAATTTTGGAGGCTTGGTAATCTGTCGGGTTATCTAAAAATATAGCGCCTTCTACAGCGTCGGGGGCAGGAATTATATCTTCCGTCAGGAGGACGGGAACGTCAAAGAAAAGGTTGGCCGATGGGCCGGAAACCTCAAGTTGTTCGGTTTGACAACCAGAGGGAAGTCTGCCATATATAGTTTGACAACCAGGGGAAGTTCTAACTGGTCACATCTCATTCCTAGAGTTGCATACCCTCCTATTGAATTTACAACCCTTAAGGAAGTAACAAGGTATGAGGGTTCAAAAGGTAACTTATCTACCAAACACTGAGATATAAATGAATGCGATGCACCTGTATTAAATAGTACCCTAACTGGTATACTACAAATCAAAAGTGCACCTTCCATCATAGTCTTTCCCTTCTCAGCAGCAGTTGGTTTATAAGATGATGGTTCCAAGGCAAAAACCTTTCCCTTATCCGCTTTGACTGATTTTGGACACTGATTCTTGTAATGTCCAATTTGGTCACAGATGAAGCAATTCAATCCTATCTTATCTGCAACCTTCTTCCCTTTTCCAGTTCAACATTCATGAGCAAAATGTCCTTTCTTATCACACTTGTAGAAAACTACATTCACCTTCCCTTTCTTCGCAGCTCCTCCTTTCTGAGTTCCTTTCTTCTTAAGAACTTACACTTCTTTCCCTATGGATCTTGAACCTCAACTGACTTCCCCTTACTAAACGTAGAGACCATCTCTTCGTTCTTGATGGCTATCTCCACTACAACATTGCTTGGGTCCAAGAAGTGTGGCATGGTTGCCCTGGCAATCTCTACCTTCAATCCTCGATTAAACTTTTTATTTCTCTTGATGACAGTGTCAATCATGGCATATCCGTATCTGGACAGCTCATCAAATTTCGTAGCATACTCAATTACCGACATCTCACCTTGCACTAAGTCCATGAACTTTCTTAGCAATATTGACTTGGAAACTTCAGACAAGAACCTCTCTTCGAATCTCCTTCGAAACTCTGCCCAAGTCAACTCTTCCTCGGGAACTCCCACAGTAATACCATTCCACCAATAAAGTGCTGCTCCCTGCAATGTTTAGAAGCGAGTCTCCTCTTCTGCTCATCATCTAATCCCAAGTCAATGAAAATCCTTTCACAGTGCAATAACCAGTTTTCTACTTCAACAGGATCCTTTGTTCCTAAAGATGGCTTCCCACCAAGACTGGTGTAATCTTTACTTAGCTTGGCATAGTAATTGCCAACGGGGGCCATAGGATTTGCTCCCCCGGTATTCACAGCATTTCCCCCAGCTGCTCCAGCTTGCATCAGATTGACGAAGAAGTGATACATCATCCACATATCTACTGGCGAGGTTCCAGCACATACATTTGCATTTGCGTTTAAATTAGCATTTGCCTGTCGACCCGGATACCTCCTGGTATCGAGTCGAGCATTTCCATTAGTTGTGGTGCTTCCTCCACCTAGATTTCCTCCTCCATTTCCTACCTCCATATCTTCCTTTCTCGTATATCTGCATACAATCCTTAGTAAGATACAGAAGAACGGTCTAAAATAGAAGGGAATATGTACTAATAGATATATATATATAACAAATGCAAGTACGTTACTACAGCGTTAACCCAAACCCCGGTCTCATTTTCTTATTCATTGGGTTATGTTTTGAAAATCTAATAGGTTCAAATTTCTTTTAAATTTACATAAATCTATGCTCTGATACCACCTAGTAACATCCCCCATTTGGAGGCCCAAAACTAACTGCTACGGATGCTGCAGTCATTCATAGTTATTAATTCTCGATGACCAAATGCGGTAATGTTTGATACATTGATATACTAGAAATACATGGTAACATCCCCTGTCTTGAGGCTCAAAGCTAAGCGCTACAGATGCTACAGTCATCTATAGGATTAACTTCCAGCAATAAAATCTGGTAATGTTAATGGTATCCATAACATCAGAAGCACATGAATATGAAACAAAAACATATATTTCAAAAACAACTTTTCTAATGACATTTCACAAACATGTTTCATATTCCATACATTATCCCAATCATTTCTCAGGTTCAGATCAAATATAATTATTACATAAATACACCAAGAGCGATATATGAAGATGCTCCTTGGTTGATCAGAGTACTAAATAGTCATATCAGACTCAATACAACACAACGGAAATAAAATGAAACAATTCCTAAATATAGCAAGCATCAGCCTCCTGCTCATCTCCGAAAGCTTTATTCATCCACCTACTAAGCCTGTAATCCCAAACTCTCAATCTACTCAAATTAATTTTGAGCACCCGAGAGTTCAAGGGGAAAAACATAAACTTCAAGTCAGGCATAAAGCCTGCTATGAATAATACTATTACATATTGGTTTACTGATATTAAGTGAGACCACGCTCCTTAGCGGAACGGGTTTCCCCTCACTAATATCCCTTTTAAACATATCTTTGTGCAAATCAAAACCCTACAACCAAACTGGTTAATCAAACTGATATATCAATAATAGCGAATATCATATATGCTCAAAAACAGGTAATAAATGGACCATCTATCCAAAACAATGTAGTTTTATTTTGCTAACTACTAACCTTTGGTTGACATGGGCCTACCAGACAAACTAAACAAATTATCTAATAACTATTAGACATACTTCTAGAAAGTCTATCCTTAACTTAATTCTACAAGGGTCACCTGATCCTAATGATTTTTCACGCTTACCAATAACCTATCCTTCTTCTCTGTACATATATATTTCTTTCTGTGTGTAACCATCATTTAAGTCTTACCTTTGACTAAGCCCTACACACTGGAATTTTGGACTAAATTAGCTAAGGGCTAATAGCTAATGTATAGGGCATGACCTTATACCAGTCCCATCTGGTATACAAATATCTGATTCATTTTACTTAGGGTTAACTACCCTTTAAATTTTCGTTGAAAACCTTTTCAAAATGATTTAATTCTTTAAATCATACTTATACAAGGAAAATATACTATTTGCTTTACTCAAATCTCTTTTCCAAGATATATGCTTCACTCAAAATATTGTTGATGAAGACATTCGAAACCTTTGTTTAAACCTCTAAAGCATCTCTTTCGAAACTATTGAAAGTACCCCTTTCGATACAAGTAGATTACTTTACTTTGTAACCTTAGGCCGAAAGGCCAAAACATACCTTTCGAAACCATTTACCATAGTCTTTTCAAAAACATTGAAAACATCACTTTCGAAAGCTTTAAAAACCTTAGACATCCACTTTTAAAATGCTTTAATCATGCCTTTCGAAAACATTGGAAACCTTCCATTCAAAATACTTCAAGTACCTTTCAAAAACATTGGGGAATCACCCTTTCGAAACCTTTGTTAGCCACCTTTTGAAAATACTGGGGGACCTCCCCTTCGAAACTTTTTTTAGCTACCTTTCGAAAGAATTAAAGTACACTACTTAAAACAAACCTTTCGAAAGCATTGAGTTCAAGTTAAAATATGTGGAACAACCTTTCGAAACCTTTGGGTTTAACTTTCAAAATATCAAAAAGGGTCATAAAACAACTAAGTCGAAAGCAACTCTTTCAAAAGGAATTTCCTAAGCAAAGAGGTGGATGGTGTCGAACCAATCCCTTTGGAAGCATTGAAGAAGCGACTCTAATTTAAAAAAAAGGACCCTTTCGAAGGCGTTTCTTCGAAAGGCATAAAGGCGACAGGTAGGTGTTTCGACCCCCTTCGAAAACATTTACTTAAAACAAGGGCACAACCAGTATCGAAAGCTCATTTCTGTAAAAAAAAAATTGACCTGGTCGAAAGCTGGCCAAGTCGGAAGGCTATCTTATTCGAAAGCAAAGCAGGCGTTTTTCCTTTAGAAAACAAAATAAGACTTCGACCCCTTCGGAACCCCTTGTTTCAACCCTATACCTTTTGCCTATGTTTAATTCACTACGTCCCAAATCTTTGATACCATGTGCATTGGTTTCGACCTGGTTGGAGGCGGAGGTACTAAGTCGAAAGGTGGTTGCCGAAGATGGTGAAATAGCTGAACCTTAAAAATCTAGTTTTTACTATGAAAAGTAATTCTTTTTAACTAACCTGCTTATTTGTCATCATATAATTGGTTGCCTTAACTTTTTCAAAATCTTTTCTGAAAGGTGCTGCTGAATTTCAGAAATTAACATTTTAAAACATTGGCAAATAGCCCATTCTCCTTTTATAAACATATAAAACATTTAAGTTACATACCTTAAATACTTATATATTTATTAAAACACTTAGGAAGATTCTACAAAAATTCATATAAATCACTTTTAATATGTTTTATAACATATTTAAATTCCAGACCCAAAATATATATATAGTTGTCGTAATTAATTTTAAACCCAAATCACTATTTTCTTAACTAGAGAATTAATAATAAATCCACATTAATTCAGAAAATTATGAAACTTGAAACCCATCTCTAAAATATCATTTATGACCATATATTAAAATCGCAAGGAATTTAGATGTCATTTGATAGGTTTTTCAATTCAAAACATGTCATCAAATCAATATGAATAAGCATAATTCATCAATAAACATGTATATATCTAAACATCATTCAAAACATGGCAATATACTTGCAAAAACATTCGAATCTGATTCTAAAAACTGAAACATCAAAAATTTGAGATGTAACAATTTTTCACCTTAGCTTTGTTGTTAAGGAATTGATATTGATCTTGAGTTGAATTTGATTAAGCTTTTCCTCTTGATTTAGCTTTCCTTCCTCTTACTCTTCTTAATGGTGGCCAGCTTCTGGCTTTGTTTTAGGTTGTGAAAATGAATGTGTAAAATGAACATGTAAAATGAATGTGTATAAGGGTTTTGGGGTATAAGGTTATTACTTATTCCTATATTGCCCTTGCCTACTACCCTAACTTAATTCATTTTAATTCTCTTAGTTCGTTAGTTCAAATAGGCATGGCTACCACTTAGATTATACAAATCTCAATCCCTTAACCATTTACATTATTTCATTTAATTTACCTAATTAAATGTCCTAAATAATGTTAATCAAAATTAGGGTCATTACAGACTCCCCTCCTCAAAGAATTTCATCCTCGAAATTACGATAAGGTACTCATTAAAATCAATCAAAAAGGTAAAACATACCATGAAACAAGTCAGGATAAGTATCTCGAATATTGCTCTCAGTTTCCTAAGTAAAGTCTCTCTCATCGTCAATCCACTGGACTTTAATTAATCTGACTGTCTTTTTCCTTAGCCTCTTCTCATCCCTCGCGACTATACGAACTGGCCTTTTAACTATAGTCAAATTCGGTTCCACTACTAAATCTTCTAACATGGTCGGTGTTATGATAGTCTCTAGATCCCGAATACACTTCCTTAGATGAGAAACATGAAAAATATCGTGGACCCTGCCAAACTGTTCGGTAACTCTACTCTATATGCGAGTTTCTCGATCCACTCTATAATAGGAAATGGTCCAACGAATCTCGGTGCCAACTTTCCTGATTTCTCGAAACTGATCACACCATTCATTGGTGATACTTTGACGAAAACCTGATCTCCAACTGAGAATTCTAAGTCTTTCCGTCTCTTATTAGCATAACTCTTCTGCCTAGACCGAGCTCCCTTTATTCTAGCTCTAATCAACTCAATCTTTTCTACAGCTTCTCTAAATAAATCCGGACCAAGAACCAACCTATCCCCGGTCTCTAACCAAAAAACAGGAGATTTGCATGGCCTTCCATACAAAGCTTCAAACGGTGCCATCCCTATACTAGCCTGATAACTGTTGTTATACGAAAACTCGACTTGGTGTAGGTGGTCTTCCCACGATCCTCCAAAATCTAGCACACAAGCTCGTAACAAATCTTCTAAGACTTTATTAACTCTTTCCTTTTGCTCATCTGTCTGCAGATGGTAAGCGGTACTCATCTTGAGCTTAGCACCCAAAGTCAACTGTAGACTCTTCCAGAACTCGCTAGTAAATAAGGAATCTCTATCGCTTACTATACTACTAGGAATTCCATGAAGTCTAACTATATTCTTCATAAACAACTTAGCTAAAACAGGTGTCATCCTGGTTGACTTAACTGGAATAAAATGGGCACTCTTGGTCAACCTGTCCACTATGACCCATATACTTTCATTTCCTCTATTTGACCTTGGCAACTCATCAATAAAATCCATCGAGATAGAATCTCATTTCCATACTATAATATCTAGAGGCTGAAGTAACCCATTTGGTTTTAGATGTTCGGCTTTTACCTGTTAACAGTTCAAACACTGCTTCACCCATAAACCTACATCCCTCTTCATACCTTCCGATAAGAAACTCCTCTTCATATCCTGATACATTTTAGTTCCTCCCGGATGAATAGTGAATTCCGAACGATGGCATTCCTTTAGAACTTCTTTCCTAATGTTTCCTACATTGAGAACACATAACCTTCCTTTCTTCCTCAACCACCCATTCTGGTCAAGTTTGAAACCTTTCAAGTCGTTCTTTATTCCATATCTTAACCTTTTGATCTGCTCGACCAATACTGGATCCTTTCCTTATTTAGAAGAAATCCTTTCGATCATAACTAGTCGAACTTCTAAACATGACAACATAGCGGTCTCCTTACTACATTTAGCTTCAGATCTCCACCGCACTCTGCATGTCATCAGTGCTTCTAAATCTTTTCACTCAGCTACCATCGCCAACACTACATTTTGATGTTTTCTACTAAGTGCATCAGCGACCTTATTGCCCTTTCCTAGTGTATATACAATATCAAAGTCATAAGCGGCTAAAAACTCTAACTACCTTTGCTATCTCATATTCAACTCCTTCTGAGAGAATAAATACTTTAGCGACTTATAATCCGTATACAACTCGAATCTCTCTCCCAAAAGGTAATGTCTCCACACCTTCAATGCAAAAATTACTACATCTAATTCCAAATCATGCATTGGGTATCTAACCTCATGTGGTCTAAGTTGTCGAGATGCATAGGCAATCACTTTACCCCTCTACATTAACACAGTTCCTAACCATGTTCCACATGCATTTGTATATACCACTAAATCTCGATTCCCTTCTGGAACAACAAACACATGTGCATTTGCCAGCAAGTGTTTCAAGCTCTGGAATGCTTCCTCACACTTATCGGTCCAAACAAACTTAACATCTTTTCGCGTTAGCTTGGTCATCGGTGCTGCTATACGTGAGAAATCCTTTATGAACTTCTGATAGTACCTAGCTAATCCAAGAAAACTCTTTATCTCGGTCACTGTCTCGGGTCTCTTCCAATTATCCACCGCCCCAATCTTAGTCGGATCTACAGACAACCCTTTCTTTGAGACTACATGACCAAGAAACTTCACTTCTTTCTTCTTGAAATGACACTTCGAAAACTTCTCCTTCAATTGATGCGGCCTCAACATCTCAAGCACCACTCTAAGATGAACTTCATGTTCTATTTCATCTTCAGAGTATATCAAAATATCATCTATGAAAACTAACACGAACCTGTCCAGTGCTCTCGGAAAACACGGTTCATCAAATCTATAAAGAATACTGGCACATTAGTTAGTCCAAACGACATTACTAACCACTCATACGATCCATATCTGGTTCTAAACGCCGTCAAAGGAATACTATCCTCTGCTACTCTAAGCTGATGGAAACCTGTTGCTAAATCCAACTGAGAAAATACCTTGGCTCCACACAACTGATCGAACAAATCGTCAATTCTAGGTAATGGATATCGATTCTTTATCGTCTTCTCATTTAACTTACGATGATTGATACACAACCTTAACGATCCTTCCAGCTTCTTAGCAAACACTGCTACTTCTCCCAAAGGCGAACTGCTTGGTCTGATAAAAAATTTGCCCTCCAAATCGACCAACCGCACCTTTAACTCCCTCATCTCGGTAGGTGTCATTCTGCTTGGCGGTCTACTTACTGGTTCTGCTCCAGGTACTAAATCTATCCGAAACTTAATGGCTCATTTTGGTGGCAGTCCTACTACAGGTTCAAAGACATCATCAAATTCTCTCACAATGAAAACGTGATTCAACTCGTCTTCTACCTCCACAACACCCAACAAAGCATTTACCTCAAAACTAGGGTTTTCTACGGAGTATACTATCTGATTACTACAGTCAGGGTGTCTAAGTGACATCGTATTTACTTAACCAATCCATGCCCAAAATAATTATGAACCCTACGAAATCAAACACATGTAAACTGCAAGCACATACATGACCTAACAATTCAAACTTTAAGTGGTCACATCTCATCCCAAGGGTCGCGTCACCTCCTATCAGATTTGCAACCCTTAAGGAAGTAACTAGGTATGAGGGTTCTAGGTTAAGCTTATCTTCCAAACAATGAGATATAAAAGAATGCGATGCACCGGTATGAAATAGAACTCTAACTGATACACCATAAATCAAAAGCGTACCTCCCAACACAGCTTTTCCCCTCTCCTCTGCTGCTGGTCTCGAGGTAGTTGGTTCCAATGCAAACATCTTCCCTTTCACATCCTTGGCTGGCTCCTTGCACTGGTTCTTATAGTGCCCAATCTAATCGCAGTTGAAACACTTTATCCCTTTCTTTTCAGCAACTTTCCTTCCCTTGCCTGTTCGTCACTCATGGGCATAGTGTCCTTTCTTGTCACATTTGTAATAGACCACTTCTGCCTTCCCTTTCTTAACAGCTCCACATTTTTGAGCTCCTTTCTTTTGGAAAAACTTCCTCTACTAACCCTGCCCTCCTTGAGCTTCTTTGGCCTTATTCCTTTCAAGAAAAGCATGCATCTCTTCATTCCTCAAGGCCATCTCAACAAGAACATCACTTGAATCCCTAATATGTGGTAACATGGCCTTAGAAAGCTCAGGCTTCAACCCTTTGATGAACTTCTCATTCCTCTTAATCACAGTATCAATCGTAGCATAGCCATATCTCGCTAGCTCATCAAACCTTGTCGCATACTCAAGCACAGTCATATTCCCCTGCTCCAACTTGGCAAACTTTCTAAGCAGAGTGGACTTAGCAATTTCTAACATAAACCTTTCCTCGATCCTCCTCTTGAACTCAGCCCAAGTCATATTCTCCTCGTTGACCCCAACTGTCACACTATTCCACCAAAATAGTGCTGCCCCTTGAAGTTGTCTAGAAGCGAGTCTCATGTTCTGCTTGTTGTTGAGCCATAAGTCAACGAAAATCCTCTTGCAATGAAGCAGTTCTCCACTTCGATTGCGTGTTTGGTACCAATAAACGGCTTTCCTCCTAACCGAGCAAAATCTCTACTCAGAATAGCATAGTTATTCTCCACTGGAGCTTATGGGTTCTCTCCTCCAGCATTTCCTCCTACTACTCCAGCAACAATTCATGCCTGCAACATGTTGACAAAAACTGATACATTTCTCCTGTGTTAACTTGTGGGACTCCAGCATCCACATTTGCAGCTTGTGCCTGACCTTGGTTCCTTCTCCTATTTAGTCTGGCATTTCCATTTATAGCGGTGCTTCCCCTTCCAAGGTTAGCTCTTCCACTTCTAGCATCCATATCTGTATGCAAGCCTCGTAAGATATGGAAGAATAGTCTAAGAGAGGTAAGAGAATAGAGATATAGCATATACTTATATATAGCAAATATAAGTATGTTACTATAGCATTATCCCATACCCTGATCTTTTCTCTAATTCCTAAGGATTATGTCTTCAAAAAATCATTTCAGTTTAAAGTTTCTCATAAACCTATGCTTTGATAACAAGTTGTAACATCCCTTATCTTGAGGCCCAAACCTAAGCATTATAGATGCTGTAGTCATCTATAGTATTAACTTCTAGCTAAAAACTACGGTAATGTTAATGGTATCCATAATATCAGAAGCACATGAATATGACACAAAAACATAGATGTCAAAAACAACTTTTTTGATTACATTTCACAAACATGTTTTATATTCCATTACATAATCCTAATCGTTTCCCGGGTTCAGATCAAATATAATTATTACATAAATATGCCAGGAGCGACATATGAAGATGCCCCTTAGTTGACAGAGTACTAAATAGTCATATCAGACTCAATACAACACAACGGAAATAAAACGAAACAATTCCTGTTATCCCACCTTTTAGCAAAGCCGAGATATCAAGAAATTAATTGAGAATCAATGATTACTAGTCACAAATATCGGTTATGCATTACAGGTTCGCTATGGATATCGATGAATTTTGTCCGAGTCCGGATTGAGCTACAATCGACAAGACGTGACAAGCAAAGCTGTGAAAGCCAACGTTTCAAATTTCAGGTCAATCGGAGTTTGTATGAACAGGATATGATCGATGCAAGTTGAGGAAAGAACGCTGTTCGTATCGATCAACGATTCATGATCGAGTCGATCTGTTCCAATCCATCCATGACCGCACTGTTCAAATTCATCGTGTTCGTATCGATCAAAGTAACCTCCTCGCACCCATCGTGTTCGTATCGATCAAGCGAAGCCATCGAATGGTTTCGTATCCATCAGGTCCGCTGATCAACGTCCATTGATTGTAATGACAATGTTCATTTCGTATCGACCAATCACACACGCTTCGTATCGATCGACCTTTCATCGATACGAGACCAACATCCCTCATCGATACGGAGTGGACATGCAGTCGATCGATACGAACGAGACGAAACACGATCGATACGAAGAGACACCGGCATCGACATGAACAAGACGAAGTGATCGATACGAACAAGGCTCTGATAGTGCGTACGAATAAGGCTCGGTCAACTCGGCGTTAAGAGTGGATCAATCCAAGAATCTCGCGCCATGTCACCTTGCATACACGTGCTCAAGATTGAGCCGAACATATCGATACGAAATGTATCGATACAAACATAACAGCCCACCAAAAACTCGAATTCGCATCGATCATATCTCACAATCCACAAGTCCAAATGCTATGAAATTTTCACAGGAGCTTACGTACAAGCTAAAGAATGGTCATGCCAAATTTCAACTCGGTTGGACCAAATCTTGATCGATACGAAATTGGTTCGTATCGATCACGGATCGAGCCGAAACTTCATAGGATCGATTGCGTGGGCCCACCCACGTGCCAGAAGAAGTCTTCCGAAGTTTGAGCCAGATATTTGCATGGAACACCTATAAATAGCACCCCTAGAGCCTACAGAAAAGGAACTTTTGATCGAGCCACGTCCAGACTCTGCTGAAATCACGATTGCATTCAAACTCCACCATTGTACTTGAAAATTACTGCTGTAATTCACTGTAACCAGCAAGAACATCAATAAAAGATTATCCTTCGAAGTGGACGTAGGCCGTTGATAGCCGAACCACTATAAATAATGTGCTTTCTGTTTGTTACTTTTCAATTGTTGTTCTCTACTTTGTCTGGATTCGAGATTTATGTTACAATATTGCTGATCTGTATTCATACACTGGTGCTTTCATGACATTCGGGGTTTGTGACCAATTTTAGCGCGAACACTTTGGTGCTTTCACTTGGAACGCCTAACTCAGGGATTCTATCACATAGATATCAGATTGGAAAGCTTAAAGAATTCAGATTTGAAAGGCAATGACACGACAACCAACAAGAAGACAGAGAGGAGAAAGGAGCCAGCAAGAGGGAAGCTAAGAGGCCTCTTCTGGAGCTGGAGCAGGTCAAGCTTCGATCTACATCACCAGGGATGAGATGGAGGCTATGGCGGATTCGATTCATGAAAGATTGTTGAAGAGTCAATAAGAAATGATGAAAAACTTCTTTGATCAGATGAGAACAGCCGGAACACTGAACTTTGGACCGACTATAGTGATTGCGAATGTTGGACAAGGAGCTAGAATCCCAGAGACCAATGGAGGTCAGATCGAAGATCAGAATGAAGAACCTGAAGGCAATCAACAAGGACTTGGGGGCAGACCCTCGGGTTCTGACATTGGAAGACCCACGGATGGGGCTCAGCATGCTAGAGCCAACTCCAACATGAATAAACCACACGAGGAATATTACCCGGAATACCCTTCGAGACCTAGGGGGTAGGATAGAAGCATGCCGGGGGGACAACCCTAGGATGGAGAGGAAAGAATGGCTAGATTAGTGCGACGGATAATGAGGGGAGGATTGTCAAGCGGAGGCTTAGAGGAAGTTAGTCGGAGTCTGTTCACTCCGAATATCAGAAATGCAAGGAATCCTCCAAAATTCAAGTTACCTGCACTGGACCCATATGACAAGAAATTAGACCCAACTATGCATATTACTAGATATATCAGGCATATGGAAGTGCTGGGGCATCTAAGGAAGTGATGGCACGATGTTTCCCTCTATATTTGATAGATTTGGCTGCGCTTTGGTTCAGGTAGCTAGAGAATGGATCAATCAGAATATGGAGCAAGCTAGTGGAATGCTTCATGAGGCAGTTTAGGGTCCACGTGATGCGACCCAAGAGTGTGATGACCTTGGCATCGATAAAGCAGAGGACATGAGAGTCCATAAAAGATTTTCTATTGCGATTCAATGCAACTGTGGCTTCAGTAGATCGCCCGGATCCATCAATGATTTTGATGGCGACGGTAGCAGGAGTCGCGGAAGGCATAGAATTTAAGGATTCTTTAGCAAGAGATCCACCACAAGACCCTGGAGAATTCTATCATGAAGCTGAAAGATTCATTCGGCTAGAAGATTCACGCGCCGAGAGGCGAGAAACAAACGCTGTGTAAGGCGAAGGAACCTCCAAAGAACTATCCGAAGCAGACAAAGGGAAGCGAAAGCAGGACGATAGATATGATGGTCCTGACAAACGAAAGAAATTTCGAGAGCCCAGATTCAGGCAATACACTGACTTGAGAACAAACCTGGAACGAATCTACACGAAGACTCGGGGACAGCTCCTCTATTGAAAACCACCCAGGAGAGATCCCACAAAACGGGAACGTCGAAGTGGAAAGTACTGCCTATTCCATGAGCTGGAAGGGCATACTACCGATGAATGCCGCCATCTGAAGGATAAGGTAGAAGAGCATATCAGAAGTGGTAGATTGCCACAATACACCAGAGATCGAACAGCAGCCATAGGACCTGAGCAACTACTGCCCCCACCTAACAGAACTAATCCTAGATCGGGATCACGACTCGTCATCAATTGATCATGATGGCAAGGGCCAAGTTCAAGATTTGAACTTTGGTCGATTAAATTTCTTAGATTTGATTCCAAAATAAAATGGCTATTCTGCTTAAACATGTACGGGAACCGGAGAGATCCCCAGGCATGCTTTGAGATGGTAATAGACCGCTCTGCCCGGAGAGGCAATATTTAGATTTTTCCTTTGTTTGTGATTGAACACTGGAACTTGAATTTAATAAATGAACTTGAATATCTTGAAATAAACCTTTGACCGGAGAGTTAAAGGATGAATATTGAAAACCAGCTTGAAAATGATCGCTTTATGACCCTACTCGGAGAGACAGGGTCCAAAGTGCAAGAAGTGAGTTGCTTCGCCGGAGAGCGACAGGATCAACTCATTTAATGTCGTTCCCCATTCACCGGAGAGTGATTGGATCGGGGTTCGATAAGATCCCGGAGAGGCTATGATCAGCCTAGGATTTAGGCCATGACATCACTTAATGTTCAAAAACACTGAACCGGAGTGCGGGAGTGTTGCTGCTTCGCCGGAGAGCGACAGGATCGGCTCACTCGACGGTGTTTCCCCTTCACTAGAGAGTGATCGGATGGGATCCAGCAAGAGCCCGGAAAGGCGGTGATCGGTCCAGAAAGACCAAGACATTGCTATATTCCCTCGTTAGGGCCAGAGTGCAAGGGATGGAAAGCAACGCCGGAGCGCAACATGATCTTTCTATTCGATCGCTAGATTTGGAATGGACTTTGCGAGGGTCCGGAGTGACCATCGATAGTCCGTAGAGGCTGTAGAATTTGATTACTGGCTTCCGCAAGTGGAAATGGATACTGATTCGACTTTGAACAGCCACAAACTTGATTGACGATACTATAGCTGTGAATAAAATTTGAGCTCACAACATTCGATTTGAAGCTATTCAAAACACACATTTTACCAAAAGGCGTGTTTTGGGGGGCAAAGTGTTATCCCACCTTTTAGCAAAGCCGAGATATCAAGAAATTAATAGAGAATCAATGATTACTAGTCACAAATAACGGTTATGCATTACAGGTTCGCTATGGATATCGATGAATTTTGTCCGAGTCCGGATTGAGCTACAATCGACAAGACATGACAAGCAAAGCTGTGATTCAAATTTCAGGTCAATCGGAGTTCGTATGAACAAGATATGATCGATGCAACTTGAGGAAAGAACGTTGTTCGTATCGATCAACGATTCATGATCGAGTCGATCTGTTCGAATCCATCCATGACCACACTGTTCGAATCCATCGTGTTCGTATCGATCAAAGTAACCACCTCGCACCCATCGTGTTCGTATCGATCGAGCGAAGCCATCGAATGGTTTCGTATCCATCAGGTCCACTGATCAACGTCCATTGATTGTAATGATAGTGTTCATTTCGTATCGACCAATCATACACGCTTCGTATCGATCGACGTTTCATCGATACGAGACCAACATCCCTCATCGATACAGAGTGGACATGCAGTCGATCGATACGAACGAGACGAAACACGATTGATACGAACAGACACTGGCATCGACACGAACAAGACTAAGTGATCGATACGAACAAAGCTCCGATAGTGGGTACAAATAAGGCTCGGTCAACTCGGTGCGAAGAGTGGATCGATCCAAGAATCTCGCGCCATGTCACCTTGCATACACGTGCTCAAGATCGAGTCGAACATATCGATACGAAATGTATCGATACGAATATAACAGCCCACCAAAAACTCGAATTCGCATCGATCATATCTCACAATCTACAAGTCCAAATGCTATGAAATTTTCACAGGAGCTTACGTACAAGCTAAAGAATGGTCATGCCAAATTTCAACTCGGTTGGACCAAATCTTGATCGATACGAAATTGGTTCGTATCGATCACGGATCGAGCCGAAACTTCATGGGATCGATCGCGCGGGCCCACCCACGTGTCAGAAGAAGTCTCCCAAAGTTTGAGCCAGATATTTGCATGGAACACCTATAAATAGCACCCTAGAGCCTACAGAAAAGGGACTTTTGATCGAGCCACGTCCAGACTCTGCTGAAATCACGATTGCATTCAAACTCCACCATTGTACTTAAAAGTTACTGATGTAATTCACTGTAACCAGCAAGAACATCAATAAAAGATTATCCTTCGAAGTGGACGTAGGCCGGAGATAGCCGAACCACTATAAATCTTGTGTTTTCTGTTTGTTACTTTTCAATTGTTGTTCTCTACTTTGTCTGGATCTGAGATTTATGTTACAATATTACTGATCTGTGTTCATACACTGGTGCTTTCACGACATTCGGGTTTTGTGACCAATTTTGGCGCGAACAATTCCTAAATATAGCTAGCATCAGCTCGTGCTCATCTCTGGAAGCTTTATTCATCCACCTACTAAGCCTGTAAACCTAAACTCTCAATCTACTCGAATTAATTTTGAGCACCTGAGAGTTCAAGGGGAAAACATAAACTTCAAGTCAGGCATAAAGCCTGTTGTGAATAATACTATTACATATTGGTTTACTGATATTAAGTGAGACCACGCTGCTTAGCGGAACAGGTTTTCCCTCACTAATATCCCTTTTAGACATATATTTTTGCAAATCAAAACCCTGCAACCTAACTGGTTAATCAAACCGATATATCAATAATAGCAAATATCATATATGCTCAAAAACAGGTAATAAATGGACCATCTATCCGAAACAATGTAGTTTTATTTTGCTAACTACTAACCTTTGGCTGACTCGGGCCTACTAGACAAACTAAATAAATTATCTAACAACTGTTAGACATACTTCTAGATGGTCTGTCCTTAACTTAATTCTACAAGGGTCACCTGATCCTAATGATTTTTCGCGCTTACCAATAACCTATCCTTCTTCTCTGTACATATATATATTTCTTTCTGTGTGTAACCATCATTTAAGTCTTACCTTTGACTAAGCCCTACACACTGGAATTTTGGACTAAATTAGCTAAGGGCTAATAGCTAATGTATAGGGCATGACCTTATACCAGTCCCATCTGGTATACAAATATCTGATTCATTTTACTTAGGGTTAACTACCCTTTAAATTTTCGTTGAAAACCTTTTCAAAATGATTTAATTCTTTAAATCATACTTATACAAGGAAAATATACTATTTGCTTTACTCAAATCTCTTTTCCAAGATATATGCTTCACTCAAAATATTGTTGATGAAGACATTCGAAACCTTTGTTTAAACCTCTAAAGCAACTCTTTCGAAACTATTGAAAGTACCCCTTTCGATACAAGTAGATTACTTTATTTTGTAATCTTAGGCCGAAAGGCCAAAACATACATTTCAAAACCATTTACCATAGTCTTTTCAAAAACATTGAAAACATCACTTTCGAAAGCTTTATAAACCTTAGACATCCACTTTTAAAATGCCTTAATCATGCCTTTCAAAAACATTGGAAACCTTCTATTCAAAATACTTCAAGTACTTTTCGAAAACATTGGGGAATCGCCCTTTCGAAACCTTTGTTGCCACCTTTCGAAAATATGGGGAACCTCCCCTTCGAAACCTTTTTTTAGCTACATTTCGAAAGAATTAAAGTATGCTACTTAAAACAAACCTTTCGAAAGCATTGAGTTCAAGTTAAAATATGTGGAACAACCTTTCGAAATCATTCCTTTCGAAACCTTTGGGTTTAACTTTCAAAATATCAAAAAGGGTCTTAAAACAACTAAGTCGAAAGCAACTCTTTCAAAAGAAATTTCCTAAGTAAAGAAGTGGATGGTGTTGAAACCAATCCCTTTAGAAGCATTGAAGAAGTGGCTCTAATTTTTTTTAAAAGGACCCTTTCGAAGGCGTTGCTTCGAAAGGCATAAAGGCGGCGGGTAGGTGTTTCGACCCCCTTCGAAAACATTTACTTAAAACAAGGGCGCAACCTGTTTCGAAAGCTCATTTATTTAAAAAAAATTGACCCAGTCGATATATGGCCAAGTCGAAGGCTATCTTATTCGAAAGCAAATCAGGTGTTTTTCCTTTAGAAAACAAAATAAGATGTCGACCCCTTCGGAACCCCTTGTTTCGACTCAATACCTTTTGCCTATGTTTAATTCACTACATCCCAAATATTTGATACCATGTGCATTGGTTTCGATCTGGTTGGAGGTGGAGGTACTAAGTCGAAAGGTGGCCGCCGAAGATGGTGAAACAACTGAACCTTAAAAATCTGGTTTTTACTTTAAAAAGTAATTTTTTTAACTAACCATCTTATTTGTCATCATATAATTGGTTGCCTTTACTTTTTCAAAATCTTTTCTGAAAGGTGCTGCCGAATTTTAGAAATTAACATTTTGAAACATTAGCAAATAGCCCCTTCTCCTTTTATAAACGTATAAAACATTTAAGTTCCATACCTTAAATAATTTTATATATTTATTAAAACACTTAGAAAAATTCTACAAAAATTCACATAAATCAATTTTAATACGTTTTATAACATATTTAAATTCCTGACCCAAAACATATATATAATTGTCGTAACTAATTTTAAACCCAAATAACCATTTTCTTCACTAGAAAATTTATTGTAAATCCACATTAATTCAGAAAATTATAAAACTTGAAACCCGTCTCTGAAATATCATTTCTGACCATATATTAAAATCGCAAGGCATTTGGATGTCATTTGATAGGTTTGTCAATTCAAAACATGTCATAAAATCAATATGAATAAGCATAATTCATCAACAAATATGTACATATCTAAACATCATTCAAAACATGGCAATATACTTGCAAAAACATTTGGATCTGATTCTAGAAACTAAACATAAAAAATATGAGATGTAACAATTATTCACCTTAGCTTTGTTGTTAAGGAGTTGAGATTGGATCTTGAGTTGAATTTGATTAAGCTTTTCCTCTTGATATAGCTTTCCTTCCTCTTACTCTTCTTAATGGTGACTGGCCTCTTGTTTTGTTTTAGGTTGTGAAATGAATGTTTATAAGAGTTTAGGGTATAAGGTTATTACTTATTCCTATATTGCCCTTGCCTACTACCCTAACTTAATTCATTTTAATTCTCTTAGTTCATTAGTTCAAATAGGCACGACTACCCCATAGATTATACAAATCTCAATCCCTTAACCATTTACATTATTTCATTTAATTTACCTAATTAAATGTCCTAAATAATGTTAATCAAAATTAGGATCGTTACATACATGAATATGAAAAAAATTTAACTCAATTTTAAAACAAATTTCTCATTTCATTATGAACAGCATTTCAGATTCATTACATAATCCCATAGGTAAACCACGTTCAGAGAAATTACAATTTATTACAAAATACGCCAAGAGCAACAATAAAGATGCCCCCTTGGTTGATCAGAGTCTAAACACAGGCAATTAAACAAATTTTCCCTTACATCCAAATAACACAGCAAACAATGGATATAATCTCCTAAATAACTAGCTTGCTTCATACATGTCTCCAGAAGCTTATTCATCTAAAGGAGAACCTAAAAAATCTTAACTCTTAAATTACCCAAAATTAATTGAGCAACCGAGAGTTTAAGGGGAAAAACATAAACTTCGAGTCAGACGAAAAGTCTGGTGTGAATAATAACCTACCATCTCGAACCACATAGGTATCTAGTGAGACCACACCGCTTAGCGGAATGGGTTTTTCCCTCACTGGTATCCTAACCCTATTTATAATAACCATATAATGTGCACCTGCATCCATAATGGTTAAGACATAACGTAATAAAATGTACCATGATGATATGCAAACATGTAATATGCTCTGGATTTTTCATCATCATTCACCAGATTATATGTCTCAAGTTATAGTTTCAAGGGTCCCTATTAACCTATTAGTTTTCATGGGCTGACTAATAACATGTTCCAAGCTTACAAACTATCTGTCTGGTTTCATAGTTTTTATGGGATCACTAACAACTTACCGGTGTCTACCAATAACAACTTCCAATCATAGTTATTATGGGATCACTATGAACCTATTGTATTCTCCAATAACATCTCTCATGTCATAGTTTTCATGGGTTGACTATGAACCTATTGATCTCTATTAATAACCTATTCCGGACATAGTTTTTATGGGATCACAACCAATAACAATTTTCATAAAATAGTTATTTTGGGCTTACTAAGAACCTGACTAAACCAATAATCTTTTGATCAGTCTTGGCATCCTATATTCTGGTATGTCTAACCTGCTAGATGCAATTCTCCTCACACGGGAGTTAATTCAATGTATATTCACTACTGGGCCAACCTAGCCTGTTATTCTGCCCTTAACATCCCAAAATGCAGTTATGGGTTAATAATAAAGTGAATATGATTACACAAGCGTACATGATAACTGATCAAATAACACAACATAAACATCCATGGTTTAATTCCTTGTAATCATTTTCAAAAGAAATATGGTTAATACCCTTAACCCATTATTTTTAGCAAGGAAAGCTTCCTTTAAAATTTCAAGGTTTAATGCCATTTTAAAACTCTTTTATATTGCCATGTGTTTACTTTTAAAAATGAGTTAGGGTTCTTTAATTCAAAAACTAAGGCTTTCGACTATATCCTTTGTATCATTACTTAAAACCTTAGACATTCTCTTTCAAAACCATCCAGCATACCTTTCGAACACTTGGAAACATTCCTTTCAAAACACTCAAAAACATACCTTTTGAAAGAATTGGAGTTCAAGTAAAAAGTTATGGAAGCATAGATTCGAAACCAATTAAAAGTGTTTCTTTTGAAACCATAGTTTGAAAACAAAACAAACTACAAAGTATATAAAAGGGGACACATTTGAAAGCTATCCCTTCGAAAGCCCTATGGTGATGGCACACGCTTCCGCATATGAACTTGGGCTTAAATAAGAGGCTTCAACCATGTCGAAAGGTATGGGAGCGGTAACCACCCTTTCGCATGTATAAGTTAAAAGAAAAATGGCTTTAATGGTTGTGGAAGGATATCGATTTGAAACCCTACCCTCCAAACTCATTGATTCAAAGAGTTATAAAAGCGGCCTCTTACTAAGGTGAAATGTTTTAATGCACCATCTAGGCTATCGAAGGGGTTCAAAGGCAGAAACCCTTTCGAAGATATTAAATCAATGGTAGGTTTATAGATTCGAAACCTGGAAATACAACCTCACCTCTTAAGCATGCATACTTTCGACACCTTTGTTACCTTTCGCATAGGTCCAATACACTTTGTACCACTATCTTGATACCATGTATATTGGCACATAATGGATGCGGATGGGTTAGAGGCGTGTGTGTATAAAGTCAAAAGCCAGCAAGGTTAAATGGCGAAGATGTAATTTGGATAAAACTGCATTTTTTCTTATTAAAGAAAATATTTTTCACCTACCATCAATATTTGTCTCAATCTTATTGGTTTAGAATACTTTATCAATTTCCTTTTTTAGAATTTACTGTCGAAATCAAATTTGGATTTGAAATAACTTAACATTTAAGCGCTTCTCCTTAATAAAACATTTAATCCTCTAACTTAAATAATTTATTATCCATAGTAATACACTTAGAAAAAATCCCCAAAAATCACAATAATTCTTATTAGATATGTTTTCTAACGTATATAAATTTCAGAGCCGAAAACATTATTCAATTGTCTTAACTAATTTAAACCCAAAATTCACTATTTCTCTCATAGAAAATTCATAGTAAATTACCCACGGCTTGGAATATTATGAAAATTTAAACGCATTTCCAAAATAATGTTTTACATAACATATTTAAAAATCATGGCATTTGAAAATCATTTTGCACGATTTTAGCCTTAAAACAGAACTAGATTATTCCACAAAATCCTTTTTTAAAATTATAACATGGCATTTAAATCAAAACATATCATCGTTCATCACCCAAAATTTAAAACATTCAAGATTATTTACATGAGATGGTTTAGATCATTATTCACCTTGTTTGGATAAGGAACTTGAGATTTGTTCTTCACTTTAATCTTTTTAGCTTGAATCTTAGCCTATAATTGATTTTTTGAGCTCCTCTTCACCTAGGGTTATGGCCGGCTTTGTTTTTCCTTTTGTTTATGTTTTTGGTTTATGAAAATGTGAATGAGAATGAGGTAAGGGGTTTAGGGGTTATGGTATACGGCTATTCCTATTTTGCCCTTCCCTTATTCTCTTAAGTTTCTAATTATAAATCACACTTATAGTCTCATTAGTTAAGGCATAACCCTAATTAGTTTCCAAATCTCAATTCCCTTATCACTCTAACCTCTACATTATTCTATTTAATTTATCTAATTAAATCTCCTGAATAATGTTTTTTTAAAATTATGGGTGTTATAGGCTCCCTTCTTAAAGAATTTTGTCCCCGAAATTCAGCAAGGACTAAATTCTAATCATGGCAATCATCTTTAACATCTCCTAACTACCATACTAGCCTACCTGACTAGGAAATAGTCTATATAAAGTAAATATAGAACATACCCTTAAAGAAGATCATGATAAGTATCCCTAATCTTGTCTTCGGTCTCCCAAGTATAGTCCATCTTGTTGTCGCTCCACTAAACTTTCACCAACTTGACTGTCTTGTTTCTTAACCTCTTCTCATCTCTGGCCACAACCCGAACTTGTTGTCTAACAAAGGTCAGATACGGTTCTACTATTAAGTCTTCCAATGCAGTCGAAGGGATAGTAGCCTCTGGACCATGCACATACTTACGAAGATGAGATACATGAAACACACTATGGACACCTACCAAACTGCTCGGTAACTCTACTCTGTATGTGAGCGTTCCGATCCTCTCTATAGCTGGGAATGGTCCAAAATATATATCTCGGTGCATGTTTCCCTGACTTCCCGAATCGTACCACACCCTTCATTGGTTATACTTTAATGAAAATCTTATCTCCAACTGAGAACTCTAGATCCTTATGACTCTTATCTGTGTAACTCTTTTGTCTAGACTGAGCTTCCTTCATCCTACCTCGGATAATCTTAATCTTCTATGTTGCCTCTCTTACCAGATCTGGACCTAAGATAACCTATCTCCAGGTTCTAACCAACATGCGGGTGACTTGCATGGTCTTCCATACAAAGCTTTGAAAGGTGTCGTTCCTATACTAGTTTGATAACTGTTATTATAGGAAAACTCAATTAAGTGTAGGTGATCTTCACATGATCCACCAAAATCTAGTACACAAGCTCTTAACAAATCCTCGAGTACCTTGTTGACTCTCTCTGTCTGTCCATCTGTTTGGGTGGGATAAGCATTATTCATCTTGAGCTTGGTACCTAAAACATCCTGTAGACCCTTCCAGAACTCGCCAGTAAACAAAGTATCCCTATCACTGACTATACTACTAGCAATTCCATGTAGTCTAACTATGTTCTTCATAAACAATTTAGCCAAAACAGGCATTGTCCTGGTTGACTTAACTAGAATGAAATGGGCACTTTTGGTCAACCTATCTAATATGACCCATATACTTTCATTTCCTCGATTCGACATTGGTAAACCGTCTATAAAACTCATGGATATCGAATCCCATTTACAAACTGGTATTTCCAAAGGTTGAAGCAACCCACTCGGCTTTTGATGTTCGGCCTTCGCTTGTTGACAGCTCACACACTGCTTTACCCACAAGCCAACATCCTTCTTCATACCTTCCTAGTAGAAACTCCTCTTCATATCCTGATACGTCTTAGTCCCCCTAGGATGAATCGTAAACTTCAATCGATGACATTCTCTAAGGACCTCCTTCCTTAGGTTTTCAACATCCGGTACATACAACTGTCCCTTCTTTATCAACCATCCCCTCTGGTCAAGACTAAAATCTTTTAGATCATCAGTCTCCAGTCCAACCTCAAGCTTTCTAATCTTCTCGGCCAACCACGGATCCTCTTTCTGCTTAGAAGCAATCCTTTCGATCAGAACTGGTCGGACTTCCAAGCAGGATAACATGGTAGTGCTCTGACTAGATTTACCAGTCAATCTTAACTGCACCCTACAAGTAGTCAAAGCCTCAAGGTCCTTCCATTCTGCTAATATAGATAACACCACATTCTGATGTTTTCTGCTAAGAGCATTCGCTTCTTTATTTCCTTTTCTAGGCGTATACTCTATACCAAAATCATATGCTACTAAAAATCCAGCCACCTTTGTTGTCTCATATTCAAGTCCTTCTGAGAGAATAAGTACCTTAAGGACTTATGATCTGTGTATAACTCAAATATCTCCCCTAAGAGATAATGTCTCCATACTTTCAATGCGAAGATCACCACTGCCAACTCTAGATCATGAGTAGGATACCTCACTTCATGCGGTCTAAGCTGTCGTGAAGCGTAGGCAATAACTTTACCTTTCTGCATCAGTACAGTCCCTAATCCGGTTCCACATGCATCTATATACACCATTAATCCCTGATTCTCATTTGGAACTACTAACACAGGCGCATTGGTCAATAAGTGCTTTAAATTAAGGAATGCCTCCTTGCATTTGTCGAACCAAATAAACTTGACATCCTTTTTCGGTTAGCTTAGTCAAAGGCGCTGCTATCCGTGAGAAACCCTTAGTTAATCTCTAGTAATAGCCAGCGAGTCCAAGAAAACTTCTGATCTCAGTCATCATCTCTGGTCTCTTCCAGTTGTTAACAGCTTTGATCTTATCCGGATCAATTGACAAACCCTTCTCTAAAACCACGTGACCAATAAACTTAACTTCTCTCTTCCGAAAATGACACTTTGAAAATTTCGCTTTTAGTTGATACTGCCTCGGCGTCTCAAGCACCACTCTAAGATGAACTTCATGCTTTCTTTCATCCTTAGAGTATATTAAGATGTCATCTATGAATACCAATACGAACCTATCCAACTGCTCTCGGAAAACCCGGTTCATCAAATCCACGAAGAAAGGTGACGCATTCGTTAACCCGAATGGCATCACTAACCACTCGTACAAACCATACCTAGTCCGAAACACCGTCAACGGAATACCATCCTCTGCCACTCTTAGCTGATGGAAACTTGCCACCAAATCCAATTGGGAAAATACTCTGGCTTCACTCAACTGATCAAATAAATCATCGATTCTCGGCAAAGGATAACTGTTCTTGATCGTCTTCTCGTTCAACTTACGATGGTCAATACACATCCTTAACTACCCATCTGGTTTCTTCACGAACACCGCGGTCGCTCCCTAAGGCGAACTACTTGATCTAATGAAATTCTTTCTTTCTAAATCAACTAGCTGCACCTCTGGTTCCTTCATCTCGGTAGGTGTCATCCTTCTAGGTGGTCTACTTACAGATTCTGCTCTTGGCACAAGATCTATCCAAAACTCAATGGCTCGCTTCGGTGGTAGTCCTATAACCGGCTCAAAAACATCTGGAAACTCTCCTACTACCAAAACCTAATTCAACCCATCTTCTACTTCCTTAGTCCCCAACAATGCCCAAGCACTCATATATGAATTCTTCACTGAGTATATAATTCAGTTATGACTGTTAGGGTGTCTTAGCGATATTTCTCTATCTTGGCAAAATATTCTAACATCATATCTATCTAACCAATCCATAGCCAATATGATCCTAAAACCCCAGAAATCAAAAACATACATAATGCATGCAAACTTATGACCTAACAAATCAAGTTCTAACTGGTCACATCTCATCCCCAAAGTTGCATACCCTCTTATCAGATTCGCAAGCCTTAAGGAGGTAACAAGGTATGAGGGTTCTAAACATAACTTATCTACCAAACACTGAGATATAAATGAATGTAATGCACCGATATCAAATAGTATCCTAACTGTTATACTACGAATCAAAAGCTTACCTTCCATCATAGTCTTTCCCTTCTCAGCGGCAGTTGGTCTAGAAGATAATGGTTCCAAGGCAAAAACCTTTCCTTTGTCCACTCTGACTGGTTTTGGACACTGATTCTTGTAGTGTCCAATCTGGTCACAATCGAAGCACTTCACTCCTTTCTTATCTACAACCTTATTCCATTTTCCAGTTCAACTTTCATGAGCAAAATGTCATTTCTTATCACATTTGTAGCAAACTATCGGCCTTCCCTTTCTTGGCAGGTCTTCCTTTCTGGGTTCCTTTCTTCTTAAAAACTCTCTTCTTTCCCTAGGGATCTTGAACCTCAACTGACTTCCCCTTACTAAATGTAAAGAGCATCTCTTGTTCCTGATGGCCATCTCTACTACAACATTGCTTGGGTCCCGGAGGTGTGGCATGGTTTCCCTGGCAATCTCTAGCTTCAGTCCACGAATAAACTTTTCATTTCTCTTGATGACAGTGTCAATCATGGCATATCCGTATCTGGACAGCTCATCAAATTTCATAGTATACTCAATTACCGACATCTCAACTTGCACTAAGTCCATGAAATTTCTCAGCAATACTAACTTGGCAACTTCAAACAAGAACCTCTCTTCGAATCTCCTTTGAAACTCTGCCCAAGTCAACTCTTCCTAGGGAACTCCCATAGTAATACCATTCCACGAATAAAATGCTGCTCCCTACAACTGTCTAGAAGCGAGTCTCCTCTTCTGCTTATCATCTAATCCCAAGTTAGCAATGAAAGTGTATATGGATCGATAATATAGTTAAACTACGACTAGCAAGTGCGGAATAATAAATAATAGCAAATAGCAGTAATAAAAATGACACCAGGGATTTTTATACTGGTTCGAACTTCTCGTTCTACGTCCAGTCCCAGACTCCTTCTGGAATTTCTCTAACAACCCTCACTTAACCCAGAGGAACAGGTATTACACTGCCTGAGCAACCGAACAGGACTTTTCTGCCTAAGCAACCGAATAGGACTTCAAATACAATTTGGTAAATTGTTTCTTGACTTGTGTGTTCTTTGAATAACACGAATATAGTCAATGTAGTACACCCTTCCTATAATCTTCTTGATATGATGATTTGAATGTGCAAAAGATAGGAAGTAGAGATTGAAAATCGCTTGTGATTATGATAATACAAAGCAAGTATAGATAGAAAGAATTGGTGTTTTAAATAGTGGATTTTCATCTCTATTTATAGTATTGAATAGACTTAATTTAATAGTTGCAACTATTAGAAGAAGTGCAACTCTTGGTGAAGAAGACAACTCTTCAGAATTTGATATTTCATGAAGAGATGCTTCAGTTCGTCAAGTTCAGATGTCTGAGAGAAAAGTGACAGATGTCTGAATGAAGTTTTAAAATTCAAAAAAATAAAAGAAAGAAAAAACAGTCATTTCAGACGTCTGTCTTTTAATTCAGACGTCTGTCTAGAATGACAGACGTCTGTTATTAAATTGACAGACGTCTATTTCATATAGAAATAAAAGCACTATATACATAGATTTCAGACGTCTATTATATTATCTTTAGACGTCTGATATTGATGTCAGACGTCTGAATTAATATACAAACGTCTAAATCTGTACTGTTTTGTTCCTTCCTTTATTTTAGCACTTTTGAACTTGAGATATTATATAATTTTGAAAATACCTTTTTATACCTTTTAAATAATTAAAGATATTTATTATTTTAAAGCATGATTTTCAAAAGTATATTTGTGTGTGTGTTTTATCATCATATCAGAGATTGTACAAAAATATCTAACTTAGAAATAATAAAATTTTGAGAACTTAATCTTGTTGAAGATATGATAATAGCTTCTCTTGTAGATTCCTGCAAGAATATTTGACATTATAGTATATAGGTTGAAATATATAGTTGTCGCATTAAAATCGAAGAAGGCAGGTTCCAACATTCTCCCTCTTTTTGATGATGACAACTATATAATTCAACGGTTAGTATAACCATACCTTTTGCTCCCCCTGTCAATATGACCAATTTATATAGCAGAAATGTTATTATTTCCCCCCTTTGTCATTAACAAAAAGAGTTGTAGGGGGGTGTTAGATATAGAGAAATGACAAAACTGTAAATAACAAAATAGTTAAGAAGTGTAGACAGACCAAGCATGTACCAAGATGATAATAACACAACAATATATTAAGACAGAGCATTTGTTTAACCAACACAAAGAACTAAGAGAGACATAGAAAATTATACAAAGAACAACTAATAAGTTTTAAACATCACAAAAAAATAGAATTTTTATGAAAGTGAAGTTTTTGGACAAAAAGGCAAACCAAAAGAAAAACATCTTCTTTTACCATTCTCCCCAAGTTGGAGAGGAAGGAGGAGAAGATCCATGAGACTTTTTCCACAATTGACGAAGAATTGTCTTGACATTTTTCAATTCTCGTGCATTCTCTTCGACTTTGGCATCTAAATCATCGAATCTAGAATTGATGGACGAAAAGCCTTGTGCAATTTGTTGAGAGATTTTCTTTTGATTTTTAGAGATGGTGATGTCAGACTTGAGTTTTTCATTTTTAGTATAAGTGCGTGAAGTACCAGAAATTAGTTCAATCTCGTAAGTTTCCGGGATTGAACTTTGGATAAAAGTTTGTTCAAAAGCTTCATCTTCTCCTTCTTCATCTTCCCTTTCATCTTCATCATCCCCTTCTTGTTCAGTATCTCCTTCATCTCCATCATGTCCGGAACTGCCTACTTTTGTTTTTCCTTTTTCTTTTTGTAAAGCTAGTTGTTCCGCTTTAAAATCAGTATATGTTGGAAATGTCGGAGGAGATTCCGGTAATCCCATCAAACTAAAGAAGCGAATGTTGGATACCTTAATCTTTTCAAATTCAATTGACGGACTTGGAATAGACAGATCAGTTAGAATACGAGTAATATAGGGGGCATAGACATACATGAAGTGTTTCTTCAATAGATTTAGTTCTTATATTATAGATTCTATATGCTTTGCTTCGTTCTGAATATCCGATGAATATACATTCATCCGATTTTGGATCAAATTTTCCTAATTGATCTTTCGTATTTAAAGCAAAACATTTAGAACCAAAAACTTTAAAGTAAGATATATTAGGTTTTCTACCGATGAAGAGTTCATATGGAGTATGTTTAGTTAAAGGTTGAATAGAGACATGATTTAGGACATAACAAGCAGTAGCAACGGCTTCTGCCCAAAATTGTTTTGGAAGAGTGGTTCCATTCAATAAAGTCCTAGCACATTCTTGAAGTGTTCTATTTTTACGTTCAACAACTCCATTTTGTTGAGGCGTTCTTGGATGAAAAGTTATGAAATATTCCTTTCTTATTACAAAACTTCTCAAACATTTCATTTTCAAATTCACCTCCATGATCACTTCTAATGTTTTTAATTTTTAGATTTTTAATATTTTGAATACGTTTAGCAAAGATTTTGAAATTTTCAAATGTATCACTTTTGTTTTTCATAAATAAAGTCCAAGTATATCTAGAGAAGTCATCAACTATTACAAAAACATATCTGTTGTGATTAATAGATTGAGTCTGAGTTGGTCCAAATAAGTCTAGATGTAACAACTCAAGAGGTTGTAATGTTGAGATGATCTTCTTAGATTTAAAAGAAGATTTAGTTAGCTTTCTTAGTTGACAAGCATCACAAATGCTATTTACCTTAAAATTCATTTTAGGTAATCCTTTTACTAAATTGTTTTTGGATAATTTATTAATGGCTTTGAAATTTATATGACAAAATCTTTTATGCCATAGCCAAGGATCATTTTCTTTGACTAATAAGCACATATTTGTATTATGATTTATTTTCATATTCAAAATATAAATATTACGATCTCTTACTCCTTCAAAAATAATATTTTTGTTATGATCAAAAATATTACATTTATTTTCAGAAAATACTATGTTAAAACCTTTATCACACAATTGACTAATACTTAGTAAGTTATGTTTTAAATTTTTAACTAATAAGACATTTGTAATAAGAGGTAAATTAGATGTACCGTCATTGCTCACATCGCCTTTGCCGATGATGTAACCTTTGGAATTATCTCCAAAAGTGACAGATCCTCCATCTGAGTAGATAATGTTAGTTAACATATTTTTGTCGCTTGTCATGTGTTTTGAGCAACCACTGTCTAGAATCCATTTTCCTCTTTTCTTAATCGGTACCTGCAAAAAATATTGAAATTCTATTGGTACCCACTTCCTCTGTTAGGGTCCTAAGGGTTAAATCTTAGGAAGCCAAACCCAGTTGGGTTTAGAGTTACCTTTAAAAATAAATTTTTCATTCTTATGTACAGACATAATGAAAGATTTAATGTAGTTTTTCCTAATCAAATTATTATTAGTTTTTGGAACCCAAATCATAATTGATTTTGGATGAATAACTTTTGAAGGAGCTTTTTGAATAGATATAGATTCCTTTTTTTTAAAATTTGTATATAAAGAATCATTATTTTTAGAATACTTTTGTATTGGTTTTTTATATCCTAACCCCTTTTTATTTGAACAGGTTTGAGAGTTCTCAATTATTTTAGAGAGACTCTCTCTTCCACTGTTAAATTTAGAAACGTTTTTAGAAATATTTTCCAGTTTTGTTTTAAGGTTTGATACTTCTATATCAAGTGTTTTAATATTAGAGTTTAAATCATAATTCTCTTTTGCTAATTTAACATTCTCATATTTTAGTCTTTCTATTTCACTCCTTAAATCAGTGAATTGAGATGTTATATTAACATAAGATTCTTGAGATTTTACTAACTCTTCCTTTAATATTTTCTTTTCATCTTTTAACATGTCAGTTTCTATTTCAGTTCTATTTAATTTTCCTAAAGCATCTTTATATTTACTCTTTAGGATTCTAAGTTTATCTAACAATTCAGAGTTTATTTCTATTAAATCGTCAAAAGTTAGATCACTTACATCATCATTTGTTGCCATAAAACAAACGTTGGCTTGTTCTGAATCACTGTCATTATCACTGTCTGACGAAGAAGATTCTGTATCATCCCATGTAACTGAGAAGGCTTGTTTCTTTTTATATTTGTCCTTTTTGAGATTATTTTCTTTCTTCCGATCAGGACAATCTTTCTTTATATGGCCCTTCTTGTGACATTCGTAGCATTCAAGAGATGAGCTTGAAGGCTTATTAAAACCCTTGTTATTTCCAAATTTATTACCCTTTTTGAATTTTAAAAACTTTTTGAAATTCTTAGCTATAAATGCCATATCTTCTGATTCAGAGTCTTCTTTTTCTGCTTGAAAAGCGATAGTTTTCTTGTCCTATGCTTGTGCTCGTCTTGCCTGTAAATTTACTTCATAGGACATTAGATTTCCTATTAACTCTTCTGTTTTTATGGTTGAAATATCATTAGCTTCCTCGATAGCTAAGACTTTTCGTTCCCATTCATCTGTTAAAGAGTTAAGGATTTTTGATACAACATCAGATTCAGTAAAAGTAACTTCTAAAGCTAAAAGTGAGTGATAAATATCCTGGAATCTAGAGTACATTTCACTAATACTTTCTCCTTGTTTCATTCTAAAATTTTGAAATTGGTTTTTAAGCATAGAAATCTTGCTTTGTTTTACTTTATTTGTTCCTTCGTGTGTAACCTTAAGAGTATTCCAAATTTCATATCCAGTTTTACAAATACTGACTCGATTGAATTCATTTTTAAATAATAACATTTCTGCTATATAAATTGGTCATATTGACATGGGGAGCAAAAGGTATGGTTATACTAACCGTTGAATTATATAGTTGTCATCATCAAAAATGGGGAGAATGTTGGAACCTGCCTTCTTCGATTTTAATGCGACAACTATATATTTCAACCTATATACTATAATGTCAAATATTCTTGCAGGAATCTACAAGAGAAGCTATTATCATATCTTCAACAAGATTAAGTTCTCAAAATTTTATTATTTCTAAGTTAGATATTTTTGTACAATCTCTGATATGATGATAAAACACACACACAAATATACTTTTGAAAATCATGCTTTAAAATAATAAATATCTTTAATTATTTAAAAGATATAAAAATGTATTTTCAAAATTATATAATATCTCAAGTTCAAAAGTGCTAAAATAAAGGAAGGAACAAAACAGTACAGATTTAGACGTCTGTATATTAATTCAGACGTCTGACATCAATATCAGACGTCTAAAGATAATATAACAGACGTTTGAACTCTATGTATATAATGCTTCTATTTCTATATGAAATAGATGTCTGTCAATTTAATAATAGACGTCTGTCATTCTAGACAGACGTCTGAATTAAAAGACAGACGTCTGAAATGACTGTTTTTTCTTTCTTTTCTTTTTTTGAATTTTAAAACTTTATTCAGACATCTGTCACTTTTCTCTCAGACATCTGAACTTGACGAACTAAAGCATCTCTTCATGAAATATCAAATTCTGAAGAGTTGTCTTCTTTACCAAGAGTTGCACTTCTTCTAATAGTTGCAACTATTAAATTAAGTCTATTCAATACTATAAATAGAGATGAAAATCCACTATTTAAAACACCAATTCTTTCTATCTATACTTGCTTTGTATTATCATAATCACAAGCGATTTTCAATCTCTACTTCCTATCTTTTGCACATTCAAATCATCATATCAAGAAGATTATAGGAAGGGTGTACTACATTGACTATATTCATGTTATTCAAAGAACACACAAGTCAAGAAACAATTTACCAAATTGTATTTGAAGTCCTATTCGGTTGCTTAGGCGGAAAAGTCCTGTTCGGTTGCTCAGGCAGTGTAATACCTGTTCCTCCGGGTTAAGTGAGGGTTGTTAGAGAAATTCCAAAAGGAGTCTGGGACTGGACGTAGAACGAGAAGTTCGAACCAGTATAAAAATCCATGGTGTCATTTTTATTACTGCTATTTACTATTATTTATTATTCCGCACTTGCTAGTCGTAGTTTAACTATATTATCGATCCATATACACTTTCATTTTTGTCTAATGCGCAAAATAACATGTTCATTTCTTTTGCGTTTGCAGTAGCATCTAGTTTTTGTGTATTAGACCAAGCAGCATACCCTGTAGTAGGAATAGTATATTCAGTTTGAATGATATTCCAGGTTTCAAATCCACTAGCTTGCATAAAAATTCTCATTCTAGTTGACCAATAACTATAATTTAATCCGTTAAACAATGGTGGTCGTGTAGTGGCTTGTCCCTCAGTAAAACTGTTGCTAGTGTTATTGTCCATATTATTAAAAAAATCAGATAACTGTGTTATAGTTATGTGATGACCTTGCTCTGATACCAAATGAAAGTGTATATGGATCGATAATATAGTTAAACTACGACTAGCAAGTGCGGAATAATAAATAATAGTAAATAGCAGTAATAAAAATGACACCAGGGATTTTTATACTGGTTTGAACTTCTCGTTCTACGTCTTGTCCCAGACTCCTTTTGGAATTTCTCTAACAACCCTCACTTAACCCAGAGGAACAGGTATTACACTGCCTGAGCAACCGAACAGGACTTTTCTGCCTAAGCAACCGAATAGGACTTCAAATACAATTTGGTAAATTGTTTCTTGACTTGTGTGTTCTTTGAATAACACGAATATAGTCAATGTAGTACACCCTTCCTATAATCTTCTTGATATGATGATTTGAATGTGCAAAAGATAGGAAGTAGAGATTGAAAATCGCTTGTGATTATGATAATACAAAGCAAGTATAGATAGAAAGAATTGGTGTTTTAAATAGTGGATTTTCATCTCTATTTATAGTATTGAATAGACTTAATTTAATAGTTGCAACTATTAGAAGAAGTGCAACTCTTGGTGAAGAAGACAACTCTTCAGAATTTGATATTTCATGAAGAGATGCTTCAGTTCGTCAAGTTCAGATGTCTGAGAGAAAAGTGACAGATGTCTGAATGAAGTTTTAAAATTCAAAAAAAAATAAAAGAAAGAAAAAACAATCATTTCAGACGTCTGTCTTTTAATTCAGACGTCTGTCTAGAATGACAGACGTCTGTTATTAAATTGACAGACGTCTATTTCATATAGAAATAAAAGCACTATATACATAGAGTTCAGACGTCTGTTATATTATCTTTAGACGTCTGATATTGATGTCAGACGTCTGAATTAATATACAGACGTCTAAATCTGTACTGTTTTGTTCCTTCCTTTATTTTATCACTTTTGAACTTGAGATATTATATAATTTTGAAAATACCATTTTATATCTTTTAAATAATTAAAGATATTTATTATTTTAAAGCATGATTTTCAAAAGTATATTTGTGTGTGTGTTTTATCATCATATCAGAGATTGTACAAAAATATCTAACTTAGAAATAATAAAATTTTGAGAACTTAATCTTGTTGAAGATATGATAATAGCTTCTCTTGTAGATTCCTGCAAGAATATTTGACATTATAGTATATAGGTTGAAATATATAGTTGTCGCATTAAAATCGAAGAAGGCAGGTTCCAACAAGCAAAAATCCTTTCATAGTGCAATAATCAGTTTTATACTTCAACATCATCCTCTGTTCCCAAAAACGGCTTCCCACCAAAACTGGTGTAATCCTTGCTCAGCTTGGTATAGTTATTGCCAACTGGGGCTATAGGATTTGCTCCTCCAACATTCACGGCATTTCCCCAGCTACTTCTGCAGCTGCTCCAGCTTGCATCCAATTGACGAAGAACTGATACATCATTATCATATCTACTTGCGGGGTTCCAGCACCTACATTGGCATTTTCGTTTGGATTAGCATTTGCCTATCGACCCGGATTCCTCCTGAATGTGGATTTTCAGTCCTCTGCTCTATCAACTGAGCTATCCCAACAATTCAAGAGCCAAATTTGAACTGGGTCGAACATTTCCATTAGTTATGGTGCTTCCTCCACCTAGATTTCCTCTTCCGTTTCCTACATATCTTCCTTTCTTATATATCTACATACGAGCCTTAGTAAGATAAAGAAGAACGGTCTACGAGAGAGGTGAATATCTACTTATATATATATATATAACAAATGCAAGTATGTTACTATAGCGTTAACCCAAACGCCGGCCTCATTTTCTGATTTATTGGGTTATGTTTTAAAAATCTTTTAGGTTCAAATTTCTTTAAATTTACATAAACCTATGCTCTGATACCAACTTGTAACATCCCCCATTTGGAGTCCCAAAACTAACTGCTACGGATGCTGCAGTCATCCATAGTTATTAATTCTTGGTGATCAAATGTGGTAATGTTAGATACATTTATATACCAAAAACACATAATATGAAGAAAAAAAATTAAACTCGGTTTTAAAATAAATTTCTCATTTCATTACGAACAGCATTTCAGATTCATTACATAATCTCATACGTAAACCACATTGAGAGAAATTACAATATATTATAAAATACATGAAGAGCGACATATGAAGATGCCCCTTGGTAGACCAGAGTCTAAATATAAGCAATTAAACAAATTTTCCCTTACATCCAAATAACACAGTAGACAATAGATATAATCTCCAAAATAACTAGCTTGCCTCCTGTATGCCTTCGGAAGCTTATTCGTCTAAAGGAGAACCTAAAAAATCTTAACTCTCAAAACTACTCAAAATCAATTGAGCACCCGAGAGTTTAAGGGAAAAAACATAAACTTCGAGTCAGATGAAAAGTCTAGTGTGAATAATAACCTACCATCTCAAACCACATAGATATCTAGTGAGACCATGTCGCTTAGCGGAATGGGTTTTCCCTTCACTGTTATACTAACCCTATTTATAATAACCATATACTGTGCACCTACATCCATAATGGTTAAGACATAACATAATAAAATGTATCATGGTGATATGCAAACATGTAATATGCTTTGGATTTTCCATCACATTTCACTTGACTATCTGCCTCAAGTTATAGTTTCTAGGGTCACTATTAACCTATTAGTTTTCATGGGCCGACAAATAACATGTTCCAAGCTTACGGACTATCTGTCCGGTTTTATAGTTTTTATGGGATTACTAAGAAACTATTGGTGTCTACCAATAACATCATCCAGTCATAGTTTTAAGGGGGTCACTATGAACCTAATGGATTCTCCAATAACATCTCTCATGTCATAGTTTTCAGGGGCTGACTATGAACCTATTGATCCCTATCAACAACCTATTCGGGACATAGTTTTCATGAGATCACCGAGAACCTATTAGCCCCTGCCAATAACTATTTTCAGAACACTATTTTTATGGGCTTATTAAGAACCCGTCTAAACCAATAATCTTTTGATCGGTCTTGGGCATCCTATATTATGGTCTATCTGACCTCCTGGATGCAATTCTACTCACACCGGAGTTAATCCAATATATATTCACTACTGGGTCAACCTAGCCTGTTATTCTGCCCTTAACGTCCCAAAATGCAGTTATGGGTTAATAATGAAGTGAATATGATTACACAAGCATACATGATAACTATTCAAATAACACAACAACATAAACATCCATGATTTAATTCCTTGTAATCATTTTCAAATGAAATATGGTTAGAATGCTTAACCCGTTATTTTTAGCAAGGAAAGCTTCCTCTAAAATTTCAAGGTTTAGTGTCATTTCAAAACTCTTTTATATTGCCATGTGTTTACTTTTAAAAATGAGTTAGGGTTCCTTAATTTGAAAACTAAGGCTTTCGACTATATCCTTTATATCATTACTTAAAACCTTAGACATTCTCTTTCGAAACCGTCCAGCATACCGTTCGAACACTTGGAAACATTCCTTTCGAAATGCTCAAAAACATACCTTTCGAAAGCATTGGAGTTCAAGTAAAAAGTTATGGAAGCATAGCTTCAAAACATATTAAAAGTGTTTCTTTCGAAACCATAGTTTGAAAACAAAAAAAACTACAAAGTACATGAAAGAGGACACATTCGCAAGCTGTCCCTTCGAAAGACCTATGGTGATGGCACATGCTTCCACATGTGAACTTGGGTTTAAATAAGCGGCTTCAACCATGTCGAAAGGTATGGGAGCGGTACCCACCCTTTTGCATGTATAAGTTAAATGAAAAGCGGTTTCAACGGTTGTAGAAGAGTATCGATTCGAAACTACCTTCTGAACTCATTGATTTAAAGAGTTTTAAAAGAAGCCTCTTACTAAGGCGAACGGTTTTTATGCGGCAACTAGAGTATCGAATGGGTACAAAGGCAGCAACCCTTTCGAAGATATTAAATCAAAGGTAGGTTTATAGATTCGAAACTTGGGAATGCAACTTCACCCCTTACACATTTATACTTTCGACACTTTTGCTACCTTTCGCATAGGTCCAATACACTTCGTAGCACTAGCTTGATACCATGTATATTGGTACCGAATGGATGCGGAAGGGTTAGAGGTGGGTGTGTATGAAGTCGAAAGCTAACAGGGTTAAGTGGCGAAGATGTAATTTGGATATCAACTACATTTTTGCTTATTAAAGAAAATACTTTTCACCTACCATCAATATTTGTCTCAATCTTATTGGTTTAGGATACTTTATCAATTTCCTTTTTCAGAATTTACTGCCGAAATCAAATTTGGATTTGAAATAACTTAACAATTAAGCCCTTCTCCTTAATAAAAACATTTAAGTCCTCTAACTTAAATAATTTATTAATCATAGTAATACACTTAAGAAAAATTCCCCAAAAATCACAATAATTCTCATTAAATATGTTTTCTAACATATATAAATTTCAGACCTGAAAACATTATTCAATTGCCTTAAATAATTTAAACCCAAAATTCACTATTTTCCCTTATATAAAATTCATAATAATTATCCACGGCTTGGAATATTGTGAAAATTTAAGCCTATTTGCAAAATAATGTTTTACATAACATATTCAAAAATCGTGGCATTTGGAAATTATTTTGCACGGTTTTAGCCTTAAAACCAAACTAGATTATTCCACAATTTTTTTTTTGAAATTGTAACATGACATTTAAATCAAAACATATCATCATTCATCCAATCATACGGTTTAAACCTCAAAACCCAAAATTTAAAAACTCAAAGATGATTTAGATGAGATGGTTTAGATCATTATTCACCTTGTTTGGATAGGAACTTGAGATTTATTCTTCACTTTAATCTTCCTAGCTTGAATCTTAGCCTCTAATTGATTTTTTTGAGCTCATCTTCACCTAGGGTTATGGTCGGCCTTGTTTTTCCTTTTGTTTATGCTTTTGGTTTATGAAAATGTGAATGAGAATGAGGTAAGGGGTTTAGGGGTTATGGTATACGGCTATTCCCATTTTGCCCTTGCCTTATTCTCTTAAATTTCTAATTTATAAATCACACTTATAATTTCATTAGTTAAGGCATGACCTTAATTAGTTTTCAAATCTCAATTCCCTTATTACTCTAACCTCTACACTATACTATTTAATTTATCTAATTAAATTTCCTGAATAATGTTATTTAAAATAAGGGGTGTTATAGTCCTAAAGACATCGCAGCTAGACACTCTAAATGTCTGAAGTCCATATCAACTAAACTCAGTATATAATCGAAATTAGAAAAGTTTACCTGTCCCCCGTGCTAAGTGTAAGCTAGTGTGGTGTAGTGTAGTATAGCATAAAGATAAGCAGCTTAAAAAAATGCAAAATTAAATGATGAGAATTTGGATCCCGACCAGAGTGACCGTCATCACTAACCGTCTCAACTGGCAAATAAGTTGATTGGTTGTGTAAGCTTTGGGATCGACCATCGGCATATTGAAGTGTGAAATCCATTAGTAAAGTCTGTATTTTAAGTTTTAGTTCAAGTTCTAAGTCCTGGGATATTGGTCGTTCAATTCCGAGTTCGATATCAGATGTGCAAGTCCTATTGTTCATTATCATCATATGTTCAAGTTTATTGGAATGGGATTGGTTCTGTTTGTTCAAACGAGTGAATATGGATTGGTTTTCAAGTTCAATTCAATGCCAAGTATTGGCCAAGTACAAATAACTGATCCCTGGAATTAGCCAAGTACAAGTAGCCGGCCTCTATATAGCCAATCCCTATATATGCCAATCCCTATTCCAAAACAAGATGACCGATCCCTCTCTCTAAATTATCCACGCCAATCCCTTTAGGCAAAACAACCGATCCTTATCACATTGCACAACTGCCGATCCCTCTGCTCGGACACTTTATAACTCTCCAACATTCCACCCGATCCCTCCACTATCTAACGAAACTACCGATTCCTCCATTCATGCACACAACAAGAATACCGATCCCTCTCCTTCACCATATGACCGACCCCTCTCCTTCCATGTCCTAGTGCTTTCCCTCAACCCTTTTGGCCGAACCCTACTCCATCCTACATCTTGTCTCCTCCAAGCAGCTTCGACCATTATCCCTCCATTGTGTCAAACTCCAACCCATTCGCCAATGAAATGGAACCCATCATCTCGTCATAAAATCAAAAAGTAAAGGCAATCAAACCTACCTAAATATATCAAAGGTGAGCTATACGAGGAGAAGTATTGGATTAAGATTCAAATAGAAGGTGAAATAGTAATCTAAAGCACAATAGGAAGACAAGTTTATAGATGGAGGCTAAGTTTAGGTTGAAAAGAACGGATTGGGTTTTTTCAAGACAAAGAAAGGTTCAGGACCAAGCTTAAAGGAAGTGTGGAGGGGAAAGTAAATGTTAAGAAGATGGATATGTGAAGGTTGGAAGGAAGGAGTGCTAGCTTATATATGGGGATGAGGGTTCGGCCCATGTATTCGATTCAAAGAAAAGGAGGGAGGGATCGACTAAAAAGATGTCGATCCCTGTAAACATATAAAAAGGAGGGAGGGATCGGCAAGAAGACTGCCGATCCCTATGAACATTTTTTTTAAAAGTGAAAAAGAAGGGATCGGCTATGGGCTTTTGCACATGTAAACATAGGCATGAAGATTATGTGAAGCACATATATACAAAGTGCAATGAAACCGTATCTAACTCAACGAAAATTGGCGACAACCCGTGAACGTATAAACATGCCCAGGAGCTAATGACAAGAACGAGTGCCCGAACGTGAACGTGGATATTCTAAAAGTTCAATTTTTGAAATCGACAAAAATTGAATTCAAACCTGAAGCCTTCAAATTCGAAACTGGATCGGATAATCAAAGTTTGTTAGTCTCATGGAACCGAACATAGACATCAACTAACGGAATATTATCTTGAATTTATACTATCAGAAATCGACCAAGCGTCATGACAATCGAAGAAAGATACAAAACTTTTGGAAAATAATTCAACGGAGGATAGTGACTATTCAGAAAACTGAACGGATTTCTTTCCGACGACCCTAACTTGCTTTGATTCAAAGCACGTCGTGTTCAGCACAAGACGTACTTTGGGAGGCAAGTGTTATCCGACATTTTGAACTAGGTATATTAAACTGATTGGAAAAGTTAGATTCGAATGCTATCAAGGCCGATGAGTCCAGAGCGATGATTGTGGGGTCCAAAGGTCAAGTACAGATAGTAATATGACGCCGTGATTGAACGGAATTGGGAGATATGTAACACCGAATGTTCGAAGTATGGAATATGGCTCAATATATAGGAGGGATCATTTCCAAGATAGGATCGGTATGTTTTAGAGAGAAAGTGCATTTCAATAGGAAACAATTAATATCTCACGATCCACAAGTCCAATGCATATGAAATTTTATGACCAAGATAGGGGGACCCTAAGGAGCCTATCCTAGGGATTGCACCTTAAAAGAATGAAGTCAGAGGGATCGGTCCTCTTTCCTCGGTAGGGATCAGCTGAAATCAGCAGGTAACCCATGTTGAAGCAGAGATCAAACAATAACTCGAGTTCCAATAACCCAAATGACATTAAAATTGGAGGCTAAGTATGTTTCAGAATCAGGAAGCTACCATAGGGATCACACCCCCAAATTCCACTAAAGTAGGGATCGGTACCGATCCCTATTCTTTGGGATTTGGGCCATGGGATCCCTCTTATTGGTCCATATGGTTCTGGATGTCCTTCTGCTGAGTTTTCAGGGAGATATTTGGTCATCTTCGTCTATAAATACAAGCTTGGTTGTTCATTTTCGAGACTTTTATGCTGCTATTTTCTTTGTACTCTATTGTAACTAAGGATTTTCACCCGATCCCTATTGTACTCAGTTTACGAAGTGATTAATAAAGCACTATGTTCAAAGTGGACATAGGCACACAATACCGAACCACTATAAATAGTTGTGCTCGTGTTATTGCTTCAATTTACTGTTATTTCTTGGTTATTACCCTCTATTTCCATTTTATGTTCTTCATTTATTTCTCTTCAAAACTTCTATTGGGTGTTTGTGCCAATTTTTAGTGCAAACATAGTCCAATCTTAGCTTACCCTGCTTATTTGGTAAGCAAAGAAATTTGCTAACATCACATCTCATTCATTTTGGTATATTCCTTATTATTCCAAACGACGCACCTTTTATACATAGTTTTGAAATTTGGTGATTTATGGAAATAAAGAAATAGATACAACTAAATTGTACCTTTAACGCTCTCAATAAATTAAAACATAGAAATTTACATTCCAAATCATATTAGGGCAATTCAAATGAATGCTAAACAATTATAACCCAATTATCATAAATTTGGAATAAACTTCATAATCTTGTGAACATTGTACTTTAAAAATTTTAGGGACTGATTTCCAAATTTCTAGATTATAGTGTATATACCATTCTATTACAATTACATAACTTACAGAACATGCATGTGAAATTTCAATTGAATACGTTCATTTTAAGCCTACAACTCAGCAAATCTTGCATAGGCATAACAATTAAATAAAATTCAATAATATAAATTTCAGTTTTATATATAAATCATATAATTTCCCACTCACCTTTCTAGCTTTTCAAATCTCTCAAATCCGAATTCATCTCTTTAATTGACTCCTTTTTCGTTTTCAATCCAAATATATATAACAAGATATATACATACCTATTAAAATATCATATCTAATAGGAGATTTGAATTAAGTGGAATATAGATTTATAATTATAGAATTTTCCTTTTTTACAGTATTGATTCACTCCTTCTCTTTTTCTCTTTTATTTTCCTTCCTTCTCTTGTTTATATCTATAATTTAATATTTTTAGAATTCCTAGAAACAGTGGAGAAGGGAAAATGGCAGAGGTCCGCTACTTTGATTAGAAAATATAAAAAGAAATGTGAGGGTTTATGCCTGCATTTATAGACGCTGGAATCAATTATATCCATTTGATTAATATTAATTAAATTCAGGCCGTTAGGCCAAGGTTCAACTTTCGTCACCACCACTTCTATCGATTGATCGCTCCTTATAGCGGGTCGACTGCTAACTGTCGACCGGTCCAAGGAGAGGGTCAACGGGTGGGGTCCACAAGTTTATTTATTATTTATTTCCTTTAATTTTTTTAATTATTATCCATCTGAAAATTTCAAATGCTGATAACTTCTTCGTTTGAACTCTGATCGCAAAAATTCATATATGAAAGTTGCTTAGAAAATTGCCACAAACACAATGGTCCAAGTTTTATAGCCAAATTTTGAAATTTGCTCAAATTTCTATTTTGAACCTTAATAGTTATTTATTTATTACCGTTTATTTTACGAGGTGTTACAATGTAGCTTTGTCTCTTTCTTATGCAACCATCCCAAGCTAGCTGTGGTTGGGTACAAATCCATACTTAAACAATTCTTGCTCTCTTGTGCACTTGATTCTCTCTTTTTCTTTAGCTTCGAATCTTTCTGCCAACCGAAGATCCATGTGGTTTCGTACTGATCCACATGGAGCAGTACAATCCATATACTTAGTGGAAATTCCATTAAGTTTTGTTGCTCCATCCTTCCTACATCGATCAATCCTTGCCTCTTTGCATCCATAACTGTGCAGACTCCAAAACAACATCGATTAACACTATCACTTAGTCCTTATATCGAGTTACTCTATGATTTGAACTCCATTCTCTTGTGTAAAGGACCTCTTCCTATAGTCTACACCATACACTTTCAAGAGTCCTCCATCCATAGAACCAACCCCGTCATTCTCAGATCCCTCAATTCCCATGCAATCATCTATCGAAATCTATGCAGTTAAAGCCCCACCAAGGCCCTGCAAAAATCCTGCTATAACGCATAGCGCTCTACGACCACTACGCTATTTCAATATAGCGCTATTAAATAGTAGATCCGCTTTAAGTCTCGCTATTTTTTGCCACGACCACTAAATCAAGGCTTTTTAGCATCCACTTTAGCAAAATTAACATGCAAAGGTTGATTTGAATTGTTCTCTTTTAAAACAAATCAATAAAGTTAGGGTAACGACCTAATTTTAAGCCATGATTGGTCAATATAAGTTAAAAACTATTGTAGTAACTAAATCTAGTTTGAACAAGTCATGTTATTCTTCGGTTTTTTATATAAAATTAAACAATATTTCTTTTTCCTTCACAAATGATGTGAGAATAAGAATAAATTAACTTTGAACATTTGGTTTTATATCCAATGAAGCTTTTTGCACCTCCGTTATTTTCTGCTATATCCCCACTTTATCCCAGCTATAACTTTTTGCACCCCATCGCCATAAAACTACTAAGCGCTTTAACTGCACAGATCCAAACATACATGCATCACAAAAAACAACAACATCAAATCAACCATTAAAAGTCATTCAAGGATCTCAACACACACCTAAACATCATATACATGTACCTTTCAAACACATGTTTAAAACCATTAAAACATGTTTTAACCATGTTTTCAAATCAGGTCAGAATCCAATAATATGTTTTTAGGTTGAAAAGTGGATTCAAAATATTTTTAACTATATATTACAACTTTTATGATTAAGAGGTCATAAATTACTCACCAAATGATGATTAAATCGCAAAAATAGCTCCAAAAAAATTGCAAATTTATAATGGTCAACAAAAGCAACGATTTTCCCTTCTTAAATTGTTCTCTAATGATGTCTATCTACTTTGGTCTCTTAATCTATTGATTTATTTTTAATTGGAACGGTTTTTAGTTGATATTTGATGAAAAGATGTTAATGGAGGTTCTGGATTCGAAAATAAGCGAATATTGATTGCACTAGTTCCCTTTTATCTATAGTAAATGAAACTGACTGCAAAAACATTTTCATTAAACAATCAATAATTAGTGGAAATGAGAGATTAGAGAAAGATTAATGGTTTTCAATGCCATATACCATGGAACTCAAAATGAATAGTGTATACTGTAAACCAACACAAAATCAAGAGTTATAAGGAAGGAAGCACCATTGACTTCAACACATAATAAAAGCATTGACAAAATCACATATGATTATAAAATGACATTCCCAATACATTTAATGAACAGTAAGCACCTGGCGAAGGATGCTAAGACAATAGTAGCAAAAGGTACGTGATTAATTTCTAACAAATTCAATTTTCAATTCAAATTAAATAGAAAGTTGCTTTACCGTAGTCTGTATACTTACGTGTTTTGTTTTGAAGCCAGTTTTGGAATGACATTAGGGTAGCTTTCGCGGTAATTTTTTTCTCATCGACGTTGGTGATGCGTCGGATGCCCCAACGTTGCTTCCTCGTGCCCTTGCCCCATTTGTCGATCATTGGGAAGTATAACATTGGAGTCCGACGTGTCCGACGCCAATGTTATTATCAACCTAACCATTCCCTTTCCCTTTCCCTATAAACCAACTTCATCCTCCTTTTTCTTCACACCATTATTCATATCTCCTCTCCTCTCTACCATCATCTTTCCTCCACTCTAAACAATGTCTAATTCGAAAACAGATTCCGATTATGTACATGATTTGGTCATTATATCAGAGTATCTACGTAGAAGAAAGAGCCATATCACCCGAATGAACTCATCAGAAGTTACCTGTTTAATGTGGGTCGAAGACGTATTAAATGGGTATCAAGGACGTTGCCAATGAAATTTTTGAATGAAAATGCTTTGTTTTCTCTCATCATGTGATAGGCTGCAGAATTATGGTCTGACGACAATGGAAGGAATTACTATCAGTGAAATAGTTGCCATATTCATATACATTATATCTGCAGCGCTCTAAAATCGACAAACGAGCAAAAGTTTTTAAGGTCAGGTAGCACAATTTCAGTTTGTTTTCATGTTGTTTTAGATGTTGTACAATTACTTACTAAATATATTATCAAGCCAGATGATCCTCAATTTAATACTATTCTAGATCATATTAGAACTTCAAACCGGTACTACACATATTTTAGAAACTGTGTTGGTGCTATAGATGGTACACATGTAATGCAAACTTACCTCAAGATCGAGTTATTCCATATATAGGATGAAAATGTTATGCTACATAGAATATCTTAGCAGCATGCTCATACGATTTACAGTTTACTTATGTTATGGCTGGTTGGGAAGGTGTTGTGCATGGTAGTAGAATTTTTAATTCAGTTATAAATGGTAGAAACTCTAACTTCCTTCACCCTTAACATGGACAGTATTATTTAGTTGATTCAAGATTTTCACTTCAACCTGGTTATTTACCACTTTATCGTAATATTACATATCATATTCCTCATTTTCATGAAACTGCAAATCAACCAAAATCGACCAATGAAATTTTTAGTTTCTATCATTCAAGTTTACGTATGGCAATTGAACCTTTGTAATATGGAAAAAAAGTTTGTCATTTTGAAGAATATGACAACATACTCATTTGAAACTCAATTAAAAGTTGTCATATCTACAATGGGAATATACAATTTCATATGAAAATACAATAGTGGCGATCCCGATCTTATTCTAGAGGAATACCAAGAGGAATATTATAGTATGAGAACTGCACCGAATAGAGCAGCTGAATCGGTACAACGACACACATGCCATGAAATGATAACAATTCAAGATAGCATAAGTGATGAAATTGTTGCATCAGGGCTACACTGAAACAGTGTATGATTTTATATGTACTTTCTACTATTGTATAATTAATTTTTGTTAATTTAGCTTTTTTCACTATTCTAACATTTTAATTAAACACATATTACACATCAAAACTAATAATTAGTTAACTACAAATCAATTAAATTAAAAAAATCACAACTTACATACCCCGCTCAAATATCCCGTTCATAGCCCCAAACACAATCCCCGTTCACTCAAATACCCTGCTTAAATGCCCCGCTCAAATGTCCCATTTTCTTTTGTCGCAAACACACCCTAGATATCTTTTATCAACCTATAATGCTGCTATGATCGGAAATTGCTTTGTTATTTCATGCAAAAGAAGCAACAACCATCAGATTTCTATTGGCCCCCGGATTTCAACTGTTTAAAGCCAAATCCGTACAATCTTACTAATAATTTTTAGTCGTTTTAGCATTGTCCTTTATCAACACAGGATGTGTTAGAAAAGTTTCAATTCATGAGTTCAAGAACAATTTTTAGTTTGTCAATACACACACACACACACACTAGTGGTCTGATTGTGAACTAAGGTGTGTTGGCACTGATAATTTACCCCATTCTGGTGTTGGAAGTCAGACGTCGGAACGGACTACCTTCTTGCCCGTTTGTTTGATGCAGAAAAAATGAACTGTTGATGTCCGACACCACGACTATCAAAAGATCCCATCCCCTTACTTAACAAAGAAAACACACCTTTAACGTTCATCACTAAACTGAATTTAAAAACACATATGAATTTCTTTGGCGAATCAGGTAATATGGAGAAAGTAACATCTGCTTTTCTTAACGAAACCATGCAGCATTTCGCTTTACTAATGAAATTCTCTCTTTACCTTTCTCCTTTAACCTTAAAATAAAAAGAAAATGGTTGAAAACAATAATTACAAGTTGTAAGGGTTTATAAACATCTTTAAATTAAACAAAATAACTAAAATAAACAACATACTCGATCTGAAGATGACTAGTAATTAAATGGTAAAAAATTTATGCTTTAAATTCTTGTTTGAAATTTTTAATTACCAATCTATTGGTTTTTTTTGTTCAATACAAAACGAACAATACAGCTTAATGAAATTCTTATAAGTCATTTACAAATCTATTGTTTTCTTACTTGTTTTGTTTCATCAATTATTAATCATTTTTTATGCACTAAAGAACTGGCACCATGGCACCATTGATGTAACGTGTAATTAAACAATTTTCTTTTTCATATTGTATGCACCTCATATTCGATCCCAAGCTTCAGTGTCCCGTGTGTCCAACCAATCAAAATGCTTGGAATTATGCAAATAAGTCCATTTTACTTTTTCATCAGAGATTTATTTGCAAATTTTTTTCTACGTGTCATGTGTTAAATGGTTGGGCACACCGAGCACTTAATTTGAGTCCAGATGATTTGAACCCATATTCGAAGCATGTTGCTTTACCTTTGTAATGCATGGCTATCTCTAAATGACCCATGTTATGTTTAAAAGTGTGCGCTAAATAAATAAATGAAATAATTGTTTTCCATGGATCTAAAACTCATGCATACATTTAAAAGGAAGCGACTATAGAACACAAATTTTAATATGGCATAATATATCTTGGTCATTGGACCTTGACGTGTCTGCAAAAAAAATATGAATTCATAGGCGATTCAATGATTCAGATTTGTTGTGTCATCAACTATGTCACCAAGTTGTGTTCCAATAGAATTTCAGAATTTAACAATAGGAAAAAGAAAATATGTCATATCCACATAACTACAGCCCGTTACCCATAGTGAAAAATAAGTACTTTATTTAGAAAAAGTCACATATATTTTAACTAAATATTAAATGTTAAAGGAAGAAAAATCAAATTAAAGGGAAAAAAAATAATTCAATATTTTGTAAATCGGTAGAAAATATAAATTTTCTATAAAATGTTTTTGATTTCTATTTTTTCCTCTTCAAGTGTAATCGCATTTAGTGCAGATTTCTATTTGCGTCAAAATTTCAAAACACCCAAAAATATAGATCTATAACCTAGGATCCTGAATGTGATCCCATGTTAGTTTTTAGAAGGCGAGATTTTTGATCATCAAATATGTTAAATTCTTACTTTAATTAAAATCACAAATCATGGATAAATATACTAGAAAGCAAGTAGTAAAGCGTAGAAAAAGTAAATGACACACAAATTTATTATAGTGGTTCGACAATCTCTGCCGCACGTTCACTTTATATCTTTTATTATGGTTCTCCAATTTACAATTGTTACAACGTTTGGTAGATCTCTCTAGATCGGTTACAACAACTGTGAGTTGCTAGGTCTGTTATTGGCAAAACTCTGATGTTGTAGATCTTCCTACTGGTCCATCATAAGTTGATATTGGATGGTGGATTTGATGATTGAAGGTGGTTGGATTAGCTTTAGATGATTCCTTCTGTCCAAAACTACATCAATAATTATGTTCAGTTAATTCGGTTCGGCTGTTTCTAATACTCTGAACTTGTCAGCCATTATTGTTCATTTATCTGTATAAGGATGTGAAAGGATATGTATGACCCAGTCGGTTCGATATGAGTCAGTTCGGTTAGTAGGAGTGAGTTCGGTTCGTTAGAAGTCGATTCGGCAATCATACTACCAGACTGATTTTTTGTTCAATGCTTACTCCTTATCGAACTGTTTTTGATGTTTAATTCCGAACCGGTCTTCTTTGTGTCATGAAATTTTCGTTTTAAGTTGGAATTGAGTGAAACACGAACCGATAGCTTTGTATTATCTAATAGAAGTAGAACACTACATTGCCATTGGATATTCTATATGGATGAAGTAGATGGTAGGTCTCCAGGGTTGGGTCCAAATATATTAGGCACTGGATCAATTTTAAGATAACCATATCTTTCAGTTTGTAGCTCGGGTTGAGATATGATTTCGACTAAGGATATTCTATATGGATGAAGTAGATGGTAGCTCTCCAGGGTTGGATCCAAATATATTAGGCACTGGATCAATTTTAAGATGATCATATCTTTCAGTTTGTAGCTCAGATTGGGATATGATTTTCTACTAAGGTGCATGTCATGGCCTTATGCATGCTTTCCAACTAGTGTGAGCCTGTTTTGAGACTGTTCCAAATTTTCCGACAACTCTTTCATTTGTGATTTTTTCTTCTTCTCGACGGATGTACTTTTAGCAGTGTAATTTAAAATGCTGGACAGTTGAGTTGAGTTTGAATTGAATTTCAAAATGAGATGCGATTCTAATTTCCTCGAAAATAACCTTTTTGTCATTACAATTTGAATTTTATATGTGAAATCGCCTAAATTTACACTATTTAATGGTGAAAACAAACACAAAATATAGTTCTTCTACGAAAGTGTCACATCTTGAGTACTGAATATAATCATTACGTTAAATTTGGATCATAAAACGTAGTAATAAAATTATAGCATAAATTTATTTTTACCTATATTACCATACTAGGAGTCCCACTTATCTCAACCATGAAAAAAGGATTCATCTTATTTTATACGAGTACTTTGGCACGTGCGATGCACGTGCGCAGGACAAACTAGTATTAAGAAATGATGTTTGTGAGGTTTTTAGAATTTTGTAAAAGACTTTGACGTATACGTAATATTGCTATTTTGGATACTGATTTTCAAAACGCATCCACGTCTGAGGGACGTGTATATGGAACTTTTGTATCAAATTTGGAAATCATACAATCTAGGGATGAATAATATAACTTATAACATTCTGCCTTGTAAAGAATTATAGTTGAAGTTGAACTCGTTATGGTTTCAACTGTCAAACTTAGTTTACATTCCGTCAAAGGATTTTTATACATAGGGGTCTTTATCAAAGCCATGCCTTGGTACAACACACCTAACCAAGTGTGACTATATAAAAGACAACGAATCAATAATATAAAGAGAAGATAAATGTCGTACCGGTATGTCAGCCAAATCACATGATCCTACTGACTTGCTCGCTTCCCCACGTTAATCATTTGAACTGAGATTAAGGCCAAAAATTCAAATTATGGTGCTGAGCTCGCAAATCCTATTGAAATTACAAATAGTAAAATCAGAGCTTAGGGATGAATAGTAATAGAGGTTCGAAGAAGTAGAAAACTAATATACATCAGCTTACAGAGTTATCAGCAATAACGAACAGATCGACAACCTTCAACATTGCTCCAATGACTTGTACAGGTCTCTGCTTTCACCAATCATTAGTTGGTTCTCCCTTTTCAATTTTCAAAGGTAAAATTTAAGTTGGAACCAAACATTATTAATAGTAAACAAATACAGTAAAAAAAACCAAAATTTGAATTCAAACATGAAGAGGGTTATTAGTAAACAGTATTACAGTTAGGTTCAGGAAAGTACCAAAACCATGACTGCCAGTGAAGGAGAAGGCAGAAGTAAGCAAATGACGAAGGAACTTTGTAGATCGAAACAAAATCAGCTGCGTGAGTAGGCGGATTAAGTAGAGTGCAAGCCACTTTTTGAGAAAGAGGAGATTGAGCTTCCACTATCCTAATAAAGTCATCATTTTCAATTTTTTATTATTGTTGTAGAGGTTATGATTCGAGGCCGAAAGAATGGATATAGTTGAGGTAGAAAATGAACGGGAGAAGCCGGTATATGCGATGTGGGATAAAATGGGAAACGCGATACGAAAATGACAAATGTATCATCAATTTCAGTATTGTTTTAACTTTTAAAATATGGTCATTTTTGGTATTGCAAAAATAGCTTCACTTTGACATGTTGACCAGAGTATTTACTTCATACACACATAAAACCAATATTTTCAAAAGCTTATACATATTGTAAGCTACGTATATGGAGCCTTATATATTTATAACTTGCTCATTTCCATACGTATTCAGTTGAAAACTTATATGCATATATACGAAACCGTCTACGAACTTTCAAAAGCCTAGTGTATTATGGACTGTTATATTTTCAAAAACCAATGCATATAAACATCTAGAGACCGATGGATGTGTGAATAACATAACGTGATGAAATTTGCAAAGTGAGATTTAGACTGGATAGTTGTTGCCTCTTCTTTGGTCCGTTGGTTCAACAGTGAAGAATTTCATTAGAGGTTCATAAATTGTTTGTTTTAGGTGGATTACTCCATGCACAAAGTTGGATGCACACATAAAGCAAAAGATAAATTTTAAAACAGGTGAAACTTTCTTTCACAGAACAAAAGATGTGCATATGCTTAGCTTTACCTATCTCTAGGGATGACCCCAAATAATTTTGAATTTCCGCTATAGATGTAAAACAACATCAGTATATTTCCCTCCACACAAAGATCAACGTAGAAACTTGTTAATAACTTTATCCACCAACAACAATATAAACACAATCAATTATGATTTTTGATAATAAACCATAGTAAATAAGATACATCAACTAATGACTAAAAGAAATGCTCCTCTTCGTGAACACCATAGAATTTAAATTTTCCCTTTTGTCCATCGAAGTCCTGTATTGTTGAGTTAAAGCCATGAAAAGTAGGTAATGATATACTTTGTTTACATTAGATTTGTCAGGAACATATAAAAGAAAGTTTATGTGCAATCACGTGCTCATTTTTATACACATCAGCAACAAAATAGTTCTATTGCACATTTCTTATGAATTTTAATTGTTTAATTTAGATAATTTAAGTCAGTAAGTTAGTCAAAATATTAAAGAATAATGGTATTTTGGTAAATATTTAAATAATTTGGAAGTGTAGGTCATATAGTCATATTCTTTCTCACCATTAAATTAATTTTATGCATTTACCAAGAGGAAGACACCAGATTCAGATAAAAGGTACCATAAATAATAACATAAGCAAGTTTATGCAAGTTTTCAGGCGGCAGAAAATTTATTATGCACTCTATCAGATAAAAGTAAGCACAATGCTTATGTTCCAAGAATAGCAATTTCTACAGTGCTCTCACTAAAAATCATCCTATAATCATATAATTTATGAAGTAAATATCTTCTATCTTTTACTATAGCTTACAAAGAAAACTATAGCTTGAGTGTAAAGGACTTTGTTAATGTTGAGCAAGTGTAACCTCAACGTAACATATATAGAAAAGTTAGAGAATTGACCTCATCTAAAGCCTTAAGAACGTCTTTGAGATTCAATAAATTTGAACTTCTTCTGATCAGGCGTTTTATTTTATAGTTTTCCTATACCGGTCTAAGAGAAAATTACTTTTGTTAAAGCACCGACCAAAAGATAAAGAGTCAAACTTATAAATCCATTATAAAATTTATAAAATGCAGTCTTTACCGAATAAAATCTCTTTGGTTGTTGAATAGTCTTTTGATTAGGTTGGATAATCTATTATCGACTGATTAATGATTTATTAGTACCTAACAAAACATTTGAGTAACACTTAGGAACTTAAATACAAAAAAAGAAGAGTGCAAAAGAGGGTGTAATTCTCATATCCAACAGAATAAATAATTACGTCTATAAATCTTTTACCATCTCATTGTGAGAAAGAACCTATGCTTGCCAAGTAGAAGTATGAATCTTTATTTTACCCAAGTGCAACAACAAAATTTTTGTCCTAGTTCAGAACAAAAAAGAAAAAAGAAAAGAAATGAATGACATGATAACATAATCAAATAAACTAATAACTTTTAGCAGTACTTTCCTTTTAGTGTTATGCTTGTCACCATTATCAAGGTTGGATCTCATGATCTCTCATCATCCTACTTTACGTTAGGCCATCTGTAAGATTACATGTTCTCATTAATTTAAATTAAACTTCCATTTTCGTTCTCGACCATAAAGAATAAAAACAAAGTCAAACTACTTTGTTATTCTAACTTAAAATAGAAATAGTTTAGTAAAATGAACTTCACTTCCAGCTAAAAATGATAAATACATAAGTGACAATTGTAAAAAAAATTACTTATTTCAGAACAGACCATCTCATTACCTCAAGCTCTTTCACTTCAGGTTCAGTGATATTATTTTTTAGCGTGAACATATGTTATTTTGTCATACCATAATTGAGACAAAAGAGTACTATGAGTTAAAAATGAATTAAACTACCTCTGTCCAGTTGCTAAATAGTTGATATAATTATTCTTTCAACTACCTTTAATAATGCAAGTTAATTCAACCGATATCTCCTCTTCCAAACAGTAAAAAATGTTTTAAAGGTTAATAAGGTGTATTAAATATATCATAGGAGTTGGACACCTGCATGAAAAACAACAATATATAACGTTCCTTTAAATTTAATAACAGGAAACCTTAAGCTATAGTTTTTGGAAAATATTACGAAATGCCTATACCAAAAACATAGGCATTAACAGTTTACAACTAATTCCATGATATACCATACATGTTAAAACAATAGCAAGAACAAGAATGTTTTAACAACTATATGGCTAGCTGGCAAGCTAAAGCGGACTACATGTCAACACAAAAAAGTCACTGAAATAGTTAAAAGAATTGCTGATACATCGCATTTGAGCTTGGATACTAATTACTTTATTTAATTGCTAATTACTTTATTTAACGATATTTCTTTTTTTGAATCCTATTTTTGGTAAGTCGGTGACACATTATATGTTCATTTTATCAAGTTACTTTTGTGAAGTACATAAGAGGTCGGTTAGGCAAGAATTCAATTAAGCAATAGAAGATAAAGGACCACTTATTAACAGTTTATGGCATATGTATTATTGGTTCGGAAAAGGAACTGAAACGGGAAAAATTTGACAAAACAACATTGAAACTTGATCATTAAATGCTCTAAAGCGAAACAGCACCCAAACATCAATACAAAAGACAAAACGTTCAAAATAAGTTTCATACATAGAACATGCATGAATTTTGGAAATGGATAACGAAATTTTCAATAAAAATTCCAGCAAAATTTATAGTCCTTACCGACCGTTGGAAGACCAGATTGTGCAGAAATGTTGCTGTGCCCCTTGTCATATCCCCAAAAGCTAAATCGAAGTTTTCTGTGCCTGAACAGAGGATTATATAGGTAATCATGCCACTTACTTAACATAACTGACCAACATATATTAGACAGAGGTTGGACCTTTGGAAAAAAGGAAATAAAACAGTCACATAATAGATGTATGTATCTTATGCACTACAACTCACTTCAATAGCACTCCAAAACTTAATTGTTGTTTGTGCGTCAGAGGGTTTCATTCTTGTTCAAAACTGCAATTGTAAAAACCTACAAAGACTTAAAATCAAGATCAAAAGAAAAAAAGAACAAATTTGTATACAATCTTAGAGTTGAAATCGTTGTTAGAGATCGAAAGAAAAGAATGAACATATTTTGGTAGTAAGGTGGTAATGTTCACATATATGAAAACCAAAGGGAGTAATATTTCCATAGAATAACTTCACATATCTTAAGCATCTAATCAGAATGTGCACAGATCCGTAGCAATGATTGTTCCCCGACAATAAAATATGAATGCATTCCATTATTCATCCATTATTTTCTATAGATCCGTAGCAATGATAATTGTTTTAAGACCAAGCTGTAGACTTTCTAGCAAAGCTAATTCATGGTTTAAAAAAAAGAATTAACAATATAATGGAACTTTAGCGCATGAGGTCAAAAAGTTGGTGCACTTAGTATTGAAATAAGCAAAAGAAATTAAAATCATTGCACAAAAAACCTGAGCTGAGGTTGGCATAATGACTGAACTGCTAATAACACTATTGATTCTCTCTGATATCTGGTTATAGCTATCATTGGTTTTTGGGAAGCGATGAGTTTAAGGAGTTCCAACTGCAAATAGAAGCAAAGTTATCGGGCAACTCCACATATTTCAATAGACATTAAGTAAATGACATGAATATATGCTTATACCATGACTAAAGCTTGCATGATTTCATTAATACTACTGATTGCGGTTATTTTTTCAAAACAATAAGCACTTGTGTACATTATAATAATCACAAAAATCACAAAAATCATTCCTTTAAGTTTTAACATTAATCTTCTCTATTTGACTAAAACTTCATAACTTTACAATTCATACTCCAAACATGAGTGAAATTATTAAAATTTAATGAAAAATTATTGGAGTAAGGGACAGAGAAAAAAAAATTCATTATTCTACACATTTACAACTATTCATAACCATATTTTTGTGTATGGCATTAATCAATCCGCTTAATTTATTGTTTGTAGTGAAAATAGTAACATAATTAAGATAAGGAAATCGATAATTATGCTGGCCAATAATATAACACCTTGTTCTATGGTCTTTTAGTTATTTATCCTCTCTCTTTTCCTTTATGAAGGAACCAAACAACCAAGGCGAGTAAAGCTACGAAACCTGCATGCTCCAGTAAGTGGTACAGGGATCTACGGAGACAGGCATAATATCGTTTCCTATAAGTCCATATTCAATCAAGGATAATATGGATTGACAACGATTCAACTCAAAAGGGATACTGATCCATATATTGCCTATAATCAAACTCATCCATAAATTACTATTTATGAATGTATATAATAATTATATAATGATTTTAAGTCATTATAAGAGATATATATATCACTTACTACAAATTGGTTTTAGACCATCTCATATAATTGAAAGGGGTTAATTCATCTAAACACCATGTACATAATGATATAATTTATTCACCCCATCGCTTCTTTCCCCCACCACAAATTCACCAAATCGCACATAGATGACTCCGTCCCTAACACATGCTTCCACGTCCAAATCTGTGTCACCAGCCCTTCATAAGTTCTGTGCAGACGAAAACAAAAACAAATTAAAAGTATAAAAAACAGCTCCATAGAATCTGTTCCGATTCAGTTCAGATTCAGTTTTACTTACAATCACATCCAAAAGGTGCGCAGCGAGATCGGAAACGTCGATCCTCATAGCAACCTCTGCCACCATAATCTAAGCTTTCTTAATTTTCTTCTCTTTAACTTTCTTCATTGTTGTCGCATCAGTGCCTCTATTCTTCTTGACATCGTCGCCACTCTCGTCATCAGATCTAGGCACCGCACTTGATTCATCTGCATCTGCCGCCGTAGCCACCATTGCTTGAAGATTTGGACGACGATCGTTGGCCTTGAGATCGAAATTTTTGAAGACGTGGGAGTCGTTGTTGGAAGAGGCTGCACCGTTGGCAGAGGTGGAGATTGGTTGCGAGGGCGACGGTGGGTTTAGGGTAGGTCTTTACCTAGCTCTATTATTCATTGATTTTTCAATTTTTTGGAATTTCAGTAGCAATATCAGGAGGAAGATGGTTGAAAATCACCTGAGAGAAGTTATTCTGTGCGTTGCAAGATAAAGAAGAGTGAACATGGGGAAGAAATTGTTCGTGGAAAGTGGGGGTAAAATGAGGAACAAAGTATGTGCGAAAAAAGACAGAAGAGTCCTTTTGTTACAGTTTACATGGAGTTTGAGAAACGGACATTTTGAAAAGTTAGAAAAGGGCTTCACTTTGACTTGGTTAATCAAGTATTTGCATTATACATAAGATATTATTATATATTAAATAATATAAAAGATAATATAATATAATATATAATACAATCACTTAATGTGATTTATACCATTTGGATGCTCATCAATCAATATAATCAACGAACAAACCTGTGGTAAGTGAGAGTTGTTTGGGAAAAAGACTTGATGTACTGACTATTGTGAGTTGTTTAGTAAATTTGCGTATATTACTTGCGAATCACCATCAAACTCAATTATTTTCCACACTGAAATAAAATCAACTCAGAATCATGTGAATTAACAAAACACATATTTTATGTTGAAATGAAATATTGACTGCCATATTCCGTACTGACTAATTTTTGCTGTATGTTGATTATTTATTGCCCACTCATCAGTAGTGTTCTTCTGCTTTGAACAGAATTACATTCATTTGGCCTACGCATTTATTAAGCAACATAACACATGAAAAAAATTACGATCAAGGTAAATTTGTAGACTGTATATATAGCACTAAGGAACTCCCACAAATAAACTCACCTTCGTTTACTTCAGTTTCAACACCTCCAACCTCACCCCCAAATCCGCCATGGCGGCCGCCGGCGAAGATCCCTATACCACCTTCCGCCGTCTTGTCGCCGCCGCCGATAGAAAATTTTCCAAAACCCAAACCCTTCCGCCGCACGCGCGCGGACCCCACCACCTCCTATACCTTTCCAAGACATTCAAAGCCTACACCAAGCTCTGGCGATTCCAGCAATCCCACCGCAAAGATCTCGTCGATTCCGGCCTTAACCGCTGGGAAATCGGGGAAATTGCCTCTCGGATCGGCCAACTTTACTACAGCCAGTACCTTAGAACGAGCGAAGTAAGGTTTTTGGTCGAGGCATATGTGTTTTACGAGGCTATTTTGAGCAGGAAATACTTTGAGGCTAGGAGGGAACTGGGGTTGAGATGCAAAGAGTTGAGATTCCATGCTAGATTTCTTGTTGTGGCTTTGATTCTGAATCGGAAGGAGGTTGTGAATAATTTGGTGGAAAGGTTTAAGAGTTTGGTTGATGATTGTAAGGTCTCATATCCGGTAAGTTCATTATTTGGGTCATATATGTGTTTAACTGGAAAATAAATCTGACATATTAGCAAAATCAATGTTTTGTTGCACATCTCCGTATGGGTTGACGATAATATGGATTCTTACACTATGAGGGTCTAATCGAAGTTTGAATACTCTTTAAATTTTGATTAAATGCACACTATACGGTGGTATCAATTAAACTTATCGCAATATTTAATGTTTTCTTATCTTTTCTAAGTGAGGCAGAGCAGTGGCAATTGTTTGATGATGGATTGGGTTAAATAAACACTTCATTTATCATGAATAAGATAAAATGTGTGTGTAGAGAATTCTGAATTTGGAGTGGCTTGCAACCAAATAACTTGATAGTGCGTTCCCAACTCTAGTGAGTGACAAAACTATGTTTATCACATCAATTCATGCTCAACTTACTTTCCAATCATTTAAAAATTAGTGAAGATAAAGAGAGAAGCTGAAACTTACAAATTTACATATCAGCATCTTCTGTAATTTCCTTGATTACTATATTATTAAAAGTTAATCTTAATGAGATGTAGATATAATATCCACATTCAATTTTTATCAGGCAAAGTTGAAAATGGCATTGACAATGCCAACTCTCAATTCTAACCACTGGCATAAGAACTAATTATTTGATTTAAAAAGCGAGTGGGATGTGTTTTCGTACCATTCACTTGTTTCTTGTTGTTGGACAATTTTTTATGCCAGTTAGCATACTTTTTGTACATCGATTTTCTCAGCTCTTGGGTTACCCACTAGTTGCTTGAAGTCTTACGATAAACGCTGTTGATATATTTATTCAGTGTACTGTCCTGGATATTACTGGCCCATCAAATATCATATTAGGATGGGGTGATCAATAATTGCAAACTTGATTTTATGTTAAGGATTGATTATTGATGATTCATGATTCAAAATTTGGTTAGAATAATTTTTTCAAGGCATAACGGTTGAAATGTGAGATAGTTCATTATGGCGTAGTACTTGTTTATGGGCTGATGTCTAGTGAATGTACTTTTATGCTTGGCTTATGATCACATTCTATCTTTAATAATAGCTTTAAGATATCTTAGATTATATCAAACTACTATCACTTTCTAGTCAATAAATTTCGTGTGCTACATTGTTCAGTTTTGCAGTAAGTTCACAGCCAGATATTGTTTTGATCTCTTTAACTGAGGATTGCATAGTTAGTATTTTGAACGCTATGGAAATATATATTAAGCACCACGAGTCAGTAAATCTAAGAATGAACAAATGGTTTGTTCGGTTTGGAACCAAAGTATTTTGAATCAATAAATCTTTTTTAGAAACAAACTTCAATAGAACCGAATCAAAATTTTCCTGAATTGAAACCAATTAATGGACAATAGTTAGTTCGGTTTGATTGGATTAATTGGTAGGCCCTTAAATGTGTAAAATTTCCGTGTTGTCAGTATAATGTAAGATTAAACAATTTGTTGAGTCTATATCCATACAAATAAGTGATAAATCCGCAGTCACTGGAAACTCATTCTGTATAACATTAGCATTCACAATAATAATATAATTATAATATCGACATTGATAGTTATTTTCTCTAATTTAATTTAAGTTATATTCGATTTAGGGTCGGTTTGGTTTTAAAGTTTTGGAAAAAAAAATTGATCAAAAAATCAAATAAAAATGGAAATAGAACTCAAATCAATCAATTAACAAAACATTGAACCAAACTGACCGAACTCATTTGGTTAGGTCTGTTTATTCGTTTTGAACCAATAAATGTTCACCCATAAGAAGATTGCAATATAAGCCGCGCTTTGTTTTCTTTGGCATTTATTGTAGTTTCTGCTACTTTATCTGTTTGATTCATTCACCAAGTTAGTTTTGCAATGTTATAATGGTGTGTTGCTTAGGCCAATGACCAATTAAGGGAGGTTGCTTAAATTGGAACACTTGTTGAAGTAAGCAATTGAAGAACTTGGAGAAGGGGATTTATGTTGGTTTGCTACTTTTACCGTCATTTTTCTTCTTAAATAAATTATATTATTTCCCGTTTATACAAATATCTAATCTTCAAATAGGATGAAGTGTATGATTTTAGGTTGCAGACATGGAGAGAAAGTGATGAAAAAGAATTAAAGATGCATATGAAGTTTAAACACTAAGCAAAGTTGAAACACCCCACATCCCTTAATATACCCAAAGGTACACATTAAAAGGCGTGGTGCGTTGTAGGTATAACTTAAACCAACAGAGACTAAGATTCACAAGACAAAAATAGATAAAAACAGCGGAAACTTAAAATTATAGCTTAATTAAAACAAAACTTCATAATTGCTTCATAAATAAGTCAAATACCAAATACCACATACATGTCTAAAAATCCAATATGTCTCATGAAACAAAAACTCATAATCTCAAAAATCAGAGTACATAATATCCCTCATAATAAGCCAGTACATAGAAAGAACAAAAGCTGAAAGAAAAGAAATACATGGTAGCAAACTCCTCCAACAAATCTCCAAGCAACTGCAATCTACTGTCCTCTCCCTTGATTGTCTAAGCGGGGAAAAAATGGAAAAATAAAAGAATGGGTCAGACTAAAAGTCTGATGAATGATAGTAATTACTAGAGTCTTTAAGCAAAATAAAAGTAATAGACTCTACAACAGTTCTAGTATATAAAGAGGAAACAAAGGAAATAGGAAAGAGATACGATTAAATATTGCTCAAATTATAAGATACGTTAACTTTGATTGTTTGTACTAGTCCTTGCTAGCTACTTTGATTAGGTTGAATTCTCAATCCTATTTTAATTAGGTTGAAGTCCTAATTCTACCATTTGATCGGCTTCCTACTAATGTGTCTATTGCGGATCAGACCCTATGGTCCCTAAACAGAAGACACCAGTGTCTACGGAAGACACCTACTAAGCGTTTTGGAACTCAATAGCGACTTATCTCCCCTAATCGATGTCGCACGCTCGGTCACCGTCGGTTCACACTATCTATTGCTCCCCCTTTTGACCTTTTATTTACCCTAGACAGCATAAGCCTGCCCTCATCTCACTTCAGGCTAATGTGAGATCACCATGTCCATATAAATAATATGGGATGCTGTTGGTACTGGTCACTGTTAAACAAAATCTAGTTGCGTCCTTGTCCAAATCCTCATGATTCGGACTTCTAATTATTGATCGTCTATCTACCCTAAACAACATCTGCCGGTACGGATCTTCCTCATTAACTTTTGATCGCCTATCTACCCTAAACGACATAAAGAAAATGCTGCCGGTACGGATCTTACTTCTATCTTTGCTTATTAACTTAGATAAATTATTTGAATAAGCCTTTACTATTATTCTTGCTATTTTTGCTTATTAATTTATCCTAAGTCTGAAATAAGCCTCAATCTGTTCTTTTTTTTATTACAACCTACGTTATAATCATGCTTATTACTTAACTCAAGGTCTAAGTGTGAAAATAAGCTTTTTTATCTTTTACTCTTTTTAGTTATAATCCTAAGTTATAACTAGGCCAATTTCTTTTTAATTCAGTCCAATTAATGTCATAATTAGGCATAATTTCAGTCCAATTTATTTATTATTGTTCAATTCCATTATTTATTACAGTTTTTATAATTTACATCTTATTTGCTTCATTCAATATTCTCACTTATATAATCCATATTCGCGTTTAATATTCTAATCCATACGCGAAAAAAAGGAGGAAGAAGAGAATAAACGCTTGCACAAAATACGAAACGTAAAAAAAGATGTAAATAAAGCCATAAATAACAGTAAATAAACTTAAATACCGTAAATAAACTATAAATAAATAAAAGCTATGCTTAACGGTAATAAACTTTAATTAACTGAAAAAGAGTAACTAAAAAGGAATAGACTGGAAAATAAATCTGAAACTGATAAAAAGGCTATTCCAACATCGTAGTAAAACTACAACTATTGGAAACCATATTATTTTAAATTACTTAAAGAAATCTTAAAATAATTACAATCACCCACCTCTGGTCCTTAGCTCTTCACTTTAGGCCTTCACGGATCCATTTGGGGTTGTTAAAATTTTTTTATTAAAAGGATTCACTCCTTGAAAAATTATTTCTGTTTGGGTCCTTCCTTAAAATGTGAACCCAAGCTGAGGAAATCTAGAATGAGAAAAAGTGTTAGGCCTAGGGTTCCATTTATAAGGGTAGAAGTGGATCTCAGACCGTTGGATTTGGAGATTGAATAGGATGCAACCACATCATAGGCTGAATAGGAGCCATCGGATGGGAGCACGGAAGGACCAGATGGAATAGAAGAATGCAAAACAACGCGTATGAAACTTCTGCTGACTCATTGCTGTGTCAAATCTTACAATGCGCCTTGTCAGCGCCTTATCTTATATTTAATTCAATTAATTACACCCTCAATAATATACACTCTATAAATAACATTTTCTTCTCAATTATTTTCTAATTTGTGCATTTTATTTCAGGTTAAATTTCCATGCGTCTCTCTTTATTCGCATGTTTCATTTCAGTTTTCAACATCCCATTTAATTTACATGTTTACGTTTAAAATAAATAAATAAACAACATATCAATATCTTTCCACATTTATATCTGAAATAAATAAATTAACATGTGAATTGTTATATCTACATTTTTTTTTTCATATTCACATATGTTGTAATTAGATAAATAACATATGTCCACAAACGTGTATATATGTTGTGTATTAATTAGTAACCTTATTCTTTACTTTTAAATTGAGCAATCAATTATATTAATTGATTGGTATAAATGTTTTTATGTTCAAAAACCAAACGGACCCTCATTCTTTAATAACAAAGAAATAACATACCTTATATTTTCTGTAAGAAATGCAATCCTTCCATAATACACTCTTGCCTTTTCTTTTCAAAATATAACGTTCATTTTATTAAATGCCTTCTTTTTATGAATATATGGTTACTTTTTTTTCCTCTTTTGTAACAAAACAAACTTCCTGTTTATAAAATCATATATGAAAAGTTTATTTCATTTATCTCAAAACATGCATTTATTTCTATTTAAAATGTTCATTCCATTTTGACACAAATGCAAGTTCTTATATTAAACTCAATCATTACAATTTAATTCCCTTTTCCCTTTCTAATTGAAACATTTTAATAAATCTACTGCCAATTAATTTCAATACTAATTTCAAACGAATTCTAATTATAAACACTATTTCTTTTCACTTTATTTATTAATTCCTCAAATTTTGGGTGGTTACATTCTCCCCTCCTTAAGGGATTTCGTCTCCGAAATCTCTAAGGATAGAAGAATGAAATAAAAATTTTCATCCAAGTTCTACAACCAACTACTCAACCATCAACCATCCATTACATCCATTGTCCTTAAGTTTTTCTAATGTGATTTATGATACTTATGCAATTAGTGTAGTGTCAATGTCCCTAACTAATGCAAAAGATTAGGCAGTCCACTGATTCAGTTGACCTCCTTTTATGCAATCATGTATGTGCCATGTATCCAAATGAATGCAAAAATTCCCTAATGATAACTCATAGTTTTATATGCGTGCTATAATCATCATCCAAATGCAACAATCATATGATAATCATCCATTTATAGCAACCATTGTATAAAATAAAATGCAAATGCACACACATCCATATGCATATGCTCTAGTGTCCTAGTTAGACCGATCCCTAAAGAATAATAGTGCCCAGTGTACCTATATGCATCCATTAGAATCCACTAGCAAACACTTGCAATCACTAGCATACATCATGCATAACATGTTATATTAACATGTTTACATCAGATTCTACCATCCATAGGTTAAATCCTAAGTTCTACCATCCCAAAGGATAATAAATGAAAAAACCTATTCAAAACTAAAGATGTAAAAAGGAAATTCTAAAACCTATTATCAAAGAGACATGGATATGAAATACAAATTTTCTCCTAATCAAATTAGTCTTCTCCGAAACCTCTCTACCATGTCGGAACCAAGAAGCAACCTTTCCGTAGACTCCAACCACATGAAGGCGTCTTACACGACATTCCCAAAAAGAGCTTCAAAAGGTGTCATTCCAAGGCTAGCTTGAAAACTACTACCATATGAATTCCACTAATTTCATTTTACTATTCCTCATGAATCAACATTCCTAGGTTCTTACTAGTGTCCTATACCCTTTACGGAAACTTCCATTATTACTTTTAAAAGTAATTACTGCTCTCCTTACACATTTTCCATTACTCCTAGGAAATGATTCTTATCTACTCCACATTTAAGAGTTTGTTATTTATCACTTTGTTTTTTAAAAAACTAAGGTTTTTAAAAAAAAATTAAAACATCAAATCCCACAATCTTTATCTTTAAAAGTGTTATCTTTTCAGCTTCTATTAGTTTCAAAAATACTTGATCACTTAATATTATTTCTCAAACTTAGAGAGAAAAACTTCCAAATTTTTAAGTCTAAAACTTATATTTCTGTTTCTTTTAAAGACTTTTACAATTTTCTATAAAATTTTGAATCTTCAAATTTTACTTTCATTAAGTTTTTTCATTTCAAAAACTTATTTACTTTTTCACCAAACCATTTACTTTTAAAATATCCTTTGTGTTTTCAAAACAGCTTCGTATTACATATAACAGTCTCATATCTTAATGTATTGGAACTACTTTCTTTTATGAGAAGTTATTAATGTTAAAATCTTCTATGAACCTTTTAAAAGAAAATTTCATGTTTATGTGAAATTACAAGGAACTTATTTTATATTTTTCGAAATAGGCTATACAAAATATGGTGCTCATACCTTGTATATCTCTTTCATGTATTCCTTGTGACTTGAATAAAACATTTTTATTGGTTTCATAGAAAATTATACCATTATTCTTTTCATTCCAATAGATTAAAGCATATTTAATTTATACTTTCCTACGATAAACATTTTCTTATACTTATTTAAATAATAGGTGTATTCACAAATTACTTTATTTCTATTCTTAAAATTTACCTTTTTAAAATACGTTTTTATTTGGGTTAAAACGGATGTTGCGTAAAACACCGTTACTACAACCCAAAAATACTAGTATATGAATTTAATTAAAAATAAATACTAATAAACCTCTTGGGAGTCATCTACTATAACAATAGTGTTATAGTCTATGCTCCTTTCATTTTTCACAAAAACATCTATTACAACAATAAATGGTGTATCCTATGTTTTCGATACTTAATACACTTTATGTTTTTATATTTAAAATCTTTGTTTACTTACAAAGAAGCTAGTGAGCTATATACGCTCTATAATTCTTCAAAAAGAATTTCACATTTTCAACAAAATTTATATCATATAAAAAATCAATTTTAAATTTCATGCCATTTTTCAAAAAGACCCAATATTTACTTTAAAAACATTGACAATTATATTTTTAAACTTTTCTAATTCTAACAATTTTATTGGGCTAGATATAAAGTGGGTTTTCTTCTCATTACCCTAGGAGTATCCTTCCTAAATTTTGATAATCCCATTTTCTTACCAAAGTCTTTTACTCCAATTCCTCTTTGATGCTTATATTTTTACCCTAAGGCACTACCATTAAATCAACTTATATGAAACAATTATAGTTTCTGCAATTATCTACACATGGGCTTTCTTCTTTTCTTATCAACTAAATTTATTGTACATCTTTAACCTTTTCTCACCTTTCTTTGGATTTTCATAATCCGAACCTAAAAAACAAAACCATTTCTCAAACCCCTACCATGTGTAGACCTTCTCTACGCCTCGAGAAAAGCACTCTTTAAAGACGTCTAGGAAATTTCTGAAGACTGGAATTGAATCTAACTCTGCTGATGATGAATCGAGGGGATAAAAGAAGCTCAACATGACTGACTCCTATGGGTCACAAGAAACCTCGAGAGTCCTACTGCTGCATATCTCTTGTCTAACGACTCTCCTCTCGTAGTCTAATATTGTTCCATAAGTGGATACTCAATCCATTCCCAAAATCACCGCATACCCCAAAAATCCCAATACATAGGCGTCGCAGTCAAACTTTACGTCTAGGATAAAAAATTTCAAACCCCTACAAACCATAGATAAGTGTGCCGATCCTCCTATGGAGTTTGAAACAACAATGGGGTCTACTACTAAAGAGATGTCTGAGTGCGAACAATCAAACAAAGAACTCGAAATGAAAGGGTGTGATGCTCCAGAATCGAAAAGAGTCCGAATGGAAAAATGAAAAATAGAAATCAAAACATTCCATGGTGACTTTCCTACCTCTATCTGGTCCACTACTAGAAGGTGCTGCATTCAAAGCTTATACTTGCGCTGTAGGTGCGCCTGCTCTCTGCCCCTTCTTGTGGGGACAATTCCTACTCATGTGACCGGGTTGTCCGCAATTATAGCACTTTTCCTTCATTGTGCAGTCTTTTGCGTAATGACCAGTCACCCCACAACTATGGCACTTCACACCTTCTTTGATTTGCTTCTGAGAACCTTCCCTTTTCTTTCCTCTTACCCTTGTCCTTCCATCACTGTTTCTTAGAGCTTGTAAGAACCTCCTTAAGTTCTCCCTTCAGCTTCCAATAAGTAGGTTGACCACTCCATCAGTCCTCCAAACCTAACCGTCTAAACTTTCGCTCCATATCTTCCAACCTAGCTTGTTTCTTCTTGAAATCCTTCATGCCAGAAAACGTTCCGCCCCCTATGCTAGTGAAGTTCTTGCATAGCTTAGAAAAATCGGCTGGTGTAGGTGGATTAAAGGGATTTCCACCTATCGGTGTTGTATTGGGCGCTTGTCCTTGCACCTCTGGTACCGTAACTCCACGGAACCAGTCAGCCATACTAAAGAAAAGAAAACATAGGCTCGAAAGAATCGAAAGAAGATTGAATTGGACTTTGAGGGGAATTTTATAAAAATTCTTTTATACTTAAAAACTATTTCTAAGAGTTCTTTTCTGAAAAATACTTTTAAAACAAGTTATTTTGGAAAACACTACTTTTAAAAATAAATTTTTAGGAATCATGTAACCTTAGGCTCGGATATCAAGTGAAACACCCCACAACCCTTAATATACCCAAATGGACACATTAAAAGGCATGGTGCGTTGTAAGTATAACTAAAGCTAACAGAGGCTAAGATTCACAAGACAAAAATAGATAAAAACAGCGAAAACTTAAAATGATAACTTAATTAAAACAAAATTTCATAATTGCTTCATAAATAAGTCAAATACCAAATACCACATACATGTCTAAAAATCCAATATGTCTCATGAAACAAAAACTCATAGTCTCAAAAATCAGAGTACATAATATCCTTCATAATAAGCCAGTACATAGAAAGAACAAAAGCTGAAAGAAAAAAAATACATGGTACCAAACTCCTTCAAGAAATTTCCAAGCAACTGCAAACTACTGTCTTCTTCCTTGATTGCCTAAGGGGAGAAAAATGAGAAAATAGAGTAGTGGGTCAGACTAAAAGTTTGGTGAATGATAGTAATTACTAGAGTCTTTAGGCAACGTAAAAGTGATAGACTCTACAACAGTTCTAGTATATAAAGAGGAAACAAAGGAAATATGAAAGAGATACGATTAAATATTGCTCAAATAATAAGATAGGTTAACTTTGATTGCTTGCACTTGTCCTTGCTAGCTACTTTGATTAGGCTTAATTCTCAATCCTATTTTAATTAGGCTGAAGTTCTAATTCTACCATTTGATCGGCCTCCTACTAATGTGTCTACTGCGGATGGGACTCTATGGTCCCTAAACAAAAGACACCAGTGTCTACGGAAGACACCTACTAAGAGTTTTGGAACTCAATAGCGACTTATCTCCCCTAATCGATGCCGCACGCTCGGTCACCGTCGATTCGCACTATCTATTGCTCGCTCTTTTGACTTTTTATTTACCCTAAACAGCATAAGTCTGCCCTCATCTCACTTCAGGCTAATGTGAGATCACCATGTCCATATAAATAATATGAGATGTTGTTGGTACTGATCCCTGTTAAACAAAATCTAGTTGCGCCCCTTGTCCAAATCCTCATGATTCGGACTTCTAATTATTGATCGCGTATCTACCCTAAACAACATAAGAGAAATGCTGCCGGTATGGATCTTCCTCATTAACTTTTGATCGTCTATCTACCCTAAACATCATAAGGGAAATGCTGCCGGTACAGATCTTACTTCTATTTTTGCTTATTAACTTAGATAAATTATTTGAATAAGCCTTTATTATTATTCGTGCTATTTTTGCTTATTAATTTATCCTAAGTCTTGAAATAAGCCTTAATATGTTCTTTTTCTTATTATAACCTAAGTTATAATCATGCTTATTACTTAATCCAAGGTCTAAGTGTGAAAATAAGTTTTTTTTTAATCTTTTACTCTTTTTAGTTATAATCCTAAGTTATAACTAGGCCAATTTCTTTTTAATTCAGTCCAATTAATGTTATAACTAGACATAATTTCAGTCCAATTCCATTTATATTACAGTCCAATTTATTTATTACTGTCCAATTCCATTATTTATTACAGTTTTTATAATTTACATCTTATTTTCTTCATTCTATATTCTCACTTATATAATCCATATTCGCGTTTAATATTATAATCCATACGCGAAGAAAAGGAGGAAGAAGAGAATAGACGTTTGCATAAAATACAAAACATAGAAAAAGATGTAAATAAAGCCATAAATAACAGTAAATAAACTTAAATACCATAAATAAACTGTAAATAAATAAAAATCTATGCTTAACGGTAATAAACTATAATTAACTGTAAAAGAATAACTAAAAAGGAATAGACTGAAAAATAAATGTGAAACTGATAAAAAGGCTATTCCAACATCGTAGTAAAACTACAACTACTGAAAACCATATTATTTTAAATTACTTAAAGAAATCTTAAAATAATTACAATCACTCACGTCTGGTCCTTAGCTCTTCCCTTTAGGCCTTCACGAATCCACTTGGGGTTGTTAAAATATTTTTATTAAAAAAATTCTCTCCTTGGAAATTATTCCTTTTTGGGTCCTTCCTAAAAAGATGAACCCAGCGGTGAAAATCTAGAATGAGAAAAAGTGTTAGGCCTAGGGTTATTTATTTATAGGGGTAGAAGTGGATCTCAGATCGTTGGATTTGGAGATTGAATAGGATGCAACCACATCATAGGCTGAATAGGAGCCATCGGATGGGAGCACAGAAGGACCAGACGGAACAGAAGAATGCAAAATGACGCGTATGAAACTTCTGCTGACTCATTGCTGTGTCAAATCTTACAATGCGCTTTGTCAGCGCCTTATCTTATATTTAATTCAATTAATTACACCCTCAATAATATACATACTATAAATAACGTTTTCTTCTTAATTAATTTCTAATTTGTGCATTTTATTTTAGGTTAAATTTCCATGCGTCTCTCTTTATTCACATGTTTCATTTCAGTTTTCAACATTCCATTTAATTTACATGTTTACGTCTAAAATAAATAAATAAACAACATATCAATATTTTTCCACATTTACATCTGAAATAAATAAATTAACATGTGAATTGTTATATCTATATTTTTTTTCTATATTCACATCTGTTGTAATTGGATAAATAACATATGCCCACAAACATGTATATATGTTGTGTATTAATTAGTAATCTTATTCTTTATCTTTAAATTGAGCGATCAATTACATTAATTGATTGGTATAAATGTTTTTATGTTCAAAAACCAAACGGACCCTTATTCTTTAATAATAAAGAAATAACGTACCTTATAGTTTCTGTAAAAAATACAATCCTTTCATAATACACTCTTGCTTTTTCTTTTCAAAATATAACGTTCATTTTATTAAATGCCTTCTTTTTATGAATATATGGTTACATTTTTTTTCTCTTTTGTAACAAAACAAACTCCCTGTTTATAAAACCATATATACGAAAAGTTTATTTCATTTATCTCAAAACATGCATTTATTTCTATTTAAATGTTCATTCCATTTTGACACAAATGCAAGTTCTTACATTAAACTCAATCATTACAATTTAATTCCTTTTTCCCTTTCTATTGAAACATTTCAATAAATCTACTGCCAATTAATTTCAATACTAATTTCAAACGAATTCAAATTATAAACACTATTTCTTTTCGCTTGTAATTATTTATTAATTCCTCCTTAAATTTTGGGTTGTTACAAAAGTTTATTGGGATATAGTAAATAATTAGCTCCTAAACATTCAATCACACACATAAATTTGAGGACAATGAATTTCCATACAATAGGATATGTTTAAACGCCAAGCAAACTTTGTAGCATAACAAAAATTACAATGTACACGAAGATAAAGAGGGATTGGAAGAAGATTTTTAGGAGGTCAAATTTAAATATGTAAAATTTCATGTTTGTTCAAGTAATTGAGAGGAATGTGAAGGCTTCACCCATGATAATAAGAGATATGTGATTCGCTCAACTCGTTTAACACATATTGGTGATTGGTTGGTTTGACTTGCATTCGTTTGATATATAAAAATAAATCAACAACTAAATGAGATAATTATTTGAAAATTTTGATTATATTGTTTGTAAAAAAAATCAATAATAAAATGAGCGGTTGAAAAGTATGCCATGTGGGCCGAAAATAATGCTATTTGAAACTATTTGAGCAAACATATGGGATGTCATTGTTTTTAACTATGAGTGTAAATTTTGTATGAGTGTTCGACGTTCAACTCAGTCCGAGACTATGAAGTGTCTGGTTCGTGTTCGTCTGATGCTCATTTAAGACACGAATTATGATAAAATAATGTGTATGAAAATGCCCGTTCGGAATGTTTGACGGTTTTCAATTGTTTGTACTTTATCTGTTCATTGTTCGGCTCGTACGAATGTTCAAGCTTGAAAACCCCATCTGCTCCGTGCTCTAGGAATCTTTTATAGGACAAGACATGACCACACTTGTGCCTGCTCCGATCCGATTTGTTTACACCTCTTTGACTGTTTGTAAAAATTAAATTGGTTGACAAACACATGAGATAACAACAACTAGCAAACATATCTATACTAATTATATTGTAGAGATTACTCATAGCCGCTTTATTAATAAATAATCACCATGTTATCTGCTAGCACGGGTAGGTTTGATAATATGGTGATTATTTATTAATAAAGAAACCATGAGTAACCTTTGCAACATGAGATAATGGATGTCTTACTACAATTTAAGGCAGAGTTGATCTATGCAACTAATATAGATACAACTACGGGTTATTGCCATGGTTTTAAATCTCTTATATCTTGCTCGAGATCTTCTTTTCACACTTAGACGAAATGAGACATCAAATTTTCTTCGTATTTCCCATGACACTCATCTTGTCCAAAATATTCAAATCTCACTCGAAATATGGATCAAAATCTCAATTTAAGATCTCACCCGAAATGATATCCATTTCTTCTCTTACATTATATTTTTTATTTTCATACAGACTCAAAAGTAACTACTCAATTTAATTATTATTTACCAACTTCTTGAACATATTTTTTCTTTTTGTCTTGATGAGTCACAACAGAAGACTTCATTTCTTTTTTATGTTCAAATAAGAGCATATTATTCAACCATTACCAAATAAATTAAGCAAATCAAGCTATTACTCTTCTCCAAAACATTAATTTCAATTCTTCTCTATGCAAATCAAATATGTTACAATATTTATTTTTACTTTGAAATTATAGTTAAATAAATCATTTAAACATCAATTTTAGACATATAAATTACTTCGAGATATTCCCGAGATGTACTTTAAGATCTGAGATGTCAATCCGAGATGTACACCCGAGATACACTCATCTCGTCCAAGATCGCCTCCGATACGAGATAGCTTGTGTGAAAATTCCAAGACGAAATGTGAGCGAAATCCGAGATTTAAAACCTTGGTTATTGCTATCTCTTGTGTTTAACAATCAAATTAATATTTATAAACGACCAAATAACAATCACTCTCGAGTGTTTGCTTCAATCAACCTTATTTTTAACCTTTACTTTTCCACTTCCTAAATTTTAACTGAAAATTTTATTCCAGCAACACATGTAAGATTGGAGTTTTCAATTTATCGTTTAGTTGCTATACACAGACACATCAAATGCATGAATGACCAACCACCGAATCAACAAATTACATGTCTCTTATTATCAGGGACAAAGCCTTACTATGATAAGAGGGGCCCTTTCAATTGTTCGAACAAACATGAAACTGTGTAAATTTGAATTTGATCCCCTAAATTTTCTTCCAATCCCTCTTTATCATTTTTGTGTACATCATCATCTTTATCATATAAAACTTATTGCATTGTTTAATGTTTGCTTATCTTTTTTGAATGAGGCAGAGTAATTGTTGTTTGATGATGTATTGGCTTAAATGCTTCATTTATTATAAATAAGATAAGTGTGCAAAGATATCTGGATTTTAGAGCAGTTTGCAGTCATATACCTTGATTTTAGAGTGAATGACAAAACTACATTATCATGTCAACCCATACTCAACCTACTTTTCAGCACTTTATAAATTAGTGAAGATAAAGTAAAAAAATCTGAAACTTATAAATTAACATCTCGCATCTTCTATAACTTCCTTGGTTAATATATTGCTAATTAAGACGAAATTGTAAAAAATGACATGACATGTTCAGTTTTTAACAACCAAAGTTGAGAAGGGCATTGACAACGCTACGCCTAACCACTCGCATTAAGAACCAATTATCCGATTTAAGAAACGAGTAAGATATCTTTTTAAGCCATTCACTTATTTTATAGGATAATTTTTATGCCAATTAGCTTAATTTGTGTACATCAACTCTCTTCTTGTCAGGTTGCCCACTAGTTTACTTGAAGTGTGATGAGAAACACTATTATATTTTTATTTAGTGTAATGTGGAGGAATATTATGGCCCTTCGTACTTTATATTAGGATGAGAAGATTGATCTTTGAAAATTAGGGTTTTGATATTAGAAATTGTTGTTTCATGATTCAAATTTGCTTTAGAATAAAAGATTCAAGACATAACCATTGAAGTGCGAGATAGTTCATTATGTAGTAGTATTCATTTATGGGTCGATTTCTAATGGATGTACTTATAAGCTTGACTTGTGGTCACATTCTATATCCTATGTAATAGCTTTCAGAATCCTCAGATTTTATCGAACTACTTTTACACTTTCACACTTTCTAATCGTGCTACATGGTTCAGTTTTGCATTGTGTTCACTGCAAGGTATTGCTTTGTTCTCCTTAACCGAGGATGCATATTTTGTACTCTAAAGTCTATAAATATAGATATTAAGTACTATGAGTTAGTAGATTGCAATATAAGCTATATTTTTATTGTTGTTTAAGACACTGTTTTGTTTGATTCATCCTCCTTTTCACACGGTAACTTCCCAAGATAGTTCTCCAATATAATAATGGTGTGCTGCTTAAGGCAAATACCAATTAAGGGAGGCTCCATAGGCTGAAACACTTGCTCAAGCAGTAATTAATAAGCTTGGAGAAGTGAAAGGCGTACTAAGATGTGCGTCATGGTGTAAGACACGACGTGATGCAGCGACTGTGCCTTTTCACTCTAAGGCGCGCGTCATGGTGTAAGACATGACATGATGCGGCGACTGTGCCTTTTCACTCTAAGGCGCGACACACATAGAAATGTACATAAGGCACACAAGGCAGATGGCTTAAAAAAGACGTACCTTTTCAATATTTTGTTGTTCTGTTAATTTATTCATTTTATTTTTCACAGTCCAAAAATCGCATTTTTCAATATTTTGTTGTTTCGTTAGTTTTATTTATTTTATTTTTCACAATCCACAAATGCATAGAGATTAATACTTATCATATGCTTATCATTGTTTTACATATATATATATATATATATATATATATTGCTTTTTCTAATGGATAGTTTTTTCTTCTTCTGTAATTCTTTTTGCTCGAAGTCAAGAATATGTTGTAATTGGCATGGAATATAGATATATATGCTCAAAGAAAGTTGTAATACAAAATCTATCATGTGCCCTCATATGGTTAGTGTAGTTAGTTGAGGTAGACAACTTCATTTTCTATCCATACCAGCTACACAGTACATGTGAATATACCCGAAGTATGGGCTGTCGGCACAGTACATACTTCCTCAAAGTTTGGGGTTTTGGGCCTTCACAACTAGAAATCTAAATCTTACACATACACACACATTAGTTTTCTAGTTTATTAGTAATATGTATTTTTATTTTGGGTTTTGGCTTTTGAAAAGGTTATCGTACTTGAAATTCCATGCTTACGACATTATTTTTAATGATGTTAAAAAACCTTTGTTGTGTGTGTTTTTAGTCAAATAAATATCAATTATATTGGACCTTTTCAACTAACTGTTATGCATAACAATTTCTTTCTTTCAAAACATACACAGTAAATCAAAAAGGCATATGTCGTTTTCTGCTCTGTGCACCAAGGCTCTACGAAAGTTTTGCGCCATTTTGCCTTGTGCGCCTTTAATAGCTATGCTTGTACATTTTTTTCTGCTTTATAAATAATTTCCATTTCTTACCGTTTCTACAAATATATCATCTTCAGATAGGATGAAATCTATGATTTTAGGCTCCAGATATGGAAAGAGAGTGGTTGAAAAGAATTAAAAATGCATATGAAAATTTGAACTTCAAACACCAAGCAAAGTTTATTTTGGATATTGTAAACAATTACCGCTGTTAGACATTCAATCTCACACAATAAATTTGGGGACGATGAATTTCCATAAAATATGATGAGTCTAAACACTAAGCAAGCTTTGTAGCATTACAAAATAACGAAGTTCAGGAAGATGGCAAAGAGAGATTTAAAGAAGACTTTTAGGGGTCAAATTCAAATTTATGTAAATTTCGTGTTTGTTAAATAATTGAGAGGGGTCAACTGACTTCTCTCATCATAGGAAGGCTTCGCTCCTTATAATGTTTTTAATATACAAAACTAAAACAGGTAGATGACATAAATTTTATTTGAAAATTTCGATCATATTTGTTGTGTTTGCATAAAATTTCCAGCAATTGGTAGTTGAAAAGTAGCACACATGGATTGAAAATAATGTTTGTTGGAGCTAACTACATGAGCACACACATGAAATGTGCTTGCTTTTTGGCTGTTTATAAAAATTCAATTGGTTAGTAAACACTGGATATAGCAACGACTAACAGGTGGATCTATATTAATTGCACAAATCGCTATAAATTGAAGAGATAGCAACACTGTTTTGAACTGCAGTAAGAAATCCGTTATATAACACTCTAGAGAGTATTCATGTCCTCTTTCTCAATGCATAATCACCATGTTATCCATTAGCACCGGTAGTTTTGATAACATGGTGATTATTTATTTATAAAGAGGCTATGAGTAATGGGTTTCTTACTACAATTCAAAAGTGTTGCTATCTCTACAATTTATACAGATACACCTACTAGCTGTTGTTATCTCCTGTGTTTAACAACTAATTTATTTTTTACGAACAACCAAAAAAGCAAGCACATCTCGCGTGTTTGCTCATGAAATTAGTTTCAACCTACCTTATTTTTAGCCTATGCATGCTCTACTTCATCACGCCCAACTTTTAGTTGAAAATGTTGTACAAACAATGTTGATATGATTGAAGTTTTCAAATATTGTGTCGTGTTGGTTTAATTTTACATATTAAACACTTACGTGACCAACTACCCAATCAACAATATATGTTAGATTGATTACATGTCTCTCAATATTAGGTGCGAAGTTGTACTATGATAAGAGGGGTCAGTTGATCTCTCTCTCAATTGTTTGAACAAACATGAAATTTTATGTAAATTTAAGTTTGACCCCAAAGTTTTCTTCGAATCCCTCTTTGCCATCTTTCTGTACATCATTATTTTTTTCCACATATAACTTATTGCATCGTTTAATGTTTGCTTTTCTTTTTTAAATGAGGCAGAGCAATTGTTGTTGTTTGATGATGAATTGGCGTAAGCACTTCATTTATTGTAAATAAGATAAAATAAGTGTGCTGAGAAATCAGGATGATAGTGTAAAAATGTTGTGATGTGTTCAGTTTTTATCAACCAAAGTTGAAAAGGGCACTGACAATGCCGTCTCTGATAACTTGTGTTAGAAGCGAGTGAGATTTTTTATTTTATTTTTTAAAACCGTTCACTTGTTTCTTGTTTTGGGTTGCCCTCAGTTACTTGAAGTGTGATGAGAAACATTATTTATTTTTTCACTTGGTGTAATGGAGGGAATATTATTAGCCCTCCTATTTTATATTAGGATGAGATGATTAATAATTGAAAAGTTGGATTTTGATATTAAGGATTGTTGATTCGTAATTCGAAATCGGTATAGAATAAAAGGTTCAAGGCATGACCAGTGAAGTGTTGGATAGTTCACTATGTAGCAGTATTTATTTGTGGTTGATTTCTAATGAATGTACTTTTAAGCTCGGGTTGTAGTCCCTTTCTATCTTAGATTCTATCAAACTACCGCTACACTTTCTGGCCATGTTACATGGTTCAGTTCTGTATAGGTTCACTACAAGGCATTGTTTTGATCTCGTCAACCGAGTATTGCATAGTTTTTCTTTCTTTTTTTCTTTTGATAGCAAGAGTGATAATTTAAGAGAGCACTCATTTTAGTGTCTTTGGGATCAAATCCAAGATCTCTAGAACCACGATCTATGAAATAGATATTAAGTACTATGAAAATAGATACTTGAGCCAGTGGTCCTCGACTGCATAGTTTGTATTTTAAATTCTATGAAAATAGATATTAAGTACTATGAGTAAATAGACTGCAATATAAGCTATATTTTGTTTTCTTTTGGAATGTATTGTGTTTTAGGCTACTTTGTTCTGTTTGATTCATCCTCCTCTCCTCATGGTAGTTTTCCAAAGTAGTTTTTCACTGTAATAATGGTGTGCACCTCAAGGTAAATGCCAATTAAGGGAGACTCATAGACTGAAACACTAGCACAAGTCAGAAATTAGATAACTTTGAGAATGTGATAGCTGTTGGTCTGTACTTGCACTATATTTTTGCTTCTCAAATAAATTCCATTTCTACCCATTTCTACAAATATTTCATCTTCAGACAGGAGGAAATCTATGATTTTAGGCTGTAGAGATCGGGAGAAAGTGGTGGAAAACATAAATTAAAATTTATTTGAGAGTTTAAACACTAAGCAAAGTTTATCTGGATATAGTAAATAATTAGCTGCTATATGTTTAATCTCACACAATAAATTCGTGGACATGAATTTCCATAAAATAAGACATGTTGTGTAAGTGGAGTATAATTTTGGGAGCTTTCTGGACATCTAAATGATCTAGAGGAGAAAAACATTGAGTAACATTTATTAAACGATCTAGATGTACACAATATAAAACAATTGTTTTTTTTCTGATTCTCTTTTTATTTCTCTCGTTTAGTCCAAAGTTTGAAATACAACAATTTACAGAGCTATTGCATTTTTTACACTCTCAAACATACTGATGTTTTTGATAACCCAAAATGACTTTCATTAATGATTCTCAAGTTTAGTGATAATTTAGATACCCGAAATGACTTTAATTAGTAATTAAGAATTAAGCATTTGGCTTATTACTAGTTCTTGATTTCAAATCATAGTACAATTTTTGAGTCAAATGTTAATGAAGTCTTAAGCCAAGACAACGTAGTAGACCGATGGTTTTCTAGTAGAAATCATGTTTTAGTGTTTTTTTATTTACGAACTCGATGGAAACACGTTTCAAAGTAGATGTGAAGATGTTTTAGGCATGATGAAATAAATTTTGTTAATGTAATCAAAATTTCAAAAGAAACAATCTTTTCAGAAAGCTTATGAAATATATATATTTGAAATATTTTTGTTGAAGTGGTCAAAAATCCCAACTTTTCGCCAAGTATAATTTGTTAAGGACCTTAATGAAACAATTTTACAGTTTCATAATATTATTTGTACCTTTTATTTTATTTTTGTTGAAATATATTTCCATCTAGTTTTCAAACTTGTACCTTCCTAAGAGTCCTTTCTTTTTTCTGCATGTTTTGGTAGAACATACTATATGCAAAATCTCCATTTTATTATTACTGTTTGTTGTCCTTACGACCAAGTTACATTAAAGCTTCCTTATTGTATCATTTGAATTGAATCAATTTGAATTTTGATATTTGTTTCAGGGCACAGACTTTAAAGAATGGAAACTAGTTTTACAAGAAATCATAAGGTTCTTGAAAGTTGATGCAACTTTTACAAGTACCAAGCCTTTGAGATATAGCGTTCTGTTTGACTCTCATTCATCGTCCCTTCCATATATTAAACGATTCCATGCCCGGAGGTTACTAAAGCTGCAAGATGCTTTGTTAACTAGCTACCACAAAAATGAGGTAAACTTTGTATTTTTGTACTCCCAGTTCCAAACAATTTTTCGTGTATTGCAGTTGGAATTAGTCTTTAGGATTTGAAACTCAATTTCCTTTTTAAATCAAAACTCTGCTTAGGGTGCATAATTAATTATTCAACAGTTTGGGGAGCCTAAATACAGTAGGGTAAATGAAGATGCTTTTGTTTATCATTTTACAAAATATGTGGCATATCCATCCAACCACCCACCCCCTCCAACCCTCCCCCCCCCCCCCCCCTCCCTCCCTCCTTCCCTCCTCTTTTTTTTTTGTTTTGTTTGGAGGTTCGCGGGCTTTTGGGGGTTGTTAGGATTATGACTAATAAATAAACTGTCATAGTATGCAACAGATTAATTTTGGCTACAGAGTTTCTTATTTATAAATTTCATAGTAAGATTAGCATTATATCAGCCTGGGTTATATATTTATCATCCATTACTTTTTCCCCTACTTATGTTGTCGCTTAATATTGAAATATAAATGATGAATTTCTTATGTTAATTTTTATTTTTCCTGTTTCAGATCAAGTTCACCGAGCTTACTCTTGACAATTACAGAATGATGCAATGTCTAGAATGGGAGCCAAGTGGCAATTTTTATGAAAAGCCTAAACTCGCACCAAAAGATAACGGTGTTATTAATGACTTTAGTGGTGCATCCGGATTAATAGATATAAACCTTGCAGCAGATATGATTGATTCTTCTCTACCGCCAAATCCACGCAAAACTGTTCTTTACCATCCTTCTGCATTGCATTTGATTGCAGTGAGTAATACAATAGCTATCATGATAATTACTAAATACCTTAATATTTTATCAACCAATGGCAATAACTTTGGGTCAGAAGAGTTGTTAGATGTCGATACTCAACGGTTTATATTATAATCATATTTTTATTTATACATAAAAACAAACATTAGAGGAAAGGGAAATGAGATCAGCACTACATACATCACCCTATACATGTGCATAATGTATAATTAATGATTGATTGGAAAAAGAGTCAATATGCCTATGTATTCACCTAATGTTTGCAAATTAGCTGTTACAGTTACCGAGTATTACATTTAAAATATAGCAGTCTGGATCAATACCGTAATCGTTTTATCTTTAATACCAATGAATATGGTCAGTTGTATGGACGTGAATAAAGATTTACATTGAATTCCTAACTGTAGCATTTGGTGGTATTTTCTGGACATGATCAAACTGCCATAACCGATATTTTCTCAATCATCTGCTATAGATATTATGTTTAGCGTTAATAGAGTATCTACATTTCTCACATTATCCTTTCTTCCATTATCATACTTCCAACGCAACATTTTCATCTTTGCAGCATCCTTTTTTCTCCCCCCTTTTTCCCCTTTTTTTGTGATTATTCAATACTCAGAATTAGAGAACAATCCTAAGATCTATGAATGTCCCAGTTCATCAATTACCTGATCTCAGGCTATTCTTAACATGTTCGCTCACGTATAACATATCTGAGGTTAAACGCGTGGATATTTATATTGGGTGATGCGGAACACGTGGCAACTAGTTTTTTAATATTTTGTATTTCTCGCATTAATGTTTCAATGAGAATATTATCAACACCCAATACCATATAGTAAATCAAGCGTACTTGATGTTTTAGATAATATGCCAAAACATATTGTACTTCCTACTTTCAGTTTTGTGCAACCTGTCTTATTTAGATTCATTTGTTAAGGAAATCATGAAGACATTTATATGAATAGGTCCTTGGAACAATTGTTGAAGACCTCTCCCCTGACAGCATTATGCTGATATATTTATCTGCTTCGGGTTTGTTTCTTAAATCCTTCTTATTTTTATTTACTTTTCCTACCTTTTTCTGTATTGATAAGCAGGAATATAAGGTTCCCATATATTTTTGCAGGAATGACTGACCTTAATATTTCTGTGCAAAAAGATTCGAATGGAGTTTCATTAAACAACTCAAAAGTACGCAATTCTGTACGCACTCATCACAAGATGGATGATTTGTCACGCCAAAATTCTGTTGGTGAAAAAACCAGTACAAGTTACATAAATTTGGGTTCTCGGGGAAGCGGAGGTTAGCTCATTTAGTTTCACTAATCTACAGTTGAATTTAAATTTTGTCTCACTGCTTCTATAAAACTTGAAGTCTACAAGATGCAACAAAATTTTACTCCCAGAATGCAAAGTCATCAATTAGATAAGCCATAATATCTTTATGAAAAGGATTATAAAAATCTTTATTAATAGTTGGCTTGGAAGCACAATCTTTTGGTCCGACCGTGAAGTTCCAGAATTGTCCTTTATATACAATTCTTTAAAAAAATTATCTATCAATTGATCCTAAAAAATAGCATCAGCATATTTGTTTCTAAACTTACTGCATCTATTAATTGGTCCTAAAAAAATAGCATCCACGCACTTGATCCTAAACTCATGCATATAACACCGCACTTTTATTACGTGTAATACTATCGTCAACTGCATACTGTGGATATTAACAAATGTTAATATCACTTAAAAATAGGATCTAGCAAACATACTTTTTTGCAAATTCATAATCCTTTTTTACATATATTAACAAACTTAATATCGCTTAAAAATATGATCTAACAAATAAACTTCCTATACATTTTTGCTTTTTATTAATTGATAACGGAAAAAAAAATTCAAACTAACAAAAAAATTAAACGATACAACTTAGAAATAAAAATTCAAATTAACAAAAAAATTAACCAATGCAACTTAGAAATAAAAATTCAAACTGACTACATATGATTCCAACGTAAAACCATAGCTAAATATTTATGAAAATCTTTTTTTTTGAATATGTTAAGCATATATAATTTGTAAAAAAATCAATTTATCCGCGAAGGGTGTACTATTGTCACGCACGAAACGCGTGCCATAACGCTCGTGAAAGAATAAAACACACACACACTCTGCCTCTGTGTGTGTGCATGTGCGCGCTTCTGATGATAATGGTATATAACCATTGAATTGTATTCTATTAAGAATTATGCATTAGGGAAGGACATGAATCATGATGTTACTTTTTCTATGGATCTGTCCTATTGTATATTTAGTGTATAAATATGTTTTGAATTCAGGTTTTCTATATCCTGAAGATCTGATCCCGTTTACTCGAAGACCACTTTTCCTTGTCATTGATAGCAACAATAGCCAAGCATTCAAGGCAGGTTCGTCAAAACTTATCTGAAATTAGCTTGTATGATACTAATATTATAATTCTATTAAAGATAAATTTTGTTTTGAAATGGAACTCTACTGTGATGTAAATGGATCTTTCTCAACTTCTCTCTAGTAGCTGTGCAAGTTTATTAGTTTTAAATTAAGGACATGGAAAATATTGCGATGAATGCATTTCATACGTCATGCACCGTTCAAACTTGTCTTGTATTGAAATTTCCATGTTTACAAACTCTAATAGCATAACCGACATCAGGATTCTGGACCTTGGGTTTCACTCATTTAATTCTAATACTAGGAAGACCTCACACACACACAAAAAATCCAAACAACTTAACAATTCATTATCCATTTATTATCGTTTAATCTTTATAGCTTTATGGATCCAAATATACAGATTCTTCATGGATCCGAAAGAGCAGAAACAATCGCTATGCTTCTTTCACCTGAGAATTCGACATCAGCATCTTCAGCTCAAACACCAAATGGAAGTCAGTTCACATTTTTCCTAACTGCTCCATTACTAGCCTTTTGCCAGCTAGTCGGTCTTACATTAGATACCGATGGTGTACGTTAACTCAAAACTTCAGTTTTGACTTTACCTTATATTTTTAAAAATAAATAAATAAATCTTGATATAATATAAGCTAATTTCAGGATGCATACAACAATGCTGATGCTATAATATCATCTGCCTTAGCTGATTGGGAAATCGCCCTTTGCACATCAAATAGTTTGGATCTTGTTTGGGCTCAAGTTCTTCCTGATCCTATCCTGCGCCGCTTGATTGTTAGGTAATTTTTCACAACCACTTATTTCTAAGAAGAATCAAGGGACTGCAATTTTGTTCAAACCACTTGAACAAAACATTGATTTTTGGTGGCCAATACATATAAAATATCATGTCTGTCTTCTCAGGTTTATATTCTGCAGAGCTGTCCTTTCACTGTACAGTTCTCCAGATAGAAGCAGTCAATTTCTGCCTGAGTGTCTACCTGAGCTTCCAGATTCTGTATCATCAAACTCTACATCAACACAGTCATATATACTTAGACTTGCGGAGAGTCTGGGAGTAAGTAGCAGCTTCCATTTACCAGAGGATACGTAGCAGGCAGTTACCTATGAGTTTTGAGAGTTGATTGTTATGTAGATAGATAGAACCTCGGTAATTAAGACCATCTATTTATTGATTAATTTGTGTTAATACATGTAGACCTTCGTGTATAAATTTACCTTCTAGCTAGATGGCTTGTCTAAAATCGAATCCTACGGCAATTATTGTATGCTTGAGTTCTTTAGTTTGCATTTTCTTTTTAGGGGTGTTCATAAGTTTGAAATCTTGCACTTTGAGTTTTATTGTATTTGGGGTTCTAAATAGATTTGTGATTTGCTACTGTGGATGCTCTGGTCATGTTTACTGATATATTGATGGAGTGCTTTGAACTTTGTGATTTTTTAAAATGCTCTTATAAATTTATGTCCGTCTTTGAACCATGGTTGAATTCAAATACGTCAACTTTATAAAATTTTTGCTATAGATCTAGTAAATTATGTATGTTGTTTTCGGTTGTGGGTTTATATTTGAAACCTCTTGCTATGAAAAGTTTTGATGATCCTTACATGCTAGAAGTTTCTGTTAGTGGAAAATCTGGATTTTGGTGGATCGAGACAACAACAGTAGTAATTAGACAAACATAGATCGATCTCTTAAGAGATTATTTGCCCTCTCCATTTGACTAAGCAAATGAAAGGATGTTCGAAGTTAAAGCAAATCGTTTGGTAAAATACAATGAAGTCGAGAAGTTTTCTCTCTAATCGATTACAGCGACATTATTGAATTCGACTCAAACTATTGTACGAAAGGATACAATGGCAAGAGTTTTGAGTTTATGATATACTGTATGTAACGATCCGTAAATACGCATAATTCAAGTTGACAATAAACCACATATGTGCAACCCCAAATTGAACGAAGATGTGGATGGTTATGTGAAAGTAAGAAGAAAGAAGAAGAAAAAAGAAGAAGAAGAGAAAGAGAACCTAAAACAACACAAAATCTCATAATTGCAGCAGAACAACATATAATATAATATCAATGAACTTTACAAAAGAGAAACTGTAACATAATTTACATCCATCATAGTACAACAACAAATCACTAATCATCGGTCTGGACAGTTATAATAATATGTCCCCATAAATGCTGATAATTTAAACAACGATGCAGCGGAAAATAAACATATACGTGAATATGACATGAAGACCTTCAGCTTGTCTGCTAAAGCTCCAGAGCATCCGAATCTAAATATGTAAATATGCTCGGTCTGACTCGAGCATTGAAAGGAAAGAACACCCGGATCAGTCTGGTAAACCAGCATGAGAAAACACATCTCAACTGAATTTTAAAATTATAAAAACTTTTCTCTATCAAACAAAAGTATCTCATAAGACCACGCCGAACATAAACACGGACGGGTTTTTACCTTACGATAACCAAAACATTTACTATCAAATCCCGTTATATTATACTAGTGTTTAGTATACAAATAATATTTAAAATAGCTGAAATTATTACATTGGTTAAATTTGACAGCGTAATAGGTTTACAAACAAAATGGCAGGCACGTATTGAAGAATGGATTTCCATACAATGGGAGACAAGAGACTACCTTCCGTACAGTACATCTCTAAAGGAATGTACCGAGGATATACAAACAATCATCTGCATCTAGCAAGTCCGGTCTATTCCTATTTGGCACTCATACATGGCCTGGATAGAAACCGAATATGTCATCACCCCGGTCGTTACCGACCTATCTGAAATGTCTCGTAGCATAAATCACATACTCGAAATATAGAGGGTTATCTAGAACGGTGATGATCATACCCTAATGGTTGCGAACCACATAGCCTTACGACATACCATGTTTAAGCCATTATCGGGTGATGAGACTTAAGGTAACGTTTACCTTTCACATAGCACATTCCACTTTGAATGCCACACTGCCATTCCATGATCACACAACTGATTTCTACAAATGTATAACTTCCGAGCTCACACGTCTCAGGAAAGGGTGTTAAACTAAGAGAAGATGTCTTCTCCGCCACCAAACAAATCAATCAATGTAATTAGAAATGCAACGTCAGACATTCATCCATACTAGTTGTCCAGGAAAAGGAAAAACCGAAGGAACTCTCCTTCCACATCCTGTCAGAAATTAACCCTAGGATTAGTAGCGAGAAGTCCTTGCATATCGAAGATTTCATAACAAAGCATGACTACCACCATATATATAATATGCATCGTGCGTCTAGTGGCAAGTAGCCCTGCATCATGAAGATCTCCGTCTTTAAAAATCACATCATAAACCTGACTTTCGAATGCATATATTGGTCTAAAGTCGTTCTCGGATAAATCCAACCCGGTCTCTCCGGACCAACAACGATAAGAGGCCCTCAACCTCATACGGAAACCAAGTATCGTAGACTTATCACGTTTCCAACTCTCAACTTGCTATCCTTCGGCCAAGAAGGAAGCCCAATAGATTGGAGTACCATAGATACTCCGCACTACTCAAATCAACATTCTTAATCCAAACAATAATCAAGCCTACTCAGTCAGCTTCGTACTAAGTGCACGACTAATCAATTCCCACATCAATTCAAGGAACCAAAAAGGCCAAATTTGATAGTCGGTTACTTAACTATCAAAGCAACAAATAATATCTAGCACGTAAGCAGTCACTAGGCCCATTTAATTAGTCTTTTATTAATTGAATCAATTTTCAAATATTTACTTCAAAATATCTTTAAAAGATATACTCTCAAAACCACTTTAATCTCTCGATATTGGAAAACATTTCCATATACTTATATCAACGGCATAAGTATATTTAATAGCACTACCATTTTGAAGACACGCCAAATAGATTTCTATAATCGTACAACTCCGAAGTTCGTAGACGGGTGTTAAGTATAAGAAGCAACGCTTCTTATACCACCAAGCCTTTAGTACGATCATAAGAACCAATTCGTGTATTTCACAACGGAAGGTCAAAACACAATTTATTGGGTCAAAACGAATGTTGCGTAAAACATCGTTACAACAACCCAAAAACACTAGTATAGAGATTTGATTATATATATATCACATATACTATATAAATCATTTTCTTTCGGAAATCATTTACTATAACAACAGTGTTATAGTCCATACCTTTCATACTTCACCGAAAACGTCTATTAAAACAATAAATGTTGAAATCCATAACACATTTTAAATCACCTTTCGAAACCAGTTAAAGTCCATTCGAAGTTATTACTTTCAAAACTTTACTTTTAAAGGTTATCACTTTAAAAACCATTAATTCATCAAAAATATTACTTTCAAAACATTCCTTTAAAAGGTTATTTAACTATTACAAACTTGAACGTATTTCCTTTGTATAAAAATCCATATTTAAATCTCAACATAAATCATTTCCATATTTATAAAACTTTGTTTATAAATCTCCTTTCTATTTTATAAAACTTCTATTTTATAGAATTTTTTTATTCATAAAATTCTATTTATAAATCATTCTTTTATAAAAACTCATTTTACCATCAAAATCCACTTATAAATCCATTTCTTTATAAATCTAATTTATTTATAAATCCATTTACCACATAAATTTCAAATCCATTTACAAAATATTTACAAATTTCGATTATAAATCTATTTCTTTATTTATAAAATATCACTTTTATAAATCCTTTTTATAAACCATTCAAAAATTTCTATTTAAAAATATTTCACAAAACTATACATTTATAACATCAAAAATCATACTTTTTATTTGTTTAAAAAATCCATTCCTTTTAATAATTCAGAAATAATTAAAACATATATACCTCCAAAATCACTTTGAAAATCATTTCAATTCAAAATCACTATTTTATAGTACTTCAAAATACTAAAAATATGGCACAGTGCTACTATAGCACTAAATAAGCAAAAACATATCCATGTCATCAAGTATGACATCCAACACATCATATATCAAAATATATGAAAAGTAAAATCAATAGTGTGAGGAATCCTGTAGGATCCCTCTAACTTGTCCCCCTACATCACATACAATATATAATCAAATAATATAAATCAACCGCTTCGAGGCGGGATCGTATACAAAGGACATCCGCTCATACACGAGAACGTAATAAGGTCTCATCCACTCTAGGGACGAGAATATATCCAAACCAACTAATAAAATAGTAAATCATCCAAACAGTCATCAAACAACATAAATAAAATTATCCACACTTATATAAAGATATAAGTGGGCCATAGAGGTGAGTTTACTCACAGAAATTCCAGAAATCGCCCAAAGCGCTCCGGTTTGAATTAAAATTGAACAGGTGCTTAATTTTAACCCAAATTCCAACTAGCTCCAAATCCATCCAATCCAACTCCAAACCGTAGTATTCGTCGATATGATCGCAATGCAACTCGACGCGTTCAATTTGGACCTCGTATGAGTTTAATATGAATCAATGAACGTTTTGAAATAATCAAATAAAATTAAGTTTTAATTAATTAAAACTTTAAACTTAAACTTACTTCCTTCCATCCTCCTCTCTCATGCACGTGTATGCCTCAGGAACCCATAACTTAACCGCCTTTGACCATCCACCGCGCCGCCCCTATCCTACAATCACCTGATCCAACATCGCCACCATGCCGCCCCTTCCTCCTCCACCCACGGCCAAAACACGCCCTCCCTTCGATCGCCAGAAACCGCGCCGTCGAGCCTGACGTCGGCCATGAATGGAGTAAAATTATGGCTCCAATCGTTGATGATTCGACGATCCAACTGTTCATTACGTAGAGCTCTTCGAGATCTACAACTTTCCTTCTCATGCCGTGGCTTTTCGTTGAGTGGATGATGAGAAATTGAGAGAGGAATGTGGGCTATTTTCGGCCATTGGAATTTAATGGCAGCTGCGACCTAGCTAGGGTTTTTAGTTTCGCAAAATGAAAATGTTCAGGTCCTTATATAGAAAATTTCGTGGCACTATTCATACATTGAATTTTCGTACTTCAAACGAAGCATGCCGTCCGGCGTTCTATATGTTATACTCCTATTCCGAACATAATGGAACTAGTATCAGGACCCAATTCCGTCATATACAGAAGATAGCTTTTCAAATCCAATTATATTAATTTAAATTCCCTTAATTAATCTTTACGTGTTTCGAGCTAGCACGACCAAACGATACGTTCGATCACCATGAAATTCGATGGCATATAATAATTCACTATTACGGATCCAATGAAACCGGTTTCGTCAAATTTCGAGAAATGAATTATTATTAAAACAATTCGATTCACTTTAATTATAAATTAAAGTTTACTATCTTCATTTTTATTCAAATAGAATTTAAATCAACTTTGAAAATCATTTTTATTCACATTAAATTCAAGATTCAGTTAAACAATTCCAAATATTAAATTTAACAATTTAATTATCAAATAAATCACTATATTTGAAATCAAGTTGATTAACTTATAAAATTAACTTTTCAATATTTAAAATCAATTAAATATTTCAAATTCAAATGACTAAAATTCTGGATCGTTACACTGTATCATAAACAGTGTTTCAAATCTCGGATATCTCGGCCGAGATCTCGGTTGAAAGCTTCCACGAAACGAAACATAAGATATCGGTTGATTTCTCGTTTCCAATATATCGGCCGATATTTACATATATCGGCCGATATTTAGACCGAGACGATATTCCGAGATATCAGCCGATTTATTGTTTTTTTCAAACAAAAAAATTGAACCCATCTTGCAAGTACATTTTGCCCGTACATTTTGCAAGTGAATGGCCTACGCATTTTGCAAGTGAATGGCATGAGCATTATTTGTGAGTGAACGCATGTACATTCACATTTTTTTAGAATGCCTGCACACATTTTATATCCCTGGACTTTTTGTTAGTAAATTAGAATGCATGCACACATTTTTACACACTAATATTAGAATGCTTGAGCATTATATGCTGTCTTTGTGAGTGAATGCATGTCCACTTGTACCATTTTTTATTCACATGAATATTTGTCCTGTACATTCACATTACAACTTGCAAATAAATAGAACATTTTTATACACATTATGATGCCTGCACATTCACATTACATGTCCATTTATACACATCGCCTGTACCATTTTATACACGTTGCTTTCTTTTTATATACATTGCTTGTTCATTCATATTACAACGTGCAAATAATAAGTAGTTATTCACTCGCCTGTACTATTTTATACACAATACAATAATCAATATTTATATATACATTACTCACTCTATTAATTTACTTTTTATCCAAGATAGAAATGGCATAGATGTTCTTTCGAGCTATCAACGACAATGGTATATGGTATGATTTTATAAATCCAGTAAGCTTAATTTTTTATTTATTTTAGTATATGTAAATATTATTATGTAATCAAATTAATTTTAAACATAAAATATACTCCGAGATGGTCCCGAGATGAATTTTAAGCTCCGAGATGTAAATCCGATATTGGCACCGAGATGCACTAGTCTCGTCCGAGATCTCACCTGATACGATACCGAGTCACTAAAATCTCCGAGACGAAACGTGACCGATATCCGAGATTTAAAACATTGATCATAAATCCACCATGTATTTTGGAAATTAAAAAGAGAATCATGAAAAAAGAAGGATGAAGAAAGTTGGAAAAGTTTTGAATTATTTATTTTTGGAGGAAGATCTTGTGCCTTATATGTAGGTGTTAGGAGTTGCGTTGATTTATAAGGCTATAACTGTTTCTACCGAAGGGATGCATCCGTTGGCTAAAAGGAAGCATCCGTAGGCCACAACGGTCTATTTTTCGACCGTTTTCATCTTTTCGTAGTTCAAAATCTGAATCATTCGAAAACTGACACGTTTAAATAAAATTTCTATCCACAAATATAATTGGACTCAAACACAATCCCAACCAGTCGGATGGACGGTGGCGTGCACGCATGTGTATTAACATGTATGGTCTTCTTTTTCAGTCCAAGAGAAAACAATTGGATGTCCAAAGGACCCAACCTTTCTATCAAGTATTCCACAATATGTGGATATTCAGATTTCCACATTCTTCCTCTTCTCTTTCTTTCTTCTTCTCCAAGAAAAAAATAACTCATACAAAATTTTCACTTACTATACTCCACCAAATTTTGATAAAATTCTCTTGTTACATGTTTCAGGATTACTCGTGGATAAATATAGATGTCTTATGGACTTAAACCTATACATAGTGATAACCTACCAAACCACATCAGGATGGAGTGAGTGATTAAGCATTAACCATCGATCTTATGCAATGTACCAAATGAATTTTACACACTTGTTTTTTTTCCTTCGGATAGTTTAGAAGCGGACATGTGGATTGCCATTGTGTCTATATCTCGGTTTCATGAAATATCCTTAGAGACTAAACTACAACCTCGCAGGAAGCGGAACCACCTTTGTGCATTCATATATAGGTTTATCAGAAGTGTCCTATAATTTTATACTTCAACAATATTTTTGTTGCAAACTAATTAAGTACTAAAGTAGTACAACCTCCACCATATCATTATAGGTACCAAGCATTTTTCTTGGAATGAAATATATTTTAGTTATTCGGACTAATATTATAGTATTTACAATTGCATCGTATGATCTTTTGCGCATTGAACTCAAGATTATGAATTTCATTGTATTGAGTCAAGTTTTCACCATAGGCGATTGTTTTATATTGACTTCAAACCCATTTTCTCTAATGTTTTCCACACCAAGTCCCTTGCAAGTCCTTTTGTAAATGGATATACTAAGTTTTGGCCACATCTCATGAAATCTATGGTAATTATCCCTTCAACGAGCATTTTCCTTACCGCACTGTGCCTTAAGCCAATATGTCTAGATTTGTCATTATACACCTAGCTATATGCTCATGATGGCGTTGCTTAACTATCACGATGCAAAGATATCTGAGGCATTGGTTTTGAGTATATAGGAATTTTTATTAGCAAATTCTTTAACCATTCTGTTTTTTTACTATAAGAAGCCAATGCTATATAAATTAAGCAGCCGCTGTAGAATCAGTAATACACATTTTTTTCTTGTAGGCCCATGATATTGCTTTCCCATTAGAGTGAATATTCATCCACTAGTTGATTTATTATTATCCTCTCTTCCAATTAGCATTCGTGTATCGTTTTATTACACTTGGATACCCAATGTACGAAATACCTTAATCTATGGTTTCTTTCAAGTATTTTAAAATCTATTGTACACTTATCCAACGAATATGACTAGGATTGCTGGTGCATCTACTCATTTTGCCAACGGCATAGGCAATATCAGGTCTACAACATGTTATAACATATATTAGACTCCTGATAACTTTAGCATATTTTAGTTGGTCTACCTATCTACCAGTATTAGAATATAATTGCATATTTATGTCAATTGGGTGGTTACAAGATTGCAAACAGATTGGTTGAACCTTTTTAGGATCTTTTCAATGTAATGAGACTGGGTAATGACCAACCCTTCTGCAGTTTTCATGATTCTTATTCTAGAATCACTTCAGCTTTATCTACATCCTTTATGTCAAAATATGAAGATAGAAACCATTTTGTTTCTTCAATATTCGAAGTGTTAGTCCCAAAAATATCGACATATCATCAACATAAAGATATATTATTACTCCTTTACTAGCACGAAGTTTTCTATAGATACATTTATCCGAGTCACATATCCTAAAACCATTTGATACTATGGTTTTATCGTATTTCTTATACCATTATTTTGGTGCTTATTTGAGACCGTAAAGTAATTTAATATGCTTGCATACTTTACGTTCTTATCAAGGCATCACAAAACCTTCTGGTTGTGACATATGTATTTCCTCATCAAGTTCCCAATTTAAGAATGCATTCTTGACATCCATTTGATGAATTTCAAGTTTATAAATAAATGCTAATGCAATTAATATCCTAATTGTTGAAATTCTAGCTATAGGTGTGTATGTATCAAAATAATATATTCCTTCTTTTTGAGTAAATCCTTTAGCGACTAATCTTGCCTTAAACAGTTCTATCATGCCATCTACTATTAACTTTTTTAAATATCCACTTACATTCTATTGGTTTAGAACCAAGAGGTAAGTCTATTGATTTCTAAGTTTCATTTCCAATAATAAAATCCATCCCATCGTGTATGGCTTCTTACCGAAAGGATGAATCCTGAGGCTTTATTGCCTCATTACGTATTAACACTACTACAAAACAGATCATTTGATTCGGTTGTTTACCCCATGTTGCTTTAGTTCTACAACCGAAGCAAATGCAGATGACGCAATAGGCCTAAACCTGTTACTTTGATTGTACAACCGAAGCAAAAGATAGGTTTTTTGCTTTGGTTGTAGCTACAACTGAAGCAAAAAGGAGGTTTTTTTGCCGAAGCAAAAGAGGTGAACTTTGGCTAAAAAAATAGGTTTTTTGCTTCGGTTTTTACCAACAACCAAAGCAAACAACCCCCTTTTACTTCGACTGTGGCTACAACCGAAGCAAAAAACCCTCTTCGGCTATAAAAAAACCCCTCGCAAATCACAAAAATACTCAAATACGTAGCGATATGAATATATGTCAAAACACACAATTATCACCGGCAATTTTATAATCAGACTGGAAATAAAATATAAATTGGACAATATAATACCAAAATAAATATAGTTCATTGATAGTGTTAATAATCCATACATAAAATAATGTAAACTGTCTTCAATTCTGATGCAATCACAAATGTAAACTATTCTTGCAAAAAAAATTTTGAACACTATTTGATTAAACAAATGTTCATTAGACTATGAGGGTCTAATCGAAGTTTGAATACTCTTTAAATTTTGATTAAATGCACACTATACGGTGGTATCAATTAAACTTATCGCAATATTTAATGTTTTCTTATCTTTTCTAAGTGAGGCAGAGCAGTGGCAATTGTTTGATGATGGATTGGGTTAAATAAACACTTCATTTATCATGAATAAGATAAAATGTGTGTGTAGAGAATTCTGAATTTGGAGTGGCTTGCAACCAAATAACTTGATAGTGCGTTCCCAACTCTAGTGAGTGACAAAACTATGTTTATCACATCAATTCATGCTCAACTTACTTTCCAATCATTTAAAAATTAGTGAAGATAAAGAGAGAAGCTGAAACTTACAAATTTACATATTAGCATCTTCTGTAATTTCCTTGATTACTATATTATTAAAAGTTAATCTTAATGAGATGTAGATATAATATCCACATTCAATTTTTATCAGGCAAAGTTGAAAATGGCATTGACAATGCCAACTCTCAATTCTAACCACTGGCATAAGAACTAATTATTTGATTTAAAAAGCGAGTGGGATGTGTTTTCGTACCATTCACTTGTTTCTTGTTGTTGGACAATTTTTTATGCCAGTTAGCATACTTTTTGTACATCGATTTTCTCAGCTCTTGGGTTACCCACTAGTTGCTTGAAGTCTTACGATAAACGCTGTTGATATATTTATTCAGTGTACTGTCCTGGATATTACTGGCCCATCAAATATCATATTAGGATGGGGTGATCAATAATTGCAAACTTGATTTTATGTTAAGGATTGATTATTGATGATTCATGATTCAAAATTTGGTTAGAATAATTTTTTCAAGGCATAACGGTTGAAATGTGAGATAGTTCATTATGGCGTAGTACTTGTTTATGGGCTGATGTCTAGTGAATGTACTTTTATGCTTGGCTTATGATCACATTCTATCTTTAATAATAGCTTTAAGATATCTTAGATTATATCAAACTACTATCACTTTCTAGTCAATAAAATTTCGTGTGCTACATTGTTCAGTTTTGCAGTAAGTTCACAGCCAGATATTGTTTTGATCTCTTTAACTGAGGATTGCATAGTTAGTATTTTGAACGCTATGGAAATATATATTAAGCACCACGAGTCAGTAAATCTAAGAATGAACAAATGGTTTGTTCGGTTTGGAACCAAAGTATTTTGAATCAATAAATCTTTTTTAGAAACAAACTTCAATAGAACCGAATCAAAATTTTCCTGAATTGAAACCAATTAATGGACAATAGTTAGTTCGGTTTGATTGGATTAATTGGTAGGCCCTTAAATGTGTAAAATTTCCGTGTTGTCAGTATAATGTAAGATTAAACAATTTGTTGAGTCTATATCCATACAAATAAGTGATAAATCCGCAGTCACTGGAAACTCATTCTGTATAACATTAGCATTCACAATAATAATATAATTATAATATCGACATTGATAGTTATTTTCTCTAATTTAATTTAAATTATATTCGATTTAGGGTCGGTTTGGTTTTAAAGTTTTGGAAAGAAAAATTGATCAAAAAATCAAATAAAAATGGAAATAGAACTCAAATCAATCAATTAACAAAACATTGAACCAAACTGACCGAACTCATTTGGTTAGGTCTGTTTATTCGTTTTGAACCAATAAATGTTCACCCATAAGAAGATTGCAATATAAGCCGCGCTTTGTTTTCTTTGGCATTTATTGTAGTTTCTGCTACTTTATCTGTTTGATTCATTCACCAAGTTAGTTTTGCAATGTTATAATGGTGTGTTGCTTAGGCCAATGACCAATTAAGGGAGGTTGCTTAAATTGGAACACTTGTTGAAGTAAGCAATTGAAGAACTTGGAGAAGGGGATTTATGTTGGTTTGCTACTTTTACCGTCATTTTTCTTCTTAAATAAATTATATTATTTCCCGTTTATACAAATATCTAATCTTCAAATAGGATGAAGTGTATGATTTTAGGTTGCAGACATGGAGAGAAAGTGATGAAAAAGAATTAAAGATGCATATGAAGTTTAAACACTAAGCAAAGTTGAAACACCCCACACCCCTTAATATACCCAAAGGTACACATTAAAAGGCGTGGTGCGTTGTAGGTATAACTTAAACCAACAGAGACTAAGATTCACAAGACAAAAATAGATAAAAACAGCGGAAACTTAAAATTATAGCTTAATTAAAACAAAACTTCATAATTGCTTCATAAATAAGTCAAATACCAAATACCACATACATGTCTAAAAATCCAATATGTCTCATGAAACAAAAACTCATAATCTCAAAAATCAGAGTACATAATATCCCTCATAATAAGCCAGTACATAGAAAGAACAAAAGCTGAAAGAAAAGAAATACATGGTAGCAAACTCCTCCAACAAATCTCCAAGCAACTGCAATCTACTGTCCTCTCCCTTGATTGTCTAAGCGGGAAAAAAATGGAAAAATAAAAGAATGGGTCAGACTAGAAGTCTGATGAATGATAGTAATTACTAGAGTCTTTAAGCAAAATAAAAGTAATAGACTCTACAACAGTTCTAGTATATAAAGAGGAAACAAAGGAAATAGGAAAGAGATACGATTAAATATTGCTCAAATTATAAGATACGTTAACTTTGATTGTTTGTACTAGTCCTTGCTAGCTACTTTGATTAGGTTGAATTCTCAATCCTATTTTAATTAGGTTGAAGTCCTAATTCTACCATTTGATCGGCCTCCTACTAATGTGTCTATTGCGGATCAGACCCTATGGTCCCTAAACAGAAGTCACCAGTGTCTACGGAAGACACCTACTAAGCGTTTTGGAACTCAATAGCGACTTATCTCCCCTAATCGATGTCGCACGCTCGGTCACCGTCGGTTCACACTATCTATTGCTCCCCCTTTTGACCTTTTATTTACCCTAGACAGCATAAGCCTGCCCTCATCTCACTTCAGGCTAATGTGAGATCACCATGTCCATATAAATAATATGGGATGCTGTTGGTACTGGTCCCTGTTAAACAAAATCTAGTTGCGTCCTTGTCCAAATCCTCATGATTCGGACTTCTAATTATTGATCGTCTATCTACCCTAAACAACATCTGCCGGTACGGATCTTCCTCATTAACTTTTGATCGCCTATCTACCCTAAACGACATAAAGAAAATGCTGCCGGTACGGATCTTACTTCTATCTTTGCTTATTAACTTAGATAAATTATTTGAATAAGCCTTTACTATTATTCTTGCTATTTTTGCTTATTAATTTATCCTAAGTCTGAAATAAGCCTCAATCTGTTCTTTTTTTTATTACAACCTACGTTATAATCATGCTTATTACTTAACTCAAGGTCTAAGTGTGAAAATAAGCTTTTTTATCTTTTACTCTTTTTAGTTATAATCCTAAGTTATAACTAGGCCAATTTCTTTTTAATTCAGTCCAATTAATGTCATAATTAGGCATAATTTCAGTCCAATTTATTTATTATTGTTCAATTCCATTATTTATTACAGTTTTTATAATTTACATCTTATTTGCTTCATTCAATATTCTCACTTATATAATCCATATTCGCGTTTAATATTCTAATCCATACGCGAAAAAAAGGAGGAAGAAGAGAATAAACGCTTGCACAAAATACGAAACGTAAAAAAAGATGTAAATAAAGCCATAAATAACAGTAAATAAACTTAAATACCGTAAATAAACTATAAATAAATAAAAGCTATGCTTAACGGTAATAAACTTTAATTAACTGAAAAAGAGTAACTAAAAAGGAATAGACTGGAAAATAAATCTGAAACTGATAAAAAGGCTATTCCAACATCGTAGTAAAACTACAACTATTGGAAACCATATTATTTTAAATTACTTAAAGAAATCTTAAAATAATTACAATCACCCACCTCTGGTCCTTAGCTCTTCACTTTAGGCCTTCACGGATCCATTTGGGGTTGTTAAAATTTTTTTATTAAAAGGATTCACTCCTTGGAAAATTATTTCTGTTTGGGTCCTTCCTTAAAATGTGAACCCAAGCTGAGGAAATCTAGAATGAGAAAAAGTGTTAGGCCTAGGGTTCTATTTATAAGGGTAGAAGTGGATCTCAGACCGTTGGATTTGGAGATTGAATAGGATGCAACCACATCATAGGCTGAATAGGAGCCATCGGATGGGAGCACGGAAGGACCAGATGGAATAGAAGAATGCAAAACAACGCGTATGAAACTTCTGCTGACTCATTGCTGTGTCAAATCTTACAATGCGCCTTGTCAGCGCCTTATCTTATATTTAATTCAATTAATTACACCCTCAATAATATACACTCTATAAATAACATTTTCTTCTCAATTATTTTCTAATTTGTGCATTTTATTTCAGGTTAAATTTCCATGCGTCTCTCTTTATTCGCATGTTTCATTTCAGTTTTCAACATCCCATTTAATTTACATGTTTACGTTTAAAATAAATAAATAAACAACATATCAATATCTTTCCACATTTATATCTGAAATAAATAAATTAACATGTGAATTGTTATATCTACATTTTTTTTTTCATATTCACATATGTTGTAATTAGATAAATAACATATGTCCACAAACGTGTATATATGTTGTGTATTAATTAGTAACCTTATTCTTTACTTTTAAATTGAGCAATCAATTATATTAATTGATTGGTATAAATGTTTTTATGTTCAAAAACCAAACGGACCCTCATTCTTTAATAACAAAGAAATAACATACCTTATATTTTCTGTAAGAAATGCAATCCTTCCATAATACACTCTTGCCTTTTCGTTTCAAAATATAACGTTCATTTTATTAAATGCCTTCTTTTTATGAATATATGGTTACTTTTTTTTCCTCTTTTGTAACAAAACAAACTTCCTGTTTATAAAATCATATATGAAAAGTTTATTTCATTTATCTCAAAACATGCATTTATTTCTATTTAAAATGTTCATTCCATTTTGACACAAATGCAAGTTCTTATATTAAACTCAATCATTACAATTTAATTCCCTTTTCCCTTTCTAATTGAAACATTTTAATAAATCTACTGCCAATTAATTTCAATACTAATTTCAAACGAATTCTAATTATAAACACTATTTCTTTTCACTTTATTTATTAATTCCTCAAATTTTGGGTGGTTACATTCTCCCCTCCTTAAGGGATTTCGTCCCCGAAATCTCTAAGGATAGAAGAATGAAATAAAAATTTTCATCCAAGTTCTACAACCAACTACTCAACCATCAACCATCCATTACATCCATTGTCCTTAAGTTTTTCTAATGTGATTTATGATACTTATGCAATTAGTGTAGTGTCAATGTCCCTAACTAATGCAAAAGATTAGGCAGTCCACTGATTCAGTTGACCTCCTTTTATGCAATCATGTCCGTGCCATGTACCAAATGAATGCAAAAATTCCCTAATGATAACTCATAGTTTTATATGCGTGCTATAATCATCATCCAAATGCAACAATCATATGATAATCATCCATTTATAGCAACCATTGTATAAAATAAAATGCAAATGCACACACATCCATATGCATATGCTCTAGTGTCCTAGTTAGACCGATCCGTAAAGAATAATAGTGCCCAATGTACCTATATGCATCCATTAGAATCCACTAGCAAACACTTGCAATCACTAGCATACATCATGCATAACATGTTATATTAACATGTTTACATCAGATTCTACCATCCATAGGTTAAATCCTAAGTTCTACCATCCCAAAGGATAATAAATGAAAAAACCTATTCAAAACTAAAGATGTAAAAAGGAAATTCTAAAACCTATTATCAAAGAGACATGGATATGAAATACAAATTTTCTCCTAATCAAATTAGTCTTCTCCGAAACCTCTCTACCATGTCGGAACCAAGAAGCAACCTTTCCGTAGACTCCAACCACATGAAGGCGTCTTACACGACATTCCCAAAAAGAGCTTCAAAAGGTGTCATTTCAAGGCTAGCTTGAAAACTACTACCATATGAATTCCACTAATTTCATTTTACTATTCCTCATGAATCAACATTCCTAGGTTCTTACTAGTGTCCTATACCCTTTACGGAAACTTCCATTATTACTTTTAAAAGTAATTACTGCTCTCCTTACACATTTTCCGTTACTCCTAGGAAATGATTCTTATCTACTCCACATTTAAGAGTTTGTTATTTATCACTTTGTTTTTTAAAAAACTAAGGTTTTTAAAAAAAATTAAAACATCAAATCCCACAATCTTTATCTTTAAAAGTGTTATCTTTTCAGCTTCTATTAGTTTCAAAAATACTTGATCACTTAATATTATTTCTCAAACTTAGAGAGAAAAACTTCCAAATTTTTAAGTCTAAAACTTATATTTCTGTTTCTTTTAAAGACTTTTACAATTTTCTATAAAATTTTGAATCTTCAAATTTTACTTTCATTAAGTTTTTTCATTTCAAAAACTTATTTACTTTTTCACCAAACCATTTACTTTTAAAATATCCTTTATGTGTTTTCAAAACAGCTTCGTATTACATATAACAGTCTCATATCTTAATGTATTGGAACTACTTTCTTTTATGAGAAGTTATTAATGTTAAAATCTTCTATGAACCTTTTAAAAGAAAATTTCATGTTTATGTGAAATTACAAGGAACTTATTTTATATTTTTCGAAATAGGCTATACAAAATATGGTGCTCATACCTTGTATATCTCTTTCATGTATTCCTTGTGACTTGAATAAAACATTTTTATTGGTTTCATAGAAAATTATACCATTATTCTTTTCATTCCAATAGATTAAAGCATATTTAATTTATACTTTCCTACGATAAACATTTTCTTATACTTATTTAAATAATAGGTGTATTCACAAATTACTTTATTTCTATTCTTAAAAATTACCTTTTTAAAATACGTTTTTATTTGGGTTAAAACGGATGTTGCGTAAAACACCGTTACTACAACCCAAAAATACTAGTATATGAATTTAATTAAAAATAAATACTAATAAACCTCTTGGGAGTCATCTACTATAACAATAGTGTTATAGTCTATGCTCCTTTCATTTTTCACAAAAACATCTATTACAACAATAAATGTTGTATCCTATGTTTTCGATACTTAATACACTTTATGTTTTTATATTTAAAATCTTTGTTTACTTACAAAGAAGCTAGTGAGCTATATACGCTCTATAATTCTTCAAAAAGAATTTCACATTTTCAACAAAATTTATATCATATAAAAAATCAATTTTAAATTTCATGCCATTTTTCAAAAAGACCCAATATTTACTTTAAAAACATTGACAATTATATTTTTAAACTTTTCTAATTCTAACAATTTTATTGGGCTAGATATAAAGTGGGTTTTCTTCTCATTACCCTAGGAGTATCCTTCCTAAATTTTGATAATCCCATTTTCTTACCAAAGTCTTTTACTCCAATTCCTCTTTGATGCTTATATTTTTACCCTAAGGCACTACCATTAAATCAACTTATATGAAACAATTATAGTTTCTGCAATTATCTACACATGGGCTTTCTTCTTTTCTTATCAACTAAATTTATTGTACATCTTTAACCTTTTCTCACCTTTCTTTGGATTTTCATAATCCGAACCTAAAAAACAAAACCATTTCTCAAACTCCTACCATGTGTAGACCTTCTCTACGCCTCGAGAAAAGCACTCTTTAAAGACGTCTAGGAAATTTCTGAAGACTGGAATTGAATCTAACTCTGCTGATGATGAATCGAGGGGATAAAAGAAGCTCAACATGACTGACTCCTATGGGTCACAAGAAACCTCGAGAGTCCTACTGCTGCATATCTCTTGTCTAACGACTCTCCTCTCGCAGTCTAATATTGTTCCATAAGTGGATACTCAATCCATTCCCAAAATCACCGCATACCCCAAAAATCCCAATACATAGGCGTCGCAGTCAAACTCTACGTCTAGGATAAAAAATTTCAAACCCCTACAAACCATAGATAAGTGTGCCGATCCTCCTATGGAGTTTGAAACAACAATGGGGTCTACTACTAAAGAGATGTCTGAGTGCGAACAATCAAACAAAGAACTCGAAATGAAAGGGTGTGATGCTCCAGAATCGAAAAGAGTCCGAATGGAAAAATGAAAAATAGAAATCAAAACATTCCATGGTGACTTTCCTACCTCTATCTGGTCCACTACTAGAAGGTGCTGCATTCAAAGCTTATACTTGCGCTGTAGGTGCGCCTGCTCTCTGCCCCTTCTTGTGGGGACAATTCCTACTCATGTGACCGGGTTGTCCGCAATTATAGCACTTTTCCTTCATTGTGCAGTCTTTTGCGTAATGACCAGTCACCCCACAACTATGGCACTTCACACCTTCTTTGATTTGCTTCTGAGAACCTTCCCTTTTCTTTCCTCTTACCCTTGTCCTTCCATCACTGTTTCTTAGAGCTTGTAAGAACCTCCTTAAGTTCTCCCTTCAGCTTCCAATAAGTAGGTTGACCACTCCATCAGTCCTCCAAACCTAACCGTCTAAACTTTCGCTCCATATCTTCCAACCTAGCTTGTTTCTTCTTGAAATCCTTCATGCCAGAAAACGTTCCGCCCCCTATGCTAGTGAAGTTCTTGCATAGCTTAGAAAAATCGGCTGGTGTAGGTGGATTAAAGGGATTTCCACCTATCGGTGTTGTATTGGGCGCTTGTCCTTGCACCTCTGGTACCGTAACTCCACGGAACCAGTCAGCCATACTAAAGAAAAGAAAACATAGGCTCGAAAGAACCGAAAGAAGATTGAATTGGACTTTGAGGGGAATTTTATAAAAATTCTTTTATACTTAAAAACTATTTCTAAGAGTTCTTTTCTGGAAAATACTTTTAAAACAAGTTATTTTGGAAAACACTACTTTTAAAAATAAATTTTTAGGAATCATGTAACCTTAGGCTCGGATATCAAGTGAAACACCCCACAACCCTTAATATACCCAAAGGGACACATTAAAAGGCATGGTGCGTTGTAAGTATAACTAAAGCTAACAGAGGCTAAGATTCACAAGACAAAAATAGATAAAAACAGCGAAAACTTAAAATGATAACTTAATTAAAACAAAATTTCATAATTGCTTCATAAATAAGTCAAATACCAAATACCACATACATGTCTAAAAATCCAATATGTCTCATGAAACAAAAACTCATAGTCTCAAAAATCAGAGTACATAATATCCTTCATAATAAGCCAGTACATAGAAAGAACAAAAGCTGAAAGAAAAAAAATACATGGTACCAAACTCCTTCAAGAAATTTCCAAGCAACTGCAAACTACTGTCTTCTTCCTTGATTGCCTAAGGGGAGAAAAATGAGAAAATAGAGTAGTGGGTCAGACTAAAAGTTTGGTGAATGATAGTAATTACTAGAGTCTTTAGGCAACGTAAAAGTGATAGACTCTACAACAGTTCTAGTATATAAAGAGGAAACAAAGGAAATATGAAAGAGATACGATTAAATATTGCTCAAATAATAAGATAGGTTAACTTTGATTGCTTGCACTTGTCCTTGCTAGCTACTTTGATTAGGCTGAATTCTCAATCCTATTTTAATTAGGCTGAAGTTCTAATTCTACCATTTGATCGGCCTCCTACTAATGTGTCTACTGCGGATGGGACTCTATGGTCCCTAAACAAAAGACACCAGTGTCTACGGAAGACACCTACTAAGAGTTTTGGAACTCAATAGCGACTTATCTCCCCTAATCGATGCCGCACGCTCGGTCACCGTCGATTCGCACTATCTATTGCTCGCTCTTTTGACTTTTTATTTACCCTAGACAGCATAAGCCTGCCCTCATCTCACTTCAGGCTAATGTGAGATCACCATGTCCATATAAATAATATGAGATGTTGTTGGTACTGATCCCTGTTAAACAAAATCTAGTTGCGCCCCTTGTCCAAATCCTCATGATTCGGACTTCTAATTATTGATCGCGTATCTACCCTAAACAACATAAGAGAAATGCTGCCGGTATGGATCTTCCTCATTAACTTTTGATCGTCTATCTACCCTAAACAGCATAAGGGAAATGCTGACGGTACAGATCTTACTTCTATTTTTGCTTATTAACTTAGATAAATTATTTGAATAAGCCTTTATTATTATTCGTGCTATTTTTGCTTATTAATTTATCCTAAGTCTTGAAATAAGCCTTAATATGTTCTTTTTCTTATTATAACCTAAGTTATAATCATGCTTATTACTTAATCCAAGGTCTAAGTGTGAAAATAAGTTTTTTTTAATCTTTTACTCTTTTTAGTTATAATCCTAAGTTATAACTAGGCCAATTTCTTTTTAATTCAGTCCAATTAATGTCATAACTAGACATAATTTCAGTCCAATTCCATTTATATTACAGTCCAATTTATTTATTACTGTCCAATTCCATTATTTATTACAGTTTTTATAATTTACATCTTATTTTCTTCATTCTATATTCTCACTTATATAATCCATATTCGCGTTTAATATTATAATCCATACGCGAAGAAAAGGAGGAAGAAGAGAATAGACGTTTGCATAAAATACAAAACATAGAAAAAGATGTAAATAAAGCCATAAATAACAGTAAATAAACTTAAATACCATAAATAAACTGTAAATAAATAAAAATCTATGCTTAACGGTAATAAACTATAATTAACTGTAAAAGAATAACTAAAAAGGAATAGACTGAAAAATAAATGTGAAACTGATAAAAAGGCTATTCCAACATCGTAGTAAAACTACAACTACTGAAAACCATATTATTTTAAATTACTTAAAGAAATCTTAAAATAATTACAATCACTCACGTCTGGTCCTTAGCTCTTCCCTTTAGGCCTTCACGAATCCACTTGGGGTTGTTAAAATATTTTTATTAAAAAAATTCTCTCCTTGGAAATTATTCCTTTTTGGGTCCTTCCTAAAAAGATGAACCCCAGCGGTGAAAATCTAGAATGAGAAAAAGTGTTAGGCCTAGGGTTATTTATTTATAGGGGTAGAAGTGGATCTCAGATCGTTGGATTTGGAGATTGAATAGGATGCAACCACATCATAGGCTGAATAGGAGCCATCGGATGGGAGCACAGAAGGACCAGACGGAACAGAAGAATGCAAAATGACGCGTATGAAACTTCTGCTGACTCATTGCTGTGTCAAATCTTACAATGCGCTTTGTCAGCGCCTTATCTTATATTTAATTCAATTAATTACACCCTCAATAATATACATACTATAAATAACGTTTTCTTCTTAATTAATTTCTAATTTGTGCATTTTATTTTAGGTTAAATTTCCATGCGTCTCTCTTTATTCACATGTTTCATTTCAGTTTTCAACATTCCATTTAATTTACATGTTTACGTCTAAAATAAATAAATAAACAACATATCAATATTTTTCCACATTTACATCTGAAATAAATAAATTAACATGTGAATTGTTATATCTATATTTTTTTTCTATATTCACATCTGTTGTAATTGGATAAATAACATATGCCCACAAACATGTATATATGTTGTGTATTAATTAGTAATCTTATTCTTTATCTTTAAATTGAGCAATCAATTACATTAATTGATTGGTATAAATGTTTTTATGTTCAAAAACCAAACGGACCCTTATTCTTTAATAATAAAGAAATAACGTACCTTATAGTTTCTGTAAAAAATACAATCCTTTCATAATACACTCTTGCCTTTTCTTTTCAAAATATAACGTTCATTTTATTAAATGCCTTCTTTTTATGAATATATGGTTACATTTTTTTTTCTCTTTTGTAACAAAACAAACTCCCTGTTTATAAAACCATATATACGAAAAGTTTATTTCATTTATCTCAAAACATGCATTTATTTCTATTTAAATGTTCATTCCATTTTGACACAAATGCAAGTTCTTACATTAAACTCAATCATTACAATTTAATTCCTTTTTCCCTTTCTATTGAAACATTTCAATAAATCTACTGCCAATTAATTTCAATACTAATTTCAAACGAATTCAAATTATAAACACTATTTCTTTTCGCTTGTAATTATTTATTAATTCCTCCTTAAATTTTGGGTTGTTACAAAAGTTTATTTGGATATAGTAAATAATTAGCTCCTAAACATTCAATCACACACATAAATTTGAGGACAATGAATTTCCATACAATAGGATATGTTTAAACGCCAAGCAAACTTTGTAGCATAACAAAAATTACAATGTACACGAAGATAAAGAGGGATTGGAAGAAGATTTTTAGGAGGTCAAATTTAAATATGTAAAATTTCATGTTTGTTCAAGTAATTGAGAGGAATGTGAAGGCTTCACCCATGATAATAAGAGATATGTGATTCGCTCAACTCGTTTAACACATATTGGTGATTGGTTGGTTTGACTTGCATTCGTTTGATATATAAAAATAAATCAACAACTAAATGAGATAATTATTTGAAAATTTTGATTATATTGTTTGTAAAAAAAATCAATAATAAAATGAGCGGTTGAAAAGTATGCCATGTGGGCCGAAAATAATGCTATTTGAAACTATTTGAGCAAACATATGGGATGTCATTGTTTTTAACTATGAGTGTAAATTTTGTATGAGTGTTCGACGTTCAACTCAGTCCGAGACTATGAAGTGTCTGGTTCGTGTTCGTCTGATGCTCATTTAAGACACGAATTATGATAAAATAATGTGTATGAAAATGCCCGTTCGGAATGTTTGACGGTTTTCAATTGTTTGTACTTTATCTGTTCATTGTTCGGCTCGTACGAATGTTCAAGCTTGAAAACCCCATCTGCTCCGTGCTCTAGGAATCTTTTATAGGACAAGACATGACCACACTTGTGCCTGCTCCGATCCGATTTGTTTACACCTCTTTGACTGTTTGTAAAAATTAAATTGGTTGACAAACACATGAGATAACAACAACTAGCAAACATATCTATACTAATTATATTGTAGAGATTACTCATAGCCGCTTTATTAATAAATAATCACCATGTTATCTGCTAGCACGGGTAGGTTTGATAATATGGTGATTATTTATTAATAAAGAAACCATGAGTAACCTTTGCAACATGAGATAATGGATGTCTTACTACAATTTAAGGCAGAGTTGATCTATGCAACTAATATAGATACAACTACGGGTTATTGCCATGGTTTTAAATCTCTTATATCTTGCTCGAGATCTTCTTTTCACACTTAGACGAAATGAGACATCAAATTTTCTTCGTATTTCCCATGACACTCATCTTGTCCAAAATATTCAAATCTCACTCGAAATATGGATCAAAATCTCAATTTAAGATCTCACCCGAAATGATATTCATTTCTTCTCTTACATTATATTTTTTATTTTCATACAGACTCAAAAGTAACTACTCAATTTAATTATTATTTACCAACTTCTTGAACATATTTTTTCTTTTTGTCTTGATGAGTCACAACAGAAGACTTCATTTCTTTTTTATGTTCAAATAAGAGCATATTATTCAACCATTACCAAATAAATTAAGCAAATCAAGCTATTACTCTTCTCCAAAACATTAATTTCAATTCTTCTCTATGCAAATCAAATATGTTACAATATTTATTTTTACTTTGAAATTATAGTTAAATAAATCATTTAAACATCAATTTTAGACATATAAATTACTTCGAGATATTCCCGAGATGTACTTTAAGATCTGAGATGTCAATCCGAGATGTACACCCGAGATACACTCATCTCGTCCAAGATCGCCTCCGATACGAGATAGCTTGTGTGAAAATTCCAAGACGAAATGTGAGCGAAATCCGAGATTTAAAACCTTGGTTATTGCTATCTCTTGTGTTTAACAATCAAATTAATATTTATAAACGACCAAATAACAATCACTCTCGAGTGTTTGCTTCAATCAACCTTATTTTTAACCTTTACTTTTCCACTTCCTAAATTTTAACTGAAAATTTTATTCCAGCAACACATGTAAGATTGGAGTTTTCAATTTATCGTTTAGTTGCTATACACAGACACATCAAATGCATGAATGACCAACCACCGAATCAACAAATTACATGTCTCTTATTATCAGGGACAAAGCCTTACTATGATAAGAGGGGCCCTTTCAATTGTTCGAACAAACATGAAATTGTGTAAATTTGAATTTGATCCCCTAAATTTTCTTCCAATCCCTCTTTATCATTTTTGTGTACATCATCATCTTTATCATATAAAACTTATTGCATTGTTTAATGTTTGCTTATCTTTTTTGAATGAGGCAGAGTAATTGTTGTTTGATGATGTATTGGCTTAAATGCTTCATTTATTATAAATAAGATAAGTGTGCAAAGATATCTGGATTTTAGAGCAGTTTGCAGTCATATACCTTGATTTTAGAGCATCTCCAACAGAGCGAGAATTCTCAAATCCGCACCCAAAATCGTCCCCAACAGAGTGCGAGAATGTGTGATAGTGCGAGAATGGGGGGCTTCGGGCTGAGAATGCCCAATCCATTGAGGCGCTTGTTGAACAGGCGCCTGTTGCCAGGCGCCTGTTGAACAGGCGCCTGGCAACAGACGCCTGTTGCTAGTAGGCGCCTGTTAAACAGGCGCCTACTATCTTCTAACGGTCGTTTCCCCAACGGTCGTTTTTCCTCTTTAAATACCACTCCCTCTTCTTCGTTCATTTCAAACCAATTTTCATTTTTGCAATTTTTTTCTACCACCGATCTCAACTGAAAATGTACTCCGATTTCGACGTTGTAGCTGCAAGGGCCAGTTTTGACGAATACGACTTGCAAGACGCTACGATTCCTGTTGGGGGGGAAGTAACTAATGCAAGTTGGAGCGCTGCGGAAGACTACGATCTTTGCTACATTTACTGTGCACTATCAGTCGATCCTATTCGAGGGACCGATCAAAGTGGTGAATCTTTTTGGGGCAAAATTACTAATTGCTACAATCGGAAGAACATTAATCGAAAAAGAACGCTATCTTCGGTCAAAGGTCATTATGGAAAAATAAATCGTCAAACGCAAACGTTCGATTCTCAAATGTTCAAATTGAAGCAAACGAATCCTAGTGGCTTTGGGAATGAAACACATTTAGTAAGCTTCAATGTAATTTCATTGTATTTTTTTCATCTTAGTTCCTTAAGTTTACCAGTTTTTTTTTGAACAGAGAATGGCCGCAAACAAGTTTTTTTTTGAACAGAGAATGAACAGAGAATGTACCAAAAGCCATACATCCGTCTGGACTGCTGTAGCGCATATGTATCTAATGCTACGTACAAATAACCAATAATAGCAGTACTATAATCATATATATGGAGTCCATCCACATCTACTAACCCAGCCAGAAAACCAAGTCTAATAGTACCCTTATTGTTACTAAAAAATGTAGACCCAAAAAGGTATAGTATGAATGCACGGATAACGGGAGTGTGCATATCCTCAACGGCCATGTACTCTACTATATAACGCTGCAAACAAGGTAGAGTAACAGCTCCTCCTCTAACCTCCTCATCGGCCATAGTCGGTAAATAAGCTGAATATGACTCGAACTCCTCGAATGAACTATCAAATGGAACAGGGAGACGGTCAGGTCGACCAACCTCTATGCCAGTGAGCATATAAAAATCTAAGGGAGTCAGTCCTAACTCAAAATCAGGAAAATGAAATGTGTGAGTGGTCGGCCACCATCTCTCGGTAAGGGCCTCTACTAGACAACGATCTACATGTGCAAATCTAGGTAAAGCAAGAAATTCACCAAAAGGTGATGCATGTAGCCTATCCAAAATCGGCTCCGGTAACTGATCAAAATATTCAGACATACACCTATACCAACTACCTCTCATCGCTACGTGACGAACCTAAATATATGATTATTTAATGTTAAGGTAAATAAAGAATTATTATACATTTATATTTACATGGTCGTTTATTAAGCAATAAATAAATAACGTATACCTGTGGCGTCGCTATAGCTGCAGTAAGTTGATGCGAAACAGTAGGAGGCAAGTCGTGCAAAGATCGAAGATCGGCTGGAGTCACGGTAGCATCGGGAGGGATATGAGCAGGTCCGATATTTGCATCAGTCGTATATCGAACGGTGCGTCTACCGGTTTTGACCGGACGGGGCGGCATTTGGACGCGAAGCTGGTTAGAAAATGGGGGATGGGAGGAGTGTGGAATGAGAGGAAATGGGGCAAAATGCGCCTGATATAGGCGCATTTACCAGGCGCCTGTTGAACAGGCGCCTGGACATCAGGCGCCTGTTCAACAGGCGCCCGCCCTCATTTCTGTTGTAGAAATGAGGGCTCCAACATTTTGGAGTGCGGAAATTCTCAAATCCGCACTCCAAACCGTTGGAGATGCTCTTAGAGTGAATGACAAAACTACATTATCATGTCAACCCATACTCAACCTACTTTTCAGCACTTTATACATTAGTGAAGATAAAGTAAAAAAATCTGAAACTTATAAATTAACATCTCGCATCTTCTATAACTTCCTTGGTTAATATATTGCTAATTAAGACGAAATTGTAAAAAATGACATGACATGTTCAGTTTTTAACAACCAAAGTTGAGAAGGGCATTGACAACGCTACGCCTAACCACTCGCATTAAGAACCAATTATCCGATTTAAGAAACGAGTAAGATATCTTTTTAAGCCATTCACTTATTTTATAGGATAATTTTTATGCCAATTAGCTTAATTTGTGTACATCAACTCTCTTCTTGTCAGGTTGCCCACTAGTTTACTTGAAGTGTGATGAGAAACACTATTATATTTTTATTTAGTGTAATGTGGAGGAATATTATGGCCCTTCGTACTTTATATTAGGATGAGAAGATTGATCTTTGAAAATTAGGGTTTTGATATTAGAAATTGTTGTTTCATGATTCAAATTTGCTTTAGAATAAAAGATTCAAGACATAACCATTGAAGTGCGAGATAGTTCATTATGTAGTAGTATTCATTTATGGGTCGATTTCTAATGGATGTACTTATAAGCTTGACTTGTGGTCACATTCTATATCCTATGTAATAGCTTTCAGAATCCTCAGATTTTATCGAACTACTTTTACACTTTCACACTTTCTAATCGTGCTACATGGTTCAGTTTTGCATTGTGTTCACTGCAAGGTATTGCTTTGTTCTCCTTAACCGAGGATGCATATTTTGTACTCTAAAGTCTATAAATATAGATATTAAGTACTATGAGTTAGTAGATTGCAATATAAGCTATATTTTTATTGTTGTTTAAGACACTGTTTTGTTTGATTCATCCTCCTTTTCACACGGTAACTTCCCAAGATAGTTCTCCAATATAATAATGGTGTGCTGCTTAAGGCAAATACCAATTAAGGGAGGCTCCATAGGCTGAAACACTTGCTCAAGCAGTAATTAATAAGCTTGGAGAAGTGAAAGGCGTACTAAGATGTGCGTCATGGTGTAAGACACGACGTGATGCAGCGACTGTGCCTTTTCACTCTAAGGCGCGCGTCATGGTGTAAGACATGACATGATGCGGCGACTGTGCCTTTTCACTCTAAGGCGCGACACACATAGAAATGTACATAAGGCACACAAGGCAGATGGCTTAAAAAAGACGTACCTTTTCAATATTTTGTTGTTCTGTTAATTTATTCATTTTATTTTTCACAGTCCAAAAATCGCATTTTTCAATATTTTGTTGTTTCGTTAGTTTTATTTATTTTATTTTTCACAATCCACAAATGCATAGAGATTAATACTTATCATATGCTTATCATTGTTTTACATATATATATATATATATATATATATATATATATATATTGCTTTTTCTAATGGATAGTTTTTTCTTCTTCTGTAATTCTTTTTGCTCGAAGTCAAGAATATGTTGTAATTGGCATGGAATATAGATATATATGCTCAAAGAAAGTTGTAATACAAAATCTATCATGTGCCCTCATATGGTTAGTGTAGTTAGTTGAGGTAGACAACTTCATTTTCTATCCATACCAGCTACACAGTACATGTGAATATACCCGAAGTATGGGCTGTCGGCACAGTACATACTTCCTCAAAGTTTGGGGTTTTGGGCCTTCACAACTAGAAATCTAAATCTTACACATACACACACATTAGTTTTCTAGTTTATTAGTAATATGTATTTTTATTTTGGGTTTTGGCTTTTGAAAAGGTTATCGTACTTGAAATTCCATGCTTACGACATTATTTTTAATGATGTTAAAAAACCTTTGTTGTGTGTGTTTTTAGTCAAATAAATATCAATTATATTGGACCTTTTCAACTAACTGTTATGCATAACAATTTCTTTCTTTCAAAACATACACAGTAAATCAAAAAGGCATATGTCGTTTTCTGCTCTGTGCGCCAAGGCTCTACGAAAGTTTTGCGCCATTTTGCCTTGTGCGCCTTTAATAGCTATGCTTGTACATTTTTTTCTGCTTTATAAATAATTTCCATTTCTTACCGTTTCTACAAATATATCATCTTCAGATAGGATGAAATCTATGATTTTAGGCTCCAGATATGGAAAGAGAGTGGTTGAAAAGAATTAAAAATGCATATGAAAATTTGAACTTCAAACACCAAGCAAAGTTTATTTTGGATATTGTAAACAATTACCGCTGTTAGACATTCAATCTCACACAATAAATTTGGGGACGATGAATTTCCATAAAATATGATGAGTCTAAACACTAAGCAAGCTTTGTAGCATTACAAAATAACGAAGTTCAGGAAGATGGCAAAGAGAGATTTAAAGAAGACTTTTAGGGGTCAAATTCAAATTTATGTAAATTTCGTGTTTGTTAAATAATTGAGAGGGGTCAACTGACTTCTCTCATCATAGGAAGGCTTCGCTCCTTATAATGTTTTTAATATACAAAACTAAAACAGGTAGATGACATAAATTTTATTTGAAAATTTCGATCATATTTGTTGTGTTTGCATAAAATTTCCAGCAATTGGTAGTTGAAAAGTAGCACACATGGATTGAAAATAATGTTTGTTGGAGCTAACTACATGAGCACACACATGAAATGTGCTTGCTTTTTGGCTGTTTATAAAAATTCAATTGGTTAGTAAACACTGGATATAGCAACGACTAACAGGTGGATCTATATTAATTGCACAAATCGCTATAAATTGAAGAGATAGCAACACTGTTTTGAACTGTAGTAAGAAATCCGTTATATAACACTCTAGAGAGTATTCATGTCCTCTTTCTCAATGCATAATCACCATGTTATCCATTAGCACCGGTAGTTTTGATAACATGGTGATTATTTATTTATAAAGAGGCTATGAGTAATGGGTTTCTTACTACAATTCAAAAGTGTTGCTATCTCTACAATTTATACAGATACACCTACTAGCTGTTGTTATCTCCTGTGTTTAACAACTAATTTATTTTTTACGAACAACCAAAAAAGCAAGCACATCTCGCGTGTTTGCTCATGAAATTAGTTTCAACCTACCTTATTTTTAGCCTATGCATGCTCTACTTCATCACGCCCAACTTTTAGTTGAAAATGTTGTACAAACAATGTTGATATGATTGAAGTTTTCAAATATTGTGTCGTGTTGGTTTAATTTTACATATTAAACACTTACGTGACCAACTACCCAATCAACAATATATGTTAGATTGATTACATGTCTCTCAATATTAGGTGCGAAGTTGTACTATGATAAGAGGGGTCAGTTGATCTCTCTCTCAATTGTTTGAACAAACATGAAATTTTATGTAAATTTAAGTTTGACCCCAAAGTTTTCTTCGAATCCCTCTTTGCCATCTTTCTGTACATCATTATTTTTTTCCACATATAACTTATTGCATCGTTTAATGTTTGCTTTTCTTTTTTAAATGAGGCAGAGCAATTGTTGTTGTTTGATGATGAATTGGCGTAAGCACTTCATTTATTGTAAATAAGATAAAATAAGTGTGCTGAGAAATCAGGATGATAGTGTAAAAATGTTGTGATGTGTTCAGTTTTTATCAACCAAAGTTGAAAAGGGCACTGACAATGCCGTCTCTGATAACTTGTGTTAGAAGCGAGTGAGATTTTTTATTTTATTTTTTAAAACCGTTCACTTGTTTCTTGTTTTGGGTTGCCCTCAGTTACTTGAAGTGTGATGAGAAACATTATTTATTTTTTCACTTGGTGTAATGGAGGGAATATTATTAGCCCTCCTATTTTATATTAGGATGAGATGATTAATAATTGAAAAGTTGGATTTTGATATTAAGGATTGTTGATTCGTAATTCGAAATCGGTATAGAATAAAAGGTTCAAGGCATGACCAGTGAAGTGTTGGATAGTTCACTATGTAGCAGTATTTATTTGTGGTTGATTTCTAATGAATGTACTTTTAAGCTCGGGTTGTAGTCCCTTTCTATCTTAGATTCTATCAAACTACCGCTACACTTTCTGGCCATGTTACATGGTTCAGTTCTGTATAGGTTCACTACAAGGCATTGTTTTGATCTCGTCAACCGAGTATTGCATAGTTTTTCTTTCTTTTTTTCTTTTGATAGCAAGAGTGATAATTTAAGAGAGCACTCATTTTAGTGTCTTTGGGATCAAATCCAAGATCTCTAGAACCACGATCTATGAAATAGATATTAAGTACTATGAAAATAGATACTTGAGCCAGTGGTCCTCGACTGCATAGTTTGTATTTTAAATTCTATGAAAATAGATATTAAGTACTATGAGTAAATAGACTGCAATATAAGCTATATTTTGTTTTCTTTTGGAATGTATTGTGTTTTAGGCTACTTTGTTCTGTTTGATTCATCCTCCTCTCCTCATGGTAGTTTTCCAAAGTAGTTTTTCACTGTAATAATGGTGTGCACCTCAAGGTAAATGCCAATTAAGGGAGACTCATAGACTGAAACACTAGCACAAGTCAGAAATTAGATAACTTTGAGAATGTGATAGCTGTTGGTCTGTACTTGCACTATATTTTTGCTTCTCAAATAAATTCCATTTCTACCCATTTCTACAAATATTTCATCTTCAGACAGGAGGAAATCTATGATTTTAGGCTGTAGAGATCGGGAGAAAGTGGTGGAAAACATAAATTAAAATTTATTTGAGAGTTTAAACACTAAGCAAAGTTTATCTGGATATAGTAAATAATTAGCTGCTATATGTTTAATCTCACACAATAAATTCGTGGACATGAATTTCCATAAAATAAGACATGTTGTGTAAGTGGAGTATAATTTTGGGAGCTTTCTGGACATCTAAATGATCTAGAGGAGAAAAACATTGAGTAACATTTATTAAACGATCTAGATGTACACAATATAAAACAATTGTTTTTTTTCTGATTCTCTTTTTATTTCTCTCGTTTAGTCCAAAGTTTGAAATACAACAATTTACAGAGCTATTGCATTTTTTACACTCTCAAACATACTGATGTTTTTGATAACCCAAAATGACTTTCATTAATGATTCTCAAGTTTAGTGATAATTTAGATACCCGAAATGACTTTAATTAGTAATTAAGAATTAAGCATTTGGCTTATTACTAGTTCTTGATTTCAAATCATAGTACAATTTTTGAGTCAAATGTTAATGAAGTCTTAAGCCAAGACAACGTAGTAGACCGATGGTTTTCTAGTAGAAATCATGTTTTAGTGTTTTTTTATTTACGAACTCGATGGAAACACGTTTCAAAGTAGATGTGAAGATGTTTTAGGCATGATGAAATAAATTTTGTTAATGTAATCAAAATTTCAAAAGAAACAATCTTTTCAGAAAGCTTATGAAATATATATATTTGAAATATTTTTGTTGAAGTGGTCAAAAATCCCAACTTTTCGCCAAGTATAATTTGTTAAGGACCTTAATGAAACAATTTTACAGTTTCATAATATTATTTGTACCTTTTATTTTATTTTTGTTGAAATATATTTCCATCTAGTTTTCAAACTTGTACCTTCCTAAGAGTCCTTTCTTTTTTCTGCATGTTTTGGTAGAACATACTATATGCAAAATCTCCATTTTATTATTACTGTTTGTTGTCCTTACGACCAAGTTACATTAAAGCTTCCTTATTGTATCATTTGAATTGAATCAATTTGAATTTTGATATTTGTTTCAGGGCACAGACTTTAAAGAATGGAAACTAGTTTTACAAGAAATCATAAGGTTCTTGAAAGTTGATGCAACTTTTACAAGTACCAAGCCTTTGAGATATAGCGTTCTGTTTGACTCTCATTCATCGTCCCTTCCATATATTAAACGATTCCATGCCCGGAGGTTACTAAAGCTGCAAGATGCTTTGTTAACTAGCTACCACAAAAATGAGGTAAACTTTGTATTTTTGTACTCCCAGTTCCAAACAATTTTTCGTGTATTGCAGTTGGAATTAGTCTTTAGGATTTGAAACTCAATTTCCTTTTTAAATCAAAACTCTGCTTAGGGTGCATAATTAATTATTCAACAGTTTGGGGAGCCTAAATACAGTAGGGTAAATGAAGATGCTTTTGTTTATCATTTTACAAAATATGTGGCATATCCATCCAACCACCCACCCCCTCCAACTCTCCCCCCCCCCTCCCTCCCTCCTTCCCTCCTCTTTTTTTTTTGTTTTGTTTGGAGGTTCGCGGGCTTTTGGGGGTTGTTAGGATTATGACTAATAAATAAACTGTCATAGTATGCAACAGATTAATTTTGGCTACAGAGTTTCTTATTTATAAATTTCATAGTAAGATTAGCATTATATCAGCCTGGGTTATATATTTATCATCCATTACTTTTTCCCCTACTTATGTTGTCGCTTAATATTGAAATATAAATGATGAATTTCTTATGTTAATTTTTATTTTTCCTGTTTCAGATCAAGTTCACCGAGCTTACTCTTGACAATTACAGAATGATGCAATGTCTAGAATGGGAGCCAAGTGGCAATTTTTATGAAAAGCCTAAACTCGCACCAAAAGATAACGGTGTTATTAATGACTTTAGTGGTGCATCCGGATTAATAGATATAAACCTTGCAGCAGATATGATTGATTCTTCTCTACCGCCAAATCCACGCAAAACTGTTCTTTACCATCCTTCTGCATTGCATTTGATTGCAGTGAGTAATACAATAGCTATCATGATAATTACTAAATACCTTAATATTTTATCAACCAATGGCAATAACTTTGGGTCAGAAGAGTTGTTAGATGTCGATACTCAACGGTTTATATTATAATCATATTTTTATTTATACATAAAAACAAACATTAGAGGAAAGGGAAATGAGATCAGCACTACATACATCACCCTATACATGTGCATAATGTATAATTAATGATTGATTGGAAAAAGAGTCAATATGCCTATGTATTCACCTAATGTTTGCAAATTAGCTGTTACAGTTACCGAGTATTACATTTAAAATATAGCAGTCTGGATCAATACCGTAATCGTTTTATCTTTAATACCAATGAATATGGTCAGTTGTATGGACGTGAATAAAGATTTACATTGAATTCCTAACTGTAGCATTTGGTGGTATTTTCTGGACATGATCAAACTGCCATAACCGATATTTTCTCAATCATCTGCTATAGATATTATGTTTAGCGTTAATAGAGTATCTACATTTCTCACATTATCCTTTCTTCCATTATCATACTTCCAACGCAACATTTTCATCTTTGCAGCATCCTTTTTTCTCCCCCCTTTTTCCCCTTTTTTTGTGATTATTCAATACTCAGAATTAGAGAACAATCCTAAGATCTATGAATGTCCCAGTTCATCAATTACCTGATCTCAGGCTATTCTTAACATGTTCGCTCACGTATAACATATCTGAGGTTAAACGCGTGGATATTTATATTGGGTGATGCGGAACACGTGGCAACTAGTTTTTTAATATTTTGTATTTCTCGCATTAATGTTTCAATGAGAATATTATCAACACCCAATACCATATAGTAAATCAAGCGTACTTGATGTTTTAGATAATATGCCAAAACATATTGTACTTCCTACTTTCAGTTTTGTGCAACCTGTCTTATTTAGATTCATTTGTTAAGGAAATCATGAAGACATTTATATGAATAGGTCCTTGGAACAATTGTTGAAGACCTCTCCCCTGACAGCATTATGCTGATATATTTATCTGCTTCGGGTTTGTTTCTTAAATCCTTCTTATTTTTATTTACTTTTCCTACCTTTTTCTGTATTGATAAGCAGGAATATAAGGTTCCCATATATTTTTGCAGGAATGACTGACCTTAATATTTCTGTGCAAAAAGATTCGAATGGAGTTTCATTAAACAACTCAAAAGTACGCAATTCTGTACGCACTCATCACAAGATGGATGATTTGTCACGCCAAAATTCTGTTGGTGAAAAAACCAGTACAAGTTACATAAATTTGGGTTCTCGGGGAAGCGGAGGTTAGCTCATTTAGTTTCACTAATCTACAGTTGAATTTAAATTTTGTCTCACTGCTTCTATAAAACTTGAAGTCTACAAGATGCAACAAAATTTTACTCCCAGAATGCAAAGTCATCAATTAGATAAGCCATAATATCTTTATGAAAAGGATTATAAAAATCTTTATTAATAGTTGGCTTGGAAGCACAATCTTTTGGTCCGACCGTGAAGTTCCAGAATTGCCCTTTATATACAATTCTTTAAAAAAATTATCTATCAATTGATCCTAAAAAATAGCATCAGCATATTTGTTTCTAAACTTACTGCATCTATTAATTGGTCCTAAAAAAATAGCATCCACGCACTTGATCCTAAACTCATGCATATAACACCGCACTTTTATTACGTGTAATACTATCATCAACTGCATACTGTGGATATTAACAAATGTTAATATCACTTAAAAATAGGATCTAGCAAACATACTTTTTTGCAAATTCATAATCCTTTTTTACATATATTAACAAACTTAATATCGCTTAAAAATATGATCTAACAAATAAACTTCCTATACATTTTTGCTTTTTATTAATTGATAACGGAAAAAAAAATTCAAACTAACAAAAAAATTAAACGATACAACTTAGAAATAAAAATTCAAATTAACAAAAAAATTAACCAATGCAACTTAGAAATAAAAATTCAAACTGACTACATATGATTCCAACGTAAAACCATAGCTAAATATTTATGAAAATCTTTTTTTTGAATATGTTAAGCATATATAATTTGTAAAAAAATCAATTTATCCGCGAAGGGTGTACTATTGTCACGCACGAAACGCGTGCCATAACGCTCGTGAAAGAATAAAACACACACACACTCTGCCTCTGTGTGTGTGCATGTGCGCGCTTCTGATGATAATGGTATATAACCATTGAATTGTATTCTATTAAGAATTATGCATTAGGGAAGGACATAGTTAGAATATGAGGAGGGCTGTAACCCTAGCCTCCATTTTATGCTGCATAAGTAATATTGGGTATCGGGCTTGTATTATTATCCGGCCCACTATAGTATTATTTCTGTATAAATACAGCCTATTGCACTGTATCAAATGTATTCAGTTACAACATAGAGAAAGCAATACAATACATCAATTACTCTTCTTTTTCAATTACTCTATTTTCAATTTCTAATTTGGTATCAGAGCCAAATAAGATCCACTCTCATCAGAGAATTTGTGCATCATCACTGAGCCGTCCGAGGAAGGTGTCAGTTAAGTTTCATCATTCACCTTCCTGGTTGCTCTCAGAATTTTTCTGCAATCTCATCATCTGAGAAAACCGCATCACCCACCTCAGAATCAAGAATCTCTCACCAAAAGTGCCTCGCCAAAAGTTCTTGATTCAAGAACCTTGACTGCACCAGTTTAAAATAGCCAGAATTCTCTTAACTCAACATGGCTGACGATGCTACATCATCAGCAACAAGTGGAGCCAAAAGTCAGGAAGGATCAAGATCAAGAAATCAAGAATCATCATCCAGTGAAATGATGTCCTGCAAGATCATAAAACCAAAAGACAAGTTAGTAACAACGACACTTGATGAAAATAACTTCATACTATGGAAATATCAAATTGAAACCAGTATAAGAGGATATGGACTGGAAGATTTCCTGTATGGAACAGCAACTGTTCCTGCAAGGATGATAACAGACACCACAGGAGAAAGAGTGGTTAACAAGGAATTCATCAACTATCAGAGACAAGATAGCTTACTTGCAGCATGGCTGCTGTCATCCATCAGTTCTGGACTTCTATCACAGATCGTAGGATGCAAAACCTCTTTCGAGATCTGGTCTGCAATTCAACAGAACTTTAACACACAGTCAGCTGCAAGGATTATGTATTACAAAAGACAATTACAGAATCTCAAGAAAGAAGGTATGTCAATGAGGGAATATCTGACCAAAGTAAAATCATATTATGATCTTCTTGATACTGCAGGGCACAAAGTGTCTGATACTGAACAGATCTTGACCATTCTAAATGGTCTGGATAATGAATATGAGTCAGTTGTAGCAATTATCTCATCTCAACGAGATCTACCAGATATGCAACATGTCAGTTCTATATTACTATCTCATGAAGGAAGAATAGACCAAAGAAAAGAAAGCAATACTGAACTATCTCTCAATTATGCTTCAAGCTCAAGAAACAGAAATCAAGGAAAAAGGCAAGACAACCAAAACTCAAGGCAAGAAAACTTCAATCAAAGAGGTAACAACATGCAGAGAGGTAGAGGGAGAAGTGGAAGATGGAATGGCAACAGAACTAAATGTCAAATTTGTGAAAGACCTGGACATACAGCTAGGCAGTGCTACTTCAGACTCAATACTGACTCGTATCCAAACCAACAAAACCAAGCAAGTCAAAGAAATCACAATTCCAGTGCAAATGTAGCACAAATGGATCAAAGACAGTGCAATCAGGCTGAAAATTCAAAAACACAGAACACAAACTCTGAAAGACTTACTAGATCTGATGAAATCTCAGAAGAAGACTGGTATCCAGACTCAGGTGCAACCAATCATCTCACAAACAACCTACAGAATCTCAACATTGGCAACAAAGAATATACAGGTATGCATTCCATTCATATGGGAAATAGTGAAGCTCTAAAAATCACACATGTTGGAAACAGCAGTATCTCAGGTAAAAGGTTTCTTTATCTCAATAATTTATTGAGAGTACCACAAATCAAGAAAAATTTATTGAGTGTATCTCAATTTGCTAATGACAACAATGTGTATTTTGAGTTTCACCCTAAATTCTGTCTAGTCAGGGATTTACTGAATCAAGATATATTGTTACAGGGTAAATTGGACAAGGGATTATACAAACTCAACCTTGGAAATACAAGAAAGGACAATACTAAGAATATGTGGTGTAACAGTACCGAGTCACATGATATAAATCAGAAAACATTTACTCTGTGGCACTATAGATTAGGGCATCCCTGTATGAGTACTGTAAAACAAATTCTTATGAGCAATAATATTTCTGTTGATATTTCTCTACCATATGTGTGTACTTACTGTCAATTAGGCAAAAGCCATAAGCTACCTTTTACAGATTCTACTACTGTTATTAATAAACCACTACAAGTAGTAGCAACAGATCTATGGGGACCAGCTCCTGTACATTCAGACTACAACTACAGGTACTATATATCATTTGTTGATTTATTTTCTAGGTATACTTGGATATACTTCCTTAAGTCTAAATCAGAGGCACAACAAGCTGTTATACAATTTATAACACAAGCAGAAAAACAGTTATGCAATGAAGTTAAAATCATGCAAACTGATGGTGGCAGTGAGTATAAACCACTAAAAGAATATTTTCAGAGAAAAGGCATTGTTCACAGAACAACTTGTCCTTATACATCTGAGCAAAATGGAATAGCTGAGAGAAAGCATAGACATATAGTGGAGACAGGCCTTACATTACTTGCACAGGCCTGCCTACCCATGAAGTTCTGGCCAGAGGCCTTCAACACTGCTGTATACTTAATCAATAGACTTCCTACCAAAACTCTTAAGCATCTGAGTCCCATAGAAGTGGCATTTGGGTAAAACCAGAATATAAGGACTTAAAAACGTTTGGGTGCTTATGTTTTCCCTACTTGAGACCATATAATAAACATAAGTTAAGTCTTAGGTCTGACCCATGCACTTTCATAGGATATGGGAACAACCAAAAGGGATACAGATGCCTAAGTAAGGATGGTAGAATCTATATTTCAAGACATGTAGTATTTAATGAAAATACTTTTCCTTTTGCAGATAAACATTCAGAAGCAACAGGAAAAGTATACAACAGAGAAGGTCTCACCATACAACCCATACCTGTCTTACCTGAGTGGAACAGAACCAATGAAAGTGTGCAGAGAGAACATGGGTCGCAACACACTACATCCAACAGTGAAGCTGGACCAGGTCATAACACACATGATCCCTCCAGCTCCTTTCCTAATAATGATCAAGGGAGTGATATCAGTCCTAGCCCAGAAGAACCCTCATCATCAACATCCCTGCATATCAATGAGAGTACACCTTCACAGGAACAACAACCTGAAATTACAAGACATCACATGATTACAAGATCTAAAGCAGGAATTTTCAAGCCAAAAATATATAATGCTCAACTTGACTTCACTGAACCAAGAAACTACAGTGAAGCTGTCACAAACAACAACTGGAAATTAGCCATGGACAATGAATATGAAGCTCTCATCAGAAATAAAACCTGGAGTCTAGTTTTACCACCCAAGGATGAAAACATCGTTGGATGTAAATGGACCTACAAAGTAAAGAGAAAACCAGATGGAAGCATTGCAAAATATAAAGCAAGGCTTGTAACCAAGGGATATAACCAACAATATGGCTTTGATTTCAATGAGACTTTCTCTCCCGTTGTCAAACCAACCACAATCAGGATCATGCTAACTCTAGCTATTCACAGAGGTTGGAATATTAGACAGCTGGATGTAAATAATGCCTTTCTTAATGGGGAATTAAATGAGACAGTTTATATGGAACAACCAGAGGGATATTACAAGAGAGATGGCAATAAATTGGTGTGCAAATTACACAAAGCTATATATGGACTGAAGCAAGCTCCTCGGGTATGGAATGAAAAGCTCAAATCAACCCTAATGACACTAGGCTTCACACCAACTAAATCAGACAGCTCACTGTACATGAATGACAAGCAAGGAAGACTCACCTACATACTCGTATACGTGGATGACATTATCATCACTGGAAATGATAATCAGACTATAAAGCAAACAGTGGATCACCTTGACAAAACATTTTCCATAAAGGATTTAGGTGACTTACACTACTTCCTTGGCATTGAGGTCACTAGAAGAAACAAGTCAGAAATGTTCCTATGCCAAAGAAGATACATACAAGATCTTCTAAAAAGAGCAAAAATGGATCAGGCAAAATCACTTCCCACTCCCATGGTCAGTAGCCTCAGATTATCCAAAGACTCAGGAGAAAGTATACCAAATGAAACAGAATATAGAAGCATCGTAGGTGCACTACAATACATCACCATAACCAGGCCAGACATAAGTTTCAGTGTCAACAAGGTCTGCCAATTTATGCATAACCCACTTAGCAATCATTGGAAAGCAGTAAAACGTATACTGAGATACCTGAAAGGAACAATGGACCAGGGACTTCATCTCGACAATAAGAAAGAATTACATATACAAGCTTACAGCGATGCGGATTGGGCCTCCGATCCAGATGACCGAAGATCCACCACAGGCTATTGTGTGTTCCTCGGAAGCAACCCCATTTCATGGAGTTCAAAGAAGCAGGCTACTATCTCGCGCTCCAGTACAGAGGCAGAATATAGAGCTATAGCAAGCACCACTGCCGAAATTACATGGATCATATCGCTGCTCAATGAAATTCGAGTCAATCCCACAAAGATCCCAATTATTTGGTGCGACAATCTGAGCTCCGTTTCCCTCTCATCAAATCCTGTCCTGCACTCAAGAACGAAGCACATCGAGATAGATTTACACTTCGTTCGTGAGAAAGTTTTAGAGGGCAAACTGAAAGTTAATCACGTTCCAGCGCAATTTCAAAGAGCTGACATTTTAACGAAAGCTCTATCTACCAAAAACTTCTCTAGATTCAAGGAAAATTTAAGAATCGGAGACGAGAAGGAAGGGTTAAGGAAGGAAGGAGAAACCCTAGATAGAACTGAACGGGGGAGTTAGAATATGAGGAGGGCTGTAACCCTAGCCTCCATTTTATGCTGCATAAGTAATATTGGGTATCGGGCTTGTATTATTATCCGACCCACTATAGTATTATTTCTGTATAAATACAGCCTATTGCACTGTATCAAATGTATTCAGTTACAACATAGAGAAAGCAATACAATACATCAATTACTCTTCTTTTTCAATTACTCTATTTTCAATTTCTAATTGACATGAATCATGATGTTACTTTTTCTATGGATCTGTCCTATTGTATATTTAGTGTATAAATATGTTTTGAATTCAGGTTTTCTATATCCTGAAGATCTGATCCCGTTTACTCGAAGACCACTTTTCCTTGTCATTGATAGCAACAATAGCCAAGCATTCAAGGCAGGTTCGTCAAAACTTATCTGAAATTAGCTTGTATGATACTAATATTATAATTCTATTAAAGATAAATTTTGTTTTGAAATGGAACTCTACTGTGATGTAAATGGATCTTTCTCAACTTCTCTCTAGTAGCTGTGCAAGTTTATTAGTTTTAAATTAAGGACATGGAAAATATTGCGATGAATGCATTTCATACGTCATGCACCGTTCAAACTTGTCTTGTATTGAAATTTCCATGTTTACAAACTCTAATAGCATAACCGACATCAGGATTCTGGACCTTGGGTTTCACTCATTTAATTCTAATACTAGGAAGACCTCACACACACACAAAAAATCCAAACAACTTAACAATTCATTATCCATTTATTATCGTTTAATCTTTATAGCTTTATGGATCCAAATATACAGATTCTTCATGGATCCGAAAGAGCAGAAACAATCGCTATGCTTCTTTCACCTGAGAATTCGACATCAGCATCTTCAGCTCAAACACCAAATGGAAGTCAGTTCACATTTTTCCTAACTGCTCCATTACTAGCCTTTTGCCAGCTAGTCGGTCTTACATTAGATACCGATGGTGTACGTTAACTCAAAACTTCAGTTTTGACTTTACCTTATATTTTTAAAAATAAATAAATAAATCTTGATATAATATAAGCTAATTTCAGGATGCATACAACAATGCTGATGCTATAATATCATCTGCCTTAGCTGATTGGGAAATCGCCCTTTGCACATCAAATAGTTTGGATCTTGTTTGGGCTCAAGTTCTTCCTGATCCTATCCTGCGCCGCTTGATTGTTAGGTAATTTTTCACAACCACTTATTTCTAAGAAGAATCAAGGGACTGCAATTTTGTTCAAACCACTTGAACAAAACATTGATTTTTGGTGGCCAATACATATAAAATATCATGTCTGTCTTCTCAGGTTTATATTCTGCAGAGCTGTCCTTTCACTGTACAGTTCTCCAGATAGAAGCAGTCAATTTCTGCCTGAGTGTCTACCTGAGCTTCCAGATTCTGTATCATCAAACTCTACATCAACACAGTCATATATACTTAGACTTGCGGAGAGTCTGGGAGTAAGTAGCAGCTTCCATTTACCAGAGGATACGTAGCAGGCAGTTACCTATGAGTTTTGAGAGTTGATTGTTATGTAGATAGATAGAACCTCGGTAATTAAGACCATCTATTTATTGATTAATTTGTGTTAATACATGTAGACCTTCGTGTATAAATTTACCTTCTAGCTAGATGGCTTGTCTAAAATCGAATCCTACGGCAATTATTGTATGCTTGAGTTCTTTAGTTTGCATTTTCTTTTTAGGGGTGTTCATAAGTTTGAAATCTTGCACTTTGAGTTTTATTGTATTTGGGGTTCTAAATAGATTTGTGATTTGCTACTGTGGATGCTCTGGTCATGTTTACTGATATATTGATGGAGTGCTTTGAACTTTGTGATTTTTTAAAATGCTCTTATAAATTTATGTCCGTCTTTGAACCATGGTTGAATTCAAATACGTCAACTTTATAAAATTTTTGCTATAGATCTAGTAAATTATGTATGTTGTTTTCGGTTGTGGGTTTATATTTGAAACCTCTTGCTATGAAAAGTTTTGATGATCCTTACATGCTAGAAGTTTCTGTTAGTGGAAAATCTGGATTTTGGTGGATCGAGACAACAACAGTAGTAATTAGACAAACATAGATCGATCTCTTAAGAGATTATTTGCCCTCTCCATTTGACTAAGCAAATGAAAGGATGTTCGAAGTTAAAGCAAATCGTTTGGTAAAATACAATGAAGTCGAGAAGTTTTCTCTCTAATCGATTACAGCGACATTATTGAATTCGACTCAAACTATTGTACGAAAGGATACAATGGCAAGAGTTTTGAGTTTATGATATACTGTATGTAACGATCCGTAAATACGCATAATTCAAGTTGACAATAAACCACATATGTGCAACTCCAAATTGAACGAAGATGTGGATGGTTATGTGAAAGTAAGAAGAAAGAAGAAGAAAAAAGAAGAAGAAGAGAAAGAGAACCTAAAACAACACAAAATCTCATAATTGCAGCAGAACAACATATAATATAATATCAATGAACTTTACAAAAGAGAAACTGTAACATAATTTACATCCATCATAGTACAACAACAAATCACTAATCATCGGTCTGGACAGTTATAATAATATGTCCCCATAAATGCTGATAATTTAAACAACGATGCAGCGGAAAATAAACATATACGTGAATATGACATGAAGACCTTCAGCTTGTCTGCTAAAGCTCCAGAGCATCCGAATCTAAATATGTAAATATGCTCGGTCTGACTCGAGCATTGAAAGGAAAGAACACCCGGATCAGTCTGGTAAACCAGCATGAGAAAACACATCTCAACTGAATTTTAAAATTATAAAAACTTTTCTCTATCAAACAAAAGTATCTCATAAGACCACGCCGAACATAAACACGGACAGGTTTTTACCTTACGATAACCAAAACATTTACTATCAAATCCCGTTATATTATACTAGTGTTTAGTATACAAATAATATTTAAAATAGCTGAAATTATTACATTGGTTAAATTTGACAGCGTAATAGGTTTACAAACAAAATGGCAGGCACGTATTGAAGAATGGATTTCCATACAATGGGAGACAAGAGACTACCTTCCGTATAGTACATCTCTAAAGGAATGTACCGAGGATATACAAACAATCATCTGCATCTAGCAAGTCCGGTCTATTCCTATTTGGCACTCATACATGGCCTGGATAGAAACCGAATATGTCATCACCCCGGTCGTTACCGACCTATCTGAAATGTCTCGTAGCATAAATCACATACTCGAAATATAGAGGGTTATCTAGAACGGTGATGATCATACCCTAATGGTTGCGAACCACATAGCCTTACGACATACCATGTTTAAGCCATTATCGGGTGATGAGACTTAAGGTAACGTTTACCTTTCACATAGCACATTCCACTTTGAATGCCACACTGCCATTCCATGATCACACAACTGATTTCTACAAATGTATAACTCCCGAGCTCACACGTCTCAGGAAAGGGTGTTAAACTAAGAGAAGATGTCTTCTCCGCCACCAAACAGATCAATCAATGTAATTAGAAATGCAACGTCAGACATTCATCCATACTAGTTGTCCAGGAAAAGGAAAAACCGAAGGAACTCTCCTTCCACATCCTGTCAGAAATTAACCCTAGGATTAGTAGCGAGAAGTCCTTGCATATCGAAGATTTCATAACAAAGCATGACTACCACCATATATATAATATGCATCGTGCGTCTAGTGGCAAGTAGCCCTGCATCATGAAGATCTCCGTCTTCAAAAATCACATCATAAACCTGACTTTCGAATGCATATATTGGTCTAAAGTCGTTCTCGGATAAATCCAACCCGGTCTCTCCGGACCAACAACGATAAGAGGCCCTCAACCTCATACGGAAACCAAGTATCGTAGACTTATCACGTTTCCAACTCTCAACTTGCTATCCTTCGGCCAAGAAGGAAGCCCAATAGATTGGAGTACCATAGATACTCCGCACTACTCAAATCAACATTCTTAATCCAAACAATAATCAAGCCTACTCAGTCAGCTTCGTACTAAGTGCACGACTAATCAATTCCCACATCAATTCAAGGAACCAAAAAGGCCAAATTTGATAGTCGGTTACTTAACTATCAAAGCAACAAATAATATCTAGCACGTAAGCAGTCACTAGGCCCATTTAATTAGTCTTTTATTAATTGAATCAATTTTCAAATATTTACTTCAAAATATCTTTAAAAGATATACTCTCAAAACCACTTTAATCTCTCGATATTGGAAAACATTTCCATATACTTATATCAACGGCATAAGTATATTTAATAGCACTACCATTTTGAAGACACACCAAATAGATTTCTATAATCGTACAACTCCGGAGTTCGTAGACGGGTGTTAAGTATAAGAAGCAACGCTTCTTATACCACCAAGCCTTTAGTACGATCATAAGAACCAATTCGTGTATTTCACAACGGAAGGTCAAAACACAATTTATTGGGTCAAAACGAATGTTGCGTAAAACATCGTTACAACAACCCAAAAACACTAGTATAGAGATTTGATTATATATATATCACATATACTATATAAATCATTTTCTTTCGGAAATCATTTACTATAACAACAGTGTTATAGTCCATACCTTTCATACTTCACCGAAAACGTCTATTAAAACAATAAATGTTGAAATCCATAACACATTTTAAATCACCTTTCGAAACCAGTTAAAGTCCATTCGAAGTTATTACTTTCAAAACTTTACTTTTAAAGGTTATCACTTTAAAAACCATTAATTCATCAAAAATATTACTTTCAAAACATTCCTTTAAAAGGTTATTTAACTATTACAAACTTGAACGTATTTCCTTTGTATAAAAATCCATATTTAAATCTCAACATAAATCATTTCCATATTTATAAAACTTTGTTTATAAATCTCCTTTCTATTTTATAAAACTTCTATTTTATAGAATTTTTTTATTCATAAAATTCTATTTATAAATCATTCTTTTATAAAAACTCATTTTACCATCAAAATCCACTTATAAATCCATTTCTTTATAAATCTAATTTATTTATAAATCCATTTACCACATAAATTTCAAATCCATTTACAAAATATTTACAAATTTCGATTATAAATCTATTTCTTTATTTATAAAATATCACTTTTATAAATCCTTTTTATAAACCATTCAAAAATTTCTATTTAAAAATATTTCAAAAAACTATACATTTATAACATCAAAAATCATACTTTTTATTTGTTTAAAAAATCCATTCCTTTTAATAATTCAGAAATAATTAAAACATATATACCTCCAAAATCACTTTGAAAATCATTTCAATTCAAAATCACTATTTTATAATACTTCAAAATACTAAAAATATGGCACAGTGCTACTATAGCACTAAATAAGCAAAAACATATCCATGTCATCAAATATGACATCCAACACATCATATATCAAAATATATGAAAAGTAAAATCAACAGTGTGAGGAATCCTGTAGGATCCCTCTAACTTGTCCCCCTACATCACATACAATATATAATCAAATAATATAAATCAACCGCTTCGAGGCGGGATCGTATACAAAGGACATCCGCTCATACACGAGAACGTAATAAGGTCTCATCCACTCTAGGGACGAGAATATATCCAAACCAACTAATAAAATAGTAAATCATCCAAACAGTCATCAAACAACATAAATAAAATTATCCACACTTATATAAAGATATAAGTGGGCCATAGAGGTGAGTTTACTCACAGAAATTCCAGAAATCGCCCAAAGCGCTCCGGTTTGAATTAAAATTGAACAGGTGCTTAATTTTAACCCAAATTCCAACTAGCTCCAAATCCATCCAATCCAACTCCAAACCGTAGTATTCGTCGATATGATCGCAATGCAACTCGACGCGTTCAATTTGGACCTCGTATGAGTTTAATATGAATTAATGAACGTTTTGAAATAATCAAATAAAATTAAGTTTTAATTAATTAAAACTTTAAACTTAAACTTACTTCCTTCCATCCTCCTCTCTCATGCACGTGTATGCCTCAGGAACCCATAACTTAACCGCCTTTGACCATCCACCGCGCCGCCCCTATCCTACAATCACCTGATCCAACATCGCCACCATGCCGCCCCTTCCTCCTCCACCCATGGCCAAAACACGCCCTCCCTTCGATCGCCAGAAACCGCGCCGTCGAGCCTGACGTCGGCCATGAATGGAGTAAAATTATGGCTCCAATCGTTGATGATTCGACGATCCAACTGTTCATTACGTAGAGCTCTTCGAGATCTACAACTTTCCTTCTCATGCCGTGGCTTTTCGTTGAGTGGATGATGAGAAATTGAGAGAGGAATGTGGGCTATTTTCGGCCATTGGAATTTAATGGCAGCTGCGACCTAGCTAGGGTTTTTAGTTTCGCAAAATGAAAATGTTCAGGTCCTTATATAGAAAATTTCGTGGCACTATTCATACATTGAATTTTCGTACTTCAAACGAAGCATGCCGTCCGGCGTTCTATATGTTATACTCCTATTCCGAACATAATGGAACTAGTATCAGGACCCAATTCCGTCATATACAGAAGATAGCTTTTCAAATCCAATTATATTAATTTAAATTCCCTTAATTAATCTTTACGTGTTTCGAGCTAGCACGACCAAACGATACGTTCGATCACCATGAAATTCGATGGCATATAATAATTCACTATTACGGATCCAATGAAACCGGTTTCGTCAAATTTCTAGAAATGAATTATTATTAAAACAATTCGATTCACTTTAATTATAAATTAAAGTTTACTATCTTCATTTTTATTCAAATAGAATTAAATCAACTTTGAAAATCATTTTTATTCACATTAAATTCAAGATTCAGTTAAACAATTCCAAATATTAAATTTAACAATTTAATTATCAAATAAATCACTATATTTGAAATCAAGTTGATTAACTTATAAAATTAACTTTTCAATATTTAAAATCAATTAAATATTTCAAATTCAAATGACTAAAATTCTGGATCGTTACACTGTATCATAAACAGTGTTTCAAATCTCGGATATCTCGGCCGAGATCTCGGTTGAAAGCTTCCACGAAACGAAACATAAGATATCGGTTGATTTCTCGTTTCCAATATATCGGCCGATATTTACATATATCGGCCGATATTTAGACCGAGACGATATTCCGAGATATCAGCCGATTTATTGTTTTTTTCAAACAAAAAAATTGAACCCATCTTGCAAGTACATTTTGCCCGTACATTTTGCAAGTGAATGGCCTACGCATTTTGCAAGTGAATGGCATGAGCATTATTTGTGAGTGAACGCATGTACATTCACATTTTTTTAGAATGCCTGCACACATTTTATATCCCTGGACTTTTTGTTAGTAAATTAGAATGCATGCACACATTTTTACACACTAATATTAGAATGCTTGAGCATTATATGCTGTCTTTGTGAGTGAATGCATGTCCACTTGTACCATTTTTTATTCACATGAATATTTGTCCTGTACATTCACATTACAACTTGCAAATAAATAGAACATTTTTATACACATTATGATGCCTGCACATTCACATTACATGTCCATTTATACACATCGCCTGTACCATTTTATACACGTTGCTTTCTTTTTATATACATTGCTTGTTCATTCACATTACAACGTGCAAATAATAAGTAGTTATTCACTCGCCTGTACTATTTTATACACAATACAATAATCAATATTTATATATACATTACTCACTCTATTAATTTACTTTTTATCCAAGATAGAAATGGCATAGATGTTCTTTCGAGCTATCAACGACAATGGTATATGGTATGATTTTATAAATCCAGTAAGCTTAATTTTTTATTTATTTTAGTATATGTAAATATTATTATGTAATCAAATTAATTTTAAACATAAAATATACTCCGAGATGGTCCCGAGATGAATTTTAAGCTCCGAGATGTAAATCCGATATTGGCACCGAGATGCACTAGTCTCGTCCGAGATCTCACCTGATACGATACCGAGTCACTAAAATCTCCGAGACGAAACGTGACCGATATCCGAGATTTAAAACATTGATCATAAATCCACCATGTATTTTGGAAATTAAAAAGAGAATCATGAAAAAAGAAGGATGAAGAAAGTTGGAAAAGTTTTGAATTATTTATTTTTGGAGGAAGATCTTGTGCCTTATATGTAGGTGTTAGGAGTTGCGTTGATTTATAAGGCTATAACTGTTTCTACCGAAGGGATGCATCTGTTGGCTAAAAGGAAGCATCCGTAGGCCACAACGGTCTATTTTTCGACCGTTTTCATCTTTTCGTAGTTCAAAATCTGAATCATTCGAAAACTGACACGTTTAAATAAAATTTCTATCCACAAATATAATTGGACTCAAACACAATCCCAACCAGTCGGATGGACGGTGGCGTGCACGCATGTGTATTAACATGTATGGTCTTCTTTTTCAGTCCAAGAGAAAACAATTGGATGTCCAAAGGACCCAACCTTTCTATCAAGTATTCCACAATATGTGGATATTCAGATTTCCACATTCTTCCTCTTCTCTTTCTTTCTTCTTCTCCAAGAAAAAAATAACTCATACAAAATTTTCACTTACTATACTCCACCAAATTTTGATAAAATTCTCTTGTTACATGTTTCAGGATTACTCGTGGATAAATATAGATGTCTTATGGACTTAAACCTATACATAGTGATAACCTACCAAACCACATCAGGATGGAGTGAGTGATTAAGCATTAACCATCGATCTTATGCAATGTACCAAATGAATTTTACACACTTGTTTTTTTTCCTTCGGATAGTTTAGAAGCGGACATGTGGATTGCCATTGTGTCTATATCTCGGTTTCATGAAATATCCTTAGAGACTAAACTACAACCTCGCAGGAAGCGGAACCACCTTTGTGCATTCATATATAGGTTTATTAGAAGTGTCCTATAATTTTATACTTCAACAATATTTTTGTTGCAAACTAATTAAGTACTAAAGTAGTACAACCTCCACCATATCATTATAGGTACCAAGCATTTTTCTTGGAATGAAATATATTTTAGTTATTCGGACTAATATTATAGTATTTACAATTGCATCGTATGATCTTTTGCGCATTGAACTCAAGATTATGAATTTCATTGTATTGAGTCAAGTTTTCACCATAGGCGATTGTTTTATATTGACTTCAAACCCATTTTCTCTAATGTTTACCACACCAAATCCCTTGCAAGTCCTTTTGTAAATGGATATACTAAGTTTTGGCCACATCTCATGAAATCTATGGTAATTATCCCTTCAACGAGCATTTTCCTTACCGCACTGTGCCTTAAGCCAATATGTCTAGATTTGTCATTATACACCTAGCTATATGCTCATGATGGCGTTGCTTAACTATCACGATGCAAAGATATCTGAGGCATTGGTTTTGAGTATATAGGAATTTTTATTAGCAAATTTTTTAACCATTCTGTTTTTTTACTATAAGAAGCCAATGCTATATAAATTAAGCAGCCGCTGTAGAATCAGTAATACACATTTTTTTCTTGTAGGCCCATGATATTGCTTTCCCATTAGAGTGAATATTCATCCACTAGTTGATTTATTATTATCCTCTCTTCCAATTAGCATTCGTGTATCGTTTTATTACACTTGGATACCCAATGTACGAAATACCTTAATCTATGGTTTCTTTCAAGTATTTTAAAATCTATTGTACACTTATCCAACGAATATGACTAGGATTGCTGGTGCATCTACTCATTTTGCCAACGGCATAGGCAATATCAGGTCTACAACATGTTATAACATATATTAGACTCCTGATAACTTTAGCATATTTTAGTTGGTCTACCTATCTACCAGTATTAGAATATAATTGCATATTTATGTCAATTGGGTGGTTACAAGATTGCAAACAGATTGGTTGAACCTTTTTAGGATCTTTTCAATGTAATGAGACTGGGTAATGACCAACCCTTATGCAGTTTTCATGATTCTTATTCTAGAATCACTTCAGCTTTATCTACATCCTTTATGTCAAAATATGAAGATAGAAACCATTTTGTTTCTTCAATATTCGAAGTGTTAGTCCCAAAAATATCGACATATCATCAACATAAAGATATATTATTACTCCTTTACTAGCACGAAGTTTTCTATAGATACATTTATCCGAGTCACATATCCTAAAACCATTTGATACTATGGTTTTATCGTATTTCTTATACCATTATTTTGGTGCTTATTTGAGACCGTAAAGTAATTTAATATGCTTGCATACTTTACGTTCTTATCAAGGCATCACAAAACCTTCTGGTTGTGACATATGTATTTCCTCATCAAGTTCCCAATTTAAGAATGCATTCTTGACATCCATTTGATGAATTTCAAGTTTATAAATAAATGCTAATGCAATTAATATCCTAATTGTTGAAATTCTAGCTATAGGTGTGTATGTATCAAAATAATATATTCCTTCTTTTTGAGTAAATCCTTTAGCGACTAATCTTGCCTTAAACAGTTCTATCATGCCATCTACTATTAACTTTTTTAAATATCCACTTACATTCTATTGGTTTAGAACCAAGAGGTAAGTCTATTGATTTCTAAGTTTCATTTCCAATAATAAAATCCATCCCATCGTGTATGGCTTCTTACCGAAAGGATGAATCCTGAGGCTTTATTGCCTCATTACGTATTAACACTACTACAAAACAGATCATTTGATTCGGTTGTTTACCCCATGTTGCTTTAGTTCTACAACCGAAGCAAATGCAGATGACGCAATAGGCCTAAACCTGTTACTTTGATTGTACAACCGAAGCAAAAGATAGGTTTTTTGCTTTGGTTGTAGCTACAACTGAAGCAAAAAGGAGGTTTTTTTGCCGAAGCAAAAGAGGTGAACTTTGGCTAAAAAAATAGGTTTTTTGCTTCGGTTTTTACCAACAACCAAAGCAAACAACCCCCTTTTACTTCGACTGTGGCTACAACCGAAGCAAAAAACCCTCTTCGGCTATAAAAAAACCCCTCGCAAATCACAAAAATACTCAAATACGTAGCGATATGAATATATGTCAAAACACACAATTATCACCGGCAATTTTATAATCAGACTGGAAATAAAATATAAATTGGACAATATAATACCAAAATAAATATAGTTCATTGATAGTGTTAATAATCCATACATAAAATAATGTAAACTGTCTTCAATTCTGATGCAATCACAAATGTAAACTATTCTTGCAAAAAAATTTTTGAACACTATTTGATTAAACAAATGTTCATTAGACAAGTCATATCCCTTCTATTTTCCCTTCTCCAGTCATATCCCTCTAATTCAATATATCCTGTAGCTTAAGAACCTATAGATTATCAAACCTGTGTTAGACAAGTCAAGGCCAAATATTTATACTACAGATATCTTTTTTTTACATGCTTGAAAACAAAACAACAAGCATGTGTACAGTCTAGAATACAGTAATTAACATCAATTTCAATCTAGAAGCCAACCAATCAGTTGCTGAACTTCAAAGTCAACCATATGGGTGGCCAATAGAGTTTGAATTGCAGTTTCTGATATATCTAAATGTATGCTAAGGCCATATGGTGACATGGCGATAGAGTTTGAATAGAATAATTAACGTTCATTCCCCGACTCTTATTCCTCTATGATGTAACATCAACGCACGCTATCACAATCTTTAAAACATTCGGTTGTATAGGTAATGATTGTATATTCAAGAGATGAAAAGTAAATTTCAAGCTGAGACAAGATTTTTTTGGTAGAACAAAGCAGTAATGCTAGCACCTTACAAGTATTTGGTAATTTATATGTCAAACACAATGCTCAGTTGTGCATATTTATATCATAACCTTAGAAGTGACAGATTACAATAAAAAATTTGTCATATTTCTTTAATTTCCATTAGAGATCATTATGATATTAAAATGTAAATTTAATTCTCTAACATGACAAAAAGTTATTGCACTGTAGCATGATGAGAATGTATATTTATTCTTACGGTTATAATCAATTATAGTTTTTTCTATCATAAATAGGTTAGGCTGTAAATCAAGGTTCCACTAATTAATCAGGACCTAAAACTGGGTAACAGAATCAATGAGGACCCGCAATCAGTTCATACTCACTAATTAGGCTATACGAAATGAACATTATGTTGAATATTTACCTTTAAAACTAGTTAGTTATTGTATTGTCTTTTTCGCTATTTTTCTATAAATATTATCTTTACGTCAAAATACCCCAAAACAAAAAAGTTTCTTCAATGTTTCATATGTTAGACCAAACTCTTCAAAGTTATAACACCTAACTTATATGCGTATTGAAAAGACGCCCCCATCTTAATATTTCCACTGCCTAGAGTAACCTTCCTTTGTATATGGTTCTAAAAAACCGATAAACCAAAAAGAATAAACAAAAGCTATTAGAATACTATTTAAGCTTATTACAAGAAAAGAAGGTTAATTACAGATGAAGCTTGACGACATTAAAATACGTGGAAATTGCAATCATTAATTTATAAGGGCAAGTTTTAGTTCTATTAATATTATAACTTTCAAGTTAGATGGTAACTATATCGATCCACCTGTTCAAGCTTCAGAAGTCGACACTAATACATCCATGGTATTCACGTGCCGAACATCCAAGTGCTGGAAAGACAGATGGTTAGGGGAAAGAAGAAGAAAAAAAGACAATAAGAAACCAAACAACATAGAATCTCACATCGCAACGAATAATCTATAATATAACAATGATCTGTACAAACTAAAACTTTTATATACATACATCCATCAGAGCAATAGCCTATCATCTACCTAGATAGTTATAATTAGGCCTGTCAATGGGCAGGGTTCGGTCCGGGTATTATAAAACTCGGACCCGAGTCCAATTACAATAATTAAAACCCGAGCCCGGCCCGAACCCGCAGGGTATTTCAACCCAATATCCGAGCCTGGCCCGTCGGGCTTTTTAAGCCCGCTGGGTAATAACTATATATCTAACTCAAAATATTTATGTTAAAACCATATTTTAAAACTGCAATTTTGATAAAATTTGTGTACAAACAATGTTAACATATAAATTGGACGGTGATGTAGTCAAGCTCATAACAAAAGTATGCAAAAACATCTACATGTAAACAAACAAAATGGTAAATAAATAACATACGCACTCATGTTTTGATACGACGAAAAACTAATAGTCGGGTCGGGCTAACCGGGCCGGGTTTTGATAAAACCGTACCCGACCCGGATCGGGCCTGAGTCGGGCTTGGGTAGTAAAAGGCAAAACCCGTACCCGCATAAATAGGGCGGGTTCGGGCCGGGCCCGGGCCGAAGCCCGTACCATTGACAGGCCTAGTTATAATACCCGTCCTTACAATTTCTGATAAATACAACAAAACCATGCAGTGGAACTTAAAGAAAGAGGTAGATACGTCTTGGCCTCCAACTCGTCTCCTCAGCTCTAATGCATCCAAAGCTAATCTGGAAAAATATGCTTGGTCTGACCCGAGCATTATAAGAAAACAATGTATGGGTCAGTTTGGTAAAACTAGCATGATAAACTAAAATCACAAGGAATTTTATTTATTTATCTTGCAAAACCCTTTAAAATCAAAGGCATCTCATAAGACCTCGCTGCACATAAATACGGACAGGTTTTTAACTTACGTTAACCAAAACATTTTTATTATAAAATCCAGTGATATTTTAATAGTGTCTAAGGGTTTAAAGTAAATATATCAAGTAGCTGTGATGTATATGACAGCAATAATAGGTATACAATCAAAAACCGAAGGCGCTTATTGAAGAGTGGATTTACATCAAATGGCAAGGTAAGGGACTATCTTTCGAAAATCTATACACCTCTAGATAAAATGTACAGTGAGATTGAAAACCTTTCGACCTCTACCAATATAGGACCGACTAACACCTTACTAGATAGTACCAAATATGATCACCCCTTGGCTATAATCAACAAACAAAAATGGGCCCCAAAGCATACATAGAGATATCGACACCAGATCTTAGGATAATCATACCCTAACGGGTGCAACCCACATATCCCTGCCATGTCAGCCCTGTTTTTCCCATTCTTTGGGTATGAGACTTTAAGAGGCCATGATTACATTTTCCTCATAGCAGATCATCTTGGAATGCTAACACTGCCCTTTAGGTAGAAATGCAATGCCAACATTCATTCATACAAGTTCGTTCTGGGTCTGAACGAAATCGAAGGCACTACCTCTACTACATCCATTTTGGAATCACCCTTAGGATTAGTAGCAAGTAGCCCTTGCACTTTAAAGAGCACCATCTTCCATCATCTTTAAGATGTCTTTTTTTGAACGCATATTTTGGTTTGAAGTGGTTTTCGAATAACATATCTGATCCCCGTCTCTCTGAACCAACAACTGATAAATTCCCGTTGACTCGTTCCCGGTTCTTTTGGAAGTATACAACAAGTATTCGAGTCCTCAACGAGGAACTCGCATATATAATCATACTTCCTAAGTCAAAACTGGCTAAGATTTTGATAGTCAGTTATTTAACTATCAAATACACAAACAAACAAAAACCTAGAGATATAATTACCCATAGCAACCACTAAGCCTCAAAACAAATCTTTATTTATTAAATCTCTTTTCAAAACATTTATCAAAATATTTGTGTGCTTATCTCACTAACATAAACATATTCACAAAACATTTGTGAAAGCTTTCTTATTTTTAAATCATATTAAAAGGATTAAACAAATGTTATTTAAATTAGAGACAAGAACAACCCCAAACACTATTCCTTCGTAAAACCTTTTTGTAAATCTCCAAAATCATTTAAAACACTTCATCTTAAATTGATATAGAATTGAAGTCATTTTAAAAAACGTAATGTTACAAATTTGAAAGGAGGCTTAGTGACCACAACGGTACTAAATCTAGTTACTATTTATTTAAATTTGTCTTCCAAGCCACATAACAGTCATTTACATGAGTCATCATATATGTAAATACAATCCATTAATAAATTAGGGGATAACATGACAATATAAACCAACCGGCAAATACATGTTCAAATAACATAATAGTAGGATGGTGATTTGTCCAGCTAAATAGATGTCCAAATAATCTATTAAGTTTAGTTATAATAGAATGGGGATTTAGTCTGCTAAAAGGATGTTCAAATAATAAATTCAATTAAAACTATAGCAAAACGGTGTTTTATTCTGCTAATAGATGTCAGAGTCTAATATATCTTATTCATGGTTGTTTGGCTATTTATTGGCAAAGACAAGAGATCCCTTAGTTTAAATCAGTTTACTTAGAAAAAGAACTTACTAAAAAATAATTTACAAAGTTTAAAACTAAATATTTATTAAATAATAACTAAATCTTTATTAATTCCTAATTAAATCTTAATTCACTCTAATTTAAAACTTAATTAATTCCTAATTAAAATCTTAATTAAATCCAATTTGATTAATTAATTAAACCCTACTTGATTAGTAATTAATCGCCAATTAACCCTAATTAATTAATTAATTAACTTAATTATCAAAATTATTTTTAATTAATTTTTAACTTAATTAATCATTAATTAAACTTCCTTGGTGAATTAATTAAGATTAATTAACTCTAACCCTTTATTACTTAAATTAATTACACTTAACTAATAATTATCTTAATTGATTAATTATTAACTCTTAATTAATTACTAAAGTAAATAACTTTTGAACTTAATTAACATTCTGAAAGATAATTTTTAAAACCATTTCAAACAGAATCGTTTTTAAAATCTAACTTTAACTTTTTCCCGAACTGCATTCATATCGACTATCGCTATAAATGCAACTCATCAAAGTTAGATTTGTAAATACAACTCGTCAAAGTTAGATTTAGTTCAAATCTAACTCCAACTTCATTTCTAACTTCACTCTTAGCTTTACTTCTTTGAAAACATAAATAAAGTTTTTATTTTGAATACTAAATAAAGTTTTAACCTTTTAATGACTTGAAAACAAATAAACAACTTTTGATCTTTTCCAAGTGATCTCCAATCTCATTTAGCACATAAAGATACTAACTTTCCCAACTCATATCCAAACAACCAAGTTTCTATATCCAAATTTACATATAGCATCACATATACAAGCAAGATAACAACTTTAACACTAAAACAAACTTTAGACTACGTTTAATAAGTCTAATTCAAACCACAACTAATACCACACATATACAACCAAACAACATGAAACAACAACCAAATTAGCAACATATTTCACACATAAACATTTCAAGACTTAAAGGTAAAATCTTTTCAGAATATAAAATAGTTTGCTCACCAAAATCTTTTGAATCCTTTTTAAACTTTGAAATAGCTTAGCACTTTAAAGATCCTTTGGCAAAAATTGGTTTTTTTTCACTTTAAACATGCAAATGGCTCGGCCTAAGCATCATTAGGCTCAGCCATCATGGAGATGGGCCCAGCCAAGGGTGGTGGGAGGTGGATATCGGCTTGTTTGGCTAAGAGGAGGTAAGGAAAGAAGAAAGAAGAAAGAAAGTATTTTTAAGCTATTTAAAGAGTTTTAAAGGAAAATGAAGATGGTTTTGAGCTTAGAAAAATTATAAGAAGCCATTTAAATAACTCCTAAGCTTTAAAAAATAATAAGATTATGAAAAGTTTGAAAAGTGAGAATGGAAGAAGAGAGAGAGAAAAAGATTTGTTTTTATAGAAAGGAATGAAGTAAAATTACTTTTCAACCTTAAGTACACTTGTCCCTCCACTCAAATGTTGCCACCTCGCCACCTTATCCTCTTCTTTATGTTTTACACCCTTATGAACCAACAGTAATACCTACTTTGTACTTTGGTTAAGAGCCGAAAGGATGTTTCATGCTTTATTTAATTTGATTTGATTTGATTTTTTTTAACTTACAAATGGTCACATCATCTTACATAAGTGTACTTATGTTATTAACACCTATTTTATTTCTATACCATACTTAGGTTAATTTAAAATGTGTAAATATATTAACTAAAGTATTTACAACAGTTTAAACAACTTTTAAATGGTGAAAAATTGAAAATTTTAAAAAATCTTTCCGGTCGTATTTTCTAATTTCTTTTAACATAAATATTTTTGTATGCAAAATTTAAAATTCTTTTCACCATCACTAGTTATTATGTAAAAGGCGTATTCTTGAGATAAAATCTATTAATTAATTATTTAACAATATTTTAAATATCCATATTTAAAGTGATTAAATTTCGGGCCATTGCATTGTCCCCCCTTAAAAGAATTTCATCCCCGAAATTAGCACACAAGAAGCTAACACAAAAGCATATATCCATATCACAAACTAATAAAAAAGCATACACAAATCAACCATAGCAGAACAGTTCATACATAATACAATACACACAACCTACTTATCTACAACAACTTGGGGCAAGCCATTCTTATACTATCCTCCGACACTACATGTCTGAGGAGTCTTACTTCAGTTTTCCAAAAATGGCACTTAGGAAATTTAGCCTTCAAGTTATGCCTCCTTAATGTTTCCAATACAAACTCTAAGTGGTGCTTGTGCCCCTCCTCGGTCTTAGAATAAATAAGGATGCCATCCGTTGAGACCAATACAAATTTGTTGAGTATATCTCTAAAAACTCGATATATTGCAACTACAAAATAAGTGGGTGCGTTGAATAGCCCATAAGGCACAACCAACCACTCAAAAAAACCGTCTGGTTCTCTAAAAGCTATTATGGGCGAATCATATTTAGATATCCTTAGTTGGTGAAATCCCATGTCCAAATCCATATGCGAGAATACCTTAGCACCTTGCAGTTGTTTGAACATGACATCTATGCTGGGTAAGGGATACTCATTCTAATACATCTGCTTATTTAATTCACTATAGTCTATACAAAGCCTTGGCAAACCATCTGACTTAGCAACGAAACCCACGACTGCTCCTCAATTTGAGTGACTTGGCTTAATCAGACGCTTACTCAACAATTCCTCTATCCGATTTACTAACTCTCTTCTTTACCTCAGAACCATCTTACGCTTAGGCTGCATAAAAGGTTTCCATCCAGGGGTTAAGTTAATATTGAGCTCAATCTCATGAAGTGGGGGTATACTATTTACTTCTTCAAAGACGTTCAGAAAATCTCTAATAACCAATAGTGATTACAACTTTTTTCGGGGCGAATCTAGTGCATAAAGAAAACTCCTCATTTGTTTTCCAGGTTTCTGACATGATTTCTCAACAAATTTCCCAAATTTGGCTTTAAAAGATATAGTCCTTCTAACACAATCTAGGATAGCTTCATTCTTTGCTAGAAAATCCATACCAAGCAAAACGTTGAAACCTTTAAAATCCATGACGAACATGTCACATAGAAAGTATTGGGTTATGTATGTAACTCATACATCTTCACAAACCATACATAGATTAGTCATTCCACCTACGGGGTTGGTCACACAAATAGGGACTTCTACAAATTTCGAGGTAAGTCTTAATCGATCAACTAGATTTTTAGAAATAAAGCCGTGGGAAGCTCCAATATCAAACAAAACTCAAACCAAAATATCATTTATGACTAAAGTATCTTCCAGAACCCCCTTCCCTTCACTTTCCCTGAAGTCGAGGGTTCATTCTTAATGGCTTAAACCTTTGCTTCCTTTTGCATAAGCATACAATCCCTTTCCATATGTCCGAGCTGGTGGCAATTAAAGTAGAGTATCTTTTGGGCCTTTGGAGAAATATGCCATGTTTGTTGATTCTATGCTCCAGAATTCTTATAGTGAAACGTGGCCCTTACGCTTACAAATATTGCACTTGCAATCCTTGAACTTGTTCTCTTGATCTCCTCATCCTGATTTTCCTTTCCACTTTTTTTTCCCTTATGGGTTGAACTTCCTCTTATTCGGGTTATTGTTGTTAGGTGCTACTATCGGCTTCATTTCCATAAGAGCTTCATACCTCATAGCCATATCTACTATATCGAAAAAAGATCCTTTTAGGTGAGCAATCATTTTCTCTTGAATCTCCTCCCTCATTCCCATCACAAACTTCTCATTCTTCTTGAGGGGTGTAATAATGAGTTCTGGTCCAAAATGTGACAACTCATTAAACCTGATCTGATATTCTAATATAGACCCATCTCCCTACTTAAGATCTAAGAAATTCCTATATAAATGGGTCTTTTTTGCTGAAGGTGTAAATTGGTCTTCAAACACTTCCTTAAATTTTGCCCAAGAAAAATCTTCTTCAGGAACATTTACTGTAAAAGAGTCCCACCATGCCGCCACTCCATCTTGTAACTACCAAGATGCTAAAAAGTGCTTCTGCTCATTTGAAATATCCAATCCTTTAAAAATCTTCTCACAAGAATGAAGCCCTGCCTGGACTTCTACAGTGGATTCCATGCCTTTAAATGGCTTTCCTTCTAGGTTAGAAAAATCTTTGCACAAGGATGCAAAGTCAACATGGGGCTGTACAGGTGTTACTTCTTCTAATGATCCTATCCTTCTAGCAGTTGGGGTTCGACCCTTGATGATTGAAGTACTGCCATTCCCTCTTCCCCGTCTTCTTTTAATGCTCATATCTTACCACCTGATATAATAAAATATCCTCAGAATACACTTCCAGGCAGAACTTATATTGGGAAAAGTATCATCCAAAATTGATATTAAATAAACATCTTCATTCCTCCAACCAACACCCACACTCAAATAACTATATAAAATTTGGAAATTCCTTTATATAAGAAATATAATCTCGGGTAAAATTATTTTATTCACCCGTTTAAAAACCATATTATGTCTGTTTGTCTTGTTTAAGTGTTTAGGAGCCCATATAGACAACGCTGATCAGGAGCGTCAAGCAAAATTTATAAACCACTCAACTGGAAAACCCACACAATAGAAAACATTTTATAGTACTAACAAATGCACGCTCATATATATCATACACTCAACTCATTCTAGAGCACTACCGACCCTATCTATAATGAGTTTACCCCACCAAGGCATAGGTGTTAGCTCAACCTAAGCTCTGATTCCAACTGTAAAGATCCGCCTGTTCAAGCCTCCGAAGTTGACACTAATACATCCATAGTATTCAAATGCCGAACATCCAAGTGCTGGAAAGACAGATGGTTTGGGGAAAGAAGAAGGAAAAAAGACAAGAAGAAACTAAACAACATAGAATCTCACATCGCAACGAATAATGTATAATAAAACAATGACCTATAGAAACAAAAACTTTTACCAACATACATCCATCAGAGCAATAGCCTATCATCTACCTGTATAGTTATAACACATGTCCTTACAATTTCTGATAAATACAACAAAACCATGCAGTGGAACATAAAGAAATACGTAGATATGTCTTGGCCACCAGCTCATCTCCTGAGCTCCAACACATCCAAAGCTAATCTGGAAAATATGCTCGGTTTGATCCGAGCGTTATAAGAAAACAACGCCTAGGTCAGTCTGGTAAACCAAGCGCGAGAAACTCAGATCACAAGGAATTTTATTTAACTTGCAAAATCCTTTAAAATCAAAGGCATCTCGTAAGACCTCGCCGCATATAAACACGGACAGGTTTTTAACTCATGTTAACCAAAATATTTTTATTATAAAATCCAATGATATTATAATAATGTCTATAGGTTTAAAGTAAATATATCAAGTAGTTGTGATGTGTGTACATGATAGCAATAATAGGTATACAATTAAAAACTTAATGCGCTTATTAGAGAATGGATTTCCATCAAATGACAAGGTAAAGGACTACCTTTTGAAAATCTGTACACCTCTAGATAAAATGTACAATGAGATCGAAAACAGTTCAACCTCTGCCAACACAGGACTGACCTACCCCTTACTTGACAGTACCGAATATGATCACCCCTTAGTTGTGATCAACAACCAAAAATGTGCCCCAAAGCATACATAGAGATATCGACAGTAGATCTTGGAATGATCATACCCTAATGGGTGTGACCCACATAGCCCTGTCGCATCTATCCTATTTTTTTCATTCTTGGGGTATGAGGCTTTGACAGGCCACGATTACCTTTTCGTCATAGCAGACCATCTTGGAATTCTTACACTGCCCTCCAAGTAGAAAGCAATGCCACCTTTCATCCATACAAGTACGTTCAGGGTCTGAATGAAATCGAAGGCACTACCTCTACTACATCCATTTTGGAATCACCCTCAGGATTAGTAGCAAGTAGCCCTTGCAGTTTAAAGAGCACTGTCTTCCATCATCTTCAAGACCTCTTCCATTCGAACGCATATGTTGGTTTGAAGTGGTTTTCAGATAACATATCTGATCCTGGTTTCTCCAAACCAACGACCGATAAATTCTGGTTGACTCATTCCCGGTTCTTTTGGAAGTATACAACAAGTATTCAAGCTCGACGGGGAACTCGCATATACAATCATACTTCCTCAATTAAAACTGGCCATGATTTGATAGTCGGTTATTTAACTATCAATTACACAAACAAACAAAAACCTAGAGATTTAATTACCCATAGCAACCACTAAGCCTCAAAACTAATCTTCTTTTATTAAATCTCTTTTCAAAACATTTATCAAAACATTCATATACTTATCTCACTGACATAGGTATATTCACAAAACATTTGTGAATTATTTCTCATTTCAAAATCATATTAAAAGGATTAAACAAATGTTATTTAAATTAGAGATAAGAACAACCCCAAACACTATTTCTTCGGTGCTAAGCATGGAACAAAAGTTCCACACCACCATAATTAAAAAGGTCGGTTAAGGGAAACCCCATCTCAAATCCTTATATACACTTCTTAAATAAATCCTTTTAATATATCTCTTTCATTTAATGCATCCCCTTTTTGCTTAAATTCTAAATCCATTTATAAAACTCTTTTATAAATATCTAAAAATCATTTATAAAACTCCCTCTACAAATATCCAAAATCATTTGTAAAACCTTTTCATAAATCTCCAAAATCATTTAGAAAACTTCACCTTAAATTGATATAAAATTGAAGTCACTTTAAAAGCCATAATGTTACAAATTTAAAAGGAGGCTTAGTGACCACAATGGTGCTAAATCAACTTACCATTTATTTAAATTTGTCTTCCAAGTCACATAATAGTCATTTAGATGAGTCATCATATTTGTAAATATAATCCATAAACAAATCAAAGGATATCATGACAATATAAACCAACTGGCAAATACAAGTCCAAATAACATAATAGCAGGATGGTGATGTGTCATGCTAAATAGATGTCCAAACAATCTATTATGTTTAATTATAATAGAATGAGGATTTATTCTGCTAAAAGGATGTCCAAATAATCAATTCAATTAAGCCTATAGTAGAATGGTGTTTTAATCTGCTAAAAGATGTCAAAGTCTAGTATAACTTATTCATGGTTGTTTGGCTATTTATTAGCACAAACAAGAGATCGCTTAGTATAAATCAGTTTACTTATAAACAGAACCAACTCAAAAATAATTTACAAAGTTTAAAACTAAAGCTGTATTAAATAATAATTAAATCTTTATTAATTACTAATTAAATCTTTATTAGCTCTAATTTAAAAATTAATTAAACTTAATTATTCCCTAATTAAAATCTTAATTAAATCTAATTAGATTAATTAATTAAACTCTAGTTGATTAGTAATTAATTGCCAATTAACCATAATCAAATAATTAATTAAATAAATAAATAACTTAATTATCAAAAAAATTCTCAATTAACTTTTAACTTAATTAATCATTAATTAAACTTCCTTGATTAATTAATTAAGATTAATTAACTTTAATCCTTAATTACATAACTTAATTACACTTAATTAATAATTATCTTTATTAATTAATTAATTAATTAATAACTCTTAATTAATTACCAAAGTAATTAACTTTTGAACTTAATTAACATTTTGAAAGAGGATTTTATAAACCATTTTAAAAAGAATCATTTTTAAAATCTAACTCTAACTTTTTCTGAACTACATTCATAGCGATTAACGCTGTAAATGCAACTTGTCAAAGTTAGATTTAGTTTAGATCTAACTCCAACTTCATTTCTAACTTTATTCTTAGCTTTAGTTCTCTTGAAAACATAAATAAAGTTTTTATTTTTAAAACTAAATAAAAAATATTTTAATGACTTGAAAATAAAGAAACAACTTTTGATCTTTTTCAAGTGATCTCTAATCTCATTTAGCACATAAAGATACCAACTTTCCCAACTCATATCCAAACAACCAAGTTTACATATCCAAATTTACATATAGCATCACATATGCAAGCAAGATAACAACTTTAACACAAAAACAAACTTTAGACTACATTTAACAAGTCTAATTCAAACCATAACTAATACTTCACATATACAACCAAACAACATGGAACAACAACCAAACTAGCAACATATTTCACATATAAACATTTCAAGATTTAAAGGTAAAATCATTTCAAAATATAAAATAGTTTGCTCACCAAAATCTTTCAAATCCTTTCTAAACTTTGAAATAGCTTAGCACTTTAAAAATCCTTTAGCAAAAATTAATTTTTTTCCCACTTTAAACATGCAAATGGTTTTGCCTAGGCATCATTAGGCTCGGCCATCATGGAGATAGGCATAGCCAAGGGTGGTGGGAGGTGGATGGGTGCTTGTTTGGCTAAGAGGAGGCAAGGGAAGTAGAAAGAAAGTATTTTTAAGTTATTTTAAGAGTTTTAAAGGAAAAGGAAGATGGTTTCGAGCTTAGAAAAATTATAGGAAGCCACTAAAATAACTCCTAAGATTTTAAAAAGAAAATAAGATTTTGAAAAGTTTGAAAAGTGAGAATTGTAGAAGAGAGAGAGATAGATTTTTTTTATAAAAAGGAATGAAGTAAAATTACTTTTCTACCCTTGAATACACTTGCCCTCCACTCAAATGTTGCCACATCACCGCGTTATCCTCTTCCTTATGTTTTACACCCTTATTAACCAACATATAATACCCATTTTGTACTTTGGTTCAGAGATGAAAGGATGTTTCATGCTTTATTTTATTTGATTTGATTTTTTTTACTTACAAATGGTCACATCATCTTACATAAGTGTACTTATGTTACTAACACTTATTTTATTTCTAATACATACTTATGTTAATTTAAAATGTGTAAATATAGTAACTAAAGTATTCACAACATTTTATACAACTTTTAAATGGTGAAAAATCAAAAAATTTCAGAAAGCTTTTCGATCATATTTTCTAATTTCTTTTGAAATAAAATACTTTTGTAAACAAAATTTAAAAATATTTTCGCCATCACTAGTTATTATTTAAAAGGGGTATTCTTGAGTTAGAAAATCCAATAATTAATTATTTAATAATATATTAAATATCCATATTTAAAGTGATTAAATTTCGGGTTATTGCAAAAACATTAGCAGATTATACTTATCACTGTGAACACTCCTCATAGTTCCGAACTTTTGTGCATCTTTTATGGAAAATGTTGAATGAAAGTGAGTTGATAATTAGCGTGGGAACAAAAGGTATTTGCTTAGTAGATTTTCTAGATGAAGCCACAACATCTTCTCACAAAACAGTTGACCCACCTCAAATATTGATTAATGGTACTGTTATGTCTTATTAATATGAGTTAGATTAAATGAGCACAATTTACACAAGAAAAAAGGAGAACATGAATTTTTTTTTATTTTAATCAAGCAAAAGTTTCAAATAATCACCTTTGCACCATCTGCAGACTATCTAGCTCCATACCCTTCACGAACTCGCATCTTAAAAACACATCCATAGGGTTGAAGAAAATGAACATTCATCTAGCAACAATCATTCAGGATACTATTTATAACTTCAAATGCAATCTTATTTTTATTGAATCTGATAACAAAATTATAAACAATATGTACCATAAACCAACATATTTCATTATACATTAAAAAAACAGTATACTATTTCCAAATTAATGACTCCACCATCATTTGCCACTCCTGTGAACATGTTTGCTAGAGCCCTTGCAGCATCAGTTAATAATTTGCCTTTAACCTCCATTCAATTATAGCACAGATTAATTTAAAGGGAAGATACAAATAAATATGGAACCGAAAGCACAAACATGAGTTGTTTATCTTAAGTCATATAATTAGTTAAAATGATTTTTTTGAAACATTTTTAATACCTTCTTCTCATATTAATTTTGATTTCCATTTTTGTCATAATTAATCGTTAACTTTATTATATGTAATCCTTTTACTTGCTACATATTGCATATAAAAATGTAAATCATATTTCATCTCTAACTTAGGAATTTGCAAACAAGCATTCAAAAATATAACTATGAGTAATCTACCATGGAATAGAACAAGGATTTCCAAAAAAAATGACATGGAAGGTGAGCGAAGGTAAGAAGTTAATCAATTTAAAATAAACATGATGCATGAATATTACTCATAACTTTGGGAACAAAATTTACTCTAGGAGAATGTAGTTCCATGGATGATGCTACGAGAGATGATCTTGGAGGTGGCAGTGCATCTACAACAGACCCAATAGTAGGCACCATACCTAAAAGAGCTCCTATGCAATCGTGACTCAATTCCTAAAGATTAAAAAACCAATACTGATTCAAATATCAATTTAAGCTTTGTAAACAAAATATTTAATGGTAAACTGGGATGAGTATAATTAGGCCCTGCTTAAATAAAACCAATGTTCAAACTTCAAAGTCCAGTGGAAAATTAAAAATTCCTAGTCATTCTCGTTTGATTTCTATTAGAAATGAAAAAACAAATTAAAAAATCTGGTCATGGTCAAGGAAACAAATAATAGTAAAATTAATACTTTTACAAACTTTTATAATAAAATTAAAATTTAAGTCAAAAAATAAAAACAAATACTTCATGACCATTTGAGGACCACATAAAAAAACTCTTTAAGCACGTTTGAGGAAACCAAAAATAAATATTCAAAGCTTTATATGTGTGAAGTGTAAATGAACCTACTCGATCTGAATGAAAAGTGAATATTATATTGTAATATAATTGCATTGCTAAGCATTAACACATATGGAAATGAGGTCAGCCAGCAAATCATACAGTTGAGGAGCTGGTTTGGAAACAAAAATTTCAACCAGACCATTAGAAATTTCCTTTTCCTTTGTATAAAACTTTCGGTAAACATGAACACCTGACATATCTGAAGTGGGTGACTGGATTTGAAGCTGTGGAAGTATCTATAGGTAAGAAGCAACAGGTCTGAGATTTAGGTTGAGTTTGAGACATTCGCATAGATCTGGAGCCTGGAGTAGTGGATCTGAAGTGGGTGAGCGGATCTGAAGCGGGCGACCGGATCTAGAGCCTGGAGTCACGGATCTGAAGCGGGCAACCAAAACCCTAATTGTGTTACTAAAAAGGAAATTGGATAGGATGGGAAGTTTAAGGCGAGTGTGGAATTGGAGAGATGGCGTTTGAATTGGGAAGAATTAGGATAAGTGATTTGGGATTTAGGGTTTTAAAAAAAAGCGGTGAATGAAAATTTGAGAGGGAAGTTAAGCGGGATTTTAAATTTTATTAGTAAGGTAACTTATGTTATTTATAATTTATTATATATATATATTATCTATAAATTATTAGTTAATAAATATAAATTATTATTTATTATTGTTTATAAATTATTAATTATAAATCATTAATTATAAATTATTATTCATGAATTATTAATTACAAATCATCTATTATAAAAATAATTATTTATAAATTATATACTAATAACCATTAGTTATAATATATTGAAAATTATTAACCATATGTCCACAACTCTAGTGGAGTTGGCAGGGGTTCCTAGCTTTCCAACCGAGGGAGAGGGTTTGAGCATTGGCAGTTACACTTTAGCAGCTTGTTATTTGCAGAGGCATGTAATAATTCCTTAAATGAGTGAAAGCCTGGGGATCAAAAGGTGCATCTGCGAGAGCCTGGCTTAAATGGGGGGTCGGTAGGGGCAAACCTATCGAATTCCCTAGCTCTACTCTCCCGAGTAGTTTTTTTTATAAAAAATATTAACCATATAAATTATCATTAGTGTGCTAGCGATTATAAATTATAAATTATAAGGCAGCTTTTACGTTAGGGAATGAAATTTGGGAATTTTATTTGAACAAAATGGGATAAGTGTGAAAAAAATTTGAAACTAAAATTTTCCAATAGAAGAACTAGCGAACATTATTATAAATTATGAAAATTTTAAGTATATATTATTATTTATACATTATTATTCAAAATTATTAACTATTATTTATTTATCAATAATTAATTATAATAAATTATTAAGTATTAACTATAATTTATAAATTATTTATTATTCAATTTTTAATTATTAAAAATTAATTATTATCCTCATAAGAGGTTGAGGGTTCGAGTCTTGGCAGCTGCACTGAGTCGTCCGAAACAGCTGGCTTAATTTGGGGATTCAGTTGTGGTGGACCAACACATATTCCCCCCGTTTGTTACCAACAAAGTCAGATTTTCTAGGATTTAAAAAAAACTATGAACTATAATAAATTATTAATTATTAAAAATTAATTATTAAATAGTAAATATTAAATATTGGTCATAATTTCTAATTATTAATTTTTAATTTTTATTTATTAAGGAATGAAAATTAAAGAATTTTATGGGAATGTAATTAATAAATATTTTTAATAATTAACTATATTTATTAATTATTTACTATTAATTAATAAACAATATTAATTATTAATTATCACTTGTTAATTAGTAAATATTAATTAACAAATATTAATTATTAATTAACAAATATTAATTATTAATTTTATTTGAACCTAAATAATAAATATTGATTATTGATTATTTAATTTTGATTTTTAATTATATTTATTGAGTATTAAACGTAATCAATAAATATTAACTATAATTTATTAAATATTAATAATTAACTATAATAAATTATTAAATATAAAAAATAGTTATTGATTACTTATAATAATTACTAATTATAAATTATTTATTGATAATCGTTAATTATAAATAATGAAATATATAGGCTGTTGTTTATGATTATTAATATGCACATTTGCACCGAGTAAAATATTTTGCGACTGCTTTAGTTCCTAAGGAACCGATACAAATAGCACTGTTTGCTTCGGTTGTAAGGACAACCAAAGCAAATAACACTATTTGCATTGGTGCATTTGCTTCGGTTCCTAAGTAACTGATTTAAGTAATACTATCTGCTTCGGTTGTAAGGACAACCGAAGCAAATAACACTATTTGATTCGATGCATTTGCTTCGGTTGTAAGCAACAACCAAAGCAATGATAATATTTGCTTCAGTTGTGAGCACAACTGAAGCAAATGAGGCGAGGCAACACACATATTTTGTACTAGTGTAATGGATCAGGCTGTATGCTTGTAGAAAGCATGGCATGATTTTTAATAACATTTCTTGATCATTCTAGCAAATAGATGATAAAGTCTGGTCCGAACAGGTTTCCAGTCCTCGTTCTTTTACTTCTGTAAAGAGGTTCACCAGTTTCATCATTATTTATCTAAGTGTCCTCAAATTCTTGAATAGGTTCATTGACTTCCACCATTTCATGAATAACCTCCACCATCTCATCAATTTATGGATTAGATATAATAGACATGAATCTATTTTCATAGAACACCATATCTTTTTATTCTATTGTCGTGTTTACCTCAACCGATTTATTTGTTTCTATTACTAGATGTTACAGCCGAATTTTGTGCAATCTTCGAATACACTTAATCAATATAATTAGACCAAAAAACGATGAAGAAATGACCCAAGGACTTGGAAAACATCATAAAAAGGAAAGATAAAAATACCAAAAAATGAGCAAGAAAAGCCAGTTTGAGTTTTTCAACTCGCCCTCATGGATTGGCACCGAGTTTACTCGGGTCGGACACACAAAAACCCCGAGTCAGACTCCAAGTGAGCAATGGAAAAATCGAGCACAACAACCTCGGGAAATCCTCAGGTCAAGCCCGTAGCAATCACCAAAATTTTTTAGATCGGAATCCAAGCCAGTTTGGTATCAATCCTAAGCCATGGATCGGCGCAGATCCATGAAGTCATGGGTCCGGTTAACCCCGAAACTTTGGTGGAGATACGTATGAACGTGGGGATTGTGCTGGAGCATGTTTCGGAGATAATTTTAGGGATTTATTGTAACGACCCAGAATTTCGAACAAATTAAATTGAGAATATTTAATTAATTTTAAATATTTGAACGGTAATTTAATTTGAATCCCCGATATAACTTTGAAATTGGCGATTAAATTATAAAATTTAATCTAGTGAATGCTGAATAAAAATTTGAATATTCAATTTTAAGCTGAAGAAAAATATTTCGAAAGCTTTTAAAATTCGTATTGATATTACTAAAGATAATAGAAGCTTCAGAATGGAATTTGAAACTGCTTTGTTCAGTTTTGAAATTTATCGTTCGTATCGATATTTAAAAATAGCCGTCCGGGGCACAGTCTCGGAATTCAACGAAACCAGTTCCATTGGGTCCGTAATATTGAAATATTGTCGGATTTCAAATTTTGTATTTATCGGAGTTGTTATGAGAGCATACGATAGTTAAACGCATCGAAATTAAATTGAATTCAATTTTAAATTTAAATTTAAAAATTTGTCAACACCAGCCTTGTTCCTCCTATACTGTTATCTTCCTTAAGTCACGCAGAAAATCACGTAAAGGAATCGTGGAGGCCATACTTCATTCGATTTTTAATATCTCGTCCCCTTCTTCTTTTATCTGTTCAAAACAAAAAAAATTCAATCTCGGTAACAAAATAATGGCCGCGAAAAAAAAAATTAAACTTTCTTCAGTTTTCAAATCTATCGCTCACGAGATATTTTTCCTTCCTCTCTCGAATCTTGTTTTTCCTTTCTGATAGAGGTCATGCAAAGAGTAAAGGAAGTAGCAGATCGTACTCGTTCAGTTTAAACCCAAGATCTCCATTCCTACTCAATCGCAGAAATGCCGAGCACGAATTCGTTCGACATTAATAAATCACCAAACCCATCGCAATACCTATTTTTCCTCATCCCAGTTCGAAATCGATCTGCATAAATAAATGGCGACACTTAGGTTTCGATTTAATCAGTGTCAAGCCTTTGGAGCGATTTCGTTCCTCCTCCGATTCGAATCGAGTTGCTTTCCCCATGTTGATTCTCGAAATCGTGTTCATATTCGAATCGCAGCCTCGTTGTTTCCCTCAGTTCGATCGAGCTTTCTTACATCTCAAATCGAATCGATTGTTCGATCGAAGAAGAGCCTCTAGTGAAGAGGGCAGCACAGTGTGTTGGGTGTCTTGCTCGAGCTCGAGGTTGATTTTGGGTCGCGGTGTCTGTAAGGGCAAGCTGGGTTGGTTTGGTGGTCGCGTACATAAGGGAGTTTCGATCGATGCCAGGTGATGGTCGAATTCTTTGACCTGGGCAGTAAGGTACTAGCTAAATTGTATTTATGATAGTATAAGGAATTTTTATTAATCTGGAAGCTGTTAATTTAAAATATCAAGAATAGTAATATATATATAATTTTTTTTATAAAGATAAGATTTTTTTAGCTTATTTTATAAGCAGTTTCAGAATGAAGAAAAAGATACACATATACGCATTTTTAAACTTTCCAGATAGATTTTAAGATAATGTATTTATGAAAATAAATTTAATTTTGTTGCTAAAGGATTTTTTATTTATAAAGGGGAATTTATTTAAAGTTAAATCACTAGTTTAAAATTTAAGTAATTAATTAAATTTTAAGTGGCAACTTGAATTGTTCAGTTAATCCGAATATTAATGAATTATATAATTATTTATACAAGGTTAAAAACGAGAAATCAAAGCAGAAATGGGAAATGGATTGCAAAATTAAAAGCTAAGGTGAGATCTTCTCACTCAAAAATTGAATGTGGAATTTTTGCAGTTTTTGATTTGACTGCTTGGATTTAATATTAGATATAATAGGATATATCTATATATATAGCAATATATACATATTGGCATATGTATATATTGGATTGATTGATTTCCCGCCTCGTATAGCGGATGAGACCCTATTGCGCCGTTAGTAAGCGGATATATTATAAAAACCCATATACCGCGATATTCCACCTCGAAGTGGAATTGGTATTGTGCTAACGTCTGTGGATGCAGGGAAACAGGTTGGAGGGATCCAACTGGATTCCTCACCAGTAATTATTTATTTACAGAGATTGATGTATATTCTGTTATCATATGTTGATATATGATGTTTGATGTTGTGATTGACTAATTGGTGTTGTTGCATCATCGGATCCATTTTTGAAGTTTAAAAATAACGACTTTACTTTAAAAGAGATTTTTTAAAGTGATCTTTGAAAAATATACGTTGTATTTAAATTGTTGAATTTGATTTATTTTAAACAAATAAACGTTTAAAACTTTAAAGTTATAAAAGTTAAGATTTTGTGAATGGTAACAAAAAAAGTAATTTCTTTTGAAATAAAGAGTTAAGAAATTTATAAAATGGTTAATTGGAATTTTTGAGGTATTAAAAACAATGTAATAAAAGATGTACAAAAATGGATATTTATAAATTCAAAATATTGGGATTGTAAGACAAGTTTCTATAAGTGTAAAATGAAGTAAAAATGGAATTTCATAAGTTAATGAAATCTGAAAGTTTTAATTGTGTAAAGTTCAAAAGAACGATTTCTTTTAAAATAAATGAATGATAAGTTATTAACTTAAAATATGGACTTGTGATATTTATATCGAGTATAAATTGAATTTGTTAATAAAAGGAATTTATAAATCGAAGTTGTTATTAAAAGAGAAATAGAATTTATAAACGTGTTTATAAATTCGAAATAGATTGAATTTGATAAATTAAATATAGAAGATTTTTAAAGAAGATATATTCGCGATTTTTGGATAGCGAATTATTATTGAAATAAAATGTGTAGAAATGATTGAAATTGGGTTAAGTGAATTATATTCACGATTTTGGACAGTGAATATATTTTTAAGTAAAATGGATTTATTTTTTTAAGAAGAGATATAAAAAAAAGAAGTTAAACATTTTAAAGATATTTTAAAATGTATTATGAATCGAATACATAGATTTCAACATTCATTGTTGAAATAGACGTTTTCGAAAAATAAGGAAATGGTGGACTATAACACTGTTGTTATAGTAAATGATTTCCAAAAGGAAATGTTTTTAATGTAGTATTGGGATTTATATATCTATCTAAATCCGAATCCCTATACTAGTGATTTTGAGTCGTCGTAACGATGTTTTACGCAACATTCGTTTTGACTCAAATAGATGTTAAAATTTATGATTTCCTTAAAGAATGAAATGTATACTTAATATTGATTTAAGTATATTGAATATTTTCAAATGTTGAAAATAAATAGATTTGTGGAATACTTATTTTTAAATAAGTATGGAAATGCTTTTCCAATATGAAATGAACTGTTTTGAGATTTTATCTTCAAAGATAAAATGAAATGTGGAAATTGATTTGAAATTGTTTTCAAATGGTTAAGTGTGGAAATTTTATATCTAGTAAAAGATATTTTGGAAGATAAAATTATTTGGAAAATTATTTGGAATCTGATGATGTTGCGCATCTTTATTGATAGTTAAATAACCGACTATCAATAATTACCCTGAATGGTATTTGTTGTGAATTGGATGAATTTGAATGCCACACTTATTTTTGAATAAGCGCTCACTATTCGGGTTAGCCGGGAAAGGACCATGGGGTCGTATAACCCATTCCGAATATGTGATACGTCGTTATGAATTGCATTCGAAGACCGGTGTTGAAGACCGGATATTTTTGAAAACGGAAGGATTACCGTCGAGTTACTCTACATCGGCTGATCTCCGGTTTAGAGGTTTTTATCACCCTTAGTGACGGGAAGTCCGGACGTGATTAGAAAATTATCCGGATATGCAAGGGCTTCGTGAGAAGTGCCTTCGGTTCTGTTCGATCCCGGAACCGACTTGTATGGATTGTGTGTCTGACGTTACACTTTGAGATATAAAGCTGATTTCTTTCAAATACATATCTGTTGGTGGCGGAGAATTTATTCTCTTAGCTTAACACCCTTCTCTGAGACGTACGAGCTCAGAGGTTATGTGGTTGAAATTTATTAGCGATATATCCCAATTTGGTAACGTGGCATACTGAGTGTTGCTGTGAAATGATCAGTGTTTGATCATTTGCGATATGATCATTTGTTTGATCTTATATCTTTGTGATCATAGGTTGATCATTTTGTTTGACCCGAAGCATGGCTTTGTAGAAAGCGTAGCTTTGTGGACGAGACTTCGTCGAGCCTCACACCCCGGAAATGGTCAAAATAGGAAGGATGCAGCAAGGTTCTAGGGAGTAGCGCCCCTTAGTGTATGTCATTCCTTCTGGATAGAGGTGGTATCATGGTATGGAGCCCAGATACTTAACCTATGTGGTTGCTGCATTTTTACTATGTGGTTTGTTGCGAATCGGGGATCCTCGGGAAGATCGGTGATGATCGGGGGATGGCATACGCGTGTCAGTAGTTACCTATTTTTGCAGAGGTAACCCGGCCTTGTGTTGGCAGAGATCTAACCATAATGTTAGGTTATTTCCCGGGCCGTCTTTTCCAGGGGCGTACCCATCGTGGAATAGGAAGTTCCTTAGCCTGACCATTTGTTGGAAATCCAAAGAAACAATACGCGACGTGTACGGTTTTAGTTGTATTACCTGCTATGGAATGTGGTGGTAACCTGCTATTGAACATAGTAGCTATAGTAGGCATAAGTGCGGAATGCCTATGCTGGCTAAGATTAATATTCTACTTTCGAAATGTTTTCTACACTATGCACTAATAATAATATCAAAAATGATTTGATTTTGCGTAGTAAGCATCTTTGACTATCATAAGAAGAAATCTCCTCCAATTCTGCGTTTGCATTGTGTGTGTGGCGGGAGGTCTTATGGTAGTTTCATTTTCCAAAAGCATTGCGAATTGACTTTAAAAATATTCCTTTGTTTATTTTAAAGATAAACTGTTTTACGATCTCACACCAGTCACCATGACTGACTCGGAGTTTATTGTTCCCTTCTAAACTCTGGGTGCCCACCAATTTTCCACACGGGCAGCCTAGAGTTATGTTATCAGGATATTCTAGAGCTTTGGAGATAAGCTGGATGACGAGACATAGTATTTGTATCTGATAGTATCTATTCTGCTGTGTATTCTGTATGAGGACAAGTTATATAACTGTCCATTGTTGTATATTGACTCTGATGATTGATGTATGTATAAACTGATATAGCTCTTTGTTTTAAAAGACTAGTGTTTATTTATTATATATTGTTCCGCTGCGATGTGTAAGATTCTGATATTGTTTCTGCTTCTGATGTTGTTCTTCTCTTCTTCTTCTTCTACCTTTTTCTTCTTCTTAAATCATCATAGTTCGTATTCCCGTTCATTTTGAGTTAACCAATGGAGATTAGTGGTTAATCAAGAGGTACGGATTTGCGGGCCATGACATTTGGTATCAGAGCATATGGTTAAGCGACAACCCTGCTCTGTTGGGTGTTACTCATTAGAGATAGAGTCAGCAGTACTCTAGAATGAGTTGAGTGTAATAATAGATATGAGCGCGTATTTGTTATTGAATATAAAATTGTTTTGTATTGTGTTGACTTATCGGTTGATTGTTTATGGATTCTGGTCGGTGCAGTCTAGCTAACTGTAATCGATAGGGGTTTCTAAACTCTTAAACAAGATAAACCGACACGGTATTGTTTTAAATAGGGTAAATGAAATAATTTTACCCAAAACTATTTTTGTATAGAAAATAAATGATTTTCTATGAATTATCATAGTATATGGATGTTTGGATGTTAGGAAGTAATAATAGTGAATTATCATCACTGAAATTGAATAAGAAATTGAAATCGTAACTCCAAAGATGAGAAATAAAATTCACATACGAATGAAATTCGAGAATGTAAATTATAAATGTAAATTGTAATTTGAAATGGAATTCCAGAGAGGTTTTTAGAAATGTTTTGAAAGGAGTTTGAAAATTTTGAAGATTTGGAAAGTTTAAATCATTTTTAGAGTTGAAAATGAATTTCAAAGGTTTGAAAAGTATTTTGGAGTGATGAAAGCTCTAAACTCCTTTCGGTCGCTGGAAAATAACTTCGGTAATGACTGCAACATTATCGATGTTCATTTTCGGGTTTCCAAAAGAGGAATTGCTGCCAAATTATTTTAAATGGAATGTTGTTTGGAAAATTTGGGTTTTGTTTTGGAAATTCAAAAGATAATTTGAATTGTTTTCAAAAATGATTTTTGAAATGTTGGTAAGACTCTGGAATACTATATAAAAATATTTATGGAATATTATTAAGTTGATAACTTATACAATTCGAATTTTGATAAAATAAATTTAGCTTAAAGGATGAAGTTAAATTAAATTAAGTATAAGTGAATCAATTGAATAAAGTGAAATGATTACTTAAAGAAAATTTATTAAGTTGAAAATAAATTTGAAATTGCAAGTGCAAGAAAATGAAATTGAAAGTTGAAATCTATTTTGAATTTGTAAGTAAATAAAAACTGGAATTGAATTTAATTTGAGAAGTATTAAACTAAAAATTCTGTAAGTGAAGCTAATTGAATGAAGTTAATGAGATTAAAACTGAATGTTAAACTTGTTTTGCATTTGGTAGTAAATGAAATTCAAATTGAATGTTGAAACAAATTTGAATAAAGTGAATTACAATTTGAAATGGATTAGTAACTGAAACTAATTTAAAATGGTGCAGTTATGAATGAAAGATAATCGAAAAAATTCAATATTCAGAATAGAAGACAAAATTGAATTCCAATAGAATTAAAATTGTGAATTGAATTCAAATGAAAATTGAAATGTAAAATTGAATGAAAATAGATATATAACTTCAACAGTGAAGTAAAAATGTATAAGAAGTAAGTATCAAAATTTTGTAATAGAATTTGCAAAATGGTTTGAATGTGTAACTAGATATTATGGCTAGTAGGACATACAGGTGTTATAAAAGGAATTGGATTAGATTTCAAAGATAAAATTTGAATTGCTCGACAAAAGGTATGTATTTAAATTTCTATATGAGATTTGCTGATTTCTTGTCTAGCCGCTTGGCTTTTTCTTTTTCTTTTTGAAATCTGAGAGTCCGTAGGGACGTTTTGTAGTAGTACCGTATTAGCCGCGCAAAGGAGACGCTGGCGAAATTTTTCGAAAATTCCAAGTGTTAGAAAATTTTTGAGAAATTTTGAAAGTTTAAAATTTGAATTTAAACTCGAATTTGAATTTTGAAGTAAACAATGTTGTTTGGAACTTATAATTGAAGTTAGAAAGCTAGTTGAATTAATAACGAATCTTTAGTAGAAAGATTTGTTTTGATAAATTTGATAAAACTATTGGATTGTGAAAAATAGTAGACGAGTTAAGGACCACTTTTCCTAACTTGTAATTTCGGGACGAAATTCTTTTAAGGGGGGAAGTTTGTAACTACCCAGAATTTCGAACAAATTAAATTGAGAATATTTAATTAATTTTAAATATTTGAACGGTAATTTAATTTGAATCCCCGATATAACTTTGAAATTGGCGATTAAATTATAAAATTTAATCTAGTGAATGCTGAATAAAAATTTGAATATTCAATTTTAAGCTGAAGAAAAATATTTCGAAAGCTTTTAATTCGTATTGATATTACTAAAGATAATAGAAGCTTCAGAATGGAATTTGAAACTGCTTTGTTCAGTTTTGAAATTTATCGTTCGTATCGATATTTAAAAATAGCCGTCCGGGGCACAGTCTCGGAATTCAACGAAACTAGTTCCATTGGGTCCGTAATATTGAAATATTGTCGGATTTCAAATTTTGTATTTATCGGAGTTGTTATGAGAGCATACGATAGTTAAACGCATCGAAATTAAATTGAATTCAATTTTAAATTTAAATTTAAAAATTTGTCAACACCAGCCTTGTTCCTCCTATACTGTTATCTTCCTTAAGTCACGCAGAAAATCACGTAAAGGAATCGTGGAGGCCATACTTCATTCGATTTTTAATATCTCGTCCCCTTCTTCTTTTATCTGTTCAAAACAAAAAAAATTCAATCTCGGTAACAAATTAATGGCCGCGAAAAAAAAATTAAACTTTCTTCAGTTTTCAAATCTATCGCTCACGAGATATTTTTCCTTCCTCTCTCGAATCTTGTTTTTCCTTTCTGATAGAGGTCATGCAAAGAGTAAAGGAAGTAGCAGATCGTACTCGTTCAGTTTAAACCCAAGATCTCCATTCCTACTCAATCGCAGAAATGCCGAGCACGAATTCGTTCGACATTAATAAATCACCAAACCCATCGCAATACCTATTTTTCCTCATCCCAGTTCGAAATCGATCTGCATAAATAAATGGCGACACTTAGGTTTCGATTTAATCAGTGTCAAGCCTTTGGAGCGATTTCGTTCCTCCTCCGATTCGAATCGAGTTGCTTTCCCCATGTTGATTCTCGAAATCGTGTTCATATTCGAATCGCAGCCTCGTTGTTTCCCTCAGTTCGATCGAGCTTTCTTACATCTCAGATCGAATCGATTGTTCGATCGAAGAAGAGCCTCTAGTGAAGAGGGCAGCACAGTGTGTTGGGTGTCTTGCTCGAGCTCGAGGTTGATTTTGGGTCGCGGTGTCTGTAAGGGCAAGCTGGGTTGGTTTGGTGGTCGCGTACATAAGGGAGTTTCGATCGATGCCAGGTGATGGTCGAATTCTTCGACCTGGGCAGTAAGGTACTAGCTAAATTGTATTTATGATAGTATAAGGAATTTTTATTAATCTGGAAGCTGTTAATTTAAAATATCAAGAATAGTAATATATATACAAATTTTTTTATAAAGATAAGATTTTTTTAGCTTATTTTATAAGCAGTTTCAGAATGAAGAAAAAGATACACATATACACATTTTTAAACTTGCCAGATAGATTTTAAGATAATGTATTTACGAAAATAAATTTAATTTAGTTGCTAAAGGATTTTTTATTTATAAAGGGGAATTTATTTAAAGTTAAATCACTAGTTTAAAATTTAAGTAATTAATTAAATTTTAAGTGGCAACTTGAATTGTTCAGTTAATCCGAATATTAATGAATTATATAATTATTTATACAAGGTTAAAAACGAGAAATCAAAGCAGAAATGGGAAATGGATTGCAAAATTAAAAGCTAAGGTGAGATCTTCTCACTCAAAAATTGAATGTGGAATTTTTGCAGTTTTTGATTTGACTGCTTGGATTTGATATTAGATATAATAGGATATATCTATATATATAGCAATATATACATATTGGCATATGTATATATTGGATTGATTGATTTCCCACCTCGTATAGCGGATGAGACCCTACTGCGCCGTTAGTAAGCGGATATATTATAAAAACCCATATACCGCGATATTCCACCTCGAAGTGGAATTGGTATTGTGCTAACGTCTGTGGATGCAGGGAAACAGGTTGGAGGGATCCAACTGGATTCCTGTAACGACCCCAAATTTTCTATCTATTTAAATTAATAATTAATTATATTTTTGAACAAAAGTAGTGAAATAAATTTATTAAAAGTGATGCGAGTTGCCCCGGATTCAAGTAGATTCTGTAGAAATTATTTTAATTTTTAAATATGTGTATATGTATTTAATTTGGATTTGAGATAAATTGTAAATAAATGGTTTAATAATAATTTATAATAATAATAATAATACATATTATAATTGATGGTGAATAATAATTTGAATTTAACAATGTTAATATAAGGTAATAAATATTAAAGGAAAATAAATAATTGAGTATAAATAGAAATAAATGAGGGATGAACTATAAAAATAAAAGTAACACTTAAATAAAATCTAACAACAAATATAAAATAAATATTTAAGCTAGACATAAATTAGTTAAAATTCAAACAACATATTTAAAATAATATTGTAAAGTGATAAAAGGAAGCAAGCAAGGAATAAACAAAACAAATCTGTACATACATATTAACAAATAATATGAGCTTGTAAACAAATTAGAAGACATACATTTATTAACATCTTCTCAAATACACCAAACTTGTCTCTCAGCCGAGTTAATATGCAAGTCTCAATATATGAAGGCAAGGACAAGTTCAATTTTCCAGAAGCAATATGTACATGAAGAAAGCATGGGTGGGCTGCAATACAATATCTTTGATATTGTACTAAACAAATCTAATCTCCTCCAGCTCATAATGTATAAACAAGTTTATATATTCAAGTATAGTTTGTACAAAAGTCATTAATGCAAGTACACAAGATATCAGCCGAGCTAACAACAAAATAAAATAACATAACTAAAAATAAGTTTGTAAATGAAATAAGAAACAAAAGTACCTCCCCCTATCTTCTCAGCCGAAATGCAAAGATATCAGCCACCAACACTATATTTTCAACCAACAAAGATTAAAAGATCTCTGTCTACTGTGTACAAAACCATATAATAACCTGTACAAATATACACCCTGTACACCATATTTCTTCTGCAAGCTTTATTCTATACATATCAACATTTCATTCCATTTTCGTTCCATTCAAACGAACTAAGAAAAACCAGAAGTGTTGTTACTTATTTATCAAACAAACATCCACTTGAACGGTGAACAATCAAAGGAAAACAAAAACTGAGATCAAGAGGGCTTCCAGCTAACCAAACTTTCTGGAGATCAAAATGATCAGGGTGAGTAACACCACTTTTAAACAATTGAAAGTATGAATCTGTTATGGATATGTCTGTGAATAAGTATGAATTCTCTGTGAATAGGTATGAAAGTATGAGTAACACTATTCTCTATGGCTATTCTTCATATATGGCCTCTGTCTAGGATTTTAACACTAGATTTGATTTAAAAATCATTTCCACCTAATCTACTCGATGTTTAAACTTAGTACAAAAACAAAGACTGTTTGTTTAATCATAGCCTGAAACTTAAGTTTTATTTAAGTTGAAGTAGATGCGTATCTTGCTCTGGAAATTCAAAATAACAGAGGAATTTCAATATAAAGGAAAATGTAATCATCCTAATTTATAAATGCAAGAATATAAACTGAAACATCATGCAAAAACTTGATTTTTAAGAATAAAGTCATAATTTTTAGTTGGGAATTGAAGCTGCAGTTCTTGTTTAAACAAAAATTTGATTTTTGCCAAATTCTGATGATCGATCGATTCGTGAACGTCGAGGTTGTTGGTGGAGATAGAGGAGCCTACGGGGCTTGCGAGAAAAATAGTGGTATAGTGTGTAGTTGGACGCGGTGGCAACGGCGAGCATTTCAAGTTTCTAAACCTAGTTTTTGTAAAGTCGAGAACTTTGTCTCGTTCGTCGTCTGTAGATGATCGAGTGTTCCCTGTCTTTGGGAAATGGTTGCGGGGGTATTGGAGAGGCCGTGACCGGAGGCGTTGATTTTCTGGTGGTCGAGGCGGTGCGAACAGCATGTTGTCAGGTCTCGAGGTGAGGTGCTTTCGAGTTTTCCAGGTTTCGAATCTTCATTCGAAATTCGATCTCAGCGACATGACGGAGTTTCGACGATCGGAGTTTGGTACAGGGATGGATTTCGACTTGCTCGATATAGCGATGACGACCGGAGGTGATGATTGACGATGTGCATGTGCACGGTGCACTATTTTCTAATGGGCTGTGCTGTTGGATTTTGGGGAGGTTACAGGATTTTGGTTGCCTCGTATTGGTCTCGGGAAATCTAAGTTTCAACTCGAAGCAGAGCAGGATCTAACTCGAAGTCGTTGTGGGGTTTTGAATTCGAGTTTTACTCGGGTTAAATTATGGTTTGCTCGAAGTTTTTGGGGGTGAGACTCGATGCAGCTGGGGAGGCTCGAGTAGATGCTTTGTTGCATATTCCAGAACCTGTTCAATCTTCTGAAGCTTAACCTTAAATTATGACAAAGTTAAACTAGGTTAAATTAAAAGTTAAGTATAAATTCAAGTTTAAATTAAATAGCTATTAAAAGTAATTTATTTCAAAACGGATGTTTAAATTTGATTTTGATAAAATTCTTTTAGTTAAAAGTTAAATGATTGTTTTAAAACTTGAAATTGCAAGTAAAAATGTAATGTGATTTAAAAGCTTAAAAAAATTTAAGTAATTGAGTTCAAAGGTTTTAAAATGAATTATATTAAAGTAATTAAGTTTAAAGTGGTTTAATATGTATAACCGTTATTTTAAAATAAACTTTGAACTTGATAAAGGTTGATTAATTAATTTATGTGATTAATTAATAAATGTGATTAGTAAATCTATGCGATTAATTAATTAAGGTAATTAATTACTCAAAGATAACTTCTTAACTAAAAGAAATTAAATAAATGATTAAATTGATTAAGTGAGTCGATTAATCAAATAATCAAAGGATTAATTAATGTAATTAATCAAGGACAATTAATTAAATGGTGAAATTTATAATTAAAGATTAATTACTTAATAATTAAGGGTTGATGAATTTAAAATTAAAGGTTAATTAATTTGTTGTTAAATGGTTAAATAGTAAATGATAATCAAAATAATTTGTAATTAATTAACGTTAATTAACCAGGGTTAGTAATTTACACTCATAAGAAATTTATCTGATTTAAATTTATCAGATATTAATTGACCTTACTTATTGATGTTTGAATTCTATTGAATGATTGGATTGTTTGATATTTCCTGATATATGATGCTCTGTGATATACCCTGATTTATGTTATGATCTGTAATTTATTTATCTGTGATATGTATATCTGTGATTTTTGATGAAAAATAAGCGTTATACTTTATATCGCTTATCGAATGTATTGTCGTATTTGATTTGTGATGATTCATCGTGTTGCACTATTGTGTTAAACCCCTGGACTACATTGTTACACACACAAATATGGATTTCACGTGGAAATCGGTTAAGTCACAGATGATTTAAATTTGATGTTTTTGAAATTGAAATTTTAATTTCAATTGATTTTGAAATTAGAAATTTGGGGTTTAAAGTGAAAAGCTTTTGAAATAGAATCTCAAAGATAAAAGTTATTTTGAATAACTTAATCGAGTTGTGAAAATTTAAATAATAAGATTTAAATTTGAATTCAAGTTTGAAATTAAATCTATGATTCGGAAACTAGGGATAAAAGATGATATAAATGGGTTTGTATGAATTAAACCATTTTAAAAGTATAAGTTGGGAATTTGAATTTAAACCAAAGATTTTAAACTCGTATGAATGAATCAGATTTCCAAAATGAAACTGTTTGTTTTCAAAGAATAAAAGCTTTCAGATAAGAAATGAAATTCCAGTTTAATTAAAGGAATTTCAAGATTGAATTGGAATTATTTTTCCAAGTTATGAATGAGATTTGTTTTTGAAAGCTATGAATTAAATCTGTCTATTTTTAACAGATTTAAAATGATGATTTATTTAGACCATTTGAAATGGAATTGTTTTGAAAGCTATGAGTTAAATCTTTGTTTTAAAGATTTAACGAGTTAAACTGAAATGGAAACTGATTTGGAAAATCTGTGAATGAATCTTTTGTTTAAAAGATTAAAATGTGGAAAATTGTTTAAACCATTGAAGGTTGTTAAATGAATCTTTTTGTTTAAAGATTTGAAAATGGTATTTGTTAAACCATTTGGAAAGGAAACTTGGGTTTAAGTTGTGACTTAATTGAAATCCCAATATCCATATGTTTTTAAAATATTGCGCACATTATTCGGTTTAGCCGGGAGAGGACCTTAGTGTCATATAACCCATTCCGAATAATGATACGTCGTATATGGATAGCATTTGAAGACCGGTGTTGAAGACCGGATATTTTTCGAAAATGAAAGGACAACCTGTCGAATGTCTCTGCACTGAGTCGCGCCGGTATAGAGATTTATATCACTCTTTTGTGACGGGAAGTCCGGACGTGATTGGAAATTATCCGGAATTGCAAGGGCTTCGTGAGAAGTGCCTTCGGTTCTGTTCGAACCCGGAACATACTTGTATGGTTACATGTCTGACATTACACTTTGAGATATAAAGCCGATCTCTTTCAAATACATTTCTGTTGGTGGCGGAGAATTTATTCTCTTAGCTTAACACCCTTCTCTGAGACGTACGAGCTCAGAGGTGATGTAGTTGAAATTTATCAGCGATATATCCCAATTTGGTAATGTGACATGCTGAGTGTTGCTGTGCGATGATCAGTGTTTGATCATTTGTGATATGATCATTTGTTTGATCATTTATCTTTGTGATCATAGGTTGATCATCTGTTGACCCAAAGCATGGCTTTGTGACAAAGCGTAGCTTTGTGGACGAGACTTCGTCAGGGCCTCACAACCCGGAAATGGTCGAAACAGGATCGTTGCGGCAAGGTTATGAGGGTCGCGCCCTTTAGGGTATGTCATTTCCTTCTGGAAAAGGGTGGTGTCATGGTATGGAGCCCAGATACTTACTCATGTGGATACACTTTATTATGTGTGATGTTGGTTACCGAGGCCTCGGATAAAGGTCCCAAAGGACCGGGTGATGACATATTCGTGAGTTACCTGTTACAGGGGTAACCCGGCCTTGTTTGGCAGAGAGCAGTTTGTCTCTCGGGACGTCCCGCCAGAGGCGATCCCATGCGGCGGAAGGAAGTTCCTTAGCCTGACCCTTTGTTGGAAATCCATTTCTCCAATACGAAACTTGTACGGTTTTAGTTGTAGAACCTACCATCTAATATGGTAGCTATAGTAGGCATAGTATAATGGTACCTATGCTGGCTAAGATTAATATTATACTTTCGAAATGTTTTCTGCACTATGCACTAATAATAATATCAAGATGATTTTACGTAGTAAGCATCTTTGACTATCATAAGAAGAAATCTCCTCCAATTCTGCGTTTGCATTGTGTGTGTGGCGGGAGGTCTTATGGTAGTTTCATTTTCCAAAAGCATTGCGAATTGACTTTAAAATTCTGTTGTTGTTTGTTTTAAAGATAAACTGTTTTTGTTGCTCACACCAGTCCCATGACTGATCCGGAGTTTATTGTTCCCTTCCTAAACTCTGGGTGCCCACTATTTTCCACACGGGCAGTCTAGAGTTGGGTTTTCTCAGATATTCAGGTTTGGTAGATTACCTGGAGCTAGTCAGTTCTTGAAGTTCATGGACTGACGTCGCTTATCTTGGAGCATTCTATTGGAGATATTCTATCTGCTGCTGATGTTATCATTTTCTTTTCCGCTGCTATTTCTTGTATCATATCTCTGATGTATATTGATATTCATTGTATCACTCTGTTGTATCAGATATTATATATCAATGTATTATTCTTTTCTTCCGCTGTGTTATTTACTTAATTGTGTTATAAGCTCCGGAGAACCAGATTTGGCATTTGAATCTACGGCATTCGAGTACGATGTAAAGTACGGGTGCCGATTTTCGAAGGCCAACTTTTGGGTCTTTACAATTCCTCACCAGTAATTATTTATTTACAGATATTGATGTATATTCTGTTATCATATGTTGATATATGATGTTTGATGTTGTGATTGACTAATTGGTGCTGTTGCATCATCGGATCCATTTTTGAAGTTTAAAAATAACGACTTTACTTTAAAAGAGATTTTTTAAAGTGATCTTTGAAAAATATACGTTGTATTTAAATTGTTGAATTTGATTTATTTTAAACAAATAAACGTTTAAAACTTTAAAGTTATAAAAGTTAAGATTTTGTGAATGGTAACAAAAAAAGTAATTTCTTTTGAAATAAAGAGTTAAGAAATTTATAAAATGGTTAATTGGAATTTTTGAGGTATTAAAAACAATGTAATAAAAGATGTACAAAAATGGATATTTATAAATTCAAAATATTGGGATTGTAAGACAAGTTTCTATAAGTGTAAAATGAAGTAAAAATGGAATTTCATAAGTTAATGAAATCTGAAAGTTTTAATTGTGTAAAGTTCAAAAGAACGATTTCTTTTAAAATAAATGAATGATAAGTTATTAACTTAAAATATGGACTTGTGATATTTATATCGAGTATAAATTGAATTTGTTAATAAAAGGAATTTATAAATCGAAGTTGTTATTAAAAGAGAAATAGAATTTATAAACGTGTTTATAAATTCGAAATAGATTGAATTTGATAAATTAAATATAGAAGATTTTTAAAGAAGATATATTCGCGATTTTTGGATAGCGAATTATTATTGAAATAAAATGTGTAGAAATGATTGAAATTGGGTTAAGTGAATTATATTCACGATTTTGGACAGTGAATATATTTTTAAGTAAAATGGATTTATTTTTTTAAGAAGAGATATAAAAAAATGAAGTTAAACATTTTAAAGATATTTTAAAATGTATTATGAATCGAATACATAGATTTCAACATTCATTGTTGAAATAGACGTTTTCGAAAAATAAGGAAATGGTGGACTATAACACTGTTGTTATAGTAAATGATTTCCAAAAGGAAATGTTTTTAATGTAGTATTGGGATTTATATATCTATCTAAATCCGAATCCCTATACTAGTGATTTTGAGTCGTCGTAACGATGTTTTACGCAACATTCGTTTTGACTCAAATAGATGTTAAAATTTATGATTTCCTTAAAGAATGAAATGTATACTTAATATTGATTTAAGTATATTGAATATTTTCAAATGTTGAAAATAAATAGATTTGTGGAATACTTATTTTTAAATAAGTATGGAAATGCTTTTCCAATATGAAATGAACTGTTTTGAGATTTTATCTTCAAAGATAAAATGAAATGTGGAAATTGATTTGAAATTGTTTTCAAATGGTTAAGTGTGGAAATTTTTTATCTAGTAAAAGATATTTTGGAAGATAAAATTATTTGGAAAATTATTTGGAATCTGATGATGTTGCGCATCTTTATTGATAGTTAAATAACCGACTATCAATAATTACCCTGAATGGTATTTGTTGTGAATTGGATGAATTTGAATGCCACACTTATTTTTGAATAAGCGCTCACTATTCGGGTTAGCTGGGAAAGGACCATGGGGTCGTATAACCCATTCCGAATATGTGATACGTCGTTATGAATTGCATTCGAAGACCGGTGTTGAAGACCGGATATTTTTGAAAACGGAAGGATTACCGTCGAGTTACTCTACATCGGCTGATCTCCGGTTTAGAGGTTTTTATCACCCTTAGTGACGGGAAGTCCGGACGTGATTAGAAAATTATCCGGATATGCAAGGGCTTCGTGAGAAGTGCCTTCGGTTCTGTTCGATCCCGGAACCGACTTGTATGGATTGTGTGTCTGACGTTACACTTTGAGATATAAAGCTGATTTCTTTCAAATACATATCTGTTGGTGGCGGAGAATTTATTCTCTTAGCTTAACACCCTTCTCTGAGACGTACGAGCTCAGAGGTCATGTGGTTGAAATTTATCAGCGATATATCCCAATTTGGTAACGTGGCATACTGAGTGTTGCTGTGAAATGATCAGTGTTTGATCATTTGCGATATGATCATTTGTTTGATCTTATATCTTTGTGATCATAGGTTGATCATTTTGTTTGACCCGAAGCATGGCTTTGTAGAAAGCGTAGCTTTGTGGACGAGACTTCGTCGAGCCTCACACCCCGGAAATGGTCAAAACAGGAAGGATGCAGCAAGGTTCTAGGGAGTAGCGCCCCTTAGTGTATGTCATTCCTTCTGGATAGAGGTGGTATCATGGTATGGAGCCTAGATACTTAACCTATGTGGTTGCTGCATTTTTACTATGTGGTTTGTTGCGAATCGGGGATCCTCGGGAAGATCGGTGACGATCGGGGGATGGCATACGCGTGTCAGTAGTTACCTATTTTTGTAGAGGTAACCCGGCCTTGTGTTGGCAGAGATCTAACCATAATGTTAGGTTATTTCCCGGGTCGTCTTTTCCAGGGGCGTACCCATCGTGGAATAGGAAGTTCCTTAGCCTAACCATTTGTTGGAAATCCAAAGAAACAATACGCGACGTGTACGGTTTTAGTTGTATTACCTGCTATGGAATGTGGCGGTAACCTGCTATTGAACATAGTAGCTATAGTAGGCATAAGTGCGGAATGCCTATGCTGGCTAAGATTAATATTCTACTTTCGAAATGTTTTCTACACTATGCACTAATAATAATATCAAAAATGATTTGATTTTGCGTAGTAAGCATCTTTGACTATCATAAGAAGAAATCTCCTCCAATTCTGCGTTTGCATTGTGTGTGTGGCGGGAGGTCTTATGGTAGTTTCATTTTCCAAAAGCATTGCGAATTGACTTTAAAAATATTCCTTTGTTTATTTTAAAGATAAACTGTTTTACGATCTCACACCAGTCACCATGACTGACTCGGAGTTTATTGTTCCCTTCTAAACTCTGGGTGCCCACCAATTTTCCACACGGGCAGCCTAGAGTTATGTTATCGGGATATTCTGGAGCTTTGGAGATAAGCTGGATGACGAGACGTAGTATTTGTATCTGATAGTATCTATTTCGCTGTGTATTCTGTATAAGGACAAGTTATATAATTGTCCATTGTTGTATATTGACTCTGATGATTGATGTATGTATAAACTGATATAGCTCTTTGTTTTAAAAGACTAGTGTTTATTTATTATATATTGTTCCGCTGCGATGTGTAAGATTCTGATATTGTTTCTGCTTCTGATGTTGTTCTTCTCTTCTTCTTCTACCTTTTTCTTCTTCTTAAACCATCATAGTTCGTATTCCCGTTCATTTTGAGTTAACCAATGGAGATTAGTGGTTAATCAAGAGGTACGGATTTGCGGGCCATGACATTTATGCCAGTAAATAGAGGTGGAGAGCACTTAGAGACAGACTTTTTAGGACTTCTATTCTAAAATCTTAACTATGACGAGTTGAGAAATTATCACTCTAAAAAATACTATGTTGGATCTCCACCGATTTGAGAATACCGATCTGTAAAATCACAGTTTTTTGAAGTCACCAAAATCGAATAACAAAGTTTAAGTGGACATAGGCTTGAGAATTTGCCAAACTACTATAAAAATTATGAGTTCTTCTTTGATATTCATTTCTATTTCTTTGGTAATTTTCATATCTATTACTTCATTGGGTGTTTGTTTTATTTTTGGCGCAAACTTTTTGGTGCTTTCACTGAGAAGGAACTAGGATTTTGATAATTTGAAACTTGAACTTGAGAAGATGACAAGACCATTAACCAGGAGAACTATTGCTGGAGAAAGCCAACAAGGACACGGAGGTAGCTAGGAGGTGTCCTTAGGATCTAACCCTTTATATATCTACATAACCATAAATGAGATGGAAACGATGATGATAGAAATGCAGGAGAGAATGATAGCTCGTTAGGAAGAGATGATGGAGGGATTCTTTAGAAGGATGGGACAATTAAGAACAACTGGAGTTGCTATAGACTAGAACCAGAGGCTAGAAGGCATAAAAAACGAACCTGTAAACAGAACATAACAAAGTTAAGCAACCCATGAAAAGGTGCCACAACTAAGTAATGTTTCCCGAGCACAATTCGGTTCCAATCCAAGAGGACTTGGGGGTATGCTGAATATGAACTTGAGTGGAGATGGAACACGCTTGAGAAACGATGTTGAATAGTAGAACATGAATTAAAATGCAAACAAGCAACCAAAGCAGCACATTCTTGAATTTTTCCGTTGGATCAAGGGGTAGAATGAAAAGGTGGAATAGAGACTTCCATTAGATTATAGTGATAGAATTGCTGAAATAATTGGATAAACGATAAGAGGTGGACAATCATACCAGAGTCTGGAGGATATGAACAGAAATCCAGTCACCTGTAACATCCAGTATGTGAGGAATCCACACAATTTCAAGCCGTTGAGTTGGAAATGTACGATGGAAAGACAGATTCAATGGTTCATCTACTGAGTACATCTCATATATAGAGGTGTTGGGTGCTTCTAAGGAGGTAATGGGATGGTATTTCCTATTATAATTGACAAACTTAGTGGTTATGTGGTTCAAGCGGTTGGAAAACGGGTCCATAAGCACATAGACCGAATTAGTGGATAGATTTATATAGCAGTTCAAAGTTCATATCTCTCGATCAAAGAATGTGATGATGCTTTCGAGCATGAGATAGAGGGTATAAGAGACCATTATAAGTTGTTTGACTATATTTAACATAACAACCGCTATAGTTTATAAGCCGGACCCATCAATAGTTCTGATAACGGTGGTTTCAGAGTTGCTAACAAAATAGATTTTAAGATTGCGTCATTGATAGATCTCGTGGAGTTTTACCATGAAGTTGAGAGGTACCTGCCTCAGGAGGACACTAAAACTGAAATTGCTGAGGTTAATGCTATGGATGGCGGAAGACCGTCCGGAGCAGGATTTGGAAAAGACAAAGGAAAGCGAAAGACAGACGATGGCTTTAAAAGACCGAAGCCACAGAGAAGGGAACCAAAATTCTCTTCTTACATATAGTTGACTGAAACCCCAGAGAGGATTTACCTGGATACCAGAGGACAAATTCCCTAACATAGACCAATGAAGAGGGAACCCACTGATTGGGAAAATATCGAGAAAGTGTTTCCTATTCCATGAGCTGGATGGGCATGAAACAAATTATTGTAGGCTTCTTCATGATCTGATAGAGGAATAGGTTGGGAACAAATGGATGCAATAGTACGTGAGGAACCAAACTGCAATAATGTAGCAGGAGCAGCCACCATCTGCAACGAATGGAAAAGGCCTTGGATCTAGGTCAAGGATAGTTATCGCATGATTGTGACGGTAGGGAGTCAGTTCGATTCCCATACTTTTCCTTTGTTTATAGTAAATGATGTGGTATTACAATCAAGACACTTACTCATGTATGAGACCTTGATCGCTCTCCAAGCATGCTCTAATTCGGATGACTGGTTGTAATGCTTAATGGGATGGATGTTGTGATGTTTGAATTTGAATTCGGTGAATGAAAGCTTGATTTTGAAAGTCACTTGAACATGGTAACAGATGTTGACCGCGACACAGCAACGGAGATTGGCAACCCCTGATGTTGATTTATGAACTAATTGGACATGGTTCTCCCGACAGAAGAGATGGGGCAATGAACCATAAGGTGCAAGTTCCCTTGCTGGAGAAACAGGTGGATTGGACTTATACAGAAAAGAAAATCCCCTTACCAAAGAGTGAGGAGATGAATTCACTCAAAAAGTAAGTCCCCTTACCAAAGAGTAGGAGGATGGACTTTCTTGGTCATTGGGTCCCCTTGCCGAAGAGTGAGCGGATTAGACTCCATATAAACTAACGATCTAGAGAGATCAGAGTTAGACTAACAAACTAAAGAGACCATAGATTAGATTAGCAATTCGGAGAAAAAACATGAATTAATGATTCGGAGAGATCATAGATTAAACAAATGATCAAAAGAGATTAGGAATTGGGTTGGTCGTTGATTACACAATCTGGAGAGATCATAAGCTAACCAGGATGTTGATGATGAAATCTAGAGAAATCAAAAACTTGACTTTGGATTTGAACGCCACTTGATTTTGAAACAATTTGATAACAATTATCAGATTTCGTGATTGCCTCGATTTGCTCGGACTCATTTATGATAGGATGTTGATCGACTTTGGACGATTTATAGGTGATGTTCCAATTGGTGGAAATGCACTACTCTAATTAGTAACTACAATAAATAGATAATTGATGAAATTCATTGTTAATCCAAAAAATGGATCAACACCTTGGTTTGAGTTTGAAAGCACCATCCTTGTTTTGACAGAGCAATATCACAGATCACAGATATCAGAAAAGAACAGTAAAAGAAAGAAGACAAAGAATTTATATAATGGTTTGGTTGTTAATGAAGCCTAGTCCACTTTATATTCTTCTTATAGATTGATTGCTATTACAAGATGTGTTTCACTACAAGACTTTGATTATCTCTCAATATATCGAATCCCCAGAGTTGGAATCCACTGGAGAATCACAGTGAATTGCTTTGGAGATTGTTGTGAGGAAGGCGGAGAATGAAGAATGTTTCCAGAAGAGCTTCAGCAATCAGTCTCTAGGATCCCTTTTGTGTTGCAGGTAGGATGCTATTTATAGAGATCGGAGAGCTTCTAGGCCAGGCTGCCTTCATCAGCTTGCAGGTAAGTTACAGGTGACCTAAAGGGGGGCTTTGGATCACAAAATGAGCCAAAACCATGGGTCAATGGCGACCCATGGTTGATGGGTCGTGGGCGACCCGATGGGTTGATTCGTTTTGAGGACCAAATCTTGCCTCTTTTGACAGTGTTCCATGTCGGGTTTGTTTGATGGTTTGAGTAGATTCATGGGTCGTTGATGAGCTAAGCACTTAGGATTTTTCTAGGGTTTGTAATTGGAGATGTTTCCATAATATTTTATCATTGTTGTTTTGCTTCGATGGAAATTCTCTAGATGTTTGCATTTTGCTGCCTATTAAACTAGAAGGAATGCTGATCTCTCGGCTTCGTTGATCCCAGTCATCGTCTTAGTTGTTGTTCCGTATTCTGCTGGATCCAGTTGGGTTAAAAACTCGGACAACATTTGCCTCCCAAAGTACTCCATTTGAATTGAAGGTGTGCTTTGCTTTAGAATAAGTCATGGCAATGAGTCCTCGGTTGTTGAGCTTTAGTCTTGGTGAATCGTCCAGGTTCTTCGGATTCTCTTACCAGTCACAAGTCGTTCCAAACCTGTTGCAGCCTAAGACTCTAGACTTTGCCTAAGTGGAATCTATACATCACGATCATTCAATTTGGGGTTATTACATCACATGTCTCTACTTACATTACATATCTCTAATCATCCCGCGTTCATTCGGGATTTACATCACTACCAATTTTTGCTTTCCATTCAGAGTTTTTACATCATATATCAAAATCAAATCATATATCAGAATCACATCATATCCATCATATATCAAGATCACATTATATCTCAAAGTCACATCATGTCACAACATATATCAAAATCACATTGTATCACATCATATATCAAAGTCATCCTGTGTTCATCCAGGATTTATCCATCTTGGTCTATTTATAAGGCATTCAAACCCTTTTTCTTTTTGCAAAACCAAATATGTTTCAAGGTCCAATCTTTCCGGACCTCTTAAGTAAGTTTAATGCGTGATCTCTCCGGATTGTTTAATGTTTAGTTTAATGTGCGATCTCTCTAGATCATATGATGTTTGGTTTAATGCGCGATCTCTCTGGATCGTTTAATGTTTTAAGTTAAGGGGACGATCTTTCCGGATCGTTTATTTGTTAAGTCAAGGGGGATTAAGTAAGCCCATCCGCTCACTCTCCGGTGATGGGACTTACTTCTTGCACTCCAGTCCTGTGGTGGGACTCTAAGGAAATCAATATCCTACAAGTCCATCCACTCGCTCTCTGGCAAGGGGACTTGCACCTTGCACTCCGGTCCCGTGGTGGGACTCTAAGGCGATCAATATCAGTTATCAAAATTCAACTATTCAAATCAGAAATTAAATAAGCAAGAATCAAAACAAGCAGAAATTCTAAATGTTCATCTCAGGCATCCGACTCAGAGCGTGCCTAAGGACAGTTCAGGATCCCATACATGTGTAAGCGGCCTTTGATGATTGTTGTCCTAAGTTCTCTAAGGCATTCGACTCAGAGCGTGCCTAGGGACCGTTCGGGATCCCGTACACGTGTAAGAGGCCTTCAATTATTATTGTTCTAAATAGTCATCTCAGACATCCGACTCAGAGTGTGCCTAGGGACCGTTCGGGATCCCGTGCACGTGTAAGCGGCATGAGGTTATTACTGTCATAAATAGTTATCTCAGGCATCCGACTCAGAGCGTGCCTAGGGATCGTTCGGGATCCCGTACTCGTGTATGCGGCCTAAGGTTATTGAAGTCGAAAAAAGCATAGGATGGAGAGTAAGGGACAAACCTGCCCCCTGTTCCAACCGTGGGATTCTGGTTTTGTCTCATGCGGTTATGTATTCGTACTCTGATTCGCTACTCTAGCTCCAATATCACCCATTCCAAGCATTAAAGCACATCTTAGATCCAAATTTATCGTGCCCCCAAGTCATATGGGCATTATTTCAGTTTGTTTTGCTCCAACTCCAGATGCTCCTGCATTGTTCTATTTTTGATTCCAGTGTTGCCCCCAAGTATCGGTTGTTCCGGATATGGGGGCAGGATTCCAGCCTGTTCCAATCGAACTCCAGTAGCTCCCACGTTGTTCCCTAGAGTTTGATTCATATTCCCTGTAGATCTAACTATCCCTTGCTGCTCCATCCTCCGGAAGAAGCTATCCATCATCTCTTATTTCCTAGACAAGATCCCATCTTGCATCTCCTTCATCATTCTTTCCATTTCTTCTTTAATCACATATATGGGTTGATAAGAACTTGAGGACGCCTCCTAGCTACCCCCAGGCTCCTGTTGACTTGCTACAGCTCTAAATCTAGTATTAGGCTTACTCATCTTTTCTAAATCTTAGATTCAAACTTTGATTCTTCAGATCTCGTTCAAGTTTCTCAGTGAAAGCACCAAAATGTTAATCCAAAAAATGGATCAATACCCTGGTTTGAGTTTGAAAGCACCAGCCCTGTTTTGATAGAGCAACATCACAGATCACAAATATCAGAAAAGAATAGTAAAAGAAAGAAGACAAAGAATTTTTGTAGTGGTTCAGCTGTTAATGAAGCCTACGTCCACTTTATATTTTTCTTATAACTGATTATTATTACAAGATGTGTTTTACTACAAGGCTTTCATTATCTCTCAATAGATCGGATCCTCAGAGTTGGAATTCACTAGAGAATCACAATGAATTGCTTTGGAGATTATTGTGAGGGAGGTAGAGAATGAAGAATGTTTCCAGCAGAGCTTCAGCAATCAGTCTCCAGGATCTCTTGTGGGAGATTATTGTGTGGGACTTTAGAGTGTTCTTCTAGAATTATTATATTATGTATCGTTTACCACAAGACAACATCGGATAACTTAGATCCTGGACGAACATCGGATAATATAATAATTCTAGAAGAACACAAAATGATGATGAGTTGTGACCAACACTCAAGCAAGGACTCGAGTCCTTAGCTATAGTGGTCTAGAATGACCTTCGATTTTACTAGTGAATCTAAAGGAACCAGATGATTCACTACAATTTAATAAGTTAATAGTAAGAGAGCTCAACTACTAGTAATTTTTCGACTTTAATATTTGTTCTTGAGCAAAGCACACTTTCATAAAGAGTGCTTTGGGGGCAAGTGGTACGGTCGAATTTTCCTAAGTCTTCGAACAAACTTAAATGATCGAATTGGATGAAAAAATGACCCAAGAACTTGGGAAACATCGTAAAAAGGCAAGATATAGGAAATATAAAAAAATAAGCGAAAAAAGTCAAATTGAGTTTTCCAACTCGGCTCTATGGATCGGCACTGAGTTGACTCAGGTCGGGTAAACAAAAAAATCTAGGTCAAACTCCAAGTTAGCAAAGGAAAACTCTAGCACAGCAACCTCAAGAAATCCTCAGGTCAGGCCCAAAGAAATCACCTAAATTTCTCAGGTCGAACTCCAAGTTAGCTCGATACCAATTCATGAGCCATGGATAGGCACCGATCCATGAAGTCATGGGACGGTTGACCCCGAAACTTTGGTGGAGGGACATGTGAACATAGGGAACATATTGGCGTATGTTTTAGAGATAATTTTCGAGATTTTTGCCTATAAATAGAGGTGAAGAGCACATAGATAAGGACTTTTGGGACTTCTATTCTGAAATCTTAACTACGACGAATTGAGAAAATATAACTCTGAAAAATACTCTATTGAATCACCACCAATCTGAGAATAACGATCTATAATATTACAAAAATTGAATAACAAAGTAAAGTGGAAATAGGCCTGTGAATTCACAGAACCACTATAAAAAATTTTGTGTTCTTCATTGCTATTTTCTGCTTTTTCTTTGATAATTTTCATATTTATTACTTCATTGAGTGTTTATGCCATTTTTGGTGCAAACACTAGATGCCTATATCCCTTCTTGTGTTGGTGTATCCTTGGAAAATACACTCAATACCCTTTTATTCTAATTTCTTTCTTTTTTGTTCAATTTTCATATAACCGCAGACTTCAAAATAGTCTAGATTGGGCTTTCTTTTATTACAAAGTTCACATAGAGTGATTTTGTTTTTCCTGTAATGCTTCACTCAAAAAACTATAATTAAGACTAGAATTACATCACATAGTGTTTACCATTCCAGTGGGTGTCCTATTTTTTTTGCTACTCCATTTTTTTGTGGTGTATAAGGTATAAATGTTTCATATATTATTCCTACAAATTCACAAAATGCATGGAAATGATGTTCATCTCCCTGTCAGATCTACAAGTCTTAATTTTAGAATCATATCATTTTCTACTTCCGTTTTATAGGTCAAAAATGATTTCAATACTTCATCTTTAGCATGCATTAGATAATCATGAGAATAATCATCTATAAAAGTGACAAAATACTTCTTTCCTCCTCTAGTAAGAGTACTATGTGGTGGAGGTAATAACCCGACTTTTTGCGACCATATGATCGAGCCATATGCGCTGTAAAACGAAATGCAAGATTGTTTAAAACAATCTTATAAAGAAACCTGAACTAACTAACTATATCTTTCAGAACTCACAGCATAATGGATCAAACTATAATATAGATAAAATGAACAAATCTCATCTATATATATCATAAGTTATACGTGGTCTGCATACACACACTCACACTACATAAAGTAAGTACACATAAACGGATAACATATGTAAAGGTCTTTATATTCACCGTCTGCAAACACCATAGATGCTAAAGCTACTCCATTAACCTATAGGGTATGAGGAGTGTGGTCAGACACATATGTCTTCTGATTAAAAATATTACCAAGAATATACTGCTAACATGATTTCCTAAACATCATATGAGAGCTAATATGTACATTACCTCAATCTGTCCCACCTGCATCTATAGAGTTAATCTGTCATAATAAACATTATATAGGGATTGATATCATATACTTAACAACAACAAACATATAATACAGTTAGTTAAACATAGACTAACCTGTCTACACACAAGAGAGGGAAAGAGTTAATTAAACATATACTAACCCGACAATACTTACAAGAGTTAGTTAAACAAAGACTAACCTCAGGATATAATTACACATATACTGATCCCGTAAATGTGGACAAGATCATAAGGTAGATAAACATAGGCTAAATCGTATACATAAAGGATATGTAAACACGGCCTAACTCCTTTGGAAAATGACTCTACACAATCGTAATAACGCATAATAACCGAAGCATATTTCTGGATATTAAACACTTCTCGATGTCGCTAAGAAACCAACATGTTGTTCACCTTCCATTTCATATAGGCTTGGATGAAGTAAAAATGCTTCAGCCCTCATCCATGTTTAATCTGGCAATCTGAACCTTGCATGGGTGGACCGGTATGCTTAACATCGGTGGACCGATCGTCATGCTGAATGCTTTGTAAACTGTCATCTTAAACCGCTTCTTCTTCCAAATTTAGAACTACTTTCATCGTTTCCTTCTTTAGTATCTTTCTACAACTTTTAGATATTATTTCATGTTATCCTTACCTTCCATATATCTTATATTATCCATATGTCCATGATTTTCATCCAAACCATCATAATTTCAACATTTAATCCTAAATACACAATCTGATACTAGTTTAAACCCAAATTAATTATCATTAACATTTTCTAATCTCACAATTAATATTCATCACCTAATCCGATTAACCAAATTCTGCATTTATCAATCCTAATTAGTCATCACATAATGAATACTGCTTTCATGTGAACAACATATAGTACAACTGTTAACCCGCCTTTTGGCAAGGCTGTAGGCAGGTGGATTTAACTAAGTCGATTTCTCAGTTATCAAGGATAGAATGTGGTAGGTTTGAGTCGACTGGATGGATAGGTAACGCATCACGTTTGGAAGTCGCTCGGCATGGAAGTCGTTCGGCATAGGAAGTGGCTACAGGAAGTCGTGCCATTCGGCATGGAAGTCGCTCGGCATGGAAGTCGTTCGGCATGGAAGTCGCTCGGCATGGAAGTCGCTTGGCATGGAAGTCGTTCGGGAAGTCGCTCGGCATGGAAGTCGCCACAGGAAGTCGCTATAAGAATTCGCTTAACAGGAAGTCGCCATAGGAAGTCGCACGGCACAGGAAGTCGCTCGTACCATGATGAAGGATGTTGGCTCGGCTATGGCCTTAATGGGCCCAGACTGCTAAGGAAGCCCATTAACGCGGGATTTGCCTATAAATACAGCATGAGGGGGTTCATAAAGGGGATCTTCTCTTCTGCTCTCTAACTTTCTACTTTCTAAGGCTAAGGCTACTCTACCATTTTTGTAACTGTAATCGATTATTACAACAATAAAAAGGAAATTTCTGGAGTGGATGTAGGCCAGAGTTAGCCGAACCACTATAAAATATGTTGTTCTTTACTGCTTTCATTTAAAATTTGACTGTTCTTCACATTATTACTCTCTACATACATTCTATCTGTTATCGGTGATTGTTAGTTGGTGCTTTCATTTACATTTAGGTGTTAGTGACCAATTTTGGCGCTAACATTTTGGTGCTTCCACTAAGAAGCAAGCACTCGAGGATTTCGGAGCTAGGATTTTGGATTCAAAAGCTTAGGAACTTGGATTCTAGGAAGTAATGGCTAGACCACCAACAAGGAAGCAAGTGACAAAAAGGAGCAATCAAGAGGGAAGTCAAGAGGCTTCCTCTGGAGCTGGAGCAGGTCAAGCATCAATCTACATCATCAGAGATGAGATGGAAGTGATGCTGAAAAGACAAGAGGAGATGATGTAGGCTCTTCTCAGACAATTTGAACAAGCAGGAAATGCAGGAGCTCAGATCCATGGAGTTGGATCAAAAGCGCTTAACCAGCAAGCAGAGGGAGTGGCTCAGCAGGGGGCAGCCCCCAATCAGCAGACGGCTATCAATCTGGATGGACCTAGACTCGGGGGCACACCACCAGGAAATGCTGGACCAATCCATGGAGGGATACCAGATGACGTTGTGCAACCCGACACCAACAGGAGTGCAGGAGTACGTGATGAGGAGTATGTGCCAGGATTCCCTCGTGAACTCGGGGGACAGATCAGAGGTAGCAGGCAAGGATTACAGTTTGGCGACAATGAAAGATTAGCAGAGATGGTCAGACGAGCTGTGAGAGGTGGATTGGTAAATAAAGACTTATAGGATGTAAATAGGAGTCCATTTACTCCTACTATCAGGCAAGCTAGGAACCCTACAGATTTTAAGCTACCAACGTTGGAGATGTATGATGGGAGAACGGATCCCGCCGTTCACCTGATAAGATACATGAGGCATATGGAGGTACTGGGGGCATCGGATGAGGTCATGGCTCGATGTTTCCCTTTGTATTTGATGGATATCGCAGCTATGTGGTTTAGACAGCTGGAGAGTGGTTCTATTGACACTTGGACAGAGATGATTGAGAGGTTTATGAGGCAATTTCAGGTCCATATAGTTAGACCCAAGAACGTAATGACCTTGACATCGATGAAACAATGGAAGGGATAGTCGCTCAGGGATTTCTTAACCAGATTCAATGCAGTGGTAGCTTTAGTGGATCGACCCGATCCGTCGATGGTTTTGATGGCAGCGGTTTCAAGAATTGCAGATAATTCGGATTTCAAGATATCGTTGGAACGGGACCCACCGAGGGATCTCGGAGAGTTCTACCATGAGGCGGAAAGGTTCCTAAGGCAGGAAGATGCGCAGGCTGAGAGAGTAGGGAGAGAGGATGAAGCTTATGCAGTGAGGGGTGGAGGTCCACCCAGGGAGGATCCAAGTAAAGACGATAAAGGAAAAGGGAAAACAAATGGCAACAGTGGCACTTCGAAGAGGCCTCGAAGGGAGTCAAAGTTTTCTTCTTACACAGATTTAATTGAGCCTCTAGAAAGGATTTACTTGGATACTCGAGGGCGCCTCCAATATCGAAGGCCGGCAAAGAGAGAGCCTTCTGAATACGAGCGGGCATCGGGAAAGCATTTCCTATTCCATGAGATGGATGGGCACAACACAAACGACTGCAGGCATTTGAAAGATATTATTGAGGAGCATGTAAGGAATGGTCATCTACAGCAGTATGTAAGGAATCGAGCTGTGGAAGTGGGACATGAGTGACCACCGCCTACCTCGAACGAAGATGGCACTGGGCCTAGGCAACGTCAGCTCATTATCAACTAAACAGATTTATGGTTTTGAATAAGTAATAGAACTCAAAGTAATACGGCTAAGTCACTTACACACGTATGGGATCGAGGACGGTCCCTAGGCGTGCTCTGAGATGACAAAAAACTGTACTGCTTAAGTCTATGAAATCCTATTTTCTTTATATTTTTCTGCAAACTCTGGTTTCTTCTATGGCACTTTGGACATTTAATTCCTTTTGTTGTATGAACTTCTGCTTTGATAACTGAATTCTGTAACAATTGGATTTGGATCGGTGTAATAAATAATGCAGGTCTCGCGATCACGGTCCCGACTGGTGAGACGGGGCAGTGATCGCAAGTTACGAGTCCCTTCACCGGAGAGCGATGGAATGGACTCGGAGAGAATATAAAAGTCCTTGGCCGGAGAGCTGAGGCCGGAGAATATGAAAGTCCTTGGCCGGAGAGCCAAGGCCGGTGAATATCAAAGTCCTTGGCCGGAGAGCGGAGGCCGGAAAATATAAAAGTCCTTGGCCGAAGAGCCGAGGCCGGTGAATATCAAGGTCCTTGGCCAGAGAGCCAAGGCCGGAGAATATAAAAGTCCTTGGCTAGAGAGCCGAGGCCAGTGAATCTCAAAGTCCTGGGCCGGAGAGCTGAGGCCGGAGAATATGAAAGTCCTTGGCCGGAGAGCCGAGGACGGTGAATATCAAAGTCCTTGGCCGGAGAGCCGAGGTCGGAGAATATGAAAGTCCTTGGCCGGAGAGCCGAGACCGGAGAACTTACAAGCCCTTGACCGAAGAGCTGAGGCTGGAACAGGGTAACGCGACTCGGCGAGGTCTACGGATTCAAGGTTAAACCAGGAGAGGTCATGAATTTAATAATATTGTCATGAATGGGATATGGACTTCGGATATCGGATTTGAGGCTATTCAAAACACACCTTCCAATAGCAAGGCATGTTTTGGGGGGCAAAGTGTTAACCCACCTTTTGGCAAGGCTGTAGGCAGGCGGATTAACTAAGTCAATTTCTCAGTTATCAAGGATAGAATGTGGTAGGTTTGAGTCGACTGGATGGATAGGTAATGCAGCACGTTTGGAAGTCGCTCGGCATGGAAGTCGTTCGGCACAGGAAGTCGCTACAAGAAGTCATGCCGTTCGGCATGGAAGTCGCTACAAGAAGTCGTGCCGTTCGACATGGAAGTCGCTCGGCATGGAAGTCGCTCGGCATAGAAGTCGCTCGGGAAGTCGCTCGGCATGGAAGTCGTCACAGGAAGTCGCTACAGGAATTCTCTTAACAGGAAGTCGCCACAGGAAGTCGCTACAGGAAGTCGCCACAGGAAGTCGCTCGGCACAGGAAGTCGCTCGTACCATGATGAAGGATGTTGGCTCGGTTATGGCCTTAATGGGCCCAGAATGCTAAGGAAGCCCAGTAACTCGGGATTTGCCTATAAATACAGCATGAGGGGGTTCAGAAAGGGGATCTTCTCTTCTGCTCTCTAACTTTCTACTTTCTAAGGCTAAGGCTACTCTACCATTTTTGTAACTGTAATCGATTATTACAACAATAAAAAGGAAACTTCTGGAGTGGATGTAGGCCAGAGTTAGCCGAACCACTATAAAATCTGTTGTTCTTTACTGCTTTCATTTAAATTTTGACCGTTCTTCACATTATTACTCTCTACATACATTCTATCTGTTATCGGTGATTGTTAGTTGGTGCTTTCATTTACATTTGGGTGTTAGTGACCAATTTTGGCGCTAACAACAACAATTATTCCTACCCACCAATCGATGCCACCAAGCCCTAAAAATCGCCTAATTGCTCTCCAATTTCTCACTGACCAGAAACACGGCTCCATAAAGTTCATCGATTCCACCAACAATGGGTATCTTCTTGTAGTCCTCTTCGTGCTCCTCAATTATATATATATAGACACACACACATACATGTGAGGGGTTTAGTTTAGATTTGAAAGAGAAAAAGGTGATGGTAGAGAGAAGGAAGAAGATTAGTTAGAACTGAAATTGTACATGAATGAGAAAATGAATTTCAAAACTACTTAGGCCATTATATAAGTTTCTAAATCGTTGCTTTATCCAAAATGGGCTTTAACCCGTTTAAACTAAAAAAACCCGATTACATAACATATGCACAACTCCTTCATACGAACTCCGATCTGGACAAACCAATATACCATCTCGACTAGAAAATGAGCTCTTTGCAATTGTACAGTTTTCATCACCTAGTTCCAACATTTGTAAAATTACCTCTTAATGAGATTTTTCATCATACAACACCCAAAATGAACATGAAGTAACTTTAGTGTTAATTATTTTGGTGATCTAGAATTAACAAATTTAAGTGATATTAAATTTGCCTTTAGGTGGTAATTTTGCTGCAATAAGCTTACACAATTATGAATTTGCACTTTAACCGTTTGTTAAAATGCCTAATCAAACTGGTATTTAATTCAAGTAAAAATCGAGCAAAATCTAACATTGAAATATAAGTGAAAATAAATAAAAGTTCAGAAAAGTAAAAGACACAAAAAATTTACGTGGTTTGGATGTTAAGGAATCCTACGTCCATAGGAATGTTACTTTCTTCTTTTCATTTCTTGGTACAGATTTTAATGGTAGAGAGTACAATGAATTTACTTTCTAAAACCTTGAAAATAACAAATCAGGAGAAGATCCCTTTCTTGCTACAGTGCCTTTTGTATTTATAGTATAGATATGCACATGATTGCCACAATCCTTACTTTGCCATTTTGTTTCCGCCTTTGGATCATGCCATGTATCATCCATATGCATTGTCTATTTGAAGCATGTGGATTGCTAGCGTGTCTTTGGCGGGAAACTTTGATTTGAGCGGTCAAATTTTGGGTTTTGGAGGGAAGCTTGAAATTAAAGTAGGAACATTTGAAATTGTGGCAGGAGATTTCAAATTCGAAAGGGTTTCGTATCTGCACTCCCCTTTTTCTACAAGGTGAGTTCCTTATTCCGCCATTTTGTTTCCGCATTTGGATCATGCCATGTGTCATTCATCCGCTTTTTCTATTTGATGCATGTGGATTACTGGCGTGTCTTTGGCGGGAAACTTTGATTTGAGCGGTTATATTTTGGGTTTTGGAAGAAAGCTTGAAATTGAAGCGGGAACATTTGAAATTGTGGCAGGAGACTTCAAATTCGAACGGGCTTCGTATCTGCACTCCCCTTTTCTACAAGATGAGCTATGCTGCCTTTATCGTTTTTATTATGATGGTGTCGAGGGCTATGCCTCTATTCCGCCTTAGGCGTTGTTGATACTTTTAAGGATGACTTATGTTGTACGATGTGCCTTGCCTGCATGGTTCTATGCTAGGATGATTGAAGTTATGTTGTCTTACTTGATTCATAGTATTTGTTTGGCTTTATTTTGAGGTTGAGCCATTTGGGTTACCTGGATTAACCTACGGTGCCTTAATATGGGTCCACACTTACCCTGAACTGCTCTTGGTGTGAGGATGCACAAGCTACTAGGATTGAATGTTTATCTCTTTGTCTTTTGTTTAATGAGTATAGACATGTGGTGGAGTGATGTTTGGGTAACCCTATGCGTAGCCCTTGGAATGCTTTAAATTCCTTATGGCACTGCTTAGAGAGTCCTCAGTGATCGCAGGACAGATCAATACTTGAAAGAGTTTACAATGCATAAGCTTTTAAGAATGGTAACTGGGATTATTGGATCCTTTGGTTGTAGAGCAGTTTCCTTATATTGTCCTATTCCTTTTGCCTCGATATTTGCTATGTCCTGATGGTGGCTCATTTATTTATTATCTAGTTTCAATAGCGGCACATTCTTTATTAGCTCATCCTAATGGCTGCATATTCCTTTATCAATTTGGGGGTGGCGCATCATGTTGGCTTTTTTTACAAGATCATTTAAGTAGATTGTTATTTTTGTATCCTGATTTATGGGCGCAGTACATCATCTAGTTGCAACTACGTGCTTTTTGGCTATAACTCTTTTAATTGGATCAAGTTGTGGCTGCAGGTTGGCTCTCACACTTTGTAGCCATTCTTGGTGGTAGTACTAAGACTTTGATTGAATAACTGAGCGTACTTTCTTATACCTAGTTGAAATTTCTAGCTTCTTTTTTATGCATTATCAAGCTAATCGTTTCAATTTCTTCTCTCTTTATCTTGGCTTTATTTATGAGGTCTGTTCTTAGGGTTTTGTGCCTCCTTCGACTTGTCTTTAAGAAGGTTTGAGGGGTATAGGTATAACACTTGCCTCCTAAGTATGTAGCAATCGTATATGGATGTATACTTGCTTTTCTTTATCATTTGTTCTCCGCAACCCATCACTTCTCTCTTCTTCCTTTTGTCTTTTCAAAAATGGAGAAAAGTCTTTGCAGTCATTTTGCATTTAATGCTCTTGACATGGGTCATTCTCTCAATAGCCAACTCTCTAAACCATTGTCAAATTACCCTCTTCATTTTCTAGGTGAATCGATCTTGATCTTAGTACTCATTATTTCTTGCTGTTAATTGATTGACGTTTCGCGAATTTCCTCATCATTCCAATTGTGTAGCTAGTATTCAAATTAAGGTACATATGTAATTTCTTTTCTTCTTCTTGTTCTTTTTTACGCTTTTATTCAATAACAAAAAAGAAAGAAAAGGGGCGAGAAAATCGTTATCTGCTAACTCGATTACGATCCTGAGTTCAGATTTCCTTTTTAATCAAAGTAAGGATCTTGTTTTTGTAGATCTCTTTATTTTAATGCTTTTTTTGTAACTATCCTCTTGATCACCGAGGGTGTTTTAAATCAATTGGGTTCATAGGTTATGAGGTTAGGGTTCCTGAACCTCATAAAAACCTCATAAGCGTATTAACAATCTTCTAAATGAGTTCACCTCTCTTACTCTCAAACATATATGATGCATGCTCTATCTTCTACCAATTCATATCATTCATCAATAGCTATCCGCCATTGATCTTGTCTCTATCCAGCTTGCCCATTTTCATACTCATTTGTGATCGCCACCTTCACTCTTTATGTGAAGAATGGTTATACTCTTTCTTGCGATGAACTATGGTTTTTATTTGATATTAATAAAAGTCCTTAAGGGGCGATGCTAGTTTTTTTACGCCCAGGCTAAAAAGGCGGTCCTGATAACAATCCCTCGAAAGACTTAGAGATGGGTCAAATTATATTTGTTTATTTCAAACTCTGATAATTTCCCTTCTTCTTTTCATCCTACTTAGTTTGTTTTTTCTGAGGATGACACTAAGTCATAAGAGTTGCATAGGGATTATATTATAGAATCATTAGGTGCAGAGGAGAGGAAAATACAATTTTTTTAATAAAGAGATGCTGGAAAAGCATGGCTTTCTAAGCCCAAATCACAAATTCTCTCGTGTCATTTTTAAGCTTTCCCAAACTTCGACTGAGCCTAGGGGTATAATTTGCTAGCAATAGATATGATATTTATCGTTTTTACGTTCCTGACCTTCATGGGGACTTCTTCTGATCTTGAAATTCCTTTTTTATATAGGTGGAATGGATGATGAAGCCTTGAAAGTGCTCCTTAGCAAACCTACGAAAAAGCATATCCAAAAGAGAAAACATGACGCTGATACAAGTTCTGACCGAAGTTCCAAGAAGTTGATCACTTCCATTCCCCTTCCTTCTTCAATAGCTTTCCCTGTTCCTACTTTGGTAGCTCTCCCTATTCCTCCTTTGCAGCATCTTCCTAATGCCTGCACTCGATACTTACCATTGCCAGAAGGCGCTGCTTCCGAACTTGCTGAGAGGGTATGAAGGACTGCACTGGATTGTTTGTCCAGCATTGCCTCGTCTCCCTTTCTTTCCTTCTTCATTTTCCCAAGCTTTCTTCTTCTTAGCTCATGTCCGAGTTGGAAATATCTTGGTCCTACGTAAGCTTCTCTTTTTTTGGTGGCTTATTTAACCATCTCTTATCCGTTGTTGCTTTCTCGTTTTTATTGTTTTTTTAGCTTGGAGCCTTGACAGTTGAGGCTTGGAAGAAATGGGAAGTGAGCAAGTCATTAACCATGCTCATGTTGCTGCACTTGAAGCGAGCCTTACTTCAGCTACTTCTAAGAAGGCAATATTGCTTTCGAAAAAGCCAATATTGCTTCCGAAAAGGCTAAGATTAAGGAATATTTCAAGTTGTATGGGGCGAAGGCTAAAAGGTAGGCCGAATTTGTGGCAGATGCCTTGGCCTCGAAAGATCGTGAGTTGAAGGAGAAGGAGCTGGAAATGGCGTAGGAACAGCTTAAGGAGAGAACTTCCATTGTCATTTACAAACTATATGCCTCAGCTCAGTGTCAATTTAAGGATGAGGTCAAGCTTGACTTCTTTGGGGACCCAGCCACTGTTAGTAAGGTTTATGCCTACTTCTAAGCCCAATGGAAAGAAGAAGTCACTGCAGAGAATGCCTTTCCTTTTGCTTTGAGCGACAAAGTGTGGATTAAGGGGTCTAGGAACGTGAGGTGTTTAAGGATGCTGATGGGTTTAGAAAAACCGAGGTTACTTCAAATCCTCATGTAGATGTTTAATTTTTGTATGTGAACTTTAGGACTTTTTTCAATGTGTAATGAAGATTGATTTCACTTTTATCATGTTGATTTTCTTCATAGCCATTTTATTTCGCTGTTATCTTACAAATGATCATGTCATCCTTATCACTTTGTTTGTCTGTTTTATTCTTCTGAAGAAGTTTTATTTACTAAACTTCTGAAGGAAAGCAAGGTTAGGCTCAAAACTCAAACCCTAGATCATCTTTTTCTTAGTGCCGTGGCTATTAGTAGGTATGAGAAAGAATTAAATGAGTCTTTTACAACATTTAGGGATGAGACCCAAAGGTCATATTCTAGGATTGATTAAGTAGTTAAAGAGAAAAAACCCTCGGTAACTTTGTACTGCGCATATTGCAATACACCCTAGAAAGTGGTTCTTTCCCACCTGATAGCCCACACCTTGAGTGGTTTAGGTGTAGGCTAAAAAACTTGCATAAGGATTGAATTCTTCCTATCTTTATTATTATTTCTTTTTTCTTTTTATACATGGGTTTTGTTGAATTGATGTCGTTAATAATAGGTGTTTCTATTTGATTTTTATTTGATGCACTTTGAATTTTTTTGACTGGAGTTTTACTTATTACCAATTAGGTAAGCCCATGTGAGCTTGTATCTGAATTTAAAGAAGCCTTTGAACCCAATATTCTTTCTACCCCATCATTCGTGGTCCTAATGACATGAGCATGATTGAGTTCGAAGTTGTGGCCATAACCCCTACCGAGTCTGTAGAGGAGGAAAACATTTGTTTAACACTGGCTAATAAGGGGCTTGAATAGGATTTGAAAGGTGCTTATGAGGAGCTTAGGAAGAGAAAGATGCGCTTAAACGTTAACATGAATGTAACACTAAGTTGCATACAAGGGTTGAGGCTACTGAGTCAAAGTTGGAAGGAATACAACTGCCTTTGAAGGATGGCGAAAAACTTTATGGTGTGTTTATGAGGATGAAATATCATAGCTAAAGTAGACTATAAAAGACATGTCTGAGCAGATCACCCACCAAATTGGAGAGAAGGAAGCCATTGAAAGCAAAAAGGGGAAGAAGCTTTCTCAAACAGGAAGAGAGGGATGGAGGACTGATGCCCTCAGACATTTTGGGAGATTTTTGAAGAATACCAAGACAACTAAGGTATAGTTGATTAAACTAAGGTATAGTTGATTACTACCTTGGAAGACATGAGAGAGAAAGCCGTACTAAATCTTTATGAGTTTGAAGATTCCCTGTGTGATGCTCAGGGTAGGATTGCCTCCTTCTTGGAAAAACCCAAACAAAAGAAAATTAAGAGCAAGATGAGGGAGGTTTTCTTGCAATGTGCCAGGGATACATTAGAATATTTCTATCCTACACTTGATCTAAATTTTCTAAGCAATATCATGGATTTTGAGATGTCCATAGAAGGGCCAGTGGATCATTGGGCAGGAGCTTGCTATGACCTTAGAAAGACTTTTTCTATTAGTTCAGCTCCGCCCTTACCTAGTACACCTTAGTCATTTGTAGTAGCTGCATGTGCTTTTGTGACTTTGTATTTCTATGTTGATGAATATTTCTCCTAAGTTGTAACTATACTATGTAGGTTTAAAGTTCTTTGAAGAATTTATGTATTTCTTATGAGTGCTTCACTTGGTTGTATTGCTCTTTAATTTCATTTTGTGTGGACTCATTTTATTTTCTGCCTGCTTCTTTCAACCAAGATCAAGACACGACTATCCTGGAAGAAAATCTTAATTCGGCTTTGACTAGGGGTGAGCATTCGGTCGGTTTTGAGCTAAAAAATGTCAAACTGAATTGAAACCGAAAAAAATCAAAACCGAACCGAATTAATTTCGGTTAATTCGGTCGGTAGTCGATTTAACCAAACTAAGAAAGCAAGTAAGAGAATTTACCATATGTTATTATTCAAATGATTGATTTAGTCAATGGAAAACATATATTTAAGTTTATATAAACTATTTTAAGTGTTTATTTTAAGTTTATAAGAAAAATTAACCTATTTTTAATAGATAAGTTTTGTTTTTTTATTACTAAACCAATTGTTAAGAGTATTATAATGCCATAAATTTGGATAATATAATAAAAGTTTGGTTAATTCGGTTAAACCGATAACCAAAATAAAATTATTTTACAAACCGAATTCAAACCGATATAATTTCATAATCGAATCGAACCGACCGAAATGAACCGGTTTGGTCGGTTAATTCGGTTCTAACCGAATATTGCTCACCCCTAGCTTTGACTATGGTTACTGAGCTGGAAGGTTTATTGAAGGATGCAAAAAATTTATATGAGGTCGTATATGCGGATGAGATTGAAGCTATGAAGAATAAGTTTGAAGAGCTAAATGAATAGATTGCAAGGCAGATCAACGTTGTAGATGCCCCAACTACACCGTTAACTCTAGGTGCAACTTCAAGACTTGGTGCTACTCCTTTGTCCCTTCTGGGCTGATCTAGACGATGTTCTTAAGTGGAAGAATAATATGACAAAGTATTATGAGACTAAGTTTAATGATTTAGAGGATCATTATAAGAAGGGATTGGGAACTTCTGGACCCTTACCTCACCTTACCTTTTTACTGCACAAGAGCTCTTTGGTGACTTTTCTAGGACCACTAAGAAAACAAAGGATCAACTTTGGGTGAGATCGAATGAACTAGGAGGGTAGCTATGGAATGTTTTAATGTCCTTGAGAATAAAATATTCACCCTAGAATGTGAAGCTCGCTTGGATTCTATCGTAGTTTCTCAAGGGGGTTAGATAAAGCTTCCTTGTTAGAGAAGCTTCACGATATGAAGGTAGGAAAGGTTAAGACAGAGATTGCTATGATGTGTGTAATTGACATTTTACTCGCTTTCGGCCAGGGCTTGATATGACCTTCTTATACAATCGTGCAAAATATGAATTTGATTCGCAGGACAATAGTGACCATTGGGCCGGCGCAAACTATGACCCAGGCGTTGCCCATGAATGTATTCCTACTAGTCGCTCATCTGTTATTATTACCGAGCTGCACGACCCATCTCCTGCTCTCCAACTGACAGGTAGTTCTCTTCCCCGTTCTACTTCAAGTATCCATATGTCACATAGCCAGAGAAGATCGTAACAAACTCTTCTTCTGAATTCGAGTCATATTTATGATTTTCTCTTGTTTTAGTGTAGCTCATTACATCTCTCTTGTACTTCTAATTGTATGTTCATGTATAGGTTGCCTTTCTTTTGTTGTTTTGAATTTATTGTTTGCTTAGTTCATGCTTCCTGAATGGCACTTTTGGTGTTTGTAATCTTATCATGTGCTTGGCACGGTCTGCCCCGCTATTTGGGGGTGGACTGTAATTTTTTTGATTGTGGAGTTAGATCATGTATTTACAACCTTCTCAAATCATGTGCATGGTTTTTTTATACTGGTTTAGGTTGTCTAATATCCTTACATCCATAGTGCCTATGTTAAAAGAATTAACACAGAGGGGTTTTTTACCGGTTCGGATCGTTCGATATCCCTACATCCAGTTTAATAATTTGGCTGAGAAAGCCGAGTCGCATTTTATACAGTTTTGTTTTGATAACCGGTTTAGGCAGTCTAATATCCCTATGTCCAATGTAATTATTGTGTAATATCGAAGAGATCTACACAGAGAGATTTTTATACTGGTTCAAACTATCTAATATCCCTAAATCTTGTTCATTGATTATTACTCCTTTCACAATAATGATTATAGTGTTTGTTACAAAAGTACTACAAGTCATACAAAATAAGGCCTGAGGTGCTCTGAATTCCATGTTCTTAGAATTAAGTTGAGATCAGGTCTTGATAACTGGTATGCCCCGTTAGCCAATACTTTAGCCATACCTAATGGACCTTCCAAATTTTGGCCCAAAGCTCCGTCTAATAGGTTTTTTGTGTTAGCCATCACCCTTCGCAGTACAAGATCCCCTTTGCAAAAGTTTCTTTCCTTGAGCCCGGTGTTGTAGTTTTTTGGACCAGTGTTACCATTCCTTTCTTTGGGAGTGCGGTTATCGTTCCCACACTAAATAGTCAGCGCAGTAGATAAACGATGGCGCTGGGCTATAGACTATGGAGATGAGAATGATCTTAGGGCATCATATTGGACCTTTGTTTTCTCCAGCCCTTGCTTACATTGGTTGATCTAGTTTGTAAAGGCATTTAGTGCAGCAAGGATTAGACCTAAGGGTGCTTCAGTTTAGGTTTGCACCTCAATTGGGTTTTTAGAGGTTATGGAAGGCTTCTTTGAGAGTTTTGAGGCCAGATGTAATTGTTCTTGAGCAAGTGGGTGGTTGAATTGATGGAATCATGGTGTATAAAGAAAATAAGGATAAAGTTTAATGGATGCAGGAAACGAAGGTTAGGTAGACTTGCTAGAGGTGAAAAAGGGAAATGGAGGTTCAAGCCCTCCTTCTAACACCAAAATGTTAGTGAGATTTTTCATCTCACAACACCTGAAATGAATGTGAAGTAACTTTAGTGTTAATTACTTTGGTAATTTAGAATTAACAAATTTAAGTGATATTAAATTTTCCTTAGGTGGTAACTATGTTGTGTAAGCTTACACAATTATGAAGTTGCACTTTAACTGTTTGTTAAAATGTCAAATCTATTGGGTATTTAATTTAAGGAAAAATCGAGCAAAATCTAATAGTAAAATCTAAGTGAAGTTAAACAAAAGTGCAGAAAAGTAAAAGACACAAAAAATTTACGTGGTTCGGATGTTAAGGAATCCTATGTCCACAAGCAAATGTCACTTTCTTCTTTATATTTCTTGGTACAGATTTTAATGACAGAGAGTACAATGATTTAACTTTTAAAACCTTAAAAATAATAAATTGGGAAAACATCCCTTTCTTACCATAATGCATTTTCTATTTATAGTATAGAGATGCACATGGATTACCCCAATCCTACCTCCTCCATTTTGTTTCCACCTCCGGATCATGCCATGTGTCATCCATCAACATTGTCTATTTAATGCACGTAGATTACTAGTGTGTATTTGGTGGGAAACTTTGATTTGAGCGGTTAAATTCTTGGTTTTGCAGGAAAGCTTGAAATTGAAGCAGGAACATTTGAAATTACGATAGGAGACTTCAAATTTTAATAGATTTCATATCTAATATGCACTTCCCTTTTAACTATAATATAAGCTATGTTACCTTTATAATTTTTGTTGTGATGGTGTCGAAGGTTGTGCCTCCGTTCTACCTTAGGCGATGTTGTTACTTATGAGGCTGACTTATGCTATCTGATGTGCCTCGCCTGCATGGTTCTGTGCTGGGATGATTAATGTTATGCCGTCTTACTTGATTTATAGCATTTGTTTGGATTTTTTTTGGGATGGAGTTGTTTTAGTTGCTTGGATTAACCTATGGCACCTTTATATGGGTCTGCACTTGCCCTAGATTGCTCTTGATGTGAGGATGCGCAAGTTACTAGGATTGGATTATTATATCTTTGCTATTTGTTTAACGATGTAGATCTACGATGGAGTAATGTTTGGGTAACACTATTCACAGCCCTTAGAATGCTTTGAATTCCTCATCGTACTGCTTAGAGAGTCCCCAGTGATTGCAGGGTAGATCTATACTTGAAAGAGTTAGCAATGTATAAGCTTTTAAGAATGATAATTGGGCTTATTGGATCCTTTGGTTGTAGAGCAGTTTCCTTATAATGTCCTATTCCTTTGGCCTCCACGTTTATTATGTTCTGATGGCGGTGCATTTATTTGTTACCCTATTCCGATGGCAGTGCATTCTTTATTAGCTCGTCCTGATGGCGGTGCATTCCTTTATCAGTTTGGGGTGGCGCATCATGTTGGCTTTCTAATACAAGATCATTGTTGCAGATCTGTTTATCTTTATACCTTGATTTATGAGCACAGTACATCATCTCGTTGCAACTTCGTGCTTTTTGGCTACAACTTTGTTAGTTGAATCAAATATCATGACTGCAGGTTAGCCAGCACACTTTAAAGCCATTCTTGGCGGTAGTACTAAGACTTCGATTGAAAAACTGAGTGCAGTTTCTTGTGGCTAGTTGCAATTACTAGCTTCTTTTTTGTGCTGTATCAACTGAATCATTTCAACTTCTTCTCTCTTTATCTTGGCTTTATTTGTGAGGGCAATTCTCTATGTTTTGTGCCTCCTTCGACCTATCTTTAACAAGGTTTGAGGGATATAGGTGTAACATTACCATTTTGCCTCTACTAATAAAATACACATCTAAATCTCACGGGGTATTATATTCTCCCTCCTTAAAAAGAATTTCATCCTCATTCCGGTCGTAACTCCTTTTCAAGTATCTACATATCTTGTACTATAAAAATATACATACAAACATACATACATACATATAAATATAAACATAGAAAAATAACACACCTCATAGAAACTTCCCAACAGCAGGGCACTCCCTTATCATATGACCCATCTGATTACTATTATCGCACTTAAAATTCCTCTATAATCCTTCGACTCATGCCCTCTCATATTGCATCTTTTGCACCTCGTGTCTTGCTTACTACCCTATTCACTTAGACCTAAGAAGCTTCAACTATAGTGGTATTCAACAACATTGCCTTAGCTAAGCTTTTTAAGAAAATGACTAAGCGCTGATTCCTTAAGTGGAAAAATCAACCCTTTCACAAACCTCGTCGCCTTCTTGGGTGCCATATTTATCAATTCAAAACCAAATTTCGCTAACTCATTAAAGCTATTAATATACTCCTTCATAGTGGAATTTCCTTATTTGAGATTAATAAATCTCTCAAGCATCACTTAGTTTTCAACTCTAGAATTTTTTTTGTCTCAAATCTTTTCTTAAAATCAGTCCATCAGATTTCATTTTCATTGACTCCTCTATAATAACATCCCACTAGCTCATTTCTTCCTCTTATAGGTGCCAAGAAGCAAGCTGCCTTTTAAACTCATCGCTTATATTAAAAATTCTATCACATGTATGCAACCAAGCTCGGGTCTCCATAAAAGGTTCCATTCCCTTATATAGCTTGCCATCAATATTTAGAAAATCCTTAAACAGTTTTAGAAAATTTAGCCCTGGTACACGAACAACATTTCCATCTTGTACCATAGTTACAAGTGCTATTTGGCTTGGTTCTAGCTTGAAGATAATGATGGAACCAAAGTGTAATGTTCACACTCGGTACTTCCACAACTTCATTTCTAGTGCCAGTCTCAGTCGAGTTACTCATCTCTATTATCTATAAAATTGGATTTGGTATTAGATCTGCTCAAAATAGTAATCAGAGATGGTAAACTTAAACCCAAAATTAAACATCATACACCCATTTGCTTTAACTAATATACATATGCACATGTATGGTATGTATTATATAAAAATATACAAGTACACTCTCTCTATATGTCCTAGCCTACAGCTCTAATACCAAATGCAACAACCTGACTTTTCATGACATATGATTGAGCATTATGCGTCGTAAAATAAAAAGCTGGATTATTTAAAACAATAGTATACAGAGAGCTGAACTAACTAATTATATCTTTCAAAATTCACAACAGAATGGATCAAACTGTAATGCATATAAAATGAAAAAAATCCTATCTGTATACATCATAAGTCATACATAGTCTTTATATTCAAATGCATTATCACACTACATATAAAATAAGTACCAATAAATGGATAACATATGTAAACGTCTTCATAGCCACCATCTTCAAACACCATACATGCCAAATCTACTATATTAACCTATAGTGTATGAGGAGGGGTGTTTAACACATATGTTTGGAGAGTAAAAATATTACCAAGTATATATTGCTAACATGATTTCATTAACATCATACGAGAGCCAATACATATTTTATCTCAACCTATCTCCCTTGCATCTATAGAGTTATTCCATCATAGCAAACATAAAATGGAGATCACTATCATATACCTGACAACATTAAATGTACGATAGAGTAGTTAAACATAAACTAACTCGTCTACACACAAGAGAAAGAAAGATTTAGTTAACATATACTAACCTGACAATACATACAAAGTTGGTTAGAAATAGACTAACCCTATGATATAGTTGAACATAGACTAATCCCATAAACATAGACAAGAGCATGAGTTAGATAAACATAGGTTAACATGTGTATACAAAAAGGATAGGTAAACACAGCCTAAGTCCTTTAACAAACGACTCAATATAATCGTCACAACGCACAACCATCGAAGCAAGTTTTTGTACGTTAAACACTGTCTTTGAGAAACCAACATGTCGTTCACCTTCCATTTCGTGTAGGCCTAGTTGAAGTAAAAATGCTTAAGCCCTAGTCCAGGTTCAATCTAGCAATCTGAACCATGCACCGATGGATCGATATACTTAACATCGATGGACCAGTCGTCGTGCCGGATGCATTATAAACTAATCATCTTAAACTGCTTCTTCTTCCAAATTTTGAACAACTTTCATCATATTCTGCTTTAGTATGTTTCTACATTATTTAGACATCATTTCATACTATCATAACCTTCCATATATAGTATATTATCCATATGTCAATGATTTTTATCCAAACCATCACAATTTCATCATTTAATCCTAAATACACAATCTAATACTAGTTTAAACCCAAATTAATTATCATTAACATTTTCTAATCTCATTATTACTTCGGTATTCATCACCTAATCCCATTAACCTAAATTCTACATTTATCAATCCTAATTTGCCATCACATAACGAATACTGCTTTCATGTGAACAATATATAACCCTATAATGATTCTCGCTCACCAATTGATGCCACTAAGCCCTAGAATTCATCTAATTGCTCTCTAATTCCTCGTTGGTTAGAAACACAGTTCCCTCGATTTCACCAACAATGGGTATCTTCTTATAGTCCTCTTCACGCTCCTCGATATATATATATATATATATGAGAAGTTTCATGTACAAAAAATATATATGAGGGGTTTGGTTTATATTTCAAAGAGAAAAGGGAGACGGTAGAAAGGAAGACGAAGATTAGTTAAAACTAAATTGTACGTGAATGGGAAAATGAATTTTAAAACTATTCAGCTCTTTATATAAATTTCTGAACTATCGCTTTATCCAAAATAGGTTTTGACCCATTTAAACCAAATAAAACCCGCTTACTTAAAATATGCATAACTCCTTCATACGAACTTCGATCTGGACAAACCAATATACCATCTCGACCAAAAAAATGAGCTCTATGTAATGGTGTTGTTTCCGATACCTAGTTCCAATATTGTAAAATTACCATTTTGCCTCTACTAAGAAAATATACATCTAAATCTCACAGGGTTTTGCAGTCTCCCTCTTTAAAAAGTATTTTGTCCTCGAAATCCTGAATGTAAGTCTTTTTCACTATCTACGTATCTTATACTTATAGACACATATACACAATATATATACATGTATATATATATAAACACATGAAAATAACACACCTCGCCGAATCTTCTCAATAGTAGAGCACTCCCTCTTCATATGGCTCATCTAATTATAGTTATCACACTTAATCTTCCAGACCTTCACTCTATAATCCTTCGACTCATGTTTTCTTATATTGCATCTTTCACACCTCGTGTCCTTCTTACCTCCTTGTTCACTTTGACTTGCAAGATATTTATGTTTACCTTGAGTAAAATTCTTTGTCGGCTTCCCTTTAGAAGCTTCAACTATAGTGGTATTCAACAACGTTGCCTTAGCTAAGCTTTCGAACATCACTCCTATAGGAAAATGACTAAGCGCTAATTCCCTAAGTGGCAAAATCAACCCTTTCGCAAACTTCGTCACCTTCTTGGTTGGTGCATCTATCAGTTGAAAACCAAATTTCACCAACTCATTAAATCTATTAATATACTCCTTTATAGTGGAATTTCCCTATTTGATATTAATAAATATATCAAGCATCACTTCCTTTTCAACACTAGACAAAAAATTTGTCTCAAATCTTTTCTTAAAATCAGTCCACGAGATTTCATTTTCATTGACTTCCTTTATAATAATGTCCCACTAGCTCATTGCTTCCTTCTATAGGTGCCAAGAAGCAAACTGCCTTTTTATCTCATCACTCATACTAAAATTTCTATCATATGTATGCAACCAAGCTCGATTCTCCATAAAAGCTCATGTTCCCTTATATGGCTTGCCATCCTATTCATAAAATCCTTACACATTTTCATAAAATTTGGCCCTGGTAGACGAACAACATTTCCATCTTGTACCCCAGTTATAGGTGATCCTTCGGTAACGGTGGCTTGGTTTATAACTTGAAGATAAAGATGGAACCAAAGTGTAATGTTCATGCCCGATACTTCCACAGCTTCATATCCAATGCCAGTCTCAGTTGAGTAACTCATCTCTATTATCTATAAAATTGGATTTATTATTAGATCATCCTAACGTAGTAAACCGAAATGGTAAACTTAGACTAGAAATTAAATGTCTTACACCCATTTACTTTAACTAATATATATATATATATAGACGCACACACATATGGTATGTATTATATAAAAATATACAAGTACGCTCTCTCTATATGTCCTAACCTACGGCTCTGATACCATGTAACAACCCGACTTTTCACAACTATATGATCAAGTCATATGCACTGTAAAATGAAAAGATGGATTATTTAAAACAGTAGTATACAGAGGGCTTAACTAACTAACTATATCTTTTAGAACTCACACCAGAATGGATCAAACTATAATATAAGTAAAATGAACAAATCCCATCTATATACATCATAAGTCATACCTAGTCTTCATTCATACACGCACTGTCACACTATATATAAAATAAGTAAAAATAAACAGATAACATATGTAAACGTCTTCATAGTCACCATCTTCAAACACCATACGTGCCAAAGCTACTATATTAACCTATAGTGTAAGAGGAGAGGGTCGGACACATATGTCGGGTGAGTTAAAATAATACCAAGTATATACTGCTAACATGATTTCATAAACATCATATGAGATCTAATACTTACTTTACCTCAACCTATCTCACCAGCGTCTACAGAGTTAGTCCATCATAACGAACATAACATGGGGATCATATCATATAATTAACAACATTAAATGTACGATAGTGTTAATTGAACATAGCCTAACCCGTCTACACACAAAAGAGGGAAAGAATTAGTTAAACATATACTAACCCGATAATACATACAAGAGTTAGTTAAACACAGACTAACCCCAAGATATAGTTAAACTTAGACTAATCCGTAAAATTAGGCAAGAGCATGAGCTAGATAAACATAGGCTAATTTATGTATACATAATGTTGAATATGTTAGTATATGATTTTTGTTTGATGATAATAAACATATATATATATATATTCATTTAAATATATTTGTTATTGTACTATTTTATTTTCACATAATTAAATAAATATTTGCTGAATAAAATAAATAACACAGAATTTAAATTCAAACAGATATTTTATTCAAACAAATATTTTATTACAATTTTTGAATAGTACAAAATTTGAGCTCTCACTATATACACAATTTCCATTACAATACAATTTCAAATTATAATACAATTTTTCACTATACATACATTTGCACCTCACTACATATCACTCGTTCACTCGTATTTGTTCTTCAACCATATTCCAATTTGTATCCAGCATTTGAATTATCTGCAAAATAATCACTTACACAGTAAAATTGAAAAAGAAATATTTTTGCAGTGTAAAATAAAATGTGTTTTAGAAAATATTATTTGCCTCAGTTATTTGGGTTGTTCGTCATCATTTATTTTGAATTCATCTACATGAACAACTTGTGACATGCATAGTGTATCACTGTACATGCCACAAGGTCGTGCACACCGATATACACTTGATAAAACTGCAGGGACAGGTGAGCACAAGGTCAAACCCGAGCCGGGGCTAGGTTCAACTCGGGTGCAATACAAAAACATCAAAAAATTGTCAAGAATTAAAAAACCAACATAAAACAAGCCTCGACCAAAAATTCAATGTGTACACATGAAAAATACTCAACCATTCAAACTCAAGGCAAGTGCAGACCTAAACTTCAACCTGTTCAAAGTGGTGCACCAAACAGTTCAACTGTTCAGGATAGTGGCATGGCACAAAGGCAAAGACCACATATATATACATATATGCACATATATATGTATACACATATATGAGTTCAAAGAAACAGAAAATTTAACTTGTATCAAAGGCAACGGCAAGTTAATAGACAACCAAGTACAAGATACAAATGTCAATTGCATCAGGGTAGTGCACAAGAAAACAATGTAGCATGGTCAGATATGGAACCAGATACAAATGGTCTAGTACAAGTTTCAATAACTGAAACAAGACCACAACAATGATTTGATCAGGAGCAACAAAGGTCAGGTATAAGCATGGATGAGCAGTGATAACACAAGTGCACCATACCAGGGCAGTGCAAAGTACAAAGAAACATATATATGAAATGCAGCAGCAAATTTAACTTGAACCACCATACAACATCTTTATCAAGTGTTGGGAAGCATGCATATATACATATGCAAATACACATGTATACATATATATGGAGTGCATAGCAACTAAACATGAAGATCATCAGGGATGCAACTCAATCAAACCAGACTACAATTACAAAGAGCAACAAGCATGATGATATACAACAGAGAGGACTGCAACAACACATATATACACACACATACATATGTATGTATGTACATATATGGTGATAACACAAATATAAACATATCAAAGCATTCAAGAGGAACAGAACAGCACAGACTCGAAGAAATGGAATTCAAGATGAATGCAAATCATCATAATGGAGTTCAACATGGACTGATACAAGTGCATCATCATAGCAATATGCAGTGACAACCAGTACAATGCAAACCATGATGAACTCAACCAAGACAGTCAGTACATACATATATACATGTATACAATAACCAAGTGAAGACTCCAAGAGGAACAAGTGAAGACAAACTCAAGTGAAACAAATTTCAGGTGAACCATGAAGTACACAAGCAAATGCATACAACATGAAGTTCAATGCAATGGTCTCGACATTCAGACTCATGAAGACCACAATAACAATGCAACCAGACTTAAATTAGAACCAGTTCAGAGAATCACACACACACACATGAAAGCGGTTTACATAGTTACAGTAAAATCCAGTGGTGTAGTTCGAACAAAAATCACAGTAGCAGTTTCAAATCAGGGTAGCGGTTTTCAAACAAATTCAATGATAATGTCATGCCAAAATCAAAGCCGTGGTGACCAAGGCAAAGTTTGAACAAGTCCAGATAATATCGAATAAGTCAGTGCCAAAATCAAAATAATATCACAAATTCAAAGTGGCCAAAGTCAAACCAGAAAAGAACGGAACAAAATCTAAAGCAAACTCATGAAGCCATGGTGACCAAGCAACTATAACAGAAAATATACGAATTGAACTCGTTAGGATCAATCACAAGAAACCAAGAGAAATCGAACGGTAGAGCAAAAAGTAACGGACGAATTCAAAAAATATATTCGAATGTAAATTTAGGGAATTAAACCCTATAAATACCATAAACATCGTCGGCATACAACCACATTCGAGTTCAAGCAATATCACAGAGCAAAGTTTCTAATCAATAACTCGAATCGCATCGTGTTCAAGCATATCAACAAAATAAATAAAGCAAAATCACATACCAATTCAATTCGAACTCGACTCGTTGAGGCAGCCATTAGCGAATCAAAGTGACAAATTGATTAACGAAGCAAACTGTAGATAGTTCATCATTCAATTAACAACTGAAGTCGGCGTCTTCAAATTTCAGAAGACCTAATCTATTTTGAAAGAGCAACGAACATTCTCGAGTAAAGAAAAAGGAAGCAGCCATTTTTCAACGCAAAGGATAGAACGCCGAAGAAATAAAAAAGAAAAGGGGACACAACCATCACTATTTTATTTTATTTTGGGCCAGTTTTTGATAAATACTTTTGGGCTTTAATTTTAAATAGGGTTTCTTGTTTTAGAGTTGTTTTTTATTTTGTATTTCTCTTTTAAATTTCTATAAAATTCTAGTTGTGTGACTAGGGGACTTACTACTGTGGTGTAGTTCGAGAATTCGCAACTCAATGGCTGAGTTGTGGCAGGGTTTTGAGTGTAGAGTTAGGTTAGTCAATAGCGGGTGTCACGAGTTTACGTGTGTAAACGTCTGACTACTTAATTTCTAATAGAAACCTTGGGGGTAGCATGTTGGCAGGGTTTTGCCGAAGCTGGGTAAATCTGTGTTGTTCTATTTTCTGCTTTTTATTATTCTGCTATTATCTGTGCTGCAATTATTTTATATATTTCCGCATTAATTTTTATAATTATTAGTACACCCTATTCACCCCTCCCTCTTGGGTGAAATCGAACCTACAAGTGATATCAGAGCTAGCAACAAAAGTCAATTTTTGTTTTAAAATTTTGATTTTTCAAAAACAATTTTTTGTTTTAATTTTTTTAAATGGCTTCTTTTAATAATGCTTTTGCTGAGGGTCAGTCCATAGTTAGACCACCAATGTTCAAATGCTTATTCGAAAAATAGAATGCAAATTTTTCTGAGAACCATTGATGCTTGGAATATAGTTGAGACAGGATATAGGATACCAACTATAGTGGTAAATAATTAGGAAATAGAAAAACCGATGGATCAATGGATAGATCTAGAAAATAAACTACAAAATGCTAACACTAGAGCTATGAATTCTATTATTTGTTCATTAGATCAAACTGAGTTTAATCGTGTCTCACATTGCCTAACTACACAGGAAATATGGAACACACTTGAAGTGACTCACGAAGGAACGTCTTAAGTCAAAGAATCTTGCCTTACCATGCTTAGTAGCGAATACGAGAACTTCACAATGGCTAAGGATGAAAATGTCAAAGAGATGTATGGACGACTTTCCAATCTTAATACAAATCAAAATCTTTTGGAAAATCATACACGGAGTTGGAAATAGTCCGAAAAATCCTCAGAGTTCTTCCATGAAATTTTGAAGCAAAAGTTACTGTCATTCAAGAATCAAAGGATTTGAAACAAATCAAAGTTGAAGAACTCATCAGAAATCTCACCACTTATGAGCTAGAAATGAAATTCAAGGAAGTACGAGAAGGAGGTGATACTCGAAAGAAATCGATGGCTCTTAAAGGAACAACGGAAAGTGATGATGATGATGATGATGGAGCAGCTGAGCTGGCGCTACTAATAAAGAGATTCAAAAAGTGGAACCGCAAATACAGAAATCCAGCTCTAAATCAACAACTAAAAAGCAGAATAGTCAAAGTTCTAGACAACCCAAAAGAGCAGGAGATCATTTGTCACAAGTGCAATAAACCCTATCATATCAAGCCAAATTGTACTCAGAATCGACTCAGCCAAGGAAAGAAACCGAAAAGAAGAAGTTTTGCAGCCACTTGGGATGAAACTGATGAAGATGATAAAAGCACTTGCAGTGAGAGTGAAAAAGCAGATTTGTGTCTTCGAGGTGATATAACTGACAGTGATGATGACGAGCCAAGCGAGGTATCAAAACTTACTCATTCGGAATTACTTATATATTTTCACGAAGTAAATGGCTATTTTGAAAGACTTAGGGAGAAATACGCTAAAATTGAATCACAAAGAGATAGTTTGATAGAATTAAATAAACAGCTCGATCAATTGGTTAAAAACTATCGAAACAAGTGCCCTAAGTGTGATAAGTGTCCATCATTTGAAGAAGAGATTAAAAAATCAGAAATTAAAATTAAATCACTTGAAAATGAAATTCTGATTTTGAAAGAAAGTGAAAACACAAGGAGAGAAAATTCTATTTAAAAGTGCACTCAATTATTGAATGAAAATGGATCTCTTAAATCACAAGTCCAACAATTGTCTACAATCTTAAGAAAATTTTCCAAAGGAGAACGATCGTTAAATATGCTATTAGGGAAACAAACTGTTAATACAGTTAGACAAGGACTTGGATATAATCAATCTGAACTTGTTAGAAGCAAAATTAATCAAGTCAAATCCGAGTGCACAATTTGTAGAAAAATTGGGCATAATCAAAACAATTGTTGGTATAGGCCCAAACATGTGAAAATCATACCAATTTGGGTTTCAAAAGGCACGAATATAAAATCCCTTAAAGTCAAACAAATCTGGGTGCCGAAAGGAACAAATATAGATTGTTTTGGGTCTACTCAAACATATTTTTCAAGATTTTTTGCCACTAACAACCATGGACCTATAAAAACAAATAGGTCACAAAAATATTTTCTCGTGTAGGTATGGTGGCAGGCTAAGGAACAACAATAGTGTTACCTGGATTCTGGCTGTTCCAGGCACACGACGGGCAACAAATCAAAGTTCCTTAGCCTAATACAAAGGTGGCAGAATCACAATGAGTAACAATGAAAAATTATCGTGAAGGTAAAATAGGTAATGGTACATCTATCTTAAATGATATATTAAATGTGATAATCTGCTCCATAATATGAATTAAATCAGCCAGTTATGTGATAAGGAGATGAATGTTGATTATGATTCTGACTTATGCAAAATTGTTGGCCAATTATATTTTTATGCTGAGAACACTATAAGAACCTCTAGAGTCTTTGAACTAGTTCATATAGATTTGTTTGGACTAATGATGGTGTTTTATTGATTGATGATTACTCATGATACACGTGGATATATTTGTTTATTTTATTGCTTCTAGATCTGACACTTTGTTCACTGTTTGTTTTATGTGCATGATTTCAATTCAAAATCCAAAAGAATTTCATTTAAAAGCTGTAAAGAGGTTTTTAAGGAATTTGTTGCAACTTCATGATCTGGTCTATGACATCCAACTAATGATAACCTTGAGTCAAAGGGAAATTCGGATGCAGATTACACTGGTAATCTAGTTGATAGAAAAAATACTAGTGGAACGTGTTTTATGTAGAAACATTCTTTATTTGCATCATGGTAAAAATCTGCATATTTTTCATTTCAACTAATTTTCAATAAGCAGACATTTTTTATAAAACCCCTACCAAAAAATAGTTTTTGACCTTGTTTTAGATTAGTCATTTTAGAAAATTTGAGTTTATAATTATTTTTGGATTTGATCATAAATGAATACATTAACTAATCTGACTCCATACTGATTATCGAAAAGATAAATAGTGATTGAAAAAGTGATGAGTGTTGATATTAATCATATATTATGACTTGAGACAGTAAATTTAGTAAATTTCGTTAAAAATTTAAACAAGAGTTATAAAAACTTTTTGTTGGTAAAAATTCCATGACCATCTCTATTTCTATCGTATTTCTAACGACCATCACTCATCAAAATCCAATATAGTATATCAAAATGTGGTATTTTTAAACAGGAAATTATTCGTTTTTATTTTATTTATTTTTTTAACATCCGAAGTATTTACTCTCATTTAAAAGTCCCCACGGTTATGCACGGGTGAATTACTTGGAATATTTGTATATGTGCTTTCATACTCATTTTAAAGTCCTCACGGTTATCAATGTATGGAACACATATCAAAATTGGTTATTAAAATAGACGAGTTGATTCTAATCCAATTTAAAAGTCTTCACGGTTATGCGTGGTTAGAAGATACTTGAAATTTGTTTTTTTGGGAATACTACTAATCTCATTTAAAAGTCCTAACGGTTATGCATGGTTAGTAGATATTCAAATTCCTGATATTAATATACCACAAATAGATACAACTATATGGTTTTATATAACGACATCATCCCTATCATTCTAAAGTGGAATATGCGCCTAACAAAGTATTTATGATTTTTGTTTGATTTTTTATTGAAATTTAATATTTATACTCAATTGGGTATAATGTTGTATTAATGTCTATCACTTTATCTCTATTTTTCTAATACTATTACTCTTTTGCTGATAACAAAAGGAGGAGAGAAAAGTTAAGATTTTGGCAAATAAATGTCAAATATTCTATTTTTTATTTTTTATTTGCATCCAGGTTCATTTGCGTATTTTTATTTATTTTCATGCATATATGAAGGGGGAGCTTTGTTGTAGAGAGGGAGCATTCAAATAGGGGGAGCAAATAGAGTTCATCAATGATCAAATACATTTAATAAATTCAAAATATTTAATATATGTTTGTTATCATCAAAACGGGGAGATTGTTGAATATGCCAGTATATGATTTTTGTTTGATGATAATAAACATATATATATATATATATTCATTTAAATATATTTGTTATTGTACTATTTTATTTTCACATAATTAAATAAATATTTGCTGAATAAAATAAATAACACGGAATTTAAATTCAAACAGATATTTTATTCAAACAAATATTTTATTACAATTTTTGAATAGTACAAAATTTGAGCTCTCACTATATACATAATTTCCATTATAATACAATTTCAAATTATAATACAATTTTTCACTATACATAATTTGCACCTCACTACATATCACTCGTTCACTCATATTTGTTCTTCAACCATATTCCAATTTGTATCCAGCATCTGAATTATCTGCAAAATAAACATTGACACAATAAAATTGAAAAAGAAATATTTTTGCAGTGTAAAATGAAATGTGTTTTTGAAAATATTATTTGCCTCAATTATTTGGGTTGTTCGTCCTCATTTATTTTGAATTCATCTACACGAACAACTTGTGACATGCATAGTGTATCACTGTACATGCCACAAGGCCATGCACACCGATATACACTAGATAAAACTGCAGGGACATGTGAGCACAAGGTCAAACCCGAGCCGAGGGTTGGTTCAACTCAGGTGCAATACAAAAACATCACAAAATTGTCAAGAATCCAAAAACCAACATAAAACAAGCCTCGACCAAAAATTCAATGTGTAACCATGAAAAATACTCAACCATTCAAACTCAAGGCAAGTGCAGACCTAAACTTCAACCTGTTCGAAGTGGTGCACCAAACAGTTCAACTGTTCAGGCTAGTGGCATGGCACAAAGGCAAAGACCACATAAACATATATACATATATGCACATATATATGTATACACATATATGAGTTCAAAGAAACAGAAAATTGAACTTGTATCAAAGGCAATAGCAAGTTAATAGACAACCAAGTACAGGATACAAATGTCAATTGCATCAGGGCAGTGCACAAGAAAACAATGTAGCATGGTCAGATATGGAACCTGATACAAATGGTCAAGTTCAAGTTTCAATGACTGAAACAAGACCACAACAATGAATTGATCAGGAGCAACAAAGGTCAAGTATAAGCATGGATGAGCAGTGATGACACAAGTGCACCATACCAGGGCAGTGCAAAGTACAAAGAAACATATATATGAAATGCAGCAGCAAATTTAACTTGAACCACCATACAACATCTTTATCAAGTGCAGGGAAGCATGTTGATTCATGGGTTTTGATTCATGACACAAGCTTTAGAGATCATAAGACGAACTACAAAGAGAATACTATACAAAGGCGACAAAAAGAGAATAAACGTATATTGTGCACTACAAAGGAGACAAGACTACAATCCAGAGATTAGTATGAATATTTTATTATATTGAGTCTTAGAATATTGTTAAAATCATTCCTCAAGTAGTCACACACACATATAAATAGTTGTATATTGTTTTATACTTGAAAAAATGTGATCTGTGCACATAACAGCAGGTCGGTCGACCGACCAGTAAACTCGGCTGACCGAACCTGTGTTAGTGCACAGATATGCACTGTTTTGTGCACGATTTTAAACTCAGCTGACCAGCCAGAATTTTCAGTCAACCGACCTGGAAATAACGGCTATTTTTCTGAAGAGTTGCGATCGTTCGTGAAGAGGAATCACCTTCAATCCAAGAGATATGGTCACAACTTTTGATTGAAACTCTTCATGAAAGATTGTAACTATTCTACAACTATATAAACATGTTTAATTCACTTCTACAATCACCAATTCTTGTTTATAATTCTGAAATCTATTCTCTACTTATTTCTACAAATAAAAGCATTCATTCTCATTCAATATCGCTAGAATCCCTGAATTAATTCATATACTTCGATTCTACGCGATTATCCTCCTTCTAAATCTTCACACACACTATATATTCTTGAGTATTTGATTATAGGAGAATTGTACTATCAAAAGACAATTTGTGTTATTCAGAACACATTCGTCAACAAGTTATTTGTATTAAGTTGAAGTCCTCTTCGGCTGTTGAGGCGGAAAAATTCCTGTTCGGCTGCTCAGGTGTTGTATACTATTCCTCCGGGTTAAGTGAGGGGTTTAGTCAAAGTTAAATCCAGAGGGTATTCTGGGACTCGACGTAGAATGGGAAGTTCGAACCAGTATAAAAATTCCTGGTGTGCTTACTTTAATTTTTATTTTACTGCTATTATCAGTTTCCGCATTTATATACCATATTACACAATCCTTAGTACTGCACGTACATTTTTCATTTGGTATCAGAGCAAGGAAATCCTATAACCGTCACAAAGTTATTTGATATCTATTTCTAGTAATATGGCAACGACACAAACTAACGATGTTGGCACTAACACTAATACTAGTTTCACAGAGGGTCAATCAACTTCACGACCTCCACTTTTTAATGGTATAAATTATAATTATTGGTCAACTAGAATGAGAATCTATATGCAATCTAGTGGATTCGATATCTGGAATGTTATACAAAGAGAGTACACAACTCCTACTGGAGAATACTCAACTTGGAGTAACACACAAAAACTAGATGCTACATCAAATGCAAAGGCTATGAATATTTTATTTTGTGCATTAGATAGAAATGAATTCAATAGAGTTAGCATGTGCACTTCTGGTTATGAAATTTGGAGAACACTTAAGGTAACACATGAAGGAACGAACAAAGTTAAATTAAGCAAAATCTCTATGTTGAAAAATCAATTTGAAAATTTCAAAATGAGGCCAAATGAATCTATAAATGATATGTACTCTAGATTCCAGGATATTTATCATGCTCTACTATCATTAGAACAAACATTTACTGATTTTGATGTTGTCACAAAAATCTTAAATTCTTTAACGGGCGAATGGGAAAGAAAAATCCTAGCCATTGAAGAAGCAAGTGATTTGTCAACATTAATACCAGAAGAATTGATAGGTAATTTAATGTCCTACGAAGTAAATTTGCAGGCAAAGAGAAATAGAGCACAAGAAAAGAAGAATGTGGCATTTCAAGCAGAAAAAGATGACTCCGACTCAGAGAATGAAGATATGGCAATTATTGCTAAAAATTTCAAAAAGTTTCTGAAATTCAAAAGAAATATATACCATATATACATATTACACGATCCTTAGTATTGCACGTACATTTTTCAAAGCATACAGATATACATATGCAAATACACATGTATACATATATATGGAGTGCATAGCAACTAAACATGAAGATCATCAGGGATGCAACTCAATCAAACCAGACTACAATTACAAAGAGCAACAAGCATGATGATATACAATAGAGAGGACTGCAACAAAACATATATACACACACATATATATGTATGTATGTACATATATGGTGATAAAACAAATATAAACATATCAAAGCATTCAAGAGGAACAGAACAGCACAGACTCGAAGAAATGGAATTCAAGATGAATGCAAATCATCATAATGGAGTTCAACATGGACTGATACAAGTGCACTCATCATAGCAATATGCAGTGACAACCAGTACAATGCAAACCAGGATGAACTCAACCAAGACAGTCAGTACATACATATATACATGTATACAATAACCAAGTGAAGACTCCAAGAGGAACAAGTGAAGACAAACTCAAGTGAAACAATGTTCAGGTGAACCATGAAGTACACAAGCAAATGCAGACAACATGAAATTCAATGCAATGGTCACGACATTCAAACTCATGAAGACCACAATAAAAATGCAACCATACTTAAATTAGAACCAGTTCAGAGAATCAGACAGAAATGAAAGCAGTTTACATAGTTACAGTAAAATCCAGTGGTGTAGTTCGAACAAAAATCACAATAGCAGTTTCAAATCAGGGTAACGGTTTTCAAACAAAGTCAATGATCATCTCATGCCAAAATCAAAGCCGTGGTGACCAAGGAAAAGTTCGAACAAGTCCAGATAATATCGAATAAGTCGGTACCGAAATCAAAATAATATCACAAATTCAAAGTGGCCGAAGTCAAACCAGAAAAGAACGGAACAAAATCTAAAGCAAACTCATGAAGCTGTGGTGACCAAGCAACTATAACAAAAAATATACAAACTGAACTGGTCAGGATCAATCACAAGCAACCAAGCAAAATCGAACGACAGAGCAAAAAGTAACATACGAATTCAAAAAATATATTCGAACGTAAAATTAGGGAATTAAACCCTATAAATACCATAAACATCATCAGCATACAACCACATTCGAGTTCAAGCAATATCACAGAGCAAATTTTCAAATCAATAACTCGAATCGCATCGAGTTCAAGCATATCAACAAACGAAATAAAGCAAAATCACATACGAATTCAATTCGAACCCGACTCGTTGAAGCAGCCGTTTGCGAATCAAAGTGACAAATTGATTAATGAAGCAAACTGTAGATGGTTCATCATTCAATCAACAACTGAAGTCGGCATCTTCAAATTTCAGAAGCCCTAATCTATTTTGAAAGAGGAATGAACATTCTTGAGCAAAGAAAAAGGAAGCAGCCATTTTTCAACGCAAATGATACAAGGCCGAAGAAATAAAAAAGAAAAGGGGACGTCCGTGGGTGCGGCGCAGTGGAAAGGAGGCTTGGGTTCTGGTAAAAAGACCCAGGTTCGATTCCTACCATGCGCTTCCCTATCCTATATAAATTTACCCGGGGGTATGGGGGCTTGGATCAGCGGACAGCTTTACTATACCCTCCTTAGGAGTTTACCGGTCCGTCGGGTTCTCCTGGGTTTTCAAAAAAAAAAGGGGACACAACCATTACTATTTTATTTTATTATGGGCCGGTTTTTGATAAATACTATTGGTCTTTAATTTTAAATAGGGTTTCTTATTTTAGAGTTTTTTTTTAGTTTGTATTTCTCTTTTAAATTTTTGTAAAATTCTAGTCGTGTGACTAGGGACGAACTACGGTGGTGTGGTTCGAGAATTCGCAACTCAGTGGCTGAGTTGTATCAGGGTTTTGAGTGTAGAGTTAGGTTAGTCAATAGCGGGTGTCGCGAGTTTACGTGTGTAAGCGTTTGACTACTTAATTTCTAGTAGAAACCTTGGGGGCAGCACGTAGGCAGGGTATTGCCGAGGCTGGGTAAATCTGTGTTGTTCTATTTTTTGCTTTTTATTATTCTACTATTATCTATGCTGCAATTATTTTATATATTTCCGCATTAATTTTTATAATTATTAGTATCACCCTATTCACCCCTCCCTCTGGGGTGAAATCGATCCTACACATAAAAGATAGGTAAACACGGCCTAATTCTTTTAACAAATGACTCAACACAACGCATAACCATTGAAGAACATTTTTGGATGTTAAACACTTCCTGATGTCATTGAGAAACAAACACATCGTTCACCTTCAATTTTGTATAAGTCAGGCTAAAGTAAAAAGCTTCAGCCCTGGTCCTAGCTCAATTTGGCAATCCAAACTGTACACTTGTGGACCAGTATGCTTAACATTGGTGGACTGGTCATCGTGTCGAATGCATTATAAATCGATCATCTTAAATTGCTTCTTCTTCCAAATTTCGAACTACTTTCATCATTTTCTGCTTTAGTATGTTTCTACATCTTTTACACATAATTTCATGCTGTCTTATACTTCCATATATCCTATATTATCCACATGTTCATGATTTTCATCCAAACCATCACAATTTCATCATTTAATTATAAATACACAATCTAATACTAGTTTAAACCAAAATTAATTATCATTAACATATTCTAATCTCACAATTACTTCAGTATTCATCACCTAATCCGACGAACTAAAATTCTACATTTTCCAATCCTAATTAGCCATCAAATAATGAATACTACTTTCATGTAAACAACATATAGCCAGATAATGATTCCCACTCATCAATCGATGCCACCAAGCCCTGGAAATCACCATATTGCTCCCCAATTCCTCACTTGCCAGAAACATACTTCTCCAAAGTTCCTTGATTCCACCAATAATGGGTATCTTCTCGTAGTCCTCTTCACGCTCGTCGATTATATATTTATGTGTGTGTATCTGTGTGTGTGTATATATATATATATGCGCATGCACGTGCGTGTGTGTGAGGGGTTTTGTTTAGATTTGAAATAAAAAAGGGCGATGGCGGAGAGGAGGAAGCATGGGGAGTTAGAACTGGAATCTTATGTGAATAAGAAAATGAATTTCAAAACTACTCAGCCCGTTATCTAAATTTATGAACCATTGCTTTATCCAAAAAGGGATTTGGCTTGTTTAAACCAAATAAAACCCACTTACTTAAAGTACGCGTAACTCCTTCATACAAACTCCGATCCGGACAAACCAATATACCGTCTCGACCATAAAATTGAGCACTGTGCAATGGTTCAGTTTATGTTGCCTAATTCCAGCATTTTTAAAATTACCACTTACCCTTACTAATAAAATATACATCCAAATCTAATAGGGTATTACAGTTGGGTTAGGCCTGCCTTAGCAACGGATGAAATAGGTAAATTTAAAAATAAATTCCCTATTTGGATCTTAATGGTCCTCTCAAGTCTTTAACTAGCATTCGATCCAAACTATTTTTAAACAAAATTGTATTTTATTTGAAATTGTATTATATTTAATAATTATTCATATTAATTAATTTAACTCAATGTTTGTTTAAATATATCATGTATATATTCAACAACATAACAAGATAGTACAATGAAGTATAAAAATGTGTATGTATAAATATACACAAATACTAGGGTTTATATCTATTATATATACATATATATTATACTTACATATGAATACGACAATTTCATATGAATACCGGGAATATAAATGCCTAAGTATGCATGTGTGTGTTTAAATATGCTATAATATATGTATATTATTTATATACAAATATTTATAATATCATATATATATATATATATATTGTAACACCCCACAAAAATTAACCGAAGATTTAATAAAAGAATTAAATTTAAATATAACATGGGTAAAAATGGAATTTTACAAACGTCCGAATTTGGCTACGAAACTTGCACCGTTGTATTTGTAGAGATTTTCTGGACAATTTTCATATGAAATGCTTTGTAATCGGAGCTAGTATGAAAAAGTTATTAATGTTTGAAAATTCGAAATCGAAAATAATTAAATAATAAAATAAGAAATATTTTAAATAAGGAAAGCTCCATTGGTCGACACCGTCGATTGTTCGATCGACTGCTCCAAGTCGAGCTGTCGACCGATCAAGGCTTTCGGGCTAAGGTTTGGGTTGGCCGAACGGCCTGGATTTTGTAATATTTGATCAGACGGCTGCCATTAGTTTTAACCCCTATAAATAGAACCTTAAGCTAATAGTTAGAACCCTAATTAAATTTGAACGTGACAAAACTCTGTCTCTCTCAAACCTGAACCCTCTTTCTCCTTAAATAAAAAATTCTTCAAAACAAAACTAAAATTAATATCAAGAGATTGAAGAAGGAGAAACTAAATTAAATCAAGGAGAGTTCTACATCAAGCGGAAGCGATTCTAAGCAAATTAAGCAGGGGATAACTTTCTAGAGGTGAGTAGGTTCATAACAAATATAATGATTTACATGTAATTAAGTTTGTTATACCCTATTTAATTTAAAAAATTTAATTTAATTAAAAACACCGTTTATTAGATAACTATAGTAGATTTGGAATTTGACAGCAGATTAACCCATATGAATATGATCTCTATCTAATCTAATTTTGGTTAAAGCAAATCTATTGGATCAAAATTGATTTAGGTTGAATACACCTTTTTGTTCAATTAAATATAGATAAGTACAGCCCTGTTGATTTGAAAGCTAAGTTAATTTGGTTTACTGATATTGAATATGAAATTGTATATGAAATTAAATATGTAATTGGGAACAATTATAAATTATAGATTCACAGGTTAGGGTTTACTATAATGGAAAATTCATAACTAACAGAGAAGAAACGATAATTAAGCGAAAAAGATAAAAAAAACTCCAACCAGTCGATAGCAAGCGGTCGACCGCTCCAATGACAAGCGGCAGACCGGTTATTGACTTACAAGCATAATTAAACCTCGACCTAAAGCCTATGTTATAAGTTTATTTATATATAACTTATATATATGTTGGTATATTAGTGGGGAATTAGATCCCTAGGGTTGCGACTGTTGGACATTATGGGACTGGATAGATGTGTACGTTGGCAACAAGGTCTAGACACTATTTGTTTGACGTGGTCGATATTTGACTAAATTGAAAACCCAAGTCCACTAAAGTACGGATAGTTGATTTGGTATCCTGCAATTAAAACAAAAGAATGCTTATCAGTGCTCTAACGAAATAACTTGCAGTGGAATAATTTAAAATATAATAGATCACATAAGTAGTGACCAAGGTTTGAAACTTCCAAAATCAAGTGCCCTTGTCAACACCGAACATGCCCAAACACCAGTACATATCCTTCAATCTAACATATGGGTTGTAATGAGAGGGGTCAGAACAACTTTCTGGTGACTAGTAAATTATACATCTTATGCTGATTGTTCTTTAATACATGTAATGTTTTATTATATCATTAGTCGGTATGACTCCATCTCTACGTACAAACCATTCCCATCTACATCCCATATATATATATATATATATATATATCCTATGGTCCCCTATTGGACCAAGATACTATCCTTCGGTATCTCTCATTTAGCACTTCGTTAAGATTCAAAGCCTCATCGTATCACGATCTCATCATCGTATATCTCGAGGAAATCCTCCAGTGTGCACTGGTGACCTTTCCTACATAAGGTCGTGTTCTCTTTGGAGATTTCTACTTTATCTGCTTCCTATTACATGGACTTAGCTCCACAAACCACCCCATCCATGTTTTTAAAGAATCTTGTTATCAGTTGACTAGCCCTGCCATATCAACCAAACTAACAAACAACTGTGGCATTGCATTACCCAATTGAATAAACCCTGGTAGGTGGCGATGATAAATTAGGTGTAACCCTATCCTTCCCGTTAACCGTAAGGGACCGATGACAGACCGAAGACCTATGCAACCCCTACGCCTTGACTTTTAACCTAGTACTATACAATGTTGCATATTGCCTAATCCTCACCACCGTCCATTTAGATTGCCTAATGCAATCAAGGCAATACCCTTCTCTACCAAATTTAAAGTAGACCAACTTTGACTATGAAAGTCCAGCCTCAACATCCGCCTAACAGAATGGCCAATGACCCACGTTTACAAAGCTTCTGTTGCAAGCACAGTCCTAACTTGAGGGTATCACTTCTCTATACGCAAGCATGTACTCCCCACGGGTCCTATGGTTGAATATGATTTCTCATTTCAGCCCACTCTAATGACTCTTAATGTCGTTTTCTTTCTATAATTTATATACTAAATTCTAACTAAACACGCCCGTCATAAACGCATATCCGAGGCTACATATCTCATATTCATGTATATTCATTCTTCTTGCATTTTCTTTACTGCCTCTACATATTTTATATTTGACCTTACGTCCTCATTTTATTATGCGTTTATCTTTCACTTTAACAAATTCATTTACCGCCTCATCTATTAGTTATCTATATCGCTGCTACTACATCCATTAGTTTCAACTTTGATTTCTATTCCACTTTATCTGCTATTCCTTTATTCTTGCCTATAACTCCATACTTCTTATTCCATTACTTCCCATTTTATCAATTAATTGTTACACGGTAAATTTCCATATCTTATCCAAAAGAGGTGGTTTGTGTGGTGTTTTTAATTACAAGGAATTTTCTTTTTTATTTATTGAAATAGACAGTATAAAATACGACAATCATCCCTATTTTGTACATCATTTTCTTTTATAAGCCTGTATTTATTCCTTTTCACTTCAAACATCATACTTTTGTTAAATTTAGACTTGATAACATATGGGAATCTACTTGCAACAATATAAATTCCATTAAACTGAAATATCTCTAAAATCCCAAAATCAAATAACCTCATTTTTAAATTTTTATTCATCAACGTCAAATAAATAAGAAATTCTAATCAATATGTTGTTTATTAAGATACTATAAAATTCACGTCCGTCGCATAAAATAAAATTCTAATCAATACACTTAATTAAATTAATATCCGACGTAGAAACTAATAATTCTAATCATTACGCAACTTTAATCAATTACATATAAAATTGCAAACTTGTTCATAACAGGGAAGTATTCAATTTTAACAATAAAATTCATATGAAATATTAAATTAAATCATTTCATATAATGTGGATTAACTTACAACTTAATTTAACTTATCAGACATGTTGGACTAGTTTTGCAATGATATAATCTAGTATTATATAAAATATATATAATATTTCCACTCATATTGTTTTAGCGTTCCCAAATCTCTAGATCTAATCCAGATCTAAACCCTGTTATCTGTATTCTCTATTTTGACTTCCTATTCGGATTCACAAATAATAGTTATATAGATCTATTAGAAATTGGATTAGAGAAAAGAGGTTTTTGATTTAGATTTATTAATTAGAACCAGATCTAAAATTTTACCTTTGATGTAGCAACCTAATTTGAATCTATTTCCTATCCTCCATTCTTCTCTATTCTTCTCTAAAGTGCATTCGTGTAATCTTGATCTTTTTCTATGTGTTCAGAAATTTTGGCAGAGAAAGGAAAATGATAGAGTTTCCGTGTTTATTAGAAAAATAAAGAGTTACAAGTGAAGACCTAGGTCCTAATTTATAGAGGTTTAAATCAGCACCAACCGTTGGATTAAACCCTTTCAAATCCGGGCGTTTAAGGCCAAACTTTACTGCCCCTTTCAAAAGAAGATGGGTCGACCGCCCAACCCTCATGGTTGATCGCTCATGGCCGACCTGGGCTTGGTCGTGGTCGACCTGTGCTCTTTTGAAATGAGTAAATTTGAACTTTTCTTAATTACGTTGATTTTTTTCCTCTCTTGTTTGATTACCGTAATTGTAACGACCCAGAATTTTGAACGAATTAAATTGGAAATATTTAATTAATTTTAAATATTTGAATGATGGTTTGACTTGAATTTCAAATTATCAGAATGAATTGGCGATTAAATTATAAAATTTAATCTATTGAAAGTTGAACAAAAATTTGAATCTTCAATTTTAAGCCGATTTAAAATATTTCAAAGGCTTGTAAAAGTCGTATTGGTTTTATTGAAGATAATAGAAGCTTCAGAATTTAATTTCGAACTGTTTTGATCAGTTTTGAAATTATATCGTTTGAATCGATATTTAAAAATAGCGTTCCGGGGCGCAGTCTCGGAATTTGACGAAACCAGTTCCATTGGATCCGTAATATTGTATTATTATCGGATTTCAATTTTTGTAGTGATTGGAGTTGTCGTGTGATCGTACGAGAGTAAAACGTCTAGAAAATAAATATCGTTTTAATGTAAATATCTTATATCATTTCACCGGTCAAATTCCTTTCAAACATCAGCCACCCTAGATATGTATTTAGCAGACCTATTCCCTGAACATCGCATACCCTTGTCTCCCCTTCTTTTCCTTTTATCACGCAAGAAGAAACAAAATCATCTCGTTCAAAAATAAAAATCTCAGTTCAAAGAAAATAATGGCCGAAGTTATTCTTTTGTTCGAAAATTAAATCCAGTCCTCCTTCATTTAATCGAAACTTATCTCGTTCCCCTTTCCTTTACAAACGAAACTCCCTCTCCTCGAAATAAATCAAAACAATAGACTCCGATTCGAATAAGGCGGAAGCGCTCGTCTCTCGATCGAGATTTGCATTCAGGGTCACGGTAGTGTCGCAAGTGGGCCAGGTTCGTCACCGTGATGCTTGTGTGGTCGCAGGACAGCCGAAGCTCGTGAGATCGAAGGGGGCTAGCGGGGGTAGGCGATTAGGGTTCGAAGGGGTTTCGCTTTTGGGGGAATCTGATGATGCGTTGGCGACTTCGAGGTTGGGAAGGTGTCTCGCGACTGAAAGGCGCGAGGGAAGGAGGCGAGGTGTTCGTTTGAATGGAAGGATCGAGTGCAGGCAAGTCGCGAAGCCAGCGACTCCAAATTCGTGGTGGCGAGCAACTGAAGGGTTCGCGATCGTGAGGCGCGATGCGGGCTTGGAACTGCTAGGGTTGGGAAGCGTTTCGAGCGTGACGAGCAGTAGCGATGGGGATGATAAAGGAAGTAGTAGTTTCAAGTCCAGCCGTAGTCGTCGATTTGTGAGGCAGGGCTCGTCAGTTTCTTCTCAGAGCTGTTGCTACGATGCCGATGATGATTTTGGTTCATATGGTTCTATTTCAAAATCTTCTTCATCTTTAAACAATGACATCGAGAAGGAGATGGTCGTTCGACGATCGCAGCGAGGTAGCTCTTTTTGTTTATTTAATTTATATTTAGAAATGGAAGAAATAAAAGTATAAATGCATATAGGCACGTACCCATTTTCATTTAAAATTTTATTTACAGTGAAGGTTTTGTTAAAGGAAACAATTAGTTTAAATTAAATTTCTGATTCAAATTAAATCATTAGTTAAGTAACTTACTAAATGGAAGTTTAATTGTTTGATCAATTCGAATGTTAATAATTGTACAAAAATTTATCCAAGGTCTAAAATGGTGAAGAAAACAAACTGGATTGGAAATGGATTGCAAAATAAAAGCTAAGGTGAGATTTTTCTCACTCCAACGGAAAATTTAATTTTGCAGTTATTGATTGTTTGATATGATTGCTATTTGGATGTGATATTAGATATAGTAGGATATATCTATATATATATAGCAATATATACATATTGGCATATGTATATATTGGATTGATTGATTTCCCGCCTCGTATAGCGGATGAGACCCTATTGCGCCGTTAGTAAGCGGATGATTTTTATAAAACCCATATACCGCGATATTCCACCTCGAAGTGGAATTGGTATTGTGCTAACATCTGTGGATGCAGGGAAACAGGTTGGAGGGATCCAACTGGATTCCTCACCAGTATTTATTTATTTACTTACAGATATTGATGTATATTCTGTTATCATATGTTGATATATGATGTTTGATGTTGTGATTGACTAATTGGTGCTGTTGCATCATCGGATTCAGTTTTGAAGTTTAAAAATAACGACTTTTACTTTAAAAGGATTTTAAAGTAATTTTTGAAAGTAGACGTTTTATTGAATTGTTGAATTGATTTATTTTAAATAAATAAACGTCTAAAATTTTAAAGTTATAAAAGTTAAGATTTTTGTGAAATAAAAATCAAAGTGTGATTTTTGAAATAAAAGTTAAGAAATTTATGAAATGGTTTAAATTGGGATTTCTAAAGTATTATAAACGGTTTATTTAAAAGATGTACAAAAATGGATATTTATAAATTTGAAAAATTGGGATTATAAGACAAGTTTCTATAAGTGTTAAAATGAATTATAAATTGGGATTTCATAAGTTAATGAAATCTGAAAGTTTGAAATTTTGTGAAGTTTAAAAGAACGATTTCTTTTAAAATAAATGAATTATAAGTTATATTAACTTATAAGATGGACCTTTGGTATATACATTGAGTTATAAATTGAATGGGTCATTAAAGAAGATTTATAAATCGAAGTTGTTATAAAATGGAAATAGAATTTATAAACGTTGTTTTTTATAAATTCGAAAATAAATCAAATTTGATTGATTTTAAATATAGAGATTATTAAGGGAATTTTATCCACGATTTTGGATAGTGGATAATCCTTGGAATAAATGTGTAGAAAAGATTGAAAATTTGGTTAGTGAAGTATATTCACGATTTTGGACAGTGAATATATTTTTAAGTAGAATGGATATGGTTTTGGGAAGGCGATATTATAAAATGAAGTTAATTGTTTTAAAAGATGTTTTAAAACGTGATAAGTATCGAATACATAGATTTCAACATTCATTGTTGAAATAGACGTTTTCGAGAAATATAAGGAAATGGTGGACTATAACACTATTGTTATAGTAAATGATTTCCAAAAGGAAATGTTTTATATAGTATTGGGGTTTATATATCTATCTAAAATCCGAATCCCTATACTAGTGATTTCGAGTCGTCGTAACGATGTTTTACGCAACATTCGTTTTGACTCAAATAGATGTTAAAATTAATGATTTCCTTAAAGAATGAAATGTATACTTAATATTGATTTAAGTATATTGAATATTTTCAAATGTTGAAAATAAATAGATTTGTGGAATACTTATTTTTAAATAAGTATGGAAATGCTTTTCCAATATGAAATGAACTGTTTTGAGATTTTATCTTCAAAGATAAAATGAAATGTGGAAATTGATTTGAAATTGTTTTCAAATAGTTAAGTGTGGAAATTTTATATCTAGTAAAGATATTTTTGAAGATGAAATAATTTGGAAAATTATTTGGAATCTGATGATGTTGCGCATCTTTATTGATAGTTAAATAACCGACTATCAATAATTACCTTGATAGGTATTTGTTGTGAATTGGATGAATTTGAATGCCACACTTATTTTTAAATAAACGCTCACTGTTCGGGTTAGCCGGGAAAGGACCATGGGGTCGTATAACCCATTCCGAATATGTGATACGTCGTTATGAATTGCATTCGAAGACCGGTGTTGAAGACCGGATATTTTTGAAAACAGAAGGATTACCGTCGAGTTACTCTACATCGGCTGATCTCCGATTTAGAGGTTTTATCACCCTTAGTGACGGGAAGTCCGGACGTGATTAGAAATTTATCCGGATGTGCAAGGGCTTCGTGAGAAGTGCCTTCGGTTCTGTTCGATCCCGGAACAGACTTGTATGGATTGTGTGTCTGACGTTACAAATTGAGATATAAAGCTGATTTCTTTCAAATACATTTCTATTGGTGGTGGAGAATTGATTCTCTTAGCTTAACACCCTTCTCTGAGACGTACGAGCTCAGAGGTTATGTAGTTGAGATTTATTAGCGATATACTCCCAATTTGGTAACGTGGCATACTGAGTGTTGCTGTGAAATGATCAGTGTTTGATCATTTGCGATATGATCATTTGTTTGATCTTATATCTTTGTGATCATAGGTTGATCATTTGTTTGACCCGAAGCATGGCTTTGTAGAAAGCGTAGCTTTGTGGACGAGACTTCGTCGAGCCTCACACCCCGGAAATGGTCAAAACAGGAAGGATGCAGCAAGGTTCTAGGGAGTAGCGCCCCTTAGTGTATGTCATTCCTTCTGGATAGAGGTGGTATCATGGTATGGAGCCCAGATACTTAACCTATGTGGTTGCTGCATTATTATTATGTGGTTTGTTGCGAATCGGGGATCCTCGGGAAGATCGGTTACGATCGGGGGATGACATACGCGTGTCAGTAGTTACCTATTTTTGCAGAGGTAACCCGGCCTTGTGTTGGCAGAGATCTAACCGTAATGTTAGGTTATTTCTCGGGACGTCATTCCAGAGGCATTCTATTCATGGAATAGGAAGTTCCTTAGCCTGACCATTTGTTGGAAATCCAAACTCCAATACGCACCTTGTACGGTATTAGTTGTAGAACCTGCCATTTACGTACGGTGGTCACCACTGTTTAGATGGTAGCTATAGTAGGCATACGATACTGGTCGTATGTTGGCTAAGATTAATATTATACTTTCGAATTGTTTTCTACACTATGCACTAATAATAATATCAAAAAGGATTTGATTTTGCGTAGTAAGCATCTTTGACTATCATAAGAAGAAATCTCCTCCAATTCTGCGTTTGCATTGTGTGTGTGGTGGGAGGTCTTATGGTAGTTTCATTTTCCAAAAGCATTGCGAATTTGTTTTATTTTCTTTGTGAAAAATAACTGTTTTACGATCTCACACCAGTCACCATGACTGACTCGGAGTTTATTGTTCCCTTCTAAACTCTGGGTGCCCACCAATTTCCACACGGGCAGCCTAGAGTTATGTTATCAGGATATTCTGGAGCTTTGGAGATAAGCTGGAGGACGAGACGTGGTATTTGTATCTGATATTATTTATTCCGCTGTGTATTCTGTATGAGGACAAGTTATATAACTGTCCATTGTTGTATATTGACTCTGATGATTGATGTATGTATAAAATGATATAGTTCTTTGTTTTAGAGATTATTCATTTATCTATTATATATTGTTCCGCTGCGATATGTGAGATTCTGATATTGTCTCTGTTTCTGATATTGTTCTGTTGTTCTTCTCTTCTTTCTTCTTCTGTTTTCTTCTCCTTCTGCCTTTTTCTTCTATTTAAAACCATCACTATTGGAATTTCCGGCACTCGATTGCTCGGCGGTCGATAAAGTGAGTATCGATGTCGAATTTTCGAAAGTCGAAAATTCCGGTACGTGACAGTAATCATGTTCCTTAATTTACTAACTTAATGGTCAAGTCACCATTAACTTTAACACTTTTTAATTAGTGTTAACAATCATTAATTATTTCCTTAATTACATGTGTATTTATTACCAACTCTAAAAATCTAAACGTTAAAAAACCTTTCGTTTGAACTCCAATCAGAAAAGTTTATATATGAAAATGATCAGAAAATCGCTACAAAAACAATGGTGCAAGTTTCGTAGCCAAATTCTAACATTTGCAAAAATTCCATTTTTCACTATTTTCTATTTATTAATTAATTTCCTTTAATTAATTAACGTAAAAACACGAGGTGTTACATTCTCCCCTCCTTAAAAGAATTCCGTCCCCTAAATTCTGTAAGGGTTCGACCATGTAAACCATTGCACATCCATTCTACACTAACAATAAATTTGTGTACAACCAATTTTTGCAACAGTCCATGTACATATGCACAATGCATCACAATACATATAATATGCATGAGCAGTAATTTCTAATTGGCACCTTCTATATGAATGCTTTCTTTTAAACCAATTTCGAAAATATGATTCAAACATCCTAAATATACTGGCAGTTCTACATGAATGAAACTTTTGAAAAATCAAAAATTGTTTTTGATCCAAATTTTCTCATACTTCTATAAATAGAAGCATAGTTCAACCAATTTTTCATCCAATACCTTATCACCCAAATTCCTAGCACACTATTGCTAACATTCAAATTTAGAAAAATATAGTTTTCTAAACCTATTTTCTTACGCTTGGAAATGGTTTAGATGGAAAATTCCATATTACCATCAATCTATTATGCAACCACTTTCTATTGTACCTTGGGATCTACTCCTTTGCCTCCAATCCTTTTTCCCACTTTCCCAAGCACAACTTGCGTAGGTAACTTTTTATTTTGAAAGTTCAAAAACATTGATGTTTCAAAAATCATCCTTTTATTTTCCACTCATCGACAAGGTATCCTAGAAAACCTTCCACGGATAAAACAGTTTCTTTGTCAATCACCATATCCATTTTACTACAAATACAGCTATGTAGTAAAATCTACACTAATCAACTTACCAATTATTCCCCAATGTCATCATCCGGTACTCCAAAATTTGTAAAACTCAAAATCTTTAGCTTTTAAAATCTTTCCAAAGATATGTGTATATTTTTTTTCAAAGTCATATTATTTATAATGAAAACTTTTCATAAATAAATTTTACATAAAAATTTTCTTTTTCAAAATATATGCATAATTACATTTTATAAATAACTTTCCACATTTCTGACGTCAGGATTTAGCCAACCACTCATTGTCCCTTATGGACTCCACTTAATTGCGTGGTAAATTTTTGAGTTCTCAAAAACTTTTCTTTTTTATTAATATCAACCAGCAAACATGTTGAATTTTAAATTTCAATCTTCAAGGACCGAAAACATTGACCCATGGCTTGCCTTACCATACCACTGTCCTCCGTCTACTGAAATTTATTTTCTGAAAAATTCCTATTCTTTTCAGAACCTATATTTTCAGTTTGCTTTTATTTAGTAGTTAGTTAAAAAAAATTCTTAATTTATTACTTAGCTTCCAGTTTCAATTATTTTCTTTTCGCTTGCATTAGTTAAGTGACTTCCTGAATTTTCTTTGTTTTTATCGTTTTCCAAAATAATAGCGGTCCACACAGAAAACACATAAAAAGGTATATTTTCATAAACATATGGAGTCTTCATAGTAACAACTGATGCTTTACAACCCATAAAAAGAAGACAAACACTGGAAGAAAACACCTAACTACTAAAAATTACACTACCACTAGCCTTTAAGGGCTAGGATGAAGAAAACTGGAATTCCCCATACAGAGGAATACCCTAAGCGTGGAGTCTATACACCCCAACTGATGGCTCTGCCTCCTCTGCTCCATCCGCATCTCGATCTGACGAGTCTCTATCCGCTCTTGCCTTTGTCTCATATCCACCATCTCAGCCTCAATCCTATCTCTAAACTCCAAAAAATATCCATGTAGCTCAGAGACTGCTGATGATATCTACCGATCGGTTGATCATACTCTCTGGCCTGCTGGTCGGGCCAAGAGTCCCAATCCATTTACATCGAACCAGCTCCATGCCGTGTCTACTGCTGCTGTTGTTGTTGCTACTCCTCCTCCTCCTCACTCTCATCACTACCAATAGCCTACTAATCAATATCTATGCCCATTCTCATAAAAGAGGAACTTCCAAAAAAGAGTGTCTACTAACACTCGTCAGCACCGCTCGACGGCTAACCTGAGACTACATGAAAATCCTAGTCCATAGGTGGCAATAAGGAAAAGTGGCTCTCATAGCATTGCTTGCTCCAATTCCCACAAAGTGGGTCATAATCACGTGGGCCAAATTTACCTTAATGCCCCCAATAATGGCATAGGCAGCTCTCTGAATGGCAGGGTAAGTCTGATTATAACTCCCCACCTTGGGGAGAAGACTGTACTGAAGAATGTGCACAATCAATCGGGCTCTAAGGAGCAAATGGACGAAACGCCAAACATGGCGACGAGGGAGGAAAATCTGTCCTAAAATGGTTGGGTCTGTCATCTCCACATCATCCACATCTAATCCTATCCCTCGAATGTCCAACGTCCCTCCAAGTTGTGCATCCGAGTACTCAATCGGTATTCCCTTTACCTCGGATGTGAATATAATCTCATGTGGACGAAAAGCATGTACTAAGTTAGCATCAAAAAAACATATCGGCCTCAGGTAACCGATCCGCTCAAAAGTGTCTTGCCCCAAGATCTGAATCAGTCCAGCAGTGGTAAAGAGTGGTTCCAATTCAAACGTCACGAGGTCCTCAAAATTAACCACTCATCCATGTAAAATCTTGTACGGGGCAGTTGCCGCATAGGCTCTGACGATCGTCCTATTATTTTGGCACTAAGCTAACTCTTGTGGGGTCAATTGGAGGAACTTGGTAGCTAGGTTTCCACGATGGGGAGGCATGGCGAAATCGACCAAATCCAGGCTCACTGAGCGAAGAGTATGAGATATTAGGGTTACGCTCAACGTCTAGTGGAATTTGGTGGCGGTTTGGGGATGATTTGGGTGGAGGCGGCGGTTGGAATAAAGGAGGGTTTGGGTTCGGCTGAAAGAAAATGAAATGGGAATGAAGAAAATGAAGCAGCACTTCGTTATACATAAAAACAATGTGGTACTGTTGTGTAACACACCTAATTTTAAATAACATTATTCAGGATATTTAATTAGATAAATCAAATAGAATAATGTAAATGTTAAGTGATAAGGGGATTGAGAATTGAATAAATATAAGTGGCCATGCTTATTAATTTAATTCTGTTAAAGAATGGTTTATAGACAAATAAAAATATGAAAGGGTATAATGGAATTTAGTTACATCTAACTTTACCTCTATAGATATATGTTTTTACCCTTAAAACCATTCACACACATATTCATTTCCTCAAAAAAAGTAAAAATGTAAGAAAGAAGATAAGACCGGCCATTAAAAAGAAAAGAAGAAGAGAAAATTCAAAGAAAAAGAAGAGAAAGTAAAAGGGGGAATCAAACTCATCTCAATCCATTTTCCTTATCAAATATTAAGGTGAATGATAATTTCCATCTCTATTTGTTAAATATATGTTTCAGATTTAAGTTTAAATTGGTATATATGATGTTTGATGATGATATGCTCGAATTATGGTTTATTTAAATTTAAACAAGATTGTTTAAATAATGGTTAATACGGTTTTAGATCAAAACCATGTGATATTGATGTTTAAATGCCATGGAAAAATTATATGTCATGCAAAACATGATTTTAGAGCTAGGTTTTAAGTTTGATAATTTTCCAAGCTTTGGAAAGATTATTATGAATTTTTGAATGAAAATATAGCACGTTGGGTTTAATAATTTATTTCAGAAAATATATTGAGAACTTGGATTTGAAATTTTTGATATGTTAGAAAACATGATCAAAGTATTCTGTGATTTTTGGGGATTTTTCTTAAGTGATTTGATATACAAAATAAGTTATTTTGAGAAGAGGATCAAAATGATTTACGTATAAATTGAAAGGAAGGTTTTATTTGCAAAATTTTAAGTTTGACACTTATCCAATTAAAAAAGGCGGTTAGTTTTGAAAAGCATGGGAAAAGTTAAGGCAACCAATAAGAAATTGGTACGTATGCAGGTTAGTTTATATAAGTTGCTTAATTTAGTGTTTAACCCAGAAAAACAGGTTTCGACTCTATTCAGAGTACCTTTTGCCCCTTTCCTTTCGCCTTTGACTATGTTGAAACCCTATTAAGGTAAATTCAATACACGGGGTATCATCTAGGTTATACGTAGTGGATTGGAGAAGGACGAAAGATATGGTGTCGAAAGCATAGCTTCCGATGGGGTCATTACCTCATTTTGTTTTAAAAAGATAAGCGCCTGCCTTTTTTTACTAAGCTTTTAACTTAGTCGATAAGTATGTTTTCGAAAGGAGTTTTATAATGGATTTCGAAGGGGTTGCCATGTTTATTTTAAAAGAAAAAGGGGTTTTGAAAGAGTTCTTTTAATTATAAATCAATGTTTTCGAAAAAAAGGGTACCGACCTAGTCGAAGCCATACCGCCGATCCTTTGCCTTTCGAATGTATTGAAGTCATCAATGCTATCGAAATGTATTGTTTGTTTTAAAGCCATATTAAGCTGCTTTCTTAATGCTTTCGAAGGGTTATGGGTTTCGAAGGCAATGGTTTCAAAAGGGGTTTCGAAGCTATCCTTCAATATTTTAAATGTATGCTTTCGACTCTGTCGAAAAGAATGGTTTCGACGCCATCATAAATTCCCCAATATTTTCATTTATCTAGATGTAATGTACATCATCAATCGGCAATCATGTGGGGATCCAAAATCATTGGGCTACCAAGGCACGACTAGGGAGTCATTTACCATCCAGCTTCAAGGATTTTCCATATGTAACTATAATATAGTTGGAATTTTTAGGATTTAACGTATATTATATTTATAGGAAAAATAAAACACGTTCACACATTGGTTTCCTAAATTTTTAGGATCAACTAACCTAAACCTCTAATAGCAAATGTAACAACCCACACCCAGTGGGCCTGAATTTTCGCCCAATTGAAAACTCAAATCCACCAAAGTATGGATTATCGGTCTCGTATCATGCAATTAAAACAAAGAAATTCATATCGGTGCTCTAACAAAATAACTTGCAGCAGAATAATTTAAAATATAATAGGTCATATAAGTACTTAGGAAGGTTTGACACTTTCAAAATCATGTGTCCTTGTCAGCACCGAACATGCCCAAACACCAGTACCTGTCCTTCAATCTATCCTTTGGGTTGTAATGAGGAGGGGTCAGAACAACGTTCTGGTGTCTGGTAAATTATACATCTTATACATAAACTAGCTTATGCCGACTATTCACTATTACATGTTATGTTTGATTATATCATTAGTTGTTACGACTCCATCTCTGCATCCAAACCATTCCCATCTACATCTCGTATATATGTGTGTGTGTGTGTGTGTGTGTGTGTATCATACGGTCCCCTAATGGACCAAAATACTATCCTCTGGTATCTCTCATTCAGTACCTCGTTAGACTCCAACGCCTCATTGGATCACGATCTCGTCATCATATATCTTGAGAAAATCCTCTAGTGTGCACCAATGACCTTTCCTCCATAAGGTTGTGTTCTCTTTGGGGATTTTCTACTTTTTTGCTTTCTATTACGTGGCTCGGCTCCACAAACCACCTCATCCATGTTTTGAATGAATCTCGTTATAGGTTAACTAGCCCTGCCCTCTCAACCAAACTAACAAACAATAGTGGCATTGCATTACCCAATTGAATTAACCCAAGTAGGAGGCAATGATCATTTAGGTGTAACCTTGTCCTTCCCTTTGACCGCAAGGGACCGATGGTAGACCCAGGACCTATGCAGCCCTACCCTTTGACTTTTAACCTGGTACTATACAATATTGCATAGTGTCCTATCCTCAACACCGTCCATTTAGATTTCCTAAATGCAATCAAGGCAACACCCACCTCTAACAAATTTGAAGCAGTTTTACTTTGACTCTGCGAGTCCAGCCTTAACATCCTCCTAATGGACTGCCAAATGGCCTGCATTTACGGAGCTTATGTTTCAAGCATAGTCCTAATCGTAGGGTATCCCTTCTCTATATGTAAGCGTATACTCTTCATGGGTCCTATAGTTGAATAAGCTTTCGCACTTCAACCTATTCTAATGACTCTTAATGTCGTTTTCTTTCTATAATTTAGATACTAAATTATAACTATCCATGCCCATCATAAACACATACCCGAGGCTACATATATACGTATTTCATATTAATGTATATTCATTCTACTTACATTTTCTGTACTGCCTCTACATCTTTTATGTTCGACCTTACGTCTTCATTTTATTATGCGTTTATCTTTCACTTTAACAAATTTATTTACTACGTCTCATCTATTAGTTATCCATATCGTTGCTACTACATTCATTAATTTCAACTATGATTTCTGTTCCACTTTATCTGCTATTCCTTTTATTCTTACCTATAACTCCACGCTTCTTGTTTCATTACACACAGTAAATTTCCGTATCTTATCCAAAAGAGGTGGTTTATGCGGTGTTTGTAATTACAAGAAATTCTCTTCTTTATTTATTGAAATAGATAGTAAAAAAATATGGTAATCATCCCTATTTTGTACATCTCTTTTTTTATAAGCATGTATTTATTCCTTACCACTTCAAAAATTACACTTCTGTTAAATTTAGACTTGATAATGTATAGGAATCTACTTGCAACAATATAAATTTCAATAAACTAAAATATTTTCAAAATCCCAAAATCAAATAACTTTATTTTCAAATTTTTATTCATCAACATCGAATAAATAAGAAATTCTAATCAATACTCTGTTTATTAAGATACTATAAAATTCATGTTCATCACATAAAATAATTCTAATCATTACGCTTTGTTAAATTAATATCCGACGTAAAAACTAACAATTCTAATCATTTCACAACTTTAATCAATTACATATAAAATTGCAAACTTGTTCATAACAGGGAATTATTCAATTTTAACAATAAAATTCATAGGCAATATTAAATTAAATCATTTCATATAACGGGATTAACTTGCAATTTAATTTAACTTATCGGGGATGTTGGAATAGTTTTACGATGATATAATTCATTATTATATAAAAATATATAATATTCCCACTCACATTACTTTAGCGTTCCCAAATCTCTAGATCTAATTGAGATCTAAACTCTATTATCTATATTCTCCATTTTGACTTCCTATTCGGATTCACAAATAACATTTATATAGATGTATAAGAAATTGGATTAGAGAAAAGAGGTTTTAGATTTGGAATTATTAATTTGGACCAAATCTAAAAGTTTACCTTTGATGTAATAACCTAATTTTAACCTATTTCCTATCCTGTATTCTTCTCCAAAGTGCATGTGTGTGATCTAGATCTATTTCTATGCCTTTGGAAATTTTGGAGGAGAAAGGAAAACGACAGACTTCCTCGCTCATTAGAAAAGTAATAAGTTGGAAGTGAAGCCCTAGGTCCTAATTTATAAAGGTTCGCCAATCGTTGGATTAAACCCTTCCAAATCTGGACCATTAAGGCCAAACTTTACTACCACCTTCAAAAGAAGATGAGTCGACTGCCTAACTCTCATGATTGATCGCTCATGGTCGACCTGGGCTTGGTTGCGGTCGACCTGTGCTCTTTTGAAATGAATATATTCAAACATTGCTTGATTACATTGCTTTGTTTCCTTTCTTGTTTGATTGCTGTAATCCTATTTTTTATTTTAATTGCTTAATGGTCAGGTCACCGATATCTTTAACACTTTTTAACTAGCATTAAACGATCATTAGTTATTTTCTTAATTATATGTGTATTTATTTCCGACTCCAAAATTTAAACGTTAATAACCTTTTCATTTAAAGTTCGACGAAAAAACTTACATATGAAAATTGATCAAAAAATTGCCACGTGCACAATGGTGTAAGTTTTGTAGCCAAAATGTCAACGTTTGCAAAAATTCCATATTTCATTTTCTATTCATTAATTAATTTCTTTTAATTTAATTAACATAAAATCATGAGGTGTTATAAGAAGAGGGTTGACAGTCAGAAAGCTTTGATGGACAAGGTGGATGCTTTGCTAACCTTGCAACCATAGAGACTACGAGAACTAGACGAAAAACTTTACTTTGGTTAGAATAGGAAAACTTCTCTATTTCTGGCCAAAATAGAAGAAATGGAAAGCAAAAGCAAAAGGATGGACCTGCAGAAGGAAGTAGAAGTTCACCCCCAATAAGGAGACTACAGGGTACCGAGAGGAATATGATAGAGAATGGGGGACAAAATCTTAGTGAAATGGAGGTTTTAGACTCTGAAAGCGATCGGTAACTAGACAATGATGTTCTTGAGCTAGATGTTGAGGCTAATAAAGACGAAGTTCAAACAACCACAGCTGAACCAACCACATGCCCACAAAATACTGAAGGAATGGTTCACCTAGGGTTTGGAGGACCTAGGCATCAACTGGAAAACCGAGACCATTTATGAGTCAAACACTCGGTGTAGCCCCTAATAATTGATCTTCAGTGTGCTACGCCAATGAGGAATATATTACTGACATGGTTAAGCGGTTGGTTGAATAAAGTAAAGGCATGAAGAATAAGGATTGGGGTTTTGCACCAAGAAGAACTTCGTTCATGGAGAATATTCTGAAAGAAGAATATCCTAGGAAATTTACAATGTCCACTATGCCATCGTACAATGGGACTACCGATCCTCGACAACATTTACTCAAGTATGAATGGCATATGGACGGTGCTAGGGCGATAGATGTTGTTCAATGTAGATGCTTTCCCATTTCCTTAGAGGGAGTTGCATTGATGTGGTTGACTAGGTTCACACCGAGATCCATATCAACTTTCGATGAGTTGGCTAGGAAATTTCTGGGGCAGTTCCGAATACATGCTACATGACCCAAGGATGTGATGTCCTAGTCGAGCTTATCTCAAGGGCCTACGGAGTCACTGGAAGAGTTCTTCAATCGATTTAATGATGTTGTTGCTAAAGTAAATAATCTGAAGGAAGATCTTGTATTCATGGATTTAGTCTGGGGCATCCTCCCTGACACAAATTTTGGAAGATAGTTATTTGTACCGAAAAGTGGCACAAACACCCAAAGAATGAAAGTAGTGAATAAGTAAAGAAAGTTAATTAAATTGAGAAATAACAAGATACACAAATGTTATAGTGGTTCGGCTAATCATTGCCTACATCCACTTAACTTTGTTAATGATTTGATTGTTGTTTACAAGAGTTGTTCTTATGGATCGATAATGATCCCTGAAATTACAAGAGCAATATCTAAATTCGTAAACAACTAAAAAGGATCCCTCGAAACATCACCCTACCCCTCTATTTATAGTTGTAGGTCATCGAAATCATCTCCACCATGTTCACTCCCATCTTTCCCACGTCTAGGAAGAGAATGCTAGGATGATAGTGGCCGCATCAGGCACAATTAAGGATTGGTACTGATCCAAGATCAAGGATTAGCACCGATCCATGAGATCTCTTCATGTGTCTCATAGCCTTGGGTAGGCACAAATTTCTTGTGCCTTCATCATTTCCACCTTATTTGCTTTGCTAGGAACTTGGTTCTGGGTGAGTTGCTCGGTTTGGGAGTGGAATGTGATACTTGGCTTCATGTGTACATGGTGTTTGATGGTAATTGTTTGTGATCGATCCAATAAAGCTTGGAGAAGGTTGTGGACGTCTTAGCTTGATGGTGTGTTAAAGGATAGGTGGTTTTAGAGAGAATTCAGGGAACGGTACCGATCTTGGATCAGGGATCGGCACCGATCCGTAACTTCTTTTATAGCTTGCGTCTTAACTATTATTTATTGATGTATGGGGTATTGGCCTTCTTTTGGGAACTGATCACCATGCTTTAGGCTTGTCCCATTGGTTTCACTTGGCATTTCAATTTGATATCGCTCTGGGCTCTCTGCCTTGATAACCTTTAAGTTTGACTGATCGGATTCATCGAATACGGCCTGGTCACAAGGTTGGATAACACTTACCCCTAAAAGTACATCTTGTTTCCAACAAGATGTGCTTTAAGACGTGACGAATTAGGATTTCTACATTAGATTACAATTCACACTTCAAATGGCTGTCATCTTTTTTACGGACTATTTTAGTGAAGTGTAGCGTCTTCGACCACTCATTGCAACATTTTGTTTGATTTGTGCCTATTAGTACTCAGCATTATAAAACTGGAGTGTGCTCTTATAGTTTGTCACTCCAAATTCAGAAGCTTTCAATAGACTTCCTTCTTGGATTCCACATGGTTGAACCTTTAGCCCTGGAATTCTAATAAACTAGCACCATGCTGATATATGTAGGCTTGTCACCTCTCTTCATTCACATGCATATGCACATGCACATCTACATATGTGTACATACATATGAACGTCAACACCATTCATCGCATATATATACATATTATTTATTATATATATATATAATACATAGAGTTCGGTACCGATCCATGTTCAAGGATTTGTACCGATCCTAGCCTTCAAAAGTTTAGGTGATTCACTTGCCTATTTTTCTGGTTCGTAGCTTATACTCCTAATCCTAAGCCTATTCTCTTCACTTTGCTTTTTGGACTGTAAAACTCAAGCTCACCGTTAAAAGTCCTTGCCTCAAATTAGAGCTTCGCCTCAACTTCTCATCGCCTTCTGGCTCGGCCATCGAACAGTGCCAACCTATCACCATCGCGCCTTGAATCCCAGGAGTCCACTCTACACCGTATTTCATTATGAATCCAAAAGTTAAACTTTCGATTCTATCCTATCTTCTTCCTTAGGTAAGCAGCGGTCTTGAAGATCAAAATCGCTTGGAGCTTGCTTCGTAGCCATGCATGAAGTGAGGATGAGTAAGGAGATGGGTTGCTAGACCTATGCCTTAAGGATCGGCGCCAAAACCGCCATTAGAAAATACTATTTGAGCAACACGAGCAACTTGAATAGTTTTATGTATTTTGCTTAAACAACTTGAGTTTCTCAAGTGAAATTTTCTGAGTCCTGTAGTGGGGATACCAATGTGTGGTCGACTATGTGAAGTCCATTTGAATGATCGGTGATGATGGTCACTTCGGACAATAAACTGGTCTTCGAGTGAATTGTTGCACAATGTTTATGCTAGAACTGTACGCTCATGAATGCACATATTGCACGACACTGCAAAAACTGTTAACTACATGACACTTTATGGGATTTTCTTTCTATCATGGGGAGCATGACATTTAATCTATGCAGTTAAAATGCTTAGCGGTTCTATTATAGTAGAGGTGTAAAAAGTTATAGTGGGGATAAAGCGGCTATATAACGGAAAATAGTGGAGGTGGGAAAAGCTTCATTAGATATAAAAACAAATATTTAAAGTTAATTCATTCTAATTCTCATATCATCTATGCAGGAAATGAAATATTTTTTAATCTTATATAATATTACCAAACAATATCATAATTTATGCACACTAGATTTAGTGACTATAGCAGATTTCTAACCTATATTGAATACTTATGCCTCAAAGTTAGGACTCTACCCTAATTTAGTTAATTTAAAAGAAAACTATTCAAATTAATCTTTGTATATTAATATTGCTAAAGCGGATGCTAAAAAGCCTTGATCTAGCAGGTGTAGCAGAAAATAGCGGGGTTTAAAGCGGATCTATTATGTAATAGTGCTGAAATGAAACAACGTAGTGGTTGAAGAGCGCTATGCGATATAGCGAGGATTTTGCGAGGCTTTAGCTACACAGCTTTTAATATATCTAATATTGCTTAAGTGTTGAGTTTTGATACTTATGGATTTTAGACGCTTCTCGCATCTCTCTACGATCGCTCAGTTCCTTCGGCTTCTAAGTATGTTGAGTCTAATACCAAGTCTAGCTCGACTATAGTTTCCGCAACAAGACATACACCGACCCCATCCAAGTCACATTCCATCGGTAATCAAGCAGAACAACCTCTTCAAATGATTCCCTTCCAGCAAGTAGAAGGTACTGTAGTGGAGGCCGCTCCAAATGTTGATCATGGTGATGCTATTATATTGGATGATCCCTTGGATACTTCTGCCTCGAAAATCAAAGAAGGGTCCATCGAGAGGATATGTGAGAGGCATTACACCTGTTTGAAGATGTGTTAGTTCCATCTCAGCATCAACGAGCACATCTCCTGCCAATTGGATATACTGCATGCAACTGATACATGTGTAGGGCGGGATGTGTTCCACCATTTAATCAATTCATCTATCGAGTTTTACAACTCATGAAGCTAGCTCCGGCTAGCTGCACCTCAATAGCTATGCTTTTCTGGACAACATTGACATCGTTTTTGACCGCCATCTGAATCGCGAGCCTAGTGCTCAGGAGATCTATTATTTGTATAGCTTCAAGTAATGGAAAGGATGTCCTTCGCTTACATGTCTAGAATCCTCTACGTGGTGTCACATTATAATGGGCCTCTAGAACAAATTGAGCTATTTTAAAGATGAGTTCTATATCGTGCATTGCCCTCCTAGTTTTGCACAGATGTGGTTGTCTGGACATAAGTCCCACTTTCATCCTTTTTGTGTGTAGCTTTAGTTACTCATAGAATAGTTCCTTGCTCTTGTAGACAGCTCGAGAAGAACTAGTGGTGCAACCTTGGCAAGCACTCTTGCATCTCTCCCCTAAGTCCCGATCGAAGAGAGGGATACGAGGACACTTATCACTGATGAGAACTTTAGAGCATATAATCTCTTGGCATGGGATTGTAGCGTTGGTCACATTCCCGAGGTTGGTGATGAAAATGATGAGAGTTCTTTATCGTAGGATGGCGACGATAACCAAGGAATGCCCCCAGCTCCAAGTCTCATTGTGGAGATCAGTGAAAGGCATGAGTACATCGAGGGAAGAGAAAGTGCGAGAAGAGATAACTATAATGCCAATATTTGTCATGAGCCCTCTGATAACGATGGTGATGGTGACCTTGCATTCCTCTTGGCAGCGACCTACGATAAATGTTGTTCCAATGCGAACTCCGACACAACCTCCAACATCCACCATATTAGAGGAAAACCATATTCCATGTTCTGAAGACGTCTATTAGGACCTCAGTCCGATTCTAGATGAGGTTGGTTCTTTCGACCTAGGCAACATGAGCATTAGGCAAATTGATTCCCCTATCCATCTACCAGGTGAATTGCTAACTACCCAAGCATGGGATATCACCTCCGTGTGCAAAATCCAGATCCATAGTCCATTGGGGGGACATTAGGACACACACCACCTCACCCTTTGCTTAGCTTGCATTATGCTTTTACCCTGCTAGGGTTAATTTGCTCTCTTTTCATTTGTAGGTTAAATGAAGCACAGATTCATGTATGTTTTCCTTAAGGGTAAGACAAGCAAGTACAAGTGGCATTGTTTGCATACACATTATCGTGGTTCTGGTCATGATTCTGATACTAGCAGACACTTAGGCCGAGACCAAGAGGGTCGAATAGGGGTTATCGGTCTCATGATTCATCCTCTAAATGTAAGGCTAGATCTAGGTCGCCTCTGCCTAGAAGTTTGGATAGATTTTCAAACCGACCTGACGACATTCCTTCTATCGATGTTTCTCACATAGAAAATGACATAGCCTCGTGCACCTCGACAGTCGGACTAGCCGTTTGCTAGGTTTATCACTCCCGACGCTTCCTATTAGTAGTCTGGCAAATGGTTGATCGGAAAAATCACTACTAACAGCGAGATGGAAATTACCTCTAACCCTCACTTAGAGGATCTAAAATGCAGATTCTCAAAAGTCTTTTTTGACGAAGTCATATTCGTTCCTGATTTGAAAGACATTCCTCCGCATGTCCAAAAAAGCACAGTGGCCTACGTCGATGACGTATACGAGCAGAACTCTAAGTGGAGAAATATTGCAGAATTAATCTTTGAGGGTTCTTATAAAAGAAAGGTGGAGCCTGAAGGAATAAATCTTGAGAAAGCGGACGATATGCGCATCATAACCAATTTTGATCAGGAAGTTGAGAAACTGAACAAATTATTGGAAGAAGCCATCAAAAAGGCCAATTATCTCACTAAGTCGGCCAATCAAGAGTGATAAAGCTCAAGAAACAAATTAAGGCCGCGCATTATAGGAGCCGTGTCTTGTTTGAGTAAAATGAGTGACTGTCTAAAGAGCTGAAAGAGGCGAAGGAAAAGTTGGAAGCAAAGAAAAAGGAGAAAGACGACGCTCTTAACAACTCATGGATATTGTGAGGAATTGCTTGATGCGAGCAAGGCGAGAGATGCTGCCGAGGCTCAGGTGAAAAATGTGCAGAAAAAAGGTCGAAGCCGCGGAGAAGTGGATCAAAGTTGAGTTCAATCCGATAATAAAGAAATGCTAATGTGATCAAATTTAGGAACCTAAAATGGCTCAATAAGGATCATCCCAAGGCTATGGCCTTGGCATGGGAAGAAATCATGAACAAAGAATGGGAGTTCTTGGGTGGAGCTGAGGTTGTTATGGAGAAGTTGAAATTTGATCTTTTAGATGAGGTTGAGATTGGAGCACTTAGAGTCGGCGAGCTCATTTTGCTCCCTGAGTTGGCTGTTGAGGCTTAAAAAGATCAACGTGAAGAATCCGGTTCTACTGCATATGATGCAACAACAAACTTTACTTTCAGGACTTTGACTGCTTCATTCTCTTCCTTAGATGCTCACTATAATCCAGATGAGCCTCATCTCCAAAGGACAACTATTTGATCCCATATTTTGGATGGCAGGTCTGATGGCACCCTAGTTCACATTGAGCTCAAATTCGACGGAGGTATATCACTGACCTCAACTATATTTGAGAAGGCTCACATGACACTGATCGATGTCGCTAACCTCTCCTTTTATGTTTCTCAAGTCTCAGGTCAGCTCTTGTTGCTTCTCTTCCTAAGGGAGGTCCGTAGTTGGGCCAACAAGCTTCGACGACTGAGTCTGTGATCGTGTCTGCCTCCCAGACTGTTCCAGATGTTCTAGCTAGCTTGGCCATAGGACTAGATACACAAAAGATATATGCCTTGGAGGAGGAGATGACAAGCTACCTCCAGGAAGCTTAGGCTAAGGAGGATGTCCTTATAGCTTGTTTTTTCGAGCCTTCTTCAGGGCCCACCATGTAGGAGATGCTCCAGACTCAAGCTCTATTATAAGAGATAAAAAGGAAACCGATCAATGACATGCCTCATCCTTTATCTATGGCTTTACCTAGTCAACCCATCTCTGTGCCTTCGGATACTTTGACGAGCGATCCTCCGTAGGGTCTTAGAGGCAAAGATAGGGGTCCGAAGTCTGGTGAATCTGTAACGCCCTTTTCCAAGGAGAAGAATAAAGAGAAGAAGAGAAAGAAGGTCTTGATGTGCTCCTCCTTGCTTTCATTGCATTTGATTTTGTTCAAGACTTATGCATGTAGGCTGAAGTTGTGAGAGTGCAGCCCTCGCTTTTGGTTTGAACGTCATGTTAATAAAATTCAGACTTGTTTTTCTTTAAAGCCTTATGTTAATTTGTCTAAACACTAATATATGCACATATTATTTTCACTTATGTGCATATGAATCATTTCTTCCATATTACTTAGTCGAGTTAATAGCTTATCATGTTTGTTTTCAGTCAAACTCAATTTGAATGGCGATTGCTACTGAGATCATATTATCTCTTTAACCAAGTAGTTCTAGTGGGGCGCTGTCTCCTGGCTCCCTTTCTCAGCCATGCCAAACTTCGGGTTCTAATCGAGTTTGGTCACTTGAACTAATGATTCGAACATCCCTCTTTATGACGTTTGCATGCGACCATGCATAACTTCGGTCACCAGTCGGGGTTGATCACTTGGGAAGATGATTTAGACATCCCTTTTTTGGATGTTCATCATCAACCATGCCAAACTTCGGGCATCGATCGAAGTTTCTATGAAATTTTGCCTAATTCTGGGCGATGATCTTTTGCCTTACCTTCCTCTGGGTAAGGTATTGATGTTCTTGTACGAGACCTAACCTAACTCTAGGCATTGGTCTTTCATATTGCCATCCTTTGGGCAAGGTGTTGGTGCTCCGCCAAACTCTAGGCATAAGCTATTGGGGTGAACTATCTCGTTTCATCCTCGAATGTTTATACTCCTGCCCCCAAGTCAAGGGTTGAAGGAGTTAATAGGCATCAGTTTTTGGATGCTAGGGATAGCCTTACTTCAAATGCCGGGTCATGGAATGTAGAATTTCGGTTGGCACCTATTTCTAGGTACCTGCATACTTGCATCATGTATAGTCAGATTCATTCATGTTAACCATAATTCACAGTTTATGGTTAGATGGAGACAGATTCATAGATTCAGGAAGTCAGTTCACTTTATATTTATAGAAATGATAGATTCTGTCTTGTTACACCAGCATTGATCAAATATTTACAAAACTAGATTTAAGTGAAATAGCGACGTAAATGCTCACCATTCCATGCCCGCGGGACCAAAATCCCATCAATGGTTGCTAGCTTGAATGTCCATTCTCCAAGCTTGAGTATGATCACATACAGACCTTCCCAGCTCGGGCCCATATTAATAGGGCCGGGGAAGATTCATTTGAGAATAAGGTCACCATTCTGAAAGGTCCGGCTCCTAGTCTTAGTGTTGTGATATCGGGCGACTCGTTTCCTGATGCACGGCTGCTCTCAGGTCAGCTTCATTATGATTTTCATCGATCATATCGAGTGACTCTAGCAGGAGTTCCTCCTTTGTTCTAGGGTTTAATGAGTCATTCGATGAGAATGTACCTCGAGTTCAATTAGAATCACAGCCTCTGATCCGTAGGCTAGGGAAAATGGAGTGTGGTCGGTCGCAAACCTATGGATCATTCTGTAAGCCCAAAGTGCAAATGGTAGTTCATCGACTCACTTACACTTGGCCTTCTCCAGTCGCTTCTTAAGAATGGGATTAATTATTTTGTTCACATCTTCTACTTTTCCGTTTTCTTATGGGTGTGCTACCGCTGCAAATATCTTCTCGATGTGGTGTCTGTGACAAAAGTCTTTGAACTCGACGCTATCAAATTGGGTTCCATTATTGGAAATAATCATTTGTGGGACCCCAAAGCGACAGACAATGTTTTTACCATGAAGTTGATCACCATCTTAGTAGTGATCGTGGCTAGCAGCTCCATTTTAACCCACTTCATGAAATAGTCGACAGTAACGATGGCATACTTCATTCCACCTTTGGATGTTAGTAGCATACCAATGATGTTGATTCCCCACACTACAAATGGCTAGGGACCGACCATCTACACAATCTCCATTGGCGGGGCTCTAGGAATTTCAGCGAACCTCTGGCATTTTTTGCATCTTCTGATGCAATCAGCAACATCTCCGTTGATGGTCGGTTAGAAGTATCCATAGCGAGGACTCTTCTTCGCCAAGGTCTGCCCCCCAATATAGTTACCGAAGGACCCTTCGTGCACTTCCATCAGGACCCGCTAGGCTTTATCCTTAGTAACACACCGAAGTAAGGAGATCGAGAATCCTTTCCCGTATTACACTCCTTCCTGCATTACGAATCTCAAGGCTTTATGGAGGAGCTTTCGTTACTCGTTCTTCATGTCGGGAAGGATTCCCTTCTGCAAACAATTCCTGATTGGATTAATCCATGACTCGTTCTCACACTTAGCCTTCAAGATCTAATCAACATTCATCCGGTCGATGCTTAGACCTGATAGCACCTCTATGGGGACTAGGCCCATGAGTTGCGCATCTTTTGAGCTAGCCAACTTGGCCAGCAAATCAGCCTTCACATTCTCCGCTTTGGGAATGTGCGTTATCATGTAATACTCGATATCGTTAAGCAATTCAAGGGCTCTGTTCAGATAAGGAGCCAGTCTCGCACCTTTTGCTTGAAACTCTTTTCTCACCTGACACACCACCAGTTGGGAGTCACAAAAAATGTGCAAAGTTTTGACTCCCAACTCTTTCGCAATTTTAAGTCCTACGATTAAAGCTTCATAATCTGCCTCGTTATTCGTCATGGGAAAATCGTGTTTTATGGCGTAATGGAGCGAACGTTCCTCGAGGGTCAACAACACAACACGTGCCCCCAAAATAATGCTTATTGGACGCTCCATCAGTATACATCTTCCACCCAGCATTCAACTCTCCACTGCTCTCTGGAGTATCATCTCGAGCAGTATATTCGGCTATGAAATCTGCCAATCCCTGACCTTGAATCGCTCTTTGAGGATGATACGTTATATCGTTCTAGCTCGTTTCAATGTTATATTTCAATATCCTTCTAAAAGTCTCAGGTTGCTACAAGACCTGTCTCAAAGGCTGGTCAGTCAATACTTTGATCGGATAAGCAGGAAAGCATGGACGGAGCTTCTTCGAAGCGATCAACAAGCAATATGCCAGCTTTTCCAGCTTTGGATAGTTCCTCTCTGCCCTCATCATTCATTTTCTAATGTAGCACATCGGTCATTAGATTCTGGCCTCCTCATGTACAAGTGTGGCGCTCAGAGTGTGCACTGACATTGCCAGGTAAATAGATAAGTCTTCATCTTCCAGCGGCTTTGATAGGATGGGAGGCTCTCTAGGTGATCTACCAGAGGTTGGAAAGCATCTTTGCACTACTATGTCCAAGTAAATTTTTTTTACTTTCTTGAGAACATCGAAGAAAGTTAGGCACTTGTTTGTGGCTCTTGAAATAAGCTGGTTTAAGGCGGCAACCTTTCCATTCATGCACTGAACTTCCTTCATTGATTTCAGGGCTTTGATGTTCTCCAACACCTCGATCTTTTTTGGATTAGCTTCTATTCCTCTCGAGTTCACTATGAAACCTAAGAACTTCCCTGATGCAACTCCAAATGGTCATTTCAAAGGGTTGAGCTTAATTATGTATTTCTAACGCACACTAAACATCTCCGCCAAATCCACCATGTGATTAGTCGACCGTTATGACTTCACCTGCATATCATCAACGTAGACTTCCATCGAATACCTGATTTGCTCCTTAAACATGGAATTGACCGGTCTTTGGAATGCTGCTCCTACATTCTTTAAACCAAAGGGAATAATAAGATAACAATACAATCCCAGGTTAGTTATGAAGCTGGTATGCTCCTGTTCTGGAACATGCATTGGAAGAGTAAGCGTTCATGAATGATAACAGTTCATGACCTACGGTTGAATCTACCAATTGGTCTGTCTTTGGGAATGGGAAGCTATCATTCGGGTATGCCTTATTTAGATCGGAATAGTCAATGCATGTCCTCCACTTCCCGTTGGATTTCTTGACCAAAGCTAGATTGGGTACCTATTCCGAGTATAGAGCGTCACAGATGAAGTCGTTATCTTTCAGCTTGTCCGCTTCTTCTTTTAGTGCAGTAGATCGCTCCGGACCCAGGCTGTATCGTTTCTACTTCATAGGAACATACTTAGGATTCACATTCAATGTGTGGCATGCTATCTTCGATAATATTCCACACATGTCAGAATGGTATCAGGCGAACACATCCATCTTCTCCTACAGAAAACCCATCAGATCTTTCATCATCCTCATGCTAAGTTGGGATCTGATCTTTAGGATCGTCCTGACTGACTGGGAAGTTGGTCGTCAACTCCACGGAGGTGCGTCCTCTAGCTCTTTCCTCATATCCACATCCTTATAGAACTGGCTGTGCTGCCCGAGCCAGGGCATAGGTGGTGGTTGCTATGCGTTCAGTGACTTGATGCAGAGAATCTTCTCCACACCTTTTCCCTTCTCATGTCATTTTGTCTCTTTCAGCTCTACGATGTAGCATTCGCGCTTGGGACTCCAGTCTTCTTAGACAACTCCCACTTCATTATCTGTAGGGAATTTCATCATCAAGTACCACGGGGCAATGCCAGTTTAGAAACTAGCTAGGCCAGTTAGCCTAGAAAAGCAATATAAGCAGAGAATATATCTAACATGATGAAGGTCACAAGCTGCACTGTCTTGTGGTCACCTTCTCCTAACACCACTAGTAGATCTACACATCCAATAGGTTCCATTGCCGTCCCATTAAATCCCTGGATATAAGATTTACATGGCTTCAAATCCTGACCATCTATGAGCATTTGATCAAAAGCTTTTTTGAACAGTATGTTCACTGAACTACCACAATCGACCAATAATTTCCTCATAGTCATCGGCCAGTCATGGCCGATGTCATGAATGGATCCAGCATAAGGGCTTCGACCCCATCAGCATCCCTATTCTTAAACACTATATCATCAGTCATTGCCCTAAGCTGCTTTGCAGGAGCTCCGTCTTTGATGGCAAAGCAACTCTCACTCACGACATGCTTTAAAGCACTCGCATACCTCTCCAATTCATTCCAGCTCTTCCCAGCAGGATAAGGTCCACCAAAAATTATGTTCATAATCAATCTATTTTCAAGCGGCCTAGAATCATCCTCACCAGGCCTGGTTTGCCACCATTGGAACGATGGAAATTGAGGGTTAGAACTTCCTTGCTCGCCATCATATGGGGATTTAACGAACTATTGTAACTTCTTCTTCCTGATCAGGTCTTTGATTACATCATGCAAGTGTCTGCACTCATTTGTATTATGATCGTGAGTTTCATGAAATCTGCAGTACTTATTAGATTTCTTCTCTTTCTCCACTGACTCCCTTGGAGGTGGTTTTTTATAATGCTTAACACCTTATGTGGCAAGGTAAATACTTTCAATCGAGTTATTCGGTGGTGTGTAATCTTCGAATCTCGGGAATCTTGGTCATTTTTAGAACCTTGTTTCCTATCTCCACCTCCTCGGTTAACTTCTTTCTCAGCACTACCATTATTCTCCACATTCACATAAATTCTACCAGAACTTCCTCTGGTCTGCTTCACAGCGACATTACTCTGAACAACCTCAGCCAATTTCCCAACATTAGCTTTCCTAGTGGTAGTACTCGCCTCTTCCAAGGGCAAGAACTGATTCGCCTTCCTATAGAGAATATCCATTGTTGACGGGGGCTTCATTTTAAGCATCTTTAGAAATTAGTATCCGGATGCATACCCTTATCAATACATTGTCTTCCTTTGTGTTGCTCACTTCTGTCATCATCGTGTTAAACCTGGTCAAAAAATCCATTAATGACTCTTTCGCAACCTGGAAGAGGTTTGATCGTGACATTACGTCCTTAGGACTAATAGTGTGTAAGTGAAACTATTTGACAAACTTTCTTGCTAACTGATCAAAATATGATATGGATCTCGGTGAAAGCCTAGTGAACCACATCATTGCAACACCCTCGAGAAAAATTGTTAAGCAAAGACATCTGACAGAGTCAGTTGCTCTGGTCGAATCCATATGGCAGTCATACTTCATCAAATGATGCCTCGAATCTGTCTGTTCATTATATGGTGGCATTACAAATCTTCGAGGATGCTCTTCATATAGTATCTATTCAGTGAATAGGTTCTGGCTAGGAGGAGCCCCATTCATCATTACTCAGGTGCTGAGTTTCATTCAACAACTTTCTCACCATCTCAGTTAAGTATTCTGGCTCTGTGAGATCTACTAAATGATGGTAATCATGGTCTGCCCTGATTGTTTGGCTCTACAAACGACCTCGGTTAGTCTTGTGATACCTGGGTTCTCCTGATTCTAGGAGAACCGTTCATCCTGTGGTTCTGCCAGTTTATCTTTTGCGTGGCGGATCAACAGCAGTCGCTTGATCCCCAGCATTCTGGCCATCAGCAACATGACCAGTCCTACCTTCAACATCATCATCCAAAACATCAACACGCTCGTTCACTAAATCAAGAACTGATGGTTCGATACCAATCCCTACTTGAGGTTCGATACTGATCCCCAAGCTTTTACCTCAAATGGCCTCTAGCCACTCCTTCAAAGTGCTAGTTTCATTTCTGATCATATTTTGTTTTACTTCCCGATGCTTTTTGCCGGAGGATGAAGAACTATCATACTTTTTTCTTAAGGTGCCAACTCCTTCCTGCTCCTTTTGTAACTACGTGTTAATTGATTTAGTAAGTTAAGACACTCCTACATCTGATGCATCTTACGGCTTCCCTATAGCTTGTCATTCATCCCCTTCATCATTTGGTTCATCTCAACCCTCGTTATTATTTCCAATGAGGTCTGAACTTCGATAGTATCTGGTTGCGCAACTTCCTCAGCATGTTGAGAACCGGCGTTCTCAGCATCATTGACATGTTTGGAAGATACAGATCTTTCTTTTTGTGCTGCCATAGCTTGGATTTATCCTTTAATAGATTCTGTTGGAATCTGAGTAGTTACGGATAATGATAATAAAAATAACGGATCTACTTCATGGATTTGATCTATCTAACAATACAAAATAGATCCTAACAGACTGAGACCAATGTTCTCAGTGAAAGCACCAAAATGTTTATACCAAAAAGTGACACAAACACCCAGAGAATAAAAGTAGAGAATTAAGTGAAGAAAGTAAATTAAAATGAGAAATAACAAGACACACAAACTTTATAGTGGTTTGGCTAATCGTTGCTTATGTCCACTTAACTTTGTTGATGATTTGATTGCTGTTTATAAGAGCTGCTCTTATGGATTGGTGACGAATCCTGAAATTACAAGAGCAATATCTAAATTCGTAAACAACCAAAAAAGATCCCTCAAAACATCACCCTACCCCTCTATTTATAGCTATAGGTCCGAAATCATCTCTACTATGTTCATACCCACATTTACGACATCTGGGACGAGAAAAGCTAGAATGGTCATAGCTACATTAGCCACAATCAGGGATCGATACCGATCCAAGAACAGGGATCAGCACCGATCCATGAGATCGCTTCATGGGTCTCCTCCATGGCCTTGGTTAGGCATGACCAGCTTGTGCCTTCATTTTTCCCTCCTTATTTACTTTGCTAAGAGCTTAGTTCTATGTGAGTTTCTTGGTTCGAGGGTGGAACGCAGTACTTGGCTTTATGTGTACGTGGTGTTTGCTGGTAATTGCTTGCAAACCCTAGAATAGTGTCGATATCTAAAGTACCTTATTGAAGAGCTGATATGGAAGAATAGACTCCGGCGGTATGTCAAGGAACCATGGGATGGTTGCCAAATTATAAAACCCCAAGGGTTGCCTACCCAAGGGAATCAGCCTTGATTAAGCGGAGAAGGACTTAGGTGGAATGATGGAAAATTGGTTATTAATACCATAACCAAAGGACCTCATCCAGCAAAGAGGAGTTAGAGGGAAATGGAATGGTATGCGAGCTCATTGACACACATTTTGTAGGAGGACTGTCTTGTTGTAGAAGATTGAGCTTCGGCCAAGCAGCAAAGGATGATAATAGAAAATATCATATTTAGAAATAGGGATACTAACGGAGTCAAAGCACCGACTTTCAACCCTATGGTTGTAACGGTTGGAATTGAACCTGTAATTGTAAGTTGAGTATTGATAAACACTAGGATTTTTGTAAATATACTCTTTAAGAGGATGTTCGATCAGATGAAATCAATATGAAGAAAGTGACAGCATACAAAACCAGGATTCAAGGCTTTATAGGCAAACTAAAATAGCTGATCGGAATGACCGATTTTCCTATAGAACCAAGCAAAGGGGACCACATGATAATTTAAATTCAGATGTTTGTATTCTCGTGGATGAGTACTCAGCATACGACTCCTTCTTGGGCTAACCGGCTCTGGCTGATTTCAGGATAGACTGGTGCTTTGCTGTTTGGTGATGAAATTACCTATAGAAAATGAGGTGGAGTAGTGGAAGGTGACCAGAGCGCTGGAAGAGAATTCTGCTCGTGGAACTAAGAGAAGCAAAGCGGCATTAGAAAGGTAAGAATGTGGAGAGAACTCTCTGCATTCATGGCTCGCAAGCATATCAATCAAAGCCTTGACATTGGCTTAGGAATAATAGTCGTTTTAATAAGGCTATGGATCCTTGGAAGTAGTCAAGGGAAGGGCGACCAACACTGGCTGAGCTAATGGTGAATGTTCCAATCGACGTGAATGATCGTACACGGGTCCTGAAGATTGAACCTTAGTTCAACACTAACTTAAGAAAGGAAATGGTGAGTTTCCTCTGAGGAAACTCAGATGTATTCACCTGGACACATTCATATATATGCAAGATATCGTCAGAGATAGCATATCACGCACTGAATATTGACCCGAAGTTCACACCAGTAAAACAGAAAAGGCACAATCTAGGTCCAAAGTGATCTACTGCGCTGAAGGAAGAAGTGGATAACAAGCTTTACCTGTGACGCTTTGTATCTTGATTGGGTATCCAACCCTGTGTTCGTTAAGACATCAAATGGGAAGTGGAGAACAAGTATCGACCACTTAAATTTGACTAAGGCATGCCCAAAGAACACCTTCCCATTACCTAAAATTGACCAACTGGTGGACGGGACTGTAGGAAATGAGTTACTTTCATTTATGGATGCTTATTCGGGCTATAAACGGATCACAATGCATATACCGGACAAGGAGAATACAAGCTTCATAATCGATTTGAGACTTACTACTATCAAGTTATGCCGTTCAGTTTGAAGAATGTTAAAGCCACATATCAAAGATTGGTGAATACTATGTTCATATTCAAATCGGGTGGACAATAGAAGCATTCGTAGACATATGCTTTAGAAATCCCAAGTGTCACAGAACCATATGGATGACCTTTCAGAATTGTTTGAAGTCTTATGGAAATGCAAAATGAAATTAAATCCGTTAAAATGTTCTTACGAAGTGGCATTAGGAAAGTGTCTGGGATTTATTGTCAATGCATAGGGCATCAAGACTAATCTGGACTAGATAAACTCTTTAGGGAAAGTAACTTCCCCGACCACAAAGAAACAACTTCAAAGCTTGAATGGAAAGATTGCTGCTTTGAGTTGGTTCATCTCAACTGCGATAGATAAGTGCATACCTTTCTTTGATGCCCTTAAGAAAGGTAAAAGGAACTTTGAATGGAATCAAGATTACCATAATGCTTTCGAGGAATTATTGAGGCATATGGAAACACCACCGGTCTTATGCAAACCGCTGGACAGAGAGGATCTATTTGTTTACTTAGCAATGTCTACACATGCGCTAAGTGCGACATTAGTACATGAGGACGCGAGGATTCAAAGACTGGTGTACTATGTCAGTAAGCGATTTACTGGAGTTGAGAGGAGTTACCCGAAGTTGGAGAAACTCCCGTATTGCTTGTTGATCGCTTCAAGGAAGTTTCGGCCATATTTTCAGGCTCAGCCGATCAAAGTATTGATAGATCAGCCTCTGAAGTGGGTGCTTTGCCGACCCGAGACCTCGGGAAGGTTGTTGAAGTGGAATATTAAGTTGAGTCAGTATGGTATTACGTACCATCCAATGAGAGAGATAACAGGCAAGTATAGGCACACTTCATTATCGAGTTTACCACACACGATTGTGAAGAGGAAATGGATGTCGCAGTCGCAGCTCCTCATTGGAAGTGGTTTTTCGACAGTGCTTCAAATAAATTTAGCTCAAGGGCAGGAGTAGTATTTGAAATATCAGAGGGATGATAAATCCGTTATGCATTGAAACTAGAATTTCCCATGACTAATAATGAAGCTGACCACGAGGCGTTAATAGCAGGACTGTGGATAACAAAAGAACTCAGGATAAAGACGCTGCACTTATTTAGCGATTCTCGGCTAGTGGTTTGCCAAATTAGAAAGGAGTATCAGACCAAGGGAGTGAGATTGGCCCCTTACCTGTCAAAGGCGATGGAACTACTGAGGACATAGAGAATTATACGATAATGCCCATCCCTAGAGAGGAGAACACGAAGGCTGATCACTAGTTAAGCTAGCTGGATCTAGGGAAACATAGCTAATGAGATTAGTTTTGGTGGAAGTTTTGAAAACTTTGAGTATGACCAAATGGACGCCGATTGGATTATAGAGACTACAGAAGTGGATGAGTCATGGATGACCCTAATAAAAAACTATCTGATCAACAAAACTCACCCGAGAGACAAAAAAGAATGGCAAAAGCTCCTTCGGAAAGTGCTATGGTTCGTGATGTAAGACAGAATGTTGTACAGGAGAGGATTCTCAACTCCCATGCTTCGGTGTGTAGCCAAGGACGAGGCTAGAAAGATCCTCATGGATTTCCATTCGGGGAGCTGTGGCAATCACACCGAGGGGCAGACTTTGGAAAAGAAGGTACTTCGCTATAGATATTTCTGGCGGACAATAAACCAAGATGAAGCTTATTACACCAAATAGTGTGATCGATGCCAGAGGTTTGCGAAGATTTCGAGAGCCCAACCTTCAAAGCCTATGCAAATGGTTAGCCAATGGCCGTTTGCAATTTAGGGAATCGACATTATCGGTGTGCTACCAATAGTGAAAGGAGGAGCCAAATATGCTATTATTGCAGTGGATTACTTTATGAAATGGGCTAAAGCGGAATCATTTGCCACGATTAGAATGAATAAGGTAATCAATTTTGTAACGAAGAATATTATTTGCAGGTTTGGAGTACCCAAGAAGATCATCCCAAATAACAAAACTAAATTTGAGATTGTAGAATTCAAGCATTTCTACCATCGATACAAAATTGTGAAAAGTTTCTCCGTGGTGGCGCATCTGCAGGCCAACGGACAAGTGGAAGCAGTGAACAAAATCATCAAATCCACCTTGAAGAAATGGTTAGCTAGTGTAACGACATGTATTTTATGTAACAGAGGATTGTAGAATATTATTTTTTAATTAATATTAGGCCGTATGACTCTATAACTTTAGATGATGTTCATTACTGACATTTTTTATCTATAGTAATTTTATCGGATGATTTTGACCTAAATTTATTTTCGGCATTTTCTATAGTTACACGTATTATGCCGATATATATGCACTGATATACTAGAGAATTTAGACGAACGAAAAATGTCCCTGGTCAACGAGAAAGCGTATGAGCTGCATAGTCAAAAATTTTCAAGATCGGACGTTTCGACAGCCCGTATGAATTAAAATCATCCAAAAATAGCCTCCCGTGGCACAATCTTGGATTTTGATGAAACTTGTGTCGTTGGAACGGGAAAAACACAACGATTCATGCGTTTGATGAATCGTCGCGACCAGACACTCCTAGGAACCATATAAGCATAAAATGTAAGAAAAAAGGGTGCACACAAACCCTTACACTAACCCTACCCTATATATGTCTCTTCATTATTCTAGCCGCATGATTCCACCTCCTTCGCGGTTTCTTCTCCTCCTTCATGAAACCCAAACCCACCTATCTTCCTCCTCCTCTTTCCCAATCAAATCATCATTATTTCTGACAATAAAATTTGGGCCTTTATATTTTACAAGGGTTATAGAACCATGGCCTCGGATCAACCCGACATCGACTGTGGTGGCCGAAAATTGGTGATCTTACAAGTACGCGATTTTTGGAGGAGATCAGAAATGAGTTTTGATGATATAAGTTTGTTCATCTTTGTGAGGGAAGTCTGAAAATGTAGATCGTCGGAGCTAGAGACGGATGTTATGGTGCCGGTTTGTTGGGAAAGTTTTGGGTTGGCTGCCCTATTTTGTGTGTGCATGGGGTCTATAATAATTTAATCACTTTGAATTTGAACATTTAAATTATTTTTAACTATTTATATAATGGATTTTATAACTCAAATAGACATCTTTTAAGTAATAACTAATGATGGTGAAGTTGTTTTAAAATTTGGTTTACAAAAATAATTAGTTCGGAGAAAAATTGAAAATGTGACCGAAAATCTTATTTCGGAATTTCGATTTTTCATCATCTAAAAGTTGTCAGAATGTGTTGTGTACACTAATGGACATGTGTACACATTTATATAAATCAGATATGCTTTTATTAATAAGGTAATTTGATTAAATTTGGTTAAAAAATATACTTAAGTAAATTTTGTAAACACTGACTTATCTTTTTAAATTTAAAAAGTGAAATATACAAAATAAGGTAACAACACATCATAAAAGTGGAGAAGTGATGGAATGAAGGAAGGAGGGGGATAGTTGCATGTAGATAAGGGAGAGGTAGTGATGTGGCATTGAAATGTGGAGGTAGAGCACTTTGAAATTATTAAGGGTATTTTAGACATTTTTCCTATTCAATTTATATAAAATTAATTCTTTATTTTTTTTTCCTTTTCTCATTTTCATTTCCAAACTTTTATTTCTCTTTTCCAAGCTTCTTTTTCATGTCCATGGCTTCCTTAAGTTCTCAAGTTTAAAAATCCTCTTTTTTCCACTTTGAAATCCTTAAAACAATAACCAAAAATACTTATTTTCTACCTTATACCTCCTCACTTCCAAAATCAAAGCCCAAATACTTTTCAAATCATGGTCAAGCCTATATATGCCTAGGACGAACTATATTATCCTCTCTCAGCCCATAATAATCAAGTCTTTGTAAAGAAAAGTGGATCCAGGTGTTAGTGCTAAAGTGTGGAAGGTTTGATTTGCATTTGTGTGGATTTTTGGTGAGTAAATCTCACTTTCAGAAAGAAAGTTTTAACTTTATTATAGCGATGATAATATATTTTAATTGCTTGAGTTTATATGTGTATAAAGTAATGATTATTTGGTTTGGTTCCCACATAAAGCGGATGACATAGGTGATAATCAGTTAATGACTTCAAATTAGTCGAAACATTTAAGAAATTAATTCAAGTGATGCTCTCTCCATGTTGTGTAGATGTTAATTATACTTGTATATATGACTGTGCCTATGTTTATGAGATGTTGGGTTAATATGTATGACCTACAACATGTTTATAGAAGTGCTCGTATATCAACTATAGCTATATCAATACTTTGAAATTATCATCTCTTTGGAAAATCTTTTTGTTTGATCTTGTGCATGCGTTATTACAAATTTGATTAATCATTTAAATAATGAAGTATTAATGTTAATTAATCAATTTTGATAATGTTGTTTAAAGATAATATTTGTGTAGTGAAATCCCAGTGCGATTCCGGTTAAAAGTTTAAAAGTTAATTCGATTTTTTTATGGAAAGGATAAGAAATTATATTTCCATAATCAATATCGCTTATATGGAAAGGATTTAGTAATACTCCTACCACTAAACGTCAAGGTATGGAAATGTGTTTCTATCTTGAAGGCTAAAAATGTTGTCAAGGTAATGCCTAGAGGTAACGCTACATTCACTTACCCGGCTCCATTTTTAATTGAGGGATAGTACAAGTTTGAAATCAACAAGTAGTGGTAAGGGTATACGATTTAATTTCAATATACGATCATTTTGATTATTCCTGGTAGTTGATTTATAGACTGTTAATTTAGCTTTCTTCTATATGTATCGTCATCTAGGACGATTTGTTGCTCATTTTGAGCGTTGATATTCTTTGTCAGAAATGACTAAACCCGAAGAGCAAGTGGAAACCAAGTTGTGCAGGGTTGCTCTCATTAGGGTATCATCGCATCTACTTTAGATTGATTTCGATTATATATGCACTAAGATGTGAAATACTCGGATTCTTGGTAAAGATTGGCGGGATTTGGCTTGGACGTGTCCGAGAGCCATCATAGTTCTTAAGTATATTCTAGAGGTATACTTTCAGTGAAGGGGGAGGGGTGCACCCTCCCAGTCATTGTTGGAAATTTTCCCTCTTCTTACCTTTGATTCAAACCTTTGAGTTTTTTTTCTTAATTGCATCGAAAAGTTACTGGAGCTCTTCTCGATGTTTAATTATTTATGTCCATTCTCTAAGTTTTGGATTTTGATCTTGTTTAGTCCCATTCTTTCAATTTTGGGTATTGTTGTAAATTTTTTACATTACTTGTGGTTGGATGTTGTTATTATGAGGTAAAACCCGTTCCATATTTGGTGGTGTGGTCTCACATATTGTTGTTTATTAACACCCTTTGTTTAGAGTTTTACTCATGCCACCCTTATTGTCTAACCCGAGTTGTTTGTTTTCCCTAAACTCTCGGGTACTCATTTATATTTGAGTAGTACGAGAGTAGTAGATTTCTTTGGGCTCTTTGAAGATGATGGATGAACATGAGGCTCCGTATCTATCTAGTTATCTATTTCCATAGTTATGTTTATGTATGTATGTATATTTTGTATAGGCAAGTGTAAAGGTAGGGTGTATAACTGCCCTGGCTGATAATAGTAGTATTTTTATGTAACTCTGATAACTCCATGTTAAGGAGTAATCTTATATACTATCTTAATGTTATATTATATTTATCTATTATGTTATGAGATTTTCTGTTTTGTTCTTTTACTTTTACCCCATGATAACTCGTCTTTCAGATACTTAAGCAACGACACACGAATACCATGGATATATTAAGTATCATTCCCAGGGGTCAGAAAGGCAGGTCGTCATAGTTGGTATCAGAGCTTCGGTTGAGCAAACACCTTAGCTTGATTGGGGTACAACTCATTAGAGATAGGATAAGTGATGCCCTAGAATGAGTTAATCTTAAGAGAGCATATTTGTAATTTTTATAACAATAATATCTATCCTCTAAAGTCTCAGTTTAGATCCTTTGGTGTTGTTTCCTTAAACCATATTAATTTCATTCTTATATTCTAAAGATACCTGTTATTTGTTTAGGTAATAAAAGATGGATACAAGCAGAGGAGGAAGGGGAGGACCTGTAACTAGCATGGCTACCAGCAGCAGGGTACCTAGAAATGCTACTATGCTAGCTGCATATTTAGTGCGGGAAATGGTAGTCAAGTTTAGCACCTTATGAACTTTGCGGCTTTGTGTAAGAATTTTACCACTTTGGGTGGAAAACAGTTCTATAGAACTAAAGATATTCTTAGGGTGCAGGCATGGCTTAGATATTGTGAAAGAACGTCTAGAGATCTTATGTTGGAAAATGCGGAGAAATGGCTGTTGGCATCATAACAACTTCAAAAGTTGATGATGGATTAGTGAGATTCTGTAACATCTAATACTTCAGGGGAGGAGTTTTCTTGGGGAAAATTCAAGAAAGTTTTTGAAGCATGGTTTATTCTATAAGCTGCAAGAACTTAGTTGTTTAGGAGTTTCTTGGATTTAAAGAAAGGTGATATGACAGTGGAACAGTATGAACATACGTTTAATGCACTGTCCCATTTTGGACTTAGATTAATAGACAAATGGCTCAAAATGAATGAAATGTTTATGAGTGGGATGCGACTAGAGTTCTAGCATGAAATAAAAAATCATCTTACAACTACATTCACCAACCTTATCAGTATAGCTTTGAGGTTTGAAGTTCTTGATATTAAGGAAGCAGTCCAGAAGGGAGTAGTGCCTACAGTCAATGCCAAGCCATTGTCAGTTATACCGGTTGGAGGCAAGTTAACTTTCAAGTGTAAGTTTAAGGGGAAGAAGCAGTGGGCAGGAAAGAAACCCAGAGGTAGGCTTCCATCATAGAAGAAGCAGCTCGACTTGGCCAACATTCTTTGTTTCAATTGCAAAAAATAGGCCACGTTGCACCCTATTGCCCGACTACCACATTCTACTATTGTCACAAGCAAGGACATATAAAGAATGAGTTCCCTTTTCCAAAGAAGGGGTCTTAAGGATAGGCTGGAAGAAGCCCGAAAGTGCGATGGAAGTTAGAAATTTCTTGGGATTGGCTGGTTTTTACTGTAGGTTCATCAAAGATTTCTCGAAGATTGCTTTCCATCTGATGAAATTAACAAAGAAATATGTTAAGTTCGTGTGGACGCCTAAGTGAGATTAAGTATTCAATGAACTGAAGGAGAAGTTGACTAGCGCTCTAGTTTTGACCGTTTCAGATTGGAGCAGAGGTTTAACCGTATATAGGATGCTTGTAGTACCAGATTGGGAGCAGTTCTGATGCAGCATGTTAAAGTTATTGCTTATGCAATTCAGCAGCTAAAGCCATATGAGAAAAATTATGCTATGCATGATTTGGAGCATTGGCTATTGTCTTCGCACTTAATATGTGCATGCACTATCTTCTACGTAAAAAGTTTGAATTATACACGAACCAAAAATCCTTAAAATATCTCTTTACCTAGAAATATTTGAATTTGAGGCAATAAAGATGGCTGGAGTTTCTCGTTTCTTATGATTTGGAGATTCTGTATACTTGTGGGAAAGCAAATGCTTTTGTGGATGCGTTGAGTAGAATTGTAGCAATGGTTGCAAACATAGAAGTTAAGCCAGTATTAATAGAGAGGATTACATCTAGTCAAGAAGAAGATCCTGTAGGATCTTGGCTCGACTTAAGAAGGATGTTCAAAATGGTGTCGTTTCTAATTTGGAGATTGATCCCCCGGGGGTATTGAAATTGAACAGGCGTATATGTGTTCCAAATATTAATGGACTTAGGAGAGAAGTGTTAACCTAATGCCACCATTTTAAGGTTATCTTTCCATCCAGGAGCGACCAAGATGTTCATAGATATTATAGGGTATTTTGGTGGAAGGGGATGAAGCGAGATGTTTCGATCTTTGTGAGTCAATGTGCGAACTGGCAGCAGATTAAGAGTGGCCAGCAGAAGTCAGCTGGACTACTTTAGCCACTTGAGATCTCAAAGTGGAAGTAGGAGCAGATTTCTATGGACTTTATTGATGGGCTTCCTAGGTCAAGAAGAGTGAACGAAGGCATTTGGGTTATAGTTGATCGGCTAATCAAGAGTGCCCATTTCATTCTTGTTAAGCCGACTAGGACTGCTGCAATTCTGGCTAGTTTGTATGTGAAGGAGATTGTGAAACTCCATGATATTTCTCGTAGTATTATACGTGACCGAGACCCGATATTCACTAGTAGGTTCTGGGAGGGACTGCAAACTACTTTAGGGACCTAGCTAAGTCTGGGTACATCTTACCATCTCAGACATATAGGCAGCCAGAGAGAGTAAACCAGAACTTGAAAGATTTGTTGCGGGCATGCATCCTCAACATCAGACCTTCTTGGGAAGATCATTTACCCTTAGTCAAATTCAGTTACAACAACAGCTACCAGGAAGCATTGGTATGGTTCCTTTCGAAGCTCTTTATGGTCATCCATGCTATTCTCCTTCATGTTGGGTCAAGTCTGGTGATAGAATTGTTCTTGGGCCTGACATGATCTTAGAAGCCAGTGAGAAGGTAGCTAATATTAGAAGGAAGATGAATGAGGTGCATGATCGGCAGAAGTGTTATGCAGATCGAAGGCAGAGGGATCTAGAGCTCTCAATTAGAGATTCGGTGTTTGTGAAAGTCTCCCAGTTGAGAAGTGTTGTAAGGTTTGGAAAATAAGGAAAGCTAGCCCCTAGCTATATTGGCCTTTTTCCCATACTGGACTAGATTGGTAGACTTGCATATAGAGTGAAGTTACCAAATAGACCATCAGATGTGCACAATATATTTAACGTAACTCATTTATGTAAGTACGTACATGTCCCTTCGACGATAGTGGAACCGACACAACAAGCTGATTTGGAAGTTCAGCCTATCCTAACCATTCTTAAGTGACCCATTCGTATCATCGCTTGAGAAATAAAGTGATCGAGGACAAAGGATTGTGAATCTTGTTAAGGTTCATTGGAGTGGGGATGATAGAGATTGTACTTGGGAAACCGAGAACTATATTAGGGATTCATATCCCGAGTTGTTGTTGTGGTTTTTTATATTCTGTTACATCTTTTTAGCATGATCACCAGGTTGTGGTAGAGTCACTTTCTATATACCCGTTTGCCGAATGATATCATTTGGGTTTCTTTTGATATCTTTTGTTGTTTATGATCAATTTTGGGGTTGAAATTTCCTGTATGGAGGAGAGGGTGTAACGATCTGTAATTTAATCACTTTGAATTTGAATATTTAAAATATTTTTAAATATTTAAATAATGGATTTTATAACTCAAATAGATCTCTTTTAAGTAATAACAAATAATGGTGAATTTATTTTAAAATTTGGTTTACAAAAACAATTAGTTCGGAGAAAAATCGAAAATGTGACAAAAATCATTTTTTGGATTTTCGACTTTTCATTGTCAAAAAGTTATCGGAATGTGTTGTGTACACTAGTGTACATGTGTACATATTTATATAAATTTAAACCACTTAAGTAAATTTAGTAAACTTGGACTTATCTTTTTAAATTTAAAAAGTGAAATATACAAAATAAGGTAACATCACATCATCAAAAGGGAGAAGTGATGGAATTAAGGAGGGAGGGGGATAGTTGCGTGTAGATCAAAGGAGAGGTGGTGATGTGGCATTGAAATGTGGAAGCTAGAATACTTTGAAATTATTAAGGGTATTTTACATATTTCACCTATTCAATTTATATAAAAGTAATTCTTTATTTTTTCCATTTCTCAATTTTCATTTCCAAACTAGTATTTCTCTTTTCCAAGCTTCTTTTTCATGTCTATGGCCTCCTTAATTTTTCAAGTTTAAAAATCCTCTCTTTTCCACCTTAAAATCCTTAAAAAATAACAAAAAAAATACTTCTTTTCTACCTTGCACCTCCTCACTTCCAAAATCGAGGCCCAAATCCATTTTTCAAAGCATAACCAAGCCTATATATGCCTAGGCCGAACCATGGTATCCCCTCCAAGCCTATAAAAGTCAATTCTTTATAAAGAAAAGTGGATTCGGGTGTTAGTGCTAGAGTGTGGAAGCTTTGATTTGCATATGTGTGGATTTTTAGTGAGTAAATTTCACTTTTAAAAAGAAAGTTTAGACTTTATTATTGTGGTGATAATATATATTAATGGCTTGAGTTTATATGTGTATAAAGTAATGATTGTTTGGTTTGGTTCTCGCGTAAAACGGATGACATAGATGATAATTAGTTAATTACTTAAGATTAGTCAAACCATTAAAGTAATTAATTTCAAGTGATGCTCTCTCTATGTTATACAAATGTTAATTGCATTTGTATATACGTCTATGCCTATGTTTATAAATGTTGGGTTAATATGTATGACCTACAAAATGTTTATGGAAGTGCCCATATAGCGACTATCACTATATCGACACTTTGAAATTATCATCTCTTTGGAAAATCTTTTTGTTTGATCTTGTGCTTGGGATTTTACATAGTTAATTAATCATTTAAATAATGATGTATTAAAGTTAATCAATCAATTTTGATAATGTTATTTAAAGATAATATTTATGAAGTGAATCCCGGTATAAGTCCAGTTTTAAAAGTTTAAATGTTGATTCAGTTATGGAAAGGAGATGAAATTAAATTTCCGTAATAGATCGATATTGCTTATATGGAAAGGATTTAGTCATACTCCTCACACTAAACATTAAGGTACGAAAACACGTTTCTATCTCGAAGGTTAAAAATGTTGTCAAGTCAATGCCAAGAGGTAGCACTACCTTCACTTGCCCAGCTTCATTTTGACCGAGAGATAGTACAAACTTGAAATCGACAAGTAGTGGTAAGGGTATGAGATTTAATTTTCATATATGATCGTTTTGATTATTCCTGATAGTTGGTTTATTGATTATCGATTCAGCTTTCTTCTTGGTGTATTGTAACATCCCCCTACTTGGAGGCTCAAAACTAACGGCTATGAATGCTGCAGTCATAAATAGTTATTAATCCTCGGCGACCAAATACGGCGGTGCTAGATACATTGATACACAGATCACAAATATATGGAAAAAAATTAACAATTCAAAAACATATTTCTAAACTTCATTCAAAACCTTCAATGTTCATTACATAACCCCAAAATGTTAACCACGTTCAACAAACTATAATTATTACAAATATGCCAAGAGTGACATATGAAGATGCCCCCTTGGTAGATCAGAGTATATAATAAGGCTAATAAATCTGCCTTTACAACAAATCACACAGCAGAAAAGAAGAACTCTAATAACTATCTGTCTCCTGCATGCCTCCAGAAGCTTTATTCGTCTAAGAAGAAAACCTGTAAACCTTAAATCTCAAACTACTCAAAATCAATTGAGTACCCGGGAGTTTATGGGGAAAATAAAAACTTCGAGTCAGACATAAAGCCTGGTATGAATAATAATCTAACATCTCAATCCTTTTTAGATATCTAGTGAGACCATGCTGCTTAGCGGAACGGTTTTACCCTCACTGGCATCCTAAAACCTTTTTAAAACCTTATACTGTGCTCCTACATCCACAATGGTTAAAATATACATTTTCAAAATATTATGATGATATGCATACTTGACAATAATTAGGATTTCCCAACCCCCGTTTAATATGACACCCAGTCCTATCCATAGTTTTCATGGGATCACAAGAACCTATAGGCTCCTGCCAGTTAACTTAATTAATTCATGGGTTCCCCTGAACCTATTAGTCATTTCACTAACAATCACCTTATCCTAGTTTTCATGGGTTGACTAGGAACCTACTGATACTTCCATTAACCAATTTCTTATCCTAGTTTTCATGGGTTTACTAGGAACTTATTGACTGATGTCAATTCTTAACCTGAATATAGTTTTCATGGGTTCACTACAAACCAATTAGCCCATGCCAACTGTCCTTAATGCATAGTTTTCATGGGTTTACTATGAACCTTTTGGTTCCACCAATAACTACTTTATCATAGTTTTCATGGGTAAACTATGAACCTTTTGGTTTACACTAATAACTATAAAGTTTAGGCATCCTATATTTTTGGTCACCCTGACTCCTTAGATGCAATTCTACTCATTCAGGAGTTTTAAGTAATTTATATTCACAATTGAGTTAACCTAGTTGGTTCTCTTATCCCCTTTTTCCCAAAATACAGTTATGGCTTATCATGTGAATATATTCATATTTAAAGAAGCAAAGCAACAATTTAATAATACCACTTCTATGGATATAAAGTCCTCGAAATACATTTCATAAACATAGTCAACACCTATAACTTATATTTTTATCAAGGCATTACTCCTTCAAAATCACATACTTAAATTCATCACAAATATCCTTTATATAAGTCGTGGGTTTTCCTTAAAAAATTAGAGTATGGGTCTTAAAACCTTTCGAAACTATTAAAACTCAAACCTTTCGAAAGCATTGGAAAACCTTTCGAAACCATTAAAACTCAAACCTTTCGAAAGCATTGGAAAACCATTCGAAACCATTAAAACTCAAACCTTTCGAAAGCATTGGAAAACCTTTCAAAAACTCCCTGGGTTTAATTTAAAGCATGTGGAGATCCTTCTTTGAAAACCTTTCGACTTCATTGGAAGCAACCTTTCGACTTTGTCGAAAGCTCTACTTCGAAAGCTTTAAAACATATCATTTAAAACAATAAGCCTCTGCCTTTAAAACAACTCCTTTGAAAGCTTTGGGTTATATTTCAATTATAAAACAAGTGTAAATCATCTAAGTCGAAAGCTTTAATACCTTTTGAAAGCATTGGAGAAGTGGCTGGTTTTAAAACAAGTAAACCTTTCGACTTTGTCGAAAGCAACGACTTCGAAAGGTTAGAAAAAGCGGCAATAACTTTTCAACTGTGTTAGAAGGTTCAAAACAAAACAATGATAAAGTGACAGTAACCTTTCGACCGTGTCGAAAGGTTTAAAACCTTTATTTTGAATAATTGACCTGGTCGAAAGCTCTTTTTGAAAGCAAGCAGGTGTAGGCTTTTGGTTTGTAAAACAAACATAGCCCAACCTCTTTAGGTGTAAGCTTTTGGTTTGACAATGAGCGGAAGGTAGTGTTCGGCTGCCCATCCGATGATGAGGTGATGGTTAGCTTTCTATATTCGCTCGATATCGCTTATGGCGAGTTGTCATTTGTGCATGTAGCTAGAGAGTGTCCAGACACATTTGATGAGGTGATTAGGACCAAAAATAATTCCAAAGCCCACAAAATCAAACACAAACAAACTAAAGGCAAAAGTATGACCTACAACTCAAATTCTATATGGTCACATCACATCCCAAGAGTTGCATACCCCTATTGGATTCGCGACCCTTAAGGAAGTAACAAGGTATGATGGTTCTAAATCTAACTTATCTATCAAACACGGAGAGATAAAAGAATGTGATGCACCAGTATTAAATAATACTCTAAGAGGAATGCCATGAATCAAAAGCATACCTCTCATCACAGCTTTCCCCCTCTCTTCTGCTGTAGGCCGATGGCTCCAAAGCAAAGATCTTCACTTTTCCACCTTGGCCGCTTCTGGACATTTATTATTATAGTTCCCTACCTGGTTGCAGTTATAACACTTCACATTCTTCTTTTCCTCAACTGTCTTACCATTACCAGATCACCACTCATTAACATCGTTGGAATGACCGTCTTATACTACCACCACCAATAGTATATAAATGGCGCATTGCTGTCTTACCCGACTGATATAAGACGATCATTAGGGTTTAATATAAACCAATATAACATGTCATATCTCACAGTGCATGGATAAAATATTATATCACAGATAATAAGAGGCAAAGTATAAAACCTTGGGTTAGAAAATAGTTTGGTGTGAGCGGTAAATGAGTCTCAAAATACTAAACATGTCAATGTGGTAAGGAATAAGAGAACATGAACCATACCTGACATGTACCTACAACCAAAGAATTAGCATACAACACTATGATATGCTACTCTATAATATCAAAAGGTATACCACAAACTAGATAAAGGATATCAGTCTTCCAGGTATTCTTATCTCCAATACCTACTTCCCTAGATACCTATGAGTGATGGCCTACTAGAGAGAGAGAGAGAGCAACCAAAGTAACCATAGCATCCATCAAACAATCCTAACTATCACCTCATGTGCTCTAAATATATGATAGCTCATATGGCCTCCTTTCGACCAGAGAGACTAATGGCAATCCCGGTTCTCCGTTGTACTCTCGTATCTCACAGCCCAAAGCTGGATACGTGTCTCGCAGCCTAAAGCTTGGGACTAGATCCAAAGCCACAAGCCTAGGGTATACGGATCCCTTCATTGACCCATTAGCGTCCCCACTTACAATATCCCTCCTTCGAGCACAACAAAAAACACTTCGAGCATAACCGATTTCTTAGCATATACATCTAAGCCCTCCTTTGCTCCATTAGGATACTGAGCCCTTTTTGCTCAATCCAATTTCCATTATTCACGGGAACCCTTCCATATTCCGCGATCCAATGACCTACCTCCTTTGCGAGTCGCCATCTTCGGAACCTACTCCCAACATGAGCCAACATCCGAAGACCATAGCTTTTCATCATGCTGTTATATCGTCATCCAACTTTATACAAATGAGCCAACACCTCCAGCATGATCTATAAGACCTCTACTTCACCTCCCAGAAGCTTCATCCCATTTGGACTGTTATCCCACTTTTTGGCAAAGTCAAGATATCAAGAAATTAACTGAAAACCAATGATTACTCATCCCAGATATCGAATATACATCACAGGTTCACTATGGATGTCGATGAATTTTGTCCAAGTCCGAAATGAGCTACAAATGACAAGACATGACAAGCAAAGCCATGAAAGATGACGTTTCAAATTTCATGTCAATCGGAGTTCATATAATCAAGGTATGATCGATGTAAGTTGAGAAAGATACGCTGTTCGTATCCATCAGGAACGTATCATTTCGAATCGATCACGTTCGAATCGATCCATCCAGGGATGTCCTATTCATGTCCATATGTTCGAATCCATCCAGAGGGTCATCGCGCCGATTCTCCAGAATTGCACTGTTCGAATCGATTAAGTGAAAACCTTATTCGCACCCATCAGGTGACCACTGTTCGTATCCATCAAGCCTCGATAGTTCGTATCCATCATGCAAGTACTGTTCGTATCCATCACATCATCAGTCGTTCGTATCGATCAAGTTGGGACGACTCCGGTCGATACGAACAATACTCCACAATCGATGCAAACAGAGTCACGGCGATCGATACGAACATGCAATACGACATGATCGATACGAACAGAACAGAAGTACTAACATCGATACGAACAATGCTTCGGTATTCGATACGAATTAGACTCGGTCAACTCGGCATAAAAAATGGATCGATCCAAAAATTTCGTGCCACGTCACCTTGCATACACGTGCTCAAGATCGAGTCGAACAGATCGATGCGAAATGTATCGATACGAACAGGAGCGATGCGAAGAGGATCGAGTCGAATGAAACAGCCTAAAGAAAACTCCAACTCGTATCGATCATATCTCCTAATCCACAAGTCCAAATGCTATGAAATTTTCACAGGAGCTTACGTACAAGCTAAAGAATGTTCACACCAAGTTTCGACTTGATTGGACAAAATCTTGATCGATACGAATTACGTTCGCATCGATCACGGATCGGGTCGAAACTTCATGGGATCGATCGCGTGGGCCCACTCACGTGCCAGAAGAGGTCTCCCGAAGTTTGGGCCAGATATTTGCATGGAGCGCCTATAAATAGCACTCTGGAGCCTACAGAAAAGAGGACTTTTGGATCCAGCAACGTCCAGACTCTGTCAAAATCAAGATTGAACTCAACTTTATTGTTTGTTCTCGAAAATTACTGCTGTAATTCACTGCAATCAGCGAAGAACATCAATAAAAGATTAACTTTTGGAGTGGACGTAGGCCGGAGATAGCCGAACCACTATAAACCTTGTGTCTCTGTCTATTTCTTTCCGTTTTAAGTTCATTATTCTTCACTTTTTATCCTCTACATTACTTAGATCTGTGATCTGTGATTATATATTGCTGGTTTGTGTTCATACACTAGTGCTTTCACGATATTTGGGGTTTGTGACCAATTTTGGCGCAAACATGGACCTAACCCAAGAAGTCGGCACCGACCTCCAAACTCGGTACTGATCTCTCCACTTAGCCAATTCATGGCTAAGTTTTCTTCCACTCCTTCCTTGCTTCCAATACTCCATGCCCATATCCTTTGACCCTGCCTTCTCTACACAAATCAAGTCGTCATAGAACAAGTCCTCTCTTTAAAGCACCCTACTTTATATTCTAGAAACAAGTCATCATTGCCTCCAACACTTGGCCAATCAACTATCCATTACCTTGGGCAACCTCTACTAGTAACACCCTTGCTTCCCCAAAAACCACCAACTCGTTGGACAAACCCACAAAACTCGCTACTGACCTCTCATGTCGGAGCTGACTTATGTGCTTAGATAATTTGGACATGCGTCTTGAACCCTAAGCTCCTCTCATGCTTCAGAGCTTCTCCTCCAAGTTTCATCCAATTTCGATCAACTTTGCCTTTGATTTTCTCAATTCTCCAACCTAACTTTCTTTGAAATCACAACACTAGCAAACAACATCAAATCATATCATCCAATATATAATAACAAGCAATTTCATCCAATCAAAAATGCAACCCATCAAAATAAGACAAACAAGTCAATTTCTAACATAGATCTACATATAACATAAATATGAGCATGAGCAATGATGATTTATAATCAATCTAAATCATATCCATAGTTTAACATGTAATTAAGTTGGAAAAGGTTTTATGGTCAAAAATCGATTTAAAACATGCAAAATTCTATGATTCTACCATATAAACATGCATAGTATAGTGAGAAGACATAAACTACTCACTAGTTACCAAATTCAACCAATATGAATGTCAATCCAACCTGGACAACAATGAAATACACTTCAAACAATCAAATCAACGATCTCTATCTTCTAATTGATGATCTAATCTTTAATCCGCAATCTAGTTTGATTTATAGAGCAATATAGATGATTTTGAATGAAATTAAGATAGATCAAGGGCTAATTAGGTTTATACCTGATTTAGAATGAGGGGGAAAAGTTTTAACTTGACTCTTCAACTCTCTATAATATTCTCTAATTAGACTAATGCACTCACTAATGTGCTTAATTAATTACAACCTAATCCTGGTCAGTAGCTTTAAAAACTTAAAACATGCATAACTATATATCTAACCATAAGTCTGTTTTTCTATTATGACCACTCTACGGAATGGAAAATTCTCATCCTAAAGCAATGGAACGGGTGTGAGACCCTAATTCGAGTCTATCAAAAATTATGGCTCAAACAAGACTTCCAAGGTCAAAACTGTCACATAGAAATTTCGGAAAAATCATAGGTGTGTAAATTGTCCTCAAGAGTCATATCTTAAAATTATAGAATCATACGACCTCATACGAATAAAATAAAAATATTTTACGATCCTTCGATACGTAAAATACGGGTCCTTATATTCCTTCTCCCCCATGGAATTTTGCCCCCGCAATCCCCAAACAAGCCAAAGTATAAGCAACCATGGTCATCCCGCATGCTTATAAATCCTAAAAAATAATCAAACATCTTAAACAAACAACCATGCAATCAATAATATAGGTGACCTATCCTAGCATGTAGAATACTAACCTACCAAATATAGTATACAATGGTGAAAGTAAACATGATAAACGATGGGTCTTATCATTTAAAGAGCTCCAGATAAGAAGTCCTCATGCTCTCTTCCATCTCTCACATATAATCATCCTCACTTTTGCTCCATTGTACCTTCGCTAGCTTCACCATTTTTCTCCCAAGCTATTTCGTATCGTACCCAATAATACGAAGTAGCCTATAAGGTATAGAAAATTCTGGTTCTACCTCAACATCTTCTACCTAATCCGGTGTGATCTTCATGCCTAAGCCGTGCACAAACTTTCGTAGATAAGATACATGCAAAAAATTGTGCACACCCTCCATCTACTGAGGTAAGTTGACCCTATATGCTAGCTTCTCGATTCTCTTGACTATCGGAAAAGGTCCTACAAATATCGGTGCCATCATTCCCTTTCTACCAAATTGAACTACATTTTTTAGAGGAGAAACCTTTACAAACACCATATCTCCGATAGAAAACTCTAACTCCCTTCATCATTTATCTTCGTAGCTTTTCTATCGATCCTAAGCAGCTTTCATTTGTTGCCGAATGACCTCAATCTTCTCCAAAGTCTCTCTAATCATATCTGACCAAAGTATCTTTCTCGCTCGCTTCCTACCAACATGAAGGAGCTTTACATGTTTGGCCATACAAATGCTTCATACGGAGCCATACCAATACTCAACTAATAACTGTTGTTGTATGCAAACTCTATCAAATGCAAATGATTTTCCCATGATCCACCAAAGTATAAAATGCATGCTCGCAAGAGATCTTCCATTTACTCTTTCGGTTTGCCCATTCGTTTATGGGTTATAAGCTATACTAAGATGCAGATCCATCTCTAAAGCCTCTTGTAAGATCTTCTAAAACTCACTAGTGAACAACAGACCTCAGTCAGTCATAATGCTCTTCGACACACCGTAAAATTGTGCTATCCACTTTATATACAACTCTTCCAGCTTGGATGTTGTTCTACTTGACTTGATGGGTATCAATCTTGCACTCTTTTTCAACCAATCTACTATGTCCCAAATGCCAGCATACCCTACTCGAATCCTTAGCAATTCATCAATAAAATCCATCGATACTTATTCCCATCTCCATTTAGGAATCTTTAATGGTTGCAATAATCCACAAGATTTCTTTTGCTTTGCTTTATCAACTGGAAGTTCATACACTTAGATGAATGCCCCAACATCCCTCTTCGTACCTTTCTAGTAGTAAGTTCGCTTCATATCTTGGTACATCCTGTTACCACCGGGATGAATAGTTAATATGGAATGATGACACTCTCTTAACACTTCATCTCTCAATCCATCAACATCGGGAACAAATAATCTTCCATTCATATGAAGCCAACCTTCTCGATTGAGTTCGTATTGCTTCATGTCTTCAGACTCTACTTCTTCTTCTATCTTTGCTATGATTTCCGCTAGCCTAGAATATCATTTCTGAATAGTACTGATCCTTTTGGTTAGAGTAGGTTTGATCGACAAACTTGCCAACATTTCAGGTTCTAACTCGCAGTAAGGCCTGAAATCAAATCCAACAATATATTCTATCTGCTTCCATTCCAAGAACATCGCTCCCAACCTAGCATGTCTTCGACTCAATGCATCGGTAACTGCATTCCTTTTTCTTGGAGTGTAGGAAATACTGAAATCATAACATGTCAAAAACTACAACCACCGCTGCCATCGAAGTTTGAGATCCTTCTGAGAGAAAAGGTACTTCAAGGATTTTCCATAAACAACTTAAACCTTTCTCCCAATAGATAGTGCCTCTATATCTTTAAAGAAAAAAATATCGCCGCCAACTCCAAATCATGAGTCGGATAATTTCACTCGTGCAGCTTTAGTTGTCAATTAGCATAAGCAACAACTTTCCCTTTCTGCATCAACACCGCACCTAATCCAGTACCACAAGCATCGGTGTATACCGTCAACTCTTCATTCCCACTTGGAATAGTCAACACTGGCACACCCGCTAACCACTCTTTCAGACTCATAAATGCATGCTCACACTTGGTATCCCATACGAAGGTATGATTCTTCTCCGTCAAATTAGTCAACGGTGCCGCTTCCTTCGAGAAGTCCTTTATGAAGCATCTATAGTATCTCGCCAATCCTAGGACAATTCTCACATCTGTAGAATTTTTGGGCCGATTCCAATCTCGAAATACTATAGAATGACGTGACCCAAGAATCTCACTACTTATCTCTATAAATGACACTTAGAGGACTTCGCTCTCAACTTGTGATTCCTCAATATCTCTAGGAGAATCCTCAAATGCACCTTATGCTCTTCTTCAGTTCTGGAGTAGATTAGAATATCATCCATGAACATGAACTTATTCAACTGGTCTCCAAAAACCCAATTCATAAGATCTACAAAGTATGCTGGAGCATTGGTCAATCCAAATGGCATCACCAACAACTCATAGAAACCCGATGGCGTACAAAATGCAGTAATATGCACATTCTTCTTCGCTACTCTAAGCTGGTGAAATCCCACTGCCAAATCCATTTAGGAGAACACCTTCGCACCGTGCAGCTAATTCAACAAGTCATCAATGCGTGGGAGTGGATACTAGTTCTTCCTCGTCACTTTATTCAGCTCAATAATCCACACATAATCTTAAAGAGCCATCCGCCTTCGTTGCGAATACTATAGGTGCCCCACTAAGATATGCTTCTCCAAATGAACCATTTCCTCAATAGGTCATTCACTTTTTGCTCTCTTGGTGCCATACGCTCTAAAGCATAACTATCAATCTGGCTTCCTTCACTAAGTCTATCCAAAACCCGATCTCTCTATGCGGTGGCAATCTAGTCACCTCCTTGAAAACATCTAGATACTTTGTAGCAGTAGGCACAGATAATAATCCCTCATGTGGAACCTCAAGCAAATATAGAAAGCTAACCATCACCCAATCCTTTGGTAGGCAGTTGATCACCACCATTCGCCCATCCACATCTCAGACTGCCACCGACAGCTTCTCGCAATCCATTGTGGTCGCATATTTCCTAAGCCAGTCCATATCCAAGATAATCCCGAACTCAACAAAGTTCAAAACGAAGCAATCATAAACCAAAGAACATCCATGACTCGATAAAACTAGGCCACGCCAGACCACTCGAAGGCGAGTAGAGCCTCCAATAGGGTTTATCACGATTAGGGGTCGGTCTACTATCTCAGGTTCCAATTCTAATCGACTAGGAATGAGAAGCATGGGTATCGAACAAAACTCCAACAGGAACATCACTAACAGAAAGCATACCTTGAATGACGACTCTCTTCCTTTTTACCTTCACCGAGGTAGCACTCGATGAAGTCGAGATTGCATCTAAAGCTTATGCCTTCACCACCTACTTATCCGTCACCGATTCTGGACAATTCTTCTCAAATTCCCAGGCTTGTCGCAGCTGTAACATTTCTTCTTCTCACTCTTCTTGAAGTCTTTAATTAGATGACCCTTCTTGATGCATTCAAAGCAGACAGGTTCCCATTTACCCTTCTTCTTACCACCCTTACTCTAAGGCTGCTTCCTCGTCCCATTCTACTGCTTCTTGCCTTCATCGCCTTGCTATGGTTTTGACTCCTCTTTCTTAGCGAAAATAATAATAGCAGTCTTAGGCTTTGAGTACAAGCTATTATAGCGAAGTGCCTTCTCTACAAGCTTTTCAAAAGGCTCATCAATATGATCCACTAACTTCTCCTCGAGATAGTCATCCAATCCTATGATGAACTTCTCATTCCTCCTCAAGGGAGTTTTAATGAATGACATCCCATACTTAGAAAAAGCTTCAAAAGCTATCATATATTTAGAAACTATCATCTCTCCCAGCTTGAGATCGGCAAATTTTCCGAATAGAACCGACTTCTGAGCAGTCGGAATAAACTTCTCCTCGAACCTTACCTTGAACTGATCCCATCTAAGTTGATCCTCTAGAGTGGAAATAGTAATAGCATTCCACCAATTCATGGCTAGGCCCTGAAGCTATCTCGAAGCCAACTTTCTTTTCATAGCATCTTCCACCATTATATCACTGAAGATGCGTTCACAGTATCAAACCAGTCTTGCACTTCTATGACCGACTCCATCCTATGAAGCGGCTTCCCTCCTAGAGTAGATTAATCTTTGCTTATCTTGGCAAAATCAGCCCTAAGTGCTTGCACTGAAGCACCTTCACCTATCATCACTCCAGGAGCATTCCTCATTATAGTAGCCAATATAGTATTGAACATGACTTGGACACCAGGCGTAGCAGCTCCTGATCTCGCTCCTTCCTCTACTCTAAAAGCAGAATTCCTCACAATGTTCCATGTATGCCATCTCATTCTTACCTGTAACAAGAATCAGTTCCTCATAAAGAAAATGGTGTCTATAATGCTCATGTGCATGCGACTTATACTAATATATTACTATATAGTTTTGAAAACCAAACTTATGACTAGTATGCACTCTCTCGTATGTATATACACTCTCGGTCCAGTCTAAGGCAATAACATCTTCCCCGTCTCTACTAAATCATGGAATCAACTCCAGTTAATCGTGTAACCAAAGCTCTGATACCAAATATGATGACCATCCTATACCACCAGCACCAATAGTATATAAATAGTGCACTGCTATCGTGCCCGACCAATATAGGATGATCATCCAGGTTTAGAATGAACCAATATAACTTGGCATATCTCACAGTCCACGGATAAAATATAATATCACAGATATAACATAAGAGACAATAATAGCATTGTGAACAGACTATCATCATCAGTGTAAAATATCCATAGATTTATACATCAATAGTAGAGTTTATACGATGGAAACAAACTCAACAACTATCTCTAATACAAATAGTGATAAGCAAGCACTGTCATGGGATCCACAGTGTTGCTCAGTGGAATAAGCATAGACTCCATACATGTATATAATACGAGATAGCTCCATCCAGCTCGCCCTTTGAACAGCTACTGCATCACCTAGATTTGTCATCTAGTTCACTCATTTAAGAGCACCCAAGATAATAAGAGGCAACGCATAAAAACTTGGGTCAGACAACCGTCTAGTGTAAGCGGTAAATGAGTCTTAAAATACTAAACAGGTAAATATAATAAAGAAAGAGTAACAAACCATATCTGACATGTCCCTGCAACCAAAGAGTTAGCATACAATACTATAATATGCTACTTTATAATATCATAAAGGTATACCACAAACCAAATACAGGATATCAGTCTTCCAAATATTCCTATCTCACATACCTACTTCCTCTAAAAACTATAAGTGATAGCCTACTTGAAGAGAGCAACCAAAGCAGCCATAACATCCATTAAACAATCCAAACTATCACTCCATATGCTCTAAATATATGATAGCTCGCATGGCCTCTTTTTGACCAGGGACTAATGGAAATCCTATTTCTCCGTTGTAATCTCGTATCTAGCAGCCCAAAGCTAGATACGTGTCTCGTAGCCCAAAGCTAGACACTACATCTAAAGCCACAGGTCCAAGGTATACAGGTCCCTTCATTGACCCATGAGCGTCCCCATTTATAATACCCCTACTTCGAGTACAACAAAAAACACTTCGAGCATCTACGATTTCTTAGCACATACACCCGATCCCTTCTTTGCTCCATTTGGATACCAAGCCCTTCTCTCCCAATCCAGTTACCATAATTCACAGGGAAACCTTCCACATTCTCCGATCATACAACCCACCCCTTTTGCGAGCCACCATCTTCGGAACCTACTCCCAACCCGAGCCAACATCCAAGACCATAGTTTTTCATCATGCTATTATTCCATCATCCAACCTGATATGAATGAGCCAACACCTCCAGCACAATCTACAGGACCTCTACTTCACCTCTTAGAAGTTTCAACCCATTTGAACCTAACCCAAGAAGTCGACACTGACCCCTAAACTTGGCACCCATCTCTCTACTTATCCAATTCATGGCTATGTTTTCTTCCACTCCTTCCTTGCTTCTAGTACTCCCATGCCCAGATGCTTTGACCCCGACTTTATACACAAATCAAGTCATCATAGAACAAGTCCTCTTTTCAAAGCACCCTACTTCATATTCTAGAAACAAGTCGTCATACCCTCTCATGTCGGTGCCGACTTCTATGCTCAGACAATCTAGACATGTGTCTTGAACCTCAATCTCCTCTCATACTCCAGAGCTTCCCCTCCAAGTTTCGTCCAATTCCGGCCAACTTTGCTTTCGATTTGCTCAATTCTTCGACCTAACTTTTTATGAAACCACAACACTAGGAAACAATATCAAATCATATCATCCAACATATAATAACAATCAATTTCATCCATTCAAATATGCAATCCATCAAAATAAGACAAACAAGTCAAATTCTAACATAAATCTACATATAACATTATATGAGCATGAGCAATGGTGATTTCTAATCAATCTAAATCATATCTATATTTTAACATGTAATTAAAGTTGAAAATGTTTTATGGCCAAAATTTGATTTAAAACATGCTAAATCCTATGATTCTACCATATAGACATGCATAATATAGTGAGAAGGAATAAACCACTCACCAATTAACAAATTCAACTAGTATGAATGTGGATCCAATACGAACAACAATGAAATGCACTTCAAATCAAGCAAATCGATGTTCTCTATCTTCTATTTGATGATCTTATCTCTAGTCTGCAATCTAGTTTGATTTAGAGAGCAATTTGAATGATTTTGAATGAAATTAGGATGGATCTAGGGATAATTACACACTAATCCTGACAAGCAGCTTCAAAAACTTTAAATAGGCATAACTTTCTAAGCGTATGTCCATTTTTCTATTATGACCACTTTCAGAGTCAAAATGGTCACATAGTAATTCAGAAAAAAATCATAAGTGTGTAATATGTCCCTAAGAGTCATATCCCAAAATTATAGAATCATACGACCTCATACGAATAAAATAAAAATATTTTACAATCCTCTGATACGTAAAATATAGGTTGTTACAATAGTACCCCTTCTTGTCACACTTGTAACAAACGACATCAGTTTTCTCTTTCTTGGTAGCTCCACCCTTCTGAGCTCCCTTCCTCTTAAAGAACTTTCTCTTCTTGCTCTGAGAACTCTGGGTTTCCACCAGCTGCTCCTTTCCAAAAGTTGAAAGCATCTCCTCTTTCCTTATAGCCATTTCCACCACTACATTACCGGATCCCTGAGATGCGGCATTATTTCCCTGGCAATCTTCGGCTTTAAACTCCAGATGAACTTTTCATTTCTCTTAATCAAATTACCTATGGTGGTATAACCATATCTGGAAAACTCATCAGACTTAGTTACATACTCTAGGACATACATTTTTCCTTTCTCCAATTCCATAAATTTCCTAGGCAAAGTTGACCCGACTATCTCAGACAAGAATATTTCCTCAAACCTCCTCCTAAACTCAACCCAAGTCAATTCCACTTCTGGTATACCTATAGTCACCCCATTCCACTAGTACAAAGCAGCTCACTGCAACTATCTTAATGCCAATCTCTTTTTCTGCTCATCCTTCAAACCTATATCAGCAAAAATCCTCTTACAGTGCAATAGCCATTTCTCCACTTCAATAACAGCTTTAGTTCCAAGAAAATGCTTTCTTCCAAGACTGGTGTAATCTCGACTCAACTTAGCATAGTTGCTGCCAACAAGCGCCAAGAGAGGGGCTCCTCTCACATTAACTGCATTCCCCCCAGCCAAACCAACAGTAGCTCCAGCTTGCATCATGTTGACAAAGAACTAATACATAGTCCCCATATCTACTAGTGGGGTTGCAGCACCTACATTAACATTAGCTTGTCGACCCAGATTCCTTCTAGTGTGGAGCTGAACATTTCCATTCATCGTGGTGCTTCATCCATCTAGATTCACTATTCTGTTTCCTGCTTCCATATCTTGCTTCCTCATAATCTGCATATGAGCTTTAATAAGATACAAAAGAACGGTTTAAGAGAGAAAGAAGAATACATATTTGTATGTAGCAGATACAAGTATGTTACTATAGCGTTATCTCATACCCCAATCTTATTCTCTAATTCATTGGATTATGTTTTCAATTTTTTTACATAAACTTATGCTCAGATATCAACCTGTAACATCCCCTATTTTGAGGCCCAAAACAAAGTGCTATGGATGCTATAGTCATCTATAATATTAATTTTCGATGATCAAATGCGGTCATGTTAATTGTATCGATAACATAAGAAGAACTAGAGTATGAGATTTTTCAAACACATTTCAATAGTAAACTTTCTCATTTCATAAATAAATAAAATTTAATATTCCTTACATAATCCCATTTGATCCCACATTCAGATAAAATATAATTTTTACAAAATACTCTAAGAGAGACATATGAAGATGCCCCCTTGGTTGATCAGAGTCTAATACCTGATAGTTATAACTTCTGTCATTACATCTATTTAGACACTGACACAAAACAACATAGTGGAAAATAAAAGCTCCTACTAATAGCTATCTTGCCTCCTGCACGTCTTTGGAAGCCTATTCGTTTAATCTGGAAACCTGAAACCTTTACTCCTGGCCTACTCAAATGAGCACCCGAGAGTTTAAGGGAAAAAAAAAGTTCGGGTCGGACAAAAAGTCTTATGTGAATAATAACCTACCATCTCGAACCAAAATAGATATCTAGTGAGAATACACCGTAGAGTAGAATGGGTCTTCCCCTCAATAGTATCTTAACCAATTATGTCAACCAAGATTCATGGATCTGCAACCACAATGGTTGGAACATAGTAAAATAATCATTTGCAGGCATGCAACATGGGTAAGTCTAACTAGTCTGTCTTCACCGTGTTATACACTCCCTTACCCCACCCAAAATCATATATATTGGATTATCCATCCTAATTTAATAGGCTATCCGTCTAAATTTAATCTAATCATCCATCTTATATTTATGTGGACTACTCATCCCATATATAAACATTATATGGATTATCTATCCCAGGCCATATGGACTACCCATCACACATGGTTTATCTAATTAAAATTCATGTGGGCTACCCATCACACATGTCTTATTTTTCTAAAATTATCTGGACTATCCATCACACATATCATAGTTTTCCTAGGATGACTATGAACCCATCATAAACCGTATAAAGACTATCCATCTCTAGCATTATGTAGACTATCCATTACACATCTTATAGTTTTCCTAGAATGACTATGAACCCATCAAATATCAATTTATAATTTGAATATAACATTATTCACCCAAGTGCCCGACCTATGTCTATTGGTATCCCCAATTAGGCTATCAACCCTTAAACTTATGGCATATCGAAAATAATATACATTGGTATCCCCAATGAAGTTTTTGATCTAATAAAACATATGGCTTATCAAGCCACCAATGTAACAATTCAAAATAGAAAGCTTACTGCATTCATGCATTTAAAACGACATCGAACCCTTATCTAAGATTCAAAAACAAAATTATAATTTTATAAATTATAAGGCCAAGCTGTCGAAATCATATGGTTATCGACTTTCTTAAAACATAGCCTATCTCGCCTTTAAAACATGACTTCTAGTTTGCTTGAAAACATGGCATCTCGGCCCACATAGCATTAGTTTCAAAATGAAAGAATGACAACATCAAAGCCACATAATGTAACACCCCTAATTTTTTAAATAACATTATTCAGGAGGTTTAATTAGATAAACTAAATAGAGTAATGTAAAGATTTAAGTGGTTAAGAGAATGAGATTTGTGAAAGCATAAGGTAGTCGTGCCTTAATGAGTAAACACATGAAATAAGAAAGAAGTAATAAGAAAATGGCAAAATAGGAATAGGTTATATTCTTATACGCTAAACCCTTAACTTATTTTCATTTACCACGTTCACAAACTAAAACTTAATACCAAGCTTGGATGGCTACCATTAGAGGATAACAAGGGGAAGATAAGTAAGATTTCAAGAGGGAAGCTTAATCAAATTAATTCTAGAGCAAATCTCAACCTCCTTAACACATAAGCTAAAGGTTAATAATAGATTACATCTCATTTTTATATAGCTTTCGGTTTCTAGATAAGACCCATGTTTATTTTGCAATGATTTGTCATGTTTTGATTGTTTTAAATGGATATATATGCTTGTTGATGATTTAGGCTATTTCATATAGATTTTATGATAAGAATTGGTTTGGAAACCTATTAAATGACATCTAAATAACTTGCGCTTTTGATATAAGGTCAGAAATATTATTTTAGAGATGTGTCTCAAGTTTTATAATTTTCTCAATTATTGTGGATTTATTATGAATTTTCCAGTGAAGAAAATGGTTAAATTGGGTTTAAATTAATTTCGACTATTATATGTTAGCTTTGGGTCAAAATTTTAAATATGATAGAAAACATATAAAAAGTAATTTATTGGAATTTTTGGAGAATTTTCCTAAGTGTTTTATTAAGTATATAAAATTATTTAAGGTATGAGACTTGAATGTTTTATATGTTTATAAAAGGAGAATGGGCAATTTGCTAAATGTTTTAAATTATAAAATACTGAATTCGGCAACACTTTTAAGAGAAGATTTTTGGAAAAGAAATTGGCAATCAATTATATGATGACAAATAAGTAAGTTAGTTGGAAAGATACTACTTTATAAAGTAAAAATCAGTTTTTATAAAGGTTTGCTGTTTCGCCACTCTCGGCAGCTACCTTTCGACTTCATACTACCGCCTCCATCATAGTCGAAACCAATACGCATGGTATCAATGACTTGGTATGTAGTGGATTGGAGATAGGTGAAAGGTGTAGGGTCGAAATGTGCTTTCGAAGGGGTCGAGACCTTGTTTTGCTTTCAAAAGAGATGCCGCTTGCTTTGCTTTCAAAAGAATGGTTTCAAAAGGGTTTTAATATAGCTTTCGACAGAGGTTGCCGCCTTTTGTTTTAAACAAGCTTTCGATAGGGTCAAAACACTCGTTGCCGCATTCTACCTTTCGACCCAGTTGAGGCCTCTTAAGCCTTTAAACATTGGTTTCGAAAGGGTGCTTTCGCTTTTAAATAAGAAGCCGCTTCTCCATGCTTTCGAAGGAGATGGTTTTGAAGCCATCTACTTTCTTTTACTTAGGAAATTGCTTTCGAAAGAGTTTCTTTCGACTTAGTTCTTTTAAGACCCTTTGTTCTATTGAAAGAAAAACCCAATAGGTTTCGAATGGAATGGTTTTTAATGGTTTCGAAACTATGTTCCACAAGCTTTTACTTGAACCCAATGCTTTCGAAAGGGTTGTTTTAAGTAAAGGACCATATTGATTTCAAAAGGTATATAATAAAGATTTCGAAGGGAGGTTCCCCAATGGTTTCGAAAGGTACTTAAAGTATTTTAAATAGAAGGTTTCCAAATGCTTTCGAAAGGCAAGTTTAAAGAGTTTTGGAAAGGAGTATGTCTAAGGTTTATAAAGGTTTCGAAGGGATACCATCAATGATTTCAATAGATTGTTATAAAGGTTTTGAAAGCTATATTTTGGCCTTTCGGCTTAGTGTTAAAGGTATAGTAGTTAATATTTTGAAAGGGGTACTTTCAATGGATTCGAAAGGGTTGTTTAAAGTTTTTAAGCAAAGGTTTCGAATGGTTTACCTTAGCTTTATGGCCTAAGATCAATTGAAAGGGATTTTTACTAACTTTGGAGTGATAGATAACCCTCAATATATTCCATCAACATTGTTTTGAGTAAAGTATATATAACATGGCAAAGAGATTTGAGTAAAGCAAAGAGTACATTTTCCATGTTTAAGTATAATTTAAAGGGTTAAATCAATTTACAATAAATGTTTTCAAGGAAAATTTGATGGGGTAGTTGACCCTAAGTAAATGACTCAGATATTAGAATATCAAATGAGACTGGTATAGGATCGTGCCCTATACTTTAGCTAGTAGCCCCTGGTTAATATAAGACCAAAATTCCAGTGTGTAGGCTTTGTCACAGGTAAGACTAAAATGATGTTACACACAAAAAGGGATATATAGAAGATAGGTTATTGGTAAGTCCGCAAAACGATTAGGATCAGTTGACCCTAGGAGAAGTAAGTTAAGGACAGACCATCCAGAGGTGTGTCTAACAGATGTTAGATCATTTATTTTATCTGGTAGGCCCGAGTCAGCCAAAGTTTAGTAGTTAGCCAAACAAAACTATATTGTTCGGACAGATAGTCCATTGATTACCTGATTTATATGCATATATGATATTGCTATGATTGCTCTAATCAGTTTGATTGTAGGATTTTGATTTGCAAAAGATATGTTTAAAACGAGATATTAGTGAGGGGAAACCCGTTCCGCTATGCGGCGTGGTCTCACTTACTATCAAATAACCGAGATGTATAGTATTATTCACACTAGGCTTTATATCTGACTCGAATTTTATGTTTCCCCTTAAACACTCAGGTACTCAAAAAATGATTTGAGTAGATTGAGAGTTAGGCTTAACGGATTTAGTAGGTTGGACGAATAAGCTTCCAAAGATGTGCATGAGGCAATGCTAGCTATATATAGGAGCTATTTTGTTTTATTTCCGCTGTGTTGTATTGAGACTGATTGTCTATTTAGTACTCTGATCATCTGGGGGACATCTTCATATGTCGCCCTTGGCGTAATTTGTAATAATTATATTTGATCAAAATGTGGGAATCGATTATGGGATTTTGTAATTTGAATATGAAATATTGCTTTGAAATGTAAGCAGAAAAGTTATTTTAATCTATGATGATTTTATTTCATATTCAAGTGCTTCTGATATTATGGATACCATTAACATTACCGTATTTTGTCACCGGAAATTAATACAATGGATGATTGCAGCATCTGTAGCACTTAGCTTTGGGCCTCAAGATAGGGGATGTTACACATAACATGGTTGTTGAAAATAGGGAAAACATGTGATGTCGGAGCTGACAAGCTACGGTATCAATGACTTTAAAAAACTATGACACTGAAAATATAGTACTCCGGCCATTATGCCGCAAAACAATTGATATCGAAAATGATGACTTGCAGCATCAAAACCTTAAAGCATTTGGTATCGGTTTCATAAAACTGCGGAGACTATCCCGCTATTTGAAGGTTGTTAGAAATAAAGACATGCAACATCAAAGCCTTAAAGCATAGGTTTCAAAGTTGAAGAATTATGGCATCAATGCTTAGTGATATGGGTTTTAAAACAAAAGGACAAGGAATGTCACACTTTAGTAAACAAAGTAGAGCTTTAAAATCAATATCGGATCTCTTCACCCACGAGATGCCGCATTCCTCCAATGACGGACGTCGAATATCATAAGGGATGCTGCACGTCGTCGATGACATTATTGTAATAAACATTAAAACTGTTTTCTTTCCTTTTTAAATCAATTTCTTTTTACCAACTCTAATCCATTATCAATTTTCTATTAGTTAAAAACAAAATTTATCAATTTCCTGCAGGAAGACTACCCAAAGTAAGTATTATCTTTCCAAATCCATTTTGCAGCCCATCAACTAATATTATTACTTAATATTAATTATAAGCTTTTCAAGCTTATTAAATTCATAGAAATCATAACCGTTGGGGGAAAATCCCCAAAAATCACTAAAAGTCCGAATTTATATATCCTTTCTCTTGTAAAAGTTTCGAGATCAAAATAATTATTTTTAATAGTTAAAATCCAAAATAAACACTATTTCCTCCTTAGGGAATTCATAAAATATTCATATTAACTTGGAAAAATATAAATTAAAAACCCATCTCCAAAATAATGTATTACGCAACATATCAGAAAATCAAATCAATTGGAGATTAAAAACTTAGGTTTTACCTTTAAAACCTATCATAATAATTCCATAAAGTTTCCATAATGATTATTCTATTCAAACAATGGTCAAGCATCCATAACATGGCAAAAAAATCAAGATCAATTCGGAAATTAGCCATAACTGAATTCAAACACTAAAATAGAGATGGTTAACTATTATTCACCTTAGATTGGATGATGAGATTGAGATTTGATAGAGATTAGTTTCCCTAAGCTTTTCCTTTTGAATCCCTTTAGTTTCCCCTTCTTTCTTTCTTGATTATGGCTGACCTCTTTGTTTTCTTTTGATTTTGTCGTAAATGTAAAATGAGAATAAATGAGAGAGGGAGGGCTTAAAGGATGAAATAAGGCTCTGTTCTAATTTTCTCCTCTCATTTATTCCCCTCTTTTATAAGTTTTAAAACAATCTTATTAATTGATTAGTTAAGGTCTGACCCAATTAATTATCAAATCTCATCTTCCTTATCCTACTACATTATTCTATTTAGTCTATCCAATTAAATTTCCTGAATAATGTTAAACTAATGTTAGGGGTGTTACAGGCTCCTCTCTTTAAAGAATTTCATTTTCGAAATTCAGTATGAACCACACAATAAACATAACAAACATGCAAACAACTGTAACAAACAATGCTAGCTTATCCTACCAGTTAGAAAGTATGTATAACAATTACAGAACATACCCTCACAACAACTCATGATAAGTATCTTTAATCCTACAACAACCCTATTTTTCTATGTCTTATAAATAAATAAATTTAATTAAAATAAAATTGTTCAAATTCGATATTTGATAATTATTATTTTTGAAAGTGAATATTTATTTAATTAAATTAATAAAAGATTTAGCTATTAATAAATTAAAGTAAATTAATAAATTATTTTCGAATAATATATTGAAATTGAATAAAGTTGCTCAATTATCGAAATGTAATTTGTAGAATGAAATGTTAATCTAAATATATTGAGTGGAAATTTGTTTATAAATAAATATATGAATTAATTAAAAGAAAATAAAAGAAAAGTGAATAGATATAAAATCATTAGCCAAACCTGTTATAGTTTACTTCATTCACTCTCTTATCTGAAACTTCTTTCTTTTCTCAGAAATAAAAAGTAAAAAATAAAAATCAAGCGGCCCAAAAAATAAAAACTAGAACGCCTCCTTAGCCTATAAGGCCCTAATTTCGGAAATAAAAATTAAAAAAAAAGTGCGATCGTACGCACGCGATGGAATCTGGGCATCGTGGAGCGTTGTTGATGGCAGGGTATAGATCACGTCGACCTGGGCAAACAGCGTGCTGATGGCTGCGATACTAATGGCTGGTGAAGTCGCGAAGTGGAGGAGCGATGACTTGTTCTTCCTGTATCTTGGAGAAGTTGGTGACCGAGTTGATGAGTGCTTCGTGATGGTGGAGGGTACACGCACATGGCAGGGAAGTGATGTAAAAGCTGGGATGAGAAATTCTCGAATTGCAATGTTTGGTGACTTTGGTCTTATTGTTGGACAAGGCGACGAGCTCGCTGGACGCAGAGTTGGAGTATATGCTACAAGACAGAGGTGATAGTTTGGACGATGGATGGAACAGCGTGGTCTAGGATATAGCTGATTCTGCGTTTGTTAACTCGGTGAGTATTACTCACTCACATCTATATCTAACTACATTCACATTTTTCTTATACATTATCATCCTGATTATTCACGTGATTGTTTACATGAATTGATTGAATATGCTTAGATTAATAGTTATGGATAATTATTGATTCATTTGGATAAATTGTTTGGTTGGGATATTGGATTGAATTGTGTGACATTGAATGAAATTGAATTGTTTGGATGTTAATTTGGAGATTGATAGCGGAGTTTTGTGTATATTGGATGTTCGAAATTCAAACGAGATGATGTTCGTTTGTATTTTAATGTTTAAAATTTATTTATATTGTATGTGTACTGTATGAATGGTCGAAATTCGATGAAATTCGACTTGGCCATACGTTAAAATTTATATCAGTGATTATTGTCGATTTTAGAGGATATCGCCCCATAATTCATATTTTTGGACGTTCAATTGATTCTTTGGTTTTAAAATATTTTTAAAGGCCTTGATAAATTATTTTTGATATTTTAAAATTAAATTGAAGTATATTTATATAAATAAAATTGATTGGAAAATATATTGATTTTATGGAGATTATTTTGGATATAAAATCTATTTCGAGTTTATTTATTGTTAATTGTTTGAGTATAAAGTGAATATTTTGAATTATAAATTATAGTTTGAGATGAAAAGAATTATTTAGTTATAGAAAATTATAAAATAATTTATATAATTAGTTATGATTTGTAAAGCAAGATTTGATGATTTGGGAAAAAAATATGTATAAAAGGAGGTGGAAATAAATTTGAGTAATTTGGAAGTCTGAATTACATATATCTGTATAAATATTGATTTGTAAAAGAATTTCTGTGTTTAAATTTTATATTAAGATAACTATATTTAAACAAAGGGAATGTGGTATATGTGTATGTATGTGGGTATATTAAGATAACTGTAGGAGTCGTATCATAAGGACCATGTGTGGCTCTTGGTGCAAGCAAACATGATGTTAGTCTCCCATCTGGTTCCGGTGTATGTGGTATATGTGTATGTATGTGGGTAGTAGATAGATATATATTATGTATAGATGAGATTATACTAGAGACTGTCCAGAGTATAGTTAACCCCGTATCCTTCTTAGGTACACGACATATTTATTACCGATTATATTTGTATATTGTTCTAAGCTGGCTCAAACCTTTCTTATTGATTTTGGTGATTTGATGATGATATTTTATAATTGAGATTGAGAGATTTATTTGGGCATTGCTTCATCCTTGCCTGACTGCACTTGATGATATCTCATGTATTGTGGATTTCGAATTTGATAATGATTTCAAGATATGGATGATTCACCCATTGGATGTTGTTCTATATGAATTCTGATTTGATGTATTTTATATGGGCGATGACGCTTTCCTGTTTGGGTTTGCTGTAAATGTCGTATGAGATATTATGAGACCATAATTTATTATACTTATACTATTACTGTATGTTATATTACATCCATCATTGTAGATATAGTCTGATCCGTTTATTATTTATATAATACTCGGGCCAGTCCGAGACATTACGGGTTCAGGGACGACGAGACCGGCTTGTATTATATGGGCATATAGGAGATTATATATTATGTACTTTAGATTATCATCATGTATTGTATAATCACTTGTGAGTGTATTGTTGTGATTTGTATTGAACCTATATTGTATATTATATATTATCACTGCGATTAACTCTGTGATCTCTGATATTTACTGTATATTGTGTATTGTTCTATCCTGAAGACACACGTGTTTATTGCTTTGTGTCGATACTGTGTACGTTTGTCGGTGAGTTATATTTGATGCTTTAATACGAACTAGTGTTAGCCTAATGGAATTTTCATGTGTGTATCCCATATCGCCTTATTCTCTGTATTATCTGACAGTATTACTTAGTAATACTCTTAGATTGTATGGGTATAGCGGTGGGAGTGTTACTAATTGGTATCAGAGCAGGTTTAGAACCATACATGGTATATAAGAGATACGAGTCGAGACCTTAGATGAGACTTAGAGTCCTTGACTCTTAGGAGCGTTGAGTAATTTTATGTATTATATGTATACATACACATACATACATATATATGTGTATGTATGATGATTATTGGGCAATCATCTAGGGACGTTTATATAATTACTTTCCATTTATTGTTTTTGAATATGTAATAAGATGGTTGGAGTAGCAAGGACGAAAGAAGTTAGTCCAACCGACATTATTTATATTTATATTGAATACTATATCTTAGGTGGTATAATGCTGTATTGTTATGTTCTAGTTTAGGTTTGTGTTATTGAGTTCTGATTTGATTTTAATCAGAGTGCACAGTGAAGAATTTATTTATTAGTTTCCGCTAAGTGTAATTATCTCAGTCTCGTATGTTTCTTTGGCTATTGGAAATTTCGATTGTTGAATTAATAATTATTTATCAAAATTGTCAAATGAATTCAACTATTGATTTATATTGATTATAAATGAATATGTATGGTTTTATTTGATAGTATAAATATTTATTGAAAAGTGCAAAATTTGGTATTGGTGCTTGTTTGATTGTATGGATGATGTGTTATAATTTTTATTGTTTTTTGATGATTGATAAATTAGAGGTATATATGGATTTTTGAAAATGAATATCTTTATTCAAAGAAGCAAGTGATTCGATAGAATATGAATTTGACTTCTAAAGTGATTAAAAATGTTTTTATAGTTTATTTTGGTGTTAATTTATCCGTCAAGTGCTTTAAGAATTCTGATCTGTAAATCTGGTCAACGTTATCGATAGGGATTCCTACACTAGGATGAGACATTTGAACACTGCGTTTTGAGTGATATCATAGAGTTTTGTAAAGTGTTCAAAATAATATTTTTAAAATAAAATAAAATAGTGTTTGGAGAAAAGTTAAATATTATTTTAAAAGAAGCGATGGTTTAAAGGAAAAATATTAGCAATAATATTTTGGAAATGATACTAAATTTTGAATAACAGTATATGTACACAATGGTTTTGATACTAAGACATGAACTCATGATTGGATCTTGATATTGCATGAACCAACCACTGTAATATATATGCTTGTTTTTTCTAACATCTATAAACTTGTTTGAAAAGTGTAATAAACAAGTGATAGAAACTTGTTTAAATAGGAGTGCAGTTACTACACAGGACATAAGACATTTTCCTTAAATTCATGTCAGGCTGCTTCCTGAAACATCAGTGTTGCTGCTCACTCAATCGTGGCAGAATGGTAATTGTAGGCTTACATTGTTGACATGTTTGTTATTGGCATTAGAACACTTGCTTTAGTTCGATCCCAGTGTACAATCTTTTCTATAACTCATTTCAAAAGGAATAACAGGAAATACACCGATTCCGTTCGCTATATTAAATTTATGAACTACAAATTTGATGTACTACACTCTCTATCATTGGACCATTTTACTTAAATGGTACAACTCCCCTATATTTGTTGCTGTCATACCATATAACTATTAAAACTTTATAAATAGGCGTGTGTATCAGCGAGTGAAATAAACAGCCCATCCCAAGTCTAAATTTTGGCCTTGAATGCAATATTTTCTACATAATGGGGAATGGTTTTCTTTGAAGTTTTTCTTGGTTTACTTCTATTATTTTCAATCATTTGTGGCTTTTTGTTGAAATTTAACAATCTTCGATTTAAAAAGAAAGCACTTCCTCATGGTACTGTGAGTTGGCCATAGCTTGGAGAAACTAAAGAAATTTTTAAATCAGGGGCCAGATTTCACGAAAAAAAACAGAGGTCAGTGTAATATTATTTTTTTACATTGTGATTTTATTTTTAATTTTTTTTCATTTTTTTACATTGTGAATTTTATTTTTAATTTTTTTCCTGTAAGCATATTGCTGTTCAAATTCATTCTGTTTATAATCTCTGTTTCGTTGCTTTCTTATGCGTGTGTTACTATTGGAGATATTTACTTTGTTTGCTATTTTCGCATTATTAAGAAAAGCTACCTCTTATAATATAAACTACTTTTGTCTTTTCAAGCCTTTTCTTTTCACTGAGGTTAGTTGCATGGGCTTTTCACTGAGGTTAGTTGCATGAATGATTCATTGTATAAACTGTGACTATTATTTCTTATACTTCAAAATTTATATCACTGTTTTTTATTTATTTAAATAAAAGTAAATTCCCATATTAGTAGTAACTGTGAATGGTGATCTGGATGAACATTACTTTTTGCCAAATAATTAGTGTAAAGAAAACTGTTATCCCAATTTTGCAATAAAGCATTTGCATAATCACAATGCTAATCTCCTGTTTGTTTTACAGGCACGCAAATCTGTTTATACATGAATGAAATCTCATATGCTGCTACTTGTAAAAATCTTACTTCTTCAAAACTTCAATTTGCTGACAACATACTTACCTTTAAGCATACACTTATCTTTATCATTTGGTAATAAATATCCTTTCATTAGTATTTTCATGGTCTTTAGAAATTAGACAGACTTATTTATCTTATGTTGGAATTATGTTACAATGTTTACTTTTCGTAATTATATTATTTGATTATTATTTTAGGTACATGTTTAGTATTCGTTTGTCTTTAGAAATTAGACACATGTTTGACCATGGATCCCAAATCAAAGATGCGTTATTGACGATTATAATTTTGTTAGAAGGCTATGCTGTTAAGAGAATAATTTTTGTTTGAAACGTAATGCGAAATTTTAAAGTTAAAACTATGAATTGAAATAAATATATATTGCTGTCCTGAAAATACACTCCACCAAACAGCGCTGTAGTCATTTGATCAGATCTTTTAAACGGTTTTTCCGATTTTGCATATTTCGGAAAGCTAAATGTATAAGCTACAATTTTCATTTTAAATGATTCGCAAAATTACATCATTTTCTAGTCTAAAATTGCGATTTACTGGAGTGAGGCCGTGTATTTTTTATAAAATCTGAGTTATATATATTTCATAAATCTTCCATAACTTGAGTTATGCTTCACGTTTTTACAATCCGAAAGTTGTTTTGGAAAGCTATAATATATAACGATTTACTTCTAGAAACCAGGTCTTAATTCAGTAGTTTTGCCTTTTAAAGTTAGTGGGAAAGTGGTTGAACGAGTGAATTGTATTTCTTTCACTTTAAATTAAATGTATTCTTATCTTATCCTTTACTATATGTAACTAATATTTAAAAATTGAGTTGAGATAGGTACATGTGGAGCATTTTTGGACAAATTGGCAGCGTTCGCTTGCTTTTGCATGTTAATTAGTAAGTAAGTTGCTTAAAAATACTAATTAAAAGTACGCTTACCTTTTTAAAATATAGAAATGCTAGGAATACTGATAAATATTGTGTTTTCGACCATGTGGCTGATGTATATTGTATATAACATATTTGTGAAATTGTAAACGGCTCTCTGTATAATGGAAACTTTGTCGAAATTTTTCAAAATTTCATGAGTTAAATAAAATTCATATGATTTTTTTTGTGTGTGTAGAAAATAGAAAATGTTAAATGAATCTATTTAAATTCCTATCGTACGACAATATAAATTGAGTGTAAGGAGTCTCACATAGGATTGGGTGGTTGTGTTTAAGAAAGTTAGGGTGTGAGTTGTTTAATACCTCCCTATAAGAAATTACGAGGAAGCAATTTTCATAAGGGAGAAAGTCTGTAACAACCCTGTTTTTCTATGCCGTATAAATAAATAAATTTAATTAAAATAAAATTATTCGAATTCGATATTTGATAAATATTATTTTTGAAAGTGAATATTTACTTAATTGAATTAATAAAAAGTTTTAGTTGTTAATAAATAAAAGTAAATTAATAAATTCTTTTCGAATAATATATTGAAACTGAATAAAGTTGCCCAATTATCGAAACGAGTGCGAACCCGTGCTACGCACACGGCGTTGAATGTAAAGTTTTGAAAATATAATAGTACGTTATTGCTAAAACCATATTTGTAAATCATGTTCAAACCAAAGTAATGTGAAAAAAAAGTTGTATGCAATTGTTAAATGTCGGACAATAAAATATCATGCACAATATAGGTTTCGATTCAATTAGCGCATTAGAAAACTAATCTGATGTACTATCCACCCTATTATCAAACAGAAACAATTAGAACAACATAGTATATACATCACAAATGTGATATATAACAAGGTGATAGTATTTTCAATCAAGGAAATACTAACTTGCAACAAATATATCGGTGTCAAAAAAAATTACATCAAATGAAATATATTTTGTTTGAAAGATGAATGAAAGGGTGCTATCTAAATCTTATCAAATACATGAATATCAAATTGTGCTGAACAAAGAAGTCAAGCGAGGCTAAATTAAGTCCATAAAAGTAAATGTTTACAGCATTACAATAGATAAGCTGGAGGATTGTTTGGTTCGATGCACATAAAAAATGAAAAAAAAAATTAGTGTTCGGATAAAAGTGTAGTATCATTGACCAAGCAGCATATGCTGATAGAGGTTGTCATCTCTCCATGTCCCCGTGGCTAAACCCAAATGAATTGAATGTTCATCTGTTTATCATAATGATAAACTTGCTATTAGAGAACGGTGACAATGTTACACAATTTGGTAAAGGCCACAAGCTCCATATTAATTAGCATATGCAAAACAAATCAATGTGCAAAAGATGACCCATGTTGGGAAAGTGTAAATCAAGTAGATTTTTAAAAATCAAATTGAGTAAAAATAAGCATACGGATTGCAATTATAGTTACCTATTGTTACCATCGAATATTTGTTTCTATAAATACAAAAATATTTTTTGAATGACAGTTAACATGATCATTTAATTCAACTCATTTCTTATTAATTTTTTTTTTTAAAAATTTCAATCAATATTCTTTTCCCTTACTTTTTTATATAGAAAATAAATTATATACTCAATGCATTAAATTTATTTCCCAACCTTTCGTACTAATGAAAATGATATGAACACAAAAATATAATCCTCTAAATCTTTAGTATATACTCACTCATTTTACCAAAGTCATTTGATGATTGAAATAAACTTATGGCGGTTTAAACTAATTTCATTGAAACATAGGACTATCGCTTAGTGATTAGAATGTGCGAAGTAGATTGAAGATGAAAATTAATGTATTAGTTAAAAAAAATTAAAATTAACTAGATAACTTGGATACCAACACATAATTTTCACTATTTTTTGAAACATACATTAGATTGATTCTTATTATGCATTCAAGTTCACAATCCCAAATAATGAATATAATTAATGCTTGAAATCTAAATAAATCCCTTGAGTTATAATGATTAGCACAATAAAGCTTCATTGTTTTGATGGTGTAGCATATACTATGCAACCAAATATAAATTCACTTATGAAGTGCCATATTATAATATTTGTATCTAATCATTTCTCTTACTTACCATGATAATTATAACTTAGCGGTATTTTGAATCAACCATAGCAAATGGACAAGAGAAAAGCAAAATTGCTTCGTAATAACTACAGAATGTAAGCAACATTGATGAACTGATAAGGTAAAACTAAATAAACTGTCCAATATACTACGTAAGTGGAAAGACCTATGTAAGCAACTTTGTTAACCGTGTAGCAGTCAATTACTTCCAATCAACATACATTGACGGTTTGTAAACAAAGAATAAATTATAAAAAAAATATACAACATATATTCGATTGTAAAAAAAAGTAGAAAAATTATTAGCACAATTTTAGTTGTATAATCTTGTGCTTTGCTGTTCAAATGTAGTTACTCGTCCTTTAGCAATCCAAGAAAAAAATAATGTATAGTTTAGCTGAAAGACAACAACAGTACATCAAAATTTTTACTTGTTATATCTTTGCTCAATACCTTAGAAAGCCATAGGGAAACATACCATAACTTCCAGTAAATATAAGAAGTAACAAATTCAAAGTAGGATACATCTTCCACATATTGTTCATAATAAAATCATCTTAGTGGGAACAAAAAATAAATTCCAAGATCATGAGTGGTAAAGTATCGTTAAACGATAAAAAAGGTAGAAAACAATGAAAATGAATATGCATAATAAGTTGCAGTATATAGTAAAATAATTCCGATGAAATGAAAACTAATCAAATTTATGTTTTGAATTACAGGTGTGAAATATGGTTGTCAAATTTATAGCTCGGTACAATAAATAAATAGGAAAATGTTATATTTATAAAGAAAACATGAATTTAATTTGAAAATAGTTAATTAGAATTCGTTTACTTTCAAAAAAATTGCTCTTTCAGTTTTGGAAAAAAATGAAGTAATAAGATAGGAGAAGATAATACAATTCATTTAGAGAAGTTTCAAGAAATTAATATAACTATTTCTGAATGAAATGGTCAAATTTTTTGTCTTCTTATGTTAATGTTATTGACAACAACTAAATTTTTTTGGTATAGTGTAAAGAAAAGGATAATATGAATTAACACATCTAAAATTTTTGTTTCCTTTATCTTTGCTTCATTTGTTAGGAAGACAAAAATAACATACCATAACAATCGTGATTATTATTTTCTTTATTTAATTAAAGCAAGAAATTCAATTCTAAGAACACAGTTGGTGAAGTAGCGTAAGGTTTAGTGAAATTGAATGGACATAAAAAGTCATGGTAAATACAAAAAAACTGCATTTGATATGAGAATACAAACCAAAGTTTATGTTGCAAACAAAGAAAATAGGTGATTGCTTTTGAATTACAAATGATGGTTATGATTGCATTTGACAGTATACTATCGCTAAGGAGAACAAATCTAAAAATAAACAATTGAGTAGCTGAGGCAAACAACCAAAGGTTTTAAATGACCATAACAAAGATAGGACATACTATTTTGTCAAGAGGAAAAAGAAACCGAGCACAAAAAAATCAAACACAAAATTCATAAATTTAATTGTGCAGAACACAATATACTTGATTAGTTTACCGTTAAAAGAAATTGTATTGTTAGGGTAACAAAAAGCATGAATAAAATTTTCATAATAACACATAAGACTGCAAAGGTAATAAAATTGTAAATGAGGAAGATAGTAAGAGCTCTACTGCTATAAATTTATGGACAATCCTTTTATGTGCATATTTCTAATAAACAACTTATGCATAATGGTCATACCACTTTAACTAACATGAAATACTTCTTAATATTCAAAAATAAATATTTTACATTAGACAATCAAATTGATGGTATTGGCACGATCACAAACATAGAAGAAAAAAATTATTTAAAACATAGTTAAGATGTCATTATTGGAGAACAAAGAAACCAAGCACAAAGAAATCAAACATAAAATTCATAAATTTGATTGTGTAGAACACAATACACTTGATTAGTTTACTGTTAGAAGAAATTGTATTGTTAGGGTAACAAAAAAACATGAATAAAAATTTCATAATAACCTAGAAGACTACAAAGGTAGTAAAATTGTAAATGAGGATAGATAGTAAGAGCTCTATAGCTATAAATGTGTGGACAATTCTTTTATACGTATATTTTTAATATACAACTTATGCATAATGGTCACACCATTTTAACTAACATGAAATACTTCTTCAATATTCAAAAATAAATATTTTACATTAGACAATCGAATTGATGATGTTGCCACGATCACAAACGTAGAAGAAACAAATTATTTAAAACATACTTAAGATGTCATTATTGTGCTTTTTTATTTTACTTTTATGATTATGATACTCATAATTAGATATAAATCTTTTTAGATAGCATGAAACACTTTTATAATCACAAAAGGAATTGTAAATAAAATCTTGGAGACAACCGCCCATCACCAAACATGAACAAAAAAATGTTGACAAAGTTGAAAAAATGTTTGAAAATGACAACATAGAGTGGTTTAAAATTGATAATATTGATACAGTCATGGACATCGAAAAAACAAAATATTTAAAACATACATAAAGTGTCATTATTATGAATTTTTGTTTTACTTTTATGATTATGATACTCATAGTTAGGTATATTTTTTTTCAGGTAACATGAAACACTTTTACAATAATAGAAGAAATTGTATATAAAATCCAGGAGATAACCACGCATCACCAAACATGAACACAAAAATATTGAAAAAGTTTAAATATGAGAACATACAATAGTTTAATTGTAGATCTGATCTGAAGCGGATAAAATTATGGCAAATCTGGAAACTTTGTACAAAATAAGGATTAAAACTATAATATAACTTTCTAGAAATGAAAACTTACCTATTGATCTAGTGAAAAGAACCAAAGCATGGGGATCAGATGCAAAAACGTTCCTAAGACAACAACTTTAGAAATAAAAACAATCAACAACTTTTAACTACTTTAAAAATGATGTAATGAAAGTAATCAACAAACAACTTTAAACTACCGTGGAAAAAATGAAAAGAAAGTATCAAATAAAAAACATCCAGATTCGTCTTCATCGATGATGGTTTCCTACAAAATGAAAACATAAAGATTCCAGATCCAGATGGTTTTAATTCAATGGTTTCTTACAAAATAAAAGATGTTTCCTTAACTGATTTGAAAGAAATATAGTTTATGAGAATCAAGAGAAAAAAACAAAACTAGAAATGTTGACAAAATTGAAAAACATATTAGAAGATTGAATTAAACCGAAATGGAGATAGGGTTTTAGGAAGATGAATTTGCAAATTAATGGGAAGAGAGGACGGAGTTACAGAAAAAGAAAAAGGAGCTATTTCTTAATTATTAATAAATTAAGAGCAGAAGAATGCTAAGAGACAAAACAATGAATATCAATAAATACAATGGACACATGAGTTGTGATTGGAAAAAAGAGATGGAGGGGGCAATTGCAAATTGTTTACTCAAATCGATGATAGATAAGTATTTGGTTTAAGATTGAATGAGAAATAAGAATACGAAAAATCTTTTATTTTCTTTTATATATAATAGAAGAAATGGCTACAACCAATCTAAATCTCAAACTCAAATTGATGAAATAAATTTAGGTTGTTGGAGCTTGCTCAAGGCTAAAGCCTTCAAGATTCTTCAGGTTTTGCTCAAGTTCAATCTTCGAATTGCTAAGGTGAATGTATGCTTATAAAATCTAGCTTAAGAAACAAATTGCTAGCTGAAAACTGCTCTGTATTGTTTGCTGTTCTGTGATGTAATGTATATTTTGTTGTTGTATTTTGTTCTGATAGATCCGTTAGCCACTGTAGTTTTTTATTAAGCGTTTATTGAATATATCGATCCACTTGAGAAAGGAAAAAAATTGAGCACTTAATCGACATATGCGGTAGATGTTTAAGACAAAGCTATAGATGGTCGCTCCTAACCAATCCTATTCTCCGCGTTAGCATACAATATTACCCAGTAATACTCTTTTTTAATGTGGGTCTCGGGGTGGGGCGTCACAGCTTGGTAGATGTAGTTTGTAGAATGACATGTTAATCAAATTATATTGAGTGGAAATTTGTTTATAAATAAGTACAAGAATTAATTAAAAGAGAATAAAAGAAAAATGAATAGATTAAAAATCATTAGCCAATCCTGTTATAATTTAATCCATTCACTCTCTTACTAGAAACTTCTTTCTTCTTCTCAAAATAAAAAATAAAAAATAAAAATTAGGCGGTCGAAAACATAAAAACGGGAACACCTCCTTAGTAGAAGACCCTAATTTTAGAAATCAAAACAAGGCTAAGGAAAAAAAAGTGCGATCATAAGCACGCGATGGAATCTGGGCATCGTGGAGCATTGTCGATGGCAGGGTATAGGCCACATCGACCTGGGAAACCGTGTGCTGATGGTCACGATACTAATGGCTGATGAACTCGCGAAGTAGAGGAGCGATGACTTGTTCCCGTAGCTTGGAGAAGTTGGTGACCGAGTTGATGAGTGCTTTGTGATGATGGAGGATACACGCATATGGCAGGGATGTGATGTAAAAGCTGGGATGAGAAATTCTTGAATTGCAATGTTTGGTGTTGTTGTTGGACAAGGCAACGAGCTCGTTGGACGCAGAGTTGGAGTATATGCTGCAAGACAGAGGTGATAGTTATGGCGATGGATGGAACAGCGTGGTCTAGGATATAGCTGATTCTGCGTTTGTTAACTCGGTTAGTATTACTCACTCACATCTATATCTAACTCCATTCGCATTTTTTTACACATTATTATTCTGATTATTTACGCGATTGTTTGAATATGCTTATTGAATAGTTATGAATAATTATTGAATCGTTTGGATAAATTGTATGGTTGGGATATTGGATTGAATTGTGTGATATTAAATCGAATTGTTTGGATGTTCATTTGGAGATTGATAGTGGAGTTTTGTGTTTGTTGGATGTTCGACATGCAAATGAGATGTTGTCTGTTTGTAATTTACTGTTTAAAATTTATCTATATTGTATGTGTATTATATGAATGGCTGAAATTCGATGGAATTCGACTCGGCCATACGTTAAAATTTATATTAGTGATTGTTGTCGATTTTAAAGGATTTTGCCCCATAATTCATATTGTTGGACGTTCAATTGATTCTTCGGTTTTAAAATATTTTTAAAGGCCTCGATAAATTATTTTTGATATTTTAAAATAAAATTGAAGTATATTTATAAATAAATAAACTTCATTAGTAATTATATTGATTTTGTAAAGATTATTTTGGATATAAAAGCTATTTCAAAAATTTATTTATTTTTAATTGTTGAAGTATAAAGCGAATATTTTGAATTATAAACTGTAGTTTGAGATGAAAAAGAATTATTTTTTGATCTAAAAATTTACCTTAAAAGTATTATTTAGTTATAGAAAATTATAAAATAATTTATATAATTAGTTTTTATTTGTAAAGCAAGTTGTGATGATTTCAAAAAAAATATGTATAAAAGGAGTTGGAAATAAATTTGAGTAATTTGGAAGCCTTAATTACATATATTTATATAAATATTGATTTGTAAAGGAATTTCTATGTTTGAATTTTATATTGAGATAACTATATCCAAACAAAGAATTAAGAGTAAATTTTTATATTCAAATCTTATTTTGAATATATATATATATATATATATATATATATATATATCTCAAAGGTATTACCCAAAGTACCAATATTTTAACAGTTATTTACAATTAATTGAAATATATTTTATCTATATTAGATTAAATAATATTTTATTATATTATTATAATTTCTTATTCCTTTTATGTTGATTTATTTGTATGAATGATTTACAGTTGACATTGATTGTGATATAGTTATTTTAATATGATACAGTGATGACATCCTTTGGTAGGATTTTGTGATATTTCTTTTCTGTGTAATGAGAGATCTAAATAAACGGTTTAGTGATACCGTCTACTATGAGACTTTTGGTAACACATTTTCGATTATTCTTTGGACTCGTTATATTGAATATCGAAGGAGCAAGTGTGTTGTGTGAGCATCGAATAAATGGATTAGTAATACGCGGTGGTACGGGACAATGTTGTGTTATTTATTCAGTTATTCTTTGCTCATGCTTGACACTCATATGAGGGTATGTTGATATTGTGTGTGACTCGCTGCGGTGAGCACTTATAGAGGTTACTTGTTAGCCACATAATATGTGTACATTATGTGTTGGTCTACCTTTGTCCAACTCCCTTTTTGTTTCGGGAGTAAACCAGATTGGTCAGTATCCACCTGGACAGCCTGATTGTAGGGTCTCGTCCAAGATCCGCGACACTTTTGTTGTTTAGGATATTCGATGCGCATCACGAGATCAGTAGTTGGTTTCCCCTTATGTCGCATAGGCCTACAGTCGGTTACCATAGGGGCACATGTCGATAGTCGTTGCCGAAGAGGCTATGCGTTGTCGAGCCTATGGTGAATCATTATCACGATACCGAGAGGGGAGAGGTAATGGTAACCGATGACTATAGGAGTCATGTCATAAGGACCACATGGGCTCCTAGAGCAAGCAAATGTGTTGTCAGTCTCCCGTCTAGTTCCGATGTATGTGATATATGTGTATGTATGTGGGTAGTAGATAGACATATATTATGTATATATTAGATTATACCACCGACTGTGTCCAGAGTATAGTCGACCTCGTATTCTTCTTAGGCACATGGCCTATTTATTATTGATTATATTTTTATATTGTTCTGAGCTGGCTCAAATCTTTCTTATTGATTTTGGTGATTTGATGATGATATTTTATAATTGAAATCGAGAGATTTATTTGGACATTGCTTTGTCCTTGCCTGACTGTACTTAATGATATCTCATGTATTGTGGATTTGGAATTTGATAATGATTTCACGATATGGATGATTCACCCACTGGATGTTTTTTTATGTGAATTCTGATTTGATGTATTTTATATGGGTGATGACGCTTTACTGTTTGGGTTTGCAGTAAATATCGTATGAGATATTATGAGAATTTATTGTACTTATACTATTATTGTATTTTATATTACATCCATCATTGTAGATATAGTCTGACCTATTTATTATTTATACAATACTCGGGTAAGTTCAAGATATTACAGGTTCTGGGACGAAGAGACTAGCTTGTATTATGTAGGCATAGAGGAGATTAGATATTCTGTACTTTAGATTATCATCATGTATTATATAATCACTTGTGTGTGTATTGTTGTGATTTTTATTGAACCTATATTGTATATTATATATTATCGCTGTGATTGACTCTGTGAATTCTGATATTTACTGTATATTGTGCATTATTCTATCTTGAAGGCACACATGTTTATTGCTTTGTGCCGATACTGTGTACGTTTATTGGTGATTTATATTTGATGTTTTAATACATATTAGTGTTAGTAAAGGGAATATTCACGTGTGTACCCCATATCACCTTATTCTTTGTATTATCTGATAGTAGTACTTAGTAAAACTCTTAGATAATATGTGTATAAAGGTGGGGGTGTTACAAATCCTATCCTCTGTTTCCCAAGTACAGTCTTTCTCTTTGTCTCTCCACTGGACTTTCACTAACCCGACTTTTTGTTCCTTAGCCTTTTCTCATCTCTGATGTAACGCCCTACCCCGAGACCCACACTAACTAAGGGTATTACTGGGTAATACTATCTGTTAATGTAGAGAATAGGGCTGGTTAGGAGCGACCATCCATAAAATTGCTTTGGGCCAGTATCAAATACGTCGAATAATGTGACTATATATTTCTTTTCTTTTCTTACAAATGGTAATTTGACATATCCGATCAAGGCATAAAACAATAATATAGAGTTTTAATCTAATTCAGAACAATACATAATGTAATATACTACACAGAGTCGAATCTCACAACAGAAATAATATACATCAATATCTCTCAAAAGTAGGAGTCTACAAATGGAAATACTAAACTCACATTTTATACATATACACATCTACAAGCATTGACCAGTCTCAAATATACATGACCACAAAAGACTACAACATATGCAAGCATATACACTAGACTCAAATGGTACATCAAAAATAATAACAAAATCAAATAAAACTCCTTAAGCTAGCCCGCATCTAAAGCAACTAGGTCCCTATACCTGTCAAGCCTCGGTTTAACCCGAGCATTAAAAAAACACCCAGGTCGGACTATCTCTAATTATCTCAAAAGGTGAGATAATGATAATAACAAACTTGCATGATTATCTAGGATAAATATCCATAAATTGTACTTCAATAACATAATAATACTTCATTTAATGATTCACAGTTTACAATTAAGTTTATGCCCATTTACCACATTCATCCAAGTCAAAGTAACCGCTATAATAAGAGCATAGAAAATCATAACCATAAATGCAAGCAATAGTCATGCACTTCACAAGTCAATACAAGAGACACACACTTCGCGTGCCAATACAAGAGGTTGCACTTCGCAAATTATAACTCGCTTGAAAACGAGTATCGTAAGAGGGGCCTGAAAACCCATTTAATCCACCTAAATGGATTTACCCAAGATCGAGTTTGAAAACTCGACAAATAGATAAGTGTTATACACTTTCAATTAGTAATCATAAGAATGTCGACTAATGTCCCATAACCATTTGACGACACTCGAATATTTACTAAAAGCTAGTAAATTCCACTAATGCGTAAACAAATGTTCAATTTAACGAGTCCAAGAATTAACCGGTAAAACAAACGTGAGTGTTTCATACCATTCATTTTATTAAACCGTTTAAATCGATTCCTCATTCGATCGGTGTCGTGCAATTTTATAAAATAGTTTACTTTGACATCCTTCCTAAAAACCTTATCTTACAAAATAGAATACATACACACAGATATATATATATATATATATATATATATATATATTAGAAAGCCCTTGTAAATTTATACATTGATGTTTTTAGATACAATTTTAAAATACTGATCCAAACCTATTTAAAACCATTGATATTATAAATAAATATTATATATATATATATTCTAAATATTCTTTGTAGAAGATATATTCATACTTAAAATATTTTGGAAAGTGTTTGGATTAGAAATCATTTTTTTGGAAACACTAGTTGAAATTGTGCAATAAAACTTGTGTGCAATGTCATGTATATCATCATATATCCATAGTAGTATTTCTATGGAATTAAATCATCAAAATGAATTCACAAATTCAAGGATTTAAATCTTTGAAAATATGCATGCAAATCATCATAAAATAGGCATTAGACATAAGACATAAGACATAAGACATCAATAATAAACTTGGCAAACGGGCAATCGGGGAAGTGATTTGGCACAGCCTGGGACTCAAACCAAGCCTTGATCGGTGCACCGATTCAGGTAGGCCGGTGGACTGGTGGCGCTTCCTGCGTCGAGTTCCAAGCAGTGCCTCAGCCTCCCCGGTGGTACATTTCCGACTATTTTCGAACTGCGATTTGTTTTAGTCTCTAGAGTGACGAATTTTGAAGCATGCAAGCACATAAACATCATGAAATTGATTCTATGAGGGATTTAGAGTCTAGGGTTTCAGCTAACAGAGAATATGGCAACAAGATATGCATTATCACAACCAAATTGAGATTAGTTCAACAACAATTCATCCAATAACCAAATCAGTAAATAAATTTGGAATAGAGAAAGATGTGAGATTCTACAGCAGCCCAAAAATTAGAAATTGACAAACCCTAGCATTTTTCCTCAACCCAAAAGAAGAACAAACAACAAACAAAACATATTATAATTGAAATTAATTAGACTAAAGAATGAATTAGAACTAGGAGAACTTACTTTGATTTCATCACAATTTTCTAGAATTTATTTTGATTTAAAGACTTGACTTTTGAGAAAGCTAGATTTGAGGAGTATGAAGAAGGAGATGGTTTCTGTTTATTGTAAATGGAAAATGAACGTATTGTTCATTTTTTCCAAGTACAGAAGAGAGAGAGCTTACTTCTCTTATGCACTAATAGGCTTCATTTTGTTAATGGACTCAATAAGAAAAAGGAAATTCTTATTTCTTTTAATCCTTATACTCACTTCTAATCAATTTAAAGCAACTAATGACTTCACAAAATAATTTGTCTAAGTGTTTTAACATAATATCAAAACCCATCATAACTAAATAACTTACAATTAACACAATTTAATTTAATTTTTACTCAAAATGAATTACACAATATATAGAATACACTAACCTCTTCTTTAACAAGTTTTAAAACAAGGAATTTACATCATTAAATTGTGTATATTGATTTTCCAATAAAATACACATCTTAAAATTCTCATTTCAAATTCTAATTTCAAATTCTAATTTAAAACATTTTTCTAATAGAACACTTAAATTATAATTTCTCCAATTTAAATCTTAATTTATTTTATTTAAACGACACTGAAAAATCAGGGTTGTTATAGACTTCCCTCCTCAAAGAAATTGCGTCTTCGCAATTTCTAATTTAGAGAAAAGTCTATAATTAACAGAAATATATTACTATTAATAATATTTCTATTTTTAAAAATACATACTAACACTAAAACAACCAAACTTCCAAGCAATAAAATAATCAAGTAATATACAAAAAGATTCTTATATTATACACAAATAAAATCTTTTGGCTTACTTTCTAAAAGATTAAACATCCAATTCATTTATTCATCTAAGTAATTTATGTGAATTAAATTTCTTCAATCAATTTCCAATTTAATTACTTTTTTTCATAAAAATTCCCTTCTTTTAAATCGATATCTCAAATGGTCTTTGCTTAATCTTTTCAAAAAAATTGATTTCTCTAAAAACTTATGCTTCACAAATTGTACCATTTTAAAAGAAAAGATTAATTCCTCTAAAAATTTGCACTTCACAATTTGTACTTCAATTTAAAACATTCTTATGGATTTAGTTTAACTTAAAATCACACCATGATCACTATCAACATCCATCATACTCAAGATAACAATCAACTCATACCATCACAAATAAATAGCATGAAAGCAAGTTATAAATCCAACACATCAATAATGGCATGCACTTTGCAAGCCAACACAAAAGATAGCGCTTCGCTTGTTGAATATTTAAAGGCAAGCACTTCACTTGTCTACACAAATGACCACACCTCGCAAGTCTAAGGCCAAGGTCTATCACAAATGACTACTCTTCACAAGTCTACCCGCACTTCGCAAGTCTAACACAAATGAACGCACTTCGCAAGTCTACCTGCACATCACAAGTCTAAGATAGATTACTGCACTTCACAAGTCTACCTCTACATCACAAGTCTAACATAGATGACTGCACTTCGCAAGTCTAAAACATGCACTTCACATATTGTCACAAAAGTGTCAAATACCTTCAAATGGTAGTCATTCAAGTAATGCCCATACGTCCCATAACCACTTAGGTTTACTTGAACATTTACTGCAAGTCAGTAGGCTCCACTTACTCAAATATTCTATATAACAAGCCATATAATTAACCAATAAGGCGATCCCAAATGTCCCATAACCACTTGGAATCATCAAATCGTGTAATCATAGTTCTTATTCCATAGAAGTAAAAATTTGCAACCAAATATCATCACAAGAAATTATTTTGCATAACATGAAAATCACAAATATTCAATCATGACTCTTTATTAATTCCATTCAATTCAAATTTCTTCATTTAAGTTTTATAAATTAGAAAACTAACTTCTAATAAGAAGTTACACATAATAATCAAAACAAAAGAAATCTTCCTTTCATAATTATAATTTTTTTAGTTTAGTATAAGTTATACCTTTATACTGGGAAACCTGAACTATATTCCCTCAAGGATCTATCGGTCCCACCGAACACCAATACAACCCAAAAGTGTTAAATACTTCCTAATAGCAATCACAAGAATTTAAACAAGGCATCTCATACTACCTAGTGAAATTCGAGTATTTGCTAATAGGCTAGTAAGTACCACTCAAACATTCTATTCAATGAGTTGTACAATATTCGATAAAGCGTTACTCGAGAACATTTAAACCATTCAGTAACACTAAGTCGATTATTAGCACTACTCATATTATAGAACTAAGGCTCTCAAAAAAATTATCTTATAAAATTTTATAATTCAAAACTCCAAACTTCCTTTCAAAATTTAAATGATTTGATTTCGGATAAATCATTTCCCCCAAAATAATTTTCTAACTCTATATTCTTCAAAACAATATACGAACTTCCTACGGTATTTATTTATACCAATTCAAATAATAGATTTATCCTTTAGATTCCAAATCATCAATTATAAAATTCAACTTTCTTTTCCAATTAATTCCTTACTTTGAAATTCCAAAATAAATTTATGCAATTTCTTACATCTTCTGCTTTAACTTCTTTTAATTTAGAACTCAAAATTAACATCAATCTAAATCATAAAATGATATAGATAGCAAAACATAAGCATACCACACAATTTCTCATATATCAAAATTAATATAACGACGTTGCCTTGCTATTTATTTTTAACAAATCGCTTCGCTAGATGACTGCAATGTTGATGTGAAATCAACATTGCCTTGCTACTATACTTTTCTATTGCTAATGCTCAATGGCTGCAACCGTCATCAAAATCAATACATATAAAACATCTTTTAAAGTTTTCAGTAAAATTTTCTAAACCACCAAAATTTATTAAACACATATATTTATATAGAAATAAATTTTCCATTCTTAATTTGTTTTCCAAAAAGGTCCTTTGCCAAAATAACTTTTCATTTCCAAAAATTCATTACGTATGCATATATGTGTATTTTTCCAAAACATTTATCCCATTACAAATAATATTCAACTCAATAAAAACTTTATTTCCTTTTTAAATATTATTCATAACTCTTAAAATACATTTATAAAATGTTAAAATTCAAAGCACTGTGTCCGACTGTCTCGTCGAGGTGTTTAGGAATCTCTATCGATAACGTTGATCAGGCGCATCGATTAGAATTCTTAAAGCAATCAATGGACAATTTAACACAAAACAAATTTCAAAATATTTCTTTATCGATCTATATATATTCATATAATTGAAAATCTATTAATAGGAATTTAAAAACACATCCATTCATCCATGCATACATCATGCAATCAAACATAAATAAAGAATTAATTATGGTGCTCGGCAGAAACATTCTACTAGCTTCCGCTGCGCAACTTTGATCACTAACGGATCAGGACTCCACTACACAACACATAATTTTTAAAATCATCTTAGAAAAATAATTTATAAAGTAATTCAAAATTTTCACAGTTACGTCCCAATGCTTATTCCCAATAATCATTTACAATCATTTATAATCATATCTGAATAGGAAATAAATCCTAAAATCTACTCGACACACCTAAGGGACGGGACTCTAAGTCAATCTAGGCCAAGATTCATGTTTCATATATTCTATATTGTTCTGAACCTTTACTTTGATACCAACTGTAAGCCCTACTTCGAGACCCACAATAATTAAGGGTATTACTGGGTAATATTATCTGTTTGTGCAGAGAATGAGGCTGGTTAGGAGCGATCATCCGTAAAAATGCTTTGGACGAGTATCGAATGTGTCGAATAATGTGACTATATTTTTTTTCTTACAAGTGTAATTTGAAATATCTGATCCAGGCGCAAAACAATAATATAGAGTTTTAATCTAATTCAGAAAAATACACAATATAATATACTACACAAAGTCGAACCTCGCAACGGAAATTATATACATCAATATCTCTCAAAAGTATGAGTCTACAAAAGGAAATACTAGACTCACATTTTATACATATACACATCTACAAGCATTGACATGTCTCAAATATCATGACCACAAAACACTACAATAAATACAAGCATATACACTAGACTCAAATGGTACATTAAAAATAATAACAACATCAACTAAAACTACTTAAGCTAGCTCACATCCAAAGCCACCGAGGTCCTGTATCTGTCAAGCCTCGGTCTGACCCGAGCACTAAAATTACACCCGGGTCAGACTATCTTTAATTATCACAAAAGGCTAGATAATTATAATAACAAACTTGCATAATTACCAAGGATAAATATCCATAAATTATACTTCACTAACATAATAATACTTCATTTAATGATTTAAAGTTGATAGTTAAGTTTATGCTCATTTACCACATTCATCCAAGTTAAAGCAACCGCTATAACAAGAGCATAGAAAATCACAACCATATATGCAAACAATAATCATGCACCTTGCAATTCAATACAAGAGACACACACTTTGCGGGCCAATACAAGAGTTGCACTCCGTAAATTATAACTCGCTTGAAAATGAGTATCGCAAGAGAGGCCTGAACACCCATTTAATCTGCCTAAACAGATTTACCCAAGATCGATTTTGAAAACTCGATAACTATGTTATCCAATTTCAATTAGTAATCATAAGAGTGTCGACTAATGTATCATAACCACTTGACGACACTCGAATATTTACTAAAAGTTAGTAAATTCTACTAATGCATAAATAAATTTTCAATCTAACGAGTCCAAGAATTAACTGGTTAAACAAATGCGAATGTTTCATACCACTCGTTTTCTTTGTAGAAATATTCATACTTGAAATAATTTGGAAAGCGTTTAGATTAGAAATTGTTCTTTCGAAAACACTAGTTCAAATTGTGCTATAAAACTTGTGTGCAATGTCACGTATATCATCATATATCCATAGTAGTATTTCTATGGAATTAAATCATCAAAATGAATGCACAAATTCAACGATTTATATCTTGAAAATATGCATCCAAATCATCACAAAATAGGCATTAGAAACAAGACACAAGACATCAAGAATAAATCAGGCAAAAGGGCGGTCAAAACGGGAAATCGGGGAAGTGGTTTGGCAAAGCCTGGGACTCAACCCAGGCCATGAATAGTGCACCGGTCCAGGTGGACTGGTGGATCGATGGCGCTGCCTGGGTTGAGTTCGAGGTAGTGCCTCGGCCTCCCTAGTGGTCTGTTTCCGACAATTTTCGAACTACGATTTGTTTTGATCTCTAGGGTAATGAATTTTGAAGCATGCAACTATGCAAACATCATGGAATTGATTCTATAAGGTATTAAAAGTCTAGGGTTTCAGCTAACAGAGAATATGGCAACAAGATATGCAATTATCTTAACCAAATTGAGATTAATTCAACAATAATTCATCCAATAACCAAATCAGTAAATAAATTTGGAATAGAGATAGATGTGATTTTTCAACTCACCTCTCTTCCTTGAATTAGGCAGCCATGAGCCCAAACATTAGAAATTGACAAACCCTAAAATTTTGCCTCAACCCAAAAAAGAACAAACAACAATCAAAACAAATTATAACTGAAATCAATTAAACTAAAGTGTAAATAAGAACTAGGAGAACTTACTTTGATTTTATCACAATTTTCTAGAATTTATTTTGATTTAAAGACTTGATTTTTGAGAAAGCTAGGTTTGGTAAGCATGAAGAAGGAGATGGTTTCTGTTTACTGTAGATGGAAAATGAACAGATTGTTTATTTTTTTCCAAGTATAGAAGAGAGAAAGCTTACTTCCCTTATGCACTAATGGGCTTCATGTTGTTAATGGACTCAATAAGAAAAAGGAAATTATTATTTCTTTTATTTCTTATACCCACTTCCAATCAATTTAAAACAACTAATCACTTTAAAATAACCAATTACTTCACAAAATAATTTGTCTAAGTGTTTTAACATAATATCAAAACCCATCATAACTAAATAACTTCTTAAATTGTTTTTAACAATTAACACAATTTAATTTAATTTTTAAACAAAATGAATTACATAATATTTAGAATGCACTAATATTTTCTTTAATAAGTTTTAAAACAAGGAATTTACATCATTAAATTCCATATATTGCTTTTCCAATAAAATACATATTTTAAAATTCTCATTTCAAATTCTACTTTCAAACATTTTTCTAATAGAACACTTAAATTCTAATTTCTCCAATTTAAATCTTTATTTATTTTATTTAAAATACACTGAAAAATCAGGGTTGTTATATTTGGCCACAACACGAATTGGTTATCTCACAAAAGTCAGATCTGATTCCACTACTAAATTTTCCAATGCAATCGGCGCAATAGTAGTCTCTGGATCATGCACATGCTTCCTAAGATGAGAAACATAAAAGACATTAAGACTCCTGCCAAACTACTCGATAGCTCTACCCGGTATGCGAGCTTTCCTATCCTCTCTATAATAGGGATCAATCCAACATATCTAGGTGTCAGTTTTCTTAACTTTCCAAATCGTACCACACCCTTCATCTGTGATACTTTAATAAAAACACGATCTCCAACTGAGAACTCTAGATCCTTTCTCTTATCTGCGTAACTTTTTTGCCTAGACTGAGCCTTCTTCATCCGTGTTCGGATCAACTCAATCTTTTCCATGGTTTCTCTTACCATATCTAGACCACGAAGCAATCTGATTCCGGTCTCCAAGTAACATGCCAGTGATTTGCATGACTTTTCATACAAAGCTTCGAAAGGCGCCATTCCTATACTAGTGTGATAACTATTATTATAGAAAAACTCAACTAAGTGCAAATGGTCTCCCCACGACCCACCAAAATCTGGTACGCAAGCTCTTAGCAAATCTTCAAGTGTTTATTGACTCCTCTGTCTACCCATCTGTCCGTGGGTGATAAGCGATACTCATCTTAAGCTTGGTACTTAACACTTCCTGTAGACTCTTCCAAAAATCACTGATAAACAAAGTATCTCTGTCACTGACTATATGTAACGACCTTAATTTTAACTAACATTATTTAGAACATTTAGTTAGTTAAATTAAATGAAATAATGTAAATGGTTAAGGGATTAAGATTTGTGTTAATAGAGGGTAGCTGTGCCTAATGAACAATGAACTAAAAGGAAAATAAATAAGGGCAAAGTAGGAATAAGTTATATTCATATACCCTAAACCCTCATACCAGTTAATTTTACACACTCACAAACTAAAATCAAAACATAAAAGAGGTCAGCCACCATTAGGGGGAAAGCAAGAAGAAGATAAAGCTAGAATCAAAAGAAGGAAGTTTAATCAACTTAATCTAAGATCAAATCTCAACTCCTTAACAACAAGCTAAAGGTGAATATATGCTTTGATTGTTTTGATTGTTTAATGGACATATATGCTTGTTGATGATATATGCTATTTCATATAGATTTTATGGTAAGGTTTAACTTGAAAAACCAATTAAATGACATCCAAATGCCTTGCAATTTTAATATAAGGTCAGAAATAATATTTTAGAGATGGGTTTCAAGTTTCATAATTTTCTGAATTAATGTGGATTTATGAATTTTCTAGTGAAGAAAATGGTTAATTGGGTTTAAAATAATTACGGCTATTATATGTTAGCTTTGGGTCAGAAATTTATATATGTTAGATAATATATTAAAATTTATTTATGAGAATTTTTGTAGATTTTTCCTAAGTGTTTTTATAAGTATATAAATTTATTTAAGGTATGGGGCTTAAATGTTTTATTTGTTTATAAAAGGAGAAGGGGTAATTTGTAAATGTTTTAAATTGTTTAACTCTAAAATTTCGGTAGCACTTTTAGAAAAGATTTTGGAAAAGAAATTAGCAACCAATCATATGTTAACAAACAAAGCAGGTTAGTTGAAAAGAAATTACTTTTTAAAGTCAAAAATCAGCTTTTATAAGGTTTTGCTATTTCGCTACTTTCGGCAGCTACCTTTCGACTTCATACTTCCGCATCCATCCTAAGTCGAAACCAATACGCATGGCATCAAAAGCCTTGGTACGTAGTGGATTGGAGATAGGCGAAAGGTATAGAGTCGAAACAGGGGTTCCGAAGGTGTCGAAACATTTTTTTGCTTTTAAAAGGAAATGCGCCTGCTTTTCTTTCGAAAAGAATGCTTTCGAATAAGATAGCTTTTGACTTAATCAAATGTTTTAAAGAAAGGTTTCGAAAGAGGTTTCACCTTTGTTTTATAAAGAAGCTTTCGAAGGGGTTGAAACCACTACTGCCGCCTTCAACCTTTCAAAGCAATGCCTTCGAAAGGGTGCTTTTGCTTTAAACTCTGAGCCGCTTCTTCAATGTTTTCGAAGGTATAGGTTTCGACACCATCCACTTCTTTACTTAGGAAATTGCTTTCGAAAGTGTTCCTTTCAACTTAATTCTTTTAAGACCCTTTTGAGATTTTGAAAGCCAAACCCAAAGGTTTCGAAAGGAATGGTTTTGAAAGGTTGTTCCACATGTTTTTACTTGAACCCAATGCTTTGGAAAGGTTTGATTTATGTAAAGGACTTAATGCTTTCGAAAGGTATATGTTAAAGGTTTCGAAGGGGGGTTACCTAATGTTTTCGAATGGTTTACCTTAGTGTTTAAATGGAGGGTTTCTAATGTTTTCGAAAGGCATGTTTAAAGTGTTTTAACATAGGGCGTCTAAGGTTTTATAAAGCTTTCGAAATAGATGTTTTCAATGTTTTCGAAAGGTCTATTGTAAATGGTTTCGAAAGGTATGTTTTGGCCCTTCAGCCTAAGGTTATTGAGTAAAGTTTTTTTACTTGTATCGAAAGGAGTACTTTCAATGATTTCGAAAGAGGTTGTTTAAAGCTTTTAAACAAGGGTTTCGAATGTGTTCATCAACAATGTTTTGTGTAAAGTATAGATTACATGGCAAAGTGATTTGAGTAAAGTATAGAGTATATTTTCCTTGTTTAAGTATGATTTAAAAGGGTTAAATTAATTTGAAAGAAATGTTTTCAAGGAAAATTTGATGGGGTAGTTGACCATAAGTAAATGACTCAAATATTAGAATACCAGAAGGGACTGGTATGGGATTGCACCCTATACTTTAGCCGGTAGACCCTAGCTAATATAAATCCGAAATTCCAGTGTTTAGGGCTTTTTCATAGGTAAGACTAAAATGATGTTACACACAGAAAGAAATATACATTGTAGAGATAGGTTATTGGTGTGCCCGCAAAACCATTAGGATCAGTAAACCCTGGGAGAAGTAAGTTAGGGACAGACCCTCCATAAGAGTATCTAACAGAAGCTAGATTATTTGTTTAATTTTTCTGGTAGGCCCGAGTCAACCAAAGGTCAGTAGTTAGCCAAACAAAACTATAGTATTCGGACAGATAGTCCATTGATTACTCGATATTGATATTATTGTTTTAACCAGTTTGGTTGCAGGATTTTGATTTACAAAAGATATGTTTTTAAAGGATATTAGTGAGGGGAAACCCGTTCTGCTAAGCAGCGTGGTCTCACTAAATATCAGATAACCAAGATGTATAGTATTATTCACACCAGGCTTTATATCCGACTCGAAGTTTATGTTTTTCCTCTTAAACTCTCGGGTACTCAAAATTAATTTGAGTAGGTTGAGAGTTGAGGATTTACAGGTTTTAGTAGGTGAACGAATAAAGCTTTCGGAGACGAGCAGGAGGTTGTTGTTAGCTATTTAGGAGTTGTTATGTTTTTATTTCCGATGTGATGTATTAAGACAGTTTTTGTCTATTTAGTACTCTGATCATCCAAGGGGGCATCTTCATATGTCGCTCTTGGCGTATTTTGTAATAATTATATTTGATCAAAACCTAAGAAACGTTTGGGATTATGTCATTGAATATGAAACATCCTTTTGAAATGTAATCAGTAAAGTTATTGTTTTTGGAATCTGAGATTTTGTTTCATATTCATGTGCTTCTGATATTATGGATACCATTTATATTACCATATTTTGTCATCGGAAGTTGATACTATAGATGACTACAGCATCTGTACGGTTTATCTTCGGGCCTTAAGATAGGGAATGTTACATTATACTACTAGGAATCCCATGCAGTCTACAAATGTTCTTCATAAACAACTTAGCCAATATAGGTGTCGTTCTAGTCGACTTAACAGGAATGAAACGTGGAATCTGGGTCAGTCTATCCACTATAAACCAAATACTCTCATTTTCCCTATTCGACCTTAGCAGCCCGTCCATAAAATCCATGGATATAAAATCTCATTTCCAAACCGGTATATCTAAGGCTGAAGAAATCCACTTGGCTTTTGATGCTCGATTTCACTTGCCGGCAATCCAAATATTGCTTTACCCATAAGCCTACATCCCTTTTCATACCTTCCCAAAATCCTTTTTATATCCTGATACATCATAGTTCCTCCAGGATAAGTAGTAAACGTCGATCGATGACATTCCCTAAGAAATTACTTCCTCAGTTCACCAACATCTGGAACACAAAATCGCCCTTTCTTTCTTAACCATCCATTCTGAGCTTGTAACGCCCTCTCTCTTGAGGCCTAAAGCTAAGTGCTACAGATGATGCAGTCATCTATAGTGTTTAACTTTCGGTCACAAAATAGAGTAGTGTTAATGGTATCATTAATATCAGAAGCACATGAATATGAAATAAAATCATAGATTTCAAACCAACTTTTCCGATCACATTTCAAGTCAATATTTCATAAGTTACATAATCCCAAAATGATTCTTAGGTTTCGATCAAATATAATTATTACAAACTATGTCAAAAGCGACATATGAAGATACCCCCTTGGATGATCAGAGTACTAAATAGATAGACATATCAGTCATAAACACATCACTACGGAAATAACTCTAAATAACTCCTACATAGATAGATTTGCCTCCTACACGTCTTCGGAAGCTTATTCTTCCAACCTACTAAACCTGAAAAGCCTTAACTCTCAATCTACTCAAATTAATTTTGAGCACCCAAGAGTTTAAGGGGAAAACATAAAATTCGAGTCGGACATAAAACCTGGTGTGAATAATATAATTACATCCCGGTTTACTGATATTAAGTGAGTCGACGTCGCTTAGCAGAACAGGTTTCCCCTCACTAATATACTTTTAAAAGCATATCTTTTGCAAATCAATATCTTGCAATCAAATTGATTACAGCAGCAAGAGCATTAACATATATACATACAAATCAGATAATCAATGGACTATTTGTCCACACTATAGTATTATCTACCAAACTATTACCGACTCAGGCCTACTAGACATAAGCAATAATCTAACTTCTGTTAGACACAATGCTGGACCATCTGCCTTTAACTATCTTCTTCTAGGGTCAACTGATCCTAATGGTTTTATGGGATCACCAATAACCTATATTTACTCTTTATATTCCCTTCTATGTGTAACATCCTTTTAGTCCCATCTGTGACAAAGCCCTACACACTGGAATTTTTGACTTATTTTAGCTAGGGGCTAATAGCTAAAGTATAGGGCGCGACACCATACCAGTCCCATTTGGTCTTCTAATATCTGAGTCATAAAGTTAGGGTTAACTACCCTATTCAATTTTCCTTGAAAACATTTCTTTCAAAATGATCTAACACTTTTTAAATCATACTTAAACAAGGAAAATATGCTCTTTTCTTTACTCAAAATTCTCATGCCATGATATATGCTTCACACAAAACAATGTTGATGAAATCTAATCAAAGGGATTATCTATCCCTTCAAAATAAGTTAATACCCTTTTTAACTTAGAAAACTTTAGGCCATGAAGCCAAATCAATACCTTCGAAACCCTTGTTTACAACCTTAAACAATACCTTTCGAAATCATTGAAAGCAACCCTTTCGAAAGCATTACTTAAAACCTTGGACATCCTCTTTCAAAACCATTTATACTTATCTTTCGAAAGCATTAGAACCTTCCTTTCAAAATACTTAAAACATATCTTCCCAAACATTCACAGTATACCTTTCAAAAGCATTGGGATCAAGTAAAGGATTGTGGAAACATTGCTTCGAATACATTTAAACTATTCCTTTCAAAACCATTGAGTTTAACATTTAATATAACCATTAGGTCAAAGAAAACAGAAGCAAAAGTATCCTTTTCGAAAGCTTTAATCCAAGTAAAGGAACCGGGGAAGAGGATAGCTTCGAAACCTAACCTTTCGAAACCATTGCCTCCTAAACCATTTAAAAGCGACTATATGACCCTTTTGAAATCATTGAGAAAGCGGATTCAAAGTTAAAAGGCAAAAGCACCCCTTTCGAATACATTGTGATTCGAAAGGTATGAATGTGGCAGCTAGGTATTGAATTGGTTCAAATGCGATTCTCCTTTCGAAAGATTCTTTTAAAAAAAGCAAGCGGCAACTCATTCGAAAGCTCCTTTCTAAAACAAAGGCAGGTGGCAACTTATTTGAAAGCTTCTTTTTAAACAAAAGTGAGTTGATTGATTTGAAAGCTAGTTAGAGTGACTTCAACCCCTTTGAATGCATGCCTTCGACACAGTCCCTTTCGCCTTTCTCCAATGCACTAAGTACCAATTGCTTGATAGCATGTGCATTGGTTTCAAATGGGTTCGAATGGTGTACTGGGCATGGTGATGGAAGCAAGCAAAGGAAGTGGAAAAATTGTAATTCGAAATAAAATTGATTTTATGCCTTTCAAAGTAATTTCTTTTCACCTAACTTGCCCAATTTATCAAAATATGATCAGTTGCCATTTCTTTATCAAAATCCTTTTCTAAAATGGGTGTCGAATTCAAATTCGACAATTTAAAACATTTTAATCAAATAAGCCCTTCTCCTTGATATAACATATAAAAAATTTAAGCCCCTTAACATAAATAATTTTATAACCATAGTAAAATACTTAGGAAAATTCCCCAACAATCACAATAATTCACTTTTAATATGTTTTCTAACATATATAAATTTCAGATCCAAAAATTATTATATAATTGCCTTAAATAATTTAAACCCAATTTTAACTATTTTCTCTCATAGAAAATCCATAATAAAAACACAATTACTTAGAAAATTTTGAAACTTGAAACCCACTTCTAAAATAATGTTTTTGATCATATATCAGAAACGCATCTCATTTGGATGTCATTTAATAGGATTTCTAATCTAAACATATCATAAAACGCATATAAAATCATATAAATCATCAATAAGCATATATATATATATATATATATATATAAACAACCGTAACATGGCATATTACTTGCAAAATAATTCTGACATAATCATGAAACCGAAACCATTATAAAAAATGGGATGTAAATCAAATTATTCACCTTGGCTTGGTGTGAAGAAGGTTGAGATTTGCCCTTTGATTAATTTCTTCAAGCTTTCTACTTGATTTCTAGCTTATCTTCTTTTTGATTCCTCTTAATGATTACCGGCCTAACTCTTAGGGTTTTAATTTTGTTTGTGAATCTTAGAATGAATAAGGAATGGAGAATGGAAGGGTTTATGATATTAGAATGAAGGATGTTACTATTTTACCCTTATCATATTTCTACTACTTGCTTATTTTCAATTCTCTTTGCTTATACATTCATTAGGGCACGACCGCTTACTAAATAACAAATCTCAATCCCTTAACTATTAACATTATTTCATTTAATTTATCAATTAACTGTTTTAAATAATGTTACTCAAAATTAGGGTCATTATAAGCTCCCCTCCTTAAAAAATCTCGTCCTCGAAATTACGATTAAGGTGCTCACAACAATCAAACATAAAGGTAAGACATACAATGAAACAAGTCACGATAAGTATCTCTAATCCTACTCTCGGTTTCCTAAGTACAGTCTCTCTCTTGTCGTCACTCCAATGGATTTTGACTAATCTAACTTTCTTGTTCCTTAGTCTCTTCTCATCTCTCGTAACTATACGAACTGATTTTCTAACTATAGTCATATCCAGTTTTACCACTAGATCATCTAACACGGTTGGTGCAATAGTAGTCTTTGGATCTCAAATACATTTCCTTAGATGAGAAATATGAAAAACATCGTGGACTCCTGCCAAACTATTCGGTAACTCTACTCTATACGTGAGTTTCTCGACCCTTTTTATAATAGGAAACGGTCCAACGAATCTCGGTGCCAATTTTCCTGATTTTCCCAATCGGATTATACCTTTCATCGGTGACATCTTGACGAAAAAATTATCTCCAACTAAGAACTCTAAGTCTTCTCGTCTCTTACCATCATAACTCTTTTGCCTAGACCGAGCTTCCTTTATTCTAGCCCGGATTAACTCAATCTTTTCTATAGCTTCTTTAACCAATTCCGGACCAAGAATTAATCTATCCCCGGTCTCTAACCAACAAGCGGAAGATTTGCGTGGCCTTCCATATAGAGCTTCAAACGGTGCCATCCCTATACTAGTCTGATAACTGTTGTTATCTGAAAACTCGACTAAGTGTAGATGGTCTTCCCATGATCCCTCGAAATCTAGCACACAAGCTCTTAACAAATTCTCTAAGACTTTGTTAACTCTTTCCATTTGCCTATCGGTCTGCGGATGGTAAGCGGTACTCATCTTGAGCTTGGTACCTAAAATCTCATGTAGACTCTTCCAAAACTCACTAGTAAATAAGGAATCTCCGTCACTTACTATATTACTAGGATTTCCATGTAATCTAACTATGTTCTTCATAAACAATTTAGCTAAAACAGGTGTAGTCCTGGTTGACTTAACCAGAATGAAATGGATACTCTTGGTCAACCTGTCCATTATGACCCATATACTTTCATTTCCTCGATTCGACCTTGGCAATCCGTATATAAAATCCATTGAGATAGAATCCTATTTCCAGACTGGAACATTTAAAGGCTGAAGTAACCCACTCGGATTTTGATGTTCGGCTTTTATCTGTTGACAGTTCAAACACTGCCTCACCCATAAGCCTACATCTCTCTATACCTCCCTAGAAGAAACTCCTTTTCATATCCTAATACATCTTAATTTTTCCTGGATGAATGGTGAACTTCGAACGATGGCATTCTCTAAGAACTTCCTTCCTAATGCTTCCCACATTCGGAACACATGGTCTTCCTTTCTTCCTCAACCACCCATTCTGGTCAAGGCTAAAAAAATTTAAGTCATCGCTCTCTGTTCCATCCCTTAACTTTCTGATTCGTTCAGCTAATAATGGATCCTCTCCTTGTTTAGAAGTATTCCTTTCGATCATCACTGGTCGAATTTCTAAACACGACAACATGGCAGTTTCTCGACTAGAACTAGCCTCAGATCTTCATTGTATTCTACATGTAGTCAATGCTTTTAAATCTTTCCACTCGGTTATCATTGCCAATACTGCATTCTAATGTTTTCTGCTAAGTGCATTTGCAACCTTATTGCCTTTTCATGGTGTGTGCTCAATACCAAAGTCATAAGCGGCTAAAACCTCCAGCCACCTCTGTTGTCTCATATTCAACTCCTTCTAATAGAATAAATATCTTACTGACTATGATCTGCGTATAACTCAAATCTCTCCCCTAAGAGATAATGTCCTCATACTTTCAACGCGAAAATCACCGCAACTAATTCCAAATCATGTGTTGGGTACCTAACTTCATGTGGTCTGAGCTGTTGAGAAGCATAGGTAATCACTTTACCTCTTTGCATTAACACAGCTCTTAACCCTGATCCACATGCATCCATATACACCACTAAGTCTCGATTCCCCTCTAGAACAACTAACACGGGTGCATTAATTAATAAATGTTTTAGTTTCTGGAATGCCTCCTCACACTTATCAGTCCAAGCAAACTTCACATCTTTCCGAGTTAGCTTAGTCATTGGTGCAGCTATCCATGAAAAATCCTTAATGAATCTCCGATAATAACCAGCTAATCCGAGAAAATTCTTTATCTCAGTCGTTGTCTCAGGTCTCTTCCAATTATTAACTGCCTCGATCTTAGCCGGATCTACTAACAACTCTTTTCCTAAGACTACATGACCAAGAAACTTCACTTCTTTCTTCCAGAAATGACACTTCGAAAATTTCGCTTTCAGTTAATGCTGCCTCAGCATCTCAAGCACCACTCTAAGATGAACTGCATGCTCTCTTTCATCCTTAGAGTATATCAAAATGTCGTCTATGAATACTAACACGAATTTGTCCAAATGTTCTTGGAAGATTCGATTCATCAAGTCCACAAAAAATGCCAGCGCATTAGTTAGTCCGAACGGCATCACAAACCATTCGTACGATCCATATCTTGACCTAAACGCCGTCAAAGGAATACTATCCTCTGCTACTCTAAGCTGATGGAACCCTGTTGCCAAATCCAAAGAACTGAGAGAATACTTTATCTCCACTCAACTGGTCGAACAAATCGTCAATTCTAGGTAATGGATACCGATTCTTTATCGTCTTCTCATTCAACTTACGATAACGATACACAACATCAACGATATGTCCGGTTTTCTCGCAAACATTGCAGCTGCTCTCAAAGGCGAACTACTTGGTCTGATAAAGTTCATACCTTCTAAATCTACCAACTACTTCTATAACTCCTTCATCTCGGTAGGTGTCATTCTACTTGGCGGTCTACTCACAGGCTCTGCTCGTTGTACTAATTCTATCTGAAACTCAATGGCTCGTTTCGGTGGTAGTCCTATCACGCACCCAAAGACATCTGCGAATTCTCTAACAGAGAAAACTCAGTTCAACTCATCTTCTGTCTCCATAACACCCAGCGAAGCATTACCCTCAAAACTACGGTTTTCTATGGAGTATATAATCCGATCACTATAACTAGGGTGTCTAAGTGATATTTTACTCTCATGGAAAAATATCATAGCGTCATAATTACTTGAACAATCCATACCCAAAATAATTCCAAACCCTACGAAATCAAATACATGCAAACTTCAAGCAAATATATAACCTAACAATTCAAACTCCAACTGGTCACATCTCATCCCAAGTGTAGAATATCCTCCTATCGGATTCACAACCCTTAAGGATGTAACTAGGATGAAGGTTCTAGGTTAAGCTTACCTACCAAATAATGAGATATAAAAGAATGTGATGCACTAGTATCAAATAGAACTCTAACTGATACGCCATGAATCAAAAGCGTACCTCCCAACATAGCTTTCCCTTTCTCCTTAGCTGTTGGTCTTGAGATAGTCGGTTCCAATGCAAACATTTTGCCTTTTTCATTCTTGGCTGGTTCCTTGCGCTGGTTCTTATATTATCCAATCTGATCATAATTGTAGCACCCCAGTTCTTTCTTGTCAGCAACCTTCTTCCCTTTGCCTGTCCGGCACTCAGGAGCGAAATTTCCCTTCTTGTCGCACTTATAGCAAACTACTTCGGCCTTCCTTTTATTGGCTGCTCCTCCTTTCTGAGTGCCTTTCTTATGAAAAAACTTTCTCTTCTGGTTCTGCCCACTTTGAGTTTCCCTTGCTTTATTACTATCATGGAAAATGAGCATCTCTTCATACCTCAAAGCCATCTCAACAACTACTATAACATTCCTAATTTTTGGTAACATTATTCAGGATAATTAAATAAATTAAATAGAACAATGATTATAAGGGGATTGAGATTTGAATAAATTATGTAATGGGTCGTGCTTAATAATAATAATTTAATGGGCTTTAAATTGGTTTATAAGATAATTTATTTACACATGGGCATAGTGGTAATTAGCCATTCTATTATACACGGCTATACACATCTTGTTCTTGCCCATTCACGTTCTATTTTTTCATTATTTATAAATGAAAGTCAAAACTAAATAGAGCCGGCCATTAATAAGGAAGAAAAAGGAGAGATTTCAATCTAAAGCTAAGGATCAAAGCTAGGAAGGATTAATCAACAACAAATCTCAAATTCCTTATCAAATCTAAGGCGAATAATAATTCATTCCATCTCTTTTTGGTTTCAATAATCCTATGATTTCGGATTTAAGCATTTATTCTGTCTCTATGATATTTTGGATGATGATATGCTAAAAATATGGATTGTTTGATTTAAACAATTTATTTATATGCAAAATTCGTACGGTTTTAAGGGAAAAACCATAGGTTATTGATTTTAAAATGCCAAGGAAATTTTTATGTTAAGTAAAACATGAATTTGAAGATGGGTTTTAATTGAATTTTCCAAGCTATGGAAATTTTATTATGAATTTTTGATGATAAATATGATGTAATTGGGTTTAAAATTTATTTTGAATATTTTAGGAAGAAATTGGGTCTGAATTTTTAATATGTTTGATTACATGATGAAATGGAATTTCTATGATTTTTGGGGATTTTTCCCAATTGATTTACTAAGGAGAGTAAATTATTTTAAAAGAAGGACTTTTCTTAAATAATTGGTTTTGGTATATGGAGGGCCTTAAACATTACATTTTTATGGTTTAAATCTGATATAAGTGTAGTAGTTTTAAATGTAAAATATTTGAAAAATTTTATGGCAGCCAATCAATGGTTTACAATTAGGCAAGTTGATATAAAGCAATTACCAAAAGAAGAAACATTTCAGCCTTTAATTCAGAAGAAAAAATGTGTTCCGCCTCAATTAGTAGCCCCTTTCGACTCCAATGGTTCCGCCCCATTCTAGTCAAAATCTACTTAGTCAAAACCCACATAGCGAAACCAATACACAAGTTATCACCTAGATGGTACGTAGTGGATTGGAAGGAAAGCGGAAGCCTTGGTGTCGAAAGGTAAGCTTTTGATGGGGTCGAAACCCTTCTTTGTTTTCAAAAGTTAAAGTCCTGCCTTGTTTTATTTAAAGCTTTCGACATAGTCGAAACACATGCTTTCGGAAAAGTTTTATAAATGGCTTTCGAAGAAGGTTGTTATACTATGTAAAGGAGTTAGCTTTCGAAGGGGTATTTTTCTTAAACAAGAGCTTTCGAAAGGACCGGTTTCGACCATGTCGAGACCTAGATGCTAATTTTCCTTTCAACTGTATTGAAGTCATCTATGTTGTCAAAGGGGTTACTTCTGTTTTAACCTAAACTAAACCTTTTTCCTGAATGCTTTCGAAGGGTTTGAGGGTTTCGAAGGTGATGGAATCGAAAGGAGGTTTCGACTCTGTCCTTCGAAAATTTAATTTTTATAAGTCCTTGCTTTCGACTAGATCGTTCCGACGCCATCAAATTTTCCCCAAATTAATTTTTGTTGGTTTCGAAAGAGATACTTTCATATATAACCATTTTGACCCAAATGATGTTTTTAAAGAGTAAACCCAATGCTTTCGAAATGGTACTTTGTTTGTTTCAAAGCTATGTTTTAAGAATGTTTTCTTGACACCATCGAAAGGTATCATTGGTTTCGAAAGGTATATACTTAGAGTTTTGAAAAGAGGTTTTCTATACTTTCGAAGGATGTAACATCCCGTATCTGGAGGCCAAAAGCTAAGTGCTCCAGATGCTGCAGTCATCCATAGTATTAACTTCTGGTGATAAAATATAGCAATGGTAATGGTATCCACAATATCAGAAGCACATGAATATGAACAAAATCATAGATTTCAAAAAACAAAATTTTCCTGATTACATTTCAAAACAATAATTCATATCCATGTTACATAATCCCTTAACATTTCCCAGGCAATGATTAAATATATCATTACAAAAATACGCCAAGAGCGACATATGACGATGCCCCCTTGGTTGATCAAAGCAATATAGTCATATCTGACTTATATACATAGCGGAATAAAAAAAATGAAACTGTAATCCTAATTAGCTATTCGTTAGCCACTTGCTCGTCTTCGGATGCTTTATTCGCCAAAGGAAAAAAACCTGAAAACTTCAACCCTCGGCTTACTGATGTGAATAATTCTGTTACATCTCGGTTTACTGATATTAAGTGAGACCACGCCGCTTAGCGGAACGGGTTTCCCCTCACTAATATCCTTTTCAAAACATATATTTTACAATTCCTTTCCTACAACCAAACTGGTTAATCAAACTGATTATATCAAAATAGCAATATCCTTTATGCTAATAATGTACTATTTGTTCGTAAAACAAGTAATGTATGAACTATCTGCCCACACATAATAGCAAGGTCCATACAACAAGGCCGGCCGGCCGCAAACTGGACTAACTGTCTGAAATCTAGGTTAATTGCCTCCAAATGGACTAACTACCCGAATTATTTCCATAGGGTTAACTACCCTTTAAATCTTCCTTGATAACCTTTTCAAAATGATTTAGTTCTTCAAATCATATATATACAACGAAATATATCTTTAGCTTTACTCTAAGCCATTTTTCCATGTTATATATACTTTACTCAAAATAATGTTGATGGGATTTAATGAGGATTAACTATCCTTCCAAAACAAGTCAAAACCTTTTTTAACTTGAAAATATTTAGGCTACATTGCCTATCTATTACATTCGAAACCTTTATTTAAAACTGTTAAACAACCCTTTCGAAACCATTGAAGGTAACCCCTTCGAATCCATTGGAAAACCATATCGAAACTATTAAATACCGCCTTTCAAAAATATTGGAAAAACCTTTCCTTTCTTTTCTCCGAAAGCTTCAAAATAACAGACATCCCCCTTTAAAACCTTTTAAATATTGCCTTTCGATAACAAAGGAAAAACCTTCCTTTCAATCCTTTCGAAACTCTGGGGAACCACCCTTTTCGAAACCATTCATTAAAACCTTTCGAAACAGTCAAAACTCAATCCTTTCGAAAGTAGTTTGGGTTCAATTTAAAACTTGTGGGAACCTTTCAAAACTATTCAAAAACATCTCGGTCAAAACCATTTGGATTCTACCTTCAAGTAGAGCAAAAGGATCATAAACCCATTAAATTCGAAAGCATCTGTTTCGAAACCATTTAAAACAAGCTCTTTCGAAACCAATTTGGGTTTTACATTACTTATAGAAAAAGGGTCCTAAAACATTTAAGTCGAAAGCAACTGCTTCGAAACCATTTCCTAAGTAATGAAGTGATGGTGTCGAAACCATCCCTTCAAAAGCATTGGAGAGGTGGCCAAGTTTTTTAGAAAACAAAACAACCCCTTCGAAACCATCTGAGTCAAAAGGTAAAAAGGCGGCAACAAAAAGGTTTCAACTTAGTAGAAATCAATTATTTAAAAACAAAGGCGCAACCCAATCGAAACCATTTTCTTTAAATCATTTGACTTGGTCGAAAGCTACTTTGTTGAAAGCCATTTAGTCGAAAGCAAGCAGGCATGTTTCTTTAATTTAAAAAAAACAAAGGACCGCCTCAACCCCTTCGAAACCCCTGGTTTCGACTCCCTACCTTCTGCCTACATCCAATTCACTACGTACCAGTAAACTGATACCATGTGCATTGGTTTTGACTATGTCGAAAGCGAAGATGAGGAGGCGGGACCTAGTGTCAATGGTGTCGAAACAGTGAAAAACATATAGAAATAGTTCTTTTCACCTAACCTGCCTTACGTGTCTAATTATGATTGGTTGCCTCTTTCTTTACCAATAAAAAGTACTGCACTTTGTCAAAAAGGCTGCCGACTTTTTAGATTTAATAATTTAAATCATTTTACAAAAGCCCGTTCTCCTCTTTAAATTATATAAAACATTTAAATCACATACATTAAATAATTTTTATATAACCATTAAAACACTTAGGAAAAATCTACAAAAATTCTAGAAAATCTTTTTTATTATGTTTTCCAACATATAAAAATTTCAAACCTCATTCTTTTATTGTTAAACCGAAAATAATTATTAACCCAAATTAACATTTTCTTTACTAGAAAACTCATATTAATTCCACGAAAATTCAAAAAAATCTGAAAATTGAAACACGTCTCTAAAATAATTTTTATGACCTTCATAAAAATTCGCAAGGCATTTGGATGTCATTTATAGGGTTTTCACCTTAAAAGATATCATAGAATCAATATAAATAACCATAATTCATCAACAAGTGTGTGTGTATATATATATATTCATTCCATCATTCAAAAACATGGCAATCATTGCAGAATATTCGGAATTCACATTAAAACCGAAAACACAATAAAAAATGAGATGTAAACATTATTCATCTTAGCTTTAGAGATTATGGAGATTGAGATGTGAATAGATTTGATTTGAATTTGCTTCTTCCTAGCTTTTCTTCTTCTCTTCCTTGTTAATGGTGGTCGGCCTCTTTTAAAAAAATTTGAAAATGAAATGAATGTGTAAATTTTTACACGGCCAAGGTTTGGAGGACATAGGAATGATCTCTTTCCTATTTTACCCCTCCTCTATTCCAAATTACATCTTATTTTAATTCATGGTTAAATGGCATGGCTACACCTTAATTAAAATCAAATCTCAATCCCCTAATCAACACATTATTTTATTTTATTTAACTAATTAAATATCCTAAATAATGTTACCAAAAATCTGGGGTGTTACAAAGGAGGTCATCCAGTAGTTTCGAAAGTGATGTTTTAAAGTTTCAAAACGAATAACCCATTCTCATTTTTAAAGGAAAAACCATGGCATAAATAAAGATTTTGGAAATATTATTCACATTGTTATTAACCCATAAATGTATGTTTGGGAAGGGCAGAATAACCAGATAGGTTGACCCAGTAGTGAACAAAAAAATTAAGGAACGTTAAAACCTTAAAACTAACGATATTGGCAGGGGCCAATAGGTTTACAGTAAGCCCATGAAATCTGTATATAACTAATGATATTGGCAGGGGCCAATAGATTCATAGTCAGCCCATGAAAACTATGATTTGATACTGGCAGGGGCCAGTAGGTTTGTAGTTAGCCCATGAAAACTATATCTGGATTAAGATATTGACAGTCAGTTAATAGATTCTTAGTTAGCCCATGAAAACTAGGATAAGAGATAAGATATTGGAGTTACCAATAGGTTCCTAGTGATCCCATGAAAACTATGATATTGGTTAGATAGTCCATAAACATTTAACTGGTTAATAGTAATCCTAGAAACTATAATTGAGACAGATAGTCAGAATGAATGGGAATTGGTAATCCAGATTTGATTTACTTATTTTGCATATCATCATAAAGTTTTTGAAATATTATGTTTTAACCATTGTGGATGCAGGAGCATAGTTTATGGTTTTATAAATGTTTAAGGATACTAGTGAGGGTAAAACCCGTTCCCCTAAGCGGCGTGGTCTCACTTGATATCTAAATTGTTTGGGATGGTAAATTATTATTCATACCAGGCTTTATGTCTGACTCGAAGTTTTTGTTTTCCCCTTAAACTCTCGGGTACTGAATTGATTTTGAGTAGGTTGAGAGTTAAGGTTTACATAAGTTCTTTTAGACGAATAAAGCTTTCAAGGACGTGCATGAAGCAAGATTGTTATTAGAGTTCTTTTATTGTCGCTATGTGTTTTATTTATAAAGGAAACTTGTTTTCTTGCCTATTTATATACTCTGATTTACCAAAGGGGCATCTTCATATGTCGTTCTTGGCTTATTTTGTAATAATTATATATTATCTAAACGTGGTCTGCGAATTAGGATTATGTAATAAATTTAGAATATTTTGAAATGGAATGTGGAATTTGTTTGCTGTGTAATTTTTTTCCATATTTTTGTGTTTCTGTGTATCAATGTATCTAATGTCATCATATTTGGTCACCGAGGATTAATAACTATGGATGACTGCAGCATCCGTAGTCATTAGTTTTGGGCCTCCGAGTATGGGGATGTTACAAGTTGGTATCAGAGCATAGGTTTATGAAACTTTAAAAGAAACTTAAACCTAAATGATTTTTCCAATCATAATCCAATGAATCAGATATTGGGGTTTGGGTTAACGTTATAGTAACGTACTTATATTTGCTATATATAGTTATATATATATATAAGTACGTATTCCCCGCTCTATTAGACCGTTCTTTTGTATCTTACTAAGGCTCATGTGTAGATTTACGAGAAAGGAGATATGGAAGCAGGAAACAGAAGAGGAAATCTCGGTGGAGGAAGCACCATAACTAATGGAAATGCTCGACCCACTACTAGGAGGAATCCGGGTCGACAGGCTAATGCTAGTAATCAAAATGCTGATGCCAATGTGAGTGCTGGAAATCCACCAGTAGATATGGGGGCGATGTATCAGTTCTTTGTTGGTTTGATGCAAGCTGGAGCTGCTGCCGGTATTGCTTGAAATGCAGGAGGAGCTAATCCTGTGGCTCCAGTTGGGAATAATTATGATTTGCTGAGTAGAGATTACACCGGTTTGGGTGGGAAGCCATTCTTGGGAACAGAGAGTGCCATAGAGGTTCAGAATTGGCTGTTGCATTGTGTGTGTATATTTACCGATTTGGGTCAAAATGATGGGCAAAAGAGAAGGTTGGCCTCTAGACAGTTGCAGGGGTCAGCACTACATTGGTGGAATAGTATCACTGTCGAAGTTTCGGAAGAGCACTTAACCTGGGATGATTTTAAAATGAGATTTGAGCAGAAGTTTGTATCTGAGTTTGCCAAGTCTGAGCTGATGAGGAAGTTTATGGATTTAGTGCAAGGAGAGATGTCAATAGTCGAGTATGCTACTAAGTTTAAAGAGTTGTCTCGATATGGATATGCTGTTATAGATATTGACATCAAAAGGAATGAGAAGTTCTTTTGGGGATTGAGGACCGATCTTGCTAGAATGACCAGGACACATGTCCGTGATCCTTGTAATATAGTAGTGGAGATGGTCATTCACCATGAGGAGCTACTTGCTGATTTAGCTAAAGAGAAGTCAGCGGAAACTCAGGGTTCTCAAGGGAAGAAGAGGAAGTTCTTTAAAAAGAAGAGAGTCCAGAAGGGAGATACTGCCAAGAAGTCAAAGGCTAAGGTAGTTTGCTATAGGTGTGACAAGAAGGGTCACTTTGCTAATGAATGCCGGTCAGGAAATGGGAAGAAAGCTGTAAATAAGAATAATGTGAAGTGCTTCAACTGTGATCAAGTTGGGCATTACAAGAATCAGCGTCCAGATCCAGTTAGGGAGGACAAAGGAAAAGTTTTTGCTATAGGACCAGCTAAGCCTACCGCAACTGATAACGGAAAGATTGTGATGGAAGGTACACTTTTGATTCAAAGTATTCCAGTTAGAGTACTTTTTGATACCGGTGCATCACAGTCATTTATATCTTAGTGTTTGGTTGATAGATTATGCTTAGAACCCACCTACCTAGTTACTTCCTTAAGGGTTGTGAATCTAATAGGAGGACATGCAACTCTAGGGTTAAGATGTGACCAGTTAAAACTTGATTTGTTGGGTCATAAATTTGCATGCAGTTTGTATGTTATTGATTTCGTAGATTTCGGGATCATTTTGGGTATGGATTGGTTAAGTAGGTATGATGCTAGAATATTTTGCCAAGATAAGGAAATATCACTGAGACACCATGATAGTCATAACCGAGTGATATTCTCAGTAGAGAATATTTACCGGAGTGTTAGTGCTATGCTTAATGCTATGGAGGTAGGAAATGAGTTAAGTCGGGTTCGGGTAGTAAGAGAGTTTGCAGATGTCTTTGAGCCAGTCACTGGACTACCTTCGAAAAGAGTTGTTAAGTTTAGAATAGATCTTGTGCCAGGAGCTGAACCTGTAAGTAGACCACCTAGCAGGATGACACCAATTGAGATGAAGGAATTGAAGTTGCAGCTAGTGAATCTAGAAGAAAGGAGTTTTATTAGACCAAGTAGTTCGCCTTGGGGAGTGGCTGCGATGTTCGTAAAGAAACCGGATGGGTCATTAAGGATGTGCATTGACTATCGCAAGTTAAACGAAAGGACAATTAAGAATAAGTATCCTTTGCCAAGAATAGATGATCTGTTTGATCAATTGAGTGGAGCCAGAGTGTTTTCCCAGTTGGACTTGGCGATAGGTTTCCATCAGTTAAGAGTGGCGGAGGACAGTATTCCTTTGACAACATTTCGAACTAGGTACGGTTCATATGAGTGGTTGGTGATGCCATTTGGATTAATGAATCCACCTGCTTTCTTTGTGGATTTGATGAACCGAGTTTTCTGAGAGTATTTGGATAGGTTTGTGTTGGTGTCTATAGATGACATTCTAATCTACTCTAGGGATGAGAGAGAGCATGAAGTTCATCTTAGAGTGGTACTTGTGGCGCTGAGACAAAATTAGCTAAAGGCAAAGTTTACCAAGTGTCATTTCTGGAAGAAAGAGGTAAAATTTCTTGGTCACATGGTTTCAGAGAAAGGATTGTCAGTCGATCCAGATAAGATCGAACCCGTGAATAATGGAAGAGACCAGAGACGGTGAACGAGATCAGGAGTTTTCTTGGACTGGCTGGCTACTGCCGGAGATTCATTAAGGATTTTTCGCGGATAACAGCACCCTTAACTAAGCTAACCAGGAAGGAAGTGAGATTTGTTTGGTCCGACATATATGAGGAGGCATTCCTTAAGTTAAAGCATTTATTGACCAATGCACCCATGTTAGTAGTTCCAGACGAAAACCAAGGATTGGTGGTGTATACTGATGCATGTGGAACTTGATTAGGAGCGGTGTTGATGCAGAACAGTAAAGTCATTGCCTACACATCTAGGCATCTTAGATCGCATGAAGTTAGAAATCCTACTCATGATTTGGAGTTGGCAGCTATGATCTATGCATTGAAGACTTGGAGACATTATCCCTTAGGGGAGGGATTTGAGTTGTATACCGATCATAAGTCTTTACGGTATTTATTCTCTCAGAAGGAGTTGAATATGAGGCAGCAGAGGTGGCTAGAGTTTTTGGCTGCATATGATTTTGTACAGAATATACACCGGGAAAAGGTAATAAAGTAGTTGACGCTCTTAGTAGGAAACATCAGAATGTGGTGTTGGCTATGTTTGCGGAGTGGAAGGATTTAGAAGCTTTAGTCGGTTGCGATGTGCAATTAAGATCGACTGCTAGTTCTAGTCAGAGTATCGCCAGGTTGTCTTATTTGGAAATTCGACCGGTATTGATTGAGAAAATTGCTTCTAAGCAAAAGGAGGATCCATTATTATTTGAAAGGATCAGAAGGCTGGAGGTTGGAACGGAGATCGATGATTAAAAGGATTTTAACCTTGACCAGAAAGGATGGCTAAGAAAGAAGGAACGATTGTGTGTTCCAAATGTGGAGGACTTAATGAAAGAAGTTCTTGGAGAATGTCATCGGTCCAAGTTTACGATTCATCCTGGAGGGACCAAGATGTATCAGGATATGAAAAGGAGCTTCTATTTGGAAGGCATGAAGAGGGATGTTGGCTAATGGGTTAGGCAGTGTGCAAACTGTCAACCAGTGAAAGCTGAACATCAAAAAGGAAGTGGGTTACTTCAGCCTTTGGAGATTCCAGTTTGGAAATGGGATTCAATATCCATGGATTTTGTAGATGGGTTGCCAAGGTCAAATAGAGGTAATGAAAGTATATGGTTTATAGTGGACAGATTGACCATGAGTGCCCATTTCATTCCAATCAAGTCAACCAGAACGACACCTGTTTTAGCTAAGTTGTTCCTAAAGAATAGACTGCATGGAGTTCCTAATAGTATAGTCAATGACAGAGATGCTTTGTTCACTAGTGAATTCTGGAAGAGTCTATAGGAAGTGATGGGTACCAACCTTAATATGAGTATTGCATATCACCCTCAAACAGATGGGCAGACAGAGAGGGTCAATAAGGTACTCGAAGATTTATTGAGAGCTTGTGTATTGGATTTTGGTGGATCTTGGGAGGATCACCTACATTTGGTTGAGTTTTCCTATAATAATAGTTACCATATTAGTATAGGAATGGCGCCATTTGAAGCTTTGTATGGAAGACCATGCAAATCACCAGCATGTTGGTTGGAGACTGGAGACAGACTAGTCTTAGGTCCAGATTTGGTTAGAGAGGCGTAAGAGAAGATTGAGTTAATCCGAGTGTTTGCACAAAAAATGGGCAAACACCTCCAAGTCGTATGATTTAGTTGATTTTATGTTGTTTTTAGTGATTTGGGTGATTAATGCAAATATATGAAAATTAGGGACTAAACTGTAAAAGACACGCAGATTTATAGTGGTTCGGCCAGAACGTGCCTACGTCCACTTTATATGTTATTCTCCTTCACTGTTCAGATTACAAGTACAAAGCTTTGATACGAGTATATGAAAGTTGTTTGAAAGTTCTATCCGTGCTTGAGCTCTCAAAACCTGTCTGCCATTGTTGTACCCCTGCCCCTCTATTTATAGAGTGAGGTTGGGGGTAGGGGTCTTGGATGTATATAGCTGCTGGTGGGCCTGGGCTGATGCAATCTGGCCTGGCAAGGTTGGTTCGGTACTCCCTGGTCCGGTAGTACGTTGGGAAGCGGGTTGGTTCGGTGGTAGGTGGAGTAGGTTGGTTCGGTAGTGTGGAGCAGAGGTTGGTTCGGTAGTAGGTGGAGTAGGTTAGTTCGGTAGTGTGGAGCAGAGGTTGGTTCGGTAGGCAGTGGAGCAGAGGTTGGTTCGGTAGGCAGTGGAGCAGAGGTTGGTTCGGTAGTGTGGAGCAGAGGTTGGTTTGGTAGGCAGTGGAGCAGAGGTTGGTTCGGTAGGCAGTGGAGCAGAGGTTGGTTCGGTGGTAGGTGGAGTAGGTTGGTTCGGTAGTGTGGAGCAGAGGTTGGTTCGGTAGTAGGTGGAAACACTCCCAACATTTCTCCCCAAAGTGGGGCATATGCTTGCGTATGGCGCGCTTTGTTTATCTGGACGCCCTCATCCGGTTCTAAATGCCGAATTATCTGGTCCGACTATTTTGTGCTTGCCTATAAGTATGGGCTTGAGGCTTTCGTTATTCCTTACCTTTTGAAATAGCTGGACCAAATTCTTGACTGCCGAATCGATTATAGTGCCGAACCGGTTTTGACTGCCGAACCAGGTGAGACATTCTTTTGCCGAATGAACTTCGTGCTTGAAATACCGAATGACCATGAGGAGTATGATTGCCGAATGAGATTGGGAGTTTGAATGCCGAATGAGATTGGGAGTTTGAATGCCGAATGAGATTTTATGTTTTAACTTATAAATGAAATTCTAGTCTTCATACAGTTGCTTGTTTACTTAATTCATTCTAATGACGCACTTCTTTGTGTTTGCAGATAAATGTCTCATAAAGTGGAAACTCGTTCCGACAAGAAGAAATCTACGGACAGAAGAGAGTCCCCCGTCGTGCCCCCAGTCCAACCGAATCCAGAATGACATGGACCCACCCCGAGATCGCTAGTGGACGGGTACGGTCCTCAAGAGCTTCTTAACTCACCTCCTGATTGCTTCCCTAGCTCCCTCAAAGAAGAGCAGCTTGATGTCATTTCTCGCTCTTTTTGGATTGACAGAGCGTATATGCTGTTGCCGAGGGAAGGGGTGATGCCATATAATCCCCCCGAAGGATATTTCGCTTACAGTAGGTACCATTGTATGTGTGGGGCCATCCCCCCGATCAATGCTTGGATACTCAGCTTCATCACCTACTTGAAGGTGGCTCCATTTCAGCTTCAGCCTAACTCCTACGCCATCCTGGTGAGCCTGTTTGTCATTTTTCAGAGGAGATACGGGCGTCCTCCCTCCAACCGGGAGATCCGGTATTTGTACAATCTAAGAGGCTATAAGAAGGGGTCTCCATACATTAGCTTGGAATCAGCCGTATCTTTCAAGCCGGTCCTGGACTTATATTCGAAGTTCAGCATGTTCAAGAAAGAATGGTTTTTCATCAAGGATGACTCTGTTTCCATCCGTCGCTTCACCTCTGGCTGTAAGTTGAAGCTTATTTATTATTTCCGTTCTGACTGCAATGCTTCTTCTCATGTGCTTTTATTTCTTGCTAGCGACAGGTGGCTTTGCGGTCGTGGAAAACGATCGCCTGGTTCAGATGGCTGTGGAAATAGAAGCCATTACGGGAAGGGATAGGTCGGCTTCTTACTTGATCAGGAACGCTACACTTCTGGGGCACAGCCTGATTCTACCACATCAGTCCGTGGTCAAGCAGAGAGACACGGCGGAGGAGAGGGCTGCCAAAGCTACAGGAGGGGTCACGGCGAAGAGCAGTAAAAGGAGACCCTTCTCGATGCATCCAGTTGCCGAGGGGAAGAAACTCAAAAAGTCCGATGGACCCTCTCCTAGCACACATCCAGATATTCAGGAGGAGGAAGAAGTGGAGGGGGAAAAAGGCGAGGATGAAGGAGGTGAGGCGGAGAGCGGAAGTGGTAGAGAAGGTGACACTGATTGTCACGGCGATGATGGTGGCGAAGGACAGGGCGGTGATGGTACCGGGGCTTTGCCTCCTGGGCAGGCAGGCGTGATTCAAGAGTGGACAGATGACGCTCTCCGCCAAGCCTTTGAAGAGTTGGAGGAAGGACCGGCCTTGGCGGAGAAGCCCAAGAAAGCTGATAAGGCCGGGACCGGCACCGATTTATCTTCCGGGAGTGCTTCTACTTAGGCAACTTCTGCAATTCAAGGTGAATTTCTCTTTATTCTTTTTAATTCTTGAATGATGGCTCAATGCATGCTGGTGATACTTGGTTTTTATTCCAAGAGCAGGCAAAATGGCCAAGACCTCAGATCTTCGGCACAGGCTTGAACAATACAGACTCCTTAAAGCTTCTGCCAAGCCAAAGCCTCCTACTAACCGCCCTGGAGATGTAGTCGGGTTATCGTCCTCTTCTTGGAGTTATTGAAGAAGACATACAAAAGAGGAAGAGGAGTCGATCTTCATTTGAATCTCTTCCTGGTCCTCCGGCCCCACTCCAGCCTATTCATGATATTACGGAGGATGATACTGAGTTTATGCCTTCCCCACATCCGTCTGAGAATCCAACCTTCACCCCGATAGATCACCCTGGCTTGGTTCGTAACCCGTTTGCAGGTCATCCAGACCTGGACCCGGCCTCTCATGACATCTCCTTCGATGAGGCTACTGGTGAGCATCTTCTCCCTCGCAATCCTATGGTACAGGTGCTTGACGAAGCTAAGTCCCTGAACCTTGATTTGCTTACCACCCGGGTTGTAACTCTAGGGGATGAAGCTAAGGCGAACATCGACCGGGTTGCCGAGGAGACCAAGAAATTGATGGGGCATCATGACCGACTAGTCAAGGACGGGGAGGAAATTGGGAGTGCGAACATTCGGTTACGGTTAATGGTGTCCGACCAGGCTAAGAAACTTGCCGATCAAGCCATCCAAATTTCTCAGCACGAGGCCGCATCCATGCAACTGAAGAAGACTATGGAAGAGGCCAGCAGGGCAGAGTTGCGAAAAATGGAGGCCTCCTGCAAGGAGCGGATTGACATGGCCATTGCGACGGTGGATGAGGTTCGACAAGCGAACCTCGAGCGGGTACAGGAGTTATCGGGGAGACTCGAGGCCGCGGAGCTTGCTCAGTCCAGGTTGAAGGAGGAGATGGAGGCGATGAGGATATCCCTTCAGGCTGACCGCTCACGATATCGATCGGAGAGGGATGCTACCATTGCAAAGCTGTGTGCTTTTGAGGCCCGAATGAGGGAGCTTGAGGAAAACGAGGGGATGATGGATGAGATGCTCCAGGATATGTATTTCCGCACTTGGAAACAGGGTAACTTATCCCGGATGGATGATTACCCCCGAGTTATGGACAGGATTTATCTCAGGGCTCTGGAGGAGGCTAAGGCTGATGCGGATAAAGAGGGTGGTGCGGTCTTCAGAATGGATGTGGTCACTGCCCAGTTTACCGAGGAGGAGAAGGTGGCGGTGAAGGAGGGTATGCGGCTGCTTGCCGCTGAGGAGGCAGGTGTGCAAGTAGAGGATGATGATCAGGATGGTCAGGAAGCAGGCGCTGGTAAGCCTTCCCTCCTAGTCTTTCTGTTAACTTGGCTGCTTATCACTAATGAATTCTTTCTTTGACCGGACAGGTGGGCAGCAGGACATGGGCAAAGCTCCGATGCAGCCGGCTCCTTGACTTGACCTGGATATCTTTTTGTGGACTTGACATTGTTGTATATGTTAGTCTCAAAACAGTAATGTAACTTTTAGGTTGTAATTATGCTACTTGTAATAAACAACATTATTCTTGACGTGTAATTTTTTAACCTAAGCTAATTTTGTCGCTTTTGAATGTTGTTTGCTATTTTGACACGTTGTGTGAGAAATATAGCTGTGCGCGTGCTTGTAATTCAATTGTGTTTGATGTCAAGTTCTCGCTGAAAACATAATTTCATGCCTTGCAATGCTAGTGTGATGTATGAATAAGTTATAGCCATGTATTTGTACACAAAAGAAGAAAATACCGCCTTTCATGTTTTAATTGTAGACGGCAGTTTTTGAATATCTTGTATGGCCGAGTATGGAAAGCGGCCTAGTGTCCCGTTGTGAGTTCCCACTCCCATTAGCGAATATCTCCTATTCTGTGTCCTGTACTTTAGGGATCGTTATAGAGGATAAGAGAAAAGTCTTTTAAATAAAATTGAAATATGAGATAAAGTAAAAACTTCCAATCACGGAAGGCCTTCGATGTGCTTAAGTTCGTGGCAAACGGGCTTTGTAGTCACTTTCCCTAGCTGTGGGTCTTGGAGACATTTGTCACCCATCTTACGCCTCCGCGGGGAGTTAATCTTTTGTACCACAGCCGTACTTAAGACACACCGGAGCCGAGATCGCGCACAGTAACTACCCGGGACATTATGGCCTGTAATCGTGGGTATTATTCGATTTACTGTGGCCGGCTAGCGTGGGTGCCGATCGTCAACCGTGAACTACCCCTGGCTGGCCACACCTTATGTTGGGGCTTAAAGTAGGTTCACGGCTGCCGGCGAGCCGAACGCCGTAATGAGCTGCCTCGGCTATAGTCGGCCTTCTCGGTGGCTTATAATCGGCTCATTACAGTTGGCTTTGAGGGCCGTCGCGAGCAATGAGTTAACCCGCAGCAGAGGGATGCCGGAGCAAAAGTGTCTCATTGGCGAGGGCATAGATTCGTATAGTACCTGTTAGGTCTTGTCCAGGAGAAGTCGTGCTGTGGAGCGCCTTGAGTGAAAATGCTATTTGCACAGGGTTTTGTTCAACAGAAAAGGATAAAGTTAACAAGCAGCCAAGATATAAAGGAACAAGCTAAAAAAGAGACAAGGTTTTTAAAGTGGTTCGGCACGAAAATGCATACGTCCACTGATTCTCTTTGTTAATTCACTTCATATGGGCAGTACAAGTTAAGAAAAGTATCGACGGAGGTGTTGGATGTTCTATGCCCTCTGGAACACCTCTCCATCCACTGTTGACAAAATATAAGCTCCATTGTGGAGGTCTTTATGAATTACATATGGTCCATCCCAGATTGGATCTAGTGCTCCGGGGCGAGGGAAGATTCGCTTGAGGACAAGATCTCCTTCTTGTAAGATACGATGTTTGACCTTGGAGTTGTATTGTACTGCCACATTTTGCTTGTGGGCTGCTGCTTTGAGGGCTGCATCATTTCTTCTCTCCTCAATTAGATCCAAAGACATGTGAAGGAGTTCTTCATTCTCTTCTGGGTTATAGTGGATCCTACGGTAGGAAGGTACGATGGTTTCAACTAGGAGCATAGACTCTGATCCGTATGCCAAAGAGAAAGGAGTATGCCCCGTTGATGTTCTGAAAGATGTGCGATAGGCCCACAGTGCCGTAGGGAGTTCATCCACCCAAGCGCCCTTTGACTTTTCGAGTTTCTTTTTTATTAGAGTTTTCAGAATTTTGTTGACGGCTTTGACTTGTCCGTTTGCCTGGGGATAAACTACGGAAGAGAAGCTTTTGTGAATTCCGTGCTCTTGGCACCAGTTGGCGAACTCCTCGCTGTCAAACTGAAGTCCATTGTCCGATATAATTTTGAATGGGACTCCGTACCTGCATAGAACATTTTTGATCAAGAAGTTAATAACTTTCGCTGAGGATACTTTATTCAAGGGTTCTGCTTCCACCCATTTGGTGAAATAGTCGACTGCCACTATAGCATATTTGGCCCCGCCTCGGGCCATTGGCAGTTCGCCGATCAAGTCAATTCCTCATACTGCAAAGGGCCAAGGGCTGGTCATTTGAGTAATCTCAGTTGTTGGTAGCCGCAGAATCTTAGCAAACTTCTGACATCTGTCGCATTTTCTGACGAAATCTAAGGCGTCCTTGCTTAAGGTGGGCCAGAAATATCCATATCGGAGTATCTTTTTTGCCAAAGTCTGCCCTCCAGTGTGATCTCCGCAGCTTCCTTGATGGACGTTGGATAAGATTTCCTTGGCTTCCCTTCCAGCGACACACCTTAATAAGGGGTTAGAGAAGCCGCGCCGATAGAGGATGCCTTCTTGTATTGTGTAGCGGGAAGCTTTCCTCAAGATTTTCTTGACTTCGTTACGCCCGTTGGGTAGTGTGCCACTTTGTAAGTAGTCTCGGACGGGGGTCATCCAAGTTGCTCCTTCGGTTGGAGCTATCAGATTCACTTACTCAAAACTTGTGGTCAGTTGCTTCGAGATGGCCACTGCTCCGGAAATAGCGCCGTCTCTCATGCTAGCTTGCTTCGCCAATTCGTCGGCCTCTTGGTTCTCTTCCCGGGGGATGTGTTTGATTAAATAGAGATCCAATCGATTGAGAAACAACTTGGTCTTCTTTAAATATGCCGCGAGTCGTTCTTCTCGAGCCTGGAATTCACCTAGTATTTGATTTACAATAAGTTGAGAATCGCTATGAAGACACAAAGAATTGGCTCCGATTTCTAAGGCAAGTTCTAATCCAGCTATAACTGCTTCATACTCTACATCGTTGTTGGTGGCAGCGAATTCCAACCTTATAGCATAGTGTAGCTTATTTCCCCTAGGAGTGATTATTACCACACCTGCCCCCGAGCCTTGTTCGTTTGACGCACCATCCACAAAGAGATTCCACTTGATGTCTTCTGCTACTTCCGATTGCTCCTTACCTTCGTTGGTAGTGAATTCGGCAATGAAATCGGCCATGGCTTGTCCCTTGATGGCGGTGCGAGGATGGTAGGTGATATCATATTGACTTAATTCAATGCACTATTTAAGTAGTCTCCCAGAAGTGTCGGGACGGTGGAGTACCTGCCTCAGTGGTTGATCGGTCAGAACTCTGATGGAATGGGACTGGAAGTAGTGACGCAGTTTCCATGATGTGATTAGCAAACAGTACGCTAGTTTCTCAAGTTTAAGATATCTGGCTTCCGCCCCTGTAAACCTCTTGCTTACAAAGTATACTGGCCGCTGCGTGCGTTCGTCTTCTCTAACCAATGCGGCGCTTAGAGCATGAGATGACACAGCAAGGTATAGGTATAGCTCTTCGCCTTTGTTCGGAGTTGAGAGTACTGGTGGTCTCTGGAGGTGTTCGATTAAGTTAAGGAAAGCTGTTAAGCATTCGTCAGTCCATTCGAATTTTTCTTTCTCTTTCTTTAAAGCTTCGAAGAAGGGGATGCATTTGTCGGTCGCTTTAGAGATGAATCTGCTCAAGGCGGCCACCTTCCCATTTAGGCTTTGCATTTCCTTTCGGGTAGAAGGTATCCTGATATCTTTCAGAGCTCGGACTTGTTCAGGGTTTGCTTCAATTCCTCTGGCATGGACGATAAATCCTAGAAACTTTCCTGATGATACTCCGAAGGAGCACTTTAGAGGATTCAGCTTCATTCCATATTGACGAAGTACTTGAAACATTTCATCCAGGTGGCTTACATGATCGTCGGCTCCCCTTGACTTTACCAGCATGTCATCCACATAAACTTCCATAGTTTGTCCTATTAGCCCTGCAAACATCTTGTTGATGAGCCGCTGATAGGTGGCCCCTGCGTTTTTAAGTCCGAAAGGCATTACCTTGTAGCAGTACAATCCCCGATCAGTGATGAAACTGGTGTGGTCTTGATCGGGAGCATGCATAGGAATTTAGTTATATCCTGAGTATGCGTCCATAAAAGATAAGAGTTCGTGCCCGACTGTGCTGTCCACAAGCTGATCGATTCGGGGAAGTGGGAAGCAATCCTTTGGGCAGACGTCATTTAAGTTGGAGAAGTCAATGCATGTTCGCCACTTCCCATTAGCCTTCTTTACCAGCACCGGGTTGGCGATCCACTCTGGGTAGATGGCTTCTCGTATGAAGTCATTGGCAAGTAGGTTCTTTACTTCTTCATCGAGGGCTGCTGATCGTTCTGCCCCCATACTTCTCTTTTTCTGTTTTACTGGCGTCTTGGTAGGGTCAATGTTTAGTACGTGGCATGCTATGTCAGGGGAGATTCCGGTCATGTCAGCATGTGACCATGCAAATACATCCAAGTTGTGGCGGAGAAAATCAATGAGTTGTTCCTTCAATTTTGCTTTTAGTTGGGTCCCGACTTTTAATAGTCTACTCGAGTCATGTCGGTCTACAGATACAAATTTCATAGCTTCTACAGGCTCGGCGGTGCCCTCCTCCTCTTTGTCCCTGGGGTCTAATTCATTGAAAGGATCGCTGGTATATCGAAGAGGAGGGGCTTTCTTTAGTTGCTATGCTTCCAAACTTTTTGTGCAGAGGGCAATCTCTACACTCTTCCCTTTATCCTTCCTGTGGTTGTTGCGAAGTTCAGTTACATAGCAGTCTCGAGCAATGTCCTGGTCTCCTTCTACTTCCCATATTCCATTGTCCATTGGAAATTTCATCTTCAAGCACCATGGGGCCAGGACAATTAGGAAGTCAGACAAGGCTGGTCTTCCTAAGAAGGCGTTGTAGGCCGAGTGGTTTTCTATCAGCACAAATGTCTGTTTCTGCACAACGGAGCGAGGATGACTTCCTATTTCAACGAAGAGGTCTAGTTGTCCGAGGGGCATCTTCGCATCTCCCGTGAAACCGTGTAGTGGTTTATTGCAGGGAGAAACGTCCTTCATTGACAGTTTCATTTTGTCGAATGCATGCTTGAATAGGATATTTACTGAGCTTCCAGTGTCTACTAGAATTCCGAAAACTTTGGCTGGACCGAGCCGGGCAGAGATAACCATGGGATCCATGTGAGGGTACTGCCTTCCCTCTAGATCATGCCTACTGAATGTGATGTCATCACTCTCTTTCCGCTTCGGGTGGCGCTCTTCTATAACAGAATTAACGCAGTCTTCATTGTTTCTAAGTGACTTTCCATATCTTTCCATCTCTGCCCAGCTTCTGTCGGCGATGTGTGGTCCTCCCGAGATGGTATGGACCACTATCTTCTCTTGACTGGAGCCGCTAGTGTTGCGGTTTCCTCTGCCTATCTCTGGGGAGGGTAGCCTTGGGTTCTCATTGGCAAGAGCTGGAGTTCTGTTCTGACTTTTTACATAGCGTTCCAGTCTCTTCCTTCTGATGTGTTCTTCAATCAAGTCCCGGAGATGATGGCATTCATTGGTATCATGCCCATGAGATTCGTGGAAGCGGCAGAACTTTCCAGATTTAAGTGCGTTATCTGATTCCTTCTTGTATGGTGGGCGTTTGTATCTAACTTCGTCTTGGGTGGCAAGGAAGATGTTTTCGACGGTTTCATTCAAAGGAGTGTAAGTGTCGAACCTCGGTCCTGGCCGATATAGGCGCTTTTCTCCCTTCTTGCCCCCAACATTTTCTCTAGAATCGTTTCTTCGAACGTCCTTTGCTACAGCGGGCGTGTTGCTGTGAGCTACCTTATTTTGTTGCCCTGACTGCCCCTCAGTGGCAGCGTCTTCAAGCCTCATATATTTCCCGGCTTCATGGAAGAAATCGGGTAAAGTAGCTGGTTTCTCTTTTGTCAATCTTCTAGCGAATTTAGTATCCGGATGCACACCACTACAGAGGGCCATTAAGATAAGCTTCTCATCGGCATCTTGGACTGCGGCCGCTGCGGCATTGAATCGGGTTAGGTATTGCTGCAGCTTCTCTCCAGGTTTCTGTTTGATACTGGATAAGGAATAAGCATCCTTGGGTTGTTCCACATGAATGCGGAACTGGCTGATAAACTTTTCTTTCAGCATCTCCCACGAGCTGATGGATCCTTGGGGTAGATGACAGAACCAGGAGGTAGCTAGATCTGCTAAGAATAGTGGAAAGCATTTGCACAGTACTCCCTCTGTTGCTCCACTCATGAGCATATGTTGTGTGTATCTCTGTAAGTGTACAACGGGGTCGGAGGTTCCTTTGTAAGGTTCCATTGTTGGCATTTTCCATTCTCGGGGGGTGATGGCAATTTCGATATTGCAGGCGAAGGGGCTGGTTACCCTAGCGCCTATCCCTCGATCTCTTTGATCCCGTTGGACGCACTCTCTGAACAAGCGTGCCATCCTTTCATCAGAATTTGGAGCAGATAGAAATGAGTTCGGTTTTGCTCTGTGGGACTGATTCTGTCTAGATGACCTGTAGGGATGGTATCGTCTATCATTCCTGATATTTTCCAGTGGCTGTCTTTGATCTTCTGGGAGCATGCTAGGGTCAGCTACAGTTGGCCCTTGCCTTGATCTCCCCCTGCTGGGTTCTGATCTAAGCACTTCCTCGGGTCCAACTTCGGGCTGGACTCTAGCTCGGCCCCGTTCACTGGTGTTTCCATGGTTAGGCAGTACGACAGGCTCGGCTACAGTTGACCTCCGCCCGGTACCTCCCCCGTTGGGTTCGGTTCCAAGCGTTTCCTTGGGTCTAACTTCGGGCTGAGCTCGGTCTCGACTCCTACCATGGCCGCTTCTGTCGTTAGCTCCTTCGAAGAAGGAAGATCTTTGTTGTCCCTGAGATCCTCCAGACTGGGACTCACCCCATGATTCAGTGTTGCGGTTGGACTCTTCAGCATCCCCTAAGCGTGACATGAGTTGGTCCACCAAGGCTTCCTGCTGGGATGTGAAGCGGTTAGTCACTTCAGCCACAACCCTGTCTAGATCTGCCCTAGTAATTGCTGCCGGCTGTTCTGTGGCAGGGGTTGTCGGATTTGCCTGACCTTCATTTGGTACTGCTGCTGGAAGGGGACGATTTACTTGATCCGTGACCACTGGATCTGGAAGACTGCTGGTTGCGATGTTTTTTCCTTTGTTAACATCTTTCTTCTGCTTGGGAGGCATGTCTTCCAAGCAATGTGCGATGCTGATAGGAAGAAAGTTAAGTGGGAGAAGCTGAAGTCCGGGGTTCAGCACTCTCAGTGAAAGCACCAAAAATGTTTGCACAAAAAATGGGCAAACACCTCCAAGTCGTATGATTTAGTTGATTTTATGTTGTTTTTAGTGATCTGGGTGATTAATGCAAATATATGAAAAGCAGGGACTAAACTGTAAAAGACACGTAGATTTATAGTGGTTCGGCCAGAACGTGCCTACGTCCACTTTATATGTTATTCTCCTTCACTGTTCAGATTACAAGTACAAAGCTTTGATACAAGTATATGAAAGTTGTTTGAAAGTTCTATCCGTGCTTGAGCTCTCAAAACCTGTCTGCCATTGTTGTACCCCTGCCCCTCTATTTATAGAGTGAGGTTGGGGGTAGGGGTCTTGGATGTATATAGCTGCTGGTGGGCCTGGGCTGATGCAATCTGGCCTGGCAAGGTTGGTTCGGTACTCCCTAGTCCGCTAGTACGTTGGGAAGCGGGTTGGTTCGGTGGTAGGTGGAGTAGGTTGGTTCGGTAGTGTGGAGCAGAGGTTGGTTCAGTAGTAGGTGGAGTAGGTTGGTTCGGTAGTGTGGAGCAGAGGTTGGTTCGGTAGTGTGGAGCAGAGGTTGGTTCGGTAGGCAGTGGAGTAGAGGTTGGTTCGGTAGGCAGTGGAGCAAAGGTTGGTTCGGTAGGCAGTGGAGCAGAGGTTGGTTCGGTGGTAGGTGGAGTAGGTTGGTTCGGTAGTGTGGAGCAGAGGTTGGTTCGGTAGTAGGTGGAAACACTCCCAACACCGAGGAAGGATGAAGGAAGCTCAGTCAAGACAGAAGAATTACGCAGATGAGAGGTGTAAGGACTTAGAATTCTCAGTTGGAGATAAGGTTTCATTAAGGTATCACCAATGAAAGGTGTGATACGATTTGGAAAGTCAGGGAAGTTAGCCCCAAGATATGTAGGTCCATTCCAGATTGTAGTGAGGATTGGAAAGCTTGCATACAGGATAGAGTTGCCGAGCAGGTTGGCAGGTGTCCATAATGTATTTCATGTGTCTCATCTCTGCAAGTATGTGCATGATCCAGAGACTACTATTCCTCTGACAGGGTTGGATGACTTAGTGGTAGAGCCTAATTTGACTATTGTTAGACAACCGGTTCGGGTTATAGCTAGAGATGAGAAAATATTAAGGAACAAGACAGTCAGGTTGGTGAAAGTTTAATGGAGCGACAACGGGAAGGACTGTACTTGGGAGACAGAGGACAAGATTAGAGATACTTATCCTGATCTTCTTTGAGGGTATGTCTATATTAGACTTATATAGATAGTTGCTTGGAAGTTAGACTAGTATGGTTGTTAGGAGTTGTTACAGATGTTTGCTATGTTTAGTATTTAGTCCTTACTGAATTTCGAGGATGAAATTCTTTAAGGGAGGAGCCAGTAATATCCCTAATTTTTTATAACATTATTCAGGAAATTTAATTATATAAATTAAATAGAATAATGATGATAAGGGGATTGAGATTTGAATAAATTATTTAATGGGCCGTGCTTAATAATAATAATTTAATGGGCTTTAAATTGGTTTATAAGATAATTAATTTACATGAGGGCATAGTGGTAATTAGCCATTCTATTATACCCTGCTATACACATCTTGTTCTTTCCCATTCACGTTCCATGTTTTTCATTATTTACAAACCCAAATCAAAACTAAATAGAGCCATCCATTAACAAGGAGGAAAAAGGAGAGATTTCAGTCTAAACCTAAGGATCAAAGCTAGGAAGGATTAATCAACAACAAATCTCAAATTCCTTATCAAATCTAAGGTGAACAATAATTCATTCCATCTCCTTTTGGTTTCTATAATCCTATGATTTCAGATTTAAGCATTTATTTCGTCCCTATGATATTTTGGATGATAATTGCTAAAGTTATAGGTTGTTTGATTTAAACAATTTATTTATATGCAAAATTCATACGGTTTTAGGAGCAAAACCATGGGTTATTGATTTTAAAATGCCATGGAAAATTTTTATGTTAATTAAAACATGAATTTTAAGATGGGTTTTAATTTTCAAAATTTTCGGAGCTATGGAAATTTTATTATGAATTTTTGATGATAAATATGATGTAATTGGGTTTAAAATTTATTTTGAATATTTCAGGAAGAAATTGGATCTAAAATTTTTATATGTCTGATTACATGATGAAATTGAATTTCTGTGATTTTTGGAGATTTTTTCCAATTGATTTACTAAGGAGAGTAAATTATTTTAAGAGGACTTTTCTGAAATAATTGGTTTTGGTATATGGAAGGGCTTAAACGTCACATTTTTATGGTCTATATCTGATATAAGTGTGGCAATTTTAAATGTAAAGTATTTGACAAGTTTTATGGCAGCCAATCAATGGTTTACAAATAGGCAAGTTGATATAACACAATTACTAAAAGAAGCAACATTTCAGCCTTTAATTCAAAAAAAAGTGTTCCACCTCAATTAGTAGCCCCTTTCGACTCCAATGATTCCACTCCATTCTAGTCGAAACATATTTAGTCAAAACCCACATAGTCGAAACCAATACACAAGATATCATCTAGATGGTACGCAGTGGATTGGAAGGAAGGCGGAAGCCATGGTGTCGAAAGGTAAGCTTCTGATGAGGTCGAAAACCTTCTTTGTTTTCAAAAGTTAAAGTCTTGCCTTGTTTTATTTAAAGCATTCGACATAGTCGAAACACATGCTTTCGAAAAAGTTTTATAAATGGCTTTCGAAGAAGGTTACTGTACTATGTAAAGGAGTTAGCTTTCGAAGGGGTATTTTTCTTAAATAAGAGCTTTCGAAAGGACCGGTTTCGACCAAGTCGAGACCTAGCTGCTAATTTTCCTTTCGACTGCATTGAAGTCATCTATGTTGTCCAAGGGGTTACTTCTGTGTTAACCTAAACTAAGCCTTTTTCTTGAATGCTTTCGAAGGGGTTTAGGGTTTCGAAGGTGATGGAGTTGAAAGGGGGTTTCGACTATGTCCTTCGAAGTTTTAATTTTTATAGGTCCTTGCTTTCGACTATATGGTTCCGACACCATCAACTTTTCCCCAAATTAATTTTTGTTGATTTCGAAAGAGACACTATCGTATATAACCATTTTGAACTAAATGATGTTTTTAAAGAGTAAACCCAATGCTTTCGAAAGGGTACTTTGTTTGTTTCGAAGCTATGTTTTAAGAATGTTTTCTTGATACCATCGAAAGGTATCATTGGTTTCAAAAGGTATATACTTAGAGTTTTGAAAAGAGGTTTTCTATGCTTTTGAAGGAGGTCATCTAGTGGTTTCAAAAATGATGTTTTAAAGTTTCAAAACAAATAACCCATTATCATTTTTAAAGGAAAAATCATGGCGTAGATAAAGATTTTTGAAATATTATTCACATTGTTATTAACATATAAATGTATGTTGGGGAAGGGCAGAATAACCAGATAGGTTGACCCAGTAGTGAACAAAAAAATTAAGGAATGTTAAAACCTTAAAACTAACGATGTTGGCAGGGGCAATAGGTTTACAGTAAGCCCATGAAAACTGTATGTAACTAATGATATTGGCAGGGGCCAATAGGTTCATAGTCAGCCCATAAAAACTATGATTTGATACTAGCAGGGGCCAGTAGGTGTGTAGTTAGACCATGAAAACTATATCTAGTTTAAGATATTGACAGTCAGTCAATAGGTTCCTAGTTAGCCCATGAAAACTAGGATAAGAGATAAGATATTGGAGTTACTAATAGGTTCTTAGTGATCTCATGAAAACTATGATATTGAAAAGATAGTCCATAAACATTTAACAGGTTAATGGTAATCCTGGAAACTATAATTGAGACAGATAGTCATAATGAAATGGGATGGGTAATCCATATTTGATTTACTTGTTTTGCATATCATCATAAAGTTTTGAAATACTATGTTTTAACCACTATGGATGTAGGAGCACAGTATATAGTTTTATAAATGTTATAGGATGCTAGTGAGTGGAAAACCCGTTTTAAGTGGCGTGGTCTCACTAGATATCTAAATGGTTTGAGATGGTAAATTATTATTCATACCAGGATTTATTTTCGACTCAAAGTTTTTTTTCCCCTTAAACTCTTGGGTACTCAATTTATTTTGAGTAGGTTGAGATTTAAGGTTTCCAGGAGTTCTTTTAGACGAATAAAGCTTCCGAGGACGTGCAAGAGGCAAGCTTGTTATTAGAGTTCTTTTATTGTCGTCGTGTGTTTTGTTTGTAAAGGAAAATTGTTTTCTTGCCTATTTATATACTCTGATCTACCCAGGGGGCATCTTCATATGTCGCTCTTGGCGTATTTTGTAATAATTATATATTATCGAACGTGATCTGCGAATTGGGATTATGTAATCAATTTGGAATATTTTGAAATGGAATGTGGAATTTGTTTGTTGTTTAAAATTATTCCATATTCTTGTGTTTCTGTGTATCAATGTATCTAATGTTGCTGTATTTGGTAGTCAAGGATTAATAGCTATGTATGACTACAACATCCGTAGCCGTTAGTTTTGGGCCTCCAAGTAGGGGGATGTTACAACTACATCACAAGGATCCCTAATATGTGGCAAAGTTGCTTTAGCAAACTCGGGTTTCAATCCGCGGTTGAACTTCTCATTCTTTTTTATAACGGTATCTACCATAGCATACCCATATCTCGATAACTCCTCAAATCTAGTAGCATACTCAATAATTTTCATGTCTCCCTGCACCAACTCAACAAACCTCCTGAGCAGAGTTGACTTGGCAATCTCTGACATAAATCTTTTCTCAAATCTCCTTCTGAATTCCGCCCAAGTCATGGTCTCATCATTTGCTCCCATAGTAACATTGTTCCACCAGTACAGTGTTTCTCCTTGCAACTATCTAGAAGCAAGTCTCCTCTTCTGCTCATCATTAAGCCCCGGATCAGTAAAAATCCTCTCGTAATGAAGCAACCAATTCTCTACTTCTATTGCATCCTCAGTCTCGATGAATGGCTTTCCTCCAAGCCTAGCGCGGTCTCTGGTTAGTACTACATAGTTTTTGACCACCGGAGCTTCCTGGTTTCTTTCTCCTGCATTTCCTCCAAATAATCCCGCAGCAGCTCCAGCTTGCATCAGGTTAACAAAGAACTGATACATAGCTCCCATATCAACTTGCGGTGCTCCAGGACCTACATTAGCAGCTTGTGCCCGACATGGATTCCTTCTAGTATTTGGTCTGACATTTCCATTAGTGGTTCCCCCACCAAGATTAACTCTTCCATTCCTAGCATCCATATCTTACTTCTTTAAAATCTGCTTTCGAGTCTTTGTAAGATACAGAAGAATAGCCTAAGAAAGATGGGAGGATAGAGATAAAGTGTATATTTATATATAGCAAATACAAGTACGTTACTATAACATTATCCCATACCCCAATCTTTTCTCTAATTCCTTAGGATTATGTTTTCAAAATCATTTTTAATTTAAAATTTCTTTTAATTTTTCATAAACCTATGCTCTAATACCAAGTTGTAACACCCCCTATCTTGAGGCCCAAAGCTAAGTGTTACAGATGCTGCAGTCATCTATAGTGTTTAACTTTCGGTGACAAAATATGGTAGTGTTAATGGTATCCATAATATCAGAAGCACATGAATATGAAATAAAATCACAGATTTCAAAAACAACTTTTCTGATTACATTTCAAATCAATATTTAATATTCAGTTACATGATCCTAAAACGAGTCCTAGGTTTCGATCAAATACAATTATTACAAATTACGCCAAGAGTGACATATGAAGATGCCTCCTTGGATGATCAGAATAATAAAAAGATAAACATATCAATCATAAATACATCACAGTGGAAATAACTCTAAATAACCCCTACATAGATAGCTTTGCCTCCTGCACGTCTTTGGAAGCTTATTCGTCCAACCTACTAAACCTGAAAAGACCTTAACTCTCAATCTACTCAAATTAATTTTGAGCACCCGAGAGTTTAAGGGGAAAACATAAACTTCGAGTCAGACATAAAGCCTAGTGTGAATAATACTATTACATCCCTGTTTACTGTTATTAAGTGAGACCACGTTGCTTAGCGGAATGGGTTTTCCCTCACTAATATCATTTTAAAAGCATATCTTTTGCAAATCAAAATCCAACAATCAAACTGATTATAACAGCAAGAGCAATAACATATATACATATAAATCAGGTAATCAATGGACTATCTGTCCCCACTATAGTTTTATCTGGCTTTAGCCATTGGCTAACTAGGGCATACCAGACATAAGCAATAATCTAACTTCTGTTAGACAAAATACTGGGCCATCTTCCCTTAACTATCTTCTTTTAGGTTCAACTGATCCTAATGGTTTTGTGGGCTCACCAATAACCTATCTTTACTCTATATATTCCCTTATGTGTGTAACATCATTTTAGTCCCATCTGTGACAAAGCCCTACACACTGAAATTTTTGACTAAATTAGCTAGGGGCTAATAGCTAAAGTATAGGGCGCGACCCCATAGCAGTCCCATTGGTCTTCTAATATCCGAGGCATAAACTTAGGGTTAACTACCCTATTCAATTTTCCTCGAAAACATTTCTTTCAAAATGGTCTAACCCTTTTTAAATCATACTTAAACAAGGAAAATATGCTCTTTGCTTTACTCAAAATTATCATGCCATGATATATGCTTCACACAAAACAATGTCGATGAAATCTAATCAATGGGATTATCCATCCCTTTAAAATAAGTTAAAACCCTTTTTAACTTAGAAAACTTTAGGCCTTGAAGCCAAAGCAATACCTTCGAAACCCTTATTTACAACCTAAAACAATATCCTTTGAATCATTGAAAACAACCCTTTTGAAAGCATTACTTAAAAACCTTGGACGTCCTCTTTCAAAACCATTTATACTTATCTTTCGAAAGCATTAGAACCTTCGTTTCGAAATACTTAAAACACATCTTTCGAAACATTCACAATATACCTTCCGAAAGCATTGAGCTCAAGTAAAGGATTGTGGAAACATTGCTTCAAAACCATTTAAAACTATTCCTTTCGAAACCATTGGGTTTAATATTTAATATAACCATTGGGTCAAAGAAAACAGTAGCAAAAGTATCCTTTTCGAAAGCTTTAGTCCAAGTGAAGGAATTGGGAAGAGGATAGATTCGAAACCCAACCTTTCAAAACCATTGCCTCCGAAACCATTTAAAAGCGTCTATATGACCCATTTGAAAGCATTGAGAAAGCAACTTCAAAGTTAAAAGGCGAAAGCACCCCTTTCGAATACATTGTGATTCGAAAGGTACGAATGGCAGCTAGGTATCGAATTGGTTCAAATGCGGCTATCATTTTGAAAGCTTCTTTTAAAACAAAAGTAAGCGACAACTCTTTTGAAAGCTCCTTTCTAAAAACAAAGGCAAGTGGCAACTTATTCGAAAGCTTCTTTTTAAACAAAAGTGAGTTGATTGATTCGAAAGCTAGTTAGAGTGGCTTTAACCCTTTCGAATGCATGCCTTTGACACAGTCCCTTTCGCCTTTCTCCAATGCACTACGTACCAATTGCTTGATACCATGTGCATTGGTTTCGAATGGGTTTGAAAGGCCTACTGGGCATGGTGACGGAAGCAAGCAAAGGAAGTGGCAAAATTGTAATTCGAAACAAAACTAATTTTATCTCTTTTAAAGTAATTTCTTTTCACCTAACTTTCCCAATTTGTCAAATATGATTAGTTGCCATTTCTATAGCCAAATCCTTTTCTAAAAAGGCTGCCGAATTCAAAATTTACAATTTAAAAAATTTTAATCAGATAAGCCCTTCTCCTTGATATAACGTATAAAACATTTAAGCTCCTTAACTTAAATAATTTTATAACCGTAGTAAAATACTTAAGAAAATTTCCCAACAATCACAAAAATTCACTTTTAATATGTTTTCTAACATATATAAATTTCAAACCCAAAATTATTATATTATTGCTTTAAATAATTTAAACCCAATTTTAACTATTTTCTCTCATAGAAAATCCATAATAAATCCATAATTACTTAGAAAACTTTGAAACTCGAAACCCACTTCTAAAATAATGTTTTTGATCATATATCAGAAACGTAACTCATTTGGATGTCATTTAATAGGTTTTCTACTCTAAACATATCATAAAACCCATATAAAATCATACAAATCATCTACAAGCATATATATACATATATAAACAACCATAACATGACATATTACTTGCAAAATAATTTGGACATAATCATGAAACCGAAACCATTATCAAAAAATGGGATGTAAATCAAATTATTCACCTTGGCATGGTGTTAAGAAGGTTGAGATTTGCCATTTGATTAATTTATTCAAGATTTCTACTTGATTCCTAGCTTATCTTCTTTTTTATTCTTCTTAATAGCTGTCGGCCGAGCTCTTAGGGGTTTAATTTTGTTTGTGAATGTTAGAATGAAAAAGGAATGGAGAATGGAAGGGTTTAGAGTATTAGAATGAAGGATATTCCCATTTTACCCTTATCATATTTCTCCTACTTGTTTATTTTCAATTCTCTTTTGCTTATACATTCATTAAGGCATGGCCCCTTACTAATTAACCAATCTCAATCCCTTAACTATTAACATTATTTTTATTTAATTTATCCAATTAAATGTTCTAAATAATGTTATTCAAAATTAGGGTCATTACAAATCTAGTCTAAAATCCTTCAAATCATTAATCTCAGTTCCACCTTAAAGCCTTCTAATCCTTTCGGCTATTAATGGATCATCTCTCTGCTTAGAGGAAATCCTTTCGATTATCACTGGTCGAACTTCTAAATATGACAACGTGGCAGTTTCCCGACTAGAACTAGCCGTCGATCTTAATTGCACACCACAAGTAGTCAATGCTTCTAAATCCTTCAATGCTGCTAACGTAGTTAATACCACAATCTAATGTTTCCTACCAAGTGCATCAGCAACTTTATTTCCTTTTCCTGGCATATACTCAATACTAAAATCATAAGCTACTAAAATCTCTAGCCATCTCTGTTGTCTCATATTCAACTCTTTCTGAGAGAATAAATATCTTAAAGACTTATGATCCTTAAACAACTCGAATCTTTCTCCTAAAAGGTAGTGTCTCTACACCTTCAAAGCAAAGATCACTACTGCTAACTCTAAATCAAGAGTTGGATGCCTAATTTCATGTGGTCTGAGATGTCGAGAAGCATAGACAATCACTTTACCTCTTTGCATCAACACAGCTTCTAATCCTATTCTTCATGCATCTGTATACACCACCTAGTCCTGATTACCATCTAGCACAACTAACATGGGCGTGTTGGTCTATAAATGTTTTAGCTTCTGGAATGCATCCTCACATTTACTAGACCAAATAAACTTTACGTCCTTTTTGGTTAGTTTAGTCAAGGGTGTTGTCATCCGAGAGAAATCCTTAATAAATTTCTGGTAATAGCCAGCTAATCCAAGAATACTCTTTATCTTGGTCACCATCTCGGGTCTCTTCTGATTATTTACAGCTTCAATCTTAGCTGGATCCACAGACAACCCTTTCTGAAACTACATGACCAAGAAACTTCACTTCTTTCTTCCAAAAATGACACTTCGAAAACTTCGCTTTTAGTTGATGCTACCTCAATGTCTGAAGCACTATTCTAAGATGAATCTCATGATCTCTTTCATCCTCAGAATATATGAAAATGTCATTAATGAACACCAACATGAACCTACCTAAGTGCTCTTGGAAAATTCGTTTCATCAAGTCCACAAAGAAAGTAGGCACATTAGTTCACCCAAATGGCACGACTAACCACTCATACGTACCGTACCTCGTTTGAAACACCGTCAAAGGAATACTATCCTCCACCACCCTCAGTTGATGGAACCTTATCGTCAAATCTAACGGGGAAAACACTTTGGTTCCTCTCAATTGATCAAATAAATCATCAATTCTCGGCAAAGGATATCTATTTTTTATCGTCTTCTTATTTAGCTTACGATAATCAATACACAACCTCAACGACCCATCTGGTTTCTTCACGAACACCACGGTCGCTCCCTAAGGTGAATCGCTTGGTCTAATAAAACACTTTCCTTCTAAGTCCACCAGCTCACCTTTAACACTTTCATTTCAGTAGATGTCATTCTGCTAGACGGTCTACTAACGACTCCAAGTACAAGATCAATTCTTAACTCAACAGCTCTCCTCAGTGGCAATCCTATAACTGGTTCAAAATCATCTACAAATTCTCTTATAATAAAAAGCCGACTCAACTCATCCTCTACCTCTATTGCACCCAATAAAGCACAAACACCTAAACTCGATTTCTCAGTTGAGCATATAATTCGATCACTACTATTAGGGTGTCTTAATGATATTTTTCTATCTTGGCAAAATATCCTAGCATCTTATTTGCTCAACCAATCCATACCTAAAATAATCCCAAATCCTATATAATTAAACACAAACAAATTAAAGGCAAAAGTATGACCTAACAACTTAAATTATAGATGGTCACATCTCATCCTAAGTGTTACATACCCTTCTATTGGATTTCCGACCATTAAGGAAGTAACAAGGTATGATGGTTCTAAATCTAACTTATCTATCAGACATGGAGAGATAAAAGAATGTGATGCACTAGTATCAAATAATACTCTAATAGGTATGCGGTGAATCAAAAGCGTACCTCCCATCATAGAATTTCCCTTCTCTTCTGCTGTTAACCTAGAAGATGATAGCTTCAAAGCAAAGACCTTTCCTTTTTCTACCTTGATCGCTTTTGGAAATTTGTTCTTATAATGCCCCACCTAGTTGCAGTTATAGCACTTCACATTCTTCTTCCCCACAATGGTCTTACCATCACCAGATCAACACTCATTAGCATAGCGCCCTTTCTTGTCACACTCGTAACAAACGGAATCAGTTTTCCCTTTCTTGTCACCTCCACCCTTCTAAGCTCCCTTTTCCTTGAAGAACTTTCTCTTATTATTCTGAGAACTCTGGGTTTCCACCACCGATCCTTCAAAAGTCAAAAGCATCTCCTTATTCCTTATAGACATTTTCACCACTACATACTTGGATCCCTGAGATGCGATATTGTTGCCATGACAAACTCCGGCTTTAAACCCCAGATGTACTTTTCATTTCTCTTAATCATAGTATCTATGGTGGCATATCCGTATTTGGATAACTCATCAAACTTAATTGCATACTCCAGAATAGACATTTCTCCTTTCTCCAATTCCATAAATTTCCTGAGCAAAGTTGACTTGGCTATCTCAGACTAGAACCTTTCCTTAAACCTCCTTCTAAACTCAGCTCAAGTTAATTCCTCTTACGGTACACTTACATTGACCCCATTCCACCGGTACAAAGCATCTCCCTACAACTGTCTTGATGCCAATCTCCTTTTCTTCTCATCATTTGAACCTAGATCAATAGAAATCTTCTCTAAGTGCAATAGCCAGTTCTCTACTTCAATGGCATCTTCAGTTCCAAGAAATGGCTTTCCTCTAAGACTGGTATAATCCCGGCTCAACTTAGCATAGTTGTTTCCAACATGCGCTACGGGATTAGCTCCTCACGCTGTCACGCATTAGCTGCATTCCCTCCAGCCAAACCAGCAGCAACTCCAGCTTGCATCATGCTAACAAAGAACTGATACATAATCCCTATACATACCGGTGGGGTTGCAGCACCTACATTAACATTAGCTTGTCGATCCAGATTCCTTCTGGTGTTAGGCCGAACATTTCCATTGGTCGTGTTGATTCCTCCACCTAGATTCACTCTTGCATATCCTACTTTCATATCTTGCTTTCTTATAATCTACATAGAGCCTTAATAAAATACAGAAGAATGGTCTAAGAGAAGGGAGAATACATACTTATATATAGCTGTAACGACCCATATTTTACACATCGGAGGATCGTAAAATATTATTATTTTATTCATATGTAGTCGTATTATTCTATAATTTTAGGATTTGACTCCAGGACATTTTACACATCTATGATTTTTCCCTAATTTCTATATGACCATTTTAACCTTGGAAATATAGTTTGGGCTATAAATTTTGATAGGTGTTAAATTAGGGTCTCAAACCAGTTTCATTGTTTTACGATGATGGTTTCCTATTCTGAAGGGTAGTCGTAATAAAAAACCGAACTTATGGTTAGAAGGTTATGTCTATTTTAAGTTTTTAAAGCTGTTGGTCAGAATTAGTGTGTAATTAGTGAAGCCCATTAGTTGGCACATTAATCCAATTAGAGAATCTCTATAAATAGGGGATGTACGAGTAAAATGAAAACGTTTTCCTCTCATTCCAAATTAGGTCTAAATCCTAATTAGCCCTAAATCCATCCTAATTCATCCAAATCTCTCTTTAGACCAACCAAGATTGTTGATTGGTGATTGGAGCATTGATTAGAAGATAGAGATAATTGATTTGCTTGAATTAGAGCAATTTTCTTCGCTGGTCGAATTGAATCTTTGCTATCCGGATTAGATCTACACAAGAATCGGTTAAATTTGGTAATTGTTGAGTGGTTTATGTCCTCTATCTACACGATGCATGTTTATATGGTAGAATTATAGGATTAAACATGTTTTATATTGATTTTTGGCCATAAAGCCTTTTTTAACTTTAATTATATGTTAAACTTTGAATTTGGCTTAGATTGATTAAAAATCACCATTGCTTAGTTTCATATATTCATATTATATGTAGATCTATGTTAGAAATTGACTTGTTTATCTCATTTTGATGGATTGCAGGTTTGACTGGATGAAATAACTTGTTGATCTATGTTTGGATGATATGATTTGATATTGTTTGCTAGTGTTGTGTTTGCATAGAAAGTTAGGTCGGAGAATTGAGCAAATCGGAGGCAAAGTTGGTTAGAATTGGATGAAATTTGGCAGATAGGCTCTGGAGGATAACAAGAGGCTATAGGCAAACTCGCACAACATTTGGAGCTAAGGGTTATGCTCAGACCAGAGTTAAGAGTTATGCCTATACTAAGTTATGGGAAAAGTGGCTTTGACTCGGTCTTTTGCCATAAGTGGATAGGGCTTGGTCAAAGGAGCTAGCCTATGGCTTGGTGTAGGGATTTGGCTAAGTGATGGATTGGGCGACAAGTTATCTGTAGAATTTGAAAGTGAAGTTTTGGATTAAGACCGAGTTATCAAAGAGGAACGAGTCGGCATCTAAGGCACCTAGGTAAGGGTACTAGAGACAAGGAAGGAGAAGATAGCTAATTATTTGCTAACTACTTAACTTGGTACTGAGTTAAGGGCTTGGGTCGGTATCGAGTTATCATATCTAGTGGTATAGATGTTGAACTTTTAGGGCAGGAAGAGGATTATTTGTAGGTCATGCTGGAGGTGTTGGTTCGTTCGCATCAAGGGTGGATGGTGATATAATGACATGATGAAAAGCTATGGTCTTTGGATGTTGGCTCATGTTGGGAGTAGGTTTCTAAGATGGTGGCTCGTAAAGGAGGGAACCATAGGATCAGGGAATGTAGGGTTATTCCTTGTGAATAATGGAAACTGGATTGAGCAAGGAGGGCTCGGTTTCCAAATGGAGCAAAGGAGGGCTTGGTTATATGTGCTAAGGAATCTTTGATATTTGGAGAGTTTTTAGTGGTACTCAAAGCGAGGGTATTGTAAGTGGGGATGCCTTTGGGTCAATGGAGGAACCTGTACACCTTGGACCTATCGCATTGGGTCTAGTGTCCAACTTTAAGCTGAGAGACACGTATCCAGCTTTAGGCTACGAGATATGAGAGTACAAAAGAGAACCAGGATTTCCATTAGTCTCTGGCTTGGGGGTCATATGAGTTGTCATATATTCAGGATGCGGGGATGGAGTGATAGCTAGGATTTCTTTATGGATGCTATGGTTGTTATGATTGCTTTGGTTGCTTTCTTAGGTAGGCTATCACTTGAAGATATCATGGGAAGTAGGTATTGAAGATAGGAATACTTGGAAGACTGACATCCTTTATTTGGTTATTAATATATCTTTATGATATTGTAGAGTAGCATATTATAGTGTTATGTGCTAACTCTTTGGTTGCAGGGACATGTCAGGTATGGTTCTTGTACCTCTGTTACTTATTATATTTACATGTATAGTACTTTGAGATTCATTCACCGCTTACACTAGATATTGTCTGATCTAAGGTTTAATGCTTTATTTCTTATTATCTTAGGTACTCTTAAATGAGTAGACTAGATAACAGGTCTAGGTGATGCAGTGGCTGGTTGAAGGACCAGCTGGATGGGGCTATCTCTTATTATATACATATATAGAGTCTACGCTTATTTCACTGTGCAGTAGTGAGGAGGCTTAGAACTGACTGCTTACCGTTTGTATTTGAGACAGTTGTTGATTTTGATTTCCATTGTATAAACTCTACTATTGATGTATAACTCTATGGATATTATACTCTGATGATGATGATCTATTCACATTGTTATTACTGTCTCTTCTGTTGTATATGTGATATTATATTTTGTCCATGCGCTGTGAGATATATGACAGTTTATATGCTATATTGATTATTTCAACACTGATGATCGTCCTATATTGGGCGGGCAAGACAGCATCGGACTACATGTATATATATATATATATATGTATGTATGTATGTATGTGTGTGTGTATATATATATATATTATTGGTGTCGGTGGTATAGGGCAATCGTCGCATTTGGTATCAGAGCTTCGGTTACACGATTAACCTAAGTTGGTACCTTGATCCAGTAGATGGGAAAGGTGGTATCGCCATAGATTGGACCTAGAGTGTATATGTACGGGAGAGTGCATACTTATTTTAAGCTTTGGTTTTCAAAACTATGTACTAATATAGTATAAGCTGCATGCACGTGAACACTATAGACACAGTTTTCTTTTATGAGAGACTGATCATTCTTGTTACAGATAAGGATGAGCCGGCATAACAAAAACACTATAAGATCTGCTTCAGGAATGGAGGAAGGGGTGGGATCAGGAGCTGCTACGCCTGATATCCAAGCCATGTTCAACGCTATGATGGTTAACATGATGAGGAGTGCTCCTGGAGTAGGAGTGGGTGGAGGTGCTCCAGTGCAAGCGCCCTCTGGAGTAGTGGGTGGAGGTGCTCTAGTGCAAGCGCCTAGGGATGATTTCACCAAGCTGAGCAAAGACTATTCCACTCTTGGAGGGAAGCCCTTTCATGGGACAGAGTTAGCTCTAGAAGCGCAAGATTGGTTGGATACTTGCAAGCACATTTTCGGTGATATGGAAGTGGAAGATGCTATGAAAAGGAAGCTAGCTACGAGATAGCTTCAAGGCGGGGTTATGAATTAGTAGAATGCTATCGCTATGGCTACTCCTAAAGACCAGTTCTCTTGGGATCAGTTTAGGATCAGGTTTGAGGAGAGGTTCATCCCGGCTGCCCAAAAGTCTGTGTTGTTCAGAAAATTTGCTAATCTCAAGCAGGGAAAGATGACAGTCTCAGAATATGCTATGGAGGTTGATGCCTTGTCAAAGTATAGGATGTCATTCATCAATACCCCCTTAAGGAAGAATGAGAAGTTCGTCATAGGATTGATTGACCATCTCATAGAGAAGCTAGTGGACCATATAGATGAGCCATTCGAGAAACTGGTAGAGAAAGCGCTACGCCATGAGAGCTTGTACTCTAAGACCAAGACTGCTATTGTTGTTTCCACTAAGAAAGAGGAGCCAAAACCACAGCAAGATGGCAAAGGAAAGAAGAAGTGAAATGGGAAGAGGAAGCAGCCTCAAGGTAAGAGTGGCAAGAAGAAGGGCAAATGGGAACCTACTTGTTTTGGATGCAATGAGAAGGGTCATCTGATTAAAGATTGCAAGGCAAGTGGGAAGAGGAAATGCTACAACTATGACAAGCCTGGGCATTTGAAGAAGGATTGCCCGAAACCAGTGAAATCTAGGTAGGTTGTAAAGGCATATGCTTTAGACGCAGTCCCAACTTCGTCGAGTGCTCCTTTGGGTCGCCATTCAAGGTATTATTTCTATTGGTGATGTTCCTGTTCGAGCTTTGTTCGATACCGATGCTTCACATTTATTTATATGTAGTGACCTAGTAGACATATTAGGATTGATACCTGAGATAGTAGATCGACCTTTGATCATGACAAACCCTATTGGAGGCTCAACTAGCCTTTGCATGGTTTATAGCGGTTTTGTCTTATCGAGCCATGGATGCTCTTTTGCTTGTGATTGTTTTGTTTTGAATTTTATGGGGTTCAGGATAATCTTATTAATGGACTGGCTAATGAGGTATGTAGCGGTGGTGGATTGCGAGAAGCTATTGGTGACAATCAAGGATGTGGATGGGCGAACGGTAGTGAGCTACCTACCAGAGGATAGGGTGATGGTCAGCTTTCTATATTCGTTGGAGGTTCCACGGGATAGGTTTGTCATCTATGTCTATCACTAGAGAGTATCCGGATGTCTTCGAGGAAGTGACCTGATTGCCACCGCAAAGAGAGATCGAGTTTCGAATCGACTTGTTGAAGGAAGCCAGACCTATAGTTATTCCTTTGAGCCCTATGGCACCTAGAGAGCAAAGGGAGTTAAAGGTGCAGGTGAATGATCTATTGAAGAAGGGGTTCATTCGAAGAAGCATATCTGAGTGGGACTCACCATTTGTATTCTCAACTAAGGCAAATGGCTCTTTAAGGTTGTGTATGGATTATCATGAGCTGAATAAAGTGATGAAGAAGAACAAGTATCCACTCCCACGTATTGATGACTTGTTTGATTAGCTGCACGGTGCAAAGGTGTTTTCTTAAGTAGATTTGGCAATGGGATTTCACTAGCTTAGAGTAGCGAAGGAGAGTGTGCCTATTACTACGTTTCATACGCTGTCGGGTTTCTATGAGTGGTTGGTGATGCCATTTGGATTGACCGACACTCCAGCATACTTTGTGGATCTTATGACTTGGGTTTTCAAAGACCAGTTGAATAAGTTTGTGCTTGTGTTTATAGGTGATATTCTGATCTACTCTAGAACTGAAGAGGAGCACAATATTCACTTGAGGATTGTGCTAGAGATATTGAGGAAGCATAAGTTTAGAGCGAAGTTCTATAAGTGTCACTTCTGGAGATAAGAAGTGAGATTCTTGAGTTATGTCATTTCGGGACAAGGCATAGCAGTGGATCCTACGAAGATGGCAGCAGTCCAAGATTGGAATCAACCTAAGAATGTTACAGGTGTGAGAAGTTTCCTAGGATTGGCGGGATACTATGATGTTTCATAAAGGACTTCTCAAAGGTAGCAGCACAGTTGACCAATTTCACGAAGAAGAATCAGCCTTTTGTATAAGATGCAAAGTGTGAGCATGCATTTGTGATTCTAAGGAGAGGTTAACGAGTGCACCGGTGATGAGTATTCCAAGTGTGAATGAGGAGTTGACAGTATACACAAATTCTTGTGGTACTGGGTTGGCTGCGGTGTTGATGCAGAAAGGAAAATTTGTTGCCTATGCAAGTCCACAGCTAAAGCCGCACAAGAGGAATTATATAACTCATGATTTGGAGGTGGCAGCGATTGTTTTTTCCTTGAAGATGCGAAGGCGTTATCTATTGGGAGAGAGGTTTGAGCTGTTTACGGACCACAAATCCTTGAAGTATCTTTTCTCTCAGAAGGATCTTAACCTTTGATAGCAACGGTGGTTGGAGTTCTTGGCCTAATATGTTTTTGATATTTCCTATACACCTGATAAAGGAAATGCAGTCACCGATGCATTGAGTAGAAGGCATGTGAATTTAGGAGCAATGTTCTTGGAATGGAAGTAGACAAAGTACATTGCTGAATCTAATTTTAGACCACATTACGGGCTAGAACTAAAGATGTTGGAAAGTTTGTCAATCAAACCTACTCTTATTAAAAGGATCGGTACTAGTCAGAAGTGGGATGCTAGACTAGCGAAGATCATAGCAAAGGTAGTAAAAGGAGTAGAATCTGAAGACATGAAGCAATATGAATTCGACCAAGAAGGTTGGCTTCATAAGGATGGAAGACTATTTGCTCCCGATGTTGATGGGTTACAGGATGAAGTGTTAGAGAGTGTCACCATTCCAGGTTGACCATTCATCCAGACAGTAACAAGATGTACCAAGATATGAAGCAAACCTATTATTGGAAAGGCATAAAGAAGAATGTTAGGGCATTCATCTCAAAGTGTACAAACTGTCAGTTGGTGAAGCCAGAGCAGAAGAAACCTGGTGGATTGTTGCAACCGCTAGAAATTCCTAAGTGGAAGTGGGAACATGTATCAATGGATTTTATAGATGGACTGTCGAGGACTCAAGCAGGATACGATGGCATTTGGGTCATAGTAGATCGGTTGACCACGAGTGTAAGATTTATACCTGTCAAGTCAAGTAGAACGACATCCAAGCTCGCAGAGTTATATGTGAAATGGATTGCATGATTCTACGATGTGCCAAAGAGTATTGTGAGTAACTAAGACTCATTGTTCACTAGTGGGTTTTGAAAGAGCTTACAAGAGGCATTAGGGACTGAGCTGCATCTTAGTACTGCTTATCACCCACAAATGGATTGGCAAACCAAGAGGATAAATCTTATATTAGAAGATCTCTTATGAGCATGCATTATAGACTTCGGAGGATGATAGGATGATCATTTGCATTTGGTGGAGTTTGCATACAACTATAGTCATCAGTGGAGTATTAGTATAGCACCGTATGAAGCATTATATGGCCGATAATGTAGCGCTTCTTCATATTGGTGGAAAGTGGACAAGAAGCTAATACTTGGGCCATATATGATTAGAGAGATTTCAGAGAAGATTGAGGTCATTCAGCAACGAATGAAAGCTGCCTAGAACAGACAGAAAAGCTATGCCTATTAGAGATGAAGAGATTTAGAGTTTTCTTCGAAGATATGTTATTTATGAAGATTTCTCCCCTTAAGAATGTGATTCGATTCGGTTGAAAGGGGAAATTGGCATCAAGATTTGTTGGATTTTTCTAATAGTAGAGAGAATCGAAAGGCTAACATATAGGGTCGACATACCTCAGAGGATGGCGGGCGTGCACAACGTTTTTTATGTCTCTTATCTATGGAAGTTTGTGCACGACTCAGGTATGATGGTTACATCGGATCAGCATGAAGATGTTGAGATAGTAACAGAAGTTGCTAGATCTCATAGGCTGTTTTGTATTATTGAGTATGATACGAAACAGCTTAGGAGGAAGATGATGAAGCTAGTAAAGGTACAATGGAGCAGAAGTGATAACGATTGTACGTGGAAGATGGAGAAGAGGATGAGGACTAAGTGTACGGAGCTCTTTGAATGGTAAGGTCCACCGTTTATTTTATCTACTTTCACTATTGTAAGTAAAATTGATAGATTAGTATTCTGCATGCTAAGTTAAGCGATTGGTTGCATGGTTTTTTTGATATAGTTGATGGTTACTCATGGTTGGTAGGAATGCGGAAGAACTATGATTTCTTATATCTTGGCTTATTTGGGGATTTCGAGGAGGAAATTCCTAAAGAGGGGAGAATGTAACGACCCCGTATTTTACATATCGGAGGATCATAAAATATTTTTATTTTATTCGTATGAGATCGTATGATTCTATAAATTTGGGGTGTGATCCTTAGGGACATTTTACACACCCATGATTTTTCTCGAATTTCTATGTTATCATTTTGACCCTGGAAATCTTGCTTGGGCTATAACTTTTGATAAGAGTAGAATTAGGGTCTCAAACTAGTTCCATTACTGCAGGACGCTGGTTTTCCATTCCGTAGAGTGGTCATAACAAAAAAGGACTTACTTGTTAGAAAGTTATGCCTTTTTTAAGTTTTTAAAGCTATTGGTCAGAATTAGTGTGTAATTAGTGAAGCCCATTAGTTAGCCCATTAGCCTAATTAGAGAATCCTTATAAATAAGGGCTATAAGAGTTAAATGAAAACTTTTTCCTTTCATTCCACATTAGGTCTAAATCCTAATTATCCCTAACTCCATCCTAATTCATCCAAATCTCTCCTCAGATCAAACTAGATTGTTGATTGGTGATTGGAGCATTGATTAGAAGATATAGATAATTGATTTTCTTGATTTAGAGCACTTTCCTTCACTAATTGAATTGGTTCTTCGCTGTCTGGATTAGACCTACACAAGAATTTGTTGTATTTGGTAATTAGTGAGTGGTTATGCATTCTCACTACACCATGCATGTTTATATGATAGAATTATAGGATTTAACATGTTTTAAATTGTTTTTTGGCTATAAAACCTTTTCTAACTTTAATTACATGTTAGACTATGAATTTGGCTTAGACTAATTAGAAATCACCAATGCTTTGTGTCATATGTTCATGCTATATATGTCTATGTTAGAAAGTGACTTGTTTATCTCATTTTGATGGATTGCAAGTTTGATTGCATGAAATAACTTGTTAACCTATGTTTGGATGAAATGATTTGATGTTGTTTACTAGTGTTGTGTTTGCATAGAAAGTTAGGTCGGAGAATTGAGCAAACCGGAGGCAAAGTTGGTCGGAATTGGATGAAACTTGGTAGATAGGCTATGAAGGATGAAAAGAGGCTATGGACTAGCTCGCATAACATTTGGAGCTAAGGGTTAAAGTCAGACTCGAGTTAAGAGTTAGGTCGGTACCCAGTTATGGGAAAAGTGGCTATGACTCGGTCTTTGCCATGAGTGGATAGGGCTTGGTCAAAGGAGCTAGTCTATGGCTTGGTGTAGGAATTTGGCTAAGTGATGGATTGGGTGACGAGTTATCTCTAGAACTTTAAAGTGGAGCTTTGGATTGGGACTGAGTTATCAAAGAGGGAATAGTCTGGGTCTAAGGCACCTAGGGAAGAGTACTAGGGACAAGGAAGGAAAAGATAGCCAATTATTGGCTAAATGCTTAACTCGGTACCAAGTTAAGGGCTTGGGTCAGTACCGAGTTATCATTTCTAGTGGTATGGATGTTGAATTTTCATTACATGAAGAGGATGTTCTGTAGGTCGAGCTAGAGGTGTTGGCTCGTTCACGTCAAGGGTAGATGGCAATATGACAGCATGATGAAATGCTATGGCCTTTGGATGTTGGCTTATGCTGGGAGTAGGTTCCAAAGACGGCCGCTTGGAAAGAAGAGAGCTATAGGATCGGGGATGCGGTGGTTGTTCCTCATGAATAATGGAAATTGGATTGAGCAAAGAGGGCTCGTTTCCAAATGGGGCAAAGGAGGACTCGGTTATACGTGCTAAGGAATCGTTGATACCTGGAGAGTTTAAAGTTGTACTCGAAGCAGGGGTATTGTAAGTGGGAACACCCATGGGTCAATGGAGTGATCTGTATACCCAGGACCTATAGCTTTGGGTCTAGTATCCAGCTTTGGGCTGCAAGACACGTATTCAGCTTTAGGCTGCTACATAGAGAGTACAACAGAGAATCAGGATTCTCATTAGTCCTTGGCTTAGGGGTCATATGAGTTTTCATATATTCAGGGCACAGGGATGGACTGATAGCTAGGATTTCTAGGTGGATGCTATGGTTGCTATGGATGCTATGATTGCTTTAGTTGCATTCTTAGGTAGGCTATCACTCGAAGATATCATTGGAAGTTGGTATTAGGCATAGGAATACCTGGAAGACTGATATCCTTTATTTGGTTGGTAGTGTATCTTTATGATATTATAGACTAGAATATTACAGAGTTATGTGCTTACTCTTTAGTTGCAATGATAGGTCAGGTATGGTTCGTGTACCTCTGTCCCTTACTATATTTACATGTATAGTACTTTGAGATTCATTTACGCTTACACCAAACTGTTGTCTGGCCCAAGGTTATGCTTTGTTTCTTATTATCTTGGGTATTCTTAAATGAGTAGATTAGATAACTGGTCTAGCTGATGCAGTGGCTGTTCGAAGGATGTGCCAGATGGGGATATCTCGTATTATATACATAAATAGAGTCTATGCTTATTCCGTTGTTCAGCACTGGGAAGCCTTAGCAGTAACTGCTTATCATTTGTATTTGAGACAGTTGTTGAGTTTGTTTTCCATTGTATAAACTCTACTATTGATGTATACCACTATGGATATTATACTCTGATGATGATGATCTGTTCATGTTGTTATTACTGTCTCTTCTATTGTATATGTGATATTATCTTTTGTCCATGCCTTATGAGATATATGACAGGTTATATGCTATATTAATTTATTTCAACCCTGATGATCATCCTATATCGGGCGGGCACGACAGATATATATATATATATTATTGGTGTCGGTGGTATGGGGCAGCCGTCACATTTGGTATCAGAGCTTCGGTTACACGATTAACTTAGGTTGGTACCTTGATCCAGTATATGGGGAAGGTGTGATCGCCTTAGATTGGACCTAGAGTGTATATGTATGAGAGAGTGCATACTTGTTTTAAGCTTTGGTTTTCAAAACTATATACAAATATAGTATAAGCCGCATGTACATGAGCACTATAGACACATTTTTCTTTTATGAGAGACTGACCATTCTTATTACAGATAAAGATGATCCAGGAAACTAGAAACACTGTGAGATCTGCTTTGGTCTTCGGACGAAACTTGGCATATATGCTCTAGAGGATGGCAAAAGGCTATGGACTAACTCGCACAACATTTGGAGCTAAGGGTTAAACTCGGACCCGAATTAAGAGTTAGGTCGGTACTAAGTTATAGGAAAAGTGGCTTTGAATCGGTCTTTTCCATGAGTGGATAGGGCTTGGTCAAAGGATTTCGTCTATGGCTTGGTGTAGAGATTTGGCTAAGTGATGGATTAGGTGACAAATTATCTCTAGAACTTGAAAGTGGAGCTTTGGATTGGGACCAAGTTATCAAAGAGGGATGAGTCGGGGACTAAGGCACCTAGGGAAAGGTACTAAAGACAAGGAAGGAGAAGATAACCAATTATTGGTTAAGTGCTTAACTCGGTACCAAATTAAGGGTTTAAGTTAGTACCGAGTTATCATATCTAGTGGTATGGATGTTGGACATCCAGGGCAAGAAGAGGAAGTTCTGTTGGTCATACTGGAGATGTTTGCTCATTCACGTCAAGGGTTGATGGCAATATAACAACATGATGAAAAGCTATAACCTTCGGATGTTGGCTCATGCTAGGAGTAGGTTCCGAAGATGGTGGCCCGAAAAGGAGGCAATCGTAGGATCAGGGAACGGGGGGTTGTTCCTTATGAATAATAGAAACTGGATTGAGCAAGGAGGGCTCGGTGTCCAAATGGTGTAAAGAAGGACTCGGTTATATGTGCTAAGGAATCGTTGGTACTCGAGGAGTTTTCAGTTGTACTCGAAGCAGGGGTATTGTAAGTGGGAACGCCTATGGGTCATTGAAGTGAGCTATATACCCTAGACCTGTAGCTTTGGGTCTAGTGTTTAGCTTTGGACTACAAGACATGTATTCATCTTTAGGCTGCGAGATACGAGAGTACAATAGAGAATCGGGATTTTCATTAATCCCTGGCTTAGGGGTCATATTTCATATGTTCAGGGCAAAGGGATGAACCGATAGCTAGAATTTCTTAATGGATGCTATGATTACTATGATTACTTTTAGTTGCTTTCATAGGTAGGCTATCACTCGAAGACATCATGGGAAGTCGGTATTGGAGATAGGAATACCTGGAAGACTGGTATCCATTATTTGGTTGGTATTATATCTTTATGATATTGTAGAGTAGCATATTATAGTGTTATTTGCTAACTCTTTAGCTGCAGTGACAGGTCAGGTATGGTTCGTGTACCTTTGTTCCTTACTATATTTACATGTATAGTACTTTGAGATTCATTTACGCTCACACTAAACTGTTGTCTGACCTAAGGTTTTATGCTTTGTTTCTTATTATCTTAGGTACTCTTAAATGAGTAGACTAGATAATAGGTCTAGGTGACGCAGTGGCTGTTCGAAGGACAAGCTGGATATGGCTATCTCATATTCTATAATATATGGAGTCTACCCTTATTCCGTTATGCAGCACTGGGGAGCCTTAGAAGTGACTGCGTACCATTTGTATTTGAGGCAGTTGTTGAGTTTGATTTACGTTGTATAAACTCTACTATTGATGTATAACACTATGGATATTATACTCTGATGATGATGATCTGTTCATGTTGTTATTACTGTCTCTTCTATTGTATATGCGATATTATATTTTGTCCATGCCTTATGAGATATATGACAGGTTATATGGTATATTAATTTATTTCAACCCTTATGATCATCCTATATTGGGCGGGCACGACAGCAGCGCACTATATATTATTTGTGCCAGTGGTATAGAGTAGTCATCACATTTGGTATCATAGCTTCGGTTACACGATTAACCTAAGTTGGTACCTTGATCTAATAGAGATGGGGGGTGTTACCGCCTTAGACTGGATCTAGAGTGTATATATACAAGAGAGAGCGTACTTGTTTTAAGCTTTGGTTTTTAAAACTATATACTAATATAGTATAAGCCGCATGCACACGAGCACTATAGACATGGTTTTCTTTTATGAAAGAATGATCATTCTTGTTATAGATAAAGACGAGCCAACATATTAGAAAGACTTTGAGATCTGCTAAGGTCTTCGGACGAAATTTGGCAGATAGGCTCTGTAGGATGGCAAGAGGCTATGGACTAACTCGTACAACATTTGGAGCTAAGGGTTAAACTCGGACCCGAGTTAAGAGTTAGGTCGGTACCGAGTTATGGGAAAGTGGCTATGACTCGTTCTTTGCCATGAGTGGATATGGCTTGGTCAAAGGAGTTAGTCTATGGCTTGGTGTAGGAATTTAGCTAAGTGATGGATTGGGTGATGAGTTATCTCTAGAACTTGAAAGTGGAGCTTGGGATTGGGATCGAGTTATCAAAGAGGGTTGAGTCGGGGTTTAAGGCATCTAGGGAAGATACCTAGAGACAAGGAATGAGAAGATTGCCAATTATTGGCAAGCCCTTAACTCAGTACCGAGTCAAGGGCTTGGGTCGGTACCGAATTATCAATATAGTGGTATAGATGTTGAACTTTCAGGACAGGAAGGGGATGTTCTGTAGGTCGCGCTAGAGGTGTTAGCTCGTTTGCATCAAGGGTGGATGGTGATATAATAGAATGATGAAAAGTTATGGTCTTCGGATGTTGGCTCATGTTAGGAGTAGGTTCTGAAGATGGCGGCTCGTCAAAGAGGGAGCCATAAAATCAGGGAACGAGGGGGTTGTTTCTCGTGAATAATGGAAACTAGATTAAACAAGGAGGGCTCGACATCTAAATAGAGCATAGGAGGGCTTGGTTATATGTGCTAAGGAATCGTCAATACTTGGATTCTTTAGTTGTTCTCGAAGTAGGGTTATTGTAAGCAGGGACATCCATGGATCAATGGAGGGACCTATACACCCTGGACTTGTAGCTTTAGGTCTAGTGTCCACTTTGGGCTACATGACACGTATCCAGCTTTAAGTTACGAGATACGAGAGTACAACGGAGAACGTAGATTTCCATTAGTCCTTGGCTTGTGGGTCATATGAGTTGTCATATATTTAGGGCACACGGATGGAGTGAAAGCTAGGGTTTCTTGATGGATGTTATGGTTTCTATGATTGCTTTGGATGCTTTCTTAGGTAGGCTCTTACTCAAAGATATCATGGGAAGTAGGTATTGGGGATAGGAGTACTTGGAAGACTGATATCCTTTATTCGGTTGTTAGTATATCTTTATGATATTGTAGAGTAGTATATAATAATGTTATGTGCTAATTTTTTGGTTGCAGGGACAGGTCTGGTATGGTTCGTGTACCTCTGTTCCTTGCTATATTTACATGTATACTACTCTGAGATTGTTTTACGCTCACACCAGACTGTTTTTTGACCCAAGGTTTTATGCTTTGTTTCTTATTATGTTGGGTACTCTTAAATGAGTAGACTAGATAATAAGTCTAGCTGATGAATGGCTATTTTGAGGACGAGCTGGATGGGGCTATATCGTATTATATACATATATGGAGTCTACGCTTATTTTGCTATGTAGCATTGGAGAGCATTAGCAGTGATTGCTTACCATTTGTATTTGAGATAGTGGTTGAGTTTGATTTCTGTTGTATAAACTCAACTATTGATGTATAACGCTGTGGATATTATACTTTGATGACGATGATCTGTTCACATTGTTATTACTATCTCATTTGTTGTATATGTGATATTATATTTTATCCAAGCGTTGTTATACGCTATAATGATTTATTTCAACCCTGATGATCGTCCTATATCGACCGGACATGACAGTAGTGCACTATACACAAACACACATGTTATTGGTGTTTGTTGTGTAGGGAGGTCGTCACAATAGAAAATTCAAGTACGTTACTGTAGCATTATCCCATACCCTGATCTTATTCTCTGATTCATTAGATTATGTGTTCAAATTTTTTTTTACATAAACCTATGCTCTAATACCAAACTGTAACATCCCCCATTTTGAGGCCCGAAACTAAGTGCTATGGATGCTGTAGTCATCCACGGTAATAATTTCCAGTGACAAAATACAGTCATGTTAATTGTATCATAACATCAGAAGCACAAGAATATGAGATTTGTTAACAAGAAAAATTGTCAACACACCCAAAGCTATATGGAAGGTTACTGAGTTCAAATGAAATCGAATTGTTGAGAAGACCTCTTCCTTCGAAACTTACCTTTCGACCAGGTTGACCTAGTCGAAAGAGTTTAAGTAGTTGGTTCGAAAATACAGACTAAGGAAGCATCATCTCATTCGAAACCTTTCCTTTGAATGGGTCGAAAGCAACTATTCATTTTGGCTTCTCATTCCTTTTGATCATGTCGGAAGGCTTGTTCTGGCCCTTTCGACAATGTCGAAAGGAATGCATGTTTATTTAATATGACCTAGCTGCTCTCGACTCCAATGGTTTCGATACTTTTGTTGAGGAACCCCATCGAAAGGGTTGTAGATGTTACTGGGGATAAACCCGTTTTCAAATGAATTCCTCTTTAATCGATCGTTAGCCAATTATAAGCTGAGACCCCTTCGGAACACCCCCTTTCGATCAGGTCGAGAGGGGTTTCATTCTTTCGAAATAGGTCCAGTTTGTAACTTTCTAAGCTTCACTTTGTATTTCTTGTATAAGGTCGACCTGGGTATCCCCCAGTTTCATAGATTCACCAATGTCGAAACCACATCATCATTTTTATTTTCATTGTTTTATGTTGGTTTTGATGATTATGTGTTTTGATTGTGTATAACCAAGCTGATCCTATGCATTGCATTGACAAAACGAAGTCAAGTGAATAAGTTAGAATCATGTGCAATGGATCATTAGAGTAGCTAATGATCTGAATGATCTTCCTTGTCATCAAAAATCCTTAATGAACCAGCCATCTCTCTTTTATTAATAATCCAAAATGAGTTACAATTAAGATAGATTTATCCCCAATTTGATTAGGGTTACTAGAAGATTTGATTGCAGCTAAGAAATTGGAGTAAAAGAAATGAATTTGGGATTCCAAAATTCCATCTCCAAAACTGGACCCCTTAGGTCTTATTTATAGATGCAGGTCGGCCCTCTTCCGCACACATGCCTTCGCCCGATCGAAAGGCCTCTTTTTATATGCTGCCTCAAGCCTTTCGACTTGGTCGAAAGGCCTCGTCTCCCTTTGACACTATCGAAAGGCATCTCTGTTGTATCCATTGACTCACCCTCGCGCTTTCTTAATTTTTCTCAAGACCTTTCGACTAAGTCGAAAGTGTCTTTTATCAACCTTTCGCCTTTGTTATGCCTTTAGCGTTCCTTTTCTCTGCTTTCTCCAGAACTGATTTCGACGTCGTTAGAAGGTCTTCAAATGCGCCTCTCTCTTCATGTTGCCTTGTTGTCATCGGAAGTAATGATGGGAGCCTTCGACTCCGTTGAAGGCTTTTCATACGGGCTTCGAAGATATTGAAGCTTTAATGGTTCTGACATTGTTGGTAGCTTCGGAATGCTTATCTATTGATCGATGCGGAACCTTCTCCTGATGTCATTGGCTTCGACCAGTTCGAAAGTCTTGGATATGCTTTCGAAAGGGTTGTTATGTAGGCCAAACCTTTGGTTCCAAAAGGTTTGGCGTGTAAGTGGGAGATTATCATCCATTGCCTTCAAAAGGGGTTCTGAAGCTATCTTTGCTTAGTCATCTGTGTCAAAAGGGTGAAAGTGGCGGAAGGGTGGTCCTGTTTCCATTTGAATTGAAATCTTGCACACTGTTTATTAATGGTAAGGGCAACTGGTGCCTCCGACTCCTTCGAAACCTTCTTAATGCCTTTGAAACGTCCTCTTATGACCTTTGTCGAAACCCATGCCTGTAACTTCAACGTAACCTAATAATCTCATTAACCTTCTTTCATATTTCTGCTCTTAAGAAGATTTTATGGCTAGCAAGATTTTTCAAACACATTTCAATAGTAAACCTTTTTATTTCGTTTCATAAATAAAATTTCATATTTATTACATAATCTCATTCGATCCCATATTCAGAGAAAATATAATTATTATAAAATACTCCAAGTGCAACATATGAAGATGCCCCCTTGTTTGATCAAAGTCCAATACTTGACAGTTATAACTTCTGTCATTGCATCCATTTAGACACAAAACGACACAATGGAAAATAAAAGCTCCTACAAATAGCTAGCTTGCCTCCTGCACGTCTCCAGAAGCTTATTTGTCTAATTTGGAAACCTGAAAACCCTTACTTCTAGCCTATGCAAATGAGCACCCGAGAGTTTAAGGGGAAAAACAAAAACTTCGGGTCAGACAAAAAGTCTGGTGTGAATAATGACCTACCATATTGAACCAAAATAGATATCTAATGAGACCATACTGTAGAACGGAACGGGTTTCCCCTTACTGGTATCTTAACCAATTATGTCAATCAAGATTCATGCATCTGCAACCATAGTGGTTAGAACATAGTAAAATAATCATTTGCAGGCATGCAACATGGGTAAGCCTGACTAATCTGTCTTCACTATATTATACACTCCCTTACCCCATCCAAAATCATATAATGGATTATCCATCCAAATTTAATAGAATATCTATCTAAATTTAATCTTACTTTTATCTTATATTTATGTGGACTACTCATCTCACATATAAATAGTATGTGGATTATCTATCCCAGGCCATATGGACTACCCATCACACACGGTTTATCTAATTAAAATTTATGTAGACTATCCATCACACATGTCTCATTTTTCTAAAATTATGCGGATTATCCATCACACATATCATAGTTCTCCTAGGATGACTATGAATCCATCGTGAACCATATAGAGATTATCCATCTCCGGCATTATGTGGACTATCCATCACACATCTCATAGTTTTCCTAGAATGACTATGAAACCGTCAAATATCAATTTATAATTTGAATATAACATTATTCCCCCAACCTTCCAACCTATGTCTATTGGTATTCCCAATTAGGTTGTCAACCCTTAAATTTATGGCATATCGAGAATAATATACATTGGTATCCCGACTGAAGTTGTTGAACTCATAAAACATATGGCTTATCAAGCCATCAATGTAACAATTAGAAATATAAAGTTTACAGCATTCATTCCATTAAAAACGACATCGAACCCCTATCCGAGATTTGAAATAAAATTCTAGTTTTATAAATTATAAGGCTAAGCTGCTGAAATCATAAGGTTATTGCCTTTCTTAAAACATAGGCTATCTCACCTTTATAACATGATTTTTAGTTTGCTTGAAAACAAGGCATCATGGCCCACAAAGCATTAGCTTCGAAATGAAAGATTTATGACATCAAAGCCGCATAATCTGGTTGTCGAAAATAGGGAAAACTTGTGATGTCAGAGCTGACAAGCTATGACATCAATTACTTTAAAAAACTATGACACCATAAATATATTACTCCGACCATTATGCCATAAAACAATTAATATTGAAAATCATGACTTACAACATCAAACTTAAAGCATTTGATATCAGTTTCATAAAACTGCGGTGACTATGCCGCTACTTGAAGGTTGTCGAAAATAAGGACATGCGACATCAAAGCCTTAAAACATAGGTTTCAAAGTTGAAGACTTGCGGCATCAATGCCCTGTGATATGGGTTTGAAAACAAAAGGACAAAGGATGTCACACTTTAGAAACAAAGTAGAGCTCTGAAATCAATATTGGATCCCTTCACCCATGAGATGCCGCATTCCTCCTATGATGGATGTTTGATGTCAGATATCATGAGAGATGCTGCATAACGATAGCATTACTGTAATAAACATTAAAACTGCTTTCTTTCCTTTTTAAATAAATATTTTTTACCAACCCTAATCCCTTGTTAATTTTCTATTGGTTAAAATCAAAATTTATCAATTTCTTTAAAGAAAGACTACCGCAAGTTAGTTTTATCTTTCCAAATCCATTTCGCAACCCATCAATTAATATTATTACTTAATATTAATTATAATCTTTTCTAGCTTATTTAGGTCATAAAAAATCATAACCTTTTGGGAAAAATCCTCAAAAATCACTAAAAATCAGAATTTATATATTTTTTCTCCTATAAAAATTTTGAAACCAAAATAATTTTTTAACCATTTTTCATAATTAAAACCCGAAATAAAAACTATTTCCTCCTTAGGAAATTTATAAAATATTCATATTAACTTGGATACTTATGAAATTAAAACTCCATCTCCAAAATAATGTTTTACACAACATACCAGAAAATCAAATCAATTGGAGATTAAAAACTTAGGCTTTACCTTTATAACATATCATTATAATTCCATCAAATTTCCATAAATCATTATTCTATCCAAAAAATGACCAAACATTCATAACATGGAAAAAAAATCAAGATCAATTCGAAAATTAGCCATAACTGAATTCAAACACAAAAATAGAGATGGTTAACTATCATTCACCTTAGATTGGATGATGAGATTGAGATTTGATGGAGTTTAGCTTCCCTAAGCTTTGCCCTTTGGATCCCTTTAGTTTCCCCTTTATTATTTCTTGTTTATGGTCGACCTCTTTGTTTTCTTTTGATTGTTTTGTGAATGTAAAATGAGAATGAATGAGAGAGAGAGAGTGCTTAAGGGATGAAATAAGGCTCTATTCCTAATTTGCCACTCTCATTTATTCCCCTCTTTTATAACTTTTAAAACAATCTTATTAATTGATTAGTTAAGGCATGACCCAATTAATTACCAAATCTCATTCTCCTTATCCTACTGCATTATTCTATTTAATCTATCCAATTAAATCTCCTGAATAATGTTAACTAATATTAGGGGTATTACGGGTGTTCAAAGAGCATAGGAAACTAAAGGTGCGAGCAGATGACCTATTAAGGTGAGAGTTTATTCGTAGGGGCATATTTGAGTGGAATGTACCTATAATGTTTGCCACTAAAGCAGATAGCTCTTTGAGATTGTGTGTTGATTACCATGATCCAAATGAGACGACGAAGAAGTATCCACTCCTGCTTATTGATGGCTTATTCAATCAGCTTCATGGCATGAAGACGTTCTCTCAATTGGACCTTGCGATGGGGTTTCATCCACTGAGATTAGCTAAAGAGTGTGCCGAGCACAGCGTTTTGTACGCTACCTTTATTTTGTGGTTGGTTATGTCGTTCGGGCTAACCAGTGCATTGGCATGCTTCACTGATCTCATGAACCATGTTTTGAGGGATCACTTGAGTGAGTTTGTGCTTGTGCTCACTGATGATACTTTCGTTTACTCACAGACAAAAGAGGAGCACATGATATGATTGATGATTGTTTTGGAGGTGTTGAGAAAACACCGATTAATGGTGAGATTTTCAAAGTATCACATCTAAAGGAAGGAAATAAGATGCTTGGGTCACGTTGTTTTGGAACAGGATAATGTTATAGATCCAATGAGTTACTACAGTCCAAGATTGGAATAGAGCCAAGAGTGCTACGAATGTGAGGATTTTTCCTAGATTAGCGGGATATTATAGATGCCTTATCAGGGACTTCTCTAAGGTAGCAGCATCGTTAATCGATTTGATGAGAAGAATCAGACTTTTATTTGGAACTCGAGGTGCGAAAACGCGTTTGTGAGTTTGACGCAGAGGTCGGCAAGTGCATCGATGTTACTCATTCCAAATGGGAATGAGGAGTTGACAATATGCATGGATGTCTGTGATATAGGAGTTGGAAGTGATAGTATTCGCTTTGGGGATTTGGGGGCTCTATCTATTAGGAAAGGGGTTTGAGTTGTTCATTGATCCTACATCATTGAAGTATATTTTCTCCGAGAAGAATCTTAACCTTCGCCAGCAACAATGGTTAGAGTTCTTGACCTCTTAGGCTTTGACATTTCCTATATGCTTAGTAATGAAATGCAATCATTGATGCTCTAAGTATAAGACATGCCATTTTGGCAGCGATGTTTCTAGAGTGTAGCTCGAGTTTATCGATGGTTATGACTTCAGAACTCGATTTAAGCTACAGCCAAAGATGATAGCTAGTTTAACTATTAGACCTACTTTGATTTGGCAGATCAGTACCAGTCAGAGGTATGATGTCAACTAGCAGAGGTTAAGGCTAAGTTAGAGGAATGAGTAGTGTTTGTAGAGGTGATGTAATATAGACTCGATCTAGATGGGAGGTTGTTTGTTCCCGTCGTCGTTGGGTTGAGGGATGAGGTACTATAAAAATGCTTTCATTCAAGATTGACCCTACGTTCTGATGATAATAAAATGTACTATAGTTTTGTTAAAGCTGACCAATCTGCCCATGCTTGGGGTCTATGGAATACAAAGCACCTTAAATACCCTTCCAATATTTTGTTAACCACTTCGGTTTGTCCATCACTCTAAGGATGGTAAGCTGAGCTGAACTTCAAGTTACTCCCTTGCAACCTAAAAATCTCTTGCCAGAAATAACTAGTGAATAAAGTGTCCCTGTCACTTACAATAGTTTTAGGCATGTCATGTAGCTTAAAGACCCCATTAAAGAGTACTGTTGCCACTTCCTTTGTTGTATATGGATGGTAAAGAGGAAAAAAGTGTGCATACTTGCTCAACCTATCAACAACTACAAATATTACAGTGTATTTGGGACTTTTAGGTAGGAAAGCTATAAAATCCATGAAAATATCTACCCATATCTTTTTAGGAATAGGTAGTGGTTGTAGAAGGCAAGGAATTAAAACATTTTTACTTTTATTTCTTTGGCATTCATCATAAGCTCCGACAAATTCTTCCACATTTCTTATCATCTTTTTCCAGTAAACACTTGCTTCGATTTCTTAATAGTTCCCTTAACCCTTGAGTGGACTTCTAATAGAGTTAAGTGATGCTCTTTAACCAAAGATTGTGTCAGGAATTCAAGATGATGATCTATCAGAATTCTGGCCTTATGAAATATTTTGTTATCCACCACTTTATACTTAGTTTCTGGAAGCTCCTTCTTTTGGATTTTTAACATTTGTCGTTGATACATGCTGAGGCTTGTAGAGTGTCCCTTAATTCATGCAACCAAGTTGTTTGCACTATTGAAATTGCTTGCAAGTGCTCATCTTCCAGTAATTCTTCTTTCATTCTAGACAATGAATCAAACACCACATTCTCTTTTCCGCTTTTGTACTCCACTTTGTAGTCAAAACCATGAAACTTAGCCAACCATTTATGTTGAAGGCCAGTGGATAATTTCTAAGACAATGAAAATCTCAGACTTTGATGATCAGTCTTAATAATGAACTATCTCCCCATCTGATACTATTCCCGTTTCTTAGTTGCAATGATAATGGCTAATAAGTCCTTTTCATATGTAGACAGTGCTAAATTCCTTTCATGCAATGCTTTGCTTAAGAATGCCAATGGCTTGCCATTTTTGTGTCAAACTACTCTAATTCCTTATTCACTTGTATCACATTCTATGGTGAAAGATAGGTTGAAGTTAGGCATTTTTAAGATTGGAGGACTAATCAAACAGTGCTTAAATTTCTTAAAGGCCTGCTTAGCTTTTTCACACCACTTAAATTCATTTTTCTTTAATAATTCAATCAATGGTTTGGTAATCACTTCATAGCTCTGAATAAATTTGATGTAGTAGCCAGTTTGCCCTAGAAAACCTCTCAAAGCCTTCAAATTCTTTGGTAATGTCCATTCAAGCACTACCTGTATCTTGATGTGATCAATAGCAATGCCTTCAAAGGAGATGACATGTCCAAGATACTGAATTGATCCTTTAGGAAAATTGCATTTAGATAGCTTGATAACAAGTTCATTGTGCCTCGGGACATGAAAAGTTATATTGAGATGTTCCAAGTGCTCAGACCATGTCTGGTTATATATTAGTATATCATCAAAGAAGGCCATTACAAAATTTCTCAAGTATAGTCTAAATATATCATTCATAAGTAATTGAAAGTTAGATAGAGCATTTACAAACCTAAAGGGCATTACTATGAACCCATAATGACAATCATGGGTTTTGAAGGCAGTCTTATGTATGTTAGGTTCATGCATTCTGATTTGATGGTATCTTGACCTAAAATCTAGCTTGGAGAAGAATCTGGATCCCTGAAGCTCATCAAAAACTTCATCTATCAATGGAATGAGAAAATTTTCTTTTATGGTTTGGGAGTTTAGAGTCCTATAATCAATGCAAAGCCTCTATGTCCCACCTTTCTTCCTTACCATCACTACGGGAGAAGAATAAGAGCTATAACTAGGCCTAATGATGCCTAATTCCAGTAGTTCTTTAACGATTTTTTCAAGTTCATTTTTAACGGGGTAGGTATGTCTATAGGGTTTGAGGTAGACTGGTTAGGAGTTTGGGAGCGAAGGAATTTTGTGGTCATACATTCTCTTTGGTTGTAAGGGAGGGTTGAGGAAATTATTTCAGGGTATACTTGAATAAGCATTTCAATTTCTAAAGGGATATTAGGGTTTTTATTGTCTTCTAGAGGAGATAGGGTACACAACATCATGATGAGTTGCCCTTGTGCAAATTCCTTATTCATGATCTTCTTGTTAACTACCTTCAACTCTTGACACTGCCAAGTGTATTCCTTGTTATTGTATGTGAACTTGACCTGTAGCTTCTCCAAATTCAAGGTAAGTTTCCCTAGTTTTTTCATCCATTAAGCACTCAAGATCACCTGACAATCTTTAAGTGGAAGTAATGGAAAGTCTACAGGTATCTTAAAGCTATTAACAAGAAATCTTGTCAACACCCAAAGTTGTATTTTGTAATAAGGTTTATCCCTTAGGTAGGTGGGAAAGAGTGGAATGGGTATATCCTCCTTGAATTTCCTCTCGGGTAGATTGCTGTAAAAAAAGCTTCTCAGTTTGACCTTTCATGTAACGACCCGGAATTTCACTGCTTTTATTCGCGAATATTTAATTAATTTTAAATATTCAGTTGTTAGCACCAAAATTGGTCACTAACCTCATTGAGAAAGATTGTATAGAGAGATAAATGATGAAAGTAAATTTAAACAAAGAGCAATATGCTAAATTGAATGCAAAGACGAGAACACCGGATTTATAGTGGTTCGGCGTAACTGCCTACGTCCACTTTGAGGTTAATCTTTATTGGTTTACTTGATAATTGATTACAGATACAATACGTACACCAACTACTTGAATACAATTGCTAAGTAAAGAGAATGAGTCTTGAAAGCGGCAGAGTTTCCCCAGTGTTCTCGAAAAAAGGTCCCTTTCACTGTGCCCCTGCCTCTCTATTTATAGACAAAGATGGGTTGGACTTCCCTGGTAGGCCTGGCAGCTAAAGACCTCGGCCCGGAAAGAGTGAGCTCTGTGTGCCGAACCATTGATGCCAAACGAAGTGGTGCCGAACGATATCGTCACGCCGAACGAAGTGATGCCGAACGATATCGTCATGCCGAACGAAGTGATGCCGAATGATATCGTCAGGCCGAACGAAGTGATGCCGAACGATATCGTCACGCCAAACGAAGTGATGCCGAACGATATCGTCATACCGAACGAATTGATGCGCTGAGTGGAGAGTGCAGGCCGAGCAATAGTTGAAGCCGGTCGAGATTGGATGAATGTCGGACACCTCTGGATGCCGAACATCCCTAGATGCCGAACAACCCTGAATGCCAAATACCTCTAGATGCCGAACGATCTCGAATGCCGATCGTGATTTATGCCGAACTAGGTTGAGTGCCGAACGAGGTGTGGATGCCGAGCAGTACGGAGTGCCGAACGACTCTGCCATGTCGAACGGTCCGTGTATGCCGAATGCTCTACGTATGCCGAACACTCCCAAATGCCGAACGAACCATGTCTGCCGAACACTCTCTAATGCCGAACAGGGTCTCATGCCGAACGATATACAATATTGAATGACTCTTAATGTCGAACGGTGTGTAAGTGCCGAGTGCTTAGTTGCCTGGTCAAATGTTCAGGTAACACTTGCCCCCCAAAGTGCATCATGTGGTTAAACGTTATGTGCTTTGTGTCATGAATCCATCGTGCGTTGCTTCAAGCCATGGCTTAGTCTTTACGATAGTATCTTCTCTCAAATTCCAGGTGAGGTGATGTGTGCCGAACGATATGCAAATACCGAATAACATAGCCGAAGCCGAGTGCCCTGGATGCCGAACGACATAGCCGATGCCGAACAATGTCGTTTTGACCGGTTCTACCAGTTATTGCCTCTTCGACTTCCTCTCCTTTCCTATAAAGGCCGGCATTCTTCTTCTTCTTCTCTTTTTCACTTTTCTCCTCCACGACTCTCCAAGAATACATAACTTACCTCCCTTAAGTTTTATTCACCTCTTCCGATCTTTCCATCCAACTTCGAATCCAACAAGCCCCTTTCCAAATTAAGCTCGAACAATCTTTCAATCTTAAGTCAAGCTCCCATTGTTTTCTTCGGTAAGAACCTTTCGATTGTTTTCTCGAATTAGGAAGCATAACACAAAACTCGAACTCGTAACTTCACCGTAGATTAAAGGGAGTAAGAGGCGTGTGGGTGATGAACTGTTGTGGCTCGGCACGATCTTTAAAGCCGCGTGAGTATAAGGGAGCACGGAATTGGAGGTAAGGCCTAGTGAAGTGGATCGGCATGACCGTGGTTTGATATGGCTTGTCGAAAGACTTGGTCATGCCGGTCGGGAGAGATGGAGGAAAAGAGGAGAAGTCTTTCGGCAAGCCGTATCAAACCACGGTCATGCGTGTGTGTCCTAAGTTAGCTAGGTCACGCGGTATCAAACGAGTACTCCAACTCCAATTAGTAAAGAAACTGGTCCGTCGGGGGGAAACACTAGGACACACACGGACACGTGCACTTCACTCTGCACTTCAATCTTAACCATCACCCTGATCTTTTCTAACTTGTCGTTATTCTTATTCTATGCAGGTGACATGGGACATTCCCATGGATTTGATCGCCTCCACGGCTCTTCCATATTTCACCATTCTGGTCGGGATTCGGGCTCCGGTAAACGCCGGGACAAGGACGATTATGGAGATCGAGACAACCGTCCTCGAGAGTCGACTTATCGAAATAAACCACATTCCTGGTCTTCATACTATCGCGATCCTCCTCCTCAAATAGAGCAAGGCAGAGAAAAGTCTTCGCTGAAGGGGTCTCAACTCGATGTTTCCCAAGATCAACATTCTGGCTCTTCAAGCATACGGCAATCTCGGGAACATCGTAAGAGAATAGAACTTTCAAACCTCCTCCCCCTGTTCCTGCGGTTGACCCAACGATATCGGAGAAGCTGGCCGAACTTAAAGTCAAATTTCCCAAAATCTGCTTCGACGGTCTGAAGTTCCTTCCAGCAATTCATCATATTCCGGGGAATGTCAAGCAGAGTGCCATCGCTTACAACAACGACGTCTATGTTCAACATGACGCGTTTGTTCATTTAGTCGAAAAAGTCTCGGAAATCTCCGTTGAGCGCCAACAGGAAATTGAACGCTTGAAATTTGAAGCTATCTTCGATAAAGACATCATCAAAAATCAAGATGAAGAGCTTGCTTCGTATAAGTCCAAGCTCGAGGCTACAGAACAAAGTGCAAAAGACACTACCGAGGCCGTCACTCGTCTGGAGATGACCCATAAAAAGGAACTCGACGAAGCGGTCCAACGCAGTGGGGCCTTGGCTTTAGAAAAAGATTCTATTCAAAAAGAAAGGGATGCACTCGCCCTGCAAGTAAAAGAGTTGAAAGAGCTATTCTCTAAGGAGAAAGAAGAGAAGATAGCCGCTCAAGAAGAGTCCCAACGATATTGCAACGAAATTGTTGCTACACGGCTCTTGAAAGCAAAGCTCGATGATGAGCTTTCTAAGGTTGAGACGATGAAGGACAAAGCCCGTGAGGAGGGAAAGAGAATAGCTTCCGAGGAGATCGACTCCCGCCTTGAAGCAGCTGCAGAGGCCGGCAGAGAAGAGGTCAAGTGTATGTTTGACCCGCTGCTCGCCGAATACAGCGCCCGCATCCTCATGCACCGAGACTTGACTTTCTTAGGCGAGGGCTATCTTGAATCTCTAGCCGAGGCCTGGGAGACTTTAATAAAGATTAGAAAGGTTGAGTCGGGCACTGAGGAGGTGGATGAGGAGGCTTTAGTGAAAGAGTTTCTCAGGGAGAACGAGCCATCGGAATTGTCTGCAGCTATGGCCATCTTTAGTAAAGGCTCTCCTCCATCAAAGGAGAAAGATGACATCGCTGGCTCATCTGGAACTGGACCTTCAGCTCCCCCTCCTACTCAATCGGTCAATCGACCAGTACTTGATCCATTCGAACAACACACCGGCTATGATCCGGAAGATCCCGGACTCGGTATTCATGTGCTATCCCCCATTCTAGAGGGTGAAACTCCTCGCACAGCCGAAAGCTAGCAAGAAACTGGTATAAAACTCTTCTTCTTGAAGTTCAAAGATTTGTCGCTTCTTGCGAGCGGTTATTGATTCTAACGTTCGTCCTTTATGTTTTTATGCAGGCCGCTCTGATCCTAAACCGACTCCGAAGAGCGATGACGCCAAGGAGGAGACTGGGAAAACAAGCGATGCTACTCACGCGGGTGTAACCCCCGGTCCTGATGCTCAAGTGATCGGGGCGCTAGATGATGATAAGTCTGAAACTTCATCTCCCGTTGAAGGGAGTTATGAAATTGAAATCACGGGCGCCTCAGAACACACTTCGAAGGTGAGTATGAAGGAGCAACTCGCGGAAGAGAAGAAGAAGAAGAAAGTTGAGATCAAGGTCGAGTCTCAAGTAATAGAACTTAACGACCCACTGAACATGCCTCTGAAAGTCATTCTTCCCAACAAATCCAAACCGCTGGATGTTCCTCCTCCCACTCCTGACTCCGCTTCTTTGGCGAGCAAAAAGTCCAAGAGGAAGCATGAGGGAGAGGAGTCATCCGAGAAAGCAAAGGAGGACAAGAAACTAAAGAAGTCGAAGATGTAGCCACTATACTCGTTCAACGAGGTTCGGCTTAGGTCATGTAACTACCTTTAGTTTTTCATTTTCGTAGTTTATGTAGATAGACTTTTAACTCTAAGTTTTGGAGGAGTGGTTGTATAGCCCCATTTTGGATTATTGAATAAACTTTAGTTTCTTTGTCATTCAAATGATTTCTGCTTTTTAGCTTTCTGTATGCTTGCGGATGAAACTCAAGCTCTCGTGACTTACATAAATTCCCAATCCACATTCACATTACTCGGATATTCTTGGGAATTAGACATTTCTTGTCTCACATTTTTGGAGCTTAGAACAATTTTTAACCCGCGTTCTAGGGACTTAGAGTAATCCGGTCCGCATTTAGGGGACTCGGAGTTTCAAGTCGTTTATACTCTAGTCCGCGCTCCGGGGACTTAGAGTACTCTGATCTGCATTCAGGGGACTCGGAGATTCAAGTCATTTATACTCTAGTCCATGCTCCGGGGACTTAGAGTACTCCGGTCCGCATTCAGGGGACTCGGAGATTCAAGTCGTTTATACTCTAGTCCGCGCTCCGGGGACTTAGAGTACTCCGGTCCGCATTCAGGGGACTCGGAGATTCAAGTCGTTTATACTCTAGTCCACGCTCCGGGGACTTAGAGTACTCCGGTCCGCACTCAGGGGACTCGGAGATTCAAGTCGTTTATACTCTAGTCTGCGCTCCGGGGACTTAGAGTACTCTGGTCCGCATTCAGGGGACTCGGAGATTCGAGTCGTTTATGCGAGTTCGTATGTCAGGTAGAATAATGCAACTTCAGTTGTTTGTCACCGGACTATAAGGTTCAGAAACATCAATAATTCATAGAAAGGATGGCTTCAAGCCTTTATTAATGAAAACAAACTAAATCTTCCGATTACATGCTAAAAAGGAAACTAATAATCGATGGAATATAAACATACGGGAAACAATTGCTCCTAAAACAAAACAGAAACAGGCTAAATATAATAACGTCGCAAATGTTCATTGTTCCACGCTCGGGGGAGTGTCATGCCATCAACGGTCGCTAGCTTGAAAGTCCCTCTCCAAGCTTCCGTTCAACGACATACGGACCTTTCCAGTTGGGATTCATACGTGATGGTACTGGGAAAACTCGTTTCAAAACGAGATCACCCACATCAAAAATTCTTGGGCGGACTTTGTCGTCGTAATATCGCTTGACTCGGTGCCTATATGATGTCGCCCTTAATTCAGCTTCTTCACGTTTTTCATCGATGCAGTCCAGTGATTCCAACAAGAGATCCTGATTCGTCTTAGGATCATAATATCACTCGATGCGATGGAACTTCAAGCTCCACGGGTATAACAGCTTCCGAGCCGTATGCCAACGCGAATGGAGTGTGGCCAGTCGAGGATTTATGGGTAGTTCTATAAGCCCATAGCGCTGTTGGGAGTTCATCTACCCACTTGCCTCCAGCCTTTTCCAAACGCTTCTTCAATATGGACTTGATTATTTTGTTCACGGCCTCGACTTGTCCGTTAGCCTTCGGATGAGCAACGGCGGTGAACTTTTTCTCAATGCCGTACTTTAAACATAAATCTTTGAATTCTCTACTTTCAAACCGAGTTCCGTTGTCCGTAATGATGGTTTGCGGGAGGCCAAAGCGGCATATAATGTTTCGTACAAAGAAATTAATGACCTTCTTGGAGGTGATTGTGGCCAAAGGCTCTGCCTCGGCCCATTTCGTGAAGTAGTCGACCGCAACTATGGCGTATTTTGCACCACCTTTGGATATAGGCAAGGAACCGATTATGTCGATTCCCCAGATTGCAAACGGCCATGGACTAACCATTTGCGTGAGTTCCGTCGGTGGAGCTCTCGGGATCTTTGCATATCTTTGACACTTGTCACACTTTCTTACATAGTCTGTAGCATCCCGATTCACAGTCGGCCAATAGTATCCGTAACGGAGGATCTTTTTTGCTAGCGTCTGCCCCCCAGTTTGGTCGCCACATTCTCCTTCGTGCACCTCCTCCAAGACCCGCTTTGTCTCATCACGGGCAATGCACCGTAGTAAAGGGACAAAGAATCCTCTCCGATACATTACTCCTCCCTGCATCACATATCGCGCGGCTTTGCGAATGACCTGTCATCTTTCGCTTCTTCTTTCGGGCAAAGTCCTGTTTAGTAGGTATTGTATCAATGGGGTCATCCACGACTCCTCCTCGATTTCCGTTTCCAATGCAAAATCGACTTCCATCACATCTATGCTTGGAGCGTGCAAGGTTTCGACGGGAACTAATCCCATTTGCTATGCATCGCCAGTGCTTGCGAATTTGGCCAACGAGTCGGCTTCCTTGTTCTGTTCACGCGGGACATGAGAAATGTCATAATGTTCGAAGTTCGCCAGTAGTTCCTGAACCAGAGCAAGGTATAGAGCAAGCTTTTGTCCCCTTGCTTGGTAGTCTCCTCGCACTTGGTACACCACTAGCTGCGAGTCACAAAAGATTTCAGCTGATTTTACCCCGAGTTCTTCAACGAGCTTTAAGCCAGCAATCAATGCTTCATATTCTGCTTCATTATTCGTAGCCGGTAAATTGAGCTTCAAAGCATAACAAATTGATCGATTCTCTAGAGTCACAAGGACTACACCAGCCCCAGAGCAACGGTTGTTTGACGCCCCATCGGTGTACAATTTCCATTGAATGGGAGGAATGACATTGTGACCATCTGGTTCGTCTGGTACAGTAAACTCAGCGATGAAATCTGCGAATGCTTGCCCTTGTATGGATTTTCGCGGCAGGTAGGTAATATCGAACTGACTCAATTCGATATTCCATTTTAACATCCTTCCAGAAGTTTCTGGTCGTTGGAGTACTTGTCGTAAGGGCTGATCGGTATAAATACTGACTGAGTGCGCTTGAAAGTATGGACGCAGCTTGCGTGATGCAATCACCAAGCACTAGGCTAATTTCTCAATTTTAGGATAATTCCTCTCTACCCCCGTTAAACGTTTACTAACGTAATACACCGGCTTTTGAACTCGGTCCTCCTCGCGGACCAAAGCCGCACTTATAGCATGCGGGGATACGACCAAGTATACGTACATCATCTCGTGGTCTATTGGTTCGACAGCACTGGAGGACTCTCCAAATGCCTCATCAGATCTCGGAACGCTTCCTCACAGTTGGATGTCCATTCAAAATTCCTCTTTCCTTTCTTTATTATATCGAAAAAGGGAATGCACTTGTCTGTGGATCTGGATATAAATCAACTCAGCGCAGCCACCTTTCCATACAAGCTTTGTACCTGTTTTATAGTTCTGGGCACTTGTACATCTCGAATAGCTTGAAACTTTTCTGGGTTAGCTTCAATTCCCCTGGCATTAACAATGAATCCCAAAAAATTCCCCGACGCAATGCCGAAGGAACACTTCAGAGGGTTGATCTTCATCCCATAATATATGAGTATACCGAACATCTCTGCTAAGTCTCGAATGTGGTCGTTTGACTGTCGTGACTTCACGAGCATTTCATCCACATAGACTTCTATCGTTCTACCAATCTGGTCTTTGAACATTCGATTCACCAAACGCTGATAGGTCGCTCCCGCATTTTTCAATCCAAAAGGCATTACTACATAGCAATATAGCCCAACATCTATGACGAAACTAGTGTGTTCCTGGTCCGAAATATGCATCGGGATCTGATTGTATCCCGAGTACGCATCCATGAATGACAACAACTTGTGTCCTGCAGTGGAGTCGACTAACTGATCAATCCTAGGTAATGGGAAACTGTCCTTGGGGCATGCTTTGTTCAAATTGGAATAATCTACGCAAGATCTCCATTTCCCGTTCACCTTTTTCACCAGCACGGGGTTTGGTACCCATTCAGGGTAGAGGGCGCCGCGGACGAACCCATTGGCTTTGAGTTTGTCCACCTCCTCTCTGAGAGCAGCGGACCTCTCCGGGTCCACTCCTCTCCTCTTTTGCTTAACGGGGACATACTTCGGGTCTATGTTCAACATATGACTCGTAATAGCGGGAGAGATCCCGCACATGTCAGAATGTGTCCAAGCGAAAACATCGAGATTCGCTCGGAGGAAATCACTAAGGTCTTCAGTCATTGCTTCCTCTCTTCTTATGAACTGATGTGCCTTTGAGTAAAAACGCTCTAGCATAGTTGGAGGTTTTCCTGCCAACCAATCTCCAAACTCTGAATCCGGATCCATACCTCGCATCACAGCCATAAGAATTGCATAATCATTGGGATTACTGACTTCAGTAGCCGCAACATGTAATCTCTGTAAATACTCCTTCAACGACTCCCCAGGAGCTTGGATTACACTTGATAGTGACATCACGTCCTTGGGACGAGTAGTATGTATTCTGATTTGTTCTATAAATTTCTTTGCCAACTCCTCAAAACTGGATACGGACCGTGGAGGGAGTCGGGTGAACCACATGGTAGTGATCCCAGATAGAGTTATTGGAAAGCACCGGCACTTGGTTGCATCATTTGCTCTAGCTGAATCCATCATCCATTCGTACCTCATCACGTGCTGCCTGGGATCAGTCTTTCCTTCGTAAGCCTGGATAGTTGGCATGCTAAACTTCCTGGGGTACTCAGCCCGTAGGACAATGTCTGTGAATGGAGTATGACTCTTGGATACCCCCCAATAATCATTCGACAAGCCTTGATTCTCTTTCATCAACTGCCTGATCATAGCTGTCAGGTCTGGGGTTTGTATGGAAGGTGAAAGGTTAGAGTCTGTCCTACGGGATTGATCAGGCTGATGCCTCCTCTACTGGCGATCTGCCAAACATGCATCATGAGGTTCGACATCATTGGCATATTGGTGAACCGGGCGTCCAGCCTCCACCTGCACTCCAGCTCCTAAGTTTCCAGTTCCTGCTCGGTCACGGTCTCCGAGGTGTAAATGGTCCCCAACCGTTCGAACAACAGCACCTGCCTACGTAGTTTCAGTCTTGCGGCGTCTACGCCTGGGAGGTTCATCGGACGAAGTCGAGCTGTCAGATGAAGAGTAAGGAGCTGGACTGCCCCCAGCATTCTGATGTTGTTGTTGAGTGAGTTGTGCCATGAGGTTGGCATTAGCTTGCATCTGCTCTCCAAGTTGTCTCCTACTTTCCCTGAGCTCTCTCATCAAGTCGTTGAACTCTATTCTGGTGACCACTTGCATCTGGTCCTGGGTGGTAGTCCCTGCACCTAGATTTGCTTGCTGATTGCTAGGCCCTGCTTGTTGTACGCTAGCAGTCTCATGGGCGTCCGCATTATGAGAGGCTGATCTGGTACGTGGTCTTCCCATTGTAGAGTTATTGATAGGAACTCTGAGTAGAATCAACGGACGTCCTGTGAATGGCTCGGATCTCCTTCGGGGGATTTATTCAATCCAGTGGCTTTAAAGCAGATCCTTGTGGCCTGAGAATTCGATTCTCAGTGAAAGCACCAAAGTATTAGCACCAAAATTGGTCACTAACCTCATTGAGAAAGATTGTATAGAGAGATAAATGATGAAAGTAAATTTAAACAAAGAGCAATATGCTAAATTGAATGCAAAGACGCGAACATCGAATTTATAGTGGTTCGGCGTAACTGCCTACGTCCACTTTGAGGTTAATCTTTATTGGTTTACTTGATAATTGATTACAGATACAATCCATACACCAACAACTTGAATACAATTGCTAAGTAAAGAGAATGAGTCTTGAAAGCGGCAGAGTCTCCCCAGTGTTCTCGAAAAAAGGTCCCTTTCACTGTGCCCCTACCTCTCTATTTATAGACAAAGATGGGTTGGACTTCCCTGGTGGGCCTGCAGCTAAATACCTCGGCCCAGAAAGAGTGAGCTCTGTATGCTGAACCATTGATGTCGAACGAAGTGGTGCCGAACAATATCGTCACGCCGAACGAAGTGATGCCGAACGATATCGTCATGCCGAACGAAGTGATGCCGAACGATATCGTCACGCCGAACGAAGTGATGCCGAACGATATCGTCACGCCGAACGAAGTGATGCCGAACGATATCATCATGCCGAACGAAGTGATGCCGAACGATATCGTCACGCCGAACGAAGTGATGCCGAACGATATCGTCATGCCGAACGAAGTGATGCGCTGAGTGGAGAGTGCAAGCCGAGCAATAGTCGAAGCCGGTCAAGATTGGATGAATGTCGAACACCTCTGGATGTCGAACATCCCTAGAGGCCGAACAACCCTGAATGTCAAATACCTCTGGATGTCGAACGATCTCGAATGTCGATCGTGATTTATGCCGAACGAGGTTGAGTGCCGAACGAGGTGTGGATGCCGAGCGGTACGGAGTGCCAAACGACTTGAAAGAACGTGTGGATCGACTGATATGGAATATATATTAAACTAAGTGCGGAAGCAGTTAATAGCAGTAAAGTAAATAAGAGTAAGCACAGCAGGAATTTTTATACTGGTTCGAACTCCCGTTCTACATCCAGTCCCAGACTAACTTCTGGCTTTAACTAACAATACCCTCACTTAACCCGGAGGAATAGGTCTGAGCAGCAGAACAGGATTTTTGCCTCAGCAGCCGAAGAGGACTTTCCCTTGCCTGAGCAGCAGAACAGGACTTAACAAAATATAAAAGTAGTTGACACAATGTGTTCTTGATAACACTGATTTGTCTTTAAGATTACAAACTTCCTATAATCAATTCCTCAAGTATATAAAGTGTATGTGAAGATTTGAAAGGAAGAATATTGCTAAGAATCAAAGTATATGAAATATAATTCAAAGCAATGAAGAGTATGAATGCACTAGAATAATCACAAGAGAGAATAGAAAGAATTAAAATCAGAATCGGTGATTGTGAAGTGTAAGAGAACTCCTATATATAGTATTCAGAGAGATGCAACTCTTAGTGAAGAGTTTCAGCCAAGAGAGGCATCTTTTCCCGAAGTGCAACTCTTTATGGGAGAAGATGTCTTTTCAAAATCTGACAGTTGAAGCCCGGTCAGTCGACTGGTCGATTCCGGTCAGTCGACTGAATTGAAAAAGGTAAAAAAATTTATGCACAGTCAGTCGACTGGACATGCACAGCTAGTCGACTGGCTGTGCATATATTGCACAGTGAACTTTGTTTTTAAAGAATTTTTAGCATGCTAAAACTTTGAGGATTGATTTTAACATATATCTAAGACTCAACATATATAATAAATACTTTAAGTATAGAGTTAAAGTCTTGATCCTCTGATGTCTTCTTTTTGTCATGTATGAGTGCATATTCTTCTTTAGCTTTTGAACCGTTTTGTCATGAATCAAAACTAGTGATTCAACATTCTCCCCCTTTTTGATTGATGACAACCTGTATATATATTAGATAGAGAATTTTCTCCCCCTGAAAGTATGACATCTTTTTCCTGCATCAAATATGTTAGTGCACACACCTTTTCTCCCCCTTTGTCATCGACAAAAAGGAGACAGATAATTAAAATTTAGTGTATCACACAAATAGACACAGAACAGTACATATAGATAAACAAAGTATCATAGTACATGAGATAAAAACATAACCAAATACAATGAGACTACTTACTACAAGTCACATAAATTTTACCAGAGTATTTTGCAAGGATTAAAAATTTGAACAAAGAACACCATTTCATCAAATCTTACCAAAAAGGCATACTCATCTCGATCCCAGTCATATTCTTCGGTATGCTCCTTTCCAGGTCTTGATGTGTCTTGTCCACTTCCACTTGGTCCGCTTGTATCGCTTCCGGTATGTTCCTCGGAAGTAGACCATGTGAATATTGGTGTTGGTCGCTTACCATGTGCTACAGAAGAAGCAGTTGTGGATGAAGAACATGAAATTGCATCCCATAGTATAGAGAAGAATCCTTTGATCTTGTCTAATTTTTTATCAACTTTCTTCAAACGAGTCCCTAGTATTTGTTAATTTCTAGAAAGGATTTCTATGGACTCTCGAGTACTAGCAGATGTTGCAAGACGAATTTCTTCCTCTTCTTCGGATTGGGGTGTGTGCTCTCGAATGATTGGTCCACTCGATTGTCGTTGTTGGTGTTGGCGACGCCAATCTTCAAAGGAGGTAAATGCCGGAGGAGCTGACGGTAGTTTCATGAGACTCAAAGTGCGAATGTTTATAACTCCAACGGAAGAAGTTTCGGATTCTGGTTGAGGAGCACCCACATTTAAAAGTAATCTCATAATATATTCCCCGAAGTAAGTTGTTCTCATATTTCCATTGTTGAAGGAGAGAAATTCATCCAATATTCTCCTTAGCCAATTTACTTGAATTCCTCCCCATACCGCATATAGTGCTTTGAAATTTTCCGGGTAGATAAGTTCATATGACCTGGATCTTGGAAGAATACTTCTTATGAAAGCTTTGTGAAGAGTTCTTGCTTTTGGTCGAAGAAGAATGGATTTTTGTTCCGTCATATTGTCACCCATGAACATATGACTAACTCGATCTCTTTGTTGAACATTGCAATCGATATTGTCTAGAGGAATACCTTGGTTAGGTGATTGAAGTATGTGAGCCATCCGATCCAAGGAGAAAAAGACTTGATGCCCACAAACTAAACTCCAAACACAATCATCCCTATTTAATGGACGTTGATGAGGAAGATTTAAGTTTGCATAGAAGAGCTTTACCATAAGATGATTGATCTTGTGAGAGTTGAGATTCATGTCGAGAAGAGATTCCAATCCGGATCTTCGCATAAGACCTTGTAAACCGTAAGCCGCAAAATCATTGTAGACCATGAAAGAACCTTCAAAGATCCGCGAATTTTCCATTTTATGCCATCTTACAATTGCTACATCGTTATATAACCATTGCGCAATTTGGCTATCGGTAGGTCCGGCGGAGGAGGGGCTTTGTCTATGTCGCTTTGTAGGAGCCATTTGAAAATGGATTTGATGAAAGATTTGATCGGATTTGGAATTTTAGGGTTTTTCTCAAGAAGAATTTTGGGTAGAAAACTGAGAATGGTAAAGTGAAATTGGGTAAAAAGTAACTGTAAAAGGGAAGCAGTAAGTATTGTCTACAGCCAGTCGACTGGACGAATATAGTCAGTCGACTAGTGCACTAGAAAAAATATGAATTTCATACAGTCAATCGACTGATCGTGATGGGTCAGTCGACTGAATGGTTTCCCGAGAGTTTGGATACCCTACAGTCAGTCGACTAAGCCTGAATTTCAGTCGACTGACTGGAAACAAAAATATTGAATAATTTTTTAGCACTGATTCAAGAATACACACAAGTTTATTTTATTAATACATTATAAAACAAGAACAATGAGCATATTTTATGTAAAGAAAAATTAAAAATGAGAGTGTGAGTCTTCTGATTCTTCTCCCGGTTCAATTTTTGTATTTTCAGCAAATGGTTTTATAGGTGAATAATTTTTTTGAATCGGTGAGTTACTCGTTCCTCCATGTTCCCATGAATTTGGTCCTCCATGTTCCCATGAATTTGGTCCTCTACGTTCCCATGAATTTGGAGATACATGAGGGCGTTGAGGTGAGTGAATATGTGCGTTTGTGTTGATCGGGGATGAACCACATATTTTTGCAGCACACCATTCAAGAAAACTAAGTCTCCTACCATGACTCTTTTGCTCATAATACATTTCACGCTGAAGATTAAGTGTTTCCCTCTGATAGTGATGTAAGTCATCTATCTTTTCTTTAGTAGTTGGGGATGGAAATAAGTTTCTTCGCGTGCATTTATTTTCTGGCGTAGTTAATGTGACAAAATCTTTTGTGCCATAACCAAGGATCGTTTTCTTTGGCTAGTAGACACTTATCTGAATTATGATTTATTTTCATATTCAAAATGTAAATATTTTTGTCTCTATTTCCTTCAAAAAGTAAATTTTGATTTTGATCAGAAATGCTACACTTATTTTCAGAAAAAGTAATTTTGAATCCTTTGTCACACAGTTGGCTAATACTTAAGAGATTATGTTTTAAATTCTTGACTAGTAAAACATTTGAAATGAGAGGTAAATTAGATGTACCGTCATTGCTCACATCGCCTTTGCCGATGATATATCCCTTGGAATTGTCTCCAAAGATGACAGAACCCCCATCTGAGTAGATAATGTTTGATAGCATATTTTTGTCTCCTGTCATATGTTTTGAGCAACCACTGTCTAATATCCATTTTCCTCTCTTTTTAAGTGGGTCCTGCAAAATAAAAAATAATATTGGTACCCACCGTTTTATAGGGTCCTAAGAGTTAGATCTTAGGAAACCAAACCCAAGAAGGTTCGATATTCCCTTTATAAACATAATTTATATTCTTGTGTACAGGTTCTATAAAGGAGTTTATATATTTCTTTCTAATCAAACTATTGTTTGTTTTAGGAATCCATATTTTTATAGTTTTCAAATTTGTCCTTTTTGAATTTTCTTTAGTGATTGTGGGTTTAAAATCAATTCTCCTTTTATTTTCTATTCTAGATGGAGCTATTGACTTTTTAACATAACCTAACCCCTTTTTACTTGATACTGATTGAGAATTCTCAATAATTTTAGACAAATTTTCTCTTCCTTTATTAAAGTTAGAAACATTTTTAGTAATACTCTCTAACTTACTTTTTAGCCCAGTATTGTCTAGTTCAAGTAATTTTACTTTTGTTTTTAACTCGTGATTTTCAGAGACATGAACATCATTCTTTTCTTTTTGAGTTTCAATTTCTTGACTCAATAAAGTAAGTTGAGAATTAGTATTAGAGACTGATTCTTGAAGTTTTTCAATTTCTTCCTCTAGTATTTTCTTCTCATCTTTAAGCATATCTCTTTCGAATTCTACTTTGTTCTGATTTTCGCGAGCTTCTTTATATTTTATTTTGAAACCTTTTAGTGTGTTCAAACGTTCTGAATTAATTTCTATTAGATCATCAAAAGTAAGATCACTAACCTCATTTTCTGTAGCCATGAAACAAACATTTGCCTGTTCATTTTCACTATCACTGTCACTATCTGATGATGAGGAATCTGAGTCGTCCCATGTGATAGAGAATGCTTTCTTTTTGTACTTGTCTTTTCTACCCTTGTTGGAATAACTCTTCTTTAGTTCTGGACCATTTTTTTGAATATGTCCATTCTTGTGACAGATGTAACATTCTAAAGCTGATGCAGATGGTTTTCTTAAGAAGTTCTTTTTATCATTGAATCTGTTGTTCTTTCGATACTTTAAGAACTTCTTGAAATTCTTGGAAATGAATGCTAAATTCTCATCATATGAATCTTGATTCTCATCTTCTTCAGCTCGAAAAGCTATGTTCTTTTTGTCTTGTGCCTGTACTCTTTTAGCCTGTAAATTAACTTCATAAGACATTAGATTACCTATCAACTCCTCTGGTTTTATGGTAGAGATATCATTAGCTTCTTCGATAGCTAAAACTTTTCTCTCCCATTCATCCGTGAGTGAGTTGAGAAGTTTTGACACAATATCAAAATCTGTATATTTCTCTCCCAGTGCTAATAATGAGTGATATTTGTCTTGGAATCTAGAGTACATATCATTTATAGACTCATCTTGTTTCATTCTAAAGTTTTGAAACTGATTTTTAAGCATTGAAATCTTACTTTGCTTAACTTTGTTTGTACCTTCATGAGTTATTTTTAGTGTTCTCCAGATTTCATAGGCTATAGTGCACATGCTGACTCTATTAAACTCATTTTTGTCTAAAGCACAAAATAACATATTCATAGCTTTTGAATTATTTGTAGCATCTATTTTCTGTGTTTGTGACCATTGTGCATATTCAGTATTTGGTATATGATGTTCAGTCTGAGTGATATTCTAGATTTCATAACTGTTTGACTGTATAAATATTCTCATTCTAGTGGACCAATAACTATAATTTAACCCATTGAATAGAGGTGGTCGTGCAGTAGACTGTCCTTCATTGAAACTAGTGTTAGTGTTGTTTTCTATATTATCAAGATATCAAATAACTGTGTTATAGTTATTGGATGACCTTGCTCTGATACCAAATGAAAGAACGTGTGGATCGACTGATATGGAATATATATTAAACTAAGTGTGGAAGCAGTTAATAGCAGTAAAGTAAATAAGAGTAAGCACACCAGGAATTTTTATACTGGTTCGAACTCCCGTTCTACGTCCAGTCCCAGACTAACTTCTGGCTTTAACTAACAATACCGTCACTTAACCCGGAGGAATAGGTCTGAGCAGCAGAACAGACACCTGAGCAGCAGAACAGGATTTTTGCCTCAGCAGCTGAAGAGGACTTTCCCTCGCCTGAGCAGCAGAACTGGACTTAACAAAATATAAAAGTAGTTGACACAATGTGTTCTTGATAACACTGATTTGTCTTTAAGATTACAAACTTCCTATAATCAATTCCTCAAGTATATAAGTGTATGTGAAGATTTGAAAGGAAGAATATTGCTATGAATCAAAGTATATGAAATATAATTCAAAGATTCAAAGCAATGAAGAGTATGAATGCACTAGAATAATCACAAGAGAGAATAGAAAGAATTAAAATCAGAATTGGTGATTGTGAAGTGTAAAGAACTCCTATATATAGTATTCAGAGAGATGCAACTCTTAGTGAAGAGTTTCAGCCAAGAGAGGCATCTTTTCCCGAAGTGCAACTCTTCATGGGAGAAGATGTCTTTTCAAAATCTGACAGTTGAAGCCTGGTCAGTCGACTGGTCGATTCCGATCAGTCGACTGAATTGAAAAGAGTAAAAAAATTTATGCACATTCAGTCGACTGGACATGCACAGCCAGTCGACTGGCTGTGCATATATTGCACAGTGAACTTTGTTTTTAAAGAATTTTTAGCACACTAAAACTTTGAGGATTGATTTTAACATATATCTAAGACTCAACATATATAATAAATACTTTAAGTATAAAGTTGAAGTCTTGATCCTCTGATGTCTTCTTTTTGTCATGTATGAGTGCATATTCTTCTTTAGCTTCTGAACTGTTTTTTCATGAATCAAAACTAGTGATTCAACATGACTCTGCCATGTCGAACGGTCCGTGTATGCCGAATGCTCTACGTATGCCGAACACTCCCGAATGCCGAACAAACCATGTCTGCTGAACAATCTCGAATGCCGAACATGGTCTGATGTCGAACAATATACAATACCGAACGACTCTTAATGTCGAACGGTGTGTAAGTGCCGAGTGCCTAGTTGCCTGGTCAAATCTTCAAGTAACATCAGTATATAGCTTTTATAATGAAAATAAATCTTTTTAATAATAAACAACGATGGTGAAATACTTTTTAAAATGTGTTTACAAAAATATATAGTTCGATGAAAAACAGAAAATGTGACCGGAAACTGTTTTCCGAATTTTCGACGTTTCATCGTATAAAAGTTGTTTGAAATGTTGTGTATGCTTTTGTATATATATGAACACATATATTAAGTATATAATATGGTTTAGGATAATATAATTAAGATTAATTAGGTTATTAATCTAAGATAATCATGATATGACACTTTGGCAACTAATATTAAAAAATTGAAATATATGTCACGTCAAAAGGGGACAAGAGTACAACAAGGGGTCAAATCAATGTTTCTAGTTTCTCCATGATAAATTTCGAATATTTTGAAGGGGACATGGATGGGACGAGATGGTGAGGTGGCGTTCAAGGAGAGGAGGGCAAAGTACGAAGGTCGTTTTGGTAATCTGACTTATGCACTTAATATAAACAGCTATTCTTCTTCTTCTTTTTCTCATTTTTCCATTCTTTCCTTTGCCAAAAACTTTTATAATCTTGGAATCAACTTCCATGACTTCTTTTTCTGATTTTAAGGTTTTAATGTTTTTAAATCTAGAGTTTAAATGTTTTAAATATTTCAAATTACATTTTAAACTCCTCCTTTTAAATTTTAGAATTTCTCCTTTTTTACCCTAAATGGTTTCGGTCATAACATCTTACATTCAACTCCAAAACAAGATTTTCATTTTTTATAAACCACGTATAAATCCAGTGTCCACAACTTTGTAGTGTATCACTTTTTCTGATTTCGAGCCTAGCTACTTCAAAAAATCCATATTTTTAAAGAGTGTTTTTGAGCCTAGATTTTGAAATCCAAAAATACACCTTACTGTTTTGGCCATAAATCCATAAAAATTTATCCAAATTGAGTACTTCTTTTTTTAATGATAGAGGAAAGAATTATCTAAAACTTTACTTTAAACAACTTTTTCAAATTCCAAGGATAAAGGGTCCTTAAATTGAGAAGAAAATGACCTATTTTTGAGTGGATTTTAAAGTTTTTTAAGCTTTTCGGATTCTAAAGTATTTCCAATTTTCAAAGCTTTAGGTGAGTAAATTTATTTAACTTTGGGAAGTATTTACTTTATATATATGTATGTTGGATATGTGGTTATATATATAATGTTGTGTTGGGTTTATGGTATGTTTTGATGTGAATGTATGTGCTAACTTGTAGTTTAGCATTAGACTTTGAACTCTACGGTTTATGTGATATGTTTGGATATAAAGTCATGAGCTTTGATGTGCTAAAGATATGGTTTATATTTGTATATGCTGGATATGTTGTTGAATGGTAACTTAGGAAAGAAATTCTAAGTCATTACATTCATAGCGATAGTCGCTATGAGTGCAGTTCGGAAATTACGATTTCCAAGTTTTTGAAGTTTTCTTTTAAAATATTTTGAAAACCATTTTAAACTTCATTAGTAAGAATGTAACTTAATTAATTTTGTTTCAAGGTAATTAGTTTAATAATTAATTGATTTATTAATCAAAGATAATGGTTAATTAATTAAGTAATTAAGTTAAGTAATTAGAGTTTTAGAATTAATCAACTTAGTTAATTAATTTTAATTAATTAAGAATGTATTAATTAATGATTAATTAAGTTAAGAAGTAATTATTCAATTAATTTTTATTTTATCAAGTTAATTATTTTAATTAATTATTTAATTATAGTTTGCATTATTTAATTAATTATTTTTTAAAGGTTAATTATTTATTTAATTATTACTTAACTAAAAGTTTAATTTTACATTTTAATTAATTATGATAAAAAGAATTTAACTTATTATTCAATCTTAATTAAAGATTATTTAATTAATTAATTGAGATTAATTAATATTTAATTATTAATGAAGGTTTAATTAATTATTTAATAATTTATAAATGATTAATTTAGGTTTAATTAATAGTTAATTATTGTTTAACTATTTAATTAAATTATGTTAAGATTTAATTAAATTTAATTATGATTTAAATATGGATTTAACTTATAATTAATTATTTTAAAAAGGGTTTAAAGGTTTTTAATCCTTTGGTTTCCAAAAGTAAATTTGTTTAAAGGTACTTCTTTTTTTCAAAGATGGTTTTGAATACAAGTGTTAATACCATTAAGAAACTATATAACTATGAATGAGTTATAATATAAATTGTTTGATTGTTAGTTTGTTCGTGTGAACATGCGTTAGCAGAATAAATCCTTGTTCTGCTATAAGTTAATTGATTGTTTGTTGTTTGTTTGTTTGGACATGTGTTAGCAGAATAAATCCCCATTCTGCTATTAACTAATTAAATTGTTTAGACATCTGTTTAGCAGGACAAATCACCATCCTTCTATTATATTATTTGGACATGTATATGCTAGTTAGCTTATATTGACATGTTATTCCCTGATTTGGATATGAGTTGTATTTACATACACGTTGATCTATGTAAATAACTGTTAAGTGAATTGGAATTGAAATTGAAATTGAATAGTAACTTAAATTTGTACCATTGGGATTGCTAAGCCTCCTTTTGGAATTTATAAAGTATGTTTTTAAATTAACTTCAATTCTTTAATCAATTTGGAGTTTAAAGATTTAAATGATTTCCAGGTTATACTATTATTTTATAAAGTTATTTGTAAGTAATAACTTGTTTATAAAAGGGGTTTTTAATAAGGGTTTACTTAAGGTGTTTTACAAAAGATATTTCGTAAATGATATTTTATAAAGGAAATTTATAAACGATTTAAAAAGGAAAGTTTTACAAATGGTTTGAAATTTAGAAAAGAGTATTTTTCTAAAAATTTAACTTGTGAGTTTATAAAGAAGTTTTATAAATAAATTGAAATTATTTAAGAAATAAAGATATGTGGAAAGAATGTTTGATTTGTATAGCGTAATTCGAGTGGCACAGATTGCCTACTGTTTACAACGTTTTTTTCACTGGGATAGCGACGTAACCATTGCGCAAATTGCAATCTCTGATTGATTTCATGGCGTAATGCGAGAGGCGAAGATTGCATGCAGTTAAGATTGGATTTCTTTGGGATAGAGATGTAACCATTGAGCTACGATCCATGGTCGATACTGAATGGTACTTTCCATATCTATTTTTAAAAGATTTCCAAGTATTTTTAAAGAAAAAAATTTTGTGAATATACTTTTCACGATGTGATAAGTATATGAAGCAATTTCAAATTAGTTTATGAGGCGTTAGTGATTTCAAGGGGAAAGGTAATCTTTGTTTTGGATGTTTTTTTATTTGATAGTTAAATAACCGACTACCAAATCTTGGTCCAAATATGTAATCCTTCTTAATTTTGGTGGTAGGGAAACGATTCCCTACTTAACACAGAAAGATTTTAACTCTTGAAATATCTAGGAGAAACACGGTAATTATATGGTATAGTTACCATCGATGGTGCTATAATGTACGTATAAACTTGTTTTGTTCTTCTAGGGCGAATGATAAGGAGATCCATCCACTTAAATGGTTAGAGGGTGATCCCCGCTCCTATGTATTGTCTGATTATTTCCTAAAGAACCAATATTGAACATTTCAGAAGATCGACGATTGGTTTGTGGAGCACCTGGGAAGTAGAAGAGTGTACTCGTAAGAGATGACTCGAAACTGCCCCAAAACCATATACGGTTCTATAGAGGTGTTTCGTGATATATTGGGATGTTGGGATCCATATGTGGTTCTGAGACCCGTTGGGGTGCGGAATCCATGGGTGATTCCAAGATCTATATTGAGATGTGGGAATCCTTACGCGATTCCAAGACCCATGGGGTATGGGAATCCATGTAGGATTCCATGATCTATTTTGGTGCGGTGCGTAAGCTAAAATGTCGGACGTAGCCTCATCAGCGGAAATGATTAAAACCAGAGATAGGAGACATGGCCAGTAGGGTTGGCAAACCCATAGGGTGTAGTCGGCTCCCTATTCTAGCAATATCTATCAGTTTTGTCATGCCGGGAGCGATGCACTCAGTCTTAGCAAGACCAGTTATGTTTGTCCTATAGTACCCCGGCTAGACGGGTACAATGCTTCGGAAGGATAACTCTGATCCTTGTGCAGGAGGACCGTTCTCAAAGTGCTTAGAGCACCTCCATGGAAATCTTACACAATTAGCGAACGCGCCTTAGCGATTTTTGATTTTATACCTAGTATTGTTGTGATGTATAATGCACGAGCATCACAGCTATTTGGTTATTATTATTTTCACCCTTACATATTATTATAATATCACTGGATTTTATATAAAATTGTTTTGGTTGTCGTAAGGTAAAACCTCATTCGTATTTATTGTGGCGTGGTCTTACGTGATACTTTTGATTTTAAAAGAGTTTTAAAAATAATAATTCAGTTGTTTGAGTTTACTCACACCAGACCTATGTCCAACCCGGAGTTTTATTTTCTTTCCCTAAAACTTTTGGGTGCTCAAATTTTTACGAGCAGCCAAGTAGTCCAGGTTTTCTACGGATGCATTTTGGGAGGAGCTTGGAGCAGGAGGCTTCACCGATAGTTAGTTATTATCTTATTTCCACTGTATATTATGTACTCTATATTTGATGTATAAGGACATGCTGTTATAACTATCCTAGGTTAGAGATTGTATAAGTGTAACTCTGAAGTATTATTTTGAAATGTCTTTGTAAATTATTATGTTATTAATATATGTTATCCCATTGCGTTGTGAGACTCTGTGTTTGCTTTTAGTTTCTTATATCTTCTATCTCCTTTCTTTCACCTTAACAATCTGCCTTTTTGTTCGATTTGAGTTAACATGTATAGTTTACTGTCAGCTTAGACTGTACAGAAAAGTGGGTCATTACAAAGTGGTATCAGAGCTGAAGGTTAAGCGAGAACCTTGGCTTTGGTGGGTCAACTCATTTGAGATCAGGTAAGTGATATAAAATGTTTTATATTGTATTGTTTGATCGGTTGAGTGGTATATGAATTTTGGTCGATGCGTCTGGCTAACGTTATCGATAGGGATTCCTAAACACTTGAACCAGATCAACCGACGCCGTATTGTTTTGGAAATTGGATAAATGAAATAATTTTACCCAGGATATATTTTACGTATAAAGAATGATTTTCAAAATAGTATAGTATAGTATAATATTTTTGAGGTGTTGTTGTAGGAGATAATAATGCTGTATTATTATTAATTAGGGTTATTTAGTCATGCTCGTCCAATTTGAGCATTGATTATTATTAGTGTGTATAGGTAGCTCCCCTTTTTAAGATATTGATTGGGTAAATAAAAATATGGAAACATTGAAACGAACACCTTGTGAATTAAGTTTCACAATTTGACTATAAGGCATTCGATGGTAAAATTTGATTAAAAGATGTTTATCAAAAAATATAATATTGGAAATAAATATTTGGAAATGGATTAAATAAGATGTGTCTTTTAATTAAAAAGAATTTAGGTTGAAACTTGAGAACTTAAATCCCGGTGCTTTTGAAAAATAATTTTCAAAGTTTTAGAACTAAAGATAATTTTATTTGAAAATGTAAAGTGTTGTTTCAGAAATGGGAATTTGAAATAAAAGTAATATTTTTAACTAGTTCGAGTAGCTCGAAAATAACTTAAAATTGGGGAAGAGATGTGTTCGGATGGTAAACGCTTCTCTTGAGTATTACCCTTCTTGGAAAGGGAATGTATGATACGGTTTTGGTAATACCCAGTTCCTTAGTATCATTTTGGAGCTACTCGGTCTATATGTAAATCTTCAAAGGATTGAAATTATAATTTCATTTCAAAAAGTTTTCGAAAAAAACCAGGATATTTGGATCTTGTGTTTTCTTAGGAAAATAAATTCAGAATGGAATAGTGGAATTAGATAGAGGTATATACTCTTAAGCTTTAGTGGAGTATTATCCAAGTTGAAACTAAGAGTTGTTTGTGAAAAAAATTCATAAATTTATTAATGGGAAATTGGTATTAGGGAGAACCAATTAAGTAACTGCGTAAGTTGAATGTAGATCATTTCTCTTTTCATATAGTTGATCTAAGATTTGAGTACATGGCTTGAGGTGTTTCACCCCGATTCCAAACAAAGATTTATTACTCGATTTTTGTCGGCGAACACTTGATGAGGATTTTTGGTATGGGACCAAAGTTTTCTATCGTAGTTATAATTATGTAAGGAGAATCGAGGTTCCAAATCAAGGAGCCTGATCGGAGTCCGCACTAGAAAATAGGGTGAGCGATACTAGTTCGAAAGTGAAGTTATGTATTCGAGTTGTAATCGAATCATATTTTTGTATAAGAATGATCTATATACATCATACGGGCTGATGTATAGTGTTAAGTGTATTTGTGGCATATAATATGAGATGTAATTTCGGGGACGAAATTCTTTTAAGAGGGGAAGAATGTAACGACCCGGAATTTCACTGCTTTGATTTGCGAATATTTAATTAATTTTAAATATTCAATATATAGGTTTTACAATGAAAATAAAAACCTTTTTAATAATTAACAATGATGGTGAAATATTTTTTAAAATGTGTTCACAAAAATATATAGTTCGACGAATAAAAAGAAAATGTGACCGGAAACTGTTTTCCGAATTTTCGACGTTTCATCGTATAAAAGTTGTTTGAAATGTTGTGCACGCTTTTGTATATATATGAACACATATATTAAGTATATAATATGGTTTAGGATAATATAATTAAGATTAATTAGGTTAATTAAGTTAATTAATCTAAGATAATCATGATATGACACTTTGGCAACTAATATTAAAAAATTGAAATATATGTCACGTCAAAAGGGGACAAACAAGGGGTCAAATCAATGTTTCTAGCTTCTCCATGATAAATTTCAAATATTTTGAAGGGGACATGGATGGGACGAGATGGTGATGTGGCGTTCAAGGAGAGGAGGGCAAAGTACGAAGGTCGTTTTGGTAATCTGACTTATGCACTTAATATAAATAGCTAATCTTCTTCTTCTTTTTTCTCATTTTTCCATTCTTTCCTTTGCCAAAAACTTTTATAAGCTTGGAATCAACTTCCATGACTTCTTTTTCTGATTTTAAGGTTTTAATGTTTTTAAATCTAGAGTTTAAATGTTTTAAATATTTCAAATTCCATTTTAAACTCCTCCTTTTAAATTTTAGAATTTCTCCTTTTTTACCCTAAATGGTTTCAGCCATAACATCTTACATTCAACTCCAAAACAAGATTTTCTTTTTCTCAAACCATGTAGAATTCTAGTGTCTACAACTTTGTAAGGTATCACTTTTTCTAATTTCGAGCCTAGCTACTTCAAAAAATCCATATTTTTAAAGAGTGTTTTTGAACCTAGATTTTGAAATCCAAAAATACCCCTTACTGTTTTAGCCGTAAATCCATCAAAATTTATCCAAAATGAGTAATTACTTTTTTTAAATGATAGAGGAAAGAATTATCTAAAACTTTTATTTCGACAACCTGTTCAAATTCCAAGGATAAAGGGTCCTTAAATCGAGAAGAAAATGACCTATTTTTGAGTGGGTTTTAAAGTTTTTGAAGCTTTCCGGATTCTAAAGTATTTCCAGCTTTCAAAGCTTTTGGTGAGTAAATTTATTTAACTTTGGGAAGCATTTACTTTATATATATGTATGATGGATATGTGGTTATATATATATATAATGTTGTGTTTGGTTTATGGTATGTTTGGATGTGAATGTATGTGCTAACTTGTAGTTTAGCATTAGACTTTGAAATCGACGGTTTATGTGATATGTTTGGATATAAAGTCATGAGCTTTGATGTGTTAAAGATATGGTTTGTATTTCTATATGCTTGGATATGTTGTTGAAAGGTAACCTGGGAAAGAAATTCTAAGTTATTACATTCATAGCAATAGTCGCTATGAGTGCAGTTCGGAAATTACAATTTCCAAGTTTTCGATGTTTTCTTTTAAAATATTTTGAAAACCATTTTAAACTTAATTAGTAAGAATGTAACTTAATTAATTTTGTTTCAAGGTAATTAGTTTATAATTAATTAATTTATTAGTTAAAGATAATGGTTAATTAATTAAGTAATTAAGTTAAGTAATTAGAGTTTTAGAATTAATTAACTGAGTTAATTAATTTTAATTAATTAAGAAAGTTTTAATTAATGATTAATTAAGTTAAGAAGTAATTATTTAATTAATTTTTATTTTAATCAAGTTAATTATTTTAATTAATCATTTAATTAAAGTATGGATTATTTATTTAATTATTTTTAAAAGGTTAATTATTTATTTAATTATTACTTAACTAAAAGTTTAATTTTACATTTTTAATTAATTATGATTAAAAGGATTTAACTTATTATTCAAGCTTAATTAAAGATTAATTAATTAATTAATTGGGATTAATTAATATTTAATTATTAATGAAGGTTTAATTAATTATTTAATAATTAATAAATGATTAATTTCGATTTGATTAATAGTTAATTATTGTTTAACTATTTAATTAAATTATGTTAAGATTCAATTAAATTTAAATATGATTTAAATATGGATTTAACTTATAATTAATTATTTTAAAAAGTGTTTAAAGGTTTTTAATCCTTTGGTTTCCAAAAGTAAATTTGTTTAAAGGTACTTCTTTTTTTCAAAGATGGTTTTGAATACAAGTGTTGATACCATTAAGAAACCATATAACTATGAATGAGTTATAATATAAATTGTTTGGTTGTTTGATTGTTAGTTTGTTCGTGTGAACATATGTTAGCAGAATAAATCCTCGTTCTGCTATAAGTTAATTGATTGTTTGTTGTTTGGTTGTTTGGACATATGTTAGCAGAATAAATCCCCATTCTGACATTAATTAATTAAATTGTTTGGACATCTGTTTAGCAGGATAAATCACCATCCTACTATTATGTTATTTGGACATGAATATGCTAGTTAGCTTATATTGACATGTTATTTCCTGATTTGGATATGAGTTGTATTTACATACACATTGATCTATGTAAATAACTGTTAAGTGAATTGGAATTGAAATTGAATAGTAACTTAAATTTGTACCATTAGGATTGCTAAGAATTTTTTTGGAATTTATAAAGTATGTTTTTGAATTAACTTCAATTCTTTAATCAATTTGGAGTTTAAAGATTTAAATGATTTCTAGGTTATACTATTATTTTATAAAGTTATTTGTAAGTAATAACTTGTTTATAAAAGGGGTTTTTAATAAGGGTTTACTTAAGGTGTTTTACAAAAGATATTTCGTAAATGATATTTTATAAAGGAAATTTATAAACGATTTAAAAAAGAAAGTTTTACAAATGGTTTGAAATTTAGAAAAGAGTATTTTTCTAAAAATTTAACTTGTGAGTTTATAAAGAAGTTTTACAAATAAATTGAAATTATTTATGAAATAAAGAGACGTGGAAAGAATGTTTGATTTGTATAGCGAAATTCGAGTGGTAGAGATTGCCTACTGTTTACTACGTTTTTTTCACCGGGATAGCGACGTAACCATTGTGCAAACTGCGATATCTGATTGATTTCATGGCGTAATTCGAGAGGCAGAGATTGCATGTAGTTAAGTTTGGATTTCTCTGGGATGGAGAGGTAACCATTGAGCTGCGATCCATGGTCGATACCGAATGGTACTTTCCATATCTATTTTTAAAAGATTTCCAAGTAGTTTTGAAAAAAATGTTTTGTGAATATACTTATCCCGATGTGATACGTATATGAAGCAATTTCAAATTAGTTTATGAGGCTTTAGTGATTTCAGAGGGAAAGGTAATCTTTGTTTTGGATGTTTGTTTATTTGATAGTTAAATAACCGACTACCAAATCTTGGTCCAAATATGTAATCCTTCTTAATTTTGGTGGTAGGGAAACGATTCCCTACTTAACACCGAAGGATTTTAACTCTTGAAATATCTAGGAGAAACACGGGAATTATATGGTACAGTTACCATCAGTGGTGCTATATTGTACGTCTAAACTCGTTTTGTTCTTCTAGGACGAATGATAAGGAGATCCATCCACTTAAACGGTTAGGGAGTGATCCCCGCTCTTATGTATTGTCTGATTATTTCTTAAAGAACCGATATTGAGCATCCCGGAAAATCGACGATTGGTTTATGGAGCACCTGGGAAGCAGAAGAGTGTACCCGTAAGTGATGACTTGAAACTCTAACCACCCCAAAATCATATACGGTTCTATGGAGGAGTTTCATGATATATTGAGATGTTGGGATCCATATGTGGTTCCGAGACCCGTTGGGGTGCGGGAATCCATGGGTGATTCCAAGATCTATATTGAGATGTGGGAATCCTTACGTGATTCCAAGACCTATAGGTATGGGAATCCATGTAGGATTCCGTGATCTATTTTGGTGCAGTGCGTAACCTGGAATGTCTGACATAGCCTCATCAGCGGAAATGACTAAAACTAGAGATAGGAGACATGGCCAGTAGGGTTGGTAAACCCATAGGGTGTAGTCGTCTCCCTTTTCAAGCAATATCTATCGGTTTTGGCATGCCGGGTGCGATGCACTCGGTCTTAGCAAGACCAGTTATGTTTTTCCTATAGTACCCTAGCTAGACGGGTACAATGCTTCGGAAGGATAACTCTAATCCTTGTGCAGGAGGACCGCTTTCGAAGTACTGAGGGCACCTCCATGGAAATCCTACACAATTAGCGAATGCTCCTTAGCGATTTTTGATTTTATACCTAGTATTGTTGTGATGTACACTACACGAGCATCACACCTATTTGGTTATTATTATTTTCACCCTTAGATATTATTATAATATCATTGGATTTTATGTAAAAATGTTTTGGTTATCGTAAGGTAAAAACCCGTCCGTATTTATTTGCGGCGTGATCTTATGACATACCTTTGATTTTAAAAGAGTTTTAAAAATAATAATTCATTTGTTTGAGTTTACTCACACCAGACCCATGTCTGACCCGGAGTTTTATTTTCTTTCCCTAAAACTCTTGGGTGCTCAAATTTTTACGAGCAACCAAGTAGTCTAGGTTTTCTACGAATGCATTTTGGGAGGAGCTTGGAGCAGGAGGCTTCACTGATAGTTAGTAATTAACTTATTTCCGTTGTATATTATGTACTCTATAATTGATGTATAAGGACATGCTGTTATAACTATCCTAGGTTAGAGATTGTATTAGTGTAACTCTGATGTATTATTTCGAAATGTCCATGTAAAGTATTATGTGATTAGTATATGTTATTCCGTTGCGTTGTGAGATTCTATGTTTACTTTTACTTTCTTCTATCTTCGATCTCCTTTCTTTCACCCTAACAATCTGTCTTTTTGTTCAATTTGAGTTGACATGTGTGGTTTATTGTCAGCTTAGACTATAAAGAAAAGTGGGTCGTTACATTTCAACTCAGTCGAAATGGTTATTTCCTTTCCTTAATAGCCTTTCGATTTTGTTGTGATAGCTGGGTATTCACTTCGAAAGCTCTCCTTTCGAAGTGGAAGCTGGATTTAAATGGATAGTCTTTGGAATCACTGGGTGAGGACTGACTTAGAAGTTTTCAACCTTGTCGAGGGCTTAAGCTGTTGAGTGGCTTGGGCTTTGGTCAAGGGTCGGAGGTAGAGGTTTTGACCTCATCGAAAGGTGTTGACTTAACCATCTTGGATTTGGATTAATAATCTCAAGTTACGGTGATTTGGAGATGGGTTTCGACCTTGTCGAAAGCAAGATCCTCGGGTTTTTTGTGTCAATCCAAGGTTTAAGCGGACAATAGCAAGGTTTCGACCTTGTTGAAAGCGGTAACCCAGGGTAAGATAGCTTGAAGCATTTAATCTGAAGTTATTTGAATATACAAGGTTTCGACTATGTCGGAAGGATCCTTTCGATATAGGCCACACCTGAAACACAATGTTAAACCTGATAAAAGCTTTAAGAACTATAAAGTAATGTGTAAAATTGACAACTTCTCTTTCACAAGCTAAAGATGATTTTATTACTCTTAATCCCCAAATTAATTTGGAAATTAGGGTTTACAGCTCTTTTAATTGAGAAAAAACAAGTTTAGAATGGAAAGATCAGGATCCCTCAAACCTGACCCCTTAGGTCTTATTTATAGATTCGGGTTAGCACCTTTCGACCCCAAAGCTTTCGACTTGGTCGAAAGGTGGCCGCTGAAATGATACTAGAATGCTTCTGCCTTTTTGAAAGGAAAGGTTGCGCTTCTCTTCTTCATGTTGCCTTGTAAGAGCTTTCGACTCTGTCGATAGGCTTTGTTTAGTTGTTTCGATGGTGTTGAAATGCTGATGGTTTCGACAATGTTGGATGCTTCTGAACTCTTGTTTGTGACTTGATGCAGAACCACCGTAGATGATAATGGCTTAGACTGATTCGAAGGGCCGGGTATAACTTTCAAATGGGTTGTTAAAATCGATGCATGCTTCCGAGTGATATGAATGAAGGCAAAACTTTTAGTTTCGAAAGGTTTGGTGCATATACAAAGAGCTATTCTTCATTGTCTTCGAAAGGTGTTACTTTGACTCATTCGAAAGGTCTTTATGTATATGGAATCACCTAGTCGAAAGGTGGTTACTGAAAGAGGAAGGGTGCTTCGACTCCTTCGACTCCTTCGAAAGGTAAGATCCCATTGAATGTTGATTGTAGAAACCTTTCGACACCTTCGAAAGGTTCTGTAGCTTTCGGACTTTGGCTATAGCATTCCTTCGACTCCTTCGAAAGGTCTAGCTAGAACCTTTTCCTCTTGTTCTTCTTTGACCTCTCCTCAAGCTGGTTTTGACTAAGTCGAAGGGAGATTTTGGTATGAACATTTGCCCCCCCCTTGTGAAGGGATGCACTTGACTTTCCAAGTCAACTTTGTCGAAACCTAAAAACTTCCCACCTCTTGGTCTTCCCACGTAAATCTCGGCCGTCTATTTAAACTGATCTAACGGCTGGTAGTTCTTGATGGCTTTTCTTATAAAGTACGCCTTTCTTCCTCTTTCCTTTCCACTTTTCTGCAAACCAAATTTTAAGTACAAATAAAAGAATTCAACTCAAACTTTCTTTTTCCTAAATCAAAGATTAACCAGATCTAATCGTAAGTTGGGATTATTTCCGCTTTTAAAATCTTTATCTCCTTTCCTTCGTTTAACTTTTTACATCTTACGGTGAATTTTAATCTTTCTGATTTCATAATCAGGATTCCGACTTGAAAACTGTTTGAAATTTGATTTTGTTAAAAAGCGTGTTTGATTTGATTTTTCTGAGATTATTTGAGTTTTTTTTAAAAATCCGATTCGTTTGAGAAAACTTTGTAATTCAGTTTCATGAATCGATAAGAATTGTCTCAATTTTGAATTTTATTTCAGTGTTTTTGGTTACTTTTACTTTTAAGAGAATCTGAATTCTTATTTATAAATTTTGAAATTGAAAATAGTTAGTTCATGTTGAAGTCTGTTTCCTTAACGGGTTTGGTTTATTTATTTAATAGGTTTTTGAAATTTTGGATTTGCAATCGGGTTTGGGGAAGACAGAAGCTTATGTTTTCTTCGCCCGGAAGTTTCGAGTTGTACGGAAGAAAACTTGGCACAACAAATTGACCTTTCTACCCCTTCGAAAGGGATTAAGGTGGAAACATTGGTTTTGCTTTCTTAGCCCCTTTCGATGGGGTCGAAAGGTATTGTAGCATGAATTTAATCAACCTTGTCGAAGGGTTGTATAGTGAAGTAGAATGCAGTCATCCCTCTCGAAAGCAAAACGTTTCGACTTAGTTGAAACCTTTTGTGTTGATTGAAATCCCTTCTCTTTAGTATGCTTTCGAAACCATAATGCCCCTTCGACCCTTTCGAAACCTTTTATATCTAATGAGTCAAAACCCTCTAAAATCATCTTTCTCCAGCATTGTCGAACATTCTAAGTACTCATGATTTTAACTTAGGACCTTTCGACTCAATGAATATATAAGGTTTCGACGACATTCATCCATCCCTTAGAAAAACTCAAGTCTTAGTTTTTGATGGTGTCGAAGGGTCTTATTATCTTGTTTATGGAATACTAGTTGCATATACTTTACTTAAGTTTTTAAGTTAGCTTTAACTATTCACTTTTAGCAACCTGGTTCTTTATTGAGCTTTCGACATTATAAAAGAGTGTCGATAGGATACATATTCCAACCCATCCTTTCGACCTTGTCGAAAGCTCAATGAATGTTCATATGTAAGCTTTTGACATTGTCGAAATGTGTCTATTAAAGGTTAACCTTTCTTCCTCTTTCGACTCAGTCGAAAGCTTTATATTATTTATTTTTAACTTTAACATTCTACCAAGAATTTGAAGTTCTATATTTGGTTTTGTGTTTAAGTTACTTCAGTAAGTTTTTACTAATTCTTGAAAGAATGTTAAGTTTATAATAAATTGAAAATTTTAACTGAAACATTTTCACCTGGCAGAACCATGAGCTCTCCAAAAAAGCTTGAAGCCATTTCAAAGAACTCCCTGATATCCACACAGGATGAAGTAGATGCCATCCTTAACGACTACGGAATCTCTGGTTTGGAAGCTATGCCACCTCAAGAATCCGATGCCTTTAATAACCCTCTCGAAGGGTTCTTTACCTATACTGCCATCCATATATGGCACGGGGAGTTCCTGCCATTTTCGGAGTTCATGTCCAGCTTTTTTTCTTATCTCGGGATTGCTCCAATCCAGCTGTCCCCAAATGTATACACCTACCTCCTGTCTTTGGAGCTAATGGCATTAGAGTCTAGCCTTCCCTCTCTAAACACTGAAGTATTGAATTACTTGGTCAGACTAGTAAAGCTCAGCAATCTCAATCATCAAATCTTCAGAGCAAACCCCCTAAAGAAGCTTATATCGGATGGGGTTGACAAGTTTAAAGACTGGGAAAACCAGTTTTTCTTCGTTAGATGCTTCCCAAATACCAGTGGGACCTTTTCGACTCCTCATAAGTTCATATTTTCATTGTCTTCCTTCTATCTTATTACTTCTCTTGTCTAACCTTTGTTGTATGTCAGGTTCTCCTGCCAAAAAACTCAATGAGGCAGATAGAAGAACGGGGGAGTCTCTTATTGCAGCCTCTAATAAGATCGGAAATCAACTGAGGCTGTTGATCCCCTCTAACTTGAAGAAGCATTTTCTTCTCCCCCCGGTCAAAGGATTTTGGGGCTTCCTCCTTTAATCAAACATAATTCAAAGAGTAAACGTTTCCTCTCTTTGGGAGATCCCGAACATTTCTCTACTATGTCTCCTATTTGCTCAGACCATTCCGGTATGTTATTGGCACGACATTTGTTTTCTATTCTTGTTGCTTTTTGAATTATTTTGCTAACTTTTAATATGTTTGAATTTTTTTTACAGCTGCGTCCCATGCTACAAAATTTGCTAGTGGTACTACTCCCCCTCCAACTGCTTCTCGTGCGCCATCCATCATTCAATCTCTTGCTAAAACTAAGAGAGCCATCAAAAGGAAGTTAGCATTATCAACTGAAGTAGAACCTCCTCTGAAGATAGCCAAAATTGTTGATATAGAAGAGGAGGAACATTCATTTTTCGATAAAGCTTCGAAGATCCCAATCGTTGAAGCTCCCCAAGATAAACCTGAGCAAACTCCTACTACTACTGATCCCCTCTCTCGAATTACTATTTCCAGCTCTCTGGCTGCACTTGAACAAATGCAACAAGCTTTGGAAGTGACCCCTGCTCCAAAGCATATTCCTATAAAGCCATCATCTTCTTCTCCTTCCATCAACTTCGAAGAGATAGCCCAGTCAATCTTACATTTTGAATCCTTCACTTCTATCCACCCGCCTTCCTCCATTCCTGACTTGGTGGGGCATTACCGCTCTCTGATAGAGCAACAACTCTTGGTAGGTTTCACTTCAATTGACTTCATCATCACTGGTTTTCTCTAAATCTCTAACTTGTGCTACATTTCTTCTTCCAGATTTCTAAGAGTTGGTTAACTCTACACGAGCAAGCTTCAAAATCTTCTGTTGAGTCCTCCAAGTTCTAGGAGGAAATTTATGCTCTAAAGAATCAAGTGTCTTCTTTATCTGCGGCACAAGATGAAGCAGCCTCCGAATTGGAACGATTAAGAACTTCTCTTGCCCGATGAGAATCTGATCTCTCGGAAAAAAGAAGGGCTCGCCAACTCCTCGCTGATGAAAATTTTGGCATGCATCTAACCCTGAAAGAATCCGACAAGGAGAAGGCCCGTATGGCTGCAAAGAACGCCTCATTGAATGAAAATTTGAAGAAAACTAAGGCCTCCCTGAAGCTTGCTGTCGATACCATCTTCGATGCCAAATAGCGAGTGTCGTAGTTTCTCGACACTGCACTTTGGGAGATGATGTTGAATTCTCTTGAAGATGCCTTGATGCTTGCCTATGCAGATAATATTGGCAAATGCCCAGAGCTCAGTTTTCCTACACTCGATTCCGCCCTCATAGATAGAGTTATGGGCAAAATAAACCAGATGAAGTAGGGAGCTGAGACTATCGAAAAGGAAAAAATAGATGCCTCTCATATTCTCTCTTTCGAAGTCCTCTCTTTTGAAATCGAATCTGATTCAGAGGATGAGGGTGACAAAGATGATGCCGCTGAGGAAGAGGGCAACGGTGATGGTGATGATAATGATGATAACAATGATGACGACGATGATAATACCAGTGGTAGCCAAGGCTTAGGTGGTGATGGGAGAGGCCACACCGAACCCTCTGATAAAGACGGAGAAGATAACACAAAAGCTTCTGAAAAAGTGCCATCTCCTCATGAAGCTACACCGCCTGAATCCGCTGCCCACTCTGCTCCTCAAGAGGATCCTACTTCCATTAATGTCGAAGAAACAAAAGTAAAGGAGTAGGTTTCTCAAACTTCTGTCCCGGTATCTCAGGTATGGGACTCTTTGTTTAAACAACTTTTACTTCAAAAGCCACAATTGTGTAATTCTTTTATTTAGATAAGGAAGAAATCCATCCTCCCCTATAAAACCAAACTCGAGAGAAAACAAGCAGAAATAAACAGATTATATAGGGAGTTAGACAAGCAAATAAGGGAGCATAATGTACTTTCTGGTAAGTATCATAGGCTTGATAGAAGTGCATCAGTACTGGCGTCTTTTAAGCATCAAAAAGTTGCCCCTTACTAAAGAGAGCACACCACTGCTACAACGCTCTCTTAAAAGAAAACCGGGAGTTAATCACTTTATTTTGGATGCTGATTGAAGAAGGGGATATTTTAATCAACTTCTTATATAAGGCTTACTGTAGACACTCAATTATTGATTTTTCATATTTAGGCGAATTTAGTGGGGGTCTACTTAGGCGTTTTCATAAGAGATACTTGGACGAATTCGGACCTGACCCGCACCCTGGAGCTTGTTGGAACTTACCACGGGTCAGATCGATTCCCCAAGATCTACCCTCTGAAAAGCTTAAGTACTATAAGAACAAATTTGTCTCTGAATTATTTTCTAAGTCTATTTTGTATGAACCAAACGAATAATTGTAATCATGCAATAATATATTGATCCTGTAATTATTTGCTTTAGTTTTGCTTTTTATGCTTAGCTTTGTTTTATTATATTATCACAGAGTGACAGTTCATTAGGTCGACTTGTTTCTAGAGACCATTTAAGCCAATATGTTAAACTAAGAAGATTTTATCTTGAAAAGGCAATAATTTTAAAGTCTTCGAAATTAGCAAGATGTTGTTTTCTTAGAGATTTACAAAAATTCTACTTGGAATATCCTTGTCTATGCTTTAACTTCCATGGTGATGAAAAAGAAAAGCTTCTTAAGGAGATCAGAACATTTTATATGAAATTAATTTGTGGTCACAATAGTCCTCCAGTTGGGAAGTGGGACTATAGCAAATGTCCACCAGTTATTACTCCAGAGGGAGTCAATATTCCTTTTGATTTGACAGTGATGCAGCAGCGTAAATAACAAAATGATGATTCTGTGAAAGTAGCAATCGATGGAATGAAGAATACTGAATGGCCCAAATTCGTTGATCCGAAGATACCGAATTCTAGCTATCTTTGTCACGATGATCGCGCACGATACCATGAAAGAAGATCTGCAATTCTTCAGACGTTGATCAAGCGCACTTGATACCGTGAATTGGCTTCTACGATCGTTGATTCGAGCACACTCGAATGCCGAAAGAGGAGATAGGAGATTACACTCAACTACCAATTTAGTGAAAGCACAAAGCTAACAAACAAAAGTTTTTATTCAAATCAAACAACCCTACAAATGAGGCCACCCTGCTATTTATAGCTTTACAACACACGCCACAGAAAACTGTACAACCCATAGGTTGTTCATGACCTAAAACATCACGACCTAAAAGTAGACGAATTAAAAACAGATGACTTACGACTTACTATAGGTCGTTCATGACCTAACAGATTACAACACAATGACAACATCTTCACGACCTAAAACAAGTAGATTACAACAAGTAGTCGATTAACAGTATTTACAACTCAACACATTACAAACCATCACGACTTACGACCTAACATATGAGCGACCTAAAATGTAAGGCAGCGACTCAAGAAATCCAAGCGGCATGAGCTTCAGCGACTTATAACAGTTGGCGACCTAAAGCTTCCCGCGACCTAACTTAGGTCGTAGGTCGTTCACGCGACCTATCGTAGGTCGTAGCTCATGAAAGTCTTCACTCGAAGCATCGGAGCGACCTATCTTAGGTCGTAACTCGTTTGCACGACCTAGCATAGATCGAAACATATCTCTGCGACCTAAAGTAGGTCGTAACTCGTTAGGTCGTTTGAGCGCCTTTCCTTTTAGCTCGTTAGCTCGCGATTCTCCACTAGGTCGTTTGCGAGCTTCACTAAGTCGCTGGAGCGACTTAAAGGCCTTGTTAGGTCGTTCATGACCTAACACTTTACCAACTTGAGCTGCATCATCCTGGAACGACTTAAAGGCCTCGTTAGGTCGTTCGCGACCTAACACTTCAACATTCTGGTTGTCATTCTGGGCTGCATCATCCTCCCCTGGTTGGGAAAAATTCGTCCTCGAATTTGCGCCCTCCTCTTCCACAACAAATTCATTCCCATGATACGGTATAAGATGTTTAACATTAAACACGTCAGAAGTGTACACATCCTCCGGTAGCTTTAACCTATAAGCGTTTTCATTGATCCGTTTCACCATTGTTACAGGACCAATCTTTCGAGCTTTAAGTTTATTGTATGCTCCTACTGGAAAACGATCTTTCGTTAGTACAACATATACTAAATCTCCTTCATTAAATTCAACGCTTCTTCGCTTCAAATCCGCAGATCATTTATACTTTTCATTTGCTTTCTCCAATCGTTCCTGAACGATTTTATGATATTCTGCCAATCCATCAACAAAATCAACAGCCCGTTTAACAGTCCCCTTTGGTTGTGGTACTATTGTCAAATCTAACGGCCCCTTTGGTAAGCCTGAATACACTATCTGAAATGGACTGAAACCCGTACTATGGTTTATAGCATGATTGTGAGCAAACTCCGCTTGACATAACTTCATATCCCAACTCTTCAGATTATCCTTCACAAGGCACCGTAATAAATTTCCCAAAGATCTGTTAACAACTTCGGTCTGACCATCGGACTGCGGATGGTAAGCACTACTGAAATTTAGCTTTGTTCCCACCATCTTCCACAAACTTAGCCAAAAATGACTTAAAAATCTAGTATCCCGATCAGAAACAATGGATTCCGGTAAACCATGTAGGCGATACACTTCCTTAAAGAATAACTCGGCAACACGGACGGCATCAGCTGTCTTCTTACAAGCGAGGAAATGTGCCATCTTCGAAAACCTGTCCACTACAACATATATCGAATCATTTCCCCTCTGAGTTCTCGGTAATCCCAAAACAAAATCCATACTGATATCAACCCATGGTCTAATCGGCACGGGTAACGGCATATACAATCCCGCATTTGTCGCTGTTCCCTTGGAAACTTGGAAAATATGACATCTCTCCACAAATTTCCCAACTTCCCGCTTCATCGAAGGCCAATAATAAGATTGAGTAATCAATTGCAAAGTACGATCTCGGCCCACATGACCTTCCTCATGTAACTCCTTTACAATCTTCATACGTAAGCTGCACGTCGGTATACATAATCGATTTCCCTTAAAAAGAAAACCATCCATCAATACAAACTCATCCGTCTTCCCCTCCTTGACTTCATCTACATACTTCGCAAAGTAAGGATCCTCAACAAATAATTCTGGCAACACATCAAACCCTGTCACCTCAAACTTCATTGTAGTCAGCAAATGATTCCTTCGACTCAATGCATCTGCTACTCTATTCGTGATTCCCGATTTATGCTTTACCACAAATGTAAATTGTCATAAGTATGCAATCCACGAAGCATGCCTTGCCGCAATCTTGTCATGTCCCTGCATATGCTTCAACGCCTCATGATCAGTATATAAAACAAATTCTTTATGAAACAAATAATGTCTCCAATGTTTGATAGCTTGCACGATAGCATAGAATTCCACACCATATGTATTATATCTCGTTTTTTCTCCTGATAACTTCTCACTGAAATATGCAATAGGACGTCCCTTCTGACTTAACACCCCTCCAATTCCAACCTTCGATGCATCAGTATGTAATTCAAACAATAACTGAAAATCCGGTAACACTAGAATCGGTGCTGTCGTCAATAGTTCCTTGATTCTCTCAAAAGCAACCCCTGCTTCTTCTGACCATAAAAATTGCTTCCCTTTTATACAATCAGTAACCGGTGCCATCACGCTACTGAAGTGTGGAATGAACCTTCGATAGAATGACGCCAAACCGTGAAAACTTCTAACTTCTGTTATCGTCCTGGGTTGTGGCCAATTTCTGATTGCTTCAACTTTATTCTGATCCACCTGTATACCTCCTCCCGATATAACATACCCCAAAAATAAAACACTATGCGTCATGAACACGCATTTCTTCGTTGCAGCATAAAATTGTTCCTGTCGTAAAACCATCAACACTTCTCTCAGATGTTGCAAGTGTTCTTCTGGATTTCCACTATATATTAGTATATCATCAAAATACACCACTACAAACTTCCCAATGAACGGTCTAAAAATCTGATTCATCACCCGCATAAATGTACTTGGTGCATTCGAAAGACCAAACGGCATAACCATCCATTCGTACAACCCCTCACGTGTCTTGAATGCTGTTTTCCATTCATCCCCTGGTCTGATTCGAATTTGATGATAGCCACTCTTCAAATCAATCTTCGAAAAGATAGTAGCCCCACTCAGCTGATCCAACAAGTCATCCAATCTAGGCATAGGAAATCTATATCTCACAGTAATCTTATTCAATGCTCGACTGTCGGTGCACATTCTCCACATCCCATCTTTCTTCGGTACTAACAATGCTGGCACAGCACATGGACTTAAACTTTCCTGCACACGCCCCTGCTCAAGCAACTCTTCCACTTGCCTCCTCAACTCCTCATGTTCTCTTGGACTCATTCTGTAGTGTGGTCTATGAGGTAACACAGCTCCTGGAACAAGATCAATTTGATGTTGAATGTCTCTCAACGGCGGTAACTCCATTGGTAGTTCCTCGGGAAATACATCGTCAAACTCTCCCAGTACTGGCTTTACTTCCTCAGGAATCTCAACCACTTCATGACTTTCACGTCCAATCAACAAGAATACTTCAAGTTCCTCTTCTACCTCCTTAACAAACTCCTTCAAAGATAGCAAAGTTTTAAGTTCTTCAATCTCCTCCAACTTGCTTTCTTCTTGTTGTCGCTTCTTAGGAATTAAAGTAATCTTTGTACCCTCAAACATGAAACTGTAACTGTTAGTACGTCCATCATGTTGCATAGCCCTATCATACTGCCACGGTCTCCCCAACAACAGATGGCATACATCCATGTCAACAACATCACACCAAATTTCATCTTTGTATTTCTTCCCAATTGAAAAATTAACACAAGCCCTTCGTCTAACTTTCACCTCCCCACCTTTCCTCAACCAAGCTAACTTGTACGGTTTTGGATGCTTCTCTGTTTTCAATGATAACTTCTTCACAGCTTCTGTAGAGATAATATTGTCGCAGCTTCTCGCATCGATGACAAACTTGCAAACCCTTCCCAAGATAGTACATGTTGATTGAAAGATGTTACTCCTCAACCAGCTAGTTTCCTCCTCTTGCTTTGGTGTTAAACACGACCTCTTCATCATCAATGAATACCCTTCATCTCCCGACACATTTTCTTCCTCCTCATCATGTAGTGAATTAGAACAGTCAGCCTCTACCTTATCTTCCTCTGCCTCAACAATCATAGTTCTCTTCTTCGGTTTTGGACATTCGCTGCTCTTGTGACCCACTTCTTGACAATTATAGCATTTGAAATTAGTGTTGACCTTTGGCTTAGCCACTTCATGAACAACAGGCTTATTAGATGCCTTAGGAATATTAGAATTGCTACCCGCTCCTTTGTTCTGACCAGTAAAATTAGGAAACACACCTCCCCCACGTCTTCCTTGTTTCTCCCAAGCCAACGCCTTTTGATGTGCTTCTGCCACAGATCTAGAGTCGAACATGTTCACCATATCCTGGATCTGTGTTCTAAGTCCACCCATAAATCTAGCGGTCAATTGTTCTTCTGTTTCCATAATGTCATTTCGAGCAATCAACTGGTAGAACTCATCTGCATAATCAGTAACAGTCTTCGTCCCTTGCCTCAGGTTCTGTAATCTCTGATACATTAGTGATTGGTAATTGTAGGGTAAGAAAGTAGCCTTCATCAATTTCTTCATCTTTTCCCAAGCAACAATCCTTGACTTACCCATCCGTTCTCTAGTAAGTTTGGTTTGCTGACACCATGCCATAGCTCTCCCCCTCAACCTTGTAGCAACCAACTTCACTTTACGATCCTCCGGAACCTCCTTGAAGTCAAATATTTCCTCAACATAAGCTAACCAATCAAGAAATTCCTCGGCTTGCATACCTCTCTTGAATTCCGATATTTCAGTTTTCATCCCAGACTCCCACTTGTGATCATACTCCGATTGATTCCTTCCTTGTCCTCGTCCTCGTCCATGAACACTACCACCATCAAACTCCTCCTCGAAATCTGATGTATATCGATGTCGATCCTGACCACCAACATCTCTACTACCTTCATTTCTTCCACCAACATCCCTTCTGTCTACATTCCTCCGTTCTCGATCATTCACATTCCTCCCACATCTTCGATCATCACCATTCCTATAACTATCTCGACTGACACTTCTATGATCATTATCAGCACTTCTCTCCCGATTGGAATGTGGTGAAACTCTACTTCCCCCATGATTAGATTCAGGTGAAACCCTTCTCCGATTTTGATTCATCTCCAACATCATCTTCTCTAATCGACCAATCCCTTCATTAAGCTTCTCACTAAAGTTTTCATTAATTCTTTGCTCCATCTCATCAGCTTCTTCTCTTCTATATAAAGCTTCAACATTCTGATGACGATTAGCTCTCCTCGGCGGCATTGTTAAATGAAACAAACTTCAGCTTTCGGTATGAACAGTATGATGCACAGCCTTCACTTCAAACTCTCGGCTCTAACTCCAAATCTTGAATTTTGGCGCGCACACACCCACGACCAAATTCAAACACCTTTCATTCTTTGATCCGAAATGAAATGGATCGAATTCTTCAACTTGTTGTAACTTTGCGATGAACACGATGAACAACCAACTTCTCCAAATGATGTACGGCTTAAACTCTTCGATAGAATATTGGCTCCAAGACTCGGCTTAGCTATGATTGTCTAAGTACAGCTCTGATACCAAATGATGCAGCAGCGAAAATAACAAAATGATGATTCTGTGAAAGTAGCAATCGATGGAATGAAAAATACTGAATGGCCCAAATTCGTTGATCCGAAGATACTGAATTCTAGCTATCTTCGTCACGTTGATCGCGCACGATACCGTAAAAGAAGATCTGCAATTCTTCAGACGTTGACCAAGCGCACTGATACCATGAATTGGCTTCTACGATCATTGATTCGAGCGCACTCGAATGCCGAAAGAGGAGATAGGAGATTACACTCAACTACCAATTTAGTGAAAGCACAAAGCTAACAAACAAAAGTTTTTATTCAAATCAACCAACCCTACAAATGAGGCCACCCTGCTATTTATAGCTTTACAACACACGCCACAGAAAACTGTACAACCCATAGGTCGTCCACGACCTAAAACATCACGACCTAAAAGTAGACGACTTAAAAAAAGACGACTTACGACTTACTATAGGTCGCTCACGACCTAACAGATTACAACACAATGACAACATCTTCACGACCTAAAACAAGTAGATTACAACAAGTAGTCGATTAACAGTATTTACAACTCAACACATTACAAACCATCACGACTTACGACCTAACATATGAGCGACCTAAAATGTAAGGCAGCGACTCAAGAAATCCAGGCGGCATGAGCTTCAGCGACTTATAACAGTTGGCGACCTAAAGCTTCCCGCGACCTAACTTAGGCCGTAGGTCGTTCACGCGACCTATCGCAGGTTGTAGCTCATGAAAGTCTTCACTCGAAGCATTGGAGTGACCTATCTTAGGTCGTAACTCGTTTGCGCGACCTAGCATAGATCGAAACATATCTCCATGACCTAAAGTAGGTCGTAACTCGTTTGGTCGTTTGAGCGCCTTTCCTTTTAGCTCGTTAGCTTGCGATTCTCCACTAGGTCGTTTGCGAGCTTCACTAAGTCGCTGGAGCGACTTAAAGGCCTTGTTAGGTCGTTCACGACCTAACACTTTACCAACTTGAGCTGCATCATCCTGGAACGACTTAAAGGCCTCGTTAGGTCATTCGCGACCTAACACTTCAACATTCTGGGTGTCATTCTGGGCTGCATCAGACAGTTACCCTCTCCGCACATTCATTAGATAAAGTTAGAAATGCAGTTTCTTAACTTTAGATGTAAACCAATTGTTTATTGTATCTTTTAATTTCGTTGTAGTGTTAGTTGTAATCTGTTATTACTATAATAATAATAAAGATATTTTTCATCTTTATTTTGACTTTATTTTGTTTCTTTTTGCTTAAATAGGAGTTACAATTATCTGCAGCTCCTCTCCCCCTTGATTTAACATCACGCATCGCTAATGTTAGAGATAAACTATTAAAATAATGTGGAAGGAGTGAACCTCTTGATTATATCTTACGGGCACGCTTCCATGGCAATGCCGAAGCCTTGAAATGGTGTAAAAGATATCTACTTCAGAAAGCCATTGTTAGTAATTTGAAAGATCAAATTGCCTATCTTGAGGCCGATGTCAAAAGCAAAGATGAAATGATTTCTTCACTGAAGCGACAAGTAAAGTCAAACCCTTCAATCGACTTCGATCATAAGATGTTAGAACTTATTCAACAAATTAGTGAATTGGAGTTGAAATTAAAGGACAGTCAAGCACAGTGTGAATTATTGGAATACAGTATGGGAGACAAGATTTCGAGCATTGATTCACCGGCTCCTCGCACTACTCCCCCTGTTTCCAGACCTATGAGGTCTACTTCCCTTACTGCCTAGAAATTTTCCACAATGCTCAACCCTCCTCCTGGCTTAGACGAGAACGTTGTGGGTGAATGGTGTAGGAAAGTTAAGTTTGAAATAGCTGGGTATTTTGATGAGCAGCAAAAAGTGAAATATTTGCAAATTATCAATAAGTATGCCGCCAAGATTCAGAAGCTTGAACGCAATAATTACTTCCTTCAGAAGCGAGTCGCGGAATTAGATTGGGAAAACAAAACCCTTAGGGGCACAAACAGAGCTTTCAACTACGCTCTAAAGACAAATATTGATGTAATCGACGATGCCGATAGGGTAAGCAAGAAGGAAAGAAACTTAAATTTCTCTGCGCCGCAATTCGTCACATAGTTGATCCTTCGATCGTTGTGAATCTTTGCAAGGCTACTCAAGACTTATGACATATTTATATCTTTGAAATGTATAGACTTGTCTTGTATATATATGAATAACTTCATAAGTTTTGTAAATAATTTCATGACTTATGTAAATCATATAAACTTTGTAAATATCACCTGATTTGTAATTCTTATTTGTAATGTCACTTCTGAAATGCTTTTTGATAGCTCATACATTGATTTCTGTACTTGTTGAATCATTCATTTCTCTTTTTTATACTGATTTCCCTAAAAAGTACGAAGCAAACAATATTTCTAATTATTAGCTTGAATTTGACATAGTAGTCTATGTATATCATTTTCTTAGATTTACAAATCATCTTGTTAATTGCATGAAGAGTAGTTTATATTAAATGTCTAAATCCCACCTTTAACCATGATGAGAAATAATTAATAATTCAACTCCAACCATTTGGTTAGAATGTCTGAAGTTTGTTGATAAGAAATCCCACCCTAAAGCAGGGGTATAAATGTTGGAGAATAATTTTCAAGAGATATTTAATAAAGAGCTAAATCCAGAAATCATTACCTGAATATTTGTAGTAGAAACCCACTGACCCATTCTCGGGTATTAATGAAATTTGAAAAATTAGAAATCTGAGATCCAGATTCGGGTATTAACGGAAACTTATATTCATGATCTCCTTGAGAGTATTCTTTAACCCAAATTCGGGTATTTGTGATAAAACTCCACAATAGAAATTTATAATAGAAATTCCAAGCCCAGATTAGGGTATTGATAAGTAGTAGCCTCGCGATCTAGATTCGGGTATGATAAAGATGATTAGTGATTGATAAAGACCCAAAACCCAGATTTAGGTATTATAAGGACTATAAGTGATTGGAATCGACCCGAAACCCAGATTTGGGTATTAGTGGATGAAATGTTGAAATAAGAAACCCAAAACCCAAATTCGGGTATTTAATAGATGAAATCCCGAAATGAAGAACCCGAAACCCAGATTCGGGTACTTAATGGATGGAGTTTGGCTTTACTCTTTAGATTCTGTTTTCCTTGACATGTATGAACCCTTCAGGTCTTGTATGTAGTTGTAATTTGATCAATTGCCTCTTGGGCTTGGACGTCTTAGTCTATTGGAGATATACTGCTTCTCGAGTTTGGACATCTTAGTCCATGATTGGAAGAGCCTCTTCTCGGGCTTGGACATCTTAGTCCATTGTTGGATGAGCCTTTTCTTGGGCTTGGAAATCTTAGTAAACTATTTGATGAGCCCCTTCTTGGGCTTGGACATCTTAGTCCACTATTTGATGAGCCTCTACTTGGGCTTGGACATCTTAGTCCATTGTTTGATGAGCCTCTTCTTGGGCTTGGACATCTTAGTCCATTGTTGTCTAGTGCTCTTGGTTAGCTCATCATAGAGGCTGGAACCAAGAACTTACCCGACCTCCCTCCAGGAGGCGCCCTGCCCTAGCCATAGCGTTGCACGGACAGAGGCTTCTTCGGTGCTTTAACCTAGCCATAGCATGGCGCGGATAAAGGCTTACTCCAACCTCCCTCTAGGAGGTGCCTTACCCTGGCCATAGCATGGCGTGGATAAGGGCTTGTTCGATGCTTTACCCAGGCCATCTTGTAACACCCCGATATTTCAAGGTAAAAATAATTAAAAAAAGAATTAAAATAGAAGAAGTTATTATTAAAAGAAAATTTAAAGGAAATGTGTAAATTAAAGTACACCTCACGTTTTTTACACTAATTAATTAATGGAAATATAATTAATAAACTTAGACAACTGTGAAAAATGGACATTTTGCAAATATTGGAATTTGGCCACAAAACTTATACTATTGTGCTCATGGAAATTTACTGATTAATTTTCATATATAATGTTTTCCAAACGGAGTTCAAATGAAGAAGTTATGACCGTTTGAAGTTCTGGCATCAGAAACAATTACACGTATGAAATTGGTAACTTACATTAATTATAATTGATTGATTGATTGCTGATGTATGTTAAATTACATATGTACATAGTCAGCAATGAGTCAGTAGAATTTATTAAAAAGGAAAACATATTATACACAAAGTTTGGAATTATTTCAATAGCTTACGCGTTTATGCGCACATTTAAACGTTTGAATTTGATTAATGAAATTAATTGAAAACAAGAGTATTGTATTAATATATATATATATATATATACACACACATATGCATGCATAAGGAGAGAAATGGTAAAAAGATTTATTGACAATAAATGCACATTATTAGTAATTAATGTACGTTACAATTGTAATTAACATGCGTTACAACATTTACTAATGTACGTTAATTAGAAATTAAAGTAGATTGTAAACATGTAAGATGAGGAAACTAAATTTGTTTATAAAATATATATTCTTGAAGTTTGAATCTTTCATGGTTATAAACAGAAGATTTAGAAAGGAGGATAAAACGTTAACAAATAAATGTTGTGATGGACAAGAATCAATGGGGAATGGTTAAAATTAGTAAGCAATCAATTAAGAAAATTAACTATGAATGAATAAAATTAACCAAGGGATTGATTAGTTTAAATTGTATATGTATGTATACATATATCCTAATTAATTGTACACATTCAAAAGTATAAATAAATGTGTAACATACCCAATTAATGAATAGAGAAGGATTGGGAATAAATTGATTGGCTGAATTAATGACATAATTGACATTAATGAGAATGTATAACAAAGGGAATTATTATGGATGTAAATTTGGCAAATTAAGGTGGATTGATTGCTAACAAATGCAAATATTTAAAATAAAGATCTAATGAGATTTATAAAATGGGAAACAATTTGTAAAGTCAATTAAGAGGGAGAGTATAATCTCTCAAAAAGTGTAATGTATACACACAAACAACAAAAATGGAAATTTTGCAATGCAATCAATTAATGGGAATAATTAATGAACGCTGATTTACTTTCTGACGTGGCGGTTTTCTATTGGACCGAGTGACATGGTTTGATTTCCTAGCGTTCTATTGGTCCATTGACGTGTATGAGCCAGAGTGGATAACCATGAGGTGTTCGGATGAACATGATTTAACCTAGGAAAATCTAATGGATTATATGCACTCACACTATCACAAATAAACCATTTAACCTAAAACCTAATCTTTTATTCAGCCATCGCCATAAGTCTACAGAAAAATTTGTGTGTATTCTTCTTCCTCCTTTTCTCCACTAAATAAATAATTCTCTTCAAAATCAAATTAAATATATATATATATATGAGTTATTTGAAGAATTTTGAAGAATTTAAAAAGAGAAAGATAAGAAGAAGAAAAGCTTTTCAAATTTATACAAGCTCAAGTGTCAAGTGAGTGAGAATTAATATGAAATTGAAAAATAAAGTAGTTTAATTTATTTCTTTTCTGGCACGATAATATGAATTAATTTCTGTTAATAATTGAGGTTTGATGCAAATTATTGTAACTTCTTCTTCTACCACTTCTCAATTCTAATTCATGCTTGGCTTAAAATATGGAACATATAAATTGCTTATTCACGTTTTATGGCATAAATGAGATTGTTTAATTAAATTAAATTAAATTGAATTAGAATTGTTATTCAATTTTTAATGGCATAACTGGTTAGTTGGGTAAATTCAGAATATGTTCTTTGAATAAAATTGGAAATTTGGTTGGTATAATTACATAATTCTGAATATGGTTATGGAACAAAATTGGAAATTTTAATTGGTATATGTGTTTATTCCATATGCGGCCTTAAACGTAAAAAGTGGAATTTTATGCAATTAAATGGTTTGTGGCTATTGGATAAAATTTTGTACAGATTAAATCTCTAAAAAGGAGAACGTAAATTAGGGTGGAAAATGTGAATTAAATGGACCCTAAAGGAAAGTATAAATCTGTAACAAAACGGTATAAAAAGTACAGACAAACCATACAGATTAAACGGACGTGAAATTGAAACACCCTTTATGTAAGAAAAAGGGAAATTGTGAAATAACCAAATCGGATGTAAAAATGGCCTAAAGCAGATTAATGGAAATAAACAATATGTAAACTGTAACGGTAAAATTAATTAATCTGGAAGCGATTTGGTAGGCAGACCTTGTAAAAGTTTGGATAGGTGATCATTGCAGTTAAGACCAAAATATAGTTTTGGCTGTACGTACTAGGAGCGGGCAAGTAGGTTCGCAAGGATGTTTGTTACCTTTCATAGGTTGCTAGTACATAGGATAGATAACATCCGCAATCGTAGGGTTCTTCAGGCAGATCGACGCGGACGTAACAGGACAGCATGCTTTGACGTAGGCTTTTTTAGGCAGATCGTTGGAGGATTTTGCGCAGCCAACCCAGCTGCGGGCGCTCTTTCGGAGGACCGACACTTTAGATAGAGGCAATTCCACGTTGGTGACCGAGGAGACAGGAGGATAGGAGTCCAGTTTAGCGGAGCCTGAGCGCAACTTCAAGGTCCTGCGAGGTTGTTTGAGTTGGCACCGGTCAGACGTAAGAGGCATTTAATCACAGTGCACGGGTGAAGAGCATCACTTTCACGCTGTAGCATGTGGATAGACAGTCACAATGCACGGGTGAAGAGCATGACTTTCATGCTGTAGCACGTGGATAGGTAAGGACAGCAAGTTCGACAAGGCCGATTGACGTTTAGTATTACTGCATGGTTGACTTCCCTAGAGTGACCTTGGACTTTGCTTCTAAGAAATTGTATCTAAGAAGGATTTGCTGCATTATATTATTCACCCTCTACGATATTCGGGGAAGACCTGGAATTAAATTGTTTTATTCTTTTTGCTTCATTTTATTTCTCATTCACCAGACTTTATGTCTAACCCATTCCTATTTTCCTATTTTCCCCAAATCACAGAAAGACAGTTTAACAACTATTGGGATTTAGTAAAAAGGCAAGTTTCACTCCTAGGTTCAACACTGTTAGGGAAAGTAGCCTAATCCTGGTTAGTAACCATATGTTAAATACTTTATCATTATTCACTGTGAGATTTCATAAACATTACTCTGACTTGCCTTTGTTATTTGCAGGATACCAAACCAGCAATTCGTGCTTTAGTGGACTTGGATTTTCGATTCGTCGAAAATTTAAGCCTATTGGGGTGCGGGATGTTACACATCTCATGGCGCGGATAAAGGCTTACTCCGTCCTCCCTCCAGGAGGTGCCTTGACATGACCAGAGGAGTGGCCAAGGGCTTGTCCGGTGCTTTAACCTGGCCATCTTATGGCACGATTAAAGGCGTACTCCGCCAGAAGGTGCTCTGCCCTGGCCATCTTGGCGCAGGCAGAGGCTTTCTACCATCTTAGGGTAGACTACCATCTTAGGTAGTATCCAAATATAAGGAGTATTTCACTCCTATCTACATCTTTCTTTGAAAAGTAACTCTTTATTGATTTTTCTCAAATTCTCTTTACAAATTCTTTAATGTTTCCTTGACAGAAGAAATTGATAATCATCCCCTTTAGGGCTCTACAATGATTGGTCTCATGTCCGTTCATCATATGATAGTGACAATAGGATCCCCCTAGATTCCTTTTATATTTTGGCTTCTTTTTCTGTGATGGCCAATAGTTAAGCTCATCCTTGGTTAGCAAGTAGACATTCTCTATTGAAGTTATCAAGTTGCATTCTTTTGGAAGTTTAGATTTGAAACTTGATTCTTGAGGATGCCTTTTTGATTTCTTATTTCTTGGCTTTGCAGTTTCACATTCCTCGATTGCTTTTATTTTTGCTACCCTTCGTATTTTTGTGTTAGAAGCGTTCTAGTAGTTGTTGGTTGCCATTTAAGTGCAAAGGCATTGTAGTCAGCCATTATTTCTTCTTCAAAGATTGTGCCTTTGGAATAACCCTGAATGGTTTTTCTCATTTGGTTGGATAAATTGTCACTTCCATTTGTCCTTCTTCCTAAGGTAAAGATAGGGTGGGGCCAATATGAAAGGGGTTTAAGCTCCATTTATCAAGATCATATGATTCCGCTTTTTTCTTGTTTATGATTCTTAGAGCTTCTAGCCTTAGCCTTTGCTCTTCATTTTGGTTGGAATCCTTGATGAATTTCAAGGGGAATCTTATCTCATATGGTTCAGAGGATCCTTTTTCAGATCTTACAATTCTTTTAGCCATGATTAGACCAAAGTAGATGAATTTGAGATTGAGTTAAGTGGGGTTAGAGACAGGTAGTGTTGGGTGTTCAACCAAGTCGGAGGTTCAAGCCCTCCATCTAGCGCCAAAATGTTAACAAGAAATCTTGTCAACACCCTAAAGTTGTATTTTGGAATAAGGTTTATCCCTTAGGTAGGTAGGAAAGAGTGGAATGGGTATATCCTCCTTGAATTTCCTCTCAGGTAGATTGCTATAAACAAAAGTTGCTCAGGTTGACCTTTCGACTTGGTCGAAATGGTTATTTCCTTTCCTTAACAGCCCCTCAACTTGGTTGTGATAGTTGGGTATTCACTTCGAAAGCTCTCCTTTCGAAGTGGAAGCAGGATTTAAATGGATAGTATTTGGAATCACTGGGTAAGGACTGACTTAGAAGGTTTCAACCTTGTCGTGGGCTTAAACTGTCGAGTGGCTTGGGCTTTGGTCAAGGATCTAAGGTAGAGGTTTCGACCTCGTCGAAAGTTGTGGACTTAACCGTCTTGGATTTGGATTAAAAATCTATAGTTACAATGATTTGGAGATAGGTTTCGACCTTGTCAAAAGCAGGATCCTCAGGTTTTTTGTGTCAATCCAAGGTTTAAGTGGACAATAGCTAGGTTTCGACCATGTTGAAAGCAGTAACCCAGGGGAAGATAGCTTGAAGCATTTAATCTGAATTTATTTGAATATACAAGGTTTCGACTATTTTAGAAGGATCCTTTAGATATAGGCGACACCTGAAACACAATGTTAAACCTGATAAAAGCTTTAAGAACAGTAAAGTAATGCGTAAAATTGACAACTTCCCTTTCACAAGCTAAAGATGATTTTATTACTCTACATCCCCAAATCAATTTGGAAATTAGGGTTTACAGCTCTTTTAATTGAGAAAATACAAGTTTAGAATGAAAAGATCCGGATCCCTCAAACCTGACTCATTGGGTCTTATTTATAAATGCAGGACAGCACCTTTTGATCCCAAAGCTTTCGACTTGGTCGAAAGGTGGCTGCCGAAATGATACTAGAATGATTCCGCCTTTGTTGGAAGGAAAGTTTGCACTTCTCTTCTTTATGTTGCCTTGTAAGAGCTTTCGACTCTGTCGAAAGGCTTTGTTTAGTTGTTTCGATGGTGTTGAAATGCTGATGGTTTCGACACTGTTGGATGCTTCTAAACTCTTGTTTATGACTTGATGTGGAACCACCCAAGATGGTAATGGCTTCAACCGATTGAAAGGCCTGGTGTAGCTTTCAAATGGGTTGTTAAAACCGATAAATGCTTCCAAGTGGTCTGAATGAAGGCGAAACCTTTGATTTCAAAAGGTTTGGCGCATATACAAAGAGATGTTCTTCATTGTCTTCGAAAGGTGTTACTTTGACTCATTCGAAAGGTCTTCATGCATATGGAATCACCTAGTCGAAAGGTGGTTGCTGAAAGCGAAAGGGTACTTCGACCCCTTCGAAAGGTAAGATCCCATTGAATCTTGATTGTAGAAACCTTTCGACACCTTCAGAAGGTTCTGAAGCTTTCAGACTTTGGCTGTAGCATCCCTTCGACTCCTTCGAAAGGCCTAGCTAGAACCTTTTCCTCTGTTTCTTCTTTGACCTCTGCTCAAGCTGGTTTCGACTAAGTCGAAGGGAGATTTTTGGTAGTAACAACACCATTGGCAATTAAGAATGACTTGATTGCAGGTTCCAGACCCTTTCAACTTCTTTCCATTTGCTACCTCTACTTCATAAGTCTATGACTCATCAAATTTTAATATCGGTAGTTTTGTTAACTAATCATGTATGAAGCTATGTTTAGACCCTAAATTAATTAATATTTGCACAGGTTTGCCATGGATAAGTCCTTTCACTTTGATGGTAGAGAGGGATGGGATTCCACACATAGCTTAAAGAAGTGATTGATAGGGTATCCTCCACTGAGTCTTCACTTTTGAATTCATTCGGTTCCTTTGTGTTTTCATCTTCTTGAAATTCTTCATCATGTAATGGCATTATGCCTTCTAGCATATATACATGAGATTTCTTGCACTTGTGATCTTTGTGTCACTTCTTCTTACACCCATAGCACAAATTATGTCTTCTCATTTCAATGATTTAATTGGGAGTTAGCCCTCTACTTCTTGTTATATTCTCTGTTGCAGTATTGCCCCTTTCTTTAGGGCCAAAATTAGAACTAGAATTAGGAGGTTCTTTGGAGTAAGGTGTGGGATTAGGGTTGTTGTTCTTGGGGATAGTGAAGGTATTGGTAGGGTATTTGTATTTTTCTTAGTTTGTATTTATTTGCTTTCAAACATCTTAGCTAGAGATACAGCCTTCTTGAAGTCAACTGTTCTTGATGTAAGAACATCATATCTAATCTCTTTTCTTAGTCCACCAACGAATTTGTCTAAAAGAAATTTAGAGGGTAATGTTTCTATAACAGCCTACAGTTGCTCAAATCTACTCAAATAGGCCCTTATAGTTGAACTTTGTTTGAGTTTGGAGAGAATTTCATAAGGTCATTCCATCTTATCATGGTTAAACCTAACCATGATCTCCTCCTTAAACACCTACCGGAAATCATGACTAATCACTGTATTTGTATACCGGTGATACCATATCTCTACCCAATACTGCTCTTTAGTATGATGGAATCTGGATTGCTCCACTTGCCTCAACCAGCCAGTAACTCTATCTTCACCAGAAAAAACAGGGAATTCTAATTTCAAGGAGGGTAAGGAATTGAGGTAGTTTGGGTTGAAGTAGTTTGGATAAGGATTTCCGAGTACTTGTGGATGTTCTTGAGGGTATAAGGGAGGATTCATAAAGCTTGGGGCATTTCTTGGCTATGGGGTGGTTCTTGATGAAAAATTGATGGTTCTTAGACCTTGTGGTGGAATGGTGGGCATAGGTGGTGCATATGGAGTGGTGTATGGAATATGTAGAAAGGATTCTTGAGGTTGTACATGGAGTGGTTGTGGTGCAATTGAAGGTTGGTTCTTGATTTGCTGAATATCTTTGACCAAATTAGTGAGTACATTGTGTATTCCCTCAAAATTATTGTTAAAATCTTGGCTAGCATGCTCCAGATTTCTGAGAGAGAAATTAGTTTGGTTATTGATTTCATCTTTCCTCAGCCATGCTTATTCTTGACCTTGAATATGTAGGGAGGTTTGAGAGACATTGCTGGAGATGTTTAGATCAATCTAGGGGTTTGAAGTCTCCCCAGATGGTTGCTATGATACCAAATTGGAACAGGTGGGTTGATCAACAACCACATGGTGAAGTGATAGGTTTCTGTTGATGTTATGTGATGGTTTGATGAAGATGGTGCTAAAAATATGGCAGTGTGTATGTACAGATATCAGAATTGCAACAAGAAAAGAAGATAAGGTGGTAGTTTGAAGTGCAGGCGGATGAAACAAAGCAAGAATTAATAGTAATATACGTAAATGAGGCTAAAAACTTAGAATTTGATGGGGCAATAGAATGTTAACTAATAGGAATTGAAGAACATGAATTTAAATGCAAGAATTAACTGGAAAATAAGAACTGAAATGGAATAAGATTTTCAACTAGAAATGTAAATTTGCAGAAATATGAGAAAGAACAAGTATGAAGAAGAACTGAAATTATAAGAGCAACAAGAACAAATGTAAAAGAAATAAACTAAAACTTGCAAACTGAAATGGAAATGAAGGTAATTTGTATTTTGATTCTCTAAAAATACTGACCAATGCATGCTCACATGAATATAACCCATGCATATGCATGCTTGACTCAACCAGATCCCAAACTAAACCTAAAACAGATCAAACTCAATGCGTATACAAACCAGAATCCACTACCTCACTTACTAAAACGATGTAAACCATACACAAAAACCCGGACTCAAAAATGACTTATATCAAGTGTGCAGTGCACAACATGCACACACAAGCACATACTGATAATCCTATTTATCTCGATCCTCAAGCGTTGATGCTTCAACTCAGAGACTTAACACCATCCTGACATCATCACCCATCATCTATGATGATCCGGTAGCCATTTCTAGTGAATTTGACCGAAATCCATCATTTTCTTGTGATCTGTTATTTAATAACTAAAGTTTTAGAGACTGATTATTACATCTTGGCGAGTGGAGCCCGAAAATGTAGATTGTCTGAGCTGGAGATGGATGTGGTGGTGGCGGATTATTAGGAAAGTTTTAGGTTGGTTGCCTCATTTTGTATGTGCATGGGGTCCATGGATGGTCGTTGGTGGCCAAGGCAGACAAGTTGGAGGCAAGGCTAAGCGATAGTGCAGCGAGGTAGGGCGGCCGAAGGTTCATGCGTGGTGTAGGTAGTGTGTGTATACTAAAAGAAAAGAAAAAAAAAGAAGGTTTGCTGCCTTATACAGACGAGGGAAGGAGGCGGCGTAGGCAAGTTGGTGGCGCAAGCGGCGTTCTCAAAAAAAGTGCAGGCGAGCAATGGTGGTGGTCTGAGGGGCGCGTGAGGTGGAGCTAGAGATGTAGCTTGCGATGGATTATGAGTGGAAAGTGCATGTGTGTGCGAGCATTCATAAAAATGGTCAGGGGAGAGAGAAAGGAATTGAGTGGAAAATGAAGTGGCTGTCATGAATCACGTGAATAGGAGAAGAGTTAATAAGGTAATTATGAAAGTTGATTAACATTAATTAATTAATAATTAGGTTGATTAATTATTTGGTTAATTAATGTATTTTGATTTCTCATATTACCCATATCTTCTGCATACAAGGTCCGATTTGGACGCAGATTTTTGCGTTGCGCTCTTGATAGAGAGCTCTACATCTTGGCATAAGATTGGAAAACTTCTATTCAGGTAAGTGATATTGCCTCTCACCATACTATGATTGTTATTATAGTATAAAAACGGTGTTTTGAAATGATTTTTAACTTTAAAATGTGATTTTGATATTTTTAAACACACCAGATTTTTATAAAATAAATTGAAAGTATTTTAAAATGGTTTTCAATCAAAAATCACACTTTTCTTATTGATGTACTATTTTTACAAAATTGCTAGAATTAGGCTATTTTTGATATTAATCCCACATTGGTTGCTCTAGATTTATTGTATGCGTTGTATGTATGTTATTATAGATGCATATACGTTATTATAAATGTTTGTATGCTTGTTCGTTGCATGTATGCTTGTTTGCTTAGTTTCGTTGAAAACACCGATCGTCGGCGATATAGTATTGGGAAATATCCCGTAGGATAGAATTTCATGCATAGAGTTTCGTGTATACCGACCGATCTGAAGATGAAAGACGATGGACTTAGGTATGTACTTTGGACTTTAGGATGGATGTCGGACGTTTTCGTTTATTTTTTACCAAGGCATTTTTGGTTAAGTACACGATCAAAGTGATCGTTATCGAATACTCTAGAGCGGTAGGTATCTACCACTACCGATGATAGCCAATTTGGTCAATTTTGACCTAGATGATGGAGAGGCCTCGAGGAGCATGATGTGATGGTTCATTCGTTCGTTCATTTGACATTTGATTTTGACGTTATGGATCTTCAACGAGCGGTTTTGGGGGTGAAGCAAGGATGCCATGCTTAGATGCAATAGCTCATGATGGGAAGTGATGGCTTTGACGATGGATAGCTGTGCTTTGAGGTGCAGAGTAGGCGACGATGAGTTGGATAGAGGGAACTGTTTGATGATGGCTATGGGACATAGGATGGTATTCTTCGATTGATGATGACTGTAGAGGATCGTCCCAACCGCGGTGACTTCGTGATGGGATGGGAGTCATAAGATCCGTTCTAGAATGTACTCTGCTATAGATGACGTATGCAAATGGATCATTGACACTCGAGGTTTCATGCGGTACTCTTAGAGAGGGATATGCACTGGGGACATGATGGTTCCCAGGGATGTGACGATCCTTAGAGCGTGATGGCTTTTTATTCTATATGAGAGATGTGTATACCCGAACTGACATGATGGTGAGTCTAGTTCCTTACCTACTAAGTGGCATGGATTCGAGTAACGAGGAAGTAGGACTTCGAGTAGTCCTTAACCGTGATGGGTTGTTCGAGTTATCACATATCCAACACATCGAGTGAGTGAATGTGAGGATGGATGATGAATGCTATATTTGTTTGATTGTTTATCATCCTATGAATGTTATATAATGTCGAATTATTGATGTATATATTTAGACAACCCTTAGTACTTTGATGTATAGTATATCCATGATGACTATGATATAAGTGGCATATATCTTATGTTACGTGCTAATTCTTTGGATGCAGGGACATGTCAGATATGATTCTCCATACTCCTTGTTCCATATACTATATTGACTTTCATAGTATTTTGATATTGTTTATTGCTCACACCAGATTGTTGTCTGACTTGAGATTTTATGCTTTTCTTCTTATTACCATGGGTACTCTTATACAAGTAGACTAGACAGTAGGTGTAAACGGCATATGGAGTTCTGCAGATGGGCTAGAGGGAGGCAACGCTTTCTCATATCTATATTTTTGGGCATATTATTGAAAGTGACTAAGGATTGTGTAATATGAAATATTAACTAACTATCTTCTTGTGCGGAATATAAATATAAAAAGTAAAAGTAATAAAGTAAATGACACCGGATATTTTTATACTGGTTCGAACTTCCCGTTCTATGTCCAATCCCATACTCCTTTTATAATTTAACTATCAACCCTCACTTAACCTGGAGGAACAGGAATTACACCGCCTGAGCAACCGATCAGGACTTCAACCGCCTAAGCAACAGAATAGGACTTCAACCGCCCGAGGAACCGAACATGACTTTAATAATACAGAGAATTATCTTGACTGAATGTGCTCTTTTAATAGCATGGACAAGTCTTTAGAGTACACCCTTCCTATAACCTTCACCTTTGTGGTATACCGTGTAATTTGTGAAGATAGGAATTTTATTAAATCACCAATGAAGTATTCTTGAATGAACAAGTGATCAGAATAAAGTTTTTAAGAATTGAATGCTTAGAGTTCAAATAGCAAGATAAATTAGAAATAAGAGTAAGAATTAATGATTAAAACAATGGAATTCATGGCTATTTATAGAGATTAAGAGTTGTATTCATTCATGAAAGACAGCCATGAAAAGATATGGAAGCAATTCTTGAATCAAGAGTTGTTTCTGTTCATTGAAATGAAATGTCTTTTGAAAAATAGCCGTTATGAAGATTCAGCCGTCTGAATGAAGCAACTCAGCCAGCTGAATCGATTTAAAATGGAAACAGTAAGGAAATAGTGTAAAATTGACATAATTCAGCCGGCTGAATTATCATATTCGGTCGTCTAAATATTCCAATTTATTTATGCATATGCATAGTAATCAGCCGACTGACTCATGCCTTTCAACCGGTTGAGTTTAGTGTTTTCTGGTTTATCTAATTTTTGATGAACTTTATATTATGTGTGTGTGCATATACCACTTTAGGGTGATTTTAACATATATTTACTACTAAACTCAGACCTTAAACTTAATACTTTGCTGAAGCTTCAATCCGGAATATGGTTTGCAAATTGTTAGACTATTTCTCGAGTAAAAACATCAAATTCTAGGTTCTAACATTCTCCCCCCTTTTGATGATGACAACTATGTAAGTTTTTAAATATATAGAGTAATTATCTTCCCCTGACCGGATACTCCCCTATCAATCTTATTCTCCCCCTTTGTCGTCAACAAAAAGGAAAAAGAATTGATATGAGAAATAAAGTAGACAAATATTTCACATAGACATATAAACGCATAGAAATATAAACAAAGAAACATTTCATAGAGAAACTTCACATTGATAATGATATTAATGATTGAAGAAAATATCACAAACACATAAACATCATAAGGTTTTAAGATAAAAACATGTCTTAACCACATAAAATAATCATACAACATATTGTCACGAATTAAATATCATAGGAACACAATAAATAGTCAAAGAGTTTAGATAATAAAAATCATACCAACTCATTCTTCGATACCTTCTTCTTCTTCCCCTCCTTCTTCTTCCGAGGTTTTCCAAGAAAATGGTGCCGAATTTTCAAGAATACCTATTGAAGTGGAGCCGGAACAAGAAACCTTTTTCCAAATTTTATTCAGAAAACCTTTTATCGAGTTTAGCTTTTTGTTTGTTTTAGAAACGTTCTTCTCAACATAAGCTAAACACTGATTGAGTTGCTTTGATTATGGGATAACATGACAAGAGCTTGCTTAGGAGGCACATCAATATTTAGTTCATGAATTTCGTCGTCCTCTTCTTCTTGTTAAGGAACTTGAGAAGATGAGGAAATATTCGTGTCTCGAGGTTGCGGAATTCCTTGATTACGATTTGCGACCAATTCTTGAAAACTAATGATCTGTTGACTTTCGGGACATTTAGGAAGACCCATGAGACTAAGGGTTTTGGAGTTAAGCTCACCTATAGTCGTGAAGTCGAAATCGGGCAAAGGAACTCCAAAATTTTGTAGTGTCCGCATTATGTAAGCTCCAAAATGAATGGTTTTGTAGCTTCTCCCATGATTGACATTAAGAAATTCATCCAAGATAATTTTTCCTTGGTTAACTCTTTGAGAGGAATAAATAGCATAGAGGGCTAGGAAGTCACGTTTATAAACTTTTTCATAACTTCCTGTACATGGTTGAAGAGAACGTATGAGCGCGCGAGGAATAGTTCTTGCTTTTGGATGTAATGCACTAGATTTTAGTTCAGTTAAGTCGTCGGACAAAAATCTATGTGACACTTCGTCACATTCATACATATTAACATCAACCATTTCAATTTTTAAACCCTCAGATGGACATCTTAGAATATGTCCTAATCTTTGTAGGGATAAGTAAATTTTAACGCCACATACCAAAGTCCAAATACAATCATCTTTGTTTTGAGAATTATGATGGTCTAGATTCATATTAGCATAAAAAAGCTTGATCAATAGAGGATAAATTTTAACATTATTAGCATCATACCCAATAAGAGAATCAAAACTATTTGCTTTCGCCAATTCTCTAATGGCATACCCATTAAAATATGGAAATTTCATAAATGCACCCTCAAAAGGCTTCGAATTTTTCATGCTATTGAAGCGATTCACTGCTATATCATTATATAGCCATGCTCGAATTTGACTTTCGGATGGTCCAGTTATCGATTCTCTTACTCTTTTTGATCTTGGTAGCATGTTATTTTAAGGAAAATGAAGAAAAGTTGAATTTTTGAAGAAGTTAAGGTTTGCTTTTTTTGTTTTTCTGAGTAGTGAATGATTGGGTAGATGGAAAATGAATGGGTAGATGATAATAAGAAGGAGGTTAGATTGGATCCTTGCTTTGAAAAACATGCATGTCTATTTAAAAAAATAGAAACAAATTGAATCAGCTGGCTCAAATGTTGAAGGCAGTCGGCTGAAATGTAGAAAAATTGAACCCACAAGGAATTAGTTCAAAATTGGTATGATTCAGTCGGCTGAATGGGTGAATTCAGTCGGCCGAATGGGTGAATTCAGTTGGCTGAATTCAAAGAAAATTTTATATATGCTTGAATGTTCAGTCGACTGAACCCATATGTTCAGCCGGTTGAATCTGTTGAATTTTTGAGGTTTTAGCCTATTTTCAGTTAATTCAAACAATGCCATATATATTTGTTTGGGAGCTTTATTCGCATGTTAAAAAGAATATAATTTTATTTCAACAAATGTATTATATATCCAAATTACAATATCAATTTTATGAACATAAATTTATGAAAATGTAGATTTTATTTTACAGAAGTCTTGGATTCGTCTGAAGAGGAAATTTCAAACGAGTTTGGTTCAACTTTGGTGTGATCTCGTAATGGATTAATAGGAGATCAAGCATTACATTGAGCACCTTGATCCCAAGAATTTGTAGATATGTGTGTGTGTCTATATATATATATATATATATTAGTTTCATTTTCTATTTCTGAAGTTTAAATTTTCTGGTTAACTTTAATCTCTAAACTTCATCCAATCCTTTTATTATCTATAAGTTATAAATAGTTATAAGTTTAAAAGGTGAAAAAGTATAAAAATATTATTACCGCATATAAAACAGAAAGAATGAAAGGTCTTAATGCAATTAATACTATAGAACATTGGAAAGTTATATGACTATCTCCCATGAGTGCAGAGTTCGAGTGCCATCATCTCCAATTTTTGTCCAATTAAATTTTTATTTATTTTATAAATTTTTACTCACATTTGATTATCAAGTTATAAATCATGCAATGACATAATTCCTAGTTCACGTCTTAATTTAAGAAAAATATTTTCATTTAAAGGTTGAGTAAATATGTTTGCAACTTGATTTTCTGATGATACAAAATCAAGAGAGATATTACATTTTCTATGTTATCATGAAGAAAATGATGTCGAATGTCAATATGTTTAGTTCTTGAGTGGTTTATTGGATTTATCGATAAATTTGTAGCACTTGTATTATCACAATAAATTGTTGATTTAGATAAATTTATACCAAAATCTTGAAGTGTTTGTTGCATATATATATATTACTTGAGCATATGCCAAAGCAGCAGAAATATATTCTACTTCACATGTCGAAAGTAAACACAATTTTGTTTCTTCCAAAACAAGATACTAAAGATTGTCTAATGAAATGACATGTGCAACTTGTACTCTTTCGATCCGTTTGACATCCTCCAAAGTCGGCATCATTATATGATACTAACTCAAAAGGACATTCTTTTGGGTAAAAGAGATCGTAGTCTTTAGTTTTGCTTAAGTAGCGCAAAATTTGTTTCACTACTCGCAAATGTGATTCTTTGGGATTTGCTTGAAATCGTGCACATAAGCACACTCATCATTATATCACGACGACTAGCAGTTAAGTAAAATAAAGATCTAATCATACTTCGATATAGTTTTTGGTCAATACTTTTGCCATTTTTATCTCGATTGAGATGTACCGTAGTACTCATAGGTGTTGGTTTAGCAGAAGTATTTTTCATACCAAAACAATTTTTTAGATTATCACAATACTTTTCTTGATTAATAAAAATTCCATTATTTAATTGTTTGATTTGTAATCCAAGAAAATATGAAACTTCTCCCATATGAGACATTTCAAATTCTCTGGTCATAATATTCAAAAATTCTTGATATGTTAGGTTTTCTTCCATTAAAAAGTTCACATGGGGTATGTTTTGTTCATGGTCTAATGGAGACTCGATTTAAAACATATCAAGCAGTTGCTATAGCTTCTTCCCAAAAATGTTTAGGTAGAGTGCATCCATTTAATAAGGTTCTAGCACATTCTTGAATTGTTCTATTTTTCCTTTCTACAACTCCGTTTTGTTGCAGAGTTTTAGGAAAAGAAAATTTATGAAAAATTCCTTTCTTATTACAATATTTTTCAAAAATATCATTATCGAATCCACCACCATGATCGCTTCTAATGTTATTAATTTTTAATATTTTGAATTTTCTTAGCAAAGTTTTTAACATTTTCAAAAGTATCACTTTTATTTTTCATAAATATTGTCCAAGTGTATCTTAAAAAATCATCTACAATTACAATAACATATTTATTATGATTTATAGATTGAACTTGAGTTGGTCCAAAAAGATCTAAATGTAATAACTCAAGCGGTTGTAATGTAGAAATAATTTTATTTGATTTAAAAGTAGATTTAGTTAATTGTCCTAACTAACAAGCATCACAAATACTATTTACTTTAAAATTCATTTTTGGTAAACCTTTAACTAAATTATTTTTAGATAATTTGCTTATTGCTTTGAATTTTATATGACAAAATCTTTTGTGCCATAACCAAGGATCATTTTCTTTGACTACTAGACACATATTTGTGTTATGATTAACTTTCATATTTAAAATGTATATATTACGTTCTCTAGTTCCTTCGAAAATAAGATTCCTGTTTTGGTCAAATATATTACATTTATTTTTCGAAAAAGATATATTAAAACATTTATCGCATGGTTGGCTTATACTAAGCAAATTATGTTTTAAATTTTTAACTAGTAAAACATTTGTGATAAGAGCTAAGTTAGATGTACCGTCATTGCTCACATCGCTTTTGCCAATGATATATCCTTTGGAATTATCTCCAAATGTGACAGATCATCCATCCGAGTAGGTAATGTTAGTCAGCATGTCTTTGTTTTCTGTCATGTGTTTTGAGCAACCACTATCAAGTATCCATTTCCTCTTTTCTTTGTTGGTACTTCGTCGTTTGAAGCCCTAAAGCACACATTGGCTTGTTTGGAGTCACTGTCAATGTCACTGTCTGATGAGGAAGATGATTTTGAATCATCCCATTTAACAAAAAATGCTTGCTTCTTCTTATATTTGTCCGTTTTATTCTTGTATCTGTCTTTCTTTCGATCAGGACAGTCCTCCTTTATGTGACCTTTTTGTGACATTCATAGCACTCGAGATTTGAAGCTGATGGTTTGTTGGTGTTCTTGTAATTTCCAAATTTATTGTTCTTTCTAAATTTCAAAAACTTTTTGAAATTCTTAGCTATAAATGCCATGTCATCTTCATCCGAATCTGAATCTTCTTGTTCAGCTTGGAATGTTGTGGTCTTTTTGTCTTGGGCTTGATCCCTTTTTGCATGCAAGTTTACTTCATACGACATGAGATTTTCTATTAACTCTTCAGGTTTTATGGTAGAAATATCTTTAGCTTCTTCTATAGCTAAGTCTTTCGGTTCCCATTTATCCGTTAAAGAGTTTAGGATTTTCGAGACAATATCAAAATCAGTTTATTTTTCTCCTAGAGCCAATAGTGAGTGATATATGTCTAGAAATCTAGAATACATTTCATTTATAGTCTCATCCAGTTTCATTCTGAAATTTTGAAATTGATTTTTAAGCATAGAAATCTTGCTTTGTTTAACTTTGTTTGTTCCTTCTTGTGTAATTTTAAGAGTTCACCAAATTTCATAAGCTGTTGTACACATGCTAACTCTATTAAATTCATTTTTATCAAAAGCACAAAATAGTATATTCATGACTTTTGCATTTGAGGTAGCATCTAACTTTTGTGTGTTTGACCATTGTGCATATGGTGTGGTTGGTATAATATATTCTTCTTGAGTTATATTCCAAGTGTCATATCTGTTTGCCTGCATATAAATTTTCATGCTAGTAGATCAATAATTATAATTCAAACCATTAAATATTAGTGGTCGTGCAGTGTATTGACCTTCGATGAAACTAGATGAAGCAATATTTTCCATATTACTTGATTATCAAAAAACTTTGTTACGGTTTTATGATGACTTGCTCTATAACTAAATGGAAGTGACTAAGGATCGTGTAATATGAAATATTAACTAAACTATCTTCTTGTATAGAATATAAATATAAAAGTAAAGGTAATAAAGTAAATGACACCAGAGATTTTTATACTGGTTCGAACTTCCCGTTCTACGTCCAGTCCCAGACTCCTTCTGGAATATAACTATCAGCCCTCACTTAACCCAGAGGACAAGATATTACACCGCCCAAGCAACCGAACAAGACTTCAACCGCCTAAGCAACAGAATAGGACTTCAACCGCCTGAGCAACCAAACAGGACTTCAATAATACAGAGAATTATCTTGACTGAATGTGCTCTTTTAATAGCACAGATAAGACTTTAGAGTACACCCTTCCTATAGTCTTCTCCTTTGTGGTATATTATTGTAATTTGTGAAGATAGGAAGTTTATTAAATCGCCGATGAAGTATTCTTGAATGAACAAGTGGTCAGGATAATGTTTTTAAGAATTGAATGCTTAGAGTTCAAATAGCAAGAGAGATTAGAAATAAGAGTAAGAATTAATGATTAAAACAATGGAATTCATGGCTATTTATAGAGATTAAGAGTTGTAATTATTCACGAAAGATAGCCATGAAAAGATATGAAAGCAATTCCGGAATCAATAGTTGTTTATATTCATTGAAATGAAGTGCATTTTTAATAGATAGCCGTTATGAAGATTCAGCCGTCTGAATGGAGCAACTCAGCCAGCTGAACCGATTTAAAATCGAAAAAGCAAGGAAATAGTGTAAAATCGACACAATTCAGCTAACTGAATTATCATATTCAACCGTCCAAATATTCAAAGTTATTTGTGCACATGCACAGTAATCAACCGGCTGACTCATGCCTTTCAACCGGCTGAGTTTAGTGCTTTCTGGTTTACCTAATTTTTTTATGAACGTTATATTATGTGTGTGTGCTTATACCGCTTTGGAGAGATTTTAACATATATTTACTACTAAACTCATACCTTAAACTTATTACTTTCTTGAAGCTTCAATACAGAATCTGGTCTGCAAATTGTTAGACTATTTCTCGAGTAAAAACAATATCTTTTCTTGCAAGTTTGGTTAGTTCATATAATATTTACTTATATAGTTGTCACAATCAAAACATCATAATTCTAGGTTCTAACAATTATTTCTTATTCCATGTGTGACACTGTAAAGCCTTGACAACATTTAACTTCCTATTATTAGAGACAGTTTATCAGTTGTATAAAATCTATTACTGTTTTATGTAACTGTATGAGTATTTGTAATCTAATTATGTGGTTCATGTAGTTACTACTGTCTCACTTGTTTTATATCTGTGACGATTATTATATTTTATTCGATGCGCTGTGAGATATACGATAGGTTCTATGATTATATGATGTATTCTTTCTCTTCTTTTCTATTTATATTTTTACTTCTATTCTTTCCCTTGACAATTGTCGTACATTGGCCAGATGCTCCAACAATGCATTATTTGGGTATATGAGCATCCGAGGAGTAGGGCGGTCATTACAACTAAAGCTAAAGGCAAAAAGTTTGATGATTTCCACTAGCACTGTGGGCTTATATAACAAAACATAAGTCAGCAACTAGACACTCGACATTCTCTTTGGCATACGGGTCAGAAGCACTGATCCCGATAGAACTGGAAGTCCCATCTAATCGTAAAAGGCATTTTGACCCAAAGGTGAACGAAGAGCTCCTGCTTATGCCTCTCAATTTAGTTGATAAGAAAAGCGAAGAAGTAGAGTTAAGGGTTGTTGCCCACCAGAAAAGGGTAGCATGACACTTTAATGCCAAGGTTCACAACGCACCTTTGAAGTAGGAGATCTCATTCTAAAATGAGTCCTCCTGGGTATGGCAGCGCTTAGCCCAAATCAGGAAGGACCCTACAAGATCGACCGGAAGCTTGGAGACAGAACACCAAGCCAATAACTATCGATGGAATTCGTGTTCCACGTGCATGAAACAACGATCTTCTCCGGCACTGCTACACTTAGTTTTTCTACATTTTTTTTCTCAAATAAGCCACCCAAGGACACCAGGGGTAGTGTAATGAGGCATGAGTTGCCACATCTTTCATTCGCAAATAAAGTTAGCTTCTTGAACCAATGGAACCATGTTCTTGAAAGCAAAACCTATATGCTGCATGATTAGTAGTACAGTGGGGACGTACTCCTCTAGCCTTGGATAATGGATGGGGAGTGAGTTCCTAAGGGCCGATCGGATAATTCGAGTTAACCTTCATAAATTCAATGTTTCCCAGAGATAGGCGATGACGAGAAGTTTTTCCCATTCACTTTGACCAACAGGAATTTGTCATTGTCAGGAGATAGCGATGGCGAGAAGGTTTCCACATCCAATCCGACTTAACCTTCAAGAATTTGCCATTGACCGAAGATAGCGATGACAAGAAGGTTTTTGCATTCACTCTAACCTTTAGAAATTCATCATTTCTCGAAGATAGGCGATGGCGAGAATGTTCGTAAACCATAACCTTTAGGAATCTGGCAATGGCCGGAGATAGGCAACGTCAGGAAGGTGAAACCCCATCTTTTATGAATCTGGTGTTGCCTGAAGATAGGCGACGCTAGGAAGAAAAACCCCAACCTTTAGGAATTTGCCGTTGCCCGAAGATTAGTGACGACGAGAAGGTTTGATAATTCTATCCTTCGAGAATCTGGTGTTTCCTGAAGATAGACGACACTAGGAAGGAAAACCCCAACCTTTAGGAATTCGTCATTTCCTAGAGATCGGTGACGACGAGAAGGTTTGACAATTTTATCCTTTAGGAATTTGGTGTTGCCCGGAGATAGCGATGCCTAGAACGAAAACCTCAACCTTTAGGAATTCGCCATTGCTCGGACATTGGCGACAATGAGAAGGTTTGACAATCCTATCCTTCAGGAATCCAGTGTTGTTCAGAGATAGGCGACGCCAGGAAGGAAAACTTTAACCTTCAAGAATCTACCATTGCCTAGAGATTGGCAATGTTAGGAAGGACACCTACTTTAGGTTGATCGGATAACTCGACCAACCTTTCGGGATTGATCGGATAATTCAATCCCGACTCGTAGAAATTTGACATTGCCCGGAGATAGGCAACTTCAGCATGCAATGATTTTCAAGGCTGATCAGATAAGTCAAACTAGCTTGCTAGGAAATAACCGAGGGATCGATCGGATAATTCGATCCCGACTTGCAGGGATTTGTCGTTGCCCGGAGACAGGCAACGTCAAGATGAAACTCTTGGAATCAAATCATTAATGTGCTAGTCTCTGTAGATAAAAACTAGTATACGGCCATATCTTCGGCCACGGTCATCAAGAATTTGGTTGTGGCTCAAAAATAGGTAGCTTCAAGAAAGGATACCCGGAATTGGATTTCAACGACCGCGCTAGCAACCAAGCGGAACATGCTCCATCGAGGATAAGTGAGGATGGTCGTGAAGGCTCAAAAACAAGTATTATTAGACTCTCTCGATCCAAGAAAAGGATAGGAAAAGCACAAAAAGACTGGGGGCAATCAGATAATTTACCCCGTAATATTTCTATCCCATCAATGCCCAGATTCTGGCATTGGAAATGCTAAGTCCCCTGTCCACGGGCAAGCACAAAATGAAAATGCATAGATAGGAAAATAGACATACCAACTACTGCCCAACGGTCACATGACCAACACAAAACATGGAATGTGCAGGATCAACGATCGTACAAGAGAAACTTAACCAAACACGGACAAAAATTTACCATTGCCCGAAGATAGGTGACGGCAAGAAGGTACAAACACTTAGGTGTCGATTGGTATAATTCAACCCCGACCTCCAGGAATATGCCTTTGCCCGGAGTTTGGCAATGTCAACAAGGACTAACCACGCTGGAGTCAATCAAATATTTCAACCCAGACTTGTAGATATTGGACGTTGCCCAAAAATTGGTAGCACCAAAGGAAGAATGTTCGAACCAAGAAATTAAGTCGGCTCCTTGAGACAGGAGTTGGCGTGCGAGTGGACTTCTACAACAGCGCTCGCAAGACATGCATGGCTAAGGGTAAGTGAGGATAGTCGTTAGAAATCCCAGATAGCTACTATCAAACTTTTTCGGTCTAGGATTAGGAATGGGAAAGTGCAATCGGACTAGGGGCAATTGGATAATTTGCCCAACAATGTTTAAACTTCTACTACTGCCCGGAGTCTAGCATTTTGAAAAACAATTCCACGAACAGAATTAAGTTTGTGATAGAAATACATAAACAGGAGGTAAATAATGTGATTGATACTCCCCAACAAAAGAGAGCAACATGAAACTTGCACTATTTGCAGTAGAAAACGGTCGAAGGAAAACTCGGTCATGGTTCTATTTCGCCAAACGGAATACCTTGGCAACAACAAACATGGCTAAATGATGGAATATAACCATAGCAACAGTGCTTTGGAAATTTTCTATAAAATAAGATCCATTTCCTTCATTTGCAAACCCTAAATGTTCAGCCGCCATTAAAAAGAAAACTAAATCAATGGCCTATGTTTCTCGACGTAATCAAAGTAAAATTAGCCAAAACCTTCAACATGAAAGTTTTTGCTCTCATCTCCACGACCAATCCATATCAACCGATCATCGAAATGAGATGCGTGGCGGCGGCTAGGGGGCCATGTTCGAGGAGCAGCTCGCGTTCGTTTTTGGGTTTCAGGATATGGCGCGCGCGCATGGAGTGGCGGTGGAGCGGTGGCAGGCGAAGGCGGCGGAACTTGGTGGTTGCACGATCGATCGATTGAAATATTATAAAAAAACCACGTCGCTTGGAAAACAAGCGTAAGGGAAGAAGAGGGAGGAAGGTTTAATTTTAAATTTTAATTAATTAAGTTAATTTTAAAATTAATTATTTCGTGCATTTGTTAATTCATAACTCGTTCATACGAGGTCAGTTTGGAGCGCGACAAGTTGTGTTGCGATCGTATCAGCAAGTACTACACTACGGAGTTGGATTGAATGGTGTCAGAGCTAGGAGGAATTTTAGGTCAAATTGAACGACCATTCAATTTTAATTCAAACCGAAGCGCTTTGCCGATTTCTGGAATTTCAGTGAGTAAATTCACCTCTTTGCCTGCTTATATTTTTATATAAGTGGGAATAATATTATTTATGTTGTTTGTTGTTTGTTGTTTGTTGTTTGTTGCTTGTTTCAATGATATACTATATTTATTAGTTGGTTTGGATATATTCCCGCCTATTGGAGCGAATGAGACCCTATTACGTTCACGTGTAAGAGTGGATGACCCTTTGTATATGATCCTGCCTCGAAGCGGTTGATTTATATTTTATGATTATATACTATATGTGATGCAGGAGACAGGTTGGAGGGATCCAAAGGATTCCTCACCACTATTGATGTTTATTTACACACACACACACATATATATATATATATATATATGTTGTAACATGTGATATATGATGTATTGGATGCCATGTTTGATGTCTTTGATGTGATTTCCCTTATTTCGTGCCATAGTAGCACTAGGCCTTATTTTTGGTATTTTAAAATACTAAAATAATTATTTTGAATTAGAAATGATTTTAAAAGTGATTTTGGAATTTTATATGTTTTAATAATGCTTGAATTATTAAAAGAAGGAGTTTATCGAAATGAGATAAAAATATAATTTTTGGAATATTAAATTAACTATTTTGTTAAATATGTTAAATAGAGATTTTTGAAGTATAAATAAAAATTTTAAAGACTTAAGAAATAAGTTCAACCTTTTATAATAAAAGAATACGGTTTAAAGAAGGTGAAATAGTTTTGAAACAATATTTCTAAGATTGATTATATAATTTGAAAAGGGGATATTTTATTAATAATGAATGTATTTACAAACGATGTTTTATAAATATATAAAAATGGATTTGAAACTAAGATATGATAAATAGATTTAAAAATGGATTTTCTAAATAAATTAGATTATCAAAGAAAAGGGACTTATAAAAGGATTTTATAAAATAAATGAGATTTAGAAAATAATGGATTTATAAAAGGAATTTTATAAATAAATAGAAGTTTTATAAAATAGAAGTGAAATTTATTAACATAGTTTATAAATGTAGAAATGATTTATGTCGAAATTTAGGTATGGAGTTAATCGTTTTAAAAGTAATTTATCTTTTGGAAGTAATGTTTTGGAAAATAATTATTCCAAATGGAATTAAATAGTTTGAAAATGATATAAATGTGATAAGTATCGAAAACATAGATTTCAACATTTATTGTTGTAGTAGACGTTTTCGGGGAAGTAAGGAAGGCTTGGACTATAACACTGTTGTTCTAGTAAATGATATCCGAAAGGAAATGTTTTATATAGTATACGAGATTTATATATATATATATATATAATCGAATCCCTATACTAGTGTTTTGGGTTGTGGTAACGATGTTTTAAATAACATTCATTTTGACCCAAATAAAGTGTGTTTTGAATAATAATTTCCTTAAGATTTGTATATGTACTTATTTTCCGTTTTAAGTATATGGAAATATTTTTCTAAGTGTTGAAAATGAAAAGATTTGTGAATATACTTATATCGTTAATATAAGTATATGAGAATGTTTTCCATTATCGAATAGTTTGAAATGGTTTTATGAATATATACTTTTAAAGATAATTTGAAGTAAATATTTGAAATTTTGATTTAATTAATAAAAGATTAATTAAATGGGCCTAGTGATTGGTTATGTGCTAGATTTTATTATGGTTTTGATAGTTAAATAACCGACTATCAAATTTTGGCCTCTTTATCATTGTTGATCTGGAGTGACCGGGATTGGATTTATCCAAAAACCACTTCAGACCAACATATATGCATTCGAACATACAAGTGTTGGAAGACATTGATATTTGGGATTTTTATAATGAAGGATTGCCTGTTGATTATTTGGGGATAAACTCCCAATATACATATAGTAACAATGGTCTCTTCGTTATGAAATATCCAATGCAAGGACTAATCGCTACTGGTTCTAGGGGTGATTCCCATAGCAGGATGAGGTAGGAGAAGTGTCTTCAGTTTGTCCTGTTCCTAGACAACTTGTATGGATGAATGTTTGACATTGCATTTTAAAATCACATTGATTGATCTCTATAAACGTATCATCTATTTGGTAGCGGAGAAGGCAACCTCTCTTAGCTTAACACCCTTTCCTGAGACGTAAGAGCTTAGGAGTTATACATTTGTAGAAATCAGTTGTGTGATTGTGGTATGGCAATGTGGCATTCAAAGAAGAAAGATGATGTTCTATGTGAAAGGTAATTGCTACCTCAGGCCTCACACCCAAAAATGACCAAAACAGGGTAGATGCGGCAAGGCTATGTGGTTCGCAACCATTAGGATATGATCATCCCCTTCAAGGTATATTTATTCCCATTATGACGTCGGGTTTTAAATTATTGTGGTGTATGCGAGGAGGGCCTCGGATGGGTCGGTAACGACCAGGCTGATGGCATATTCGGTACTATCTATTTAGAGGTAGGCCGGTCTTGTATTGGTAGAAATGCGGATGTTCTATGGCCTCCTCTAGAGATGTACTGTCGGAAGGTAGTCCCTTACCTAGTCATTTGGTGGAAATCCGTTTTCCATTACATGCCTGCCATTTTGTTTGTAGAGCCTTGTATGCTGGAATCTAATAATGGTAACAATTTCGGCTATGATTAATATTATTTGTATACTAGACACTAGAATAATATAAAAGAATATGATATGAAATGTTTTGGTTATTGTAAGGTAAAAACCCGTCCATGTTTATGTGTAGCGTGGTCTTACGAGATATCTTTGTTTTGAAAGGTTTTTATAACTCTAAAATTCAGTTGAGAGGTGCTTTCTCACGCTGGTTTACCAAACTGATCTGGGCGTTCTTCCCTTCCAATGCTTAGGTCAGACCGAGCATATTTACATATTATGATTTGGATGCTTTGAGGCTTCAGCGGATGAGCTGGAGGTCTTCAGGACATATTTCCGTATTTGTGTATTTTCCATTGCATTAATGTTTAAATTATCAGCATTTCTAAGGAGGTTGTTATAAATGTCCAGGCTGATGATAGTGATTTGATTGTTATACTCTGATGGATGTATGTATATTACAGTTTCTATTTTGTAAAGTTCATTAATATTATATTATATGTCGTTCCGCTGCATATGTGAGATTCTATGATTGTTTTAGTTTCTTTTTCTTCTTCTCTTCTCTTCTTCTTTCTTCTTTCTTTCCCATAACTATCCATTTTTCCATTCAATTTGGGTTGGACATGCGTGGTTTATTGTCAGCTTGAACTGTACGGATTTGCGGCTTGTTACAGCATGTCATCAAAGCTTAGGTTGTGCGAACACCTAGGCTTTGGTTGGGTACTCATTATAGATAAGGCTGGTAATACCCTAGATTGAGTTTGAATGTATTATAGATATGTGCGCGTATTTGTTAGTGGTTATAAAAATGTTTTATATTGTATTAATTTATCTGTTGAGTGGCTTATGAATTCTAGTCGATACGTGGGACGCCACGTTATCGATAGGGGTTTCTTAACACTTAAACAAGACAAACCGACACATATTTGTTTTAAAATTGGGTAAATGAAATAATTTTACTTTGATTATATTATATATATAAAGGAATAATTTTTTAGAAATTATTATAGTTATACATGGTTTGTTTGGTTATTAGTAAATGGTAATATTTGATTATTATCATTTGTCCTTTGTTGTTTGTGTTCTTATAAATGTTGTTATTATTATAAATGGAAACAAAGATAAACAATAAGAAATGGTTTTATATAACCAAGGTGAAATAAGTGAAATTATATAAGTTTAAATTTATAAATGTGATTTGTAAATAAAACGAATTTAAAAGATAAGAAGCACTGAACTCACTACAGTTGCTGGGAAATAATTCGGGTGATGACTGCAGCATCATCAGTATTCATTTTCGAGTTTCTAAGTGATGGATTGCTACCTTAGTAATTTACTATTGAAATTTTGTTTTGATTAAACAAGTTTTGATTGTAAAATTCCAAGTATGATTTGATAAATATATGAAAATAAGTTTTTGAACTTATAATTTGAAAAGGGTATAGATATGAAGAGAAAATTTGGAAATTGAAATATGAAATGAAATTTATTCTAAAAGTTAAATGAGATGACTTTTGAAATGAAATTTAACTCAAGTTAGGTAAAGTGGGATGAAATGAGTTAAATGAAATTTAATGTGATTTGTAATGAACTAATGAAATAAATTAGTGAAATGGATATGAACTTGAGTTATAAAATGAAATTCAACTTAAGTTGTAAAATGGATTGAATATGGTTTAGAATGTTGTTTGATAGAATTGAATATGAACTTAAGTGTTGAAGTGAAAATAAACATAAGAAGTGTTGTAAAAAATGTTTAAAATGAACTGAAGTAAATAATTTTATGGAATGGTTGTTAAGTGTTGTTAGTATTAAAGAAAATATACCAAGTAAATTGAGTATGGAATGAAATGTTGTTAAACATAAATTGAATTTAAAGTGAATATTAATAAGTGAATGTTAATGAATTGAATAAGTGAAATTAATATGAAAAAATGGAAGTAAATGAATGAATGTGAATAAAGCAATATGAATAATTGAATTTGAATTAAATTGAACGCGGGTCAAATGAATGTAAAAGGAGTTGAATGTAAATAAAAGAATTGGGAAAAAAGGAATGGGATATAACAAGAAATCAATTGAAATAAATATATAATTGTACATATATTATTTCATTCGCATAACTATTTGATCCAGGTTTGAATATACGATTTCGAGGTGATTTACACCAATCCGAGTTAGGATTTTTCACTCGATTTCTTGACAGCGAGCACTGGATATGGATTTTTGATTGAATCTGATATTTTCTATTATAGTATATGGTTATGCTAGGAGAATGGTAGTTTCTAATCAAGGAACCAGATCTGAGTCCGCACTAGAGTGGTCGTGTGAAAGATACTAGTTCGGAAGTGAAATTATGTACTCGAGCGAGCAATCAGGTATGGTTTTGCATACAGATGATATATGTATATCGTACGGGCTTTAATAAATTAAATGTTGACATTGTAAAATGCAAATTTATATGGTTTATGATTAATTAAATGAATATTAATTGTTTGACGGTTTCTCTTGTACTTTTGCTACATTTGCACATAGTTATTGTATTAGTACATGTTATATATTGATATTACTTTTCCTATATTTGTTCTCATTTTTTGTTGAGTGATTAGTAGGTGCAGATGGCGCATGCTTCGCATTTGGAGCTCGTTTTCGCATTATATTGATTGTATATGCATGCTAATATAATAAAAGGTACACGTCTCGGATTACATATCGTATTTTTATATCTTTTTCCCTACAGGATGCCTCATCCTAGAAGATGAGATGTATATTTGTGATTATATATATATATATTGTACATTTTTTCTGATTGAACGGCGCAAAGGAGACGCTAACGAAATTTTTCGTAAATTTAAGGCGTTGGAAAAATTTTGAGAAATTTTCGAAAATTTTGATTTTGAGTTATAACTTGGAATGAATGATAGGATGGTTTTAGTTGGAATCTGTGAATGAATTTTAAAAGACTTAGAAATTTTATAATCTATTTCAACTAGTTGATGGTTTGGGGCATTTTTCCTTCTTGGTAATTTCGGGGACGAAATTCTTTTAAGGAAAAAAGAATGTAACGACCCAGAATTTCAGTCATTTGAATTTGGAATATTTAATTCATTTTAAATATTGAAATGTTAATTTTATAAGTTAAATAACTTATATTTCAAATATAGCGCTTTATTTAATAATTAAATTGTTAAATTTAATATTTGGAATTATTCAAATAATTAAATCTTGAATTTAATGTGAACAAAAATGATTTGGAAGGTTGATTTAAATTCTATTTGAATAAGAAGGAAGATAGTAAACTTTTTAAATTGAATTAAAAGTGATTAAACTGATTTTGGAAATAACTCGTTTTAATTAGCATCGGAAATAACCTTCTGGGGCACTGTCTTGGATTTCGTCGAAACCAGTTTCACTAGATCCGTAATAGTGAATTATTATATGTTGTCGAATTTCATGGTAATCGGACTTATCGTTTGGTCGTACGATTTCGAAATGCGTAGAAATTTATTAAAGGAATTTAATTTAGTGTAACTCGATTTGAAAATCTAACTTCTGTATATAATGGAATTGGCTTCTGATATATATTCCATTATATTCGGAATAGGGGTTTAACTTATAGAATGTCAGGCGGCACGCTTCGTTTGGAGTCCGAAATTTTAAAGTGTGAATACTGCTCTGGAAATTTGCTATAAAAGGACATCTATTTCCTTCATTTACAAACCATAAATTTTCAGCCGCCGTTAAAAAGAAAACTAAATCAATGGCCCATGTTTCTCGACGCAATCGAAGCAAAATTAGCCAGAACCTTCAACATGAAAGTTGTTGCTCTTATCTCCACGAACTAATCCATACCAACCGATCATCGAAAGGAGGCACGTGGTGGCGGCTAGGGGGCCGCGTTCGAGGAGCAGCTCACGTTCGTTTTTGGGTTTCAGGCAATGGCGCGCGTGCGTGGCGTGGCGGCGGAGCAGTGGAAGGCAACGGCGCAGGTGAAGGTGGCGACACTTGGTGGTTGGCAATCGATCGATTGAAATATATTAAAAATACGTCGCCTGGAAAACGAGCGTGAGGGAAGAAGTGGGAGGAAGGTTTAATTTTAAATTTTAATTAATTAAGTTAATTTTAAATTTAATTAATTCGTGTGTTTGTTAATTCATAACGTGTTCATACGAGGTCAGTTTTGAGCGCGACAAGTTGCGTTGCGATCGTATCAGTGTGTACTACACTATGGAGTTGGATTGAATAAATTCAGACCTAGTAGGAATTTTAGGTTAAATTGAACGACCATTCAATTTTAATTCAAACCGGAGCGCTTTGGCGATTTCTGGAATTTCAGTGAGTAAACTCATCCTCTCTGGCCTGCTTATATTTTTATATAAGTGGGAATAATATTATTTATGTTGTTTGTTGCTTGTTTGGATGATTTACTATATTTATCAGCTGGTTAGGATATATTTTCTCCTATTGGAGCGAATGAGACCCTATTATGTTCACGTGTAAGAGTGGATGACCCTTTGTATATGATCCCGCCTCGAAGCGGTAGATTTATATTTTATGACTATATACTGTATGTGATGCAAGGGGACAGGTTGGCGGGATCCAAAGGATTCCTCACCACTATTGATATTTATTTACACATATTTATATATATGTTGTAACCTGTGATATATGATGTATTGGATGCCGTGTTTGATGTCTTTGATGTGATCTCCCTTATTTCGTGTCATAGTAGCACTAGGCCTTATTTTTGGTATTTTAAAATACTAAAATAATTGTTTTGAATTGGAAATGATTTTTAAAGTGATTTTAGAATGTTATATGTTTTAATAATGCTTGAATTATTAAAAGAAGGGGTTTATTGAAATGAGATGAGAATATGATTTTGGAATATTAAATTAACTATTTTATGAAATATGTTAAATGAATATTTTTGAAGTATAAATAAAGATTTTAAAAACTTAAGAAATAAGTTCAACCTTTTATAATAAAAGAATACAGTTTAAAGAAGGTGAAATAGTTTTGAAACAATATTTCTGAGATTGATTATATAAAGGATTTTAAAAGGTGATATTTTTATTAATAATGAATGTATTTATAAACGATGTTTTATAAATATATAAAAATGGATTTGAAACTAAGATATGATAAATAGGTTTAAAAATGGATTTTCTAAATAAATTAGATTATCAAAGAAAAGGGACTTATAAAGGGATTTTATAAAATAAATGAGATTTATAAAAGAATGGATTTATAAAAGAAATTTTATAAATAAATAGAAGTTTTATAAAATAGAAGAAATTTATAACGTAGTTTATAAACATAGAAAATATTTATGTTGAAATTTAGGTATGGAGTTCATTGTTTTAAAAGTAATTTATCTTTTGGAAGAAATGTTTTGGAAAATAATAATTCCAAATGGAATTAAATAGTTTGAAAATGATATAAATGTGATAAGTATCGAAAACATAGTTTTCAACATTTATTGTTGTAGTAGATATTTTCGAGGAAGTAAGGAAGGCATGGACTATAACACTGTTGTTCTAGTAAATGATATCCAAAAGGAAATGTTTTATATAGTATACGAGGCTTATATATATATATAATTAATCGAATCCCTATACTAGTGTTTTGGGTTGTGGTAACGATGATTTATGCAACATTCGTTTTGACCCAAATAAAGTATGTTTTGAAGAATACTTTCCTTAAGATTTGTATATGTACTTATTTTTCGTTTTAAGTGTATGGAAATATTTTTCAAAGTGTTGAAAATGAAATGATTTGTGAATATACTTATATCGTTAATATAAATATATGGGAATGTTTTCCATTATCAAATAGTTTGAAATGGTTTTGTGAATATAGATTTTTAAAGGTAGTTTGAAGTAATATTTAAAAATTTGATATAATTAATAAAAGATTAATTAAATGGGCCTAGTGATTGCTTATGTGCTAGATTTTATTGTTTCTTTGATAGTTAAATAACCGACTATCAAAATTTGGCCTCTTTATCGTTGTTGATCCGGAGAGACCGGGATCAGGTTTATCTGAAAATCACTTCGGACCAATGTATATGCGTTCGAATGTATAGGTGTTGGAAGACATTGATATTTGGGATTTTCGTAACGAAGGACTGCTTGTTGATTATTTGGGGATAAACTCCCAATATACATATAGTAGCAGAGGTCGCTTCGTTATGAAATATCCAATGTAAGGATTAATCACTACTGATCCTAGGGGTGATTCCCAAAACAGAATATGGTAAGAGAAGTGCCTTCGGTTTGTCCTGTTCCTGGACAACTTGTATGGATGAATGTCTGACATTGTATTTTAAAAGCACATTGATGGATCTCTATAAATGTATCATCTATTTGGTAGTGGAGAAGGCAACTTCTCTTAGCTTAACACCCTTTCCTGAGACATACGAGCTTAGGAGTTATACGTTTGTAGAAATCTGTTGTGTGATTGGAGAATGGCTATGTGGCACTCGAAGAAGAAAGATGATGTTCTATGTGAAAGGTAATCGCTACCTCAGGCCTCACACCCAAAAATGACCAAAACAGCGTAGATTCGGCAAGGCTATGTAGTTCGCAACCATTAGGATATGATCATCTCCTTCTAGATATATTTATTTCCGCTATGATGTCGGCTTTTAAATCATTGTGGTGTATTCGAGTAGGGCCCTCGGATAGGTCGGTAACGATCGAGGTGATGACATATTTGGTACTATCTAGTTAGAGGTAGGACGGTCTTGTATTGGTAGAGGTACAGATGTTCTTTAGCCTCCTCTAGAGATGTACTTGCGGAAGGTAGTACCTTACCCGGTCATTTATTGGAAATCCATTCTCTATTACGTGTCTGCCATTTTGTTTGTAGAGCGTAGTATGCTGGAATTTAATAATGGTAAAAATTTCGGCTATGATTAATATTATTTGTATACTAGACACTAGAATGATATAAAAGAATTTGATATGAAATGTTTTGGTTATCGTAAGGTAAAAAACAGTCCATGTTTATATGCGGCTTGGTCTTACGAGATACCTTTGTTTTGAAAGGTTTTTATAACTTTAAAATTCAGTTCAGATGTGTTTTCTCACATTAGTTTACCAGACTGATCCGAGCGTTCTTCCCTTCCAATGCTCGGATCAGACTGAGCATATTTACAGATTTAGATGCTTTTGGGCTTCAGCAGACGAGTTGGAGGTCTTCAGGAAGTATTACCATATTTGTGTATTTTCCGTTGCATTGTTGTTTAAATTATCAGCATTTGTAAGGAAGGTTGTTATAACTATCCAAGCTGATGATAGTGATTTGATTGTTGTACTCTGATGGATGTATGTATATTACAGTTTCTGTTTTGTAAAGTTCATTCATATTATATTATATGTTGTTCCACTGCGTATGTAAGATTCTATGATTGTTTTAGTTTCTTTTTCTTATTCTTCTCTTCTCTTCTTCTTTTCCTTTATTTCCCATAACTATACGTTTTTCCGTTCAATTTTGGTTGGACATGTGTGGTTTATTGTCAGATTGAACTGTACGGATTTGTGGGTTGTTACATATTATATACATAAGTAGTTATAAAAACAGCTTTTATATACAAGATTCAGTAGGGGCTGATCCTGCAAAAGCACAGCATGTTTGCAACAAAAAGGAAAATACAGGCTATGAAACCAAAAGAACTTCCATACTTCCAAGCGATAGGATCTTAGTCTTACCTTCGGAATTCCATTGCTAGCGACATATATTCTGAAGCATCCTCGGAGTAAGGATGATCGGCATTTGTTTAGGAGGATCGCCTAGAACTCGAAGCCTAATATATTCATTTATCAAAGGTGGGAACTCTTGGATTGGAATGCAATCCTCTAAAGTTCTGTGGTTATCGTCCACCATGAGGAAGGAAGTGCAAAAGTAGAAGCTTGCACTGTGGATGATCCAGCTTCCGGAGGAGTAGACATAACCCTCTCTATACCTAAGGCACGGTGATCGACGAGTCATTCTAAACAAGAAAACTTGGCATTCAACACGGTCGGGTATGTTCCATTTTAAATAACGAACCCATGTAACCAGGGACCAGAATCCAAAGGATGTCAATGTATGTTGAGCAATCGGATTTTGATCATTGACCAAGGCAAGTGAAAAGAGTTAATCAATGCAGTATGAGTCCAATGTCATGCATACAACGAACGAACTATTCTATGTAGATAGTTCGCTCGTGCTAGAAAAATGAGCCACATCATATGATGAAACTGCATATCGGAACATACTCATTATCGATGAACAATCGATAACTTACCACCATTCGAAGCGCAGCGGAAGCTTTTCATTATAGGAACAATGAAAGTGCAACAATAGGAAAAGCATGGCGATGGAATCATCCAGTTGAACAAGAACCATCTTACGGAAATGCAAAAAAAGGTACGAGATTAGCTATGCTTTGATAGGAGTTAGCCAAAGTCGGAGAGCTGGACTTATCTCCGGAATAGCATGCACATGACCTGGGGCAAACTTGAGTTCACCATAGATCGAGCATAACTCACACTTTGATCATCTCTTCTCAAGAGGAATCAACCGCACCATCATCATCATCACTATCGCCGAGCCAATTATCAATCGCCAACCTTAGTTGATTGGAATTTTGGATCGGTGAAAGAAGCTTGAAACACTCGGGCACCAAAAGCTTTTAACAGCAAATCTAAACAAGGCGGAAATGTTTAGGTGATCGACGACGGTGGGTAGACTAGTAAGCGGCAAGAATCAGATCTCGAAAAATCGAAAGGACTTGGTGGAAGAAGGATTCGGGGGTGAGAAGAAAACACAAATGCCGAAATGAAAGTGAATAAAATTTTCTAGGCACTGGAATTATATACCTCCAATGGGAATGAAAACTGTCGGTATCGATAGGATTCATTCAGTACCGAGACGATTTTTTCAACCTGAAAACTTAGCAAAAGAAAGAGCATACTCCACTGAGGCATGCAATGATCTCTGGAGCGTAGATCTTGTCCTTAGCATGAAGAATGGAATTCTATCTGTGCAAAGCAGTTAAAGAAATATCAATGGAGCAAAAGCAATGCTTCGATGCAAAACCTTAACGATTAACTAGAGTCATCAGTTAGCAAGTAAGAACTCGTCTCGATCCATAAGACATTTTGTTTTCAACCAAAGTATACTCTGGGGGCAAGTGTAAACTGGGTTTTTAACTAAGCAGATTTTCAACAGAAGTTAGAATGTTAAGACGAAGACGAAACGAATCAAGAACCTGAAAACACGATCAGAAGGAGAAGAGAATGTAATTCAAGAAGTTTCATCTAAATTAGAGCTAAGTATAGCTCTTGGTACCGAGAGAAACCTCTTGGTACCGAGAGGTCCATTCTCCACCTTGGGACTTCCAAACCCCATGCACTTCTTGCGTTAGTCCATCCAGTCTCATCATGTGCTTTTCTCGGAGATTAGACAAGAAATTTCAAGGATTAATGAGAAGATAGCAAAGAAAGCAGGATAATACAAGTGTTATCAAAGGAATCATCAAGATCGACTCAACTTATATGGAAAAGAGGCTGGAATACATCGAATCGAAGATAGGAGAGCAAAGCGATTAAGAAAAGGAAGTTTACACCAGAAAAAACCTATCGGCAACAAGAGGAACCTCTCCTCACCGAGAAGTCTTTCTTGGTAATTGGGCCACATGCTCCCTTATGTATTTCTCGGTTTGCATCTAAACCTTATTCAAATCGACCCTATAGAAAAACAGTGCAGTTTCCCTATAAATATTAGCCCTATAGAAAATAAAAAATGATCTTGGACTATACTTCTTCTTCATCTCCTATCTCTCCTTCATAGTAGTTACTATTGGCAGTTCCAAGCTTAGAAACCAATCAATCCCTTGTACTAGTGACTTTAATTCTTCTCTAAATCCATAATCGATAAAATATAAAGTGGAGGTAGGCCAGAGATTGCCGAACCACTATAAAAATTTCGTGTTTCTCTACTTTTCTATTCTTTTTTGCTCTATCTTGCTATTTTTACTAAATCTAATCCTACAACAGGTCATTTGGGTGTTGTGCCACTTTTGGCGTCAACTATTAACTACTCTGCCAATCAACTCTCTCTGATGTTGATAAATTACCTTTATCATGTAAAATTATTCGGGGTATGTTTGCTGACTTCTAGTGAGATCTTATTATTACAATATTGTCATATAACAATGATGTAGTATTCTAAATAATTGAAATCAACCCTAGCTCAATTATAAATTTGTGCATTTATATTTATATACATTGCTTTTACAGTGGCACTATTCAAGGCAATATACATAGCCTTTCGTTGAATCAGCCACAACCTTTCGTTTGGAACATTTCCAACTTTGGGCTACTTAATTAAGGTTTGAACATGAATTTAATATTGACATATTATACTCAATAGCACTTATGAAGTTCGAGTCTGAAAACTCTTTCAGAAAGAGTTCTTTGTTTCTATAAACAATTCTCTAGTATTTCATAAATACTTGAGATCACTCTAAACTATGATTTAGTGATCTTAATTCAGATTTGATATTTGCTTCATGCATCAAATACATAAGCAAATTATGATATTATAGACAATTCAACATGTATGATAATTCCTATTGACAATACATAAGGAGTCCAACTTACATGTTCCATATTAAACATTTTAATATGGCAACTTTGCATATCATTTGGGATATTCCTAACATCCTTTATACTTATTATAGAAGACATAATTTACAAATCAATATCAAGTATTAAACAACCAAACTATTCCTGATTTTAAAATATGTACATCGTTAACAACCAATAGTATGTTGTTTAGTTATAGTCTAGAAATATATATATGTACCTTTTAGTGGTTCTTTCTTATGGACACACACTTCCTCTCCATTTTGACTGAAAATCAAACTATTTGATATTTCTATCAAAATACTTATTCAATTCCGATGTTTATAAAATGATAATTTTGCATCATTTCTTAGATCGTATCCAAAAACCCACAAACTCAATATCACTCCTACTAACTTCGAGACACTTTGATTGTTATGTGCAAACACAACACCAAAATAGCCTTTTCCTAATGGTTATAAATGTTACAAATGAAACTTGTAACAATTATAACCGTTACAAGCACGTATGTGAAAAATTTTGTAACATTTTTCTCAACGGTTATAACCGTTGGGATAATCCCAATTCCCAACGGTTATAACCGTTGGAAAAACACCTTCTCCAAGATTTTGCAACACTTTGTCCAACGGTTATAACCGTGATAAAAGACATATTTCCTAACATTTATTACCGCGAGGAGTATAAAAATTGTAACGCTTAACGTTACTAGTAAAATGTTCATAACACTTATAACTGTTACAAAATGAAAACCTGTAACACTTATAAGTGTTACTAATTATCTAAACCATATATCAAGCAAAATTTACAATAGCATATCACAAATTATTTTTTGAACCATATATAGCAGCATGTAACAATTTCATTTCCTGAAGTATACACTGTTAAATATAACAATTCATTTCCCAAAGAAAATTTAATTTCAACAAATATCAAAATTCATTGTACAATCATTCGCCATAAATAACAATCATCAAAATACTAAATAACTTTAAAGTATCACAACATAGGTCAAAGTATCACAACCAAGAAACAAATTAAGTAGCTTACACATGACAAATTAAGAAGCTTACACATAACTTTAAAGTATCAACATCTATTGAGTACTTTTTGTTTGGATGGGGAGGAGCATCTGCTTCTGTGTTTTCTATTTGTCTTGATGAATCGGCTAACATTCTGCAGTATACAACCCTTAAGATATTAATAATATTTACCGAAGTAAGATCAAAATAAAGATATTTAGATATATGAGTTGATTATTTTAGTACATGGGTTTTAGTTGAACACTTTGCCATTTTATATAATCTTTAATTTCTCACCACACGTTCATTCAAAATGGGTCCATATTGTAAATTTATCTCTAGATATCTATACCTATTTTTGGTTTGTTTAATATATGTGTGATTTTCTAGTTGTAATAGAAATACATGCCCTGATAAGCCACTAATATCACTCACTAAGGATGAAATGGTTTTATATCTGTTACTACCATATGTTACACATAAACGCAAGGATTACAGGAAGTATTTGAGCATTTGGAGCTGTAACTAGACCCGTCAAATGGGTCGGGTCGGATCAAAATGGGTTGAATCAAAATTGACCCAACCCATTTTGTGACCCGACCCATTTAATATATTTGTCAAAAGAGAAAAATGACCCAACCCATTTCTTATCAAGGTCGACCCATTTAACCCACTTAAGAAAACAACCAATATTCTATCAAATAAAAAAGAAAATACAGTTTCACTTACAACAATATATAACGCAAATAGCTTCATTCATTGATATTGCACAAATATATCATGAAATACCATAGATGGAGCTGACAGTGCAAAAGCATAACATTGAGACTGTTTAAACTGCCAGAGTACTTAATAAAATCATCAAATAACATCTAAAAGTGCAAGTAGGAAACATGTACAACTTTGTACAATACAAGTGAGAAAGAATTTCAACAAATCATACTTCATAGAATCAAATTATCAGTTGCAGATCAAATTTAAATGAACAGATAAAGATTGCACAGGTAAAGCAAATATACTTGCACTCTAATTGATATACCAGCCTTTAATGTCTACTCGCCTCTGTAATATGGTTATAGCCTCGTCTACAGTGTTATTACTAAGTATATATAATGCAGCCTCCTGCAATATTTAAACCAAAAGATGCATTAAAAATAATGAACTGTACAATAAACACAGTTATATTCGGATAACATCAAATTTTCTAAAAATAATGCATGGCCATTTTAGGCAGTATATCATGAAATAATACAGAGAAGTATAAATACAAAATGTGAAGGCAACCCTTTATTTAGTTTCTTGACTACATTGAAAGCACCAGTTTAAAAGAATGCAACAAAAATAAAATGAGTATCATGCAGTTAAGTGACAACATCAGGGAGAATAATTATCTATACTTGCAACTGATCAATAACACATATGATGAAGCTTTGATTTAAAATTACAAGCACAATCTGATGCAATTAAAAGCAGTTCTACACTTTGAAACTGTAGAAAATCATCAGAAGGCTATGGTCAAATGGTTAACACATAGGAAACCCAAAAGGGGTAGAATTTGTGTTAGTAATACTAATACTAATATAATAAAAAAGCCAAGTCAAGTAAGCAAGTTGCAAGGTATGTTTCAGTTGTGTTACTACTACTAATACTATCACAGGTGAAACTAGTAGGATTGCATATGAAAAATTGATGACAATACGTGGCCACTTTCTCAAAACAAACAACAGCAAGATATGACATTTCAACACTTTTACAATAGCAAGATAATTAAACTGACAAAACAAAAGTAAAAAAAATACACAGCAAGATAATTAACCTAAGTAATTTATTTAGTAAAAAGCCTGGCATGTGAAATGTTTGAAGCGCGTGCACTTAAGCAAAGTGGAACCAGCTTGCATGCTAATAGCTCATGCCGAACACGAAGGCAACTAAATACGTGAAATTATAATAATAATAATATATACACTAGCAATAATATAAAACTAGTAAGAACTGCTTATATGTGTGCGCGTGTGTGTATAATGGCTTTAATTCAGACTGTTGGAGTAATTATATACAAACACACATAGGCAAGAAGAAGAAAAGAAAATAAAACAAACGACAACTATTCATTACAAAACAATATGATAACTACCCAAGTCGAACCCAAAGAGAAGCACATCAATACAAGGTAACAGCTTAAGTAAATGATGAAGAACAAAAAGAAAAGGTCATAAACCTAAACAACTGACATTCGGCCCTAAGACACAGGAGTATGCAAATGCATGCAAGAACATATATAAATACAAACTCAAAGCATAGTAGGCTTTTTCAGGCATGCAGGTTTTAAATGCATAACAAGAATGTTACCCAGATCCATGATTGGCTTTCCATCGTGTATGATAGTTCCAGGTGCATTGGGTATACACAGTGTTAAATGTTTGCTGCAAGTGTCGAATTTAATAAAATAAAAACTGCAAGCATATGACTTTAGACACATTTACCCCATAAAACCGTATGGTGTATCAGCATCTAATATATTTTAGTTTTACAGAAGAGCGGAACTTATTATATACATGGGTTTCAAGTGAATGAATTCCTTTAAGGTTTAATACGTATGGTTTTTAGAACATGTTTAGTTTTTGGTTTTGAATAAGTAAATTTTGGATATACATGTTTGCACATATAAATATGTTAAGTGCATCATAGATTTTGAACAAATAGAGGTCAATCAATAGCTAACACAAGGCTCCGATTCTCCAAGTGAGAACCCAAATATATCCAATAATCATAAGAAGTAGAAAAAACATATAACTATGCAAATGTTCTAGCAAGTGTAGCTAATTTTACAGTCAGTTAAGTAGTGTATTCATGATTCTTCCAAGTGAAATGGAACCTCAAATATATCTAACAATCAATTAGCAGAAAAAACACAAAATACTATTAATTTAGGACAACTATCAATACAAATCATATGAGAAAACATAGTGTACGATTAATTTGGAAAAACCACCAGCAGAAATCATAACAAAAAAATAACACATGATTAATTTGGAAAACAAACCAATCGGTAGAAACCCCAAACATATATACCTGATGAGATTTTTGTATCCTATATGCGTGGGACAGTTATCGATCAATTCGGTCAGCAATATTGTTGTGGTGTCTCCTGGTAGCCAACAACTTAACAACAATCCTCAATTTGTTGAAGCTTGAAACACGATTAATGCAGTTAGACAATAGATTAAATAAATTTAAAGTATCATATAGGGTTTGCTGCAAATGCAATAGATTTAAGATTTTAACTCCTGATTTATCCAATTAGCCACCATAAATTAAAATTTCAAATAGAAATATCATACCTTTGTTTGATTGGAGCTTTTAACTTTGAAAGCTAAATCGTGCGAGATTTGAAGAATCGAGAGAGAGAAATCGCGAGAGCAAGAGCAAGCATTTGGAAAACTGAATTGAGTGAGATGGATTAGGAATTTAGAAAGATGAAAACTGAATCGAGTGAGTAGCCCGACGTATCTTTTTTGGAAACGAGAAAATGAAAATGAAATCAGGGTTTTGGATGTTGGACGGATGAAAGGGTAATGCGGGTTGTATCATATTTTTTAGGAAGATAGTGGGTATCGACCCAATTCAAAAAACAATTGAATTAGCCTGGACCCAGCCCTATTAAAATTGGATTAAAAGGGTTGGGTTAAAGGGTCGGATTGAATTTTGACAGCCCTAGCTGTAACGACACAAATTACATTATTTCCTATTTTGTCGTTATATTTCCATTAGGATCAAGTGTATCATACACCTAACTGATTGTGCTACAGAAAAACTAGTTGCAAGCTATAAAAACTATTAATTCCCTTAACGTAGAATGCCATTTAATCAGCACCACATATATTGTAGTAAAGGAATGTTATTTATTATCAACCATTCATCAAACATAACATGATAATTATCCACGATATGCAATCTTAAACTGCAATTTCTGATGCAATGTGCTTATTATATTTATTGAGAATATGCAATGTGCTCACCTGGAACATCAGCGAAGTAGCTCACAATCAGAGCATCAGAGAGTGGTGATTCCAATTCTGAGTATGCCTTGGATGCTTGCAACTTATCGGATTCCAGATCTAGCACAACTTTTATTAAACTCTTGGGTACTCAATATTGTATTGAGTAGTCAAGGGATTTAGGATAGTCTTGACGAATTCTGGAGGAGCTGTGAAGCAGGAGGCTTCAGCGAGTAGATATATAGAGTTTCCGCTGTGTTTATATTAGTCTGTATTGTACTGATGTACTTGTGTTGTATAATAGACAGAAGTTTATAACTGTCTATTCTGTGATGTATAAGTTGTGTAACTCTGATGTAATATGATACTATGTAATATTTTATGTGATATATTATATTTTATTCGTTCCGCTGTGAGATTCTGATGTGTTGTTCTTTCTTCTTTTCTATCTTTTCTTCTTCTATCCCTTTCTTTCTTAATTCATGATACGTCTTTCTGGTGGTAGAAAGCCGGGTCGTGACAGTTGATACCAAATGAAACAACCCGACTTCCTATGCCCAGAAAGTCGCATCATTATGAAGAAAGAAAGGGGTAGAAAATAGAAAAGAAGAGAAGAAAGAAACAACAACAACGATCTTGGAGTAGAATGAAAATGCTGATGAAGAACACAAGAATAGACTGGACAACACATCCCAGAAAATCTCGGATAACTCAAAAGAATACTCAAACTATCGCAAGTCACTTTTGCGATCAACCCAGCCAAATTCCAAAAAAAAAAAAACTGTCCTCTCTTTACCAATCAGAACAGCTCACACTTAACTATCCAATTCATCGAGATGGCCGAGATGAAAAATCCGAGATATCAGCCAAAATCCGAGATTTGGCAGCCTATTTAGTTATAAGTGTTTTAAATATCGCCCGAAATAGCCGAGATATTTTCCCGAGATATTGGCCAAAATTCGAGATTTAAAACACTGAGCACAAGAGCTGGCTAATCAAACCGAATCCATAGATCACCTGCTGCTTCAACTCTGAGATAACTTCCCTGGATATGGCAAGTATGCATGTAAATATCAACAGATAAACATATAAAAACTAGCTCTAGTTAGAATAATATGGTATGAATCTCACTTGTATGCAGCTAACATTTTGTCTAAGAGGGAAAGATTCCAAAAAGATTTTTTTGCTCCTTTAGCAAGTTTTGAAAGCAAAAGGTATGACACTAGTCCTACAAGAACTGGAACTGTATTGATTCCAAGCTGTGGTACATGTGATAATAATATAATATACAAGGAATATGATATAAATGATAGGTTAGAAAAAGAGGTTGATCTTCAAGTTAGATGCTTTGAATAAGATTAACACTAACAATATATGCAACTAAATAACACGTGCACAAAAGAAGAAGAAAAAGTATTTTTTTTAAGGAAAAGAAAAGAAAAACCAATAATATATGCAGTTGAACAAAATATGCACAAAAGCATGAATTGTAAGACATGCTATAGAACACGGTTGAGCAATATATGCAGGGTATGTTCATTGCAGAGCATCCGAAACTGATAAAAATGGCATTTTAACAGAGTTGTGATAGGGGAAGGAAAGCATGATACTATAGTACCATATACATTTAACAATGGATTTTTAATTTCATTTTTTCAGAAAATAGCAGTAAAACCTGTACTTGGAAAATATTACAAAGAGCCAAAAAAGCAGGGTTGAATAATCATCATTAAAAAATGGGTTTTTTTCCTATGGACGATGATGAAAAATGCTTAACAACAACAAATTATAAAAATGGAAGAAAAATTACAGTACAAACCTTAATTGAGCCAAACAAGAAGAGATTTGGTGTGGGGACGATGTGTAGCTTCGAAAAACCAATAAAAGAGAGCGCTATCGTGGCTTTTATCGATTGTAATATAACCTACATACTGCTTAAAACTGACTTCGGGTTATCCAGACAACCGAATAACCCTGTCAGCCTCTTATTCTGCTGTTACATTTTTGTCTAACACAATTTTACAGTTGATTGCAATAAGAGAAGACAAAATGAATAGGAGGAGAACAAATTTAGAAGGAAAGTCAATTGGAATTGTAGCGAAGATCATAGATATGTGAAGAAATGTTGATGTGTTTCTTCTCTGCTCTTTTATAGGCTATGTGATTGAATTGGTTAATGGGTAAATAGTAAATTGGATAAATATGAAGATTTTTGTTTTGATATGGACAACTTTAAATTTTTGAATGGGAAAAATTTTTGGCCAAGTAAATGCTGATTAAGAGTATGCATATATAGCTCAGTCCATATTTGTCTATTGAGTTTATGATGATTAAGTTATTTTGCTGCATATTCGTTTTAATATCGTCCACATCCATTTCGTCCAAGTCTTGACTTTTTTCCTTTTTTGTTGCAACTTTAAAGAATATCCGACTAATATATCTTTCCAGCAAATGTTATTTCCACATTTTCAATAGCTGAACAAGTGGAAACAAAAATTTATTTGATATTTGGTATAGATTTTCCATAAATATAATTTCTAAATTGGATAAATATGGAGATTTTTGTTTAGATATGGACGGCTTTAAATTTTTGAATAGGCAATACTTTCGACCAAGTAAACGCTGATTAAGAGTATGCGTATATAGTTTAGTCCATATTTGTCTATTGATTTTATGATGATTATTTTGCTGCATATTCATTCTGATATCATCCACGTCCATTTTCCTGAGTCTTGGCTTTTTTCCTTTTTTGTTGCAACTTCAAAGAATATTTGACTAATATATCTTTCCAGCAAATGTTATTTCCACATTTTCAATAGCTAAACAAGTGTAAACAAAAATTTATTTGATATTTGGTATAAATTTTCCATAAATATAATCTATAATATTATAGTCTTCATTAGTTGGAATATTCCTATTTTATGTAATTTTATCTTTATTTCCAATTGAACGCGCTTCCATATTTGAAAGGATCCATGCATAATTTCAATAACACTTTGCTTTTAGGGGTACAAATTCACATTCCATTTCATTTCTTTTTTTTTAGTTTTTTAAATTGAAATAGTTATCGAAAAAAATTATGGTCTGACTTGAAAACGAACGAGTGTCTTATATTTTTATAAATGATTGTTGAAGTAAAAGAAGATGATCGAATATGCAAACTAGTTTTTGCTTTAAACAAAGCAAAAACAAGTGTCATATATTTTATAAACGATTGTTGAAGTAAAAGAAGATGATCAAATACTATGGAAAATTTGAAGGCTGAAGAAAATAATAATGATTATGTATTTTATTAGAGCTTACATATTTTAATAAATGAAAATAAACAGAGACCAGATATGCATATTTTAATCAACATGGATATTACTAAAGCAATAAAAACAAAGAGCAAGTGCCATTTCTTTATTTATTAAGATGTGCACTGCGAAGTTTGATCTACAATAAAGAATAGTGCATAAATAAAGATGCATACCAATATTGTCTTCCACTTTTTGGGTGCAGTGAGATGAAAGTTCCACAAATGTCAATATCCAAACTTCTTGCACTAACAAAAAAAAGGTACATGAAAGGTCAGTATCCTCGTTTTCTTTAATTTTCATGCTTTTAAATTAGTAAATAAGAGATGAATCCATTCATATCTTCTTCATAAACAAAATAGAATGCCTATAAACTATTCTAATAGATTAAGAAATACATATTGCTTATTTTCACGATAATTCAATTGATGTCAGGGAGAACCAGTTAACAAAAACTTGTTTTAAGAAAAAAATTGAAAACCAAAAGAAGTACGAAATAGTATGAAAAATAATTTGTCTAACCTAAATGTTGCCGACAGTATAAGGATCAGTAATTGAGTTCCAATGCGTCATAGTTTAGAAATCTCATCCCCAAAAATATTCATGTAACAGCCAACTAAAACAGGTTTTGACAGTATTTAAGATAGGAAAATATAATATTTCAGTTATAATTTCATTGTGTAAACCATTTTTTTAGTATGGTTCTGTTCAATTACATACGGTTCTGTATGGACTCGCTCTTTTGCATGGTGCTTCATTAACCGAAATCCGATGTTTATAAATTATTTAAATACCAGATACGCAATAGAAACGCAGGTCATATTGTATCCTTTATCTTCACACTAAATTTTCTCTCAATTTCAAACCCCACCTGGTAAACTTCACAACTAATTTTTAAATTTCAAACAGAGACTATAATAAGTTAAAACAAAGAACTGTCGATATTCGTCCAATCTCATATATTTCAGGTTTAGCTTTCAAATGATATTTTTCACCAATGCAAGAGAAATTTTGAGTTAATTGGATCCATCTCCTTCAACTTTACATATACATCTTGAAGAAATGTGTAATTCCTAGATCATTTATAGCAGCAATGATATTTTCCACGACCGCGAATTTTGAATTACTGGGTATGAGGCTGCCGATTCGATTGACAACGCTGGATATCAACGTAGCAATGAGATTGTACACTTCAGCAAAAGACCATACACCTGAACAAAGCATAGTTTATCTTGAATGGATTGTTTGATAGACACAGTTAATGTCGATTGCTTTAGTATATAACCATTGAAAGCAATACATTTTCGTTAAAACACATGTTAATTTGGTTATTTATTTGTATATTAAACAATGGTAACTGCTTTGGAAAATTTAACATTTTGTTTGATAGCAGCATAATTCATTTAATGTTTTGGTTTTTAAGATTTATATCAATTGTTTATAATTTACTTGACATTTATTACTCATTGAAGCAGTCTTTTCAACGTACGTTTTTAATTCTGTGCATGAACTAAGCCTTAAATGTGCAACTTGTGTTTTTATTGCCCCCGGAATTGCATTTACGTTATTTAAATTATGATTTGGATAGGAGATACTTTCATTAATAGTGCGGATAAAATAGTTAGTACTGACCGTGTAATAGTATATCCAGATTTGTTTTATCTAACTCGGATTAAATTCCTGTATTTTTCCTTTTTCCCCATTTTTAACTTTTCTGATTTGTTCTTCTATTTATTTTTCAACGTATACAATGACTTAAAAAAGTTAACTACTAATACAAAATCAGTTGGTTTAGTACGTATTACGGTTGATGTCCAGTCCTTGCTATTTTAGGCTTCTTTTAATTATTATGTTTACGACTAGATGAATGTAGCTTGAACTTTGAATTATTTACCACAGTTGGTTAATGATAAATTATTGATTAGGCATGACACGTTTAGTCATGAATGGTTTATTTTTCTCATAAAAAAATGACTGGTTTCATAATGAAAAGTAAAACAATAGCAAACAGTTTGGTATTTTCATTTATAATAGATTGCTTTAGGTCATATTCCAAAAATATTTAAAATAGTATCTAAAAATAAATAGAATAAGAAAGAAAAATTAAGAAATCATTAAAATCAAATTTCAAAGTGAGAAACTGATGAGTAGCTTTTCTTGTACGTTTATCTTTTTGGAACCAGAGAACCAATCAAGTAAAGTATTGAAGCGTGAAAACTATATGTTTGTTTTGAATCATAAAAAGAAATATTTATTGAATAATTGTCTATATATTTTGAAATAGATGTATAATAAATAATAAAATATTTAAATTATATTAGAATATGAAGAGGTTCAATAAATAAATAAAAGTAATTAAGTGTTTTTGGTGTAATTATGTTTAGTTTAGTTAATGTAAAAAAAAGTTGTGCTAAAATAGTTTATTTTCTTAGTGCTCCAAGAAAACTTAGCACTCAGATGCCTCAGACAGTTAGAAGAATAAAGCGGCAAAGTAAAAAAAGCAAGGTGCCAAACTATATAACTTATGTAGGGGTGCTTTCGACTTGCGTTCATGTAGGTCTTGTAGAGGAAGGATTGTACCATTTTAACACTATGAAAGAAATATACAAAATTGAACCCGGTATGGAGCATTATGCTTCTAACGTTAATATGTTAGGTAGAGTTGGGAAATTAAAGGAAGCCATTGAATTCATCGAACAGATGCCTATAGAGCCAGCTGTGATGATATGGAAGAGCTTGCTTAGTGCTTGTAGAGAGTTCGGTAACGTTGAGTTAGGGAGATATGCAGCTGATATGGCTATTTACAAAGACCCAAATGATGCCGGACCTTATGTATTAATGTCTAATTTGTATGCATCAAAAGGAATGTGGAGCAATGTGGAAAATCTGAGGCAGAAAATTGAATCTTCGGGGTCTGCAAAAGAAACTGGTTATAGTCTGATCAAGTAAACGTAAGAAGTAAATTTTATTTTGTTATTTTTTATATACATGCTGCATGATCATTATGAATTTTTGGAAATTCTTGTTCATCATGCAAAATGATGGAAGTATTCCATCCACTATTTATGTAACACAGGATATGTACTGCATTTACTTGATTCTTTAACTCGGTAATACATGAAGTTGTTATGTATGCTTCATAGTTTTGTAATAGGTCGATTTTTTTAGCTATGGACCTATTACTGGGGCATCACCTTGGATAAAGAAGTGTTATTTGTTTACTGATATTTAATTACAGGTAATGAGAACCTTAAAATCTTGCAATTTATAGGTAAATTTTCCTTGGACCTTGACAGAAATAATAGTAGTCATATCTAATCACTTGAATCAACTTGAAGTAAAACCTATATGAATTATTTTATTATGAACGGGAGGATATATAAAGCAGCCAGAAAGAAACAGAAATGGTAGTTCTTTCCAGCAGACAAAAGGCAAAATCAATTGAGTGCAAAGAAATGAGAAGAAGTCAACCCGATTCTTGCAGCTAACATAACAATTTGCGTAAAAACTATTTATAATTGAGTCAAGAATACCATGACTTCTTCTCTTCGAAATGGATAAATTAACTTACTAGAGCCTAGGTTGAGCTGCAAGAAGGAGCAAAAGAGACAACCAAGATTTATTATCTTGGTGAAACAGACATTTACGTGAAAGATACATAATAGCTACACCACAAATAGATAGAAAAGTAGGTTAATCTCAATTATTCATCATGTTTTCTCCCTTTATTTTATCAGTGTTATATATACAAAATTCACTACAGATTCATGCAAAATCATATCCAAAACATATATAGATTCAATTATTCATTTGGTCTGTCATATAACTGAAAGTATGTTACTGACAAATAGGGAAATCAAGCAAAATGGAAGTGACAAATTGAAAGCAAAATGAAAGTTTGTTGCTGACAAACATATATAGATTCTATAATTCATTTGGTCTGTCCATGGAAAACATTTTGTTCAACTAGATTTCAGTAAGAAAAAAATTATGTCGCGAGCTCATGAAGATAAAGATAGGGAGCAATAAAAAAATAAAGTAGTCAGATTTCAAGAAAGGCATGGTTAAAAGCCTAAAATTTTCAAGTGAGTTTAATACATTTTCTTCACACAAATGGCGTTGTATTCTATAACAATCTACTGAAAAGAATGAATTGGGAACATATTATATTGTCGCACCTTTCTCTCCAAACTAATATTCCTAGTCTCTTATTCCAATTCGATGGTTTAACTCAGAAACAACAGGCGAATGCACAATATACCTAATTTCAAAAAATAAATTAACATTGAAGTAATTACCTGATTTGAATTTGAAAATTAGTTTGCAGTCGATTACCGAAATAGAACGCAACCCTAATCTTCCTTCATCTTTGTCAAATTGGTAGAACAAAGGGCGGAGGCGGTGGTTGACAACGGAGGCGGTGGTGGACAACGGAGACGGAGGTGGAGGCGGACAGCGGACGCGGTGGTACAACAAAGAGGCAATAACCCTAGAACGAACGAAAGAGGAAAAACATGAAAGGATGAAATGTAACGTGAGAAATGGGATAAGTAATAACAGAATATAAAATTACAATCATATCCATATTGTTTTTAATTATTTACGAAATTACCAAATTTAGTAACGGTTATAACCGTGATAAATGGTCGTAATGGAAATAACCGTTAGAAATTTATAATGGTTATTACCGTTACAAATTAAAAGCGAAAAAATGTTACAAAATACGCTGATTGGTGTAGTGAAACGGTCTATTTTAAATCATTATTTAGAATTTTCCATTTTAGCACATATGTACCAAAACACAAAGTCATACTAAGCGATAATTTTGTGAGTAAATCCAAATGACTTAAGCATGTTTAATGACGAATCATGTAAAAACATGCATCTTAATGGGCCTAAGTTTCTACTAAATCGAAACCCAAGTCCATTAGGATAAAGATCGTTGGTTTTGGTAACCTGTCATAAACAAAAGTATACCAGAGAGCAATCTACATAAACTCACGGTGGAATAGAAAATTACAATAGAACCTATATGCCGACCATGGCTGCTGTCTTGGAATTAATATTATTCCTTCAGTATCTGATTCCCTTGCTAGCGATGACCATGGATAAGAAGAATTCACCATCTGCAGTTTCTATTTTGCACCAGTAGCATGTCCCTTTAAATCTATCTTATGGGTTGTAATGAGAAGGGCAACAGAACAACGTTCTGGTGATTGGAAAATTACATACTTTATCCATAACACTAATTTATGCCGATTGATTTCCATCTAAGTGTTATGTCCATTATACATGATTATTCCATGTAATTCTATATAATGGTACGATATGTCTGACCTTCTCCGAGGTATATCTATATATATATGCCTATATATATATATATCTAACATTGTACTATCCAATAGAAAACCCTGGCCACTTAATACTTCTTAAATAGGGAGGAGGCAGACTCAACGACCGTTTAATACCTCAACCCCAAGGCAAGCCCTCCGTAATGTAATCGTTAGTCAATTGATTCTTGCTACAGAGACCGTTGACCCTTGGATATGGCTTTATAATTTAATTGTCGTATTACTAATGCATTTTATAGACTTATCTAAGTGTTAACTAGCCCACCTCCGATAAAAAAATAACTAACCAATTAAACTTTGAGGTCTGTGTGTATCCCATATAGATTCTACACTAGTAGGAAGCAAAATCTGTCAGGGCATAACCCAAGTCTTTGTTAACGACCGCTTGGGATCGTTGGTGGTTATAGCCTATATGTCAACCCTACTACTATATACCGATCCAACAACACTAACATAGCCCATCGACCTCCCACAGCGGAAATCCCGTTTAGACTATCCTAATGTAAGTCAAGGAAAAATACCCATCCTAGTTACTTAATACCTCTTTGTTAGAAATGAAGCAGACCCCATTTCTCTTTTAGGTACTGTCATAGGTTATTTAAAACTTCTTATATATGGAGGAGGCAGACCTAATGGTCATTTAATACCTTCCACCCCAAAATAAACCCCTTGACATCCCTAAAGGTACCGAGCCATTTAATACTTCAAATCTGAGACGAACCCTCGGTATATTTTCCCACACCTATATACAAATGCATATCTCTTCCCCACGGGTCCTATGGTTGGAGATGTCCCATATTAGTAATAAGTATACACAATTACTGGTAGCCTTTTGGTGAAGGTTAGACTTCCGTTGTGTCACTCTACTATCCTCACATCCAAACCCATTGTAAATCAAACCAATTATCCTAGACCTAAATATTAGGCTAGGTCCGCTAGTTTATGCCATCCTAAACATATAATTGTGGCTATATAATTTCCTTCTATGAAAATGATACTACATCCTAGTATTTTATTCCTATCTTATACACTTATTACGTATATTCTCTATTTTCCTCTTACGTCACATAAATGTCAATTGTCCATAATAAAGTATCATTATTATTCAAATTAGGAAATCAATAATGATATTTATTATTTGTTCTAATGCAATCTTTTATGCCTATTTCCTTTTTCCATAAATGTCATATTAAACTCCTTAATTAGTCCCATTAAATGCATTTATGTTCCTATTTAATTCTTGCAACTCCCTACTAACTGCACATTTGTTTCCCTGCATATTTTGGAGTTACTATCTCTTTTTTACCTACACATTCCAGTCCTATAATTTACTACACTATTAATAACTAGTTGTCCTAATTATAACTAATACGAATATCATCGTATATTATGCTATATATTTGCATTTTTAATTGGTAGACGTGTTTATATGTGTGTGTATGTTTATATATATGTATGTATGTATGTATGTATGTATGTATGAAGGTATACATATATGCATGTATATATTCCCGTTTCTAACCCATTAATTATTACGCTTAGGAATTCCCAAAACATACTTATTTTTACATTTTGTACGGAACATTTATTTTCACATTTTAAAATACTAGAGTTATCCTTCCCAAAAAGGATTACCGTTATAACTTTTCATAAATTACCCAAAAGTGAGACTTTTGCTCCATTTTAAATTATAAGGAATTATCTCTTTTCTTTTATTGAAATAGACAGTGCAAACTATAAAGGAGAACATCCATACTTTACACATCTCTTTTCTTTTTGGTATGTTCTTTATTATTTCAAACGACGCACTTTTTATACATAGTTGTGGAATTAGGTAATTTATGGAAATTATACAGAAATAGATACAACTAAATTATACCCAAAACGCTTACAATAAATTAAAATATAGAAATTCACATTGCAAGTTAAATTAGGGCAATCTAAATTTATACTAATAATTTACAACTCAATTATCGTAAATCTCGAATAAATCTTACAACCTTATCAACATTCTACTTTAACAAATTTAGAGACCAGTTTCCAAACTTCTAGATTATGGTGTGAATATCATTCCTATTCCTATCACCTAACTTACAAAATATGCAGACGAGATTTCAAATGAATACGTTCTTTCTAAGCCTACAACTCCACAGATATTGCATAGGCATAATAATTAAATAAAATTCAATGAGATAAATTTTAATGTTATACATAAATCATATAATTTCCCACTCACCTTTCAAGCTTTCCAAATCTCCCAGATTTGAATTCATCCCTCTAATTGACTCCTTTTCCTTTCCAATCCAAAAAAATATGTATAATAAGGTATATACATACTATTAGAATTATAGATCCGAGAAGAGATTTCAGGTCAACGGGTATATAGATTTATAATTATGAAATTTATCTTTTTCTAGAGTATAGATTTGCTCCTCTTCTTCTCTTTTATATTCTACCCTTCTTCGATTTATATATATGGTATTTTATAATTAATAGAAACAGTGAAGGGAAAATGGCAGAGCTTCATTGCTTTGATCAGAAAATATGAGAAGAAAAATAAGGGGCTAGGCCTGTATTTATAGGTGCTTGAATCAATTATATCTGTTGGATTAAAAATAATTAAATTTGGGGCGTTTGGCCAAGGTTCAACACTAGCCGCCACCATGTCAACCGATATACCGCTCCCTATAGGCGGTTGAGCGACCTAAGGAGGGGCTTGATCGGTGGGGTCCATATAATTAATACTATATATTTCCTTTTATTTCTTTTTAAATATTTTCGTTTTGAAAACTTCAAGCGATGATAACTTATTCGTTTGAACTTCGATCGCAAAACTTCAAATATGAAACTTGCTCGAAATTTACCACAAACACAATGGTACAAGTTTCGTGGCCAAATTCAGACATTTTTTCTAATTTCATTTTTGAGCCTTAGTAATTATTTATTAATTATAATTAATTTTTGGGTGTTACAAATCTATTACGCAAATTTCAACAATTGAAATTTGTGATGTTATTCTTATCAACGTTGCTCATTATATTCCAACTGCATTAGTCTTGCTCTTGGAGACACATTCGCGGTCGATGGATCATATCCCTTTGGAAATAACTATCACAATCATATTTTGATGATGTACTTGGAATCCTTTTTGGATTTTTGCATCATACCATACCGTAGAGTTAATACTCTTAATGGTTTAATTGGCAAATGAGGATTATCTATACTCGATATTGATAAGAAACTCATAATTTCTCTTCAATATGTGAGAATACTTATTAGACATTATAATGCATTGTGTTCATTTAGGTTTGGTTAATTTCATTTCATCCCTCGTAGTCAGTTTTATCCTTGAATCGTATCCAAATTCATTTCACTACCAATAGTTTCTAAAAGAAATTCTTTCACTATGAAGTTGATATGTCATAAAACAACAATTGTTTCTTAGTTTAATGGAATGGGTATTTGCAAACATTTTATGAATTGACGTACATATAAAGTAGATTAGGTTTTAGTTTATAGTACTTACGTTCAAAACATAAATTTCTCATTCAATGGCAATCGTTCCTAAGCTCCTTTTGATGCAATTCACACAAGATCCCTCATGAAAATTATTACGTACAATCTTTAGACTCGCAAAACTGCCAACTCCTTAGCCTAGGATATGATGGGGCTTCGTATAAAACCCTATCTTGTATGATTTTGTAACTTATTATTCATATGAAATTAATTTTAACCTTGTGTGCTACTCTTAAGTACACGACCTTATAGAAAGAAGTTAACTCGACTTCACTCATAATTAATTGTACTTAGTCCAACGAAGTTTGATTACTTCTTATCGATACATCATTATGTATTATAGGGAGGAGTGACTTTTGATATTGAATATTTACTCAGTTTTAGGTACGTTCGGAACTCTTTCCAAAATACTCGCCTACTCAGTAAAATCGAATCATTTTATTTTCTTTTGTACGTTATTTTATTTACTTCTGTTTTATATTCTATGAACTCGTCATTATCATAGGGTGAATACAACAAAGTACGTGGAACCATTTTGGAATTAATGGACTTTCGGTTGTCTACATCTATATTTATCAATTCATAGAGTTTATCAACTCTTATGATGCTCCCACTGAATGGGTGTTTTGCCTTTAAAGGTCTGAGATATAATTTACTAGTACGTATGGTTCATAATCATATAACCAAAAATTATCTCTTAAAATTTTGGCTTAGTCCATAATACCAACATAATTGTAAATAAATTTAGATACTTCCAACATAACTTAAGGCACATCCGGTCCTCTCCATGAACGTGGCTCAGGGGTAACCCGAACTATCAATAAAAATGTAAAGTAAACCTATCCAAAAGATAGGAAATCACACTATAACCTGCTCTTCTCCTGTAATCAACTAGTCAGCACAACTAACATAATGTGACTGCTACGTAACAATATACCATGATACGGATAACCCAACATACAAAGGTAGGGTAATCATAACATAAGCCAATCTCGAAGTGCACAATAGCAATAGCGGCAATAATAAAATCAACCAACTAATAACATGCACAACATAGCGATAAGAGACATCCAAAGAATAAAAATTGATAATCGCCATTACTGATGAGTGAAGTCCACTACGGACATCTATCATGATCCAATGATTCCCTTCGAGGGTTCAAGATAAATAGAGTCAATATCTAATTGTTCCATAGAACCTAAGCCACATCCTTAGTGATAGATGTCGTGTAGATCTCACCGTACCCCTGTAATGAGCTTTGATGATATATAACCAACTCTACATATTTGAAACCTAGTCCCATGAGTAATAGAGTTAGTACCTGAATGACCTTAGACCTCAAACTACATCCTTAGTGATGGGTCTCATGTAGATCTCAATGTAACCTATAATGAGCTTTGGTGATTTATGATCTACTCTAAATACCTGAGACCTTTGCAGATCACATCGTACCCCTATAATGAGCTTTGATGACATATGATTCTATAGTAGATGATTGTCATCATCCCCCTAGGACATCAAGGATTACTTAACAAACTCGTATAATATCTCTACAAAAGAGAACGATGGTTGTATCCCATATAATATGCCATCGAGACCACAAAGGAGCACTGATGTCATATAAATATACTTATAAATCAAATATAACATCACGTAATCAGATATAGCTATCATAAACGAAGATCAATGTCACATCATCATCTACCTATATGTATAGTCACTAGTGAAAGACCAGTAATATGCATGGACACTAATATCAAGCTAATATGATTCATCAATATATGTACCCAAGGCTGAAGCCAAGGGATGTGGATTGCTCCACTCGATCATACACACTCATTGAATGAGACCAATCGCTGTACCTATCCCTTGCACGATCGTTGCTGATCCCATAGAAATCACTTAACATTCGCATCCAGCTCTCGAGCTTCACCTTGCATTCTGCCTCCTTGAGTAGCACATAGTCTCCCTCGAAGTTGGGCCAAACCTCTGCATGAACCCGCACTCGAAATAGGTGAAGAACCCCAGCTTAAATGGCAGCTGACCTGGGCTTTACTACCCAGGTCAGTGCACCACCTTTGGAACGGTGGTCTACCACCGGTTGACCGATGGTAGCCCGACCTAGGCAGTAAAGCCTAGGGCAGCTGCCATCGATTACCACGGCCACCAACTCGTGTGCCATCTCCTCTGTTATGTTGCCCGATGAGACGCCTTGCTTCCCAAGCATACCTCCACCATATTGGACCTCCTCAGAGTTCATTATTTGATTTTTTGGAGGTGGTTCCTTATGTGAGCAAAGAGGGGATTTCGGCACGAAATCCTCTTTGAACGTGTAGAGCTCAACGGGCGAATCTAGCGACCCAGCCTCCTCTAACACGCCAAAACAACATAAACACCTTGCCTACTTTGTGTGATGCCTACATGTATGCTCATACACCCATTTGTGTCTGTTTATACACACATGAACACATAACCCCACTTCAATTATATAAACCACGTTCCGGACTTCACCGGAGTGATTACTCAGTTCGATATCTTCTCATGCAACTTAGCGCATGCGATAGTCGCTATGGCTACATGAGACGCTCACTATGTATTTATACGCAAATAAAGATATACACATACATATAAATGTAATAATTCGCTTATATGTGTATATATACGCATAACTACATACGACAATTCTAGCTACAATACAAGAATGGTCTTGATTAATATCTAGCTTCAAATACACTTATACGTATACTCGCTCGTGCATGTATACGCACACACATATTCGAGTAAGTAATTCAATCATTACCAAATCAAATATTGCTTTTATTTATGAAATCTTTTCAATAAATATAAGATATCGCTTTATATTATTTCATAAAATCTCATACCATTTTATAAAATACAATACTAGTTAAGCCTTTGAAATACTAAATTTCTTCACTTAAAATTAAGTATTCCTTTCATAAATATTTTATAAAATCTTATAACCATTTTATAAAATCATTTATGTCTGCTTCAAGTCTTAATTCCCTCGTCTCTAAAAGTCAAGTACAAAGGGCGTTCCATTAATTAACGACTTAATATCACTACAACAAACTGGACTTTCAATGGTGTTTCAAAAATGCTGTAAAAACTTTTGATAGCGTTGTAAAGACCGCTGTCAAATGACATGCTATAATAAATTCATTTCCTATCATAGCAGAAAATGAACGCTATAGAAAATTAACATTTATAGCGTTTATGACATCTTATTGCTATAAGATGGTTAATATTTTATAGGGTTTTATTTTCATTACGGAATAGCTCTTTTATAGCGTTTATAAGCACCTTTTCCTTCTTTGTTATAGCATTTCTAAAACGCTAATGGTATTTCTTTTGACAGCACTTCTAAAATACTACTATTTACTTTTACAACATTTATTGATTGTTATTATTTTCTCTTTATTAGTTCTCTACAAGCCAAACTTCTTCATTTCGCATAGCATTTCACATGTATAAATGTAAATAAATATCAACATAGTCGAATAAATTCAAACTATGATCGACAAAATTTTAACAAGAATAAGAAAAACACAATTGATAATAACATGATTATCAAATATATTTAACATAACCAATATTTGTATATACAAATAAATATTTGTGTATAATACAACATAATGTTTTGAAAGTACATAAAAGAAAAAGTGTCCAAATAAACACCGTTATTATAAAAAAAATATAAGCCTATGCAGCATAGTTAGCTTCGTCAGCTTTATCATCATATATTCCTGCATTTAGAAAAAGATTTTCGAAAATTATATCCAGTATATACTTAATTACCTGAACCAAATGCGGTAAGCACTCTTTAGTTTCTACTACATTCATGAAATCAGATCTAACCTCCCTATTTGCCAATCATACCCAGCATTGTTCATGAGATGTAGTTTTCTGCATTGAAAACATTCATACACCGATAACTCTTTACATTCAAGTTAGTTCTCTATGATGTGGAAATAAAAGTGTAAAACATACCAAATGTTTTCTTGAAATTGAACTACTGGTAGGAGCAAACAGAAGCATGTAACTGCATTGTAACATCGCTATTAACATCAATTTTCACTTCAAAAGCATCGCCAACATCAACATCCAGAGCTTAGAAGGTTCCTCGATAAGCACTCTCCAATCCTTTTTGGAGTTTGTTTAGAAAATATTGGAAGTAAATATATAGGTGATGTTTGCTGGCTTGGATTAACCGACAAATCATAGGAGATAATTCAAAACTGCCATCATTGATCCTAAAAATTATTATAAAATTAATCGGAATATCATTTTTGATAGAAAATAACGTATGGGATAAGAATTTAGATAATGAGAAAAACAGGGAGTGTGCAGATAATATGAATTTAATTACCAAGTATATCAAGCTTGTTGTGGTTGCCTAGTATGGTATAGTTATTATCAGTGAATTCCCAATCATGAACTGGTCAGGTATCAACATATTTACACATGCCGGAAGTCAGAAGATGCCTATACTTAAAAGCTGAGTAAAAATGTCCATACTCATAGTTTCTTGGATAAATGACATTTTAATTAATATGCACTTTCTAAATTTTTATGGGTATAGCAAAATATGGCAGTTCAACAGAAAATTTAATGTACTTACAACAAACATTTTCTCCACATTAACGTGCAACAGAAATATGAAACTTTTAGGTAATTTTCATTTGACAATTAAGAGTAACAGAACTGATGCATGTCGGATACTTTCCGACTTACCCAATGTGAACTAAAATAGTAACTGTTATTCTTACAAGGACATGGAATTACATGCTAAATAGATAGTTGAGCCAAATATACTATAAAAATAACGTACCTTGTTGTTACATCCTAGATAGATTGCTGAGCCAAATATATTGCAAAAATTAAGTACCTTGTTGTTTTGAGGTTTCGGTTTAAATAATTAATGAAGCTTTTAAGTTTAACTCCCTACTGACTGTAAGATAATGATATATTATTCACAAATCTAAGGGACATGCCATATCATAATTATATGTCCAAATAGCTGCCCAGATTTCTCTCCTCTCTTCATGTCTTATATAGCTGTGTTTCAGCCAACAGTAGCATCACGTTCGGCACATAAATCAACTCAGCATGCGATTCAGTTTTACATTTCACTTTTGGTTCTTCTATTCTATTAATATGCACCTTGCTATTGACTCCCGGTTAGCCAACCTTATTGTATTTTTTGAACTTCACTTTGTATCACATGTACCTTCTCTGTTACATCTCAAGCAATATGTTCAATAACCCACACAACATGCATTTTAGTCTAAACGTACTACATCGCAACCACATCATGGGAAATACATATTATATTAAATCTCAATCATCATGTATCACTCCGCCAATTTGCATTCCAGTCATCATGTAGTTCATTTCAACACTAGTGCGCGCTAGTCACTTGCAAAGAAGACTGCTTATTCAGGAAGCAAGACATCACTCCCAGTATCTGGGCCACGTACATTCTAAGAAGACATCTTTGTATGTTGAAAAACAAGAAAAAATTAAACACAAAGTGAATTTAAGCTGTGCACCCAAACAATGAGTAATCTGTTCACTCTAAGATGAGAACACATGATAATAACTGTGCGTATGCTGAGTATATGAGTTGTGTACTTGAAGAGAATGCAACAGACCTGCTATGGGATGAATTCCAACTAAAAAAAGTTCAATATAAACTGCCTTTTGGACGAAAATAGCAAGAAGACATACCTAGAGCGTTGACTCATATCTGAGGCAACAGACCGAGTCAAAATAAGCTAGCTAAACCTCGATCAACATCCATGTCAAAGGAACACGAAAAGAGTGTTCACATATATAAAAGGTTATTTATGGGACTTTTTGATAAGACAAATAAAGTACCTTCCAGTTTAGTCTCTCACATCTTGTAGCTATCTCTTAGTCAAATGTCCATGCTCTCTAGTTTCTAGTTGAGTTTGTTCCAACTAGTGAAAAATGTCTTCAAAATTATCTGCTTGCTAAAAGAAATATGATTTGGTTATAGTGTGGGTCATGAATTGTGACTGTAATTCTTAAGGTTGCTATTGATGAAAAAGCAAATGAAGTATATATTTATCAGTAAGAAAATGACAAGAAAAAGAATACATGAAAACATAACTATTAATTTTTAATATTTACACCAAACTATTACACTACAAATGAATAAAATCTTCAATCAGTTAATGGGTTGCTTCATTTGAACTCCCAATTTACTTGTTAGAAAATTGTATAACTAAATTATATATATTACCTTAGTAGAACAGAATAAAAGTCCAGTAAAATTTGAATCAAAGAATAAATGATCAAGTATACCACTTTATATCATCTTTTTCTCTACACTAAACCCATCCATTTGTTCAAATTGCCCCCAAAAAACTGTTTATTCTAAAGATGGTCGGACTCTTAAGGGTTAAACATTGGACCACAAAATGTAGTAAAGTCATTTATGAACTATGCTATCAGAGATAAGTTCTAAATTTTAGCTTTGCATTCAAATGCCTTACACATCATCTTTGATAATGTCACTTAATGATGCTTTGTATTATTTAAAAATATACTCAGCAAATATTATGGATGTGTGCGTATTTACATATATCAAAATGGTAGAAAATAGTCAAACTGTATGTTCTCTAGTAAGTAACATAAGGATATAAGGATATAGGGATACTAGCTGTCGCCATTGACCTATGGATACAATGCTCTTGCCTTAATGAGTTTTTAGCTCCTACATGGATGGAAAAAAATTGTAAATGGTACACCACTAGGAATACAAGTGCTAGAGTCTTCCAAAGTATTTCCTCAAAGCAGCTAGTTCTAGATTGGAGCCACTTGACTTTTAGCATTCGCTCTCTTGTTTAACGTGCTTTTCGCCATCGTTCTTATGTATCTAGATCCTTTTGGAAGACCAAAAGATATCCTGCCCAAAGAAACAAAAGAAGAGATGGAAAATAACCGAGATATATCCAAGAAATCTGCTAAAATTTGAAGGGCGGTGTCAAACAGTTACTCTATTCCTTGTACCTTTTCAACCAAGGAAGCAAACAATACTGGTGAAATGATGGCATTACGAATGAGTGGCCACATTACCCTTCGGCTTACTCGTGATACAGCGATTGACGTAGGAGCTAGTGGAGTTGCTCCTAAGCGGGGAATGGTTCTTCCATTACCGTTTTAGCCATGTCTTTTGATGAAGCAAATTACTACGTGGATATGCTACCAATAAGTCCTTTCTTATACTACATTAAAATTTAGCTAGTCTTGGTTGAGAATAATAATTGTAGACAAAGAATAATAATTCTAGACAATGTCACATTGAACCCAAGTGATAAATATTGCACTGCAAATTAGAAATTCAAAGAAATAATTACAATAATCATGCTTCAAATACCCAAATGATGGCTCATCTAATAGAATCATCGGGACATCAATAAGAGATGCAAGAGTTAAATCCTAATGACTACAATAATTCTTTTTCACTAAATATTCAGCATATATACCTTGGTTGATGTGTATTTCTGTAAAAGTTTATGAATAGTTTCTGGTTTATCTAGATGAAAGAGTATTTTTAAACAAGCTGTGTAATTTTAAAATATGTTATATAAAAGGAGATGATAAAAATAAAAAAAAAATACTGAAAAAGATCAAACTTTAGTTAGAAAGTGTCGTAAAAGCAAATAGCACAAGAGCTGTAACTGAAGATATTACATAGTTCTTGCTAGACCACTTGCCTCTATACCACTGCTTATAGGTATGCGAACTTTCCATTTGAATATGACCCCAGTTTTATATTAGGTGCAATACTTAGTTGCTTTCTGACCTATAGTTGTCAGTTTAATTATTAGTTGAAAGTGTCATTGGTTCACGTAGGCCGGTCCAATATATCATAAACTGTAGTGATAATTCACAAAGGATTTTCAAATAATAGTGTCGTATACTTTTGAATTTTATAGAAAACCTGAAGCATGCATGTCTTTGTGTGTGTGCGCTGAGTGAAAAGAAACAGGCTTACTGCATTCTATAGAAAATTTCTACTTCAGCCATTTTAATAAGCAGTTTCCTTAGGCAAACATAACCTAATGAATTCAGATCCAATTAAGCTCATATGCATATTAATAAGTTTAGGAATTTATAAGCTATGAGAGCCTTTTTGATTCAAAGAATCGGTAACGTTAGAAGAGTTGGTGATGTAAATTGTTGCCCATAAAGGTGAGGAATATGATAGTTGTGAATGCAGTTTCTGTAACTGATTGTTAAAGTTTCGGTGCACACAAAGCAATATATTGTACACTTATACTTGTAAGCAGTGCAATATGGAAAAAAGTATGTTCTTAAGTTATAAAACATAAAGATTAGGAAAGATGACTCTTATGGATGTTTGGCAGGTCCAAAAGACCATTGGTTACATTGAAGGCGACGTCAGAATTTCTGGCTACTCAAAAAATCAGGAAACTTTTTCACGAATAACACGGCATTCCAATCTTTAATGTCGGTGATTTACTTCTTTTCTATTAATAATTGGTATCCTTATCTTCAAACTAATTCTAGATTATGCTCTATAAGTACTAACTATAAAAATATAAATGAAGCTATCAGGTTTTATTTTTAATGTGTGTGTTTATATACATTTGGCTTAAAAATTTCTTTTCGTTTTCTCCTTTTCTACATGTTAACATCATTTACTAATTTTATTTAGAAGAGGGGGGTTTTACAGAATGTTTTCTGTCCCTGGTTCAGTCGACTGACCGGTAAACCACATCTCAATTAAATGTTCTGTAAAAACTTGTATATAATATCCCAGAGCATAACATGCTATAAAAAGTACAGTGTAGTTTATTATTTCGAATAATATGTAATTTTCTTGTTCGTGTTTCTTCATTTTTTAACTACCTTGCTGGCAACTTGTAAGTATAATACCCAAGAGTGCAGCAAGTAGAAAGTTGAACTAGGAATTAGGAACTTTTTCATTTTTAGCTCAGAGTCTTCTAATTTTTTGATCAAATTCGTGTAGTCTCCCTCTTTAGTTTTGATCATTATATATGTATATTTCTTCATCAAACATTTCAAATCTAGTAAACCAATTATGGTTATCTTCATGTATTTGTTTCTGCAATATTCTATAGTATTCATCACAGACCTATGTTTATCATCCTATGTGTGAGTTGCACTTCTGTTTTACTTTCTATTAGATAAAAGGTATTCTGTAGATTTTTTATAATTTTGTTTTTGTCCAGTTTTGGATCATCTGTTAGTTCTACTTTTTTTTTTGGATAGTCTTTTTTGAATATCTTTGCTATATTATACTGTTGGTTTTTGTCCAGTTTTGTTTGCTTTAGAATAATCATAAGTTTAATCATGAATTTTTGTTCTAAATAATTCTGTAGTGATTCTATATTTTCAATTTTTGGAAATCTGTTCATTACTGGTTTTCCCAATTATTATCTTCTGTTATGCTATAGTCTGTTTTATTTTTGGTTTCTAAATAATTATTCCATTCTCTGTAAAATTCCTTAACAATTTGGGTGTTAGTATAACATTACCAGGTTCTCTCCATATATTAACATTGTTATATATTTTAGTTAAATTTGCTTCACAGTCGTAAACACTAATTAATTCATGTGACTATTTTTGTTTAAAAATGCTTATTATCTGGTGTTTCTGGTCTTCTGTGAGGTTTGTATTATTCTTCATAATGTTTATTATATTTATCATAAATTTATTTTCTAAATATTGTTGTAATTTTTCCATTTTACTTGTTTCTTCTTTTTTATGAAAGATTATGTTTGAGAAAGTAGTCAAAGCTTTTGAAAATATTAAGATACATTTCTGCTTATGGGCATTAGATATTTCTTATGTTGTCATTCTGATTTATCATTAATATTACTTTCAGGTTTGTTTAAAATAACCATGAAACTTTTAAAACCTTTACCAGAACCCTATATCTTAAATCATTTTTCCTCACCTTGTCATCCTAAACGTCTACTATTTCCCTCACACGGTACTTCTTTCGACTAACGGACTTACGTCTGTTGGAATTACTTATTAAGCTTATAGCAACTGGTGTCAATTGTTTATAAAGAACATAGTCATTCGAACATAGTGAGCATAATATTAACGAAAAATCTATTGTAAAACAAGAGAACTTACATAGCTGAAGCAGTCTTGTATCATTTCTTTCTTTAGCTCTAACTTAATGTTTAGTTACTCATTATCTTTAAAGAAGAAGAAGAAAGTTTGGAGAAGGTAGCCATTAAAAGGAAAGCTTATATTATTTTCACAATATGATACAATACTGATAATTCGATACTTCTTACAAACAAAATAGGCTCCTTATATAGATGGAGCAAACAAAACAAAGAGACGGACAACTGTCTAGAAATAAAGGTAAAAGATACCTTCCACTAAAAGAAAAAATAAAAAGCATATCTTTACCTTTGTTTATTCTGGAAAGTAAGCACTAGTGTCACATCTTGTTCTTAAAGATGATTCTCACTGGGAAAAGTAGGACACTTTACAGATCTTTTTATCAAATCAATTTTCGTCAGTGGACATATTGGTTGATTCGATATCTTCTTTATCTTCGTTGTTCTTTTTTTTTCCTTTTTGTAGTTTTTTATCATTGAAGGTTTTGGATGGAATATATCAAAGTTTATGTAAATTATTCCTTGATCTCTTAAGGCTTTTGTGATAAATATTTTTGTTGTGGGGGTCTCAGCATATAGATAAGAACTTTTGTTGTCCCAATCATCATCTTCTACTATTTTGAGGGCTCTGTACCTTTCATAAGTTAGTTCTTTAATTTTTATATATTCCATTTTCTCTGGATTGTTATCCTCTCTTCAATCTTCATAATCTGGATCTAGGAATTTTGCGCTGATGTAGACAATGTGTTTTGTGGGCTCGAAGATATTTTTTCCAAAATGTGGTGGAGTGGACGTGAAGTCCATATAAATGTCAGTTGATAATATGTTTGTCAATTGTTTTATTATGCTTCCAAAAGGTTCTGGAAGATCTTATTGAATCCATTCATCAAACTAGATTCTTCTGACAGGTCCATAGTTTAGTAACATATTTGGGTCAAATATGAAATTTTCTTGGTCAAGTATTTATATTTTGTGAGATTGAGAGTAATTTGTGGGACTGCACAGGATATTGTACATGAGTAGTCATGGGTTATTTGTGAACAAGAAGCAAATCTTTTTGTACAAGGGATATTTGTATTTCTCATGATATCCCATTTTATTTGTAGTCCTTCATTTTTTGTTTTGGAGATATGTGAGAAGAATTCACAGATTTTATTGAAAGTTTATGGAGAAAGCTCAGAAGGGTGTTGTATAAAGTGTAATTCTCTTGTCATTTGTTCTGGAAAGTTAGGTAGAATTACAGGTTTTTAGTTTGTATTTGGCAGAGGTGTATTTTGGTAGACATTTTTGGGATTGCCAAGATTTGTCATTTTTGTGGGATTGGCTTTGGTTATAGTAGCAAAAGAAGTTTGTGGTCTGAAATTTGTAGAAGAAGAAGTTTCAGTGCTTTCTTCTTTGATCTGTTTTCCCAAGGAAATTTGTTGTAAACTTTGTATGTCTTCAGAAATTATATAATCTTTTCCGAAGACCTTTTGTAACTCATTTGTAACTGCTTCAAAGGTGTTGAAGCCTTTATATAATGGTTTCCCATATCTGGGATTTTGTTCAAGATATTTTATTTTGACGATCATTTGTTCCCATGTGGTATAAATACCAGCATCGGGGCCAGTAAACAGGCCATAGTAGAGATATTTTGTTTTTTTTCTCATTTGTGAACATTCGTACTAGAGTGTATAAAACACTCAATTTTTGTTTGTTAGACTCATGAGGGGTCTTCATGTTCCAGATATTGTCTAGAACCATTTGTTGGTCTTCAGTGACTTTCGTCTTTGTTTGAAACTTGTTTGTAGTATATATCTTCAAATGTTTGGATGGGTTTAATTTCTCCATTTCTGCAAAATAAATGTTAGTAATATGCATACATGATATTATTTTAGTAATCTCGATAACTGGTCTGGTAAAAATTATTTTTTCCCATTATGTGTTCCCAATTAATACTAGTCCCACAATTTGATATGGCATGCTTAAATTTTAACCATCTGTTATTTATGGTTCCTTTTTCTTTTTTATTGTCTGTATATTTTACAATTGATTCATAGTCTGTTCTAATAGTTATTTCTTTTTGAGAAATTATAAATAATTTAAAGGCTTCTAAAACATATATTATGGCTAGTATCTCATAGTCTAAAGATGTGATATATCCCTTTTCTTTGTATGTCCCTGAGGCATATCTACATATTTTTTCTGTAGATTTACCTTCGTATTTATTATCTTTACTTAATAATATTCATCCTCATCCTGCGGAAGATCCATCTGTTTCGATTATTAAGTATTTTGTATGTAAAGGTAAACTTAAAGGTTTTAAATTCTGGGCTAATTTCTTTATTTCTTCGATTTGTTTTATGTCTTATATATTAAATTCTCTGTTTCCCTTTGGGCTTGCCTTGTTATAGAGAGTCCCAGTATATTTTGAAAGATTTTTTATATAAGGTCTTGCATAATTTACAAGTCCTAGAAAGGTTTGTAATTGTTTTAAATTTTCTAATTTATCTGGGAATTCTAGAATTTTTCTGGCTATATGTGGTTGTAATTCTATGATTCCTTTGCCTATTTTAGCCCCCAAAAATTCTATATTATTTTTTAATAATTCTATCTTTTTCTTGGATATAATTAATCCATGTGCTTCTATTAGTTTTAATACAGTATATAAATGTGATATATGTTCTTGTCTGGTTTTATAAAAAACAAGAATGTCATCTATGCATACACAGGTATATTTATTACAGTTTTGGAAGATATTATCCATTTTTCGTTGGAATATTTGTGGAGCATTTTTTAGGACGAATGGCATTACCAACCATTCATAATGTCCCTCACTGCATGTAAATGCAGTCCAAGGTATAGATTCAGGGTGCATTTTAACTTGCCAGAATGCTGATTTTAAATCAAACTTTGAAGACCAGTTTGATCATTGTATCTTGTTTATTAAGACGTCTTTATTTGGTATTCAATATCCATCCTCATGGGTATTGTCGTTCAACCTTGTATAGTTCATGACCATTCTCGATTGGCCTCGTTTCCTTTCAGATTCCTTTTGAACAATAAAGACTGTTGTCCTATGTCCCCAAAGGATATGACAACATTGGAATAAAAATAACACATATTATTTTTGAACTAAAAAAGAAATGTACATATATACAAATCCAAAGAAAATTAAAACAAAAGAATTATGGATTTTGTGGACAAATATATACTCCACAACAATATGGATCAAGGAATTACAGCACAGATAGAAAACCTAAATTTAAAAAGAGGTATACTAAAAAATATTATTTAAGAAAATCAAATGCAAAAATATCATATCTTAACAAAGAGAAACATGTTAGAAAATATAATCCAAGGAAAACATACACAAACACAATCACATGTTTTGCTTGTAATTAAAAAGGACATTTATCTTCCTCATGTCCAAAAGACATAACTTATTTACTAGAGAATCTAACCTTATAGATTCAGTCAAAGAAGATTTGATAGAAATTGCTTCTGATGTTTCAGAAACTTCTACAATATATTCTATAATATCCTTAGAAGGATTATAAGAACAAGAACAAATACAAACATCAAATTATACCTTAATTGATGAATTAACGAATTTTCAAGAAAACATACCACATGAATACTTACTAAATATTGTAAACAAAGAACTATGCGAACATAATTTCAAACATAAAATGGGAACAGATACCACAAAATGCGAGTTTTGTCCTTGGTACCCTGCTTTTGATAAAAGATTTAAATGTATAGAATGCACAATGGAAATATGCCATATATGTGCAAAAAATAAATTCAATATAGATCTACCCAGAAAAAATAAGCCTGTTTTCACAGATAAAAATAAGATAAATGAAGACAGAATTAAAATACTTGAAGAACGAACAAAATATTGAAATTGAAATAGAAGAAATAAAAGAAAAAATTATAACCTTAGAAAAAAAGAAAGATGCTATTCATAGCGAATCAACATCATATGAAAATGATAACAATTTAAATAACATTGACAAACCAATACAAATCCCACTAATATGTAATTCAGGAAACCTAAAAGAATTACGCATTCCGACAAAGTTGAATATAAAAGGATTAGAAATTCAGATATTAGCATTTATAGATACGGGGGCCACTAGTTCAACCATTTGTTCTAGTCTCATACCTTACAAATATGTAACAAAAGCAGATAGGCCAAAACAAAGTATCCAATTTGATGGAACTACTAATATTATTACAAATGTTGTAAAAAATATAAACATAAGTTTTACTAATACGTGTGGAGAATGGTCTCCTTATTACAACATAAAACAATTATGGGTTTTAGAATTAAACCTTGAAGGAATAAAACTAATCCTAGGATTAGATTTCTTATTAAATGACAACGGGAGTTTTGCATTTAATAAAGATTATATACAAATTTCAAAAAAGACTACACTAACCCCAATACTATCAGAGTATACGCTTGAGAAGCGTGGTGGAAATACAGAACGAAAAAGAGACAGTGAAAAAAACAAATGTAATTGCCCCATACCAGGACAGTACAAGAACAACGAAAATATACTAGCGTTTACAGAAAAAGAAAATGAAGAAATTATACAAGAGATTCCTAAAAATTATGAATATAAAAGGAAAGGATTCATCAAAGATATCCAACTTATAAATCCAAGAGATATAAGTAGGTTATTACTAACAACAGATGACATAGACCAAATAATTTCGAAATTAGAAAAAATAGAAATTATAGGAGAAAAACCATTAAAATACTGGAATAAAGATCCCATACAATGTAAATTAGATATAATCAATCCAGACTTAACCATAAAAATAGGATCTCTAAAATATGACACTTGGATTATGGAAGAATTCAAGATGCATGTAAAAATCTTAACAAACCTAAATATCATTAGAAAAACAGATGCTGGACATAGGACAGCAGCCTTTATTGTTCAAAAGGAATCTGAAAGGAAACGTGGCCAATCGAGAATGGTCATGAACTATACAAGGTTGAACGACAATACCCATGACGATGGATCTTGCATACCAAATAAAGACGTCTTAATAAACAAGATACAAGGATCAAACTGGTTTTCAAAGTTTGATTTAAAATCAGTATTTTGGCAAGTTAAAATGCACCCTGAATCTATACCTTGGACTGCATTTACATTCAGTGAGAGACATTATGAATGGTTGGTAATGCCATTCGGCCTAAAAAATGCTCCACAAATATTCCAACGAAAAATGGATAATATCTTCCAAAACTGTAATAAATAACCTATGTATACATAGATGGCATTCTTGTTTTTTCTAAAACCAGACAAGAACATATATCACATTTATATACTGTATTAAAACTAATAGAAGCACATGGATTAATTATATCCAAGAAAAAGATAGTATTATTAAAAAATAATATAGAATTTTTGGGGGCTAAAATAGACAAAGGAATCATAAAATTACAACCACATATAACCAGAAAAATTCTATAATTCCCAGACAAATTAGAAAATTTAAAACAATTACAAGTCTTTCTAGGACTTGTAAATTATGAAAGACCTTATATAAAAAATCTTTCAAAATATATTGGGTCTCTCTACAACAAGGCAAGCCCAAAGGGAAACAGGGAATTTAACATAGAAGACATAAAACAAATCCAAGAAATAAAGAAATTAGCCCAGAACTTAAAAACCTTAAAGTTTACATTTATAGACAGAATACTTAATAATCGAAACAGATGGATCTTCCGCATGATGGGGAGGAATATTATTAAATAAAGATAATAAATACGAAGGTAAATCTACAGAAAAAATATGTAGATATGCCTCAGGGACATACAAAGAAAAGGGATACATGACATCTTTAGACTATGAGATACTAGCCATAATATATGTTTTAGAAGCCTTTAAATTATTTATAATTTCTCAAAAAGAAATAACTATTAGAACAGACTACGAATCAATTGTAAAATATACAGACAATAAAAAAGAAAAAGGAACCATAAATAACAGATGGTTAAAATTTAAGCATGCCATATCAAATTGTGGGACTAGTATTAATTGGGAACACATAAAGGGAAAAAATAATTTTTACCAGACCAGTTATCGAGATTACTAAAATAATATCATGTATGCATATTACTAACATTTATTTTGCAGAAATGGAGGAATTAAACCCATCCAAACATTTGAAGATATATACTACAAACAAGTTTCAGACAAAGACGAAAGTCACTGAAGACCAACAAATGGTTCTAGACAATATCTGGAACATGAAGACTCCTTATGAGTCTAATAAACAAAAAATTGAGTGTTTTATACACTCTAGTACGAATGTTCACAAATGAGAAAAAAAATAAAATATATCTACTATGGCCTGTTTACTGGCCCCGATGCTGGTATTTATACCACATGGGAACAAATGATCGTCAAAATAAAATATCTTGAACAAAATCCTAGATATGGGAAACCATTATACAAAGGCTTCAACACCTTTGAAGCAGCTACAAATGAGTTACAAAAGGTCTTCAGAAAAGATTAAATAATTTCTGAAGACATACAAAGTTTACAACAAATTTCCTTGGGAAAACAGATCAAAGAAGAAAGCACTGAAACTTCTTCTTCTACAAATTTCAGACCACAAACTTCTTTTGCTACTATAACCAAAGCCAATCCCACAAAAATGACAAATCTTGGCAATCCCAAAAATGTCTACCAAAATACACCTCTGCCAAATACAAACCAAAAACCTGTAATTCTACCTAACTTTTCAGAACAAATGACAAGAGAATTACATTTTATGCAACACCCTACTGAGCTTTCTCCATAAACTTTCAATAAAATCTGTGAATTCTTCTCACATATCTCCAAAACAAAAAATGAAGGACTACAAATAAAATGGGATATCATGAGAAATACAAATATCCCTTGTACAAATAGATTTGCTTCTTGTCCACAAATAACCCATGACTGCTCATGTACAATATCCTGTGCAGTCCCACAAATTACTCTCAATCTCACAAAATATAAATACTTGACCAAGAAAATTTCATATTTGACCCAAATATGTTACTAAACTATGGACCTGTCAGAAGAATCTAGTTTGATGAATGGATTCAATAAGATCTTCCAGAACCTTTTGGAAGCATAATAGAACATTTGACAAACATATTAGCAACTGACATTTATATGGACTTCACGTCCACTCCACCACATTTTGGAAAAAATATCTTCGAGCCCACAAAACACATTGTCTACATCAGGGCAAAATTCCTAGATCCAGATTATGAAGATTGAAGAGAGGATAACAATCCAGAGAAAATGGAATATATAAAAATTAAAGAACTAACTTATGAAAGGTACAGAGCCCTCAAAATAGTAGAAGAAGATGATTGGGACAACAAAGGTTCTTATCTATATGCTGAGACCCCCACAACAAAAATATTTATCACAAAAGCCTTGAGAGATCAGGGAATAAATTACATAAACTTTGATATATTCCATCCAAAACCTTCACTGATAAAAAACTACAAAAAGGAAAAACAAAGAAAAAAGAACAACGAAGATAAAGAAGATATCGAATCAACCAATATGTCCACTGACGAAAATTGATTTGACAAAAAGATCTGTAAAGTGTCCTACTTTTCCCAGTGAGAATCATCTTTAAGAACAAGATGTGACACTAGTGCTTACTTTTCAGAATAAACAAATGTAAAGATATGCTTTTTATTTTTTCTTTTAGTGGAAGGTATCTTTTACCTTTATTTCTAGACAGTTGTCTGTCTCTTTGTTCTGTTTGCTCCATCTATATAAGGAGTCTATCTTGTTTGTAAGAAGTATCGAATTATCAGTATTGTATCATATTGTGAAAATAATATAAGTTTTCCTTTTAATGGATACCTTCTCCAAACTCTCTTCTTCTTCTTCTTCAAAGATAATGAGTAACTAAACATTAAGTTAGAGCTAAGGAAAGAAAGGATAGAGGACTGCTTCAGCTATGTAAGTTCTCTTGTTTTACCATAGATTTTTCGTTAATATTATGCTCATTATGTTCGAATGACTATGTTCTTTATAAACAATTGACAGTAGTTGCTATAAGCTTAATAAGTAATTCCAACAGACGTAAGTCCGTTAGTCGAAAAAAGTACCGTGTGAGGGAAATAGTATACGCTTAGGATGACAAGGTGAGGAAAAATGATTTAAGATATAGGGTTCTGGGAAATGTTTTAAAAGTTTCATAGTTATTTTAAACAAACCTGAAAGTAATATTGATGATAAATCAGAATAGCAATATAAGAAATATCTAATGCTCATAAGCAGAAATGTATCTTAATATTTCCAAAAGCTCTACTTTCTCAAACATAATCTTTCATAAAAAAGAAAGTAAAATGGAAAAATTACAACAGTATTTAGAAAATAAATTTATGATAAATATAATAAACATTATGAAGAATAATACAAACCTCACAGAAGACCAGAAACACCAGAGAATAAACATTTTTAAACAAAAATATTCACATGAATTAATTAGTGTTTACGACTGTGAAGCAAATTTAACTAAAATATATAACAATGTTAATATATGGAGAGAACCTAGTAATGTTATACTAACACCCAGATTAGTTAAGGAATTTTACAGAGAATGGAATAATTATTTAGAAACCAAAAATAAAATAGGCTATAGCATAACAAAAGGTAATAATTGGGAAAACCAGTAATGAACAGATTTCCAAAAATTGAAAATATAGAATCACTACAGAATTATTTAGAACAAAAATTCATGATTAAACTTATGATTATTCTAAAGCAAACAAAACTGGACAAAAACCAACAGTATAATATAGCAAAGATATTCAAAAAAGACTATCCAAAAAAAAAAGTAGAACTAACAGATGATCCAAAACTGGACAAAAACAAAATTATAAAAAATCTACAGAATACCTTTTATCTAATAGAAAGTAAAACAGAAGTGCAACTCACACATAGGATGATAAACATAGGTCTGTGATGAATACTATAGAATATTGCAGAAACAAATACATGAAGATAACCATAATTGGTTTACTAGATTTGAAATGTTTGATGAAGAAATATACATATATAATGATCAGTACTAAAGAGGAAGACTACAAGAATTTGATCAAAAAATTAGAAGACTCTGAGCTAAAGATGAAAAGTTCCTAATTCCTAGTTCAACTTTCTACTTGCTGCACCCTTGGGTATTATACTTACAAGTTGCCAGCAAGGTAGTTAAAAAATGAAAAAACACGAACAAGAAAATTACATATTATTCGAAATAATAAACTACAATGTCCTTTTTATAGCATGTTATGCTCTGGGATATTATATACAAGTTTTTACAGAACATTTAATTGAGATGTGGTTTACCGGTCAGTCGACTGAACCAGGGACTGAACCAGAGACAGAAAACATTCTGTAAACCCCCCTCTTTTCCATTCTGTAAAACCCCCCTCTTTTATTCTAGATTATGCTCTATAAGTACTAACTATAAAAATATAAATGAAGCTATCAGGTTTTATTTTTAATGTGTGTGTCTATATATATATATATATATATATATACACTATATATATATACACACACACATTTGGCTTAAAATTTTCTTTTCGTTTTCTCCTTTTCTACATGTTAACATCATTTACTAATTTTATTTGGTTCTTGATATTAGTTAATTTAATTGTTGGTTGTTTCTGAAAAAAGTAATGTTATTTAAGGAAGCATGAAGAACTATAAATAAAATGACTAAAAATACTAGCAACTTTACATTATTACACAAATATATATGTATAATCATGTGTGTGTTTATTGTAAATTTTGGCTTGTTTGTTTATGAATCATAAAATGGAATGCTCTGTACTATTTCATTTTGCTTGCTAGTTCATTTATTTCAAAGGGTACGACGTGTTATGTATACGACTTAGTGCAATACTTGCAAAGCATGCAAAATACATGGGACATGTATTTTGTGCATGCCAATAAGGAAAAGATGTGGTAGTACTTAAAATAACGGCATTCATCGTTCAAATATAAAAATAAGTTGTAAAAGTTATACAATTCATATGCAACATGCCTACGATATAAAAGGATTATCGCACTTGAATAAAAAAAACTTACAACAACTTTGCAAAAAAGGAAAAAAACTATTTGTAAAAATCAATATTATATACAAGCAAACCTTCACAATCCTCTAAATCAAGCATCTCGTATTTCTTTTGAATAGTGGGGGAAGAAGGATGTACAAGAACAAAATAGGGTATTAAAAAAGTGGTGTATAGTCAAAATGGGTTGGTATTCATTTGTACAGCAATTCATTTGTATAGTCAGATGAAACTAGCATTCATGTGTACCATCTGAGCATTTCTCTACTGCTCCTATAGCAAGCAGAGTCAATTTAAGAGCATACCGCATGTGCATTATCCCAATACCTTCATTCTATCAACGTAGAGAATATATTATTAGTTCCAAAATATAATTATATTTTAATCATTTATTTGCTAAACAAACTCAAGAAACCAAGTGTATAAGAGTTTTTGAAAAGTATGACTAATACCTTTTCAAAGCTGCAGATGCAGAATTTAGGGGCTTTAAGCTGATGAGTTTGATAGCATCTTGAAATTTCAATCCAGGAACTAAGTCAAACAAAGCCTATGGTAGAACAGCGTGTTAATATTTTCAATTGACGAACCTCAACTGGACACACACACACAAAAATATGCATGAATTTGAGATAGTGCCAACCTTCCTATATTTTTAAAAGGTACAGCGATAACCACATAAAATCTATCTTGGATCACTCTTTTTCTAATCAAATTAGTACAATAATGATTATGGTCAAAAGTAGCTGCTGGTTATAACATATTTCAACTATAGTCTCTCTTTTTCATTCGAGAGGGAAAAACTATGTAAGGTAGTGCAAATTTGTGCCATAAAACAATTCAAATTTGTTGAAACTATATAAGCAATCTTGAATGATGATATTTATTTTCTAACCTGATCAAATTTAACTATTTAAGCTTGTAATACTTGAATATGTTCTCACAACTTTGGTAGTGGTCTTTCTTTTGGTTGATACAATAGAAGAATCGCCACTAAGCAAAACGCATTGCAATATTACAAAATATAGCCTATAAAAGTTCCATCGTTTCACCATACACAACCAAACCTTTTTAGTATTTAGCAAGATTTACTTGATTTGCTTATTACTCTTGCGTTTGTACCAAAAATGGGCACAACACTCTTCGGAAGTTTTTGAAGAGATAAAAGTGAAGAAAATAAGTTAAAAATGAAGATTATCTAACAAAAACTCCAATAAACAGAATTGTAAATACGCAGACAAGCAATTTAGAGTGGTTCGGCGTGTTGTCTACGTCCACTATGAAGTTTTGATGATTTTATTGATTCTCTTTCAATGATTACAAACGATTACAGCGAACAACAGCGAATTACAGTTTGGAATTCGAATTCAACAGTAAGAATAAGATGCAAATCTCGATCCGGCAGAGTCTGGACGCTTGAGAATCAAAAGATCCTTCTTCCGTAGGCTCTGGGGCTCTATTTATAGGCGTAGGAGGTTGAGATCTCGTTCAAACTTCGGGACACTCGGTATGGCACGTGAGGGGGCCCACGCGACCAATCTCAGAAAGTTTCGCCTCGATCTGCGATCGATACAAATCCATTTCGTATCAATCAAGATGATATCCAATCGAGCTGGAATTTGGCAGAGACATTCCTTAATATGTACGCAAGCTCTTGTGAAAATTTCATTGAATTTGGATCAGTGGATCATGAGATATAGTCGATACGAAGTGGAATTTCTCGATGGCTGTTTGGTTCGAACCCATCACTTCGAATCGATACATTTGAATCGATCTCCCCACGTGGTTCTCTGATGACGTGGCACGCACCCTTCGCCTCGATCCGGTCCTTACTCCGAGTTGACCGTATCGACTCCATGAATCTCGCCTCGTTCGTATCGAGGGATGACACGTCACCCAGGCTTGTTGACTTGATGGATTCGAATAAGACCTTACTTATGGATTCGAACAGCAGCTGCATCGATGGATACGAACCAATGATGATCGATGGTTACGAAATGCTCTGTCCAGATGGATTCGAAGAGAGGCTTCCATGGTGGATACGAAGCAGTGACGGTTGCCTCAGTTGATGGATGCGAAGTAGGGTGATGCCAATGGGTTCGAATAAGGAGACGCTGATGGATACGAAGTCGCTGGACTTCTGATCGATACGAACATGATCGATTCGAACCAGAGTTCGATGATGGATACGAAGACGGAGCATTTCCCTTCAAATTGCATTGACCATAACTTGAGCATACAAACTCGGATCGACTTGAAATTTGGAATGCTGGCCTTCATGGCTTTGCTTGTCATGTCCTATCAATAGTAGCCTTATCCGGGCTCGAACAAAATTCATCGACGTCCATGGAAAAACAATACTCGGTTTTCAATCAGTCCCTTGGTATCCTGGCCTTGCCAAAAGGCGGGATAACATTTGCCCCCCAAAGTACGTCTTGTGGAAACATGACGTGCTTTGAAAAGCTGCGGCTTCTCTCTGAACTATTATCGTATTTCTCGTTGAAAGTTGTATTCTGTATTGCTGTAATTGACTGCTGTGTGATAATGATTAGCTGATTCTCGTTAACGTTGCACGTTCGCGATTCGTTGCCAGTTTAGCTTCTCTTTTCCTTATCGAATTCTGTATCGATCCTCTCCTGAACCGATGTGAAACTCGTGTTGTAACAAATCTTAATGGTTGTTTTTGACTATCCTCTTGTATCAATCCTCTTCTGAATCGATGTAAAAAGCTGAAAGGTAGCTTTTCATATCGATGCGGGTCGAATTGATGGATACGAAATGTTCATTCGTATCGATGGTCACAAATTGCGATGGACCCTGATTCGCATCGATGATCTCTGATGGATACGAAATGATCGTTCGTATCGATGAACATTGGCCCCTGGGGGTAAGACTTGTAGGATTGGAACGGCATAGTTCGCATCGGAAGATTGTGGGTGGAGTCGAATCGAATTGTAGTTTCGAACCGATGAACCCTGGTGGTAATTTCGCCTCGATGAAGGTACAGTTCGATGGATTCGAAGAGAGCATTCGCACCGATCCATTGTTTGACCGATTGCGACCGGTCAAGTTGACTGGGAGGCGGATCGACCCAGTTTCTCCCTAGGCTCCATATAAATACCCGGGATTTAGCCCATTTTCACTTTTTACTGTTGCTCTCTGTCTTTAACTTCGTATCGATATACCGAGAGAAAGAACCGCGCTTGCCTTCGAATCGAACCAAACCTTCGATCCTTTGAGCATAATCATTAAAATCAGGTAATTAATCGATAGAATCGTGTTGAGAATGATGAAACTCGAATCTTAGCCATCCTTCTTGCTTTTACAACCGGTTTTGATGAATTTGAGATCTGGACGAGTGAAAGCAAGATTGTGGATGGAGCGTGGCCATGGAGTTGAGGCCCTTTGTAGAAGAAGGAGGTGTGGAGGAATCGCTTTACCTCTGTTTTGTGTCGATTCGGGATAGGAAAGTTCGAATCGACCCAGATTATATGACTCCGTATCGATGCTCGTACCGATTGGGGATGAAGAGGTTCGCATCGATCGAAGATGGTTGGAGCTTGTGTCGATCTGGAGTGATCGATGCGAGTACTCGGCCCGTATGATCGATACGAAGTTCTGACTCCCACGATCGATACGAAGACCAGGAGAACGATCGATACAAAATCAACAATTTTAGACCAATGCGAGGCCAATGGATTTAATCGATACGAAGTTGTTAACCCTTGGTCGATACGAAGTAAGCTTTCCTGATCGATTCAAAATACACTCCTCTGGTCGATACGAAACGTTATCGATTCGAAACCTATTGATACGATATGTATCGAGTTGACCTTGATCGATACGAAAGTATCGATTCGAACGGGGTCGATACGAAAAATGTTGCGTCTCTGACTTGATCTGAATATGAACTGTGATCGATTCCAAGCTGAGATTTGACGAACTTAGCGAACTCTTGCATATCTTGACACTTGACTCCGACGAGCTTCTGCCTTGCACAATCGAACTTGACCGTAAGACTGCGCATTTGACTGCCTTTTGAAGCTCGTTGATGGAACTATAACCTAACAAAATTATAACGAACTTTAACTTGAATCGATCGTTAGCATCTGGATGGAATGGTTGTGACGGTTAGCGATGACGGTCATTTCCGGTCTGATTTTCAAAGTTTTGTCGTTCACACATTTCGGTTTATTTCGTAGAATTTGCTCAAGTAATGCACAGCACTGCACTGCACAACATATTCATACACTTTACACTGGGGAATGCATGGGCTCTTTATCGTCTAATGATGATTTCTCGTGAGTTAGCTAGTTATGGAACCATCAAGTTCGCAGCAGCAAGAAACTCAGAGTTTAACTCCTCCCAGACTTGAAATACCGGACATTGAGGCCGAAGTCATCGGTCCAGCCCCGGACGAATTGCCTGATGCATCCTTCATTAATAGTCCACCTGACTCTGTTCCGTCCAATATTTCTGAAGATACGATAGGGAGAATATGTTTAAGGCATGGTCTGTCGATGGACAATGTATTATTGCCGGGACCAAATGACAGACCGCATAATCCCTCGAAGGGATATACTGCATTTAATCGCCATGCGTGATGTTAACCCGCCTTTTGGCAAGACCGCAGACAGACGGATTTAACTTAAATAACTTCACAACTATCAAGACTAAAGTATGATGGGTTCGGTTTAAAATGATGAAGTTCACTTGAATATGTCGTTGGGATAAGGAGTGGAGAAATTACATGGCTCGGCCTAGGAAGTTTGGCAGATGTCGCTCGGCAGTGGGATGGTTCGGCGTTGGAGGTTGTTCGGCATTCCAGGAACACTCGGCATTCAGTAGCGCTCGGCATCCAGGAGCGCTCGGCATTTAGAGGCGCTCGGCACTAGAGATCGTTCGGCATGATGGGCGCTCGGCATTAGAAACTGTTCGGCATCAGACATGGTTCGGCATGACGGAGGTTCGGCATTAAGTATCGTTCGGCATTGGATGGAGCACTCGGCGTAAATCTCGTTCAGCATTGGATGGATCGTTCGGCATTAGGGAGCGTTCGACATTGGATGGGTCGTTCGACATACCTCACCACGTTCGGCATACCTCACCTCGCTCGACATTGTACCTCGCACCTCCATACCTCGGTACCTCACACCTCCATACCTCGATACCTCGCACCTCCATACCTCGCACCTCCATACCTCGATACCTCGCACATCCATATCTTGGTACCTCGCACCTCCATACCTCGGTACCTCGCACCTCCCAACGTTCGGCATGAGGAGATCGTTCGGCATTCACACCTTGTTCGGCATTCAGCGTTCGACATCTATGGTTCGGCATATGGAGACCACTCCATTTGGGCTGAGGTACTCGGCTGCCAGGCCCACCAGGGAAGTCCAACCCATCTTTGTCTATAAATAGAGAGGCAGAGGCACAGTAAAAGGGGATCTTCTTTCTGCTCTCTTACTTTCTCTTTTCTAAGGCTAAAGCAACTCTGCCATTTTGTAACTGTAATCGATTATTACAGCAATAAAAAGCAAACTTCTGGAGTGGACGTAGGCCGGAGTTAGCCGAACCACTATAAAATCTGTTGTTCTTTACTGCTTTCATTTCAGTTTTAACTGTTCTTCACATTATTGCTCTCTACATACATTCTATCTCTGAGCTATGATTGGTATTTGGTGCTTTCATCTGGATTTGGGGGTTAGTGACCAATTTTGGCGCTAACACTTTGGTGCTTTCACTGAGAAATTGAAACACTCAGGAATTTTGAAGTTAGGAACTTGGATCTTAGAAAGCAATGGCAAGACCACCAACGAAGAGGCAAGCAGTGGAAAGGAGCAATCAGGAAGGAAGTCAAGCGGCATCTTCTGGAGCTGGAGAGGGTCATGCATCCATCTACATAACTCGGGACGAGATGCAAGTGATGATGAATTCTATGCAAGAGCAGATGATGAAACAGCAAGAGGAGATGATGCAGGCTCTTCTTAGGCAATTTGGACAACCAGGAACTGCAGGTGCTCAAGATCGTGGAGCAGGACCAGAGGAACTCAACCAATGGACAGATGGAGTGAATCAGCAGGGGGCAGCTCCCAATCAACAAACAGTTAACAATCTAGATGGACCTAGACTCGGGGGCACGCCACCAGGAGTATGTGATGAAGAATATGTGCCAGAATTTCCTCGGGGACTTGGGGGCAGTCTGGATTAGTTGGAAACACTGGATTGGCTGAAATTATCAGGCGGACTATTCGCGGAGGTCTGACAAATAGGGATTCAGAGGGAGTTAACAAAAGTCCGTTTACCCGGAACATCAGGATAGCTAGGAATCCGTCTGATTTCAAACTACCCACTCTAGAAGTATACAACGGGAAGACGGATCCCACCGACCACTTGATGAGGTACACTAGGCATATGGAAGTGCCGGGGGCAACAGAGGAGGTTATGGCCCGATGTTTCCCCCTGTACTTGACTGAAATTGCTGCTATGTGGTTTAGACAACTGGAGGATGGATCCATTGGAACATGGACAGAACTGGTGGACAAGTTCTTAAGTTAGTTTCGAGTTCACATAAAAAGGCCAAAGAACGTGATGACGCTAACGTCAGTCAAATAGGGGGCATATGAATCGCTCAGGACATTCTTAACTCGATTTAATGCAGTAGTCGCTTCGGTGGATCGGCCAGATCCATCAATGGTTCTGATGGCTGTGGTATCAGGAGTCAGAGATAACTCGGATTTCAAAGTATCACTGATACGGGACCCACCGTTGGATCTTGGGGAATTCTTTCATGAAGCTGAAAGATTTCTTCGACAAGAGGATGCATGTTTGGATGTGAGGTCAAAGGAAGTAAACATGACTAAGGATGGAGGACTACTCGGCGAAAGCTCAGGTGGGGGCAAGGATAAAGGGAAAAGGAAGCGCTGGGGAGAACCAAAGTTCTCCACTTACACAGGATTGAATGCAACGTTGGAGCGGATTTTCTTAGATACTCGAGATCGCCTTCCCTATCGAAGGCCATCGAGGAGGGAACCCACAGAACGTGAAAGGGCGTCAGGAAGGCACTGTCTCTTTCATGACCTGGACGGACATGACACTAACAGCTGTCGACATCTAAAGGATATAATCGAGGAGCATATAAGGAATGGTCAGTTGCGACAGTATGTCGGAACTCGGAATGCGGCGGTGGAACAGGAGCAGCCACCGCCTACCTTGAACGACGAGGGCATGAGGCCCAGGAATGGTGGCCGATTGGTCATCAACTAATTTTAATGGTTTGGAATAAGTAACAAACTCCGGGCAAACGGTTAAATCACTTACTCATGTACGGGATCGGAGACAACCCTCAGGCATGCTCTGAGATGATGGTTTACCGAGACGCCCGGGTTTGCGAAATCTGTTTTTTCCTTTGACTTGGACATTTGCTTTTTCTGGTTTGGTTTTGGAGTTTGGTTTGAACTCCCTGTTTTGCTCGTTTTCTGGTTTGGATTCTGGTTTGGATGTTTGTTTTTTGTATGGATTTTCGATATGGGTTTCTGGTTTTCTATTTTGGATTTGGATTTTAGATCGAATTTTGATTGGATTTTCTTTGGATTTTGGCTAAAAGGTCGTCGAGTATGGACTATGCTTGGCAAGGGTGCGAAGAGACCAGGATTCGGCCTAGGACTTAGGCCATATATTATCGGTTACTATTTTAGGTCGTCGAGTATGGACTATGCTCGGCAAGGGTCCGGAGTGGCCAGGATTCGGCTTAGGACTTAAGCCACGGCATTCTTCGACGTTCAGGGACACTGAACCATGAACACCATGAAATTACTTAACGTAGGTCGTCAAGTGTGGATTGCGCTTGGCAAGAACCCGGAGAGGTTACGGATTTGGATATTGGCTATGAATAGCTAAGGATTCGGACAAGGACCCGGAGCGGTCCCGGATTTGGATATCGACCCGGAGAGGTCACGGATATGGTTATAGGTTATTGGATATGGATGGATTGGAACTCGGTAGTCGGGTTCAGATGGATCTGGAATTGGGTAAGGACTTGGTTACTGGATAAGAATCAGACATCGACTCGGAACAGTCGCGGAAATGGATCAGGATATGGCCGTGGCACTCGGATAAGATGGCTTGGTAATGGATTGGATTATGAATCGGAAAGTATGGATGTGGATAACATACATACTTGGGATATTGGACTTGAGGCTATTCAAAACACACCTTTCACAGCAAGGCATGTTTTGGGGGGCAAGTGTTAACCCGCCTTTTGGCAAGGCCGCAGACAGACGGATTTAACTTAAATAACTTCACAACTATCAAGACTAAAGTATGATGGGTTCGGTTTAAAATGATGAAGTTCAATTGAATATGTCGTTGGGAAAAGGAGTGGAGAAATTACATGGCTCGGCCTAGGCAGTTTGGCAGATGTCGCTCGGCATTGGGATGGTTCGGCGTTGGAGGTTGTTCGGCATTCCAGGAACACTCGACATTCAGTAGCGCTCGGCATCCAGGAGCGCTCGGCATTTAGAGGCGCTCGGCACTAGAGATCGTTCGGCATGATGGGCGCTCGGCATTAGAAACTGTTCGGCATCAGACATGGTTCGGCATGACGGAGGTTCGGCATTAAGTATCGTTCGGCATTGGATGGAGCACTCGGCGTAAATCTCGTTCGGCATTGGATGGATCGTTCGGCATTAGGGAGCGTTCGACATTGGATGGGTCGTTCGACATACCTCACCACGTTCGGCATACCTCACCTCGCTCGGCATTGTACCTCGCACCTCCATACCTCGGTACCTCGCACCTCCATACCTCGATACCTCGCACCTCCATATCTTGGTACCTCACACCTCCATACCTCGATACCTCGCACCTCCATATCTTGGTACCTCGCACCTCCATACCTCGGTACCTCGCACCTCCCAACGTTCGGCATGAGGAGATCGTTCGGCATTCACACCTTGTTCGGCATTCAGCGTTCGGCATCTATGGTTCGGCATATGGAGACCACTCCATTTGGGCTGAGGTACTCGGCTGCCAGGCCCACCAGGGAAGTCCAACCCATCTTTGTCTATAAATAGAGAGGCAGGGGCACAGTAAAAGGGGATCTTCTTTCTGCTCTCTTACTTTCTCTTTTCTAAGGCTAAAGCAACTCTGCCATTTTGTAACTGTAATCGATTATTACAGCAATAAAAAGCAAACTTCTGGAGTGGACGTAGGCCGGAGTTAGCCGAACCACTATAAAATCTGTTGTTCTTTACTGCTTTCATTTCAGTTTTAACTGTTCTTCACATTATTGCTCTCTACATACATTCTATCTCTGAGCTGTGATTGGTATTTGGTGCTTTCATCTGGATTTAGGGGTTAGTGACCAATTTTGGCGCTAACACGTGCGCAGCCGGGACACTTCCTCCGTTTAATCAGTATATAAGAGAAGTGTTGTCGTATCTGGGGATCGCCCCATCTCAGCTACACCCAAATGGATATGCTTCGCTCAATAGCTTATTCATTGCATTTATGGAGTACCTCTATCGACCTCCCCGCATGACCGATATATGATATTTGTTCAACTTCAAAAGTCGAACTGACAGTCCATCTTTCACATTCCTGGAGTCTGTAAGAAATTGCCAAGTGGTCACAAGGTCTTGGACTAGACTGAGCTACTTCAAGACGGAGTGGTTCTACGTTCGACGTCCTCCAGGATTTGCCAGGCGATGGTTATTCAGATGTGAGTGTTATCAATTTCCCAAGTAGTTGATAAGGCAATTATGAACGAAATCGAACTCACATTTCTTTTTCTTTTTTAGCAATAATCCAGTGACCCGAAGGTGGTTATTATAAAGAGATAGTCCAGGTTCTCCACGAAATTCCAAGTGAAGAGAGGAATATCGAACTGCTGTTGACGGACCGGAATCTCAGAATTCTCGGGTTGATCGGGCGGAGACAAAGTATAAGGCTTGATGGCGCATTAAGGACTGACTCAAGAGAAAAAGTCAAACGTAAGAAGCCCCGAGTCGTTATGATCGAGGAGGCTGACTCCGAAAGAACTCACACCGATGAAGAACCATTGGTCGGGCCTGCTGATGTGACCCCGGATTCTGAAGAAAAGAGAAAAGGCAAGGTAGTTGCTTTTAAACAATCTAAATCTGGGAAGCAGAAGTTTGTGGTCACAAACCGACCCCTTTCTGGAGATAGAATCTCGGAGGCATCCCCCCTGCAAGCGGAAAATCCGTTCAAAGGGCTCGCTGACCTCCCAATTCCGGACCTCGTGTCCACACAGCATGATGTCGAATTGGATGAACTGCAACATACTTTTGACGTTAGCGAGTCTCTTTCTACCAGTGTGGTCGACACTTCTGGTTGGTCTGAGGGTTACACATCCATACACTTTTCATGGCACTACACAATCTTTGACTGCAAACCGCATACCATAAATGGTTACTAATCCTCCTTATTTACTTTGCAGGTACGATGTCTGGTCGAGGCTCGGTGCTTGGTAGTTTGCGCAGCAAGCGCCGACCTTCATCATATTATGAACCACGCAGGAGAGAGGGAGACAGAGATTATGAATCGGGGTATTCCGGTCAGGAGCGGTCTGACAAAGATAGGGGATATGTACGCCGGTCTCGATCTCGCTCTCCTCCTCCCAGGACCTCTGTACCACCCTCAGTGCCAGTCACACGTCCTCCTGAAACTTCACGGCACAAGCCGCCCTCTCGTGTTCCTAGATCCGACCCTCCACGTGGAACTGAAATAGCCGCCTCCTTGACTACTACATCAGTCGTGACTGATCCGACTGGGGAAGGCGCAGCCAAACTCGCACAAATGAGGAAGGAATTCCCCGACATTTGCTTTGACGGTTACGTCTTTCCCCCACATTTGAAGAGAATTGCGCCAACCGCCGAAAATACTATTCATGATTATGTTGCAGACATATTCTTTTAGTATAAGGAGTGGGCGAGGGCCGCGAGAAAAGCATCGAAAGTGGCATTTGATTGGGCCGCCACTATTGAAAAGCTGGAAAAGGAGTTGGGTCAAAAAGACCGAATTATTCAAGTGCTCAATGCCGAGGCCGAGTCTTCCCGTAAATCTGAAATGGAAGCTCTCAAAAAGGCCGATGACGCAAACTTGGCTATGGTTAAAATGAAACAAGAGCATTATACTTCGATGGAAGACATGGGTCATAGGAACACCACCATCACTGCTGAGAGAGACGCAGCCCTCAAAGAGCTCAATGAGCTTAAATCTAAGTTCTCCGAACTTGCGAGGGAGAAAGATGCGGCCAACGTCTCCGCGCAAGAAGCATGTGATCAGGCGGTGGTGCTTCAGAAGGAGAGGGATGCAGCCATGGAAAAAGTCCGCGAGGTCGAAGTCGGGGTTGACGAGAAGGTCCGACTGGCGGAAGTCAGGGTTGAGGCTGAGGTAGAGGAGCTTCTTGTCACTTATAACGCCAACGTGTTGAGGCATAGAGATCTGACTTGGCTCGATGATTACCCAACACATCTTTACAATGCCTGGAACCTGCTGATTGAGGAGGAGAAATCGGGGCATCCTGACGAAGCCTTTGACGAATTTGAGCTGGAGAACCGTATACTTAACGATGACGAAAAGAAGGTTCTTCACGACTCCATGATTTCTCATGAAAAGGAGAGGCTCGGTACTCAGCCCCGGGAAGTCGGAGAAGGCTCTGGTGTTGAGCATCATATTACGAGTTCCGAGATTGTTATGCCACCCCAGTCTGAGTCGACTTCGACGATCGACTCTCAGCCTATACCAGCTTATGACCCGGAATAGCCACAGCTATCTCCTATAAGGGAGCACCCTTCGGAAGTCGTTCAGCCGACCTTGAGCCAAACTGAGGAAGGTACTCTGCACTAATCTCTTGTACATTCGGACTGAAGAACTTGTATAGAAGTGTATACTAACAAATGCTTTTTTTCTTTGATCAGTGACCGAAGTTGCACCGACAACGCTTCTTGCAATCCAGGAATCATACCAAGCGCAGAAGGCCATCATCTCTGAGGCGACCTCTGTTGCGACGATTGTGCCTGTCGAAGTAACGCAGGGGAGCTCAATCTCTTTTGACGAACAAATGATAAACGAGCTTCTTGGACGACAGAGTGACCCCTTCGCGGACTTACCATTCGGTCCGGGTGGATTTTCATCTACTTCTGATACTTCGACACAAATCACCACGACACACAGTGAAGCCCGAGCCCTTCGTGAAGCAAACATACTGGCTGAAATTGATGCTGAGATAGAGGCTGCGGCACATGGTGGCAGCTCAGTGGGCGGAGCAGTGGCGCATGGCCCTACACCACTTATGGTGATATCTCCTGGGGGCACGCTTGTCGACACTAGTGCGTCAGCCCCACTTCCTGCTGTAGATCCCGTTCCTTCGACTCCTCCCGCGGGAAGCATTCCCTTAGACTCCCGTTCGGAGGAGGATGTCGACATCATGCTCCCGTCCGAGGATAGCCTACCTAAAGAAAAGGGCTCAAAACGGAAGATCACTAGTGGCTCCAGTAGCTCCTCGTTGAAGAAGAAGCCAAGGAAAAATAAAGAGTAGATAGACTCTTTAGGCACATGTTTCCTTTTGCAGTTAGGAATTTTGTCATCTTTTTTTTTCTTTCATAGGCCGTGTATAGATGCGGGTTCGGCCCCTGCTAGTAGGAATTTTTTGGAAGGGCTGGTATATGAGCCGTCGCTTTTGATTAGTTGAAATAAAGTTTTGTCTTTTTGTTTCAACTTTCATTCCTTTTATGCTTAAATGTTGCAGTGTTTGAACCTCTATTCTGTGTACTTGCATTATTTTAACTCGTTTCGGGTAGTGATTAACACTTGCATCTGCACCCGGTTCCGGGGTTAGGTTGTAAAGATCAGCTTGCGATTGCAATAAGTGAGGATCGAACGGTCGAACTACACTTGTTTCTTTATAGATTGTTACATCCGCACTCTGGGGGTTTGCACTTGCATTCTTGCAGCTGTCACAGCTATCGAAGCTTTCAAGTATTAGTCCACACTCTGGGGACTTAGGGTTTGACGTTGATACTCCAACCCATATTCTGGGAAATTGGAGTTAGCGCTCACATTCCGACTGGCTCTCCGGGAGTTCGAAAGGCGAATCAGGATCATGGATGGTTAGATCATATCCATCCTGAGTTAACAGGTGAGATCGTTAGATGGACGCATCCATCCCTCTCGAGCTTGGTTAAGTTATGGTCGAAGTCATTAGGTGAACGGATTCACTCCCTTCGACGCTGTATTTTAAAGTTTATACTCCACCTCGCGCTCTGGGAGCATGGAGTTGGCCGACAAACGGTCAGTCACGTTTGTTTGGGCACTTGGATTACGTTCGCACTCTGGGAACGGTGGATTAATCAGGATCGTGGATGGTTGATTCGCATCCACCCTGAGTCGACAAGCGATGTCGTTAGATAGACGAGTCCATCCTCCTCGAGCTTGTTTAAGGTACGGCCGAAGTCGTTAGGTGGATAGGTCCACCCTCTTCGGAACTGCATTTAGTCGTAATACGGTCGAGGTCGTTAGGTTGACGGATCCTCCCTCCTCGAGACCGCATTCGTTTGATATCTATATTCCAGCTCACACTCTGGGAGTTTAGAATTGGTTATAGGATTGCTGTGTATCAATCCTATTTAACATTGGTCGTATCACAGCCACTCTCTATTTGAATAAATTCCATTGCATGATGGAATTTAGCTCTCCGTGCATTGTGATGTCGTACATTATATTCAATGAATCACAGCTCTGGCTCGAAGAGATGGCATTTTATTGCTGAAGTAAGAGAATGCGGCAAAGTTAGTTGCCTTATTACAAAATTCAAATTTTAAAAATGCGGAAACAAACAGTAAATGAAAAAATAGAATGAAATAAATAAAGCCTGTCAGGTGTAATAGCGACGGAGACTCTCGCTGTTCCAGGCCCTTGGCAAAGCAAGACCGTCAATGGTCGATAACTTGAATGTGTCATCTCCAAGTCTTTGTGTAATCACGTATGGTCCTTCCCAATTTGGTTTCATGTGTGAAGGGACCGGATAGATTCTCTTGAGGACGAGATCGCCGAGTTCAAAGGTTCGAGGTCGAACTTTGGCATTGTACAATCGGACGACTCGACTTCGATGTGCGGCTGCTCTTAAATCAGCCTCTTCCTGCTTCTCATCCAATAGATCTAAAGATTCAGCAAGCAATATAGCGTTTGTTTTCGGGTCATAGTAAGTCACGCGATGGGAAAACACTTCATCTCGACTGGAATAACGGCTTCTAAGCCATAAGACAGGGAAAACGGGGTGTGTCCGGTCGCGGTCTTGTGGGTAGTTCGATAAACCAATAAAGCCATAGGAAGTTCATCAACCCATTTACCCCCGGCCTTTTCCAGTCGTTTCTTTAGAATGGATTTTATGACTTTATTGACAGCTTCGACCTGACCATTTTCCTAAGGATGTGCAATTGCCGAGAATTTTTTATAGATATGAAACCGTTGATAGAAATTCTTGAATTCCGCACTATCGAATTGGGCTCCGTTATCGGTGATGACGGTATGCGGGAGTCCAAATCGAAAGATAATGTTGCGAACTACGAAGTTGATTACTTTCTTTGTCGTAATGGTTGCGAGGGGTTCAGCTTCAGCCCACTTGGTGAAGTAATCAACTGCGACGATGCCATATCTTGCTCCACCTTTGGCCAGAGGTAGTGCGCCGATGATATCGATGCCCCACATTGCAAATGGTCAGGGACTGACCATCTGGATTATCTCGGTAGGTGGGGCTCTTGGAATTCGGGCGTGTTTCTGGCACCTATCGCATTTTCTGGCATAGTTCGCTGCATCTCGGTTCACAGTCGGCCAGTAGTATCCGTATCGAAGTATCTTCTTAGCGAGAGCTTGCCCACCGGTGTGATCGCCACATTCTCCTTCGTGTATATCATGTAACACTCGTTTGATTTCATCGTGCGCGATACATCGGAGGAGAGGAACAGAATACCCTCTTCTAAACATGACTCCGTTCTGAATGACGAACCGTGAAGCTTTTCGTAGAATTTGTCTTTTCTCATTTCTACGCTCAAGCAACGTCTCATTCTCGATGTAATTTCGGTACGGAGTCATCCACGATTCTCTACTAGGAGCGGTTTCAAACACAAAATTCGTCTCTATTTGGTCAATGCTTGGGAGGACAAAGTTTCGACGGGAACAAGTCTCATCTGCTGTGCTTCACCTGTACTTGCCAGCTTTGCTAATGAATCAGCCTTCTGATTATGCTCACGGGGTATATGGTAAATAGCATAGTAATCGAATTGACTTAGTGCTTCTTGAACTCGGGCTAGATAGGCAGCTAGTCGTCGATCCTTGGCCTGATATTCGCCCCGAACTTGATATACAACTAACTGGGAGTCGCAATAAATTTCCACAGCAACAATCTTCAGATCACAAGCAAGTTTTAGCCCAGCAAGCAAAGCTTCGTATTCGGCTTCATTGTTGGTTGCGCGAAATTTGAACCTCAAAACGTAGCATATGGATCGGCCTTCGGGAATTTCAAGTACTATTCCGGCACCTGAACACTGATCGTTTGATGCGCCATCGGTATGCAGCTTCCAAATGCATTCAGGAGGTATAGTGGTTTCAGGCAGATCCTCTGAGACAGTAAATTCGGCTATAAAATCCGCCAGGACTTGTCCTTGAATGGCTCTCCGCGGAGCATAAGTGATATCAAATTGACTCAGTTCAATGTTCCACTTGAGTAGCCTACCAGACGTCTCGGGCCGCGTGAGGACCTGTCGTAACGGCTGATCGGTGTACACAGTAAGAGGATGAGCTTGGAAGTAAGGACGGAGCTTTCTTGAGGCAATGACTAGGCAATAAGCCAGTTTCTTTAGTCTTGGATAATTTCTTTCAGCTCCTGTTAGCCGTTTACTAACATAGTAGACCGGTTTCTGCACTCGGTCTTCTTCCCGAACTAAAGCAGCACTGATCGCATGCTCTGATACTGCCAGGTAAAGGTACAATTGCTCGTGGTCAACTGGTTTTGACAAGATCGGTGGTGTGGAAAGATGCTGAACCAGCGATCGGAATGTGTCTTCACACTCCATGGTCCATTCAAAGTTTCGTTTTCCTTTCCGGATCAGATCAAAGAAAGGAATGCATTTATCGATGGACTTTGAAATGAACCTGCTCAATGCTGCTACTTTCCCGTACTTTCCCGTTGAGGCTCTGGACTTGCTTTATGGTTCTTGGGGTTTGTAGGTTCCTTATTACCCAGATCTTTTCGGGATTTGCTTCTATCCCTCGAGCGTTAACGATGAACCCGAGGAACTTTCCAGAGGCAACACCGAAGTGACACTTTAATGGATTGAGCTTCATCCCATACTCCCGAAGGATGCAGAACATCGAATCTAAATCTCTGACGTGATCTGTGGAGAATCGAGATTTTACTAGCATGTCATCCACATAAACCTCCATGGTCTTCCCGATCTGGTTGGCGAACATCCTATTGACCAAGCGTTGGTATGTTGCTCCAGCGTTTTTTAGACCAAAGGGCATGACTCTGTAGCAGTAGAGTCCCAGATCGGTCATGAAGCTGGTATGTTCTTGATCAGGAAAATGCATGGGTATTTGATTGTAGCCGGAATAAGCATCCATAAAAGATAATAATTCATGCCCAGCTGTTGAATCTACGAGCTGGTCAATTCGAGGAAGCGGAAAACTATCCTTCGGACAAGCCTTGTTTAATTCAGAGTAGTCAACGCAAGTTCTCCATTTCCCATTCGGCTTTCGAAACAGTACGGGATTGGACACCCATTCTGGATACAAAGCATCTCGGATGAACCCATTCGATTGTAACTTATCAACCTCCTCTTTAAGGGCGGCAGATCTCTCTGGATTCATACCACGCCTTTTCTGTTTGACCGGGACATACCGCGGATCAATATTTAGGGAGTGACTTGCGATGTCCGGCGAGATTCCGCACATATCAGAATGTGTCCAGGCGAAGACGTCGAGATTCGCCCGGAGAAATTCAACCAATTCCTGTTGTGTCTGTTGGCCCAACTGAGACCCAATTTTTAGCATCTTCGAATCATCATCCTCACTGATTGGAACATCCACAGTCAGTTCGGCCGGGGAAGCTTGATTCTCTTTAGATTCATCTTTATCTTCATTGTCTCTGGGGTCAAGATCTTTCTGGAATTGGTTGTGGTGTGATTGTCCGTGGTATATTGTGGAACAGTACCTCTTCGTGATGAGGGCCCGGTCTAGAAGCTGGTTGACGGCCCAACTCTCAATTGTCTAATGGTCAAGGCAGGTTGATATCTGGTAGCTTGTGTGTGACTCCCGTCCAATCGGGGACGGGTAGATCTGTGGTGATAGTCAGATGAGGCAGAACTTTCAGTTGACGAGTGGGAAACATCATCCCTCCTGGATCTCCTGCGCCTTTGACGGTTTAGTTGGTTGGTCAATTCAACATTAGCGCGCAGCTGTTCAGTCAATTGTTGCCGACTTTGAGTCAGTTCTTGGAGCAACACTTGAAACTCTTGTCTGGTGACTGGCCCCGATGGATCTGAGGGAACAGTGTTGTCTTGATTGGATGGTGGCTGCTGTATAGGATTCTGTCTATCCCGACCTTCTTGATCAGCAGCTGTAGAGGCAGTTCTTGTGCTAACCATCTTGAGTGGTGGAGTCCTTTCCTAGACTTTACGCAAATCTGAATAGGATGGAAGGATTCCGGACTAGAGATCTGGATCTTCCTCTTGGATTTGTGCAATCCGGTGTCGATGGTAGATCCAAGGAGCAGGAGAAAAAACTGGTTTCTCAGTGAAAGCACCAAAGTGTTTGTACCAAAAATGGGAACAACACTCTTCGAAAGTTTTTGAAAAGATAAAAGTGAAGAAAATAAGTTAAAAATGAAGATTATCTAACAAAAACTCCAATAAACAGAATTGTAAATACGCAGACAAGCAATTTAGAGTGGTTCGGCGTGTTGCCTACGTCCACTATGAAGTTTTGATGATTTTATTGATTCTCTTTCAATGGTTACAAACGATTACAGCGAACAACGGCGATTTACAGTTTGGAATTCGAATTCAACAGTAAGAATAAGATGCAAATCTCGATCCGGCAGAGTCTGGACGCTTGAGAATCAAAAGATCCTTCTTCCGTAGGATCTGGGGCTCTATTTATAGGCGTAGGAGGCTGAGATCTCGTTCAAACTTCGGGAGATTCGGTCTGGCACATGAGGGGGCCCACGCGACCAATCTCAGAAAGTTTCGCCTCGATCTCCGATCGATACGAATCCATTTCGTATCGATCAAGATGATATCCAATCGAGCTGGAATTTGGCAGAGACATTCCTTAGTATGTACGCAAGCTTCTGTGAAAATTTCATTGAATTTGGATCAGTGGATCATGAGATATAGTCGATACGAAGTGGAATTTCTCGATGGCTGTTTGGTTCGAACCCATCACTTCGAATCGATACATTCGAATCGACCTTCCCACGTGGTTCTCTGATGACGTGGCACGCACCCTTCACCTCGATCCGGTCCTTACTCCGAGTTGACCGTATCGACTCCATGAATCTCGCCTCGTTCGTATCGAGGGATGACACGTCACCCAGGCTTGTTGACTTGATGGATTCGAATAAGACCTTACTTATGGATTCGAACAGCAGCTGCATCGATGGATACGAACCAATGATGATCGATGGTTACGAAATGCTCTGTCCAGATGGATTCGAAGAGAGGCTTCCATGGTGGATATGAAGCAGTGACCGTTGCCTCAGTTGATGGATGCGAAGTAGGGTGATGCCAATGGGTTCGAATAAGGAGACGCTGATGGATACGAAGTCGCTGGACTTCTGATCGATACGAACATGATCGATTTGAACCAGAGTTCGATGATGGATACGAAGACGGAGCATTTCCCTTCAAATTGCATTGGCCGTAACTTGAGCATACGAACTCGGATCGACTTGAAATTTGGAATGCTGGCCTTCATGGCTTTGCTTGTCATGTCCTATCAATTGTAGCCTTATCCAGGCTCGGACAAAATTCATCGACGTCCATGGCGAAACAATACTCGGTTTTCAATCAGTCCCTTGGTATCCTGGCCTTGCCAAAAGGCGGGATAACACTCTTGCCTATCTTTTTAGCAAAAATATTCATCTAGGTTTCATTACGATAATTGTAGGTCATATATGTAAATGTTATTATGTATATTCTGATAGTATATTATGTTGTGCAGACAATGCAAGTATGATATTAGTATCAACATTTTGGATAGTGATTGATCTCCATGAGAGTTTGGTTTTACACAAATGTCAATAGAGGTGAGCACTTCCACTCTACCTCATACCCATCTACTGATTGGCTTATGTGCAAAATATATAACCAAATACTCTGAATGATCAGCGAAATGAATGATGAGTGGAACACTATAAACAACTGGATGAATGTCAAACAAAAATTTATGCGTTATACAGTTTATTTTGTTTTTGCTATTTTGAATTCAGTTGACACATTTGAAGCATCGGTTTAGTCTCTAAATGATGAAGCAACAAAAATATACTAGTTTTTACATCTGCTTAAAAAAATTATTTTGTTTCAAACCGTAAACACTCATTCACTGACCAAAATATAGATCAACATTTTCTTATAGTATAGCCTGCATCTTCTGATTTAAGATAACGAGATAACTTAACATTATTATTCTATTTGCTAGATTTTAATCGCAAAAAAGTAGTTATGATATAAATTAACAAATATATAGGAATAAAATAACTCCAAATCACACGAAAACACAATTTTGCAACTTCGAACAGTCTCTCCTAAGTCGCAACTTAAACCTTATTAGAAATTGGTCTTTAAAAGTGATGCTTAAAAGGTAGCATAATTCTTACCATTTCACTAAGTATGTAGTTACTAGAAAACATCAACAAACAAATCATCTTCTTTCTCTAGACTTCGTAAACCCAACTTTCAATATTGTGCATCATAATAATAAGAAACAATTAAAGTATCTGCAGAATTAGCACAATATAAACTAGAAACGTAAAGAATATCATAGAATAATAATTTTATATATTGCATAAGGTATAGGTAAATAAAATTACCTAAAATAATAGTTCCAAAGATAGTTGATCAAGAGTTCTTAAGTGCATAACCCTTTTAATTGTAGTGTGAACGAAACATCGGAAATGGATCAGAAATTGTCTGTTGCTGTAGAAGGGTTTAAGGGGATTTAGGGTTCGAGTGTACCAGAAATTGGGGCGGAATTAGGGTCTGAACAAGATTTCAACATTGATTTCATTTGGATTTTGGATTTTTATCCGGATCGAAGTAATTTTTAGGGCGAACTTGGGTTCCACCTTTTCATCGTTTTTGAGAGAGGAGATGAAAAGAAAGAATGAAAGGCAGCCAAGTACCCGCGTATTTAAAAAAAATGTTTATCTGAAGCGGTTTTGTTTACTATAGACCGCTTAACAAAACTAACAGTGTATGAAAATTTATTTTTATTTTCAATGTGCTTTTTTTAGCGGTTACAGAAGAAACACTGTTTTAAATTGCTATAGAAAGCCTTTTCTCTTGTAGTTTATTTATATTAATTATTTAAAATACCAAGTCATTAACATGAGAGTTGTTACAAAAGATGCCTGGAACTTCATGGATCAAAGCAAGAAGACAAAGTAGAGGAAGACGTCATGATTTGCAGTCAACAAATTAGACGGATAGCGACCTGATCAGGTCGGTACTGACATCATTTTACCACTCAGGAGACCTCGTCTCCTCTCCTACTTTCTCGGATATGGACTTTGAATTGGTATTTCGTGATTCATTGACTTCATTGGACGATTCCTCTACAAATAGCAATGTAACAACCTTGGTTTTGTGATTACCTGTGAAATTAAATTATAACGGTGGTTATAATTTAATAATGGAGGAATAAAATAAATCAGAGATGTAAATTTTTTGAAATTTGTTTATTTTATATAAACAATGGATTTTGGTAAAATAAAATGGTATTGGGTTGGTTTGGTTGGTAATAAATTGAGATTAATGGAAATATGATGTTTTGGTGGTAAATTAATTAAATAAGTGAAGTAAAAGAATTTAATTCAATATCATTTGTTGTAAATAAATAAATAATGTTGGAAATAAAGATTTAGAAACTTTGTTATGATAATTTGTGAGAAAAATAAGCATTGGATGATTTTATTTTGATAAAATATAATAATTGTGGAAATAGTGATAAAATGTTGATTTTTGTTAATTTTAATGAAGTATTAGAATTTAATATGGTAAATATTGTAAATAAAAAGGTGGAGTTTTGTTCAAAAATAATATTTGGATGTAAAAATAATCTTAATATGGTTTGCTATGTTTGATTGGATAAGAAAATGATTTTCGTGGAAATTTTAGTGTTAAAAATATTGTTTTATGTAAATAATGGTGTAAATTGAAGTATTTAAATAAAAATAAGAATTTAATGATGGAAAATAGTTTTAATGGCTAAACTAATTTTTGTATATTGGACAACATTTTTGTAAACATAGAAATATGGTTGTATAAATTTAATTAGTGAGCTAAAGTGAAAATAGTGAAAATAAAGTGTTAACATAAATTAACTTAGTTAAAATTTAACTAAGTATTAACATTTAGGCTTTTAGAGTAATGGGTTAAGCCCAAAACCCATTTCTAGAATAATCTGGAGGGAGAAAATGCATATGTACGTACTTTCCTCACTTCCTTCTCCTACCTAAAAGAAATCAGAAAATCAGAAAATGGCTTCCTCTGTAAATTCTATTCCTCCACAAAATTAAACCAAAAATAAGTAAAAACTAAAGAAAGAAAAGTGCAAACAAAGATTTTTAGCTGGTACTCACTTTCAACCATAATCAATTTCATAAAATCTCATTTTGAGATTAGCAGTATACTGTAACTTTTTTTTTAATGTTTGTCTGTCCTCTTTTCCATCTTCTGTAGATATCTGAAGTTTTTCCAAGGCCAAAAGACCACAGCTTGCAATTGAAATCGCTAAAAATCTTAACAAGGTGAGTAGTAACTCACTCTTCTAGCCAAACCAATCTTCCTGTAAAAATATGTTTCAGTTTCTGTTGTTTTTTATATACTGTAAACTGTAAATTGGAATTTCTAGTTTACAGTAAAAATCTTGTTTGGGTTCAACTTTGTGACCCTATATCTCCTTGGTTTCATACCGGAATTGAGTGAAACCTTTTTCGGATCATAGACCATGTTTAGTAGTAGTTGCATGCTAAATTTCATAGCTTGGTTCAACCTGGAAGTGTCCGAAATCAGTGCTCGAAGTTGGAAATGGAACAGGAAAAAATGCCTGTAGCATTCACGACTTCCAGGTCGACCCAGGCATTCTGGGGGTCGACCCTAGGGTCGACCTGAGCCACATATGGGTCGACCCTTGCTTTCAAAATTAGTCCAGGTCATTTTTTTGTGTGTTCATGTGCACTGTTTTGGTTATTTTGCTTATTCCAGTGATTTTTGTGACCAATTCCTGTAATATTTTGAAGTGTTTTGAAGGGCTTAAACCTATCAATAGGTAAGCCAACATTATTGTTGTTCCGTACTCCGGATTGGCATGTTTTTGAGTAGATTTCATATGCCGATTTTATGGCATTTTTGGTGATTTTTGTTGTTTTCAAGCATGTGTTTTCTAAACCGAATTTGGAATGATTTTTATAATAAAATAGATTTCGAAATAAATATTTTACAACATTTATAATTATTTTTGAAGCTATTTAAAATATATATTCTCTGTAATAAAGATAATTTCAAAGCCATAATTTCCAAACGATTTGAAAATTTATTTTAAAAACTAGTTTTCTCGAAGCAAAGTATTTTCTATATAAAATACACATTTTTGCACTCTTCAAGAGAACGGGGAAGTGATTTAAATGATATGACAAACCACGTGGTATGGGACTCGTAGGTTTGCTATATTTGTTAATTCTGGATTCGTTCTATTGAAGCTACACATTTCATGGACCTTCGGGTCGTTTGCCAGTACTGGACCTTCGGGTGATTTAGGCTTTCTAGCCGTAGGACCTTCGGGTCGTTTGGCCTTCGGGTCGTTTATATTAGGCGCCATATTTGTGATACAGTACTTGGCGGGCTTCAACCATTTTTGTTGAGCACGTGCAGGCGTAGCTTAGACTCGCCATTTGTGATATGGATCCATCTTTTGTGATATTTATTGATTTATTTGTGATTTCCAAATGTTTTCGCCATTTCGAGATTATTGAACCTTTTGAGCCGTTTGAGGATTTATTATATGGTGATTCCATTTTGGAATTTGAACTCTTAGCCAAGTTCTACATATTGTGATTTGTGGTTGCCATCCTTTGGCGTTTTTGAGATTTGTGATTTCCTATTTAGGAGTTATGGGGTTGATCGAAGCCATTATATTAGCTGTTGTGGATGCCGATGATATGAGGCGATTATTTATGATTAATTAATGTTGTTGTTGATCTTGCCTCTTTCGAGAAACCCTCAAATGATATTTTGGTAGTTGATATATATATATATATATGGTGTTGCTTCTTCTCTTTCGAGAAGCAATATTATCGTTTATCCCTATACTTCATCTATCTTGTGCTAATCAGTTTATTTAAGCTAGACCGACCCGTGTATTTTATATACTCGGGTCAGACCGAGTTGTTTCAGGTTAGACACCTGCTATAGATTACCGCTATGTTGCTTCCGCTATGGATTATCTTGCTTTTTTTAGATGCTAGTCATTTTTTGTGTAGCCTTGTAGTTATTTTGTGTACTCTAATATGTACATATTCTTTTTGACTCGATGTATATATTATGGTCTATGTACCACCACTGGTGTATCACTATGTAGTGTACTATGATGTATCTATATATATGTATATATATATGTGTGTGACTGATGTTCTATGATCTGTTGTATTTGTTGTTGTTATATTTTGTTCTGATAGATCCATTAGCCACCGTAGTTTTGTGTTAAACATTTATTGAGTATGTCAATCCACTTGAAAAAGGTAAAAGAAAAAAATTAGAGCACCCAATCGACGTATTCAATACTTGTTTAAGACAAATCTTACGGATGGTCGCTCCTAACCAGCCTTATTCTCTGCATTAACAGAAAGTATTACTCTGTAATGCTCTTTGTTAACGTGGGTCTCGGGGTGGGGCGTCACAGCTTGGTATCAGAGCAGAGTTCAGAATAAAATATGATAAACATAGAACATAACATATATTACAGTACATCAGAGTACAGTATAAGTGTTACATATTCCCTAATCATCATGTCCTTAATCATTTCGTGTCCTTGGGATAGATATAAGTTGGGAATTCGTCTAAGAATGCATTTTAATTCCGTATTATTCCATAATTGAAATAACGATATCTTATCCTGTGAATAATCTTTATCTTATCTTATACTAACAAGATTATGCTTGGAAGAGGCAGAGGTCGCCGATCTGATGCTGGGCCGTCCAGTGGCTCATATCCAAACGGTGTTTACATGTATGCTGATCAGTTCATGGAGTTATTCAGGAGCACTCAGCCTCCAGCCCCTACTCCTTCGTCTCCTCTGTGCAAGTCTGCTTTTGCGCGTATGTGTAGTGATTTCTCTCATCTTGGAGGCAAGCCTTTCAAAGGCTCAGAGTCTGTTCTTGAGGTCCAGGCATGGCTTCATACATGCGAGCGTATCTTTACTCGCATGGATCTTTCCGACCATCATCGAGTTCTTGTAGCAACGAGTATGTTGCAAGAGCGTGCACTTGATTGGTATGAGCTTCTTATTGCTGAGCTTGATGAGTCTACTCTTACTTGGATCTAGTTTAGGGAGTGATTCGAACTTAAGTTCATCCCCGAGTCCGAGAAAGCCCTCTTAGCCCGTCGCTTTCTTGAGTTGAAGCAAAGGAAGTCTTCAATTTCCGAGTATGTATCTTCATTCGAGGCCTTGTCCAAGTATGGTCTCGAGTATATTAGCACTTCTTATAAGAAGAATCTCAAGTTTGTTTTTAGCCTCAAGAAATATTTGAAGAAATCTTTGATGCTTTAGCTTAAGCTTTCATTTGAGGAGTTGGTTGACTCGGCGCTTCACCTTGAAGCAGTCGAGAAGGAGAGAGATAGTAGTGATGAGACTGAGGTTCGTAAGAACCCCAACAAGAAGAAGTTTCCTTTTCAGAAGTCCAAGTCTTTTCCTCATAGCAAGAAGAAGAAGTCTGTTGGTTCTAGCTCTCAGCCCAGTGGAACACCTCTTAGTCAGAAGGGGTGTTTCAATTGTGGCTCTTCTTATCATTTGATTCGAGATTGTCCCAAGCCTCGTGTGTGTCGTTATTGCAAGAAAGAGGGACATCGGGTTTCATCTTGTCCCATTGCTCCTAGTAATGTTAAGTCGGGCAAGCTTAATGTGGTGGATGCTTCTGGTGGTTCTTCTCAGCCTAGAGGTACTTCTCCTTCTATTCTCGAAGGTTATATATTATTTCATGATCGTTTTATTCAAGTTCTCTTCGATACGGGTGCTTCACACTCATTCGCATCGAAGGAACTTGTTGATGTTATACCGTTGGATGTTTCTTGCCTTGTTACTTCTTTGAGGATTGCGAATCCTATTGAGGGATCCACAACACTTAGCATGCTTTATAGTGATGTTGAGATTATTCTTTGTGGTTTTTCTTTTCGTGCGAATCTGCACATTATTCACTATCTTGGATTTGATATGATTTTGGGGATAGATTGGCTTGCATGTTATCAAGCTCGAATCCTATATTCTGAAAGGATCCTATATCTTAGGCATCCTGATTCGGCTGATCAGTTATCTCTTATTCTTCGGAATGTTGATGGTGATTCCGAAGTGTCTTTATTTGCTCTTACGTCCCAAGATGATGATGATGATGTATCTCGAATTCCAATCATTTGTGATTTTGCTGATGTATTTGAGCCTGTTTCGGGTTTGCCACCCAAGCGAGCAATTGAGTTCTGTATTGACCTCATTCCTAGTGCTCAGCCTGTTAGTCGTCCTCCCACGAGGATGTCCACTAAGGAAAATGAGGAACTCAAAAGGCAATTGTTGGAGCTTGAAGCCAAGCAATTCATTCAGTCCATTTCTTTACCGTAGGGTGTCGCAGTTGTCTTTGTTAAGAAATCTGATGGTACTCTTAGGCTTTGCATCGATTACCGCAAGCTTAACGAGTTAACCATTAAGAATAAGTATCCATTGCCTAGGATCGATGACATGTTCGATTAGTTGAGTGGTGCTAAGGTCTTTTCTCAGCTCGACCTTGCCATCGGTTTTCACCAGCTATGAGTTGCGGAGGATAGCATTCCTCTTACCGCATTCCGCACTCGTTATGATTCTTATGAGTGGCTCGTTATGCCTTTCGGTTTGACGAACGCTCCAGCTTATTTCGTCAATCACATGAATCGAGTATTCAGGGAATATCTCGATAAGTTCGTCCATGTATTCATTGATGATATTCTTATCTATTTTAAATCCGAATCCAATCATGCTCATCATTTGAGGATTGTTTTGAATACTCTTCATTAGCATCAACTTAAAGCCAAATTCTCCAAGTGCCACTTTTGGGAGAAAAGATGAAGTTCCTTGGCCATGTTGTATCTTCTGATGGTATTTCTGTTGATCCATCAAAGATAGAAGCCATTCAGAATTGGAAAAGGCCAGAGAACGTTTCTGCGATTCGCAGTTTCCTTGGATTGGCGGGTTATTACCGTCGATTCATCAAGGACGTTTCCCGCATTGTGCTTCCTCTTACTAGCCTTATTAGAAAAGGCGTTCGATTTATTTGGTCATATATGTATGAAGCTTCTTTTCAGAAATTGAAAGAACTTCTCACTAATATTGCTCCTATCCTTGTGGTTCCCGAAGGGAATCAAGATCATGTTGTCTACACTGATGCTAGTCGATGTGGTCTTGGTGCCAGGATTATGTAGAGAGATCGGGTAGTTGCTTATGCTTATAGGCAATTACGCCCGAATGAGGTTCGCTATGCCACCCACGACTTAGAGTTGGCCGCCATAGTCTTTGCCTTGAAGATTTGGCGTCATTATCTTTTGGGCGAGCACTTCATTCTTTATACCGATCACAAATCATTGAAGTATCTATTCACCTAGAAAGAGCTTAATATGCGGCAACAGCATTGGCTCGAGTTCCTAGCCTCTTATGATTTTGATATCCAGTACACTCCTGAAAAAGGGAACCGAGTTGCAGACACGCTAAGTCGCAAGCACTCACCTGTTGTTTCTATGATGTTAGCCGAGTGGGATGTGTTGGAGACCTTATCTCTTTGTGATATTCGTGATTGTGCTCCAGCTTCAGATTCTCCTATCTTGTTATTTAGTTTGGAAGCTCGTCCTAGCTTATTGGATCGTATTGCCGATGCTCAGTGGCAAGATCCAGATCTTGTACGCCTTATTCAGCTTTGTAAGTCTGAATCCCATGATGATGAGTTGAGGGATTTCAGCATTGATATTCATGGTTGTCTTTGTAAGAAGAAACGATTGATCGTGCCTTGTGTTTCTGATATTATGTGGGACGTTCTTGATGATTGTCACCGTTCTAAGTATACTATTCATCCCGACAGTAGCAAGATGTATGACGATATGAGACGCTTGTATTATTGGGAAGGCATGAAGCGTGATGTTGCAAGTTATGTGAGTAATTGCATGACTTGTCAACTCATTAAAGCTGAACATCAGCATCTCAGTGGTCTTCTTCAACCCCTTGAGGTCCCGTTGTGGAAATGGGATCAAATCTCTATGGACTTTATTGATAGCCTACCTCGTTAAAGATCGGGCCATAATAGTGTTTGGGTTATCATGGATCGCTTGACTAAATCCGCTCATTTCATTCCTATTAAATCTAATATGACAGCTTCTCGTCTATCCAAGCTATATATTAAGGAGATCGTGAGACTTCACGGTGTTCCTAGTTTGATCGTTTGTGATAGAGATCCACTTTTCACCAGTAATTTCTGGCAGAGTCTTCAGAAAGCTTTGGGTACAAAGCTTAACTTCAGCACAGCTTATCATCCGCAGTCTGATGGACAGACTGAACGGGTGAATCGTATTATTGAGGATCTACTTTATGCATGCATTCTTGAGTTTGGTGGTAGTTGGGAAGACCACCTACCGCTTGTTGAGTTCTCAAATAACAACAGTTTTCAGTCCAATATCGGTATGGCTCCTTTTGAAGCCCTATACGGAAGGCCATGTCGATCACCTTCTTGTTGTTTAGAATCCGGGGAGAAGTTGATTTTAGGCCCCGATTCTATTCGTGAAGCTTCAGAGAAGATCGATCTTATTCGTCAGAGAATGAAAGAGGCACATAGTCGTTAGAAATCCTACACGGACAACCGTAGGAAGCCTCTTGAGTTCTCCATTGGTGATCTTGTTTATATTCGTGTATCTCCCTTGAAGGGAGTAATGTGTTTCAGTAGGACCGAGAAATTGGCTCCTCGATTCATAGAACCATTTCCTATTACTGAGCGTATTGGCCTAGTTGCTTATAGAGTATCACTTCCGGCCCAGTTTTCTGGTATTCATGACGTGTTTCACGTCTCTCAGCTTCGGAAGTGCCTTCGTGATTCAAATTCTGTTATTGATCCTCCTCTTTTGCAAGATCTTGAGATCTCACCTGATTTATCTATTGAGCAACATCATGTCCATATTCTTGCTTCGGAGGTGAAATGCCTTCGAAATAAGGATGTATCGCCCATAAAGATTCAGTGGTCCACTAATCCCAATGACTATACATGGGAAACCAGAGAATTTATCGAGCGATCTTATCCTAGTTTTCTATCTTCTCGTGTTGAGGGTGATAATTTTTTTTAACTCAAGCTTATCTATTTCCCTTTACTAGATGATATAAATTGTGTTGTTTACAGCTCTTCTATAGGAAATTGCGTGGAGGCAATTTTTATAAGGGGGAGAGTCTATAACAACACTGGTTTTGTGATTAGCTGTGAAATTAAATTATAACGGTGGCTATAATTTAATAATGGAGGAATAAAATAAATTGGAGATGTAAAATTTGTTAAAATTATTTATTTTAAATAAACAATGGATTTTGGTAAAATAAAATGGTATTGGGTTGGTTTGGTTGGTAATAAATTGAGATTAATGGAAATATGATGTTTTGGTGGTAAATTAATTAAATAAGTGAAGTAAAAGAATTTAATTCAAGATCATTTGTTGTAAATAAATAAATAATGTTAGAAATAAAGTTTTAGAAACTTTGTTATAAGAATTTGTGATAAAAATAAGCATTGGATGATTTTATTTTGATAAAATATAATAATTGTGGAAATAGTGATAAAATGTTGATTTTTGTTAATTTTAATGAAGTATTAGAATTTAATATGATAAATATTGTAAATTAGAAGGTGGATTTTTGTTCAAAAATAATATTTGGATGTAAAATAATGTTAATATGGTTTGCCATGTTTGATTGGATAAGAAAATGATTTTTGTGGAAATTTTGGTGTTAAAAATATTGTTTTATGTAAATAATGGTGTAAATTGAAGTATTTAAATAAAAATAAGAATTTAATGATGGAAAATAGTTTTAATGGCTAAACTAATTTTTGTATGTTGGAAAACATTTTTGTAAACATAGAAATATGGTTGTATAAATTTAATTAGTGAGCTAAAGTGAAAATAGTGAAAATAAAGTGTTAACATAAATTAACTTAGTTAAAATTTAACTAAGTATTAACATTTAGGCTTTTAGAGTAATGGGTTAAGCCCAAAACCCATTTCTGGAATAATCTAGAGGGAGGAAATGCATCTGTACGTACTTTCCTCACTTCCTTCTCCTACCTAAAAGAAATCAGAAAATGGCTTCCTCTGTAAATTATATTCCTCCATAAAATTAAATCAAAAATAAGTAAAAACTAAAGAAAGAAAAATGCAAATAAAGATTTTTATCAGGTAATCACTTTCAACCATAATCTATTTCATAAAATCTCCATTTTGAGATTAGTAGTATACTGTAACTTTTGTTTTATGTTTGCATGTCCACTTTTCCATCTTCTACAGGTATCTGAAGTTTTTCCAAGGCCAAAAACCACTGCTTGCAATTCAAATCGCTAAAAATCTTAACAAGGTGAGTAGCAACTCACTCCTCTAGTCAAACAAATATGCCTGTAAAAATTTGTTTCAGTTTTGTTGTTTTTGATATACTATAAACTGTAAATTGGAATTTCTAGTTTATAGTAAAAATCTTGTCTCGGTTCAACTTTGTGATCATATATCCCATTGGTTTCATATCGAAACTGAGTGAAACCTTTCTCGGATAATAGACCATGTTTAGTAGTAGTTGCATGTCAAATTTCATAGCTTGATTCAACCTGGAAGCGTCCGAAATCAGTGCTCGAAGTTGGAAATGGAACAGGCAAAAATGCTTGTAGCATTCACGACTTCCAGGTCGACCTAGGCATTCCGGGGGTCGACCCTAGGGTCGACCTGAGCCATATATGAGTCGGCCCTTGCTTTCAAAATTAGTCCATGTCGTTTTTTTTGTGTTCATGTGCACTGTTTTGGTTATTTTGCTTATTCCAGTGATTTTTGTGACCAATTCCTGTAATATTTTGAAGTGTTTTGAAGGGCTTAAACCTTTCAATAGGTAAGCCAACATTATTGTTGATCCGTACTCCGGATTGATGTGTTTTTGAGTAGATTTCATATGTTGATTTAATGACGTTTCCGTTGATTTATGTTGTTTTTAAGCACGTGTTTTCTAAACCGATTTTGGAATGATTTTTATAATAAAATAGCTTTCGAAATAAATATTTAACAACATTTATAATTATTTTTGAAGCTATTTAAAATATATATTCTCTATAATAAAGAGAATTTCAAAGCCATGATTTCCAAACGATTTGAAAAATTATTTTAAAAACTAGTTTTCTCGAAGAAAAGTATTTTCTATATAAAATACACATTTTTGCATTCTTCGAGAGAATGGGGAAGTGATTTAAACGATATAACAAACCACGTGGTATGGGACATGTAGGTTTGCTATATCGGTTAATTCTGGATTCGTTCTATTGAATCTACACATTTCATGGACCTTCGGGTCGTTTGCCAGTATTGGACCTTCGGGTGATTTGGGCTTTCTAGCCGTTGGACCTTTGGGCCGTTTGGCCTTTGGGTCGTTTATATTAGGTGCCATATTTGTGATACGGTACTCGGCGGGCTTCGGCCATTTTTGTTGAACACGTGCAGGCGTAGCTTAGACTCGCCATTTGTGATATGGATCCATCTTTTGTGGTATTTATTAATTTATTTGTGATTTCCACATGTTTTCGCCATTTCGAGATTATTGGACCTTTTGAGCCGTTTGAGGATTTATTATATGGTGATTCCATTTTGGAATTTGAACTCTTAGCCAAGTTCTATATATTGTGATTTGTGGTTGCCATCCTTTGGCGTTTTTGAGATTTGTGATTTCCTATTTAGGAGTTATGGGGTTGATCGAAGCCATTATATTAGCTGTTGTGGATGCCGATGATATGAGGCGATTATTTATGATTAATTAATGTTGTTGTTGATCTTGCCTCTTTCGAGAAACCTCATATGATATTTTGGTAGTTGATATATATATAAATATATATTTGGTGTTGGTTCTTCTCTTTCGAGAAGAAATATTATTGTTTATCCCTATACTTCATCTATCTTGTGCTAATCAGTTTATTTAAGCTAGACTGACCCGTGTATTTTATATACTCGAGTCAGACTGAGTTGTTTCAGGTTAGACACCTGTTGTAGATTACCGCTATGCTGCTTCCGCTATGGATTATCTGTAGGATCGATTTCACCCTAGAGGGGGGTTGAATAGGGTGATACTATTAATTATAAAAATTATTGCAGAAGTTAATAAAATATTTTCAGCACAAATTTCAGCACAGAATAATAGCAGCACAGATAATAGCAGAATAATAAATGCAGAAATAGAACACACGGATTTACCCAGCTTCGGCAAAACCCTGCCTACGTGATGCCCCCAAGGTTTCTACTAGAAATTAGATAGTCGGACGCTTACACACATAAACTCGCGACACCCGCTATCGACTAACCTAACTCTACGCTCAAAACCCTGCCACAACTCAGCCACTGAGTTACGAATTCTCAAACTACGCCACATAGTTTGTCCCCTAGTCACACGATTAGAAATTACACAGAAGCTTAAAAAGAAAATACAATTTAAAACAAAAATAAAACAAAACCCTAATTAAAAATTTAAACTTAAATAGGCTGGCCCAAATTAATAATATCAGTCACTATATGCTGGCCCCCTTTTCCCTTTTATTTCCTTGGTTTGCTTTTCTCTGTAAAAAGAATGTCGGCCTCGTTCGTTCCTATTTTCAATAATTAGGGTTTTGCAATTGAAGAAGCGCCGACTTCAATTTGATCGATCAAATATGAGATTTTGATTTCTTTGCTCCGTCGATTGATCGTCTCTTGATATGCTTTCGGCTGCTTCTATTTGTGTCGAGCGTGTTATACTAGATGAAAAATTTGTAAGTGTTATTCCATTTTAATTTCGATTGTGCTCGACTTCGATTCGAGTTGAATGATAATTCTTTGTTGCTTGAACTCGAATGATTTATCTGCCGATGATGTTAGCCGTTTATATAGAATTCGAATTCCTATATTTTCGTTCGTATAAATTTATTTGAATTCGTCAATAGTTTTTGGTTTTCCGTTTGATTATACTTGAATGATTGGGATGATTTCCGACTTCTTCAATTTCGTATATTTTCGTGTTACTTGGTTGACACGGCTTCTATTTCGAACGGTTCAATTTCTTGACAATCACAGCTTTGGTTTCTTGACAACCACGGCTTGATAAGTTCGTTCTTTTTTCCTTGGTCACCACGGCGTTGATTTGCTGGTGACTCCGGTTATGATAGTTTTATGATGATATTTTGACTTTGTTTGTCACAACTCTGACTTGATACACTCACTTGTATTTTGCTGTTTCATGACTTGAACTCGTGTGCACTTTATGCTATGACTTCGGCTTCTCTGTTGTTTCTGGCTTCACTGAATCTTCATTGACCTGTTTGATTATTTCTGTGTGTCTTCATATATGTGCATACATACATTTGTATGTGTGTATGCATATATTGTTGGATTTGTACTGAGCTTGAGTTGTTTTCATGTGTACTCGAGTGTTGATTTAAGCTTTGTTGTATTCATCTAGTCTAGTGGCTTCATGTAAATGATGCATGTTGAACTATTGTCGATTCGTGCCTGTTAGTCTTCACAGTGCATTATTGATGTTCGGTATGGATATTTGAACTGTGTTTGCATTGTTGCCATATTGGCTTATTCCTTCGAGTCAGTGAAACTTGTATACGATTGTTTTGTAGTCTGGTTTAGTGTTGATGTGCATTCGTACTTGAATCCGTAACCTTCAACATGTGTACACATGCATATGTATGTGTGTGTATATATGCTTGTGTTGGCTGCTGTGCACATTGTTCATTGTCCTGTGCCATTTGTAGTTGTATTTGGTTGCTTATGTATATTCCAGTGTACATCACTTGTTGATACTTTTTGAACCTATCTTTGAGCTGCACTATTATGTAAACTTGTTGTATCGAGTACATGTATGTATATGATGTTTGTTTCATAGGTGACATTGTTTTCATTTTACTTCTTGGTCATGCTTTTCTTGTGTGGTCAGTTCCACTTGCTGTTCTGGTTTATTCTTGAGACTGACCTGGTTCGGTTGACCATTTCCTTATGTATATTTCGATTTCACATGAGGCAGTGCATACGTGTACTTGTGCACGTGTGTATATGCAGGCTCTCGGCAATATTGTTTGAGACTCTGTTTTGCATATGCACCTGAGTTGAATCCAGCAAAAAGCTCGGGTTTGACCTTGTGCTGGTATCGCGATTTTATTTATATTTCACTTAAGTTGAACCCGGCTTTTCATTTGGATTTGACCTGTGCTCACCTGTCCCTGTAATTCTATCAAGTGTATATCGGTGTGCACGGCCTTGTGGCATGTATAGTGATACACTGTGCATGTCACAAGCTGTTCGTGTATGATGAATTCAGAATTAAATGATGACGAACAACCCAAATAACTGAGGCAAATATTATTTTCAAAATTACATTTTATTTTATACTGCAAAAAATATTTCCTTTTCAATTTTACTGCGTCAGTGTGTATTTTTGCAGATTACTCAGATGCTGGATTCAATCTGGAATAGAGTTGAAGATAAATACGAGTGAGTGAAATGTAGTGAGGTGCATTTGTAGATGAGAATTGTGATGTAGTCAAATTTGTATTGTAATTGAAAATTGTATATATATAGTGAGAGCTTGAATTTGTACTATTCAAAATTGTAATAAATATTTGTTTGAATAAAATATCTGTTTGACTTTAAATATTGTGTTATTTATTTTATTCAGCAAATATTTATTTAATATGTGAAAATAAAATAGTACATTAACAAATACATTTAAATATATATATATATATTTATTATCATCAAACAAAATTCATATAGTCGCATATTCAACAATCTCCCCCTTTTGATGATAACAAACATATATTTAAGATTTTGAATTTGTTAAATGTATTTGATCATTCAATTTGCTCCCCTTATTTGAATGCTCCCTCTCTACACAAAGCTCCCCTTCATATATGCATGAAAATAAATATTCAAATGAGCCTAGATGCAAATAGAAAAATATTTGACCTTTATTTGCCAAATCTTAATTTTTCTCTCCCCCTTTTGTTATCAGCAAAAGAATAATAGTGTTAGAAAAATAGAGATAAAGTTATAGACATTAATACAACATTAATACTCAATTGAGTATAAATATTAAATTTCAATAAAAAAAACAAACAAAAATCATAGATACTCTGTTTGATGCATATTCCACTTTAGAATGATATGGATAATGTCATCATATAAAACCATATAGTTGTGTCTATTTGTGGTATATTTATATCAGGAATTTGAATATCTACTAACCATGCATAACCGTTAGGACTTTTAAATGATATTGGTAGTATTCCAAAATTTTAAAAAATAAATTAATTCAAGTATCTTCTATCCACGCATAACTGTGAGGACTTTTAAATGAGCATCGAAGCACATAATCAAAAATCCAAGTAATTCACCCATGCATAACCGTGAGGACTTTTAAATGAGAGTGGATACTTTGGATGTTTTTATTTGCTAAAAATATAATAAAATGAAAAACGAATGATTCCCGTTTAAAATACCACATATTGACATACTATATTGGATTTTGATGAGTGATGGTCGATTGAAATATGATAGAAATAGAAATGATCATGGAATATTTACCAAACAAATTTTTTTTATAACTCTTGTTTAAATTTCTAAAGAAATTTACTAAATATACTGTCTCAAGTTATAATATATGATTAATATCAACACTCATTACTTTTTCATTGACTATTTATGTTTTCGATAATTAGTAGGGGGTCAGACTAGTCAATGTAGTCATTTAAGATCAAATCCAAAAATAATTATAAAATCAAATTTTCTAAAATGACTAACCTGAAACAAGGTCAACAAAAATGATTTTCTTGAAGGGGTTTTATAAGAAAAAATTCTGCTAAATTGAAAATTATTTCAAATGAAAAATATGCAGATATTTTCTTTGAAAAGCGATGCAGTTACTGAATGTCTCAACATAAATCACGTTTCACTAGTAATTTTTCTATCAACTAGATTACCAGTGTAATCTGCATCTGAATTATTTATTGAATGTCATAGACCAGACCGTGAACTGTGCAACAAAATATCTCAAAATCATTTTTAACAGCTTTTAAATGAAAACTTATTGAATCTGTGCAAATAAACAAATCAATGAACATATTGACCAAATATATTCATGAATATCTTGAGTAATCATCAGTCAATAAAACAACATCGTTAGTCCAAGCAAATCTATAGTTCAAAGATGATTGGTCAACGTTTTGAATAAGTCAAAATCAACATCATCATTCATCTCTTTATAACATAACTGGCTGATTTAAATTCAAATTATGGTGCAGATTATCACATTAAATATATCTTTCAGAATAAATATACCTTTACCTCTTTTACCTTTATGATAATTTTTCATTGTTGCACATTGTGATTCTGTCACCTTTGTACTAGGCAAAGGAGCTTTGATTTGTCACCCGTTGTGTTTCTGGAACAGTCAGAATCCAGATAACACTGTTGTTGTTCCTTAGCCTGCCACCACACCTACACGATAAAAGATTTTTGTGACCTATTTGTTTTTATAGGTCCATGGTTGTTAGCGGCAAATGATTTTGAAAAATAACTTTGTGGAGATCCAAAACTATTTATATTCGTTCCTTTTGGCACCCAGATTTGTTTAACTATAAGGGATTTTATATTTGTGCCTTTTGGAACCCAAATTGAAATAGTTTTCACGTGTTTGGGTCTATACCAACAATTATTTTGATTGTGTCCAAGTTTTTTACAAATTGTGCACTTTGAATTGACTTGATTAATTTCGTTTCTAACATATTCAGAGTGAGTATACCCAAGTCCTTGTCTATCTGTATTGACTGTTTGCTTTCCTATTAGCATATTCAACGATTTTTCACTTTTTGAAAATTTTCCTAAAGTTGTAGACAAGTGTTGGACTTGTGTTTTGAGAGATTCATTTTCATTTAATAATTGAGCGCACTTTTTAATATAATTCTCTCTCCTAGTATTTTCACTTTCTTTCAAAATCAGAATTTCATTTTCAAGTGATTTTATTTTAATTTCTGATTTTCTAATCTCTTCTTCGAGTGATGGACACTTATCACACTTAGGGATCCTACTTTGATAGTTTTTAACTAATTGATCAAGCTGTTTATTTAAATCTATCAAAGTATCTTTTTGTGATTCAAGTTTAGCGTACTTCTCCCTAAGTCGTTCAAAACAGCCATTTACTTCGTGGAAATATATAAGTAATTCCGAGTGAGTAAGTTTTGATACCTCGCTTGGCTCATCATCATCATCGCTACCAATTATATCACCTTGAAGGCACAGATCTGCTTTCTCACTCTTACTGCTAGTGCTTTTATTATCATCATCACTTTTATTCCACGTGGCTACAAAAATTCTCCTTTTTGATTTCTTTTCTTTGCCGTGTCGATTTCGAGGACAATTGGGCTTGATGTGTCCGGGTTTGTTGCACTTGTGACAAATGATCTTCCGTTCTTCTGGGTTGTCTAGTACTTTGATTATTCTGCTTTTCAATTGTTGATTTGGGGCTGAATTTCCGTATTTGTGGTTCCACTTTTTGAATCTCTTTATTAGTAACGCCAGCTCAGCTGCTCCATCATCATTATCATCACTACTTCCTTTTACCAATCCTGCTAAGCACGTTTCTTTAGTTTCTGATTTGATTTTGGGGGATCTCTCACGGTTGTTGACTTTTGCACCATATATTGCATCAAAAGTGTTCCAGATTTCCTGTGCACTTTCACAATGAGAGATAAAGTTAAAATTATCTTGATTAATATGAGAATATATTATATGCATAGCAAGAGCATTAATCGAACTAATTTTCTCATCTATTATATCACACCCATTTTCAATAATATCCCAACATTTAATATTAACAGATTTTAAATAAAATTCCATTTTTAATTTCCAATTCAAAAAATCTGTTCCATCAAAAACAGGAGGAATAATATTGAACCGACCCTCAGCAAAAGTATTATTAAAAGAAGCCATTTTAAAAATTCAAATTTTTAAACAAAAATTGGTTTTTGAAAAATCAAATTTTTAAAACAAAAATGGCTTTTGTTACTAGCTCTGATACCACTTGTAGGATCGATTTCACCCTAGAGGGGGGTGAATAGGGTGATACTATTAATTAGAAAAATTATTGCGGAAGTTTATAAAATATTTTCAGCATAGATTTCAGCATAGAATAATAGCAGCACAGATAATAGCAGAATAATAAATGCAGAAATAGAACACACGGATTTACCCAACTTCGGCAAAACCCTGCCTACGTGCTGCCCCCAGGTTTCTACTAGAAATTAGATAGTCAGACGTTTACACACGTAAACTCGCGACACCCGCCATCGACTAACCTAACTCTACGCTCAAAACCCTGCCACAACTCAGCCACTGAGTTGCGAATTCTCAAACTACGCCACGTAGTTTGTCCCTTAGTCACACGACTAGAAATTACACAGAAGTTTAAAAAGAAAGTACAATTTAAAACAAAAATAAAACAAAACCCTAATTAAAAATTTAAACTTAAATAGGCTGGCCCAAAGTAATAATATCAGTCACTATATGCCGGCCCCCTTTTCTCTTTTATTTCCTTGGTTTGCTTTGCTCTGTAAAAAGAATGTCGGCCTCGTTCGTTCCTCTTTTCAATAATTAGGGCTTTGCAATTGAAGAAGCGCCGACTTCAATTTGATCGATCGAATATATGATTTCGATTTCTTTGCTCTGTTGATTGATCGTCTCTTGATATGCTTTCGGCTGCTTCTATTTGTGTCGAGCGTGTTATACTGGATGAAAAATTTGTAAGTGTTATTCCTTTTTAATTTCGATTGTGCTCGACTTTGATTCGAGTTGAATGATAATTCTTTGTTGCTTGAACTCGAATGATTTATCTACCAATGATGTTATACGTTTATATAGGATTCGAATTCCTATATTTTCGTTCGTATAAATTTATTTGAATTCGTCAATACTTTTTGGTTTGCCGTTTGATTATACTTGAATGATTGGGATGATTTCCGACTTCTTCAATTTCGTATATTTTCGTGTTACTTGGTTGACACGGCTTCGATTTCGAACTGTTCAATTTCTTGGCAATCACGGCTTTGGTTTCTTGACAACCACGGCTTGATGAGTTCGTTCTTTTTGCCTTGGTCATCACGGCGTTGATTTGCTGGTGACTCCGGTTATGATAGTTTTGTGATGATATTTTGACTTTGTTTGTCACAACTGTGACTTGATACACTCACTTGTATTTTGCTGTTTCATGACTTGAACTCGTGTGCACTTTATTCTATGATTTCGGCTTCTTTGTTGTTTCTGGCTTCACTGAATCTTCATTGACCTGTTTGATTATTTCTGTGTGTCTTCATATATGTGAATACATACATTTGTATGTGTGTATGCATATATTGTTGGATTTGTACTGAGCTTGAGTTGTTTTCATGTGTACTCGAGTGTTGATTTAAGCTTTGTTGTATTCATCTAGTCTAGTGGCTTCATGTAAATGATGCATGTTGAACTGTTGTCGATTCGTGCCTGTTAGTCTTCACAGTGCATTATTGATGTTCAGTCTGGACATTTGAACTGTGTTTGTATTGTTGCCATGTTGACTTGTTCCTTCGAGTCAGTGAAACTTGTATACGATTGTTTTGTAGTCTGGTCTAGTGTTGATGTGCATTCGTACTTGAATCCTTAACCTTTATCATGTGTACACATGCATATGTATGTGTGTGTATATGCTTGTGTTGGCTGTTGTGCACATTGTTCATTGTCTTGTGCCATTTGTAGTTGTATTTGGTTGCTCATGTATATTCCAGTGCACATCACTTGTTGATTCTTTTTGAACCTGTCTTTGAGCTGCACTGTTATGTAAACTTGTTGTCCCGAGTACATGTATGTATATGATGTTTGTTTCACTGGTGACATTGTTTTCATTTTACTTCTTGGTCATGCTTTTCTTGTGTGGTCAGTTCCACTTGCTGTTCTGGTTTATTCTTGAGACTGACCTGGTTCGGTTGACCATTTCCTTATGTATATTTCGATTTCACATGAGGCAGTGCACACGTGTACTTGTGCATGTGTGTATATGCAGGCTCTCGATAATATTGTTTGAGACTCTGTTTTGCATATGCACCTGAGTTGAATTCAGCAAAAAGCTCGGGTTTGACCTTGTGCTGGTATCGTGATTTTATTTATATTTCACTTATGTTGAACCCGGCTTTTCATTTGGGTTTGACCTGTGCTCACCTGTCCCTGTAATTCTATCAAGTGTATATCGGTGTGCACGGCCTGGTGGCATGTACAGTGATACACTGTGCATGTCACAAGCTGTTCATGTATGATGAATTCAGAATTAAATGATGATGAACAACCCAAATACCTGAGGCAAATATTGTTTTCAAAATTACATTTTATTTTATACTGTAAAATATTTCTTTTTCAATTTTACTGCGTCAGTGTGTATTTTTGCAGATTACTCAGATGTTGGATTCAATCTGGAATAGAGTTGAAGATAAATACGAGTGAGTGAAATGTAGTGAGGTGCATTTGTAGATGAGAATTGTGATGTAGTCAAATTTGTATTGTAATTGAAAATTGTATATATATAGTGAGAGCTTGAATTTGTACTATTCAAAATTGTAATGAATATTTGTTTGAATAAAATATCTGTTTGACTTTAAATTCTGTGTTATTTATTTTATTCAGCAAATATTTATTTAATTTGTGAAAATAAAATAGTACATTAACAAATACATTTAAATGAATATATATATATATATGCTTATTATCATCAAACAAAAATCATATAGTCGCATATTCAACATTATCTTGCTTTCTTTTGGATGCTAGCTAGTCATCTTTTGTGTAGCCTTATAGTTATTTTGCATACTCTGATATGTACATATTGTTTTTGACTCGATGTATATATTGTGGTCTAGGTACCACCACTGGTGTATCACTATGTAGTGTACTATGATGTATTTGTATATATGTGTATCGATGTTGTTCTATGATCTGTTGTATTTGTTGTTATATTTTGTTCTGATAGATCCATTAGCCACCGTAGTTTTGTGTTAAACATTTATTAAGTATGTCGATCCACTTGAGAAAGGTAAAAGAAAAAAATTAGAGCACCCAATCGACGTATTCAATATTTGTATAAGACAAATCTTACAGATGGTCACTCCTAACCAGCCCTATTCTCTGCATTAACCGATAGTATTACTCCGTAATGCTCTTTGTTAATGTGGGTCTCGGGGTGGGGCGTCACAAACAAGCTTATAACAACATGGAGAGGACTTTATTGGCCATTATATTCTTCATCTTCTTTCTCTACCTGGGTTCATCGCTAAAGAGGCTACTTTTTATTGTTTTTGGTTGTTTTGTACTTTAAATACCTTGTATTTGTGACAAAATTATGATTAAAGTGGACATATGCCTCAGATTAATCAAACCACTACAAAATTCGCGTGTTTTCTACTGTTTATTTGCTAATTATAGTTAGATCTATCTTCTATCATTCGAATTGGGGTGTTGTGCCACTTTTTGGCCCAACAATATATATATATATATATAAACAAATCAATATGATAAAAACAGACATTTTCAAAAAGGAGAATGCTTAGTGTTTGATCAAATCAGGATCCAAAGAGGAAAATGAAAATAATGACATTTTAATTAATTCCACCTTCCTTTTTACAAACATCTAATTAATACTATATCCAGTCTCTACAAAGTTTATTCAATACTTATCTATTACCAAAATTATCATTACATTAATAATTCAGATCCAAAGAACACATAAACATATATGAAAGTAAGATTATTACAAAGCGTTATCATAATTAATATATAGCTCTGACAAAATGCTTAATTAATTAAAACATTACACACACACACACACATATACACACACACATTGTATTTTAAATTTTAAATTTCCACTATATATATTTGACTAAACCATAAAACATTGACTATATTAGTCTGGAAATAAAATTAACTTAACCAAAGATTTAACATTGTTTTACAAATTGAATAACATAAAGATAAATGTATATATAATTCAATCATTTGAAAAAATCCACAATTATAAATAAAACAATAGTGAAAACATACGCAAGTTATATTATAGAAAAATCAAATTTATGTTAATGTCCATATTAGATCCAGTGAACATTAACAATATACAAATTTAAAATCAAACATAAAATTTGTTTTATGTTTAAATGATAATACACAAATAGTTTTAGATAAATAAGTTGCAATACAATATAAATATATATGAATTTAGGTCAGGATCAAACATCATAAATGAACAAAATAAAATGGAATTGAACCTAAGAGAGTATTGCCATTTGTAACACCATGATTTGCAAAATCATCAGCAAGATTACTTGAATCATCACCAAGATTACTTGAATCGTCACCTGATCTTGTTATAGTTGTGAACCACATTGTTTTATTTGATTTAGTTTGATTTAATTTTAGGTAGAAGAAAAAAATTCAGACAAGACAGAGAGAAGGTGTGGTGGCCATGAAAGGAGTAAGAAACGAGAAAGAGAAATGGAAAATTGAATTTGAAAATAAGTAAGAGAATAATGTTTTATGGAGAAAATAACAACGTTTTCCATTCTCTCTTTAAAACTTCCCTTTTTTAGTTTTCAATTAATTCTCAATTAAGCCAATCCCCTCTCTCTCCTATGTATGGTCGACCACAACATAACCACACGTGGATTACTTTTTGTAAAAAAAGCCGATTAAGCAATTATCTATATTTAAAACCTGTTAAAATAAATACTGATATCATACATTGATGTGTGCATGTATAACTTATACACACACATCCAGACAATTTCTAGCAACAAAAAATTAAATAAATTAATATTTAACATTTCTCAAATGTTAATTAGTTCAATCAATGTATAACACTTTATAAACAAATTAAATCATGAGGTTTTCTGTAACGATCCTGAATTTTTGACACTGGAAATCAGGATATTTAATTGATTTTAAATATCTAGAAGTCAGTTTAATTTGAAATTCGAATACCAGAATGAATTTGGCAATTTAATTACTAAATTTAATTATAAAAAGTTGGGTAAAAATTTGAATCTTCAGTTTTAAGCTGATTAAAATTAATCTGAAGACTTAGAAAATTCATATTGATTATACTGAAGATAATAGAAGCTTCAGAATTGAATTTGAAACTGTTTTGTTCAGTTTTGAATTTTATAGTTTAAATCGATATTTAAAAATCGCCTTCCGAGGACATTCTCGGAATTCGACGAAACAAGTTCCATTGGATCCGTAATAATGTATTATTATCGGATTTCAATTTTCATAGTGATTGGAGTGGTTGTGTGAGCGTACGATAAGCAAACGCACTGAAATTTTATCGAAATTCAATTTAATAACTGATCCAAAAAAGCTATCTTCTTCATACGATCGAATTTGGAGGCGAAACCTTTTCCATTGTGTTTGGAATAGGCGTATAACATTATAAACGCCTGGCGGCACACCTTGACAGGAGGTCGAGATTTCAAGTTGCGTTTATCGAGACAATTTGAATTTGAATTTAATATATATTTATATATTAGTCAACTTCAGCCGTATTCTTTCACATCTAAACTTTTTACTGTCACAGTAGTCTTCTTTTGCAAGCCACTTTCTGATCGACATCACATCTTGTTCCCTTTGTTTACTTTTATCACGCGAGTAGCTTCTTTATCGTTCAGAGGAAGAAAAAAAATCATGGCCGAACGAGATTTTTCATTCTTCCTTTTAAAAGCTAAAAATTTTGTCCCCTCTTCTAATCATTCAAACGAGAATGAAGTTTGAACTCAAAACCATAATCACAAAAAAAAAAAAATATGTTCGAAATCAAATTCGAATCTGAGTTCTTCTACTCGATTCCAAATCGAGTTCGTTCGAATCACTCGCGAGGGGAGGGCCAAGGCGATAGGATTTTCGATCGTCAAAGGTAGGCTTTGCGAGGAGAGGCGTTCGTTCGACAGCGACGAGCTCGTTGGCGTTTTTAGGGCATGCGATGCTGAGAGGAGGGCAGAGGCGATGTCGCGATTGCTTGGTAGGGGCGGCTCGCCTGGTTGCCGCGAGTTCGATCGATGGCCTGGGCTCAGTTTCGAGACGACGGGGAAGAGCGCGTCTGCTCATTGGTTCTTGGGTTGCTGCGGCAGTTCATAGTTGCTACTTTTGGGATTCGAGCGAGCTTGGAGGAGGTGATTCCTTCTGGTCTAAAATCGTGAAGAAATCAAGCCAGGATGGAAATGGGATGCTAATATAATAAAGGTGAGATCTTCTCACTCAAATTGAAATAATTGAAATTGCAGTTATTGATTGATTGCCTGATTGTGATAGTATATATAGTAGTATATAGCAATATATATATTGGCATATATATATTGGAGTTGTTGATTTCACGCATTATATAGCGGATGAGACCCTATTGCGCCGCATAATAGCAGATGATATTTTTATAAATCCCATATACCGCGATATTCCACCTCGAAGTGGAATTGGTATTGTGCTAACATCTGTGGATGCAGGGCAACAGGTTGGAGGGATCCAACTGGATTCCTCAAATATTTGAATTTGTTTCAATGTTGTGTGTTGATTTAATTATAATCTTTGTATGATTATATTTGTGATTGAAATTGTTGAAGGCTAAAATTTAGCCGAATGTATTTTTGGTATCGCTGGATACCAAAAATAAATAAAATTGGATTTTTGAATTTAAAGAAGGAATTAAAGTATTAAAATTGATTTTTGTAGTCTTATCAAATTATTTCCGAAAATATGTGAAAAGATATAAATTAATGGGTTTTGAATAATATTGTTTAAAAGTTGAAGAATTTATTGAAAATGGAATTTTGAATAATTTGGAAAGAATAAAGGGGTTTATTTAAAAAGGTGATAAATTTCTAGAAATCAATTTGATAATTGACTTGGTATTTGAAAAATAATTTGAAAAATCAATATGAAAATTGATTGGTGTTTTAAATGAAAATGGATTTTGTGTTGAAAGTGAATATTTGAGAAATCAATTTGAAAATCGTATAAAAAGTGAATATTTGGGAATGTAAATCCAAAATGGAATTTATAAAGGAAGGGAATTTTTTTAAAAAAATCAACACTGATTTATTTTTTTGTGTGGAAATAAATTTACAGATTTGGGATGTAAATTTAAAATAAATCGATAAGGATTTATTTAATTGGTTTAATGGACCATTTTGAAGTGAAAGTGTATTCTCACTATAAAGCCGAGTATATTTCCAAAGTAGCTTCTAAAATATAAATTAAAGGTACTAAAGTTGGTTTTTAAAAGAAATATTTGGAAATATATTCCGTGTAAGGAAATTGATTTGAAATTGATTTTCAAAAGTTGAATGATGAAAATTGATTTGAAATTTGTTTTCAAAGTGTTGAAGTGTGGAAAAATATATATCTTGTGAAGATATTTTGAAAATAAATAATTTGGGAAAATTATTTAAATCTGATGATTGTTGTGAATGTTGTTGATAGTTAAATCACCGACTATCAATATTGCCTTTGAAATGGCACTTGAATTTGTTTTTAAAACAAACGCTTATTATTCGGTTTAGCCGGGAAAGGACCTTTGTGTCAGATAACCCATTCCGAATAATGATACGGCGTGTATGAATTGCAATTGAAGACCGGTGTGAAGACCGGGTATTTTCGAAAATGAAAGGACAACCTGTCGAATGTCTCTGCACCGAATTGCTCCGGTATAGAGATTTATATCACTCTTCTTGTGATGGGAAGTCCGGACGTGATTAGTGAATATTCGGATTGCAAGGGCTTCTTTGGAAGTGCCTTCGGTTCTGTTCGAATCCGGAACAAACTTATATGGTTACATTACATTTTGAGATATAAAGCTGATTTCTTTCAAATACATTTCTATTGGTGGGGGAGAATTTATTCTCTTAGCTTAACACCCTTCTCTGAGACGTACGAGCTCAGAGGTTATGTAGTTGAAGGTTATCAGTGATATACTCCCAATTTGGTAATGTGACATGCTGAGTGCTGCTGTGTGTTGATCATTTACTGATCATTTGTTGATCAAAGCATGGCTTTGTGAAAAAGCGTAGCTTTGTGGACGAGACTATGTCAGACCTCACACCCCGGAAATGGTCGAAACAGGAATGATGCGGCAAGGTTATGAGGGTCGCGCCCTTTAGGGTATGTCATTTCCTTCTGGAAAAGGGTGGTATCAGGTATGGAGCCCTGATATTTAACCTATGTGGTTGCTCCAATCTCATTTCTTTGTGGTTGTTGCTTTGTGATCAAGGCGCCTCGAATAAAGGTCCCAAAGGACCGGGGGATGGCATATTCGTGTAGTAGTTACCTAGTGTAAGGGGTAACCCGGCCTTGTGTTGGCAGAGAGCTAGTTAGTTCTCGGGATGTCCATCCAGAGGCGTACCCATTGGCAGTAGGAAGTTCCTTAGCCTGACCATTTGTTGGAAATCCAATTCCCAATACGAAACTTGTACGGTTTTAGTTGTAGAACCTGCCATTTACTTATGGTGGTCACCACTGTTTAGATGGTAGCTATAGTAGGCATAGTTCGAAATGTCTATGCTGGCTAAGATTAATATTATACTTTCGAAATGTTTTCCACACTAGACATTAATAATAATATCAACTAATCTTTCGTAGTAAGCATCTTTGACTATCATAAGAAGAAATCTCCTCCAATTCTGCGTTTGCATTGTGTGTGTGGCGGGAGGTCTTATGGTAGTTTCATTTTCCAAAAGCATTGCGAATTTCTTTTATTTTCTTTGTGAAAATAACTGTTTTACGATCTCACACCAGTTTCCATGACTGACTCGGAGTTTATTATTTCCTTTCTAAACTCTGGGTGCCCATAATTTTCCACACAGGCAGCCTAGAGTTATGTTATCAGGATATTCTGGATATTCTGGAGCTTTGGAGACGAGCTGGATGGCGAGTCGTACACTCGTACTTATTTATTTATTCCGCTGTGTATTCTGTATGAGGACAAGTTTATATAACTGTCCATTGTTGTATTGAGTTGTATATTGACTCTCATTGTTGTATTGTATAAACTGATATAGTTCTTTGTTTAAAAGACTAGTGATTATCTATTGTATATTGTTCCGCTGCGAATGTGAGATTCTGATATTGATTCTGTTTTTTTTCTGTTCTCCTTTTCTTTTGTCTTCTTCTACCTCTTCTTTTTAACCCTAATGGTTCGGTTTTCCAGCATTCGATTGCGCGGCATTTGATACAGTAGACGTATTAACTTCGACTTTCGAGCGTCGAAAGATCGCAATCGTTACATGTGGTATCAGAGCTTAGATTTTCGATAAACCTTGGCTTTGTTGGGTGTTGCTCATTAGAGATAGAGTCAGTAGTACTCTAGAATGAGTTGAGTGTAATAATAGATATGAGCGCGTATTTGTTAGTGAATATAAAATTGGTTTATATTGTGATGATTGGTTTGTTGAGTGGTATATGGATTCTGGTCGGTATAGTCTGTACAACTCTATCGATAGGTATCTCTAAACACTTATACAGAACAAATCGACACGATATTATTTTAAAAATAGGGTAAATTAAACAATTTTACCCGAAATTATTTTTGTATATAAAAGGAAATGATTTCCATAAATTATTATAGTATATGGTTGTTTGGTTGTTAAGGGAATGGTAAATATTAAACTATTATCATTATTGAATAAGAAATTAAAACGTTAAACAAAAAGATAAGAAATAAAAATCCATATACAAATGAGATTTGTAAATGTAAATTGTAAATGTAATTTATAATTTGAAATAGAATTCCAGAGAATTATTTGAAAGTGGATTGAAAGGTTTTGAAAATTGAAATTTTGATGAAAGGTTTAAATTCCCTTTGAGTTTGAAAATGATTTTTCAAAGGTTTTGAAAAAAAGTGTTTTGAAGAGATAAAAGCACTAAACTCTTTTCTGTCACTGGAAAATAACTTCGGTGATGACTGCAGCATCATCGATGTTCATTTTCGAGTTTCCAAGAGAGGAATTGTTGCCGACTTATTTTAAATGGAAGTTGTTTGCAAAACTGGGTTTGGGTTTTGGAAATTCAAAAGATAATTTGAATTGGTTTCAAAAATGGTTTTTGAATGTTGGAAATACTCTGGAATCTTATTAAAATGTTTATAGAATAATAAATGAGTTTGGATGACTTAGGAAATTTAGATTTAAACTAAAATTGACTTGAATTAATTTGAATAAATGTGAATTTTAGAAGTCTAATAGACTAAATGATTGGAATAAAATTATTAAGTTAGAAAATAAATTGTGAATAAATAAATTTGCAGTTGCAAGTGCAAGAAAATGAAATTGAATGTTGAAATTCATTTTGAATTTGTAAGTAAATAGAACTGGAATTGAATTTGATTTGTGAAAAACAAAGTGAAGTATTAAACTAAAAGTAGTAAGTGAAGCTAATTGAAGATTGACCAAATGAATAAGGTTTGAAATGAATTGAATTCAATAATTATAAATGAAAGATTGATTGAATTTATATGGAATTGGCAATCCAGTTTAAATATAAGTGGTTATAAACCAAGTGGTAATTGAAAATTAATATAAAAAGGTAAGGAAAATACTTGTATTGAACTTAAGAAATAAGTGTGAAATTCTTAAGTAAATTTGATATTGAAAATATTCCAAGTTGATGATTGAATGAAGATTAAACTGGAAATTGTAAAATGAATCATTATGAATAAGTGAATAAAACTAATTTAATTAAATTAGTGGATGGAATGAATTTGATAAATAAAAATCAAATCAAGGATTTAAATTTGGAAGTGTTACAAGGAAAAATAAAATTGAGTTTTGAATTGAAAAAAAACTTACGTAAATATTGGATAAAAGCTCGACTTAAGTAAAATTGTGAAATGGTTGTTGTCAAGTTTTATGAAATGGTTTTTGAACGAAACTTGTTTGATTAATGAAATGCAAATAAATGGATTAGAACTAAAAAATGCAAGTATAAATATTGACAATGAATTATTGAATTAATATGAGATGAATTTGAAGTTGTTTTGTAAGCTATAATTGCATAGTAAATGCATACTTGATTTGTTGAATATACATAAATGAGGTTTATGAAATGGATGCTAAGCAAAGATTTCTGTATATCAATGCATCAAAATGAATGTGAATATGGAATGCAAATGAATTGAATGAAAGAAAGTGAATTGTAAATCACTTGAATTGAATAAAAATGGTATGGAATGTAGTTGTAAGCAATTAAAATTTGTATTGAAACTTTATAAATTGCTTATGAGAATTATTTTGAGTGCATAGCTTATGAAAACTATGTGTTTACTATTGAAAATAAGTGAAATGTAAATGAATTTCCTATTTATGTCACTTACGTGTTTAAATTAAGTAAGTACAGGTACCGTGGCTGCCGTTTGGCTGGTTGGGTCGCGCTAAAATGCTTAATAAATAACTGCTTTGCTAAAAATGCTAAAAAGGTATGCTTACGCAATAAAAATAGGAAATATGAACTGTTTTTTTTTTTGCTTTTCCGACCGTGTTGGTCGATGTATATATATTTATATCTTTTGTCAAATTGCAAAAGCTCCTTTGTACAAAGGAGACTCCACCAAAATTTTCCGAAAATTTTGGGAGTTAGAAAAATTTTGAAAAATTTGGAAAATTTTGTTAACGGAAAAATTGAATTTTCAAATTGTAATGGAAACATAGAAATTGAACTAGAAAAGGGATTTTGGTTTCTGAAGATAAAATGAAATCAAATATAATTGAATTCAAATGGGATTGAAAATGCAAAGTTGAAAGGAAATGAATATATGACTTTGTTAGTGAAGTGAAAATAAATATAAGAAGTATGTAAATATTTGTATTGAACTTAAGAAATGGAGAAATTCTTAGGTAAATGGGTATTGGGAATCCAATAAGAAATTTGGACATTATTGTTCAATAAAATATACAGGGGTTATATAGGAAAAGGGAATTGAGATTTTTGATTTTGAAGATAATTTAAATTGCTCGATAATAAGGTATGTGTTTGAATTTCAGTATGAAATTTGATGATCTTCTTGTTTAGCCGCTTGGCTTTTCGTTTTCTTTTTTGAATCGGAGGGGTCGTGGTGGCATTTTGTAGTTGTACCGAGCTAGCCGTGCAAAGGAGACGCTGGCGAAATTTTTCGAAAATTTATAGAGTTAGGAAATTTTTGGATAATTTAGAAATTTAAATTTAAATTTGAATTGTGAAGTGAAATAAAGTTGTTTGAAAACTATGAAAGTGTTTGGAAAGTTAGTTGAAGTGATAACGAATCTTTAATAAAAGATTTGTTTTGAAAATTTGGTAAATTGTTTGGTTTTGGGAAGATGATAAAAGGGGATTGGTGACTTGAAATTTCAGGACGAAATTCTTTAAGGGGGAAAGATTGTAACGACCCTGAATTTTTGACAGTGGAAATCAGGATATTTAATTGATTTTAAATATCTAGAAGTCAGTTTAATTTGAAATTCAAATACCAGAATGAATTTGGCAATTTAATTACTAAATTTAATTATAAAAAGTTGGGTAAAAATTTGAATCTTCAGTTTTAAGCTGATTAAAATTAATCTGAAGACTTAGAAAATTCATATTGATTATACTGAAGATAATAGAAGCTTAAGAATTGAATTTGAAACTGTTTTGTTCAGTTTTGAATTTTATAGTTTAAATCGATATTTAAAAATCGCCTTCCGAGGCACGGTCTCGGAATTCGACGAAACCAGTTCCATTGGATCCGTAATAATGTACTATTATCGGATTTCAATTTTCGTAGTGATTGGAGTGGTTGTGTGAGCGTACGATAAGCAAACGCACTGAAATTTTATCGAAATTCAATTTAATAACTGATCCAAAAAAGCTATCTTCTTCATACGATCGAATTTGGAGTTGAAACCTTTTCCATTGTGTTCGGAATAGACATATAACATTATAAACGCCTGGCGGCACGCCTTGATAGGAGGTCGAGATTTCAAGTTGTGTTTATCGAGACAATTTGAATTTTAATTTAATATGTATTTGTATATTAGTCAACTTCAGCCGTATTCTTTCACATCTAAACTTTTTGCTGTCACAGTAGTCTTCTTTTGCAAGCCACTTTCCGATCAACATCACATCTTGTTCCCTTCGTTTACTTTTATCACGCGAGTAGCTTCTTTATCGTTCAGAGGAAAAAAAATCATGGCCGAACGGGATTTTTCATTCTTCCTTTTAAAAGCTAAAAATTTTCTCCCCTCTTCTAATCATTCAAACGAGAATGAAGTTTGAACTCAAAACCAAAATCACGGAAAACAAATAAAAATATATGTTCGAAATCAAATTTGAATCTGAGTTCTTCTACTCGATTCCAAATCAAGTTCGTTCGAATCACTCGCGAGGGGAAGGCCAAGGCGATAGGATTTTCGATCGTTAAAGGTAGGCTTTGCGAGGAGAGGCGTTCGTTCGACAGCGACGAGCTCGTTGGGGTTTTTAGGGCATGCGATGCTGAGAGGAGGGCAGAGGCGATGTCGCGATTGCTTTGTAGGGGCGGCTCGCCTGGTTGCCGCGAGTTCGATCGATGGCCTGGGCTTAGTTTCGAGACGACGGGGAAGAGCGCGTCTGCTCGTTGGTTTTTGGGTTGCTGCGGCAGTTCATAGTTGCTGCTTTTGGGATTCGAGCGAGCTTGGAGGAGGTGATTCCTTTTGGTCTAAAATCGTGAAGAAATCATGCCAGGATGGAAATGGGATGCTAATATAATAAAGGTGAGATCTTCTCACTCAAATTGAAATAATTGAAATTGCAGTAATTGATTGATTGCCTGATTGTGATAGTATATATAGTAGTATATAGCAATATATATATTGGCATATATATATATTGGAGTTGTTGATTTCCCGCATTATATAGCGGATGAGACCCTATTGCGCCGCATAATAGCAGATGATATTTTTATAAATCCCATATACCACGATATTCCACCTCGAAGTGGAATTGGTATTGTGCTAACATCTGTGGATGCAGGGCAACAGGTTGGAGGGATCCAACTGGATTCCTCAAATATTTGAATTTGTTTCAATGTTGTGTGTTGATTTAATTATAATCTTTGTATGATTATATTTGTGATTGAAATTATTGAAGGCTAAAATTTAGCCGAATGTATTTTTTGTATCGCTGGATACCAGAAATAAATAAAATTGGATTTTTGAATTTAAAGAAGGAATTAAAGTATTAAAATTGATTTTTGTAGTCTTATCGAATTATTTCCGAAAATATGTGAAAAGATATAAATTAATGGGTTTTGAATAATATTGTTTAAAAGTTGAAGAATTTATTGAAAATGGAATTTTGAATAATTTGGAAAGAATAAAGGGGTTTATTTAAAAAGGTGATAAATTTCTAGAAATCAATTTGATAATTGACTTGGTATTTGAAAAATAATTTGAAAAATCAATATGAAAATTGATTGGTGTTTTGAATGAAAATGGATTTTGTGTTGAAAGTGAATATTTGAGAAATCGATTTGAAAATCGTATAAAAAGTGAATATTTGGGAATGTAAATCCAAAATGGAATTTATAAAGGAAGGGAAATTTGTTTTAAAAATCAACACTGATTTATTTTTTTGTGTGGAAATAAATTTACAGATTTGGGATGTAAATTTAAAATAAATCGATAAGGATTTATTTAATTGGTTTAATGGACCATTTTGAAGTGAAAGTGTATTCTCACTATAAAGCCGAGTATATTTCCAAAGTAGCTTTTAAAAATATAAATTAAAGGTAAAATGTTGGTTTTTAAAAGAAATATTTGGAAATATATTCCGTGTAAAGAAATTGATTTGAAATTGATTTTCAAAAGTTGAAAGATGAAAATTGATTTGAAATTTGTTTTCAAAGTGTTGAAGTGTGGAAAAATATATATCTTGTGAAGATATTTTGAAAATAAATAATTTGGGAAAATTATTTAAATCTGATGATTGTTGTGAATGTTGTTGATAGTTAAATCACCGACTATCAATATTGCCTTTGAAATGGCACCTGAATTTGTTTTTAAAACAAACGCTTATTATTCGGTTTAGCCGGGAAAGGACCTTTGTGTCAGATAACCCATTCCGAATAATGATACGACGTGTATGAATTGCAATTGAAGACCAGTGTGAAGACCGGGTATTTTCGAAAATGAAAGGACAACCTGTTGAATGTCTCTGCACCGAATTGCTCCGGTATAGAGATTTATACCACTCTTCTTGTGATGGGAAGTCCGGACGTGATTAGTGAATATCCGGATTGCAAGGGCTTCTTTGGAAGTGCCTTCGGTTCTGTTCGAACCCGGAACAGACTTGTATGGTTACATGTCTGACATTACATTTTGAGATATAAAGCTGATTTCTTTCAAATACATTTCTGTTGGTGGCGGAGAATTTATTCTCTTAGATTAACACCCTTCTCTTAGACGTACGAGCTCAGAGGTTATGTAGTTGAAGGTTATCAGTGATATACTCCCAATTTGGTAATGTGACATGCTGAGTGCTGCTGTGTATTGATCATTTACTGATCATTTGTTGATCAAAGCATGGCTTTGTGAAAAAGCGTAGCTTTGTGGACGAGACTTCGTCAGATCTCACACCCCGGAAATGGTCGAAACAGGAATGATGTGGCAAGGTTATGAGGGTCGCGCCCTTTAGGGTATGTCATTTCCTTCTGGAAAAGGGTGGTATCAGGTATGGAGCCCTGATATTTAACCTATGTGGTTGCTCCAATCTCATTTCTTTGTGGTTGTTTCTTTGTGATCGAGGCGCCTCGGATAAAGGTCCCAAAGGACCGGGGGATGGCATATTCGTGTAGTAGTTACCTAGTGTAAGGGGTAACCCGGCCTTGTGTTGGCAGAGAGCTAGTTAGTTCTCGGGACGTCCATCCAGAGGCGTACCCATTGGCAGTAGGAAGTTCCTTAGCCTGACCATTTGTTGGAAATCCAATTCCCAATACGAAACTTGTACGGTTTTAGTTGTAGAACCTGCCATTTACATATGGTGGTCACCACTGTTTAGATGGTAGCTATAGTAGGCATAGTTCGAAATGTCTATGCTGGCTAAGATTAATATTATACTTTCGAAATGTTTTCCACACTAGACATTAATAATAATATCAACTGATCTTTCGTAGTAAGCATCTTTGACTACCATAAGAAGAAATCTCCTCCAATTCTGCGTTTGCATTGTGTGTGTGGCGGGAGGTCTTATGGTAGTTTCATTTTCCAAAAGCATTGTGAATTTCTTTTATTTTCTTTGTGAAAATAACTATTTTACGATCTCACACCAGTCACCATGACTGACTCGAAGTTTATTGTTTTCTTTCTAAACTCTGGGTGCCCATAATTTTCCACACGGGCAGCCTAGAGTTATGTTATTAGGATATTCTAGATATTCTGGAGCTTTGGAGACGAGCTGGATAGCGAGTCGTACACTCGTACTTATTTATTTATTCCGCTGTGTATTCTGCATGAGGACAAGTTTATATAACTGTCCATTGTTGTATTGAGTTGTATATTGACTCTCATTGTTGTACTGTATAAACTGATATAGTTCTTTGTTTAAAAGACTAGTGATTATCTATTGTATATTGTTCCGCTGCGAATGTGAGATTCTGATATTGTTTCCGTTTCTGTTTTTTTCTGTTCTCTTTTTCTTCTGTCTTCTTCTACCTCTTCTTTTTAACCCTAATGGTTCGATTTTCCGGCATTCGATTGTGCGGCATTTGATACAGTGGACGTATTAATGTCGACTTTCGAGCGTCGAAAGATCGCAATCGTTACATTTTCCAAATAATCACAAATGCGGTTGTTTGACACAGAAATATGGATACGGTCAGTGATTAATATTGAACAATTCAAATATTAATTTTCGCACATCACCTTAGCTTGTGGTGTAATGATTCGATTGAAATTATCACTTACAGACCTTTTCAGTAAAAAAATCATATTATATATTATCGTAAGCAGTACCAATAGTGATAATAATTTACACACTTTCCCATCGCTAATGCTATATCACATTAGGATGTATGGTTAGATGTTGGTCAAAACTCCAATATTATCCACATTCATCTCAATCAGTCCATAAACAAAGTCCTTGGTTCAATAATAATATTTATTATTAATCGTTCTACTTTGGCCAGAGATTTTAACTTTGAATTTACTATGGTTGACTGTGATACTAACATCATACAACTGAGGGGACGGATTCTCTATTGGATAGCGTTTCACTTACAATGCTTGAACTTAGGCCCAACCATAGTCACTCGATGGATCGCCATGATTTAAATATAATCAAAGTGGAGTATTTACATTGAACTATTGAAGTTCCATGGTATTGTTTATCTCATAGCATGTCGAATAGAATATAATAGTCATCATAGATATAAAACAGATGAGACGGTAATAACTATATGAACCATAGAATCAGAGTACACAGGCTTTTATAGTTATACAAAACAGTAATAGAGTTTATATAACCGATAAATAAATTCAACTGATAAACTATCTCTAATAACAGTAAGTCAAACACATTCAAGGCTCCATAGTGTCACACAGTGGAATATGTAATAACAGGCCTAAATATAAGTACGAGGAAGCATCGCCTCCTGCTAGTCCATCTGCAGAACTCCATGTATCATTTATACCTACTATCTAGTCTACTCATTTAAGAGTATCTAAGGTAGTAACAGGCAAAACATAAAACCTCGAGTCAGACAACAGTTTGGAATGAGAAATAAACAATCTCAAAATACTATAAAACTCTATATAGTATATGGAACAAGGGTATACGAACTATACTTGACTTGTCCCTACAACCAAAAAGTTTGCACATAACATTAATAATATGCTACTCTACAAACATCATAAAGGGATACTCCATACTAAGTACAATGTCGGGGTGCCTAGGTATCTCTATCCATAGTACATACATCATGTGACATCCCTAGAGTGACAGACTATACAAAACAATCATGGAAAACATGACATCCATCAAACAAACTTCACTATCACTCAATGGCTTTGGATATATGATAACTCGTATGACCAAACTCCTATCAGGGATTAATTGAAAAATCTCTGTTTTTAGTGTACTTGCTTTAGCTTGAAGCTGATACTAGACCCAAATCCACCAATCCAGGGTATACGGATCCAAACTCCCGATCCGGGGTAGCCAAACAAAGCACCCATATGTGCACTCACAATAACCCTGCTTTGAGTACAACAAAAAACACTTCGAGTATCAACGATCCCTTAGCGCGCATCTTTGAGCCCTTTCCTAGCTCCATTTAATTTCCACTATTCTCAAGGAACCATTCCCACATCCTTCATTCCACGATAGAATCAAACACCATTCTATCCACTCAAGGAACCATTCCTACATTCCTTTGTTCCATGATAGAATCAAACACCAGTCTATCCATGGGTCACCCTTCCTAGAACCCACCCTTGTGGAAAATCATCATGACTCCCATCACCATCGAGCTATCATCATCGAAACACAACTCCAATCACCATCGAGTCGTCATCATCAAAGACACGAAGCCATCATGTCATCGCTTCACCATAGAAATTGCTCGTCATAAAGCAATAACGTCAAGACCTAGAGTCGGCTGCACAAACAAACCACCACATCATGCTTCTCGAAGCTTCCTCACCGTCCATGCCAAAGATCGACCAAATCGGCCATCAGCAATAGTAATGGGCACTAAGAACTCTACAGTGGTCAACACCAACCACTTTCGTCCTGTACTTAGCCAAAAATGGATAAGTACAAACCAAATGAAAATGTCCGGCGTCTATCTCGAAGTCTGAAGCCCGTCCAAGTCCATCGTCTTCCATCTTCAGATCAATCGGTATGCATCCCAATACTCTTCTACAACTTATCCCGTCCACTTGGGTTTTTGATTAAAATGCACGAAACCCCAACACACGGGATATTCCCTAATGCTAGATCACCGATAAATCGGTGTTTTCAACCAAAACAAGCAAACAAGCATACATGTAACTAACAAGCATACATGCATCTAATATAGAATACGCACCACATGTATAATGCATCTATATCAACCAATGTGGGATTCAAATCAAAAACGGCCTAAAGCTAGCAATCTCCTAAAATAGCACGTCAAATTAAAAAAAAAAGTGATCTTCGATTTAAAACCATTTTAAAATACTTTTGATTTCTTTTATAAAAATCAAGTATGTGTTTAAATATACTAAAATCACATATTAACGTTAGAAATCGTTTCAAAACACCATTTTTATACTATACTAACAATCATAGTACGGTAGGAGACAATTTTACTCACCTCAACAAAAGATGACAAAACCAATGCCAAGTCGTAGAGTTCTCCATCACGAGTGCAACATAAGGAACCACATCCAACACGTACCTTGTATGCAAAAGATATGAACTAAATACGAATCAAGATTAAATAAACTATTAATTAACTTAATTAAATAATTTATTAACTAATTAATCTATTAATTACCTTCTTCCTCATCCCTAATCTTTCTTCTCCAATCTCCTGTACATGCACAAGTGCACGACCTATCCAAGCCGTGGACATCTTCCCCTTAACTCGTGCTACGGTCCACGAATCGATGAACCATCATTGCCAACGTGCTCCACTACGCTTTCTCTTCGCTTCACACCCCTCGCCTTGAAGCTTCGCCCGCTAATGCTAATAGCGAACTTAAGCTCCTCCCCTCATCACATGCATTGACGCGTTTTGCTCCCCTCGATCGGAGTTGATGAGATTTTGTGGAAAGGTGCATTTCGCAAAGAGAAACAGAATGGTATTCTTCATTTTACCTAACGCCTCCTCAAACTTCAACGAATCTAAACCCCAGTCACGGCCCAAAATATGGAGCTCGACCAATCTCAGTTGTATCTTACAAAACCATATGGATGTAAAGCTCTCTCCAGTACGAGTTAAACAAATCTGGTTTCATGATTTATCGTTGAATGAAACTCTCTATTTAATTTGGGGAAGGGTTTAGAAAAAGGCAACCATTTTTTTCTTTTTACAGGTAATGAACAGTAACGAGGGAGAGAGATAATGTATTTTAAATTAATATAATATTTTATTTTATTTTATTTCTCATATAAATCATTGTACGTTTCGAGCTTGTACGATCACACGATTCATCCGATCATAACGAAACTCGTCGGGGTACATCACCTCATTTTTTGGTCCCAATAGTGTAAATTTCATTGCTATTCGACAACACTTCGAGATGATAATTTTGCGCATTTCGAGGTCGTTTTGGCCATCGGATCATCCGATCTTCAAATATAGCAATATTTATACTCATTTTAATCTGCGACATCGATCCAAACTCAATGGAAGTGGTCTCGAGTCCTTATTCAACCGTATGTGAAAAATCATTTTTTTGAACCTTCAATTAATTAATAATTTAGTATTTAAATCAATTATTTAAATATTTTATCGTTAAAAATACGAGTCGTTATATTTTCTCTCCTTAAAAGGATTTCTTCCTCCAAATTCCCAAGGTATGGAAAACGTCTTCTAGCCCATAGGCTTTCAAAGCCTCGCTTATTTCAAAAAAATTCAACAGCGCCTCCTTTATGCGATTAGGTCAAGAAAATCCCAAAACAACATAGATATACACACACACACACACACACATCTCACATCTGAGGCATCTCATATTTGAAGCATCTCATTTCTGAGGACAACAAGCATATACCCAAGTCTACACTACAAATCATATGTATCTCTTTTACAGCAAGAGCATACCATTTAGATGCGAATAAAAGCGAATAAGCATCCAAATAGAAACATTTGTTTCCATGTACCTAAACATGTACTCAACAAAGAGAATTAAACATAATTGCAACATCACCATGTCAATAAGCATAATAAATCATATATATGGCAATCATCTCAAGGAAATATGTTATATCAAACCATAAATACCCTGCATGCTTAACAACCATATAAGCATAAGCAATCATATCAAATGCCAACAATCAAACATCAAACATGCACATATAAGATCAAACATGCACATATAAGATCAAACATTGAAATGTAACACACATGTCTATCCTAGCATGCAAAATACTAAACTATCTAGTATAAGACATCAAATATGATATCCAATATTAAAGCCGACGAAAATGAAAATCTCACCGAGTGAAGAGCTCCGGACAAGCGGTCCTCGTGCTCTCATCGGCCTCTCATGTGCAATTGCCTTCGCTTTCACTCCACTAAACCTTTACTACTCCACTACCTTCCTATTAACCTGTTTCGTATCATGTCCTATGATAAGAATAGGCCTACAAGGTCTTAAAGTTTTTGGTTCAGTCTCAATATCATCTAATCGATTCGGGGCCATATTTCCTGACACCTCCTGTAATTTCTCCCAAAACCCACTAGTTAATGACGGGTTTAAACCACTTACAATATTCTTTGACATACCATGGAATTAGACAATCCATCCCACATACAACTCGACCAGTTTGGATGCCTTTAACTGGACCCGATGAATATATATCTAGCACTCTTCGTCAATTTATCGACTTTGATCCAAATGCCATATCCTCTTCTAGTCCATGGCAATCAATCGATGAAGCCCATAGATATATGCTCCCACTACTACTCAAGAACAAACAATCTCTCATCCCTACGAAAGCAACAATCTCTGTTGGATCCGCATTGCATCACCTCCATAGACATTACTTGTTCCTCTAACTTAGCCATGACCTCCATAGTCTAGCTTCACGTTTCTAACTAATGTCGATCCGCTAAATCAAAGTAGGTCTGATGGTCAAACTAGTTATCATCTTTTTCCGTAGCTCACATCGAGTTCTAAAGTCATAACAAGCGATAAGCTCAGGCTATGTCTACTCTAGGAACATCACTCCCAAACTGGCTAGTCTTCTACTGAAAGTATTATCGACTGCATTTCCCTACTGGGCATAAGGAAATGTCAAAGCCATAGAAGGCCAAGAACTCTAACCATCGCTGCTGGCGAAAGTTAAGACTCTTCTCGGAGAAGAGATACTTCAACAACGTGGAATCAATGATCAACCTGAACCTCTCTCCTAGTAGACAACGCCTCCAAATCCTCAAAGCGAATACTATTGCTATCAACTTAAATCATGGGTCGGATACTTCCTCCCATGCAGTTTCTATCGTTGACTAACATATGCGACAACTTACCTTTTGGCATTAATACTGCACCTAGTTAAGTACAACAGTCATGTGTACTATCGACTCCTCGTTCCCACTCGAAATAAGTAACATCAGTGTCGCTACCTCTAAGAAGTACTTGGTAATACATCTATAATATCTCGCTAATCCAAGAAAACTCCTTATATCCGTAGCACTCTTGGGTCTATTCCAATCCTAGACTGCCGTAACCATCGTGGGATCTACAGCAATGTACTACTCCAAAACAATGTGACACAAGCATCTCACTTCCCTCCTCCAGAAGTGATACTTCAAAACTCTCACCATCAATCAGTGTTTTCTTAACACCTCCAATGCAATCATCAATCGTTTATTATGCTCCTTTTTCGTCCATGAGCAGATGAAAGTATCATCAATGAGCATAATCACAGACTTTCTCAAGTGATCCCTTGAAACACGGTTCATGAGATCAACAAGGCATGCCAACTCATTGGTGAGCTCAAATGGCATAACCAACCAATCAAAAATCAAAGTGGCATACAAAACACTATGATCGGCACACTCTCTCTAATTATTCTCTGCTGATGAAACTTCGTCGCAAAGTCCAACTGAGAGAACACCCTCGCACTATGGACCTGGTTGAACAAGCCATCAATAAGCAGGAGTGGATACATGTTCGCCATCTCATTCAGCTCATGGTAATCAACATACAACCTCAAAGAGCCATCCACCTTAGTGACGAACACTATAGGTGTATCTTACTCAAATATGCTCTTACGAATGAACCCTCGTGTCAACAGGTCATCCATTTGCACCTTTAGTTTCCTCTACTCTTTGGGCATTATATGCCTCAAAGACATAACTACTAGTCTAGAATCTCTAACCAGAACGATATGGAAATCAATCCCTATATGATGGCAATCCGATCACCTCATCTAATGTCTCTGGATACTCTAGCTACAAGCACAAATGACAGCTCTTCGTATAGGATATCAAGTGAATATAGAAATCTAACCATCACCTCATCATCAGATAGGTAGTCGAACATTACCTTCCGCTCATCGCTAGTCCCTATCGCCACCAACCCCCTCTCATAATTCACTACTATTTTGTACCTCTTCAGCCAGTCCATTCCCATACTATAATACCGAACATAATTGACCTAAGTAAAATCAATAACAAACAAACAAGCATCCATGAGTCGATAAGGCTAAGTCTAGACAAACCATGTACAGGTTGGCTGAGCCCCCAATAAGGTTTCTCATAATTAAAAGGTCGATCAACTATCTCGGGTCTCAATCCCAATCTATCTACCAAATCACCAGATATGAAGGAATGTAAACACCAATATCAAATAAAACACGTATGGAACACTACAAAGGAAAGCATACACTACATAGTGATGCCCTTTCCCTTCTCTTTCGTCGATGGGGCACTCGATGAAATCGGAACGACATTCAATGCATATGCTTCCATTATCTGCCCTTGCTTAACTGGTTTAGGATTGTCCTTCTGTATAGGCTCTCAAGTAGTAAATCCTTCTCGATCAACTCCTCGAAGCACTCGTGAATATGACCAATCAACCAATTCCCAAGATGATCGCTCAACTCAGGGATAAACTTTCATTCTTTCTAAGTGGAGTATCAATAGAAGATAGACTGTACTTCGACAACACATCGAATTCAGCTACATACTTTGATACCGACATATCACCTTACTTCAAACCGACGAACTCCCTAACAAACACTGACATTTGTAAAGTCGAGATAAATTTTCTTCAAAGCAAACTATGAATTGAGACCATGTAAATCGATCCTCAGGAGTTGAAGCTATAGAGGCACTCCACCAGTTCATTGTTTGTCCTTGAAGTTATCTAGAGGTCAACTTCTACCTCAGGGCGTCATCTAACTTCAAGTCATTGAAGATTCCTTCGCAAGTATCCTTCCAGTCTTGCACCTCAATAGCCGACTCTATTCCAAGAAACGGTCTGCCTCTTAGACTCATGTAGTCCTTATACAGCTCTGCAAAGTCAACTCTAGGTGTTTGCACTTGAGCACCATAACTATTAAGAGCAACTTGGGCATTCCAGATAATGATTCACACCACCTCTACGAACATATTCTATAAATCGAGGTTAGTAGCCTCTGATCCTGCCCACTCGTTGATGTACATCACCTCATTTTTCCGTTCTCAATGGTATAAATTTTGTCGCTATCTAAGACAGTGCTGCGGGATTATAATTCATGCATTTCGAAATTGTTTTGGCCATTAGATCGTCCAATCTTTAAATATAGCGATATTTATACTTGTTTTAATTCACAATGTCAATTCAAACTTAACGTAAGTGGTCTTGAGTCTTGATTCAATTGTATGTGAAAAATCATATTTTTGGACATCCAATTAATTAACGATTCAATATTTAAATCAATTATTTAAATAACCTATCATTAGGAATACAGGTCATTACGTTTGGAAAGAGTTGCATACTCTAATCTCAATAGATGTATCAATGTCCTTTCTTGAAACATCTTGACCATGAATATTTAAAACAAAATTTTATTTCATTTGTGATTAATTACTCACAAATGCATCTACAATCACATAACATTTTATTTAAGTATTTTCTTATTATCATATTTTAAATTGATTACTTAATTACTTATATCACAATATAAAAAAGTATATAATAGAAAATAAACCCCTTTATTATGAACATGATTGATTATAGAATTAGATATATGTAACAAGCTACATAATTGCCCACAGGGCATACCACTAACTCTTTCAATCACCCACTTGCACTTGAGGTCAATTATGGAATCTTAATCCCATTCCTCTGATTAGTTCAGAACTGATCGAGCAAGTCCCTTAGTGAATGGATATACTATATTTTACTACTATCTACTATGTTAGCCAATATCTCTCCAACATTAATAAAGAGCCTTTATCATGTGGAACTTTCGAACTATGTGTCTAGACATATTATGAGCCCTATTTTCTTTTACTATCTGTATCACGACATTGTTTTCACTAAACAATGCCATAGGATTCTCAACATTTGGAATCATCCCTAGCTCAATTACAAAAAATATCTACACTCATGTATACTACTTTTATTGTCATGTTATTCAAGGCGATCTACTTAGCATTTCGGTTGAATCAACAACCATCTTTTATTTGGAACATTTCTAACTTAATGCTTCTTAACAAAAGTTGAACATGAATTTAGGATTGACAAACTATATTTGATATCACTTATGAAGTTGGATTTCAAATACTCATTCATAACGAGTTCATTGTTTCCAAAATCAATTCTTTAGCATTTCGTTAATATTAGAGACATTATAACTACCATTTGGCAATATTAACTAGATTTCATACTTCCCTCAATACACCAACTACATAAGCAAAATGCGATATAGTAGACAATACAACATATACGTTATTAAGGCCCATCTCATATGCTCCTTATTGAACATTTTAATATGGTGTCTAATTATATCATTTGAAACAATCCCAATGCCCTTACTTATAGTTTTATAAATATTATAGTACCTCTCAATATTCTTTCCTACTAACACATGATTCATTTGCATTTTGATTGATAATCAAACATTTGATTTCTCTATCAAAATATTTGTTTAATTCTGAAGCTTGTCGAATGATATTGTTGTATAAGTTCTTAGATATTATCCAATACTTAAAAACTTAGTTATCGCTCCTACCGACGTCATAATATTTTGGTTATCATGTGCAAATAATATATCCTAGATCATTATTCAAAATTTCTGTTTCAACAAAGATGTATCAAAATTCAAAGTCATATTGGATGATAATTTTGCTACTGGAATCCAAATTAACTCAAGCACGTTGAATGATGAATCTACCATTCTATTTTGAAAAACTGAAAATTACGGGGTTATTTTCAACAAAGTTGCTTACTAAATTTCAACAGCATTAGTCTTTCTTTTGAAGATACACCTACGGTTGATGGATCACATCCATTTGGGTACAACTATCAGCATCGTATTTTGACAATAAACTTCGAATTTTATATTTAAAGCATTGTGCTATATAGTAAAGCTTGTACTCTACACAGCTTATTGACAACTGAGGAAATTATTATTGCTAACAATTCTTTTTCTCGACAGTGAAAAAAACTCATAGTTTCTTTTTAATGTACAAGAAGACATTCTAATGAGTTGTGTATGTTTTAGGCTTGGTTAATTTTATTTCATCTTATGTAATCGGTTTCCATATTAGAGCCATTGGATCAAATCCAAGTCCATTATACTGCCACTAATTTCTACTGTTGACCGATCACAAATTCCTTTGGATAGTCTACATGAGATCCCTCATAAGCGAATCTTACGTGCAAACTTTTGGCTCACATAATGTTTTATTTCTTGAAACAAATGTTTCTCAATGCAACGAAATATGCATTCAAAAGCATTTCATGAAATGCCTTCATGCTTACATAAAACTGAATTAGTTTTGAGTTTATAAAACTAATGTTCTTCACATGAATTACTCAACCACTCATCTTAAACTATTTAAGATTGGGTTTCTTATCAATTCATACATTTTATGATTCGTAAACGGTGCTTTAGATGAAATAAAATTTATGCACTTACTCTTAAGTACACATCCTTATGGAAAGAATTTAGCTCAACATCATTCATTATCAATCGAACTTTGTCCAACAAAGTCTAATTACTCCTTATCGATACATCATAATGTATGCTAGGGAGGAGTGACTTTGGGATTACATCCTATTTATTTTTAGGTAGTTTTGGAACTCTTCCCAATATACTCACCCATTTGATCAAATCGAATTATTTTATTTTCTTTGCATGTTATGTTTCCTACTTTAGTCTTATAATCTATGAACTTATCATAGATATACTACTTGCATGTCAAATACACATATGCATGTGTATAATAATTCATCAGTGAATTCAACGAAGTAAGTGGGTTTATTTTGATATCAATAGACCTTGGACAACGTACGTGTGTGTATATCAACCCGAAGTGTTCATTAACTCTTTTGTCACTTCCACCAGATGAGTGCTTTGCCCTTCATCATTTGAGAAACAATTCACCGCTACCATATGATTCATAGTCTTACGATTAAAGAATAATTTCTCAAAGATGTGGTTTAGTCCATAATTCCAAAATAATTATAATTTTTTAGATACTTCCATATTTTATGTAGCTAATGCATCGCTATTATTATGAAACACTGCCATTATATAATAAATTTATTTTACAAACAAATATTCATATTAAAATATAGCTATATCTATTTTCAGTCAATACTGAAAATAGTTATTATTTCATAAACAATATTTGGTCATTCGTAATTTGATGCACTCATTATTTAGTTTCATATGGTATGCTCCTATAATTTCTTTCATTACTATAACGGTGCATGAAATATGAAGCTCTATTCAACTACTTATTAATTTTCTTGAACTTAAATAAATAACTCTTATAGATAACAATTTCCATACGAAAATATATTTAGAATAGAAATCACAATTCTTATTTTATGTTAAGAATTTACTAGTATTTTACACAATTCTCATTTTTAATGTCTCTTCATGAAGCAGAGGTGTCCATTCACTCTCTTTATCTACACTGTGCCTACGTTACAACCACTCTTAAACCACTTTCCTTTTGAAATGGCGAACAATATAAAAGTAAACTCTTATTACAAGACTACACCAAATTCTTTACATAAGTGTGTTTGGACATCCTTGACATCTTAAGCCTATCATATAGGTTGTACTTAAGTAAACTGATAAAGACTGATATTTCATTGATTGAATTCCTAGGTTGACCTTTTGTCCCTTGGTCTAGTGTAATTTTTAACGCAATAAGATTCTCATTGTATTCAATCGTATCGAACACATGACCTTGCTTTATAGTTTACTTACTCATTCAAATGAACAAAGTCCATCGAGATTTTATACATTATAATTGCAACTATTTACTATACAACTTTATACATGATCTAATATGGATCGAATATCTATATTCTTGTATTACTTTGGAATTCAAAATTCAAAAGACAATATATAGACTTGGGAAAATAAACACCTAAGTGACCGAGGTATGAATGTATTTAGTAGTTGTACAAGTCGACTCTTGGATGGGCCTTGAAGCGACAACATACCAAAAGATAACTATAATTGATAAATAATTTAGTTGTATCATAGTTCAGTTCTTTAGTGTAGTTCAATTGATGAATAATTTTACCAATTAAACTAGTTGTGCAATATATAACTTTAATTTTTTCTCATGGAAAATTTAAATGTAATCATTTTATTTTTATAATAAGGCCCTACTAGATTTTATATTCCTCAAAACCCTAGAAGAAATATAGAAATATTTTGATTTCTCTAGTGAGTGTGAAGATGCGTTTGCTTTGGGATTCCGACCATAAGTTTGCTCAATAGATCTAAGCCCATATTGATGGATACTGTTTATCAGTTGTATCATGTATAACTCTTAACTGTGGTCTATGCCCTAACCTCGACCTTGACCTTGAGTTTGTTCAACAAACCAAGAGAGATTATTCGCTTTTACCTACCATTTCTTATGGCCATAGTACAGTGCACATTCCTTGAGTTTGCTCATTAAATACATGCATCTTAACTTGTTTAGGCAGTATATTAATAATACTACACATAACAGCTCTAGCTTGAGTTTGATCAATAACTAGTTGGTACAGAAATTATCTATCAATATAAAATGATAAAGAGAAACCATATTAAAGATTCATAATCTTTAATATATTTTGAGTGATATCGATTTAAGGAATAATGTATTTCATATTAAATACCCTCATGATTCAAGTGTCGACACATCTAAAATCATGGTATATGTGCCATACGTATGTATTTATTTCAAAAATCTATTTGGATTTATTTTAGTTTCACTTATACTTAATTATACATGTAATTACATAAGTTCAATTTATTTATAACTTTTATAATTTAATTAACTTATTAAATATTCATATGTATATTATTAACTTATTCAAAATTAATTTCAATTCTTAATTTAATTTACTTTTTAATTAAATTTTATTTTGAAATTTTAGGAATTTTATTCTATTCTTAGTGTATGTTTATGTATACATATATTTATATTAATTAACTAGTTAATTAATTATTCAACAAAACATTTCAATTGAATATTTAATAAATTTCAAAATTTTATATAGTTTAATTACTTAAAACAATTTTGAGAAAATTAATTAACTTTTAGACTATACTCATACTTGCACACACACACACACGCATGCATGCGCGCGCGCGTGCACACACACACATATATATAATAACATTTAATTAATTATTTATCAAATAAACTGTTTATTTAATTATATATATTAATTAATTATTTAATAAATTTAAAAAAAAATATTAATTTATCGTAAATAATTTTCAAATAAATTTTCAATTATAGCCTTCATAGTTACATTCATATATATCAATATATATATAATAACTTTTAATTGATCACATATTTAATTAATCAAATTAATTAAATATTTAAAAAAATTAAATTAATTTCCCAAAACATTTTTGAAAAAATTTGAATTTATTTTATAAAATTTCCTTTTATATTTTTAACTTAAAATATATTTTAGATTCTCAAGTCTTAACTTGAAAATTAGAAAGGCTTAAAATAAATCTAGGCCTTACATTTGGGCCAAACTTTTGGACTTGCTTTACCCACTAGGGAAGGCTACTAGATAAGGAGAGAAGAATATTTTTTATCCAAACACAAGCCTAGACACTACTATTTTAAATGTCAATCAGAAAAAAAAGTTTATCAGTTGGCCCCTAATGGTGGCTAATTAGATTGCGTAGACTATATGGGCTATGATACCATTGTTGGTTCTAATCCGTCTTCGTAGCGAGTGAATGGGTAAATTTCAATTTTCCCCCCGCTTGGATCATAATGATTCTGTGATGTCTATTTACCAGCATTAGATCCAATATAATAAAAATAGACATCTTCTAAAAGGTTAATGCTTAGTATTTACGAGAAGATGGAAAAAAGATATAAGATCATGATTTAATCGGATGGGGATCTAAAGAGGAAAAAGAAAAATGTGACATTTTATTTGATTCCATATTTCTTTTTACAAACACTAATTAATACTATACCCAACCTCTACAAAATTGATTACATACTTATCCATTAACAAAATTATAACTACATTAACAATTCAAATTTAAAGAACACATAAACATATATGAAAATAAGATTATCACAAAGCATTGCCATAACTAATATATAGCTCCAACAACATGATTAATTAATTGTAACATTATATATATATATATATATATATATATATTTGAAATTTAAATTTCAAATACATATAATTGACTAAATAGTAAAACACTGAATATATTAGTCTGAAAACAAAATTAACTTAACCAAAAGATTTAACTTAACATTGTTATATAGTAATTGAATAACATAAAGGTGAAGATCAAATTCACAATTATAAATAAATTAATTATATAGTGAAAACTTATGTAAATTTTGTTATAGCAAATTTTTTTCACATTGACATCCATATTAAATATAATGAACAATAACAATTCATAAATTTAGTGTGTCGTTACTAACACTCAAAAAATGCTCCTGGTTTCCAAAACCAAAGACCAACATACAAAATTTGGTTTTGTGCTTCTTAACACCAACTGTTATTTTATTTCAAGTAAACGTGCATCCCAATATTTCAAAACACAACAGTTATCTTTCCTATTTCCTAAATCAAATTCAAATATTTTCAAAATACAACAGAAATCATATAACATGCACAAAAAATCAAAAATATAATAATAAAATTTATTTTCTGGACCATATTTAGATTGATGAAATTTCAAATAAATACATAGCGATCGGTTAAAAATGGTTTGTCAAATCAACTTACATGCCTTCTGAAGCATTTGATTGATTATCCCATTCGATATGTTCACTATTAAATGCTTTTTCATTTAAAACAATATATGCATTCTCAATTTTATTGTGATTCATATCTCCATCTAAGAAACAAAAAAATTATAGAGGAAAAAAATGACATAAACGTTGCATGATATTATTCAATAACTTACATTGAGGTTTAAATTACAACATCATCAAATGTTGTATCTTCCAAATTTGTGTTAACTAAGGAAACATTAGACTTGTCCTAAAATAACAATTAGAAAATCCTAAACAATAAATCTAAGCTTGAAATGAAGAAGAAAAATAGACTTTAAAAATAAAAAGTAAACTAACCTCTTTGTATTCATCAAAATTAAGGTCATTCACTAGATCTTCACTTGGCTTCATCTACTAGACTAAAAGAGAGAACTTTTTGGCTTTAAGGTTTGTAATTTTTATTTTCTGATGACATTTTGAGATAGTGCACATTATTTTTTCTATGGAAGATGAAGAGGCTATGATTGTTTAGGGCTAAATGAGAAAACGGATTTTGGTGGCCATAAGCATATGGAAAAAACCGATTGATAGTAAAATTTTAATGGTAAACAGAAGCATATCTCTGGTTGTCTATATTAGCACACTAAATTTAAAACATCCTTTCTTCATCCCCTTCCATTTTGCCTCAAAACTCGTATCCCACTCCTCTCTCCTTTATTTCCACTGGTCTTAAATCATGTTTTGTTTTTTTCTATCTTCCTTGATTTCCAGTTACCTTTTGCCTATGCTATGGCCTCCTTCGCCTCAATCAATCCACTTCTCCTCATTGCGCTTCCCTATTCACTCTTTTCTTTTGCCTTCCCATTATCCACTCTTGCTCTAACTGGTTTCTTCCTCTCCCATACCCTGGCATCTTCCCCTTTTTGCATCTCGAGCTTTCCTCTGGATCTACTCTGATGCTGCTTCTCACCTAAAAAGCGAAACCAATCCTCTGCTTTTGCAAAACCCCACACTACTGAAATCTCTTAAGCTTGCTGTTGGTTTTTGGAATGAACTTGCTTGTCATGCCTAGTGGTCATCATAGGTGCTCTAAGTCTCTAATTGGTTGTTCAAGCATCGGTGGATTTTAAGCAGTGGTGTTATGTTTGGCTCATTTCAGCTTGGAGTCCTGCGTGGGTTTTGCATAGGCGTTGGGCTTCCTTGAGTTTTCTGTGTTGTGCAATGCTGGAGTTTTCCTTCCGGTGTTGGTTGGTTCTTTGTTGGCATGAGGTGTGTTATATTAAGTGCTCTACTGCCTTGTTTGGTTTTTGAATAGTTAAGAAGCTTCGCTTCACCTTTGTTTCTGGCACCATCACTTTCAGTGAATCGCTTATTCTTGAGATTGTGTTTATGTGTTTTAGAGTTGGTGTATGTGACTGCTTAGTGTAGCTTTGTGACGGCCCGGGATTTTAGCAATATTATTTTAATCTAATTTATTAAAATACAACTTATCATTTTAAAAATAAATAAAACTTTTGGGCCATTTACTATTTATTTATATATATGTGTGTATTTTGGAAGAAACTATGATTTAAAAATTTAAAATAAAGTCTTTAAAAAATATTTAAAATAAATCTACCTTATTCACATTAAATTAAAGTAAAATTCTACCTTATTAACTTTTGATTTAAATATATATATATATATATGTAATCTAGATAATAATGCTTGCAATAAAGTTAATCTTATCAATATTAAATATAAGTATAACAAAATATATGATTATAAAATTAAATGTTTAATAGCTAAATTTAAAAAAAATAAAAATAAAAAAATAAAAAATAAAAAATAGAAATGAATATACAAGTTAACATTATAACAATAAGTATAACAACTTTAAAGTGAATACTTAAGATCATTCTAGTAATAAATAAACTATGGAAAATACATGTTTGCAATGCAAGAAAGAAAAATCATATATGGGTACATATGAAAAAAGTGGATAAGTATGGAAATGTAAAACCAGACAACTTCATTAAATGCAATCATCTCAGCCTCCACAAAAGAAAAAAATCTCTGACTAAACTTTGTACCAGCAAAATACAAACCCTGTATAGTTTTTTCTACGTATATCTTTCTTGTTCCATTTTCGTTTATAAAAAAAAAACTTAGCATACCAGAAAATATCTTACAACTGAAGCTTAATTTCAACTCAACTAAATCAACTCAACAAGCAAAGAGATTTAAGAAGATCAGGCTTGTAGTTTTTCAAAATCCGCTCTCTGTTCTTATTTTTCAGGTGAGTAAACTTAAACCCTAAAATTTAGTTTGAACCTAATGTTGTGTATTGTCTTGTGTAAATTTTATATTGTCCGTTATAATCTATGTATACATGCTCTGAAAACATGTGGATATGGAAGTATATAAATATGCATGTCTACAAACCTGTATATGTATCTGTATATAACTCTATTATTTATTCACGGACAAGATTTTGAAGAAAAATATTCTCTTCATTCATTCTATTTAGGCTTTAGTTTTTCAAACAATATATGTTTGTTTATGTATAATATAGATTTTAAAAATAGGTTCAAGCATCATAAAAGTTGAAATTTGTCTGGAATCAAAGAAACTTAGTAAAATAAAAGAACATGTTAAATTCAAATGTTGTAAATTGTCGATTCAATTATGTAACTTGAATCATCCTTAGAAAATAGGATTTTTAAAACAAAAATGGAGATTTTTAGTTTAGTATTTAAAGGACAAATCACAGTTGAACTGGAAATGAGTTTTTACCATTTCCTGGCGATCGACGATCACTTGGCCCTCGGGGTTTTGGCTTAAGGTGGAGTAGGGTCCGGCGAGGTTGGGAAAAATGATGGTTGTGGTGATCGATTGCCGTGGGGTTGGAATTTGGATGAACTAGGGTTTAGCACCCTTGTTTTGTCATGGTCGGAAACGAGATGACTGGGTCATCTCTGGTTGATCGGGATGCACGGGATTCAGGGGAATGGTAGCATGAGGGATCGGCGAGGTGAGGCCGGAGTTGTAGCGCCTCAGGTGGTCGGCGTGAGTGGGGCGAAGCAGTTTTCTCTGGTGAAGTCGAGTTCCAGTTTCGAACTGGAAACTCAATTTTGATTTGGAGTTTTTGGCGTCGAATCGTCCATTGCAATCGAATGTAGCGATGTTGTGTGACTTGCCGGAGGGAGCGCAGTTCGCCGGAAGATCGCCGAGGCACTGTGCACGTGCACGGCGATGAATCTGTGTCATTGTTTTGGGATGGGGGTTTGTCTCGAAGAAGGGTTCGGGCATAGGGATGAGTGACTCGAGTAAATACTCGAGTGGGAACGAGAGTGTTTCGAGTTCCAGGTTTTTAACTTAAAAATAAACTAAGTTAAAAGAAAATGTAGAAGATGAGGAGAAACTCAAAGCAGGTTTCGAGTAAGTCTCGGGTTGAACCCGAAGTAGGTGATAAGCAGTTTTAATCCTGTTTTAAAAAGTTTTTTAAAAGCAAAGTTCTAAAAATATGTGATTAGGTAATTAATAAAGATGATGATTTATCTTAAAGGTAATTAAGATTTTGATAATTAAATGGAGTAATTAAAGTGTTATTAACTATATTAATTATTGATTTAGAAATTAATTAATTAATAGTTAAGGATTACAAATTAATTAGTTAAGAGGTTAATTAATTTGTAATTAAGAATTATTAATGAGTAATTAGAGATAATTAATTAATAATTAGTGATTAATTAATTAAGTAATTAAGTTGTAATTAGAGATAATTACTTTGTAATTAAGGATTAATTAAATAAGTAATTAAGAATTAATTAATTTGTAATTAATTTTTATTAATTAATAATTAAGGTTATTTATCAATGATTTAAGGATAATTAATTAAGTAATTAAGGATTAATTAATTGATTTAAAAGGGTAATTAAGAAATGATTGATTAATTAAATGGGTTGTAATTAATTAATTAATGATTAATTAAGCAGGATTAGTGATTAATTCTTAAGTAATTAATTTAATTTAAGTTAATTAAATTAATTATGTTATGGATTAATAATTCTTGCTTATGGATGATTGTTTTGAGTAGAATGTCTGGATTGATTGATATCTATTGGATGATAATCTATGATATTCTATGATGAGATATTGGATATATCTGTGATAAATGTGTGATATTTATCTGTGTTAAATGTTGTGTGGATTCAGTATTAAATTGAATTAAATTGTTTAAACCTTAAACAACTTGGCCTTAAAAGATACGTTTGGATTTCGATGAGACCGGGATCGGAAATCAGTTATGATTATTCGAAAACCACAGCGATCCAAGTTAAACGTTAGGTCGTGAAATCTCAAAGTGAAGATCGAGATGGAGAATGCAAGGGTTATTGTCGTTAACTCCGAGGGTGATTCCAAAATGAGTGTAACGAGATAATGCCTTCGGTTTCGTTCGAACCCGGAACGAACTTGTATGGATTGAATGCTTTCAGCGCATCGTCAGGTGGACGATGAGCATTCTAAGAGATGTGTTCTCTAAAGGTAATCGTAGCCTCAAGCCTCATCAACCGAGAATGGCTAAAACAGGGGAGGTGCAGCAAGGTTAAGTGGGTAGCACCCAAGTAGGACGAGATATACCCCTGTCTAGATGTCTCTTTTTATTTCGGCTTAGTGGGCAGTTGTTGGCCACAACTGCGGGGTTATCTTGTTCGGGACTGTCCAGTAAGGGATGGTTCTGGCTTTGTGTTGTAGGGGGTCGGGCGTGATCCTCGGTACGTTGACCTAGGCCACGTACTGTGACGGGCGGTACCCCAGTAGCCCTGCCATTGATGGAAACCCAATCTTCCTACGTGACCCTACGGTTTTGATTGTATTACCCACTTTGTGGCTAGTATGCTGGAATTTAATCATGTAACAATTTCAGCTATGTGATTATTTACTTGAAAACCCTAGACACTATTATAATATCACCGGATTTCCTATAAAATGTTTTGGTTAGCGTAAGGTAAAAACTTACCCGTGTTTATGTGTGGGAAGTCTTACATGATACCTTTGTTTTCAAATGGTTTTCAAAGTTAAACAACTTTAAACCGTTTACTCACACCAGACCCATGTCTGACTCGGAGTTTATTCTGTTTTTCTTAAACTCTTGGGTACTCAAATTTTTATGAGTAGCCAAGTGATCAGGTCTTGGATTGTTGAAGTCTGGAGGAGCTTGAAGCAGAAGTCCAGACGTATATATCTATTTATCTAGTTCCGCTGTGTTAGTGATGTATGTTGTCTTTGGGATGTATGTAATGGCAGATATGTATATATGACTGTCTTGTTTGAATGATGTTGTGTAACTCTGATATATGTAAAACTATGTAATAGTTATGTGATGTATTATATTTTGTTCCGTTTCCACTGTGAGATTCTGAATTGTGTTGTTCTTTCTTCTTTCTTTCTATTTCTATCTATTTATTTCTTAAAGATGATACGTCTTTCTGTGGATAGAAAGGCGGGTCGTCACAAGCTTGATATTGCAAGTAGGCACCAAGCGTGGTGCTTCTGTAAGTTGTTTTGTTGTAGAGATCTATGTTGTTTTGGTGCGACTTAGAGTGTTTGAGGCACTCAGCCTCACATCCATTTTTCAATTTATAAAAAAATGGTTAGGGATTATTCCATTTGCCTTCGTAAAAAATTCATACATAAAAATGTTTTTATGTTTAAACGACAATGCATAGATAGTTTCAGATCAAGTCCAATAAGTGGCAATACAATTTACATATATGTGAATTTGGATCGAGATTAAACATTATGATGAATAAAATAAAATGAAATTGAACCTGATAGATTACTGCACGTTGTAACACCTCGATTTGCAATTCGTATCCTAGTTCGCTTGAATCGTCACCCGATCTTGCTAGAATCAAATAACCAAGTTATTTTATTTTATTTTATTTTGGATAAATCATACTTAGGGATCATGTTTAATGAAATCATATCATTTATACTTCTATTATTAACACGTCCTAATCTTCTATGCCATAAAGAAAAACAGTCAATAATAAAAGCAAAAGTAATGTTTTATTAATATCCAATTTGAACATTCCATCATGCATCTAACCTTTTCCAATAAACACACCGTCTTTGGTCAATACATATTTATCCAACTCAAAGACTTGTTTGAAACCAAACTCATTTAAAAGACTACTAGAAACAAGGTTCCTTATAACTTTGGGTACATAATATACATTATTTAGTGTTAGAATATTTTCGAATGTGAACTCCAAGTCTACTTGTCTCCTTCCCCTTGATCCATGCTTTAGTTGAGTATCCTATATAGAGATAGTTTTCATCCTTAGAAGGTTCAAGTTTCTTGAATTGACTCTTATTGTTGCTGATATGCTTAGTAGCACTAGAGTCAATCCACTAAGAATCCCCTTTTTCAATCATACTGATTTCATCGATTATGGCTGTTTGCGCAAAAAATGGGCAAACACCTCCAAGTCGTATGATTTAGTTGGTTTTATATTGTTTTTAGTGATCTGGGTGATTAATGCAAATATATGAAAAGCAGGGACTAAACTGTAAAAGACACGCAGATTTATACTGGTTCGGCCAGAACGTGCCTACGTCCACTTTATATGTTATTCTCCTTTACTGTTCAGATTACAAGTACAAAGCTTTGATACAAGTATATGAAAGTTGTTTGAAAGTCCTATCCGTGCTTGAGCTCTCAAACTTGTCTGCCATTGTCGTACCCCTGCCCCTCTATTTATAGAGTGAAGCTGGGGGTAGGGGTCTTGGATGTATATAGCTGTTGTTGGGCCTGGGCTGCTGCAATCTGGCCTGGCAATGTTGGTTCGGCAACGCTTTGGCTCGGTAGTAGGTGGTTGGAGTTGAGGCCTCGGTCCGGTAGTACTTTGGCTCGGTGGGACTTTGGTTCGGTCATGAGTTGGTTCGGTGGTAGATGGAGTGGCTTTGGTTCGGTCATGAGTTGGTTCGGTCATGAGTTGGTTCGGTGGTAGTGCATGTAGGTTGGACTGGTTCGGCAAGGCCCTAGAGATAGCTGGTTCGGTAGGCATGGGAAGGGAGTTGGTTCGGCAGGGTCTTTCCTAGTCTTGATTCGGCATCAGTGATCTGATGGCCTTGGTCCGGTGGAAACTCGGCCAACATTTGCCCCCCAAAGTGGGGCATATGCCTGCATATGTCGCGCTTTGTTTTTAGGCCATTCAATCCTGAACACTCTCATCCGGTCCCAAACGCCGAACCAGTTGGTCCGGTCGTTTATATTTGCCTATAAGTATGGGCCTAAAGCTTTCGTTATTCCTTATCAGCCGAACCAAACTCTTGTCTTTGCCGAATCGAACGTATTATCGAACCAGACCTTAACTGCCGGACCAGGTGAGGCCCCCTTCTGCCGAATGAGTTTTTTTTGTTTTTGTTTTTTTTTGTTTTGAACTACCGAACGAACTCGGGGATCCCAAGTACCGAATGAACTCAAAGACTTGTCTTACCGAATGAACTCGGGGTACTTTAAGTACCGAATGAACTCGAAGTCTTTGGACTACCGAATGAGCTTCGATGTCTTAGGATGACCGAATGAACTCGAAGTCTTTGGACAACCGAATGAATTCGATGTCTTTGGTCAACCGAATGAATTCGAAGTCTCTGGACAACCGAATGATGCTTCTTGCTTGAACTACCGGTTGAGTTCGAATGCCGGACGGACCTTGAACTTTTTATGTTTCGAATTTCAAATGAAATTCTAGATTGTACGCACTTGCTTGTTTATATCTCTACATCCTTTGTTTTAACGATGTACTCTCGTGTTGCAGATAATGTCTCATAAAGTTGAAACTCGCTCTGACAAGAAGAAATCCCAGGACAGAGAAGATCCTTCCGCAGTGCCCCCAGCTCAGTCAGGACCGGGACATCATGGGCCCACCCCGAGGTCACTAGTAGATGGGTACGACCCTCAGGAGCTTCTGAACTCACCTCCTGACTCTTTCCCTAGCTCTCTCAAAAGCGAGCAGCTTGATGTTATTTCTCGCTCCTTTGGGATTGACAGAGCGCGCATGCTATTACCGGGGGATGGAGTGATGCCATATAATCCCCCCGAAGGATATTTCGCCTACAGTAGGTACCATTGTATGTGTGGGGCCATTCCCCCGATCAATGCTTGGATACTCAGCTTCATCACCTACTTGAAGGTGGCTCCATTTCAGCTTCAGCCTAACTCCTACGCCGACCTGGTGAGCCTGTTTGTCATTTTTCAGAGGAGATACGGGTGTCCTCCCTCCAACCGGGAGATCCGGTATTTGTACAATTTGAGAGGCTATAAGAAGGGGCTCCATACATCAGCTTGGAATCAGCCGTATCTTTCAAGCCGGTCCTGGACTTATATTCGAAGTTCAGCATGTTCAAGAAAGAATGGTTTTTCATCAAGGATGACTCTGTTTCCATCCGTCGCTTCACCTCTGGCTGTAAGTTGAAGCTTATTTATGATTTCTGTTCTGACTGCAATGCTTCTTCTCATGTGCTTTTATTTCTTACTAGCGACAGGTGGCTTTGCGGTCGTGGAAAACGATTGCCTGGTTCAGATGGCTGTGGAAATAGAAGCCATTATGGGAAGGGATAGGTCAGATTCTTACTTGATCAGGAACGCTACACTTCTGGGGCACAACCTGATTCTACCGCATCAGTCCGTGGTCAAGCAGAGAGACACGGCGGAGGAGAGGGTTGCCAAAGCTACAGGAGGGGCCACGGCGAAGAGCAGCAAAAGGAGACCCTTCTTGATGCATCCAGTCGCCGGGGGGAAGAAACTCAAGAAGTCCGATGGACCCTCTCCCAGCACACTTCCAGATGTTCAGGAGGAGGAAAATGTGGAGGGGGAAAAAGGCGAGGATGAAGGAGGTGAGGCAGAGAGTGGAAGTGGTAGAGAAGGTGACGGTGATCGTCATGGCAACGATGGTGGCGAAGGACAGGGTGGTGATGGCACCGGGGCTTTGCCTCCTGGGCAGGCAGGCGTGATTCAAGAGTGGACGGATGACGCTCTCCGCCAAGCCTTCGAAGAGTTGAAGGAAGGACCGGCCCTGGCAGAGAAGCCCAAGAAAGCTGGTAAGGCCGGGACTGGCGCCGATTTATCTTCCGGGAGTGCTTCTACTGATGCAACTTCTGCGATTCAAGGTGAATTCCTTTTCATTCTTTTTAATTCTTGAATGGTGGCTCAATGCATGCTGGTGACACTTGGTTTTCATTCCAGGAGCGGGCAAAACAGCCAAGACCTCAGATCTTCGGCACATGCTAGAACAATACAGACTCCTCAAAGCTTCTGCCAAACCGAAGCCTCCTACTAACCGCCCTGGAGACGTAGTCGGCTATCGTCCTCTTCTTGGAGTTATTGAAGAAGATATACAAAAGAGGAAGAGGAGTCGATCTTCGCTTGAATCTCTTCCTGGCCCTCCGGCCCCACTCCAGCCTATTCACGATATTACGGAGGATGATACTGAGTTTATGCCTTCCCCACATCCGTCTGAGAATCCAACCTTCACCCCGATAGATCACCCTGGCTTGGTTCGTAATCCGTTCACTACAACAAAGTAATCATATTACAACCTTCCCTTTACAACTGTCCATTTTTAACAGTTGTAATAAGTAGTTTGTAACAACTATTCATTTTTAACAGTTGTAGAAAAGATATTTTTAACAACTCTATTTGTATAGCGGTTGTAATATGCTTCTTTAACAACTACTTATCTACGCCAATTGTAAAAAACTATTTATAACAACTGTTTTTGTCAGTTGTCCTCCAACATTACTTTCCTGCCCCCCAAAAATTACAACTTCTTTCCCCCAATTTCATTGGCCGCTCAATCCATTAATTAGGGCAAAAGTTCCCAAAACTAAACTCACTGTTGATTCAATTCGCAAACCCCTAATTTCCAAAAAAAACCTAATCTACTCCTCAAAACCACTGCTGATATCGTACGCTCTTTCCATCTTCTTCCTCGCGTTAATGTGCTCAATCCTCAAAACCGCTGCTGATATCGTATGCTTAAGGTATATTCATTTCGTTCTATTTGTTCTAATTGAGTGTTTATATTGTATCTGTTTGTGTGTTCAAGGAGTATTAAGATTCGTGATTTGGGTTTTGCGGTTTTTGGAATTTCATAGGTTTTGGGTATCAAATTATGTATCGAATCAGGAACTATGTATCTGTGTGTGTGATTCGTAATTCTATTTTCGGTTTGACTGGTGTGTGTTATGTATACTTGTAGTTTCATGGATTTGACTGATGGAGTAGGTGGTCAGACGTATATCATGTTCACAGTTCTTATCCTAGGTAATTTAGAATTGTTATGCAGTGTTTTTTCAGTTCTGAGTTAGTACTTTATCCTTTGTATGTTGCATGCTTGATAGATTATATGGGTTAAGGCTTGCATGTTTTGATTGAGTAGGAAAGGAGCAATGTTTTTTGTTTCTATTTAACTGAGATTTAACTGGGTTGTGTTTCAATTTTGAACATGTTATAAGCTGAGATCTGTAATTCATTTTCATATATATATAAAAGACCACTTTACTATAAATGAACTTGAATTCATTTTTTATATTTGCAATGACTTGTTTTGGTATATGTAAGACAATACATGGTTGATGAGATTATATTTTGATTTCTCCTCTTATTCAATCCTTGAACCTTGACCTTTTGCATTATTGATGAATATAAAGCTTTACTATCATTTCCAAATGATGAGAGGACCATGTTACGGTTAGCATTTGAATTATTATTAATATAGATCCTAAGCTACAGGATCTGTTGTAACTATAGCTGTGTATAAATACACTTTGTCATTAATAAAGAAATATATAAAACTGAGCATTCAATCAGAAACTACATTAGAAGCTTTAGTAATAGGTGGGGTAAACAATAATAATAACATCACAAAACTAAATATTCAATTACTTTGCTCAACTTTCGGGAATATGACACTAATAAAAAAAATTTGGAACTACCTAGGGAACCAAGCTATGCTTGTAAACTCTATGGAAGTATATTATTGCCTTTCTTGAACAGATTCTATGCATATGTGATTGAAAAACTTGTCTTATGCAATTTTATGAGAACTTTTAGATTCAGTCCAAGATAAAAGATAGATATTTTTTTAGTTGACAAACATTATGTTATTTCCTTTCGCCTACCATCCACTGTAAATATTGCCTTTATTCACCCAAGGCAAAGCGTTTCTTTCAAGTTCAAATTGCATGCATACATGGTAACATATGTAAACTGTTTTTATTTATGAATAGTCATTCCCAAGCCAAATACTCTTTACTACACAAGAACAATTCAAGCTATTGATTTTCAAAATCTTTTATGCAGTATATGAACAACGGTTGCAAAAGAAATTGATGATTAGATTAGCACCTGTTCATGCCTGAGGTGGCCATCATCATCGAATATTTTTTGCAAATCCAGGTACAGGAGTGGCTTCAACATCGTCATGAGGTTTTGGCTGTGATTGAATTTCAAAGTATGTTCTCACGCATGTGTTATGAATATCACATGTCTATGTAACAGGTAAATACATTCAGCAAACACTTCTTTGTATGTATAATCACATGGTTTCATATGTAGATTGGTTCCTACCACATTATCATGGATTTTGGATAGATTGCTTGTCTTTGAAACATTATTTTATCTTCTATGTGAATATTTGTTGTCTGTTAATAACAATTAATACATGGACATAACTTCATATTTGATGAATTTAGTTATATATATGTTAATGTACACATAATTACCAAATTCATCAAATATATATACCCGAAAATGGCTCGAACTCAATACAATACCCAAAAAAGGTTCAAACTCATCGCAATACCTGAAAATAGCCTAAATTTATAACAATACCCGAAAATAGTGTTCATATGTAGTTTTCCGCCTTTTTCCCCACACTTAGTTGGTTCAAAGTACCAATTATAGACTTTTGAGTAAACATGATATGTTGCAGACCCATGCATGTAATCACCATTTCAACAAATTTAGTAAATATCGTCGACTACGACGAATCTAAACATGGGTTTACTGAACACTTATTTTAGTTAGCGTACAAAGTGCAATTCGTACCATGGTCTATCCCGATTATCATTGGCAATATGAGAATTATATATTTCTGTTCTCATTTGTATTCTCCTTGGCAAATTATTTTTGATCAATGAGTTTCGGTTCATCTTTTTTGCAGTTTGAGAATATCTTCACATTAGAAACTTGAAACTCATAATATTTGAAAAGAAATAGGAGTTGACCAAGAAGTATTATATGGTAATATTGGTTCTGATCAAAATTCAGCACTATCTTGAATTGGGTTATTTTTAGTGAGATTTAGCTTTAATTTCTTTATATTTTTTCTACTAATCACCAAACAATTGATAGGCTTTAGGTTTTTGATTTGCAGGTGAGGGATGAGGTTGATTATATAACATTGGCACTTTGTGTTGTTCATTTTAAGAAATAAGATTGCTATACTAATAGAGAAAGTTGGATTTTATTGATCTCAAAATTTCCCACGTTAGTACTTAGCATTTTTTTCTACAAATTCTATTTCTATCTTTTATTTGTTTGATGGAAAAAGTTTAGTTTTAGCACGTCAACTTGAATTCTTTATTTCCATGTTATATTTGTTCCTCGATTATTTTTTTTTCAAACGGAATATATGTATATGTCATACGTGTGCTTGCCAATTAAAAATGTCAATAGTACGCACTCAACCAAAGAATGGATTGCCCATGAAGGGTTGAGTTGGGATATCGTTTAGATTTGAGTATGTTACGAAATATGCAACAGATTGAACCCTTGTAACATTTCATGTGCGAACTGTTATTTAATGTCATTTTTTTAATAAATTCCTATTACTAACTGGTTCAATATAACCTTGGTTACGCTTTCCTTTGAATGCTTTAGTGGATGTTTCGTCGTACTGCAACCCAAGCAAAAACAGCTTTTTTTTAGCGTTTGTCTTATTCTTGAACACTAAAAAGTGCAAACATTGTATCTATTTATGATAGGATTTATTTGTAGACTTATTATGGCTCACCCCATTGCTAGCAAGGTTAATACCCAGGCGACGACAGCTGAAGAAGCTGCAGAAGGCAGACTATCGTAGGTCCATGAACGAATGTGGTTGAGTCCAGCAATAGCAGATCGACCGTGGCTTGGCATAAAGACTTCGTTGCTTTCGACTAGTGTATTTCCTTAGGGTATGTGTTTTGCGATACAAAACTTTATCTTTCTTATGTATTTTGGTGTTGTATCCTATTTTGGAATGGTTATGTGAGAATGTTGTTTTGGTACTGTTTTAGTTGTTGATATGAACGAATACTTTAGATTGTTTTATTTGGTATGTATTGTGTTTTGTTAGAATTATACAAATATTAATATTTATGAATGAATTTGATTCAGTTATGTATATTTATAGTTTTGGTAAATTATTAAATGGTGCATGAAATTATATTTTTGGGTTTAAATTGCAATTGATGTGGTTGTAATTAAAGTATATTACAACTGTGGAGGAGGTCGCAGAACATACTAAACTGCAACTGCGTATAACAGTTGTAGTAGGGATAACTACAATGGTGGCCAAGTAGTTGCCATACCAACAGTTGTAAAATGGTTATTTGCAAGGGTAAGAAACAGTTGTAATATACAATATCACAACGGTTATATGCAACTAAAGAACACAGTTGTAAAAAATTGATAGTCTTTTACAACTTCTTAAAATACGACTGTGGTTCCACCATTGTAATATATCTTTTACAACTGTGTTCCACCGTTGTAATATGCCTCTTTTGTTGTAGTGGTTTACGGGTCATCCAGACCTAGACTCGGCCTCTCATGACGTCTCCTTCGATGAGGCTACCGGTGAGCACCTTCTCCCTCGCAATCCTATGGTACGGGTGCTTGACGAAGCTAAGTCCCTAGACCTTGATTTGCTTACTACCCAGGTTGTAACTCTGGGGGATGAAGCTAAGGCGAACATCAACCGGGTTGGCGAGGAGACCAGGAAATTAATGGGGCATCACACCCGACTAGTCAAGGCCGGGGAGGAAATTGGGAGTGCCAACATTCGGCTACGGTTAATGGTCTCCGACCAGGCTAAGCAGCTTGCCGATCAAGCCATTCAAATTTCTCAGCACGAGGCCGCATCCGGGCAACTGAAGAAGACTATGGAAGAGGCCAGCAGGGCAGAGTTGCGAAAAATGGAGGCCGCCTACAAGGAGCGGATTGACATAGCCATTGCGACGGTGGATGAGGTTCGACAAGCGGACCTCGAGCGGGTACAGGAATTATCGGGGAGACTTGAGGTCGCGGAGCTCGCTCAGTCCAGGTTGAAGGAGGAGATGGAGGCGATGAGAATATCCCTTCAGGCTGACTGCTCATGATACCGATTGGAGAGGGATGCTGCCGTTGCTAAGCTGCGTGCTTCTGAGGATCGAATGAGGGAGCTTGAGGAAAACGAGGGGATGATGGATGAGATGCTCCAGGATATGTATTTCCGCACTTGGAAACAGGGTAGCTTATCCTGGATGGATGATTACCCTCGAGTTATGGCCAGGATTTATCTCCGGGCTCTGGAGGAGGCTAGGGCTGATGCAGATAAAGAGGGTGGCGCGGTCTTCAGAATGGACGTGGTCACTGCCCAGTTTACCAAGGAGGAGAAGGTGGCGGTGAAGGAGGGTATGCGTCTGCTTGCCGCTGAGGAGGCAGGTGTGCAAGTAGAGGATGATGATCAGGATGGTCAGGAAGCGGGCGCTGGTAAGTCTTCCCTTCTAGTCTTTCCGTTAACTTGGTTGCTTATCACTAATGAATTCTTTCTTTGACCGGACAGGTGGGCAACAGGACAAGGGTAAAGCTCCGACGCAGCCGGCTCCTTTATTTGACCTGGATATCTTTTTGTGGACTTGACATTGTTGTATATGTTAGTCTCAAAACAGTAACATAACTTTTAGGTTGTAATTATGTTACTTGTAATAAACAACATTATTCTTGACGTGTAATTTTTTAACTTTAGCTGATTCTGTCGTTTTTGAATGTCTTTGCTATTTTGACACGTTGTGTGAGAAATATAGATGTGTGTGTGCTTGTAATTCAATTGTGTTTGATGTCAAGTTCTCGCTTAAAACATAATTTCATGCCTTGCAATGCTAGTGTGATGTATGAATAAATTATAGCCGTGTATTTGTACACAAAAGAAGAAAATACCGCCTTTCATGTTCTAATTGTAGATGGAAGTTTTGAATATCTTGTATGACCGAGTATGGAATGCAGTTGAATGCCCTGCCATCCAATTGTGAGTTCCTACTCCCATTGGCGATTATCTCCTACTCTGTATCCTGTACTTTAGGGATTGTTATAGAGGACAGGAGAAAAGTTCTTTAAATAGAATTGAAATGTGAGAAATTGTAAAACTTCCAATCACGGAAGGCCTTCGATGTGCTTAAGTTCGTGGCAAACGGGCTTTGTAGTCACTTTCCCTAGCTGTGGGTCTTAGAGACATTTGTCACCCATCTTACGCTTCCGCGGGGAGTTAATCTTTTTTACCACAGCCGTACTTAAGACACATCGGAGCCGAGATCGCGCACAGTAACTACCCGGGCCATTATGGCCCGTAATCGTGGGTATTATTCGATTTACTGTGGCCGGCTAGCGTTGGTGTCGATCGTCAACCATGAACTACCCCTGGCTGGCCACACCTTATGTTGGGGCTTAAAGTAGGTTCACAGTTGCCAGCGAGCCGAACGCCATAATGAGCTGCCTTGGCTATAGTCGGCCTTCTTGATGGCTTATAATCGGCTCATTACAGTTGCCTTTGAGGGCCGTCACGAGCAATGAGTTAACCCGCAGCAGAGGGATGCCGGAGCAAAAGTGTCTCATTGGCGAGGGCATAGATTCGTATAGTACCTGTTAGGTCTTGTCCAGGTGGAGTCGTGCCGCAATGTGTTTTGAATGGAAATGTCATTACACAGGATTTTGTTCAACAGAAAAGGATAAAGTTAACAAACAGCCAAGATATAAAGGAACAAGTTAAAAAGAGACAAGTTTTTTAAAGTGGTTCGGCACGAAAATGCCTACGTCCACTGATTCTCTTTGTTAATTCACTTCATATGGGCAGTACAAGTTAAGAAAAGTATCGACGAAGGTGTTGGATGTTCCATGCCCTCTGGAACACCTCCCCGTCCACTGTTGACAAAATATAAGCTCCATTGTGGAGATCTTTATGAATTACATATGGTCCGTCCCAGATTGGATCTAGTGCTCCGGGGCGCGGGAAGATTCGCTTGAGGACAAGATCTCTCTCTTGTAAGCTACGATGCTTGACTTTGGAGTTGTATTGTGCTGCCACTTTTTGCTTGTGAGCTGATGTTTTGAGTGCTGCATCGTTCCTTCTCTCTTCAATTAGATCCAAAGACATGTGGAGGAGTTCTTCGTTTTCTTCTGGGTTATAGTGGATCCTACGGTGGGAAGGCACTATAGTTTCAACTGGGAGCATAGCCTCCGATCCGTATGCCAAAGAGAAAGGAGTATGCCCCGTTGATGTTCTGAAAGATGTGCGATAGGCCCACAGTGCCGTAGGAAGTTCATCCACCCAAGCGCCTTTTGACTTTTCGAGTTTCTTTTTTATTAGAGTTTTGAGAATTTTGTTGACGGCTTCGACTTGTCCGTTTGCCTGGGGATAAGCAACGGATGAGAATCTTTTATGAATTCCGTGCTCTTGGCACCAGTTGGCGAACTCCTCGCTATCAAACTGAAGTTCATTGTTTGATATGATTTTGAATGGGACTCCGTACCTGCACAGAACATTTTTGATCAAGAAGTTAATAACTTTTGCTGAAGATTCTTTATTTAGGGGTTCTGCTTCCACCCATTTGGTGAAATAGTCGACTGCCACTATGGCATATTTGGCCCCGCCTCGGCCCATTGGCAGTTCGCCAATCAAGTCAATTCCCCATACTGCAAAGGGCCAAGGGCTGGTCATTTGAGTAATCTCAGTTGTTGGTAGCCGTGGAATCTTAGCAAATTTCTGACATCTGTCACATTTTCTGACAAAATCTAAGGCGTCCTTGCTTAAGGTGGGCCAGAAATATCCATATCGGAGTATCTTTTTTGCCAAAGTCTGCCCTCCAGTGTGATCTCCGCAGCTTCCTTGATGGATGTTGGGTAAGATTTCCTTGGCTTCCCTTCCAGCGACACGCCTTAATAAGGGGTTAGAGAAGCCGCGCTGATAGAGGATGCCCTCTTGTATTATGTAGCGGGAAGCCTTCCTCAAGATTTTCTTGACTTCGTTACGCCCGTTGGGTTGTGTGCCACTTTGTAAGTAGTCTTGGATGGGAGTCATCCAAGTTGCTTCTTCGGTTGCAGCTATCAGATTCACTTGTTCAAAACTTGGGGTCAGTTGCTTTGAGATGGCTACTGCTCCAGAAATAGCGCCGTCTCTCATGCTAGCTTGCTTTGCCAATTCGTCGGCCTCTTGGTTCTCTTCCCGAGGGATGTGTTTGATTAAGTAGTGATCCAATCGATTGAGAAGCAACTTGGTCTTCTTTAAATATGCTATGAGTCATTCTTCTCGAGCCTGGAATTCTCTGAGTATTTGATTTACAATAAGTTGAGAATCGCTATGAAGACACAAAGAATTGGCTCCGATTTCTAAGGCAAGTTCTAATCCAGCTATCACTGCTTCATACTTTGCATCGTTGTTGGTGGCGGCAAATTCCAACCTTATAGCATAGTGTAGCTTATTTCCCCTGGGAGTGATTATTACCACACCTGCCCCCGAGCCTTGTTCGTTTGACGCACCATCCACAAAGAGATTCCACTTGATGTCTTCTGCTATTTCCGATTGCTCCTTACCTTCGTTGGTAGTGAATTCGGCAATGAAATCGGCCATGGATTGTCCCTTGATGGCAGTGCGAGGATGGTAGGTGATGTCGTATTGACTTAGTTCAATGCACCATTTAAGTAGTCGCCCAGAAGTGTCGGGACGATGGAGTACCTGCCTCAGTGGTTGATCGGTCAGAACTCTGATGGAATGGGACTGGAAGTAGTGACGCAGTTTCCGTGATGTGATTAGCAAACAGTACGCTAGTTTCTCAAGTTTAGGATATCTGGCTTCCACCCCTGTAAACCTCTTGCTTACGAAGTATACTGGCCGCTGCGTGCGTTCGTCTTCTCTAACCAATGCGGCGCTTAGAGCATGAGATGACACAGCAAGGTATAGGTATAGCTCTTCGCCTTTGTTCGGAGTTGAGAGTACTGGTGGTCTCTGGAGGTGTTCGATTAAGTTAAGGAAAGCTGTTAAGCATTCGTCAGTCCATTCGAATTTTCCTTTCTCTTTCTTTAGAGCTTCAAAGAAGGGGATGCATTTGTCGGTCGCTTTGGAGATGAATCTGCTCAGGGAGGCCACCTTCCCATTTAGGCTTTGCATTTCCTTTCGGGTAGAAGGTATCCTGATATCTTTCAGAGCTCGGACTTGTTCAGGGTTTGCTTCAATCCCTCTGGCATGGACGATGAATCCTAGAAACTTTCCTGATGATACTCCGAAGGAGCACTTTAGGGGATTCAGCTTCATTCCATATTGGCGAAGTACTTGAAACATTTCATCCAGGTGGCTTACGTGATCGTCGGCTCCTTTTGACTTTACCAGCATGTCATCCACATAAACTTCCATAGTCTGTCCCATTAGCCCTGCAAACATCTTGTTGACGAGGCGCTGATAGGTGGCCCCTGTGTTTTTAAGTCCGAAAGGCATTACCTTGTAGCAGTACAATCCCCGATCAGTGATGAAACTAGTGTGGTCTTGATCGGGAGCATGCATAGGAATTTGGTTATATCCTGAGTATGCGTCCATAAAAGATAAGAGTTCGTGCCCGGCTGTGCTGTCCACAAGCTGATCGATTCGGGGAAGTGGGAAACAATCCTTCGGGCAGGCGTCATTTAAGTTGGAGAAGTCAATGCATGTTCGCCACTTCCCACTAGCCTTCTTTACCAGCACCGGGTTGGCGATCCACTCTGGGTAGGTGGCTTCTCGTATGAAGTCATTGGCAAGTAGGTTCTTTACTTCTTCATCGAGGGCTGCTGATCGTTCTGCCCCCATACTTCTCTTTTTCTGTTTTACTGGCGCCTTGGTAGGATCAATGTTTAGTACGTGGCATGCTATGTCAGGGGAGATTCCGGTCATGTCAGCGTGTGACCATGCAAATACATCCAAGTTGTGGCGGAGAAAATCAATGAGTTGTTCCTTCAATTCTGCTTTTAGTTGGGACCCGATTTTCAATAGTCTACTCGAGTCATGTCGGTCTACAGATACAAATTCCATAGCCTCTGCAGGCTCGGCGGTGCCCTCCTCCTCTTTGTCCCTGGGTCTAATTCATTGAAAGGGTCGCTGGTATATCGAAGAGGAGAGGCTTTCTTTAGTTGCTATGCTTCCAAACTTTTTGTGCAGAGGGCAATCTCTACACTCTTCCCTTTATCCTTCCTGTGGTTGTTGCGAAGTTCAGTTACATAGCATTCTCGAGCAATGTCCTGGTCTCCCTCTACTTCCCCTACTCCATTGTCCGTTGGAAATTTCATCTTTAGGCACCATGGGGCCAGGACAATTTGGAAGTCAGACAAGGCTGGCCTTCCTAAGAAGGCGTTGTAGGCCGAGTGGTTTTCTATCAGCACAAATGTCTGTTTCCGCACAACGGAGCGGGGATGACTTCCAATTTCAACAAAGAGGTCCAGTTGACCGAGGGGCATCTTCGCATCTCCAGTGAAACCGTGTAGTGGTTTATTGCAGGGAGAAACATCCTTTATTGACAGTTTCATTTTGTCGAATGCATGCTTGAATAGGATATTTACTGAGCTTCCAGTGTTTACTAGAATTCGGAAAACTTCGGCTGGACCGAGCCGGGCAGAGATAACCATGGGATCCATGTGAGGGTATTGCCTCCCCTCTAGGTCACGCCTACTTAATGTGATGTCATCACTCTCTTTCCGCTTCGGGTGGCGTTCTTCTATAACAGAGTTAACACAGTCTTCATTGTTTCTAAGTGACTTTCCATCTCTGCCCAGCTTCTGTCGGCGATGTGTGGTCCTCCCGAGATGGTATGGACCACTATCTTCTCTTGACTAGAGCCGCTAGTGTTGCGGTTTCCTCTGCCTATTTCTGGGGAGGGTAGCCTTGGGTTCTCATTGGCAAGAGCTGGAGTCCTGTTCTGACCTTTTACATAGCGTTCCAGTCTCTTCCTTCTGATGTGTTCTTCAATCAAGTCCCGGAGATGATGGCATTCATTGGTATCATGCCCATGAGATTCGTGGAAGCGGCAGAACTTTCCAGATTTAAGTGCGTTATCTGATTCCTTCTTGTATGGTGGGCGTTTGTATCTAACTTCATCTTGGGTGGCAAGGAAGATGTTTTCGATGGTTTCATTCAAAGGAGTGTAAGTTTCGAATCTCGGTCCTGGCCGATATAGGCGCTTTTCTCCCTTCTTGCCCCCAGCATTGTCTCTAGAATCATTTCTTTGAACGTCCTTCGCTACAGCGGGCGTGTTACCGTGAGCTGCCTTATTTTATTGCCCTGACTGCCCCTCAGTGGCAGTGTCTTCAAGCCTCATATATTTCCCGGCTTCATGGAAGAAATCAGGTAAAGTAGCTGGTTTTTCTTTTGTCAATCTTCTAGCAAATTTAGTATCCGGATGCACACCACTACAGAGGGCCATTAAGATAAGCTTCTCATCGGCATCTTGGACTGCGGCCGCTGCGGCATTGAATCGGGTTAGGTATTACTGCAGCTTCTCTCCAGGTTTCTGTTTGATACTGGATAAGGAATAAGCGTCCTTGGGTTGTTCCACATGAATGCGGAACTGGCTGATAAACTTTTCTTTCAGCATTTCCCACGAGCTGATGGATCCTTGGGGTAGATGACAGAACCAGGAGGTAGCTAGATCTGCTAAGAATAGTGGAAAGCATTTGCACAGTACTCCCTCTATTGCTCCACTCATGAGCATATGCTGTGTGTATCTCTGTAAGTGTACAACGGGGTCGGAGGTTCCTTTATAAGGTTCCATTGTTGGCATTTTCAATTCTCGGTGGGTGATGGCAATTTCGATATTGCGGCGAAGGGGCTGGTTACCCTAGCGCCTATCCCTCGATCTCTTTGATCCCGTTAGACGCACTCTCTGAACAAGCGTGCCATCCTTTCATCAGAATTCGGAGCAGATAGAAATGAGTTCGGTTCTGCTCTGTGGGACTGATTCCGTCCAGATGACCTGTAGGGATGGTATCGTCTATCACTCCTGATATTTTCCAGTGGCTGTCTTTGGTCTTCTAGGAGCATGCTAGGGTCAGCTACAGTTGGCCCTTGCCTTGATCTTCCCCTGCTGGGTTCTGATCTAAGAACTTCCTCGGGTCCAACTTCGTGCTGGACTTTAGCTCGGCCCTGTTCACTGGTGTTTCCGTGGTTAGGCAGTACGACAGGCTCGGCTACAGTTGACCTCCGCCCGGTACCTCCCCCGTTGGGTTCGGTTCCAAGCGTTTCCTCAGGTCTAACTTCGGGTTGAGCTCGGTCTCGACTCCTACCATAGCCGCTTCTGTCGTTAGCTCCTTCGAAGAAGGAAGATCTTTGTTGTCTCTGAGATCCTCCAGACTGGGACTCACCCCATGATTCAGTGTTGCGGTTGGACTCTTCAGCATCCCTTAAGCGTGACATGAGTTGGTCCACCAAGGCTTCCTGCTGGGATGTGAAGCAGTTAGTCACTTCAGCCACAACCCTATCTAGATCTGCCTTAGTAATTGCTGCCGGCTGTTCTATGGCAGGGGTTGTCGGATTTGCCTGACCTTCATTTGGTACTGCTGCTGGAAGGGGACGATTTACTTGATCTGTGACCACTGGATCTGGAAGACTGCTAGTTGCGATGTTTTTTCCTTTGTTAACATCTTTCTTCTGCTTAGGAGGCATGTCTTCCAAGTAATGTGCGACGCTGATAGGAAGAAAGTTAAGTGGGAGAAGCTGAAGTCCGGGGTTCAGCGTTCTCAGTGAAAGCACCAAAAATGTTTGCACAAAAAATGGGCAAACACCTCCAAGTCGTATGATTTAGTTGGTTTTATGTTGTTTTTAGTGATCTGGGTGATTAATGCAAATATATGAAAAGTAGGGACTAAACTGTAAAAGACACGCAGATTTATAGTGGTTCGGCCAGAACGTGCCTACGTCCACTTTATATGTTATTCTCCTTTACTGTTCAGATTACAAGTACAAAGCTTTGATACAAGTATATGAAAGTTGTTTGAAAGTCCTATCCGTGCTTGAGCTCTTAAACATTGTTGTACCCCTGCCCCTCTATTTATAGAGTGAAGCTGGGGGTAGGGGTCTTGGATGTATATAGCTGCTGTTGGGCCTGGGCTGCTGCAATCTGGCCTGGCAATGTTGGCTCGGCAACGCTTTGGCTCGGTAGTAGGTGGTTGGAGTTGAGGCCTCGGTCCGGTAGTACTTTGGCTCGGTGGGACTTTGGTTCGGTCATGAGTTGGTTCGGTGGTAGATGGAGTGGCTTTGGTTCGGTCATGAGTTGGTTCGGTCATGAGTTGGTTCGGTGGTAGTGCATGTAGGTTGGACTGGTTCGGCAAGGCCCTAGAGATAGCTGGTTCGGTAGGCATGGGAAGGGAGTTGGTTCGACAGGGTCTTTCCTAGTCTTGATTCGGCATCAGTGATCCGATGGCCTTGGTCCGGTGGAAACTCGGCCAACAATGGCCGCAAAACTATCTTTTGATAATTGTTGTTTATTTTCAAGGAAACGACGATCTCTTTTAAAATAACCAAGATTTCAACAGTCGTAATAACAACCATTCACTCTTTTTGTCCTTTTTATTGAAGTGTTTATTATTCAGAAACTCCCACTTTTGATTAAAAGAGCACTCATAGGCATTATTTGCTTTCTTTTTCTCCACCATGTGGATCTTTGATAAATACACCATTGGTTCATCACTTTCCTTCTGCCTTAATTGTTCTTCAACGTGCAAGTATTATTCCAGGTTGTCCATACTCATTTCCTTCTTCGTCCATTTTAGTATATTTCTTCGATCTTTCTAGGAAGGAGAAAGTTTGTCTATTATGAATGGCACTTTAATATCGTCATCCATATATATATTATCTTGCCTGAATTGGTTCAGGATGTGCACAATATCATTAAATTTTTTACTAGTGGCTTAGCATCAGTCATTTTGTAATTAAAAAAATTTATAGCCAAGAGTTTCTTACTTGTTGCATTCTCCATTAGATACTTTGCTACTAGTTCATCCCAAATATCCTTTGCAGTCAGTTTGTTATAGTCATATTAAACAGCGTATCCATCATCACGTTCATACGTACTTCTTGCAAATGTAGTCATCTTGTTCCCATTTTAGTCATGCTCTGTTTTCTCAATTGTTTCATTCTCTTCCTTTTTCTAGTTTTGGCAGGGTCAATGCATGTACAGTGTTCAATCTAGCCAATAAGAAGTGTATTTTCTTCTACTAGCGAACGGAATTAACGTTGTCAAATATTTCTAATTTAGTGAAATCGAAAGCGAACTCTCTTAAACTATGTGGTGCCATCAAATAACGTCTTAAGATTGTTGATGGATAATCTGGATTTTGGTGAATCAATATAACAACAATAGTAATCAAACAAACCGAGATTGCTCCAAGGCATGTCGATGGCGCTTTTCTTAAGACGTTATTTGTCATCTTCACTCATTTAAGCAAACGAACGAGTGTTTGGAGTTAAAGCAAATCATCTTCCAAGACATAATGGAGCCAAGAAGTTATTTTCTCTAATCGATTATGGCAACACTACCAAAGTCGATTCAAACTACCATACAGACGGTTACAGTGATAAGAGTTTCGAGTTTATGATTTGTAGTATCACAAACCTGATAAGTATATTGGAAATTAAAAGACAATTAGGAGAAAGTGGGAATGAAGAAAGGTCGAAATTTCCGATTTATGCTTTTTTGGAGGAAGACCGTGTGCCTTTATATAGCGCTAGGTGTTGTGTTTGTTCATTAGGCCGCAACTGTTTCTGCCGAAGGATGCTTTTGTTTGACAAAGAAAGCATCCATTAGCCACAACGATCTATTTTCCAACTATTTTTCCCATCGTTTTCATCTTTTGTAATTCAAATTTTGAATCATTTTGGGCTTGTAAACAGGCTTAAAAGTGACTTGTTAAAATAAAAATTATATCCAGAAATATAATTGGACCTAAACCCAAACCCGGATCGGCTCTACCGGTCGGACGACAGCAGAGCGCGCATGTTAACATGTGAGTCCTTCGTTTTCAATCCAAGAAAAAACATTTGAGTATCCAAATATCCCAACTGTTTTCTTGTGAAACCTATACTTAAACAAATATAGTTTCAAGTATTCCATAATGTGAGACTATTCACATTTGCACATTCTTCTTCTTTTCTTTCTCTCTTCTTCTCCAACATAGAAAATTACTGATCCAAAATTTTAATACAAATTTCACTAACAGTTTTATGCATTTTTGCGATGATTATAGGTTAACATTTACATATTTTATATAGTCAATCTATTGAACAATTTACCGATATGATAAGGTGGGCTCTGAGCACTATCCAGACTTAGGAGTTATAGAGTTCGTCAAGAGGTTGAATTTGATATATAACTTCACATGATTTATCAATTATGAATTTTAGAAGTTAAAGGATAACTAAATGCATCATGTAAGCTTAATGGATAGTTAATTTAAAGTGGTCCAACACTACATACATTCAATAAACAGTCATTAGTTCTATCCCGATCCACCTAATCACTTCTTAATTTATTTTCCTTACCCACTCTTCTTCAGAACTTCAATTAACTACCTCTCTTCATAGTTAAGGTTAAATATTTTGAAAATTATAGAGAACCTAGAAAAGTCAAGACTAATAGCATATGAGCATCTAATCTTGGATTTGGAATGAATGATTTTTTAGGTTGGTATTATAGGCATGGATTTAGAGGTGACTTGTTAAATGTTTGCCATTTTAGGTGAATAGATTCAATACTCATTATGTTTTATTAATATGAAAACTAGTGATTCCTTACACAAGGTATAAATAAATTAAGATTAATTGTATGATATTTATGTTATGTTCTAAAATGTTATTTGATGGATTTGGGTTAGATATAATTTTTTACACCAAAGATGGGTGTTGAGCGGGGAAATGACACAATACCCAAAAACAAATAAAAAACAAGAGATCTAGTAAGAACAATAAGTAAAAAAAAGAAAACACCAATGTTTTTTATAGTGGTTTGGCAAATCTATAGCCTGCATCCACTGTATTGTTATTGATTATGGATTATAGTCACAACTACAAAGAGTTTTCATTTCTAATAGCCTAAAATAACAAATTGTAACTGCCTTTGTGACTAGAGATGAATAGAGATAGATATTAAAAAGAAAGTGCCTAAAAGTCCTTCTCCAAATGTTATAGATGCTATAATTATAGGGAAAATCATCCGGTAGAGTTGCAAGATACCAATATACTAAGTCTAACTTTTGATCCGAGAATGCAGAGGAGGAAGATGGAGTCCCTGGATTGATAAATTCATCTCGGTACCAATCACTTCTAATTGGTACCAACTTGATTTTTTTGATAGGGAGCTGTCATATTCTTCCTTCCTTCGATCTTCGTTCCTTTGGCCTCCTATCTTTTGTCCATCGAGATTCGATCACTTTTTCTTAGAAGTTGCATTGTTTCTGAGAAGTTCTGATATCTCCAATACTTGTCTCCTTTCCTTTAGTACTTCCATGTAGTTGTTCACTTATTCCTTCAGAAATGCACCTCGAGACAATTACTCGGGCCAATTATCTACAAGTCATAGCTCTAGAGTTCAATATGAAGATAAAAGTGATCGATACTGACTAGAAAGTGGTTGGAACTGACTTGTCTCCGTAGCTCCAAACTTGCTCTAAATTCTTGAGTCCATTCTTTTTGTCCTTATAACCATGTTCCTAAGTCCTCGAATTGTTTCGTCTTCATCTCGATGACCAGATTCGTTTGAAAGCCTACTTGGTTAAGGATCCGGATAACACTTATCCATGTACGTTTGTTGGTTATCCAAGAGTCGCCTCAAAGCGTTGCTTCTATTTCGTGGGTATCTATTCCATTACTTTATATAGCAGAAATCTCAGTCTTTGCGATAAGGACAAGATCAACACTCTGGAGATTGTTCCATGCCATAGTCCGGTGCATACTACATATAGGTTGATTTTTTACTTTTGGACCAGGAATAAACTCATTTCGGTACCGACTTGTTTTGATTGGTACAAAGTATTTTTTCTTTCCAAATCGGTACTATTATATAAATTAAATACTTAGCATTTTTCTTCCACCCATTCGCATTTACCCTGAGTTCTTTGATTGGTGTCAAATTCCCCAAGCAAAACTCCTAAACCCTAACTTCTCACCGCTGCTTCCTTAAGGCCACCATCGATCACCCGACAACGCCATCGTTGCATGACTTTCCTTTTAACTGTCACTAGCTTCTCCAGAGAGATCGTCACCGAACCCTTCAACTCAATATCCATATTCGATTACAAGATTGGTGCTCATTATTTTATGTTATAGTGGTGGTCGTGATTGTCGATGGATGTACCTGGAGTTTGTCCACGGCCAACAACTGGCAAGAAATTGTTGAATAGTGTTCAGTCCATGCTTTAGTCCTCTAAACTTTTCTAAGCGATCCATAATCCCCTGTTAGCCCTGAACATGTCTAGGAGTTGTGTAACGACCCAGAATTTTGTCGATCAATTTATGAATATTTAATTTATTTTAAGTGTTTGATTAATAGTTTAATAATCAAATAATCCTCTTTTAACCTATAACTAATGATAGAAAATTCACTTTTGAATTTTGTTTACTAAAATAGGTAGTTTAATGAAAAACAGAAAATGTGATCGAAACCCCTTTTTTGAATTTTCGACTTTTAAGGGGTGATCATATTTGGTACTATCCAGGAAGGGGTAGGCCGGTCCTGAGTAGAAGAGGTGCAAATTAAGGCAGCCTCGGTTCATTTTCTCTAGAGGTGTATTGTACAGAAGGTAAACCCTTACCTTGTCATGTACGGAATCCATTCTCAAATAAGTGCCTTCGGACTTAGTTGTATACCTATTATGTTGAAATTTAATTAATGTAACAAGTCCGGCTAAGATTCAATATTTATTTTAAACCCTAGACATTATTATAATATCACTAGATTTTATAATAAAATGAGTTGGTTATCGCAAGTAAAAACCCATCCATGTTTATGTGCGGTGCAGTTTTATGAGATACTTTTATTTTGAAAGGTTTTTATAATTTTTATAATGCATTTGATTTTGTTTCTCAGGTTGGTTTTACCAGACTGGTCTGGACGTTATTTTCCTTATAATGCTTAGGTCAGCCCGAGCATATTTTCCATGCTGGACACTTTGGAGCTTCAGAAGACAGGCTGGATCCTCCAAGACGTACTCTCGTATTTTCTTTTGTCTTCCGTTGTTTGTTTTTGTTGCATTTACCAGCGATTGTAAGGATAGATTGTTAAAACTGTCCAGGGTTGATGATACATTGGTTTTGCCTTGATTTTATGTATGTATATAAAGTCCAGTTTTCTTTTGTAAAGACCATTGGTATATTACATATTACTCGTCACGTTGTGAGATTCTATTCTTTCTTTCTTTCTTTCTTTCACCCAAATGATCTGTCTTTTCGGCATTTGGATGTCCGATATGTAAATACCATGGATGTATTATGTCAACTTCTGAGTATCAAAAAGGCGGGTTGTTACATTTGGTATCAAAGGTAAAGGTTAAGCTAGAACCTTGTCTTTGGTGGGGTAAACTCATTAGAGATAGGGTTAGCAACATCCTAGAATGAGCTTGAGCGTATAAATGTAAGAGCGCGCATTTTTTAGTGTTGTAAAAATGTTTTATATTGTGTTAGTTGATCTGTCGAGTGGTTTATGGATTCTTGTCAATACGAGTAGCCAACATTATTGATAGGGATCTCTAAACACTTGAACAAGGCCAACCGTCATAGTATTGTTTTAAATTAGTAAATGAAATAATTTTACCTAAGATTATATTTTTTATATAAAGGAATAATTTTCAAAAATTAATATAGTCATTTTGATGGACTTGTTGTTAGGAAGTGATAACATTCAATTATCATCATCTCATCCAGTTTTAGCCATCGACTATTGTTTGTTGATTTATCAATAATTTTTTTTAAAACATAGGTTAGATAGATAGTAATCGTAGGAACATTGAAATGAATACCTTGTGAATTAAGTTTCACAATTTTGTTGGAAAATATTTTCGATGATGATTGTAGCACCATTAGTGTTCATTTTCGAGTTTCTAAGTGGGAAAATGCTACTATAGCCGTTTGTTTGATAAAGCGAATTTTGATTTATCCCGAAAGCATGAATGGATCTACAAAAGGGAATATGCATATTATTATTTCAAATGATTTTTGGAAATAACAGTATAGTTTACATGAAAATACTTTTAAGTATAAATATTTTGGAAAGCAAATTTTTAAGTTAAACATATTTTCTTTGGATAGTTTGGGGGAAAACGTCTCGATTAGTTTTGTGGTAATTTGGATAATCTTCTAAGTGACAATTGATTGTTTGCCTAGGCTGTGAGGAATGCGGAATACAGATCTTAAGGCTAGAATGAACACTAGAGGGGGGGGGGGTGAATAGTGTTTATAAGAAATTACTAAATCTTTTTGAGTTACTATTGATTTGTACACAAATGTATAAATATTCAAACACAGATATAATCACAGAATTAAACACAGATGCAAAAATAAAGTGAATGCAGTAAAGGAAAGAACACACCGGATTTTATACTGGTTCGGAGTTACCCTACATCCAGTCCCGCACAACTAAGTACGGATTTCCTTTCAAAAGCAATTGTACAATTACACCCTCGGTTTCAAGGCTACGAGGTACACCCTCCAGAATCACAATCCTCTGGGTAGAGATACTTGATTTCCGGGGCAACAAGTTCACCCAATTGATTTCCAAGGCTACAATCACACCTTTTCTCGCTTGATTGATTTCCAAGGTTACAATCACACCTTTTCTCGCTTGATAGATTACAAAGAAGCCTATAACTCTGATTAGCACTGGGATCTTGTTGAGGTAGTGATAGAGAATCAAACCAGAGATGATCTAGTTAGATTCAATGTTGATTTCGGCAGAGTGATGATAGGATTTTGAATAAGAAAATGTGGAAGAAGAAGAGAAGTGAAAAACCAGAAAATCTAATCTAAAATTCGTTGAAACTAACCCCTATTTATAGAAGAACAACAGCCATGTCTATTCATGAAAGGTTATGGCGAATAGACACTTCTTTTGAAATTCAAATTTTTGGTCCTAACTGACACTATGTCGACATGGGGTACTAGGGCATGTCGACATCCCAAAGGAAATTTTGATGTTTTGTTTTTCTTTGAAAATAACCTTTATCTTATATTAAAACTATTTTAAACTTTATTAATATACTTGACTATATATAAAATACATAGATAAATATAGAGAATAATATATATAAAATTTTACTATAATTTTATATTTAAATCTAAGTAAATATTAAAAGTTAAATATATTAAAAGATAGTTTAAAACAAACGAAGTTTAAACAAGAATTTATTTAAGAACAAAATCAAAGAATATTTTTTAAGGCTAAAACATCCTTTTGAAAATCATTTGAAAAGATAATTTTTAAGGCTAAAACATTTTGAAAAGTAGTTTTGAAAATCATTTTGAAGTAGTTTTGCAAGCTTCTTCCTGCAGAATATCTCATCACATCAGGACTCGAAAACTTGTACAAAACCAGGATGTTCGTGGGTTTGTAAGCCACTTGTCGTAGGTTTGTAAGCTACTTGTCGTGGGTTTGTAAGCCACTAAAAAGGTAGAAATGGGTTCCATCCCAAATGAAAATACGGAATGAAGATTTCAGTGCTATTGTGAAGTTTTAACATAATTCTAGACTCAATACTTATCTTGAAATCTTGAACTCTTGATAATCTTGATATTCTTGATACTCATGAGTCTTCAATCTTGATATCTTGAATCTCTATACTGTAAAGTCTTCATTCTTGGTACCTGCATGGTTAAATCCTACATATACATATATATCTAAACTATAGTGTTAGTATTTATATTTCATAATCTTATTCTAAGGTTGTTGTCATCAAAACCATCAACTCATGGACTAACAATCTCCCCCTTTTTGATGATGACAACCTTTGTTTATAAAATATTACTTCTATCCTAATAACTCCCCCTAAAACTGATAACTCCCCCTTAATCTATGCCTAACTCTTCTATTTTATATTTCTCCCCCTTTGTCATCAACAAAAACAAACTAACTCTAAACTATATAACTCGTAGTCTAATATCCTATATGATGATAGTGTTATCATACATAATCAATACTTACTTGTAAACCTAAAACTTAGTCCTAAACTACTAACATTCCTAACCAAGTACATATATAATACTTATATATAACATATATAGGAATCATATATAAGAACACACAATATTTTTTTATTTATATATATGTTTATATTTACATTTTCGTACAACATGACAAATATACACATAACGATGAAAAACAAAAAAGAAGAAACTACTGAGTATCTTTGACAATTGGAGATCTATGGATCGAACAATTTGGATAATAGAAACAGAAATTTCCACGTTGTTCAACCAATTTTCCGTCCTTTTCAAAACATACTTTGCCAATCGCAAATGACTTTGTCGTTGTCTTCTGCATGCTCTTCTTCCATTGGTTCTTCTTCTTTACTTTCCTCTTGTTCATGATCTCATGAAGAGTCCTCGTCAATCAAGATTGGATTAGCATGATTGTCCATTAGAAATTTTTGCAAATTTCTAAGGATTTTCCCTTGCCTTTCCTGTTCTTTTTCCATTCGGAGTTGCATTATTTGAATTTCAGTCGTTAACTGAATTGCATCCTTCAGAGAATCCTCCATTTTTGTCACTCGGGCGAGCGTAGTACGTTGGAACGGACCAGAGGTAGGAGAAGGGAACGAAAAGATTGATTTTATGTTTGATTTGGAAGAGGAGGCCATTGATAAATTGATTTCAGAAGATAGAACAGAAAGAGAACAGAGAGAATGAAGAAAATTTCGAAAATAAGAAGAATATATAACCAATTATTTGAATTTTGGTGGGAATTTTTTTTTAAATTTAAAAAAACGTTATATGTCGACATGGGTATAGGGGGGATGTCGACATGGTTCTCAATATTTTTACTATTTGATTTATTTTGATTTAATTTTTAATTATACTTTGTTATTTATATTTTATATTTTAGTTAATGAACAAATACCTAATTCTCTTCTTAATTTAGTAAATGTAGATTCATTTAAGGGTTTTGTTAAGATATCAACAATTTGATTTTCAGAATTGATATAGTCGAGAGTAATTACTTTTCTACTTATATTATCTCTGAGAAAATGGTGTCTGATATCAATATGTTTAGTTCGAGCATGTTGAGTAGTATTTTTGGATAAATTTATTGCACTAGTATTATAACAATAAATTGGTGATTTTGAGATATTTAAACCAAAATCTTTTAAAGTTTGTTGCATATATATTACTTGAGAACAAGCCAAAGCAGCAGCAATATACTCTGCTTCAGTTGTTGATAGAGAAACTGTGTTTTTCTTTTTACTAAACCAGGAAATCAGAGAATGCCCTAAAAAGTGACAAGTTCCACTTGTATTTTTTCGGTCTGATTTATAACCAGCATAATCAGCATCACAGTAAGATATTAAGTCAAACGAATCATTTTTAGGATAAAATAAGCCATAATCAAAGGTGTGTTTAACATATCTTATAATACGTTTTACAGCTTTTAAGTGAGTTTCCTTAGGTTGGGATTGATACCTTGCACAGAGACAGACACTATGCATGATATCAGGTCTACTCGTAGTGATATAGAGTAGTGATCCAATCATTCCTCTATATAATTTTTTATCTACATCTTTCGAGAGATCTTCTTTACTAAGGTACTCATTGGTTGCCATGAGAGTGGGTTTTCCACTCGCAGTAGTCAAACCAAATTTACTAACTAGGTCTTTAGCATATTTTTCTTGACTAATAAAGATACCATTATCTAATTGTTTTATTTGTAATCCTAAAAAGAAATTTAATTCACCCATATGACTCATCTCAAACTCTTTTGTCATTATTTCAGAAAATTCTTTATTCATTTCAAAATTAGTTGATCCAAAAATGATATCATCTACGTAGACTTGTACTAGTTGAATATCATTTTTATTTCTTTTAATAAAAAGAGTATTATCTACTTTACCTATTTCAAAATTTGATTGTAACAAGTAAGATCTTAGTCTATCATACCAGGCTCTAGGAGCTTGCTTTAGACCATATAGAGCTTTCTTAAAAACATGATTTGGAAATTTCTCATTTTCAAAAAGTGGTGGTTGTTCAACAAATACTTCTTCTTTTACAAAACCAAATAAAAATGCACTTTTAACATCCATTTGAAATAATTTGAAATTATTATGATTTGCGAAAGCAAGTAGAATCCTAATGGCTTCTAATCTTGCTACAGGGGCAAAGGTTTCATTAAAATCTATTCCTTCTTCTTGACAATAACCTTGAGCGACTAACCGGGCTTTATTTCTAACAACCTCTCCTTGTTCATTCATTTTAATTTTATAAACCCATTTAGTTCCAATTATTTTTTTATTTTCAAGTCTAGGAATAAGTTCCCAAACATCATTTCTAGTGAATTGATTTAATTCTTCTTGCATAGCCAAAATCCATGAATCATCAGTTGATGCTTCTTCTGGATTTTTGGGTTCAATAGTTGATATAAAAGCTACATTACTCATTTGACTTAGTTGGTTTCTAGTTTTAACAACAGATTGCATATCTCCAAGTATATTTTCTATAGGGTGATCTTTTAAAGTTTAATCCTTTTATTAGGATGATTTAATTCATTATTAGTTTCAGTTGACTCTTGGTTTTGAGTGATTAAATCCTCTTCATCATATATTTCTTCAAAAATTTTGAAATTTTCATCAAATGAAACATGCATTGTTTCTTCGATGGTATTAGTTCTTAAATTAAATACTCTAAATGCTTTACTTCTATTAGAGTATCCGATAAAGATACCTTTGTCGAATTTAGGATCAAATTTATCTAAGTTATCTTTTGTATTTAAAATAAAACATTTTTACTTCCAAAAATTATAAAATAAGATACCTTAGGTTTCTTTGAGTAAATAAGTTCATAAGATGTCTTATCAGTTAAAGGTCTAATTAAAATTCTATTTAAAATATAACAGGCGGTAGCAACTGCTTCTACCCAAAAGTACTTTGGTAAATTACTATCAGAAAGCATAGTTCTCGCACACTCTTGAATCATCCTATTTTTAGGTTCTACTACTCCGTTTTGTTGTGGAGTACTTGGAAATGAAAAATTGTGAATTATTCCCTTTTTATTGCAGAATTCTTCAAACTTTTCATTTTCAAATTCACCACCATGATCACTACGGATGGTTATAATTTTTTGAGAAAGTTGATTTTGAACCCTTTTTGAAAAATTCTTAAAATATTCAAAAGTATCACTTTTATGTTTTAAAAATATTGTCCATGTAATCTAGAATAATCATCTACAATTACAAAAACATATTTACTATTATTTATTGATAGAATTTGAGATGGACCAAATAGATCAATATGAAGTAATTCAAGAGGTTTCGTAGTAGAAATCATATCTTTTAATTTAAAAGAGCTTTTTCTAAGTTTTCCTAGTTGACATGCATCACATAGACTATCTACTTTAAAATTCATTTTAGCGAGGCCTCTTACTAGATTATGTTTTGACAGTCTAGATAAGAGTTTGAAATTCAAATGCCCAAATCTCTTATGCCAAATCCAAGGGTCACTTGCATTTGCCAAAAGACACAAGTTATCATTTGAAATTTTCATACTAAGAATATAAATATTCTTTTTCCTAATTCCCTCAAATATTATGGTTGAATTATTATCTTCAATGTGACACTTATCTTTTTCAAATTTAATTTTATATCCTTTATCGCATAGTTGACTTTTACTTAGCAGATTGTGTTTCAGATTCTTAACTAGCAAAACATTAGTAATAATAGGAGTTTCAGAGTAACCAACTTTGCCGATGCCGATCACATAACCTTTTGAATTGTCTCCAAAGTTAACCAGTTCTCCGTCTTTGTATATTATATCATTCAGCATATCTGGATTCCCAGTCATGTGTCTAGAACATCCACTATCAAGTATCCATTTGTTCTTTTTGATCTGCACAATTTGTTTGTTCTGGATTAATTCCTCAACTCCCATAAAGCATGATTCCTGCACATCAAACAATCTTAGTAGACAAATTGTATTTGAATATTGATTATATGCAGACTCAAGAGACAATGATGATCTGAATATTTCTAAACATGCATTAACAAATTTCTTAAATATAGCCATTTTTTTAAAAAGAAACTTTTTCAAAAATCAGATTATGTAACTTTTGAAAACCTTGCTCTGATACCAAATGTGAGGAATGCGGAATACAGATCTTAAGGCTAGAATGAACATTAGAGGGGGGTGGGGTGAATAGTGTTTATAAGAAATTACTAAATCTTTTTGAGTTACTGTTGATTTGTACACAAATGTATAAATATTCAAACACAGATATAATCATAGAATCAAACACAGATGCAAAAATAAAGTAAATGCAGTAAAGGAAAGAACACACCAGATTTTAACTGGTTCAGAGTTACCCTACATCTAGTCCCGCACAACTAAGTACAGATTTCCTTTCAAAAGCAATTGTACAATTACACCCTCGGTTTCAAGACTACGAGGTACACCCTCCAGAATCACAATCCTCTAGGTAGAGATACTTGATTTCCGGGGCAACAAGTTCACCCAATTGATTTCCAAGGCTACAATCACACCTTTTCTCGCTTGATTGATTTCCAAGGCTACAATCACACCTTTTCTCGCTAGATAGATTACAAAGAAGCCTATAACTCTGAATAGCACTGGGATCTTGTTGAGATAGTGATAGAGAATCAAACCAGAGATGATCTTGTTAGATTCAATGTTGATTTCGGCAGAGTGATGATAGGATTTTGAATAAGAAAATGTGGAAGAAGAAGAGAAGTGAAAAACCAGAAAATCTAATCTAAAATTCGTTGAAACTAACCCCTATTTATAGAAGAACAACATCCATGTCTATTCATGAAAGGTTATGACGAATAGACACTTCTTTTGAAATTCAAATTTTTGGTCCTAACTGACACTATGTCGACATGGGGTACTAGGGCATGTCGACATCCCAAAGGAAATTTTGATGTTTTATTTTTCTTTGAAAATAACCTTTATCTTATATTAAAACTATTTTAAACTTTATTAATATACTTGACTATATATAAAATACATAGATAAATATAGAGAATAATATATATAAAATTTTACTATAATTTTATATTTAAATCTAAGTAAATATTAAAAGTTAAATATATTAAAAGATAGTTTAAAACAAACGAAGTTTAAAACAAGAATTTATTTAAGAACAAAATCAAAGAATATTTTTTAAAGCTAAAACATCATTTTGAAAATCATTTGAAAGGATAATTTTTAAGGCTAAAACATTTTGAAAAGTAGTTTTGAAAATCATTTTGAAGTAGTTTTGCAAGCTTCTTCCTGCAGAATATCTCATCACATCAGGACTCGAGAACTTGTACAACCAGGATGTTCGTGGGTTTGTAAGCCACTTGTCGTAGGTCTGTAAGCTACTTGTCGTGGGTTTGTAAGCCACTAAAAAGGTAGAAATGGGTTCCATCCCAAATGAAAATACGGAATGAAGATTTCAGTGCTATTGTGAAGTTTTAACATAATTCTAGACTCAATACTTATCTTGAAATCTTGAACTCTTGATAATCTTGATATTCTTGATATTCTTGATACTCGTGAGTCTTCAATCTTGGTATCTTGAATCCCTATACTGTACAGTCTTCATTCTTGGTACCTGCATGGTTAAATCCTGCATATACATATATATCTAAACTATAATGTTAGTATTTATATTTTATAATCTTATTCTAAGGTTGTTGTCATCAAAACCATCAACTCATGGACTAACATAGGCGAACATGGTAGGGCACTTAGTAAATTATTCCCTTTATCATTGTACAACCGAAATGATTTCGAATCCAAAAAAACCCACAGCAAGTTGGAAATTGATATTTTGTTAGAACTATTTTTATGGAAATATATGCAGGATTGTTTCAGAAGTGGAATTTTGAAATAAAAGAAGTATTTCTAAGCTAACTAGTTCGAGTGACTCAAAAATAACTAAAAATGGGAAATAGATGTATTCGGTTGGTAAACACTTCTCTTAAGTATTACCCTTCTTAGTAAAGGGATATATGACACTATTTGGTAGTATCCAGTCCTTAGTATCATTTTGGGGTTACTTAAGCTATATGTATATTTTCTATGGTTAAAATATACAGTATCATTTCAAAAGGGGTTTTGAAATAAAAACCGGGCATTTGGATCTTGAGTTTACTTAAGGGAAATAAATTCAAAATAAAAGTGTTTGAACCAAATAGTTGCACATACCATCAGGATGTAGTGGGGTATTATACAAGTTTAAACTTAATGGGTTTTATGAAATGTTTTCATAAATGGTTAGGGAAAGTAAAATAGTTAAGTTTTCTTATTAACTAGTTTTCTTCTTTATTTGTTTGAGATAATATTTTAGGGGCGAAATCCTTTTAAGGGGAGAGAATGTAACGACTCAAAATTTTATCAATTGATTTATGAATATTTAATTTATTTTAAATATTCGATTAATAGTTTAATAATCAAATAATCCTCTTTTAATTTATAACTAATTATATGAAATTCTTTTTTGAATTTTGTTTACTAAAATAGGTAGTTCAATGAAAAACAGAAAATGCGGTCGAAACCCTTTTTTTGGATTTTCGACTTTTTATCGAACGACAAGCTTTAGGAAATGTTATACCTTTGCTTATAGTTTTAAAAACAAAATATTAATGTTAGGTTAAGTTAAGGTAAAACAATTATTTTAAGATGTAATAATATAATAAGAAATTTATAAGAATTAAATATATTTAAATTTTATAATAATGAAAAGATGATGTGTAATTTTAAAGATTCCTTAAGTGTGTAACTTAACAAAAGTACATAAAGCCATTCTAATATCCCCTATTTTATTCATGTATGTAGTACCTTGTTGATTAAGAAAAGATGGGAGGGGTGAAAAAGGTGATTTAAGGGCATTTTAGTCTTTAGTTTGTTCTTTTTATTTTTTTAATCTCATATTATATACAAACATTATTCCTCATTCTTATTTTCTTCATCATCTTCATGATGCTTAACCACATTTTTGCTTTGCATTTGGATTCTTTTTTTCCTTACTGACTTCAACTTTTCCTCTTTGTATATTTGGTAAACAATGGAAAAAAGCTCCTCCTTCCATTCAAAAATCCTTGTCTCACAATCCTCTCTAAATTTGCAAATTGTTCCAACATGAAAAGTGTTAGTTTAGATCCATAGTATTTTCTAAGAATAGACGAGAGTGATTTCGTCGAATAGGATAGGAGATATAGGCTAAAACAGTTAATGGTCTAATATTTTCAGTTTTTTGTTGCGCTTGGATCGACGAACGGAGAGCGTGGATGGGTTCGTATAGTCAAGGTGGGATTTTTGGTAGAGATTGCATGATTTTTAGTGAAAGGGTTTGGCGTGGAGGATGATTTGAACTGTTTTGTTTCAAATATCAATTTCTGACGAACCGATGGTCGAGGGGAGGAGCGGTTGGTGCTCAAGGGAGCCTAGGCTGATATCAGAGCTAGGGTGTTAGTCACATGAAGTCCAGTGGACCACGGTGGTTGTGACGCCCCACCTAGAGACCCACACTACAAAGGGCATTACTAAGTAATACTATCTACTAGGGCGGAGAATAGGACTGGTTAGGAGCGACCATCCGTAAGCTTTGTCTTAAACGAGCATCAAATACGTCGATTGGGTGATCCAATTTTTTTTTCTCATGTGGATCGACATACCCGATTCAGTTTTACCACAAAACTATGGTGACTAAGGATCAATTCAGAACAACATATAATAACAGCACAATTCACAAAGCACGGAATAGAAGCATATACATACAGACAGTGGAAGTACAACATGTGCTACATAAGTTAGTGGTTTTTATGAACCACATATACAAAATATAGTCAAAGAATATACATAAAGATGAAATATAATAAAAACGGAACCTAAACCCATAAGTTAAGGTAGTGCAAGGTGAGATACATACTGCAATCAACTAACCTGAAACAACTCGGTCTGACCCGAGTATTATATTAAATAATGAAACGGGTCAGTCTAACTTAAACAAGATGATTAGTGCATGATATTTGAAGGGAACATACAAGGGAGTGTTAAATAGCCTCCCTTGAGTTGAGACTTTATTCACACTATCAACGTAGTTCACAAGAGTCACATTCATCAAAATCGCCACAAAAATCCCAACATATTGAACTCTCTAAGGAGTTCAAATCAACAAAAAATGTAATCACCAAATTTAATCTCAAATTAGCACTAAGGCATGTATATATCCAACATCCAACATAATGGTGAAAACATTTAAAACTCATCAAATTCTAGAAATTAATAATAAAGAAATCAAGAAAACAGCACAAAGTGGATCCCAACAAATGGCGAGTCTAAGCTACGCCGCACGTGCATCAACAACAAGTTGGCCGTAGCCTGCCAAGTACTATCAACAAATTTGGCGCCGAACAAATGACCCGAAACCGAACAAATGGCCCGAAAGCCTAGTATTGGCAATATCGACATGCCCGAAAGTCCAACATAAAGTGTCACCAACTTCCAAATAGTAACCCAATCAGTGACAACAGTGCGTCCTATACCACACGTTCTTACTTAACCGTTTACTATAAGTTAGTTAATTTCACTCTCGTGTAACTTCAATTGAACAAGTCCGGAACTAACCAAATTAGTAAACGCATGTGTTCCATACCACATATTTTACCAAATCATTTAAGTCTCTTCCTCGTTCGGTCGAAGAGTGCAAAAACATGTGACTTTAAGAAAATATTTTACTTTGAGGAAAACTAGTTCTAAAACGATTTTTCGAAACATTATAAAAATTCTTTTCTTTCAAAATCTCTTTATTATTGAGAAATATATATATATATATATTTAAATTCATAAAATATGCTTTGGAAAAATATTATTACTATTAGAAATCGATTTATAAAAAAAATATTAATTCAAAACTAGCTTTTAATTGAAAATCTACTTAAGAAATCGTTTCCAAAACACATGCACGAAAACATTGAATTCAAGAGAAATTCAATCCAAAACTCTTACACCAAATACTCATGAAAAACCATAAATTCATAGCTTAAAATATTAATAATACTTAGCTTCTGAATTCGTAAAGAAATGGTCACGAAACAACAATTAAAACCGCACAAAACTTAGCAATATAATTCAGGACTGCAGCTTATTTAGCCAATTCACCCCTTTAAAACCCGAAATATGATAAAACATAAAATATAAAAGCTGAAGATGATTGCCATAGCTCAAATTCAGAAAAATAACACTTAATTCGGACTTAGGAATCAAAAGTTGTGGCAATCTCATTATCAGGACATAGAGATACAAAACTCTGAATAACTAAAAAAAATTGACAGGGATCTGGCTTAAAGAGCCAATTAGACCCTTTAAACCCCAAAATCTGATAAAACATAAAACATAAAAGTTGAAGATGATTATCATTGCTTGAATTCAGAAAAAGAATCATCTAATTTGGACTTACAGATCAAAAGATATGTCCAAAACTATTCTCAGGTCTAAATTCATTGTCGCTGTTGTTTTACTCTCGGGACAGCAACAAAGAAGTGCAGTTTAGACTAATTTAACTTCAAAATAAAACTCAAAACATAAAACTTATAATAAAATTCTAAGCTTTTCAGAACATAAAAAATTATCGATTTTGGATAAGTAACGCAAAAGGTGTGGCCAAATTCGTTTCAGGTTCAATCTCAGAATTTTTTTTCAGCAAACAGAAAGCAAACAACATATTATCAACATGCAACACTTGTTTGAGTTAGAAGTGTGAGCTAATACTCACCTCTGAGCAAAATTGAAGCAAACACTAGCAAAGAGGCGACTTTATCTTCTTGATAGGCTTAGAAACCTACTAATAAAAGGAAGAACAGACATGCAGCAAAAGAGAACAAGTTACAGTAAACTACAAATTCTCAAAATTAGGAATTGATGAAATGAACTTATGGTTTTGAGAAGATTACCTGCTAATCTCTCTAATTCACTAATTTTTTATTATTTAATTTAATTTGGGGTGTTGTATTTTGGATTTATAGGAAGGCAGCCATTTTCTCTCTTTCTTTTCTGGAAGAAGAAAGAAAGGAGGAGCGGAGAGAAATGAAAATGAACGTACATGCTATTCTCTCCAGCCTCTTCCAGATATTGAGTATTTGGGTTTGGGATGGACTAAACCCTACCCAATAAGGCTAAGATTTTTATTTATGTTATAATTATCATATTAATTAGGTTATTAACATATGTTATCACCATTTAATTACTCTATTTACACAATTTCACCTTGTTTGACCAATTGATCAACATAACTTCAAAGTTTGACCCTTATAAAATATTAATCAACATATTAAAATTATTTTAACTATTTAAACAAAGTTTTTATGACAAAAATATTAATTTCACCATTTAAAATTCTATTTTCCAATTAAATGCTTTTATTTTCACTTTAATTAAACAAATTGACATAAATAAGATTGAAACTTGTTTAAAACTTCATTTCTTGACCAAACCATCCTAATAAATGATGTTAGAATTATTTACACACTTAAATATTGATTTCAATCAATATTTCACATATTTATTTTACAATACTTCCAAATTCAACTTTAACATGACTTTTAAAATAACAAAAATCATTGTTTGGCAATAATTTACAAAATTATTGCATTTCACCATATTAAAATCCTTTAATGCTCTTTTTCATCACAAACTAACATAATAAAGCCTTTTAAAACTTTATTTTCTCCATTTTTATTCCCATTCAAAATAATGTTTAAGTTTAATTCTATTATCCCTTTATTTCCACAAATTTACAACTAAACATCATAAACTCCTTTTTATCTTTTCATAATCCATTGTTTATTCAAAATAAACAATTCTCAATAATTTATCTCTCCAAATTTATTTTATTTTCACCATTTCCAAATTAAAATCATTATTATGATTTATTTATAGGTAATCACAAAACCAGGGTTGTTATAGTGGTGGGGCGAGGTCGATCTAGGGTTTTGGAGGTGTTGAGTTCTGATTTCGAAATTGGCATTATTACTGGCAGAGGAGGGATGCATCGGAGTTGGCAAGGGGTTTCCTGGAAGGTGTGGTAGAGGTTGGAAAGTTGTTTGGGTTGCCTGGGCACGTTTGTTTTTGGGTTGGGTGAATGGATTTTGGCATAGGTGGCCGGAGGCGATGTCAAGAGGTGCAGTAGAAGGAGGAGGCGATGTGGAGTTGACTTGTGGTCAGAGATTTGAGAATGACGGTGTCGTTTGGATGTGCACGTGCACGTGAACATTTGAGTTTGGGTTCCAGGAAGTTGCGGTTTTGACTTGGAGATTTAGGGATGGTGGAGTTCCTGTAGCGAATGGATGTGGGTAGAGCAAGAGTGATGTTTGGGTTAGGCCTTGGAGTGTGGGGTGAGAATTTGTTTTTAATTGGTTGCTTAAATTTTATTAATAATGGTTAACTTTTAAAATGTGATATGGTGTTCGTTTTAAATCCGTTTAACCCACGGATTTTTGCGTTTGATTTGTATTGATGAGTGAAACGCTATAGTATAAATAGTTGATAGTTTTAATGAAGTGCAAATTTATGATTTAAAATATAGTGGTTGAATTAAATTACGTTATTTTAAATAATAACATGGTTAAATTAATTATACTTCATTGGTGTTATCTATTTGGCCAAATAAAACACAATTTTATTAAATTAAAATAGAATAGATTATTTTGGACATCAATTTAGTAGAATAAAACATTGTTTTGCTATGGATAAATTGTGTAGATTATTGATGACATTTGTTAGTAGAATAAATTCCCGTTCTGCTATTACATTAGTTTGGACATTTATTCATATACAAGTTAATTAAAATGTGGATTAATTAATATTGGATAAGTGATGAATTAGCTAGTGATTGCTAATTGATTTTATTTGCGTATACGCCGGTATATGTAAATACCATTTACATGACTTGAAAAGTCAAAATAAATTAAATGGTAACTTGATTTAGTACCATTGTGATCGCTAAGCCTCTTTCTGAATTTGTAAAGTTATGCATTTAAAATAACTTCAATTTTATAACAATTTGAGGTTAAGTGTTTATAAATGATGTTTTAATGTAAGTTAATTAGTTATTTTATTGAAGATGTTTAAAGTTATTTAATTATATTATTAATGATATTTTTAAGTTATTTAATTATATTATTAATGATGTTTAAATTTATTTAATTATATTATTTATGTTGTTTAAGTTATTTAATTTATATTACTAATTATGGTTTAAGTTAATTAATTGATTTAATTAATGATGGGTTAAGTTAATAAATTATTTTATTAAGGATGTCTTAAAGTTTTTTATTAATGATGTTTAAATTTAATTAATTCATTTTATTAATGTTGTTTTAATGTTAAATATTTATTTATTTATGATGTTTAAATGTAATTAATTTATTTAATAAAGGTATTTAAAAATAACAATTTGTTTATTAAAGGGATTTACTAAAAATAAAGGGATTTACTTAAAGGAGATTTACAAATGATATTTTGTAAAGGATTTTATAAAGGATTTTTATAAAGGAATTACAAAGGAAGATTTATAAAAGAATTTTATAAATAGGAAAGAGTTTTATAAATAGAAAAGGAGTTTATAAATCATTTTAGAGATTTATAAAGGAGGCTTTTATAAATTAATTTGAAGATTTATAAAATTGTAAATATGAAATGGGCTTATAAAAAAGGAGTTTATAAAAAGAATGAGATGTGATTTTTCAATAAATAATCTTTCTTAATTATGGTGGTGTGGAAACAGTCTTCCCATACTTAACACCGAAGGATAAGTGGTTTGGTTTTTAGTAAGAAATATTTTAAATAATATTTGTTTGGCCCATTTAAATATGATTTTGGAAAAAGAGGAAATCTCCCTTAAGTTTTGTTATTATACTTGTACCGTTGGGATAAGTGTATGGATATATTTTCTAAGTATTGAAGTATATAATGGCTTGTAATATATACTTATACTGGAGAGATAAGTGTATATAAATATTTTTCCATATATTGAAAGGCGTATAAGGGGTAGGTGAATATTATATTTTGTGAAGGTATTTTGAATCAAATAATTGAACGATATTTTTATTAATGGGAGATTAATTAATAGAGGCTTAGTAGATCCCACGTAGAATTAAATATATGGTTGATTGTTTATTTATTTGATAGTTAAATAACTGACTATCAAACCTTGATCAAATCTAACTGTGGAAATGTCTAGGAGAAATGCGAGGGTTATATGGCACAGTCATCTTCGATGATGTTGTACATTGCATATAAATCTCGTTTTGTTCCTCTAGGACAAATGATAAGGAAATCCATCCACTTAAATGATTAGGAGGTGATATCCTATCTTATGTATTGTCTTATTATTTCCAAAAGAAAGGGGATTGAGTTTACCTGGACTATTATTGTCAGTTCGAAGAGACCGGGATCAGATGTATTATCCGAAAACCACTTCGATCTGGCATTAGCGTTCGAATTGGAAATATCTTAAAGATAATCGAAGAAGAAGTTATTTGAAGTATAAGGGCCGCTTGCTGCTAATCCTAAGGGTGATTCCAAAACGGACGTAGTAGAAGTAGTGCCTTCGATTTTGTTCAATCCCCGAAGAAACTTGTATAGACGAATGCTGGCATTGTAATGTTGCTTGGAGGACAGTGTTAGCATTCCAACTGAAATTTGCTAAAAGGTAAAATATAGCCTCTGGCCTTACAACCGGTAATGACTAAAGCAGGGACATGCCACAGGGCTATGTGGGTCGCTCCCATTAGGATGAGATGATCACTTGTATCTAGATCAACATTTATTTATGGATTATGTATGTTTGTGGCCATGAAAACAGTTTTTCATGGACAACCGAGGGTGATCTTTTTTGGTACTATCCAGGAAGTAGCCGGTCCTGAGTAGCAGTGGTGCAAATTAATGTAGCCTTGGTACATTTTCTCTAGAGGTGTACTGTACAGACCCTTACCTTGTCATGTATGGAATCCATTCTCCAATAAGTACCTTCGGACTTAGTTGTATACCTATTATGCTGGAATTTAATTAATGTAACAATTCCGGCTAGGATTTAAAATTTATTTTAAACCCAAAACATTATTATAATATCATTGAATTTTATAATAAAATGATTTCGTTATCGTAAAGTAAAAATCCATTCGTGTTTATGTGCGGCGCGGTCTCACGAGATATGTCTATTTTGAAAGGTTGTATAAAATTTAAAATCCATTTGATTTGGTTTCCCATGCTGGTTTTACCATACTAACTCGGGCGTTATATTTCTTATAATGCTCCGGTCATCTTAATCATATTTTCCAGATTTAGCTAGACACTTTGGAGCTTCAAGAGATGAGCTGGATCCTCCAAGAATTAATCCCGTATTTTATTTTGCCTTCCGCTGTTTGTTCTAGTTGCATTTATCAGCAATTGTAAGGACAGATTGTTATAACTGTCCAGAGCTAATGATAGATTAGTTTTGCTCTGATTTTATGTATGTATATTAAAGTTCAGTTTTCTTTTGTAAAGACCATTGGTATATTATATATTACTCATCACGTTGTGAGATTCTGTTCTGTCTTTCTTTCTTTCATCCAAATGGTCTATCTTTTCGGCACTTGGATGTTCGGCATGTGAACATCATGGATGTATTGTGTCAACTTCTAAGGATCGTAAAGGTGGGTTGTTACAAGTGGATAATGCAATGGCCCAGGCCTTCATTTGCCCTATGTCAGTCCTGAGTTTTCCATTCTCTTGCTCCAGGCTTTCCTAGGTTTTGCCATAGACCGTCCCTTTGCACATTTCAAGACCTAAGCTTACACTTTTACAGCATGTGGTTGATTAGTAATCATTATTTCTAAGTTTGATAAGATGGTTATATTCCAAAGAACAATCATGTTGAATGCATTTCGGCATTTGATTGGTTCCATTGCACAACATTTTCAATTACTGCACTTCATGTGTTTTTGAAAAGAAACTCTGCATCGCTACAGACAACGGTTTCGTTATCAATTATCCAACAATAACAAGTAAGCTCTGATTCACGGTTCCATCATGCGATATAACTTGTTTTCCAGTACTAGCGGACTATCTACATAAAATTGTATATTCGTCGTGTTTGGGACATAGGACTCACAATGTGTAGATCGACGCTTTCAATTGCCTCGGTCGACATTCAGAATCTGATTGGTCAATACACATCGATTTTTGTAGAATTCTGAGCTTCGGTCATATGGGTTAACATTTAAAATAGAGTTCCAAAATAAAACATTCATGACTGTGTTGAACACCAAGTTTTCCATTCTAGAATGACATGCCACCCTCCCAGATTCAACGTTGGCGCTGGTTCGTCAACTCCTTCTGAAGTTGGGTTTACCACCACCCAGGCTTCGACTTTCATGCCTTCCTGACCAAGGCATTCACTTACCGCTGAATTACAGAGAATGATAGTTCCGGTGGAAATGATTCAAGAATAGCCTCCTCCTTTAAATGAACATATTGGCTTAAAAGTTCTGGATGATCCGACCGAACAGTTGCCAACGGTCCTAACTCCTAAAACACTTTAAACTATTTGTCGACAACATGTAATTCCTAAAAGTGATGTCTCGACTCCTATATGAGGCTAACGAGCGCACAATCCTCCAATAAGCTATATGGCTTGTAATAAATAAATGAATACTTAGGCGGCGTTGTACCGCCTTTCAATCCCTTCCTATGCATGTTTCTTAGGAGCTTTGGCATGTTCTAACTCAAGTCTAACCAAATGGATATGCTTTGCTGAGCTACTTATATGTGTTGTTCATGAACCAATTCCAGCGACCTCCAAACTTCAAAGAGTTAACACACATATTGAGCTTGAAACAACGGCAAGAATCGTCATCTTACATGATCATCTAAGCCCGATGTCGATGCAAGGTCATTGAAAAGCTTCATAAAAAATGTTCATATTTCAAGAATAAATATTTCCTTGTCCGATGTCCATACGACATTAGCAGGCCTTGGCTTTCCAGTAGTAATATCTTTTCCTTTCCGCTCTCATTCGTGCTTTGACTTCCATCTTCCCAACATTTAACTTGCTATCTCCTTTCTTCACAGATATTCCTACTTGAGACACAAGTGGAGCATTTCATGACTCCCAAAACTCTGTAGAGCATCCCCGTCCATCTCCGATCTGCTCCATCATAGATAACCTTCTTCACCCCGAGAAGCTCCACCGAGTAGCTCCAAAATGTTGACTAGGTCATTTGCCTCTGCTCGTGGCTTCGGTGAAGACATCCAAGGGGGGCGTTGAAGGTCCATCTAGCACAGCTGATGTTGATGAACCGATTGAAAGAGCAATGCATGAGCACGTTGCCGATGAAGTACCGATGAAAGAAGAAGAAAGAGTTAAGAAGGAAGTGATTTGGTAAGAAGGAGATAGGGAAGAAGGAAGAGAAAAGGAAGAAGACAGAGAGATGAAGGAAGCGATGGCGATGACGACATCAGCTAAGAGGAAGATGAGTCGTATGGAGAAATGTCCCCCAAAGGTCCTGAACTTCCCATGCCTTACCTCGTCCAAAGCGTATTATTGTTAAGACTCCAAAGTAAACCGCATAACCGAGCATGGCGCAATTAGCTGAGGCGACTCCTTGGGCTGGTTCTTCAGATGACATATATGGCTTGTTGAGCAATTTTGATATTCTAATTGCCAATCTCCTCAAGGATGGCTCTTTGATCTTCAGTATCCCATCCGAAGATATTCTAGATGAAGGAGGCGATACTCCATTTTAATTCCTTTCGAACTTGGTCCATAGAGTACTTAGAGTGTAACATCCCGTAAAATGAACCATAAATAAATAAAGTAAATTGAATTAAATATGATAAGGGTTCGATATGGAAATTTTCTAAAAGTTGGAATTTTACCAAGAAAGTTATTCCATTGCATTCGTGGTGAAATTCTGATCTGTTTCCATATATAATATGCTAAAAACGGAGCTCAAGCAAAGAAGTTTTGTGCATTTGAAGTTCTCAAATTTAAATTAATTTAGTTTGAATTCAAATTCAAATGAGAAATCAAATTTAGGGTTTAAATTTCAGAAATTAGCCTAGGGGCAAAGTAAATGTTTAATTAATGTTTAACGTTAAAAAGTTAATTGGGGAATAAAATAATCTTGCAACAGAAATAAATAAATGTTCCACGAAATAGAGGAGCAATCAACCCATATAGGTCAATCGGTCGACCGTAGTGGTCGATCGCTTGGCAACAAAAGTTGCCAGTTGCGGCTAGGGTTTGAAGCTGTGTTTATTCGGTTGTACGTTCCAGATTTACCCGTTTCCTACCTACTTACATCTTACGGTTCTGATGCGTTTCAACTCCTATAAATAGTGTCCACTTTTATTCATATTATTTGGGGAATATGATGAAATTCTGCCATTGCTATCTCTCTCTAATAAGATTCAGAAACTCCGTAGAGTATTTAGGTAAGAATTTAACTTATTTCCTATTTGTTTCTTTTTCCTCCAATCTATTCTTATCCTATTCTTCTGTAATAACTCTGAATCTAATGAATATATATACATCTTCCCTATTATGGGTGTATTAATCAAAAGAGAGAGATTCTGGAAGAGATCGGAAGGCTACAAATCCATTTGAGTGAAGCTAAGGCTAATTTGTGAGTGGAAACCTTAGTATTTCTTTTCAGCAATTGTTTAGTGTATTTCTTTTTGGATTTGAATATGCCTTAAGGATTTTGGGATTTCGAAAATATGATAGATAAAATCCCCTAAAATTCCTTTTTATTTCGATATGTCAATTCTATGCCGAGATTCCAATTATTTAAGTTAATTTGATGGAATTTGTTTCGTTTATGCAATTTTTGATAATTTCATAGTTTATTCCACTTCTCCTTCTTCTTTGGGTCCAATTGTGATTCTTCAATAAAATAAGGGGTTTGGATACGAATTCTATTCGTAGTTTACACCACTTATTCTTATCTATTTCTTTGAAAAAGAGGAGTTGAATAAAATATGGGGTTTAGACTGCAATTCTTATTATTAAGATATTCCATTAAATTGGTGTAATAAATTGAATTTATATATTATTTACAGGTTTGTCATTGCAGTTTTGGTTATGAACATTTATTCCATGTTTTGGACATTATAATCCCATGAAAGTTTGGGAATTTGAAGAAAAAGGACTTGTAATAATAATTGGTTAGGGAATTGACATTTAACGCTAGTTTAGAGCATAAAATCTGTGCGTTTAGAACTTATTAGGCGCGAAAATTTATTTATCTATATTTACGTAATTGACGTATAATTATTGTGTATAAGGCATAGTTAATTAGGCATATTTACATTTATTTCCCCTATTAGGAAGGTAATTGATTGTGAGGCAAAAATAAGAGGAAATCTTATATAGCCTAATTATTATTTTAAGGCGTAACAAGAAAAATTCCTTATAAGGCCTTATTTATGAAACGGTGAGATGAGTGCATATATATATATATATTTGTGTATGTATGTGTGTGGAGAGTAATTGATTTTTGGCTATCTCATAGGGATACGAGGTCAATCGTGTTGCATGACAGAAGTCTGCCCTTCACTTTGAGGCTACCATTAGTTGTGTAACTTTTATAGATGTGAGATATTCTTATGATAAATATTTGTAATGACGCGAGGTTGGTCCCAAATTCTGTAGGTTAAATCTGCCTAGCTTACCGGCTACCAATTCTTACGAATAGTGGACTAATGTGAGACGTCATTATGAGCATGGGCCATAAGACGAAGGGCCTGCTTCAGGATGTTGAGATATTAAGTGGTTGGATCCGCCTCTTTCCCCCAAATGAAGTATTAAATGGCCAAGGGGACACATTAGGTGGTATGTCTACATGGGTCTACTTCTGGAAATAGGTTTTAAATGATGGGATCTGCCTTAATTAAGGTCTTAAATGACCAAAGTCTGCCTTTTTCCACTTGGAAGTATTAAGTGGCTTATGAGATTCCATATGATGTCGGCTAGATAGTACCATTGAGGAGCATGACTTGGAAATATGTCTTTAATGATGGGGTCTATCAAAATTAAGGTCTTAAATGACCAGAGTCTGCCTATTTTTGAATAAAAGGTATTAAGTGGCTTGGGTAACGTCTCTCACATTATCAGCTATTTATGACGTATGATTTGGATATGGGATTCTAGAAACCTGCTTCTAGAGTGGAAGGTATTAAGTGGTTGGACCCACCTCCTTTCCTTGTAAAGAAGTATTAAATGACTTTAATGGTTTTATGTTCATAGACATATTCTTATTTTGAAATATACTGCCCAAGTACTGAAAAGGTAAGACTCGAGGTTTTTTTTCACCGAACACCTGTTGTTCTGACCCCCTCCTCATTACAACATTGGTTAAGAACAGAGCGATGGTGGTGGCGATGCTTAGAGATAGAGAAGTTTAACTAGTGGTAATATTTATTATTATTTGCTTTTATGTGTACCCATGGGTTTAGGCAATTGTTGTAATGGATATTAGGTTTCGGTTTTTATGGGATTTTTTGTTATGACATTTTTGTGGTTTTGAATAAATGGGTACACTTTACTATTATGTTTTGTTCCATCCGTTGCGAGTTCTAAAAGTTTGGTTATGGCTCTGCAATATTATTTCTTTTTACTACCAACAACATGCCTTAGAATGGACCTAAGTTTCGATAGGCCTTCTCTAGGTCGAAATTTAGGCCTGTTCCGAGGTGGGTTGTTAATTTGGTATCAGAGCCTAGGTTACTCGATTAACGGGGAATAACTATATGTATGAGAGATGTATTTGTTATTTTGAAAAAAGTTCTTTAAAAAGAACTTCCAAAGAATTCTTACTATATATATATACCCTCTCTTCTTGAACATACGCCCATACACTAGGCAACTTTTTTTTTCTTTCAGCGTGTATATACTATCTTAGGAAATTATCACTAAAGGTTTAACCTACAGATAGTTGATATGGTTAATAATCAATCTTCTTCCGAACAAGAGAACCCTACCCGTGGAAGGCCACCCATTCGAGGAATGCCTGAATGGTTTAAACAATATCTTAGGACTGTCGAGCAGATTCCTATTCCTTCAACTTCACCGGTAGCACCCACTGCCCCAATCACCGATGCAACACCCCATCCTATCGACTTTCCTAAGTTGTGTAAGGACTTTCTCAATATGGGAGGGAGGACATACTCTGGAACTGAAGGATATTCGAAAGCTAAAGCTTGGATTAGTGACTGCGAGAAGATAATTAAAGAGCTTGGTTGGGATGATTGGCTAAGAAGAAGAATATAAAGTTGGCACCTCAGGGAAGAAGCCTTGAATTGGTGGAACTTTGTGACTGATCAGCACCCAAGAAGGATATTCTCTTTGGATGAATTCAAGGACCGAATTAAGATGAGGTTCATGTCTAGAGAAGAGGTTAGCTTACAATTGGAAAATTTCATTCAACTGAGACAAGGAGATTCCACCCTTAAGGAGTACATAGCTAAGTTTACTGAATTGGCTAAATTCAGGATGAGCCGGATAGACACACCTATGAAAAAGGCCATGAAGTTCGTGAAGAGTTTAAATTCCCCACTAAGAGAAATGTTATTGACCCAAGTACCCATGGAGACCACGTATGAGATGTTGGTAGAAAGGGCAATGTTGCACGTGTCCAATGAGGAAGATAATGGAAGAGAGAAGGAGAAGTCTACACTAACCCAAAAACAAGGAGGGTCCAAGAAGAGGAGCTTTTGGGCCAACAAGAAGTCGAAAGGGAAGTTTAAGAAGGATGTGAAGGTGTGCAAGAAATGCCAAAGGAAGGGTCATGAAGTTAAAGATTGTAGAGTGAGCATGATAAAGGAAGGTGATTTAACTGCCACGAGGAAGGGCATCACAAGAACCAATGTCCCAAGATAGCCAAAGAAGGATCTAGCGGATAGGCCTACACTATTGAAGCTGTCTATATTGCCAGTAATCCACCAAGAGACTAAGGAAAAGCAATTCTAGGAGGTATAACTCTTAATTTTGCGGTTACCATTCATACCTTATTTGATTCGGGGGGATAACATTCCTTTATATCTAGGTATGTAGTAAATTCCCTAAACCTTCAAACCCAGATGGTCAACAGCCCAATAGAGGTTTCCAATTCCATTAGGGGTTCGACCCATCTTTCTCTTATTTGCAAAGACCTAGTGTTAGACATATACGATGTTGATTTCATATGTATTGCATACGTTCTAAATTTTGAGGGGTATGGGCTTATCTTGGGTATGGACTGGTTTTCACATTATGGGGTCATTCTTGACTGTGATAAGACGATAGTATGATTAAGGAGTCATGGAGGTCGTGACCTAGAAGTTCTTTGTACACCCAAAGCTTTAGTTAAGTTAAGCCATTTAGACTCACTAAATCTATTCGTTATTCGAGAGCCATCATCTATCTCGTAGTTTGTGAATTTCATGATTTCTTCAAGGAGGTCTCGGGTCTCCCACCCCATAGAGAGATTGAGTTTCGAATCTATTTGGAGAAGAACGCAAGACCCATCGTTCTACCTTTAGGACATATGCCCCTAGAGATAGAAGGGAATTGGATAAGAAAATCTTGGAGCTATTGAAGAAAGGATTCATCGGTAGGAGTACTTTTGAGTGGGGAACCCCTGTTGTTTTTGCTACTAAGGCAGATGGTTCTTTGAGACTTTTCATCGATTATAGGGAGTTGAATAAGTTGACAAGAAGAATAGGTACCCTCTACCTAGAATAGATGACTTGTTCGACTAACTTGTAGGGGCTAAAGCCTTTTCCCAATTAGACTTAGCAACGGGATTCCATCAGTTGAGGGTTGCAGAGGAAAGCAAGTCAAAGATTGCATTCCGTACTCCATATGGACTCTATGAGCGGGAAGTAATGCTTTTGGACTGATGAATGCCCCAACATACTTTGTGGATTTGATGAGTAGAATATTTAAAGGGCAACTTAATAAATTTGTCATGGTGTTTGTTAATAATATTTCAGTTTTCTCCAAAGGTAAGAAGGAGCATGAGGACCACCTTAGGGAGGTATTAGAGACCTTAAGAAGAAACCAACTCAAGCCAAGTTTTCTAAATGCCACTTTTGGAAAAATGAAGTTAGGTTTCTTAGGCATATTGTTTCGGAACAACGTGGTGGACCGTGCTAAAGTGGAAGTTGTCCAAGGATGGAAGACTCCTAGTAATGCATCAAAGATTAGAAGTTTTCTATGGTTAGCAGGCTACTATAGGAAGTTCATTAAGAGCTTTGCACAAATAGCAGCCCCTTTAACGCGATTGACTAAGAAGAATCTATTTTTAGTTTGGGATGATAGATGCACCAAGGCATTTGAGAAGCTTAAGGAGTCATTGACTAGTACACCTATGCTCACTATTCCAGATGGAACCAACCCATTCACGGTTTTCACAGATGCATATGGCACAGGATTAGGGGTCATTGCATGATTTAGAATTGAAAACCATTGTTTTTTCCTTAAAGATGTGGAGGAATTATCTTTTGGGGGAAAGGTTTGAGTTATTCACTGATCATAAATCACTCAAATACCTATTTTCCCAAAAAGATTTGAATCTTAGGCAGCAGAGGTGGATGGAGTATGTAGCATCCTTTGACTTTGGTAATCGATATACCTTTAGAAAAGGGAACTTATTCGTCGACGCCCTTAGTCAGAGACACACTACCCTAGATGCTATATATGAATGGAGACAGTTGGAGTTTCCCTCGAATTTTAATCTCCAACCGTCAACAGAACCCATCCGAGGTTTTCTATCAGTTATGGAGATTAGATCCGCTTTGATGGATCGTATAGGGCGTGAGCAAGTGAAAGATGAGAAGTTAGTAGAGATTTTGGAAAAATTGAGAAAAGGAGAGCATTTTCCCCATGCTAGGAGGTATTCAGTTGATGAGAAGGGATGTTTGAGAAGAGACGGACGTCTTTGCATCCCAATGATTGATGATTTGATGAGATATGTGCTTATGGAGTGTCACCACTCAAGAAAGACAATTAATCCCAAAGGAGATAAGATGTACAAGGATATGAAGAGAATTTTCTTTTGGAATGGAATGAAAAGGAGCATAGCTGAGTTTGTTGCTAGATGTTTGACATGTCAAAAGATAAAAGCTGAGCAAGGGAAGCCTGGTGGATTATTATTACCTTTGGAAATTCTGATTTGGAAGTGGGAACATATTTCGATGGATTTTATGGAAGGATGGCCTAAAAGTCAGAAGGGCAATGAGGCTATTTGAGTTGTTGTAGACAGACTCACCAAGAGTTCTCATTTTTTTTCCAATTAGGAGAAATAGGACTAACACCTCTCTCGTCCAGATTTATATTAAGGAGGTAGTTCGTCTATATGGAATTCCTGTAAGCACAGTCTGTTGTTCACTAGCGAGTTTTAAAGAAGCCTGCAAACAGCTTTAGGAACTTCTTTGAACCTTAGCATAGCATATCACCCACAAACTAACGGGCAAACAGAGAGGGTGAATAGGAGTTTGGAAGACTTGTTTAGAGCTTATGCCTTGGATTTCGGAGGACATTAGGAGCAACATCTACCTCTGGTTGAGTTTGCGTATAAAAATAGATATCAAACGATAATTGGTATGCCCCTGAAACACTTTATGGACGGCTATGCAAATCGCCTAGTTGTTTGTGGGAAACCATGGACAAAGTATTGCTTGGACCCGATTTGATCTATGATGCCATGGAAAAAGTAGAGTTGATCAGGTAAAGGATGAAGGTAGTGCAAGACCGTCAGAAATCTTATGCGAATAATAGAAGGAAAGAGCTCGAATTTGAGGTTGGAGATATGGTATTTGTTAAAATCCCCACTTAGAAAAATTATTAGGTTTGGGAAGTCTGGAAAATTGGGGTCCATATTTGTTGGGCCATTCAGAATTATGGAAATATTAGGAAAATTGGCATATTGTATGGAACTTCCTCACAAGTTGGCAGGAGTACACAATGTTTTCCACGTTTCTCGCCTTAGGAAATACCTTCATGACACTGCTAGCAGAATAAAGCCTGATCAGTTGGAGGATTTTGAGATCGATCCGACAGTACCTCGTGCTACCACATGCAATATGGAGTAGAGTAATAGGAGACCCCGTAATAAAATAATTAGGTTGGTTCGAGTACAATGAGGGACAATCTGACGGAAAGCACATGGGAGACCAATGAGAAGATGAAAAATACTCACCCAACTTTTCACTGGTAATTTTTCTCTTCAAAATTCGGATTTTGGTTGCATCGTGGTTGCTAGATTGGATGTTAGGAAATGGTCGTTACACTTTTTCACAATCACGTTACACTCATGTAGGAATTTTTATGCATGTTTAGGATATTTGCATACATACTTACATGACACGATTACACACTCATGCTAGGATTGAGCTCATTTTAGCATGTCTGTAGTACATAATCACATTGCACTATTGGTCGAGTAGATGGTTGTGTAGAGAACTTGATTGTATATCATGGATGTTATTGCGAGTTACGCTGTTTGCCCCTTGAAAGATTTTAGGACAAAATCCTTTTTAAGAGGGGAAGAATGTAACGCCCCGTAAAATGAACCATAAATAAATAAAGTAAATTGAATTAAATATGATAAGGGTTGGATATGAAATTTTATAAAAGTTAGAATTTGACCACGAAAGTTATTCCATTGCATTCGTGGCGAAATTATGATCTTTTTTCATATATAATATGCTGAAAACGGAGCTCAAGCAAAGAAGTTATGAGCATTTGAAGTTCAAAGATTTAAATTAATTTAGTTTGAATTCAAATTATAAATCAAATTTTGGGTTTAAATTTAAAAAATTAGCTCGGAGGTTAAGTAAACATCTAATTAACGTTTTACGTTAAAAAGTTAATTAGGAAATAAAATAACCTTGCAATGAAAATAAATAAAAGTTCCCTGAAATAGAGGAGCGGTAGACCTATATAGGTCAACCTGTCGACCGTAGCGGTCGAACGGTCGCCCAAAGGCGGTCGACCGCTTGGCAACAAAACTTGCCAGTGGCAGCTAAGGTTCGAAGCTATGTTTTATTTGGTTGTACGCTCCAAATTTACTAGATTCCTACCTACTTCCATCCTACGGTCCTAGTGTGTTTCAACTCCTATAAATAGAACTCTATCCTCTTCGCTTTATTCCTATTATTTTGGGGAATACGATGAAATTCTGCCATTGCTATCTCTCTCTAATAAGATTCAAAAACTCCATAGAGAATTCAGGTAAGAATTCAACTTATTTCCTATTTGTTTCTTCTTCCTCCAATCTATTATTATTCTATTCTTCTCCAATTATTATGAATTTAACGAATATATACACCTCTTCCCTATTGTGTGTGTGTGTATATCAAAGGAGAGAGATTCTAGAAGAGATCGGAAGGCTATGAATCCATTTGAGTGAAGCTAGGATAATGAGTGGAAGCCTTAGTATTTCTTTTCAGCAATTGTTTAGTGTATTTCTTTTTGGCTTTGAATATGCCTTAGGGATTTTGGGGTTCCGAAAATATTGTAGATAAGATCCCCTAAAATTCCTTTTTATTCGATATGTCAATTCTATGCTGAGATTCCTAATTATTTACATTAATTTGATGGAATTTGTTTCGTTTATGCAATTTTTGATAACTTCATAGTCTATTCCTCTTCTCCTTCTTCTTTAAGTCAAATTGTGGTCCTTCAATAAAATAAGGGGTTTAGATTATGAATTCTATTCGTAGTTCACACCACTTATTCTTACTATTTCTTTGTAAAAAAGGAGTTGAATAGAATATGGAATTTAGACTGCAATTCTTATTATTAAGATATTCCATTGAATTAGTGTAATAAACTGAGTTTCTATTTTAATTACAAGTCTATTATTGCAGTTTTGGTTATGAACATTTATTCCCTATTTTGGACGTTAGAATCCCATGAAATCTTGGGAATTTGAAGAAAAAATTTGTAATAACAATTGGTTAAGGAATTGATATTTAACTCTAGTTTAGAGCGTAAAATCCATGGTTTAGAACTTATTAGGCATAAATCTTTATTTATCTCTATTTACGTATTTGACATATTATTATTGCATATATGGCATAGTTAATTAGGTATTTATTTACATTTATTCCCCTATTAGGAAGGTAATGATTGTGAGGCGAAAATAAGAGGAATCTCTTATATAGCCTAATTATTATTTTAAGGCGTAATAAGAAAGATTCCTTATAAGGCCTCATTTATGAAACGGTGAGATGAGTGTGTGTGTGTGTGTGTACATATATGGAGAGTAATTGATTTGTGGCTAAGTCATAGGGATGCAAGGTCAATAGAGTTACATGACGGAAGTTTGCCCTTCACTTTGAGGCTACCAACAGTTGTGTACACTTTTATTGATATGAGATATCCTTATGATAAATATTTGTAATTACACGAGGTTGGTCCCAAATTCTATAGGGGAAATCTGCCCAGCTAATCTAGCTACCAATTTCTACGAATAGCTGACTAATGTGAGATGTCATTATGAGTATGAGTCATAAGGCAAAGGGCCTGCTTTCTTTTGGGTGTTGAGGTATAACTGGTTGGACCTGTCTTTTTTCCCCGGATGAAGTATTAAATGGCCAAGGAGACACGTTAGGTGGTATGTCTATAGGGGTCTGCTTCTGGAAATAGGTCTTAAATGATGGGGTCTGCCTTAATTAACGACCTAAATGACCAGAGTCTGCCTATTTTCCACTTGGAAGTACTAAGTGGCTTATGAGATTCCATATGATGTTAGCTAGATGGTACCATTGAGGAGCACGCCTTGGAAATAGGTCTTAAATGATGAGGTCTGCCTTAATTAAAGTCTTAAATGACCAGAGTCTGCCTATTTTCTAATAAAAGGTATTAAGTGGCTTGGGTACCGTCTCTCACATTATTAGCTATTTATGACGTATTATTGGTATATGGGATTCTAGAAACCTGCTTCTTGATTGGAAGGTATTAAGTGGTTGGACCTGCCTCCTTTCCTTATAAATAAGTATTAAATAACTTTAATGGTTTTATGTTTGTAGACATATTTTTATTTTGAAATATACTGCCCAAGTACTGAAAAGGTAAGACTCGGGGTTTTTATTCACCAGACACTTGTTGTTCTAACTCCCTCCTCATTACAACACAAGTTAAGGATGGAGTAATAGTGGTGACGATGCTTAGAGATGGAGAATCTTGGTAAGTAGCGGTATTTATTATTATTTGCTTTTATGTGTACCCATGGGTTTAGACAATTGTTGAACATATATTATGTTACGGTTTTTATGGGATTTTGTGTTATGACATTTTTATGGTTTTGAATAAATGGGTACAGTTTACTATTATATTTTGTTCCATCCCCTGAGAGTTCTAAAAGTTTAGTTATGGCTCTGCAATGTTATTTCTTTTTACTACCAACAACTTGCCTTAGAATGGATATAAGTTTCGATGGGTCTTTTCTAGGTTAAAATTTAGGCCTGTTCCGGGATGGGTTGTTACATAGAGGGGACACCGGCACTCTACACACCTTTAGGATCATGAACAAACATTATTTGCATTCGCTCGCATTCCAATTAGCCAAAATTGACATGCCCCTTTCTCTTATTTCGGGTACAATAGGTAAGGATCGATTCAGTAATCTCTAGTATGGTTTCCCCCAGGAGAGGAAGCGCACACTCGATCCGTATCCTCATCACTTCGACTACCGTAGGGAGAGGGAAATAGAAGAAGAAAGATTTCAAAGGAAAGAGAGAGTCAGAGGTGAAAAAAGACCGCCAAGCCGAAAGGGAACGAAAGAAGAGGCAGGCCGAAGAGAGGTAGCCCTATGAACATGGAAAAAGCATAAGGATTCACAAGACTGTCGTGGTTCCTCCTTCGGCATTTCTCCACCTCAATCTCAACCACGACTTCCTCTGCAATAGTAGACTCCATCATTCCTCTTACTTGCTACTACCGTTCCACCTCAATCTCAACCACGACTTCCTCTGCAATAGTAGACTCCATCATTCCTCTTACTTGCTACTACCGTTCCACCTCAATCCAAAGGAGTCACTGCTCTAACTCTTATTCCAGCTCCATCAAGCCGCATGCAGGCTGCCTTTCTCGACCTCTTCTTAACTGGTGTCATGTTTGAACATGACCTCAAAAACATTCCTAAGGAAGAGGCGGACCGCATGTTGGATGGATCTAGGAGCTTGTCGACCAAGGATACGAGAAAGAAGCATTGATATGCCCTCTCCAATGTCAATCGAATCAATCAAACAAATGCTTAATTGTTTGAATCTAAAAAGAAAACTTATGACAAACTCGTAGAGGGTTATACAAGAAAGATTTGGAGAAGATGGTGAAAGAAAGAGACGAAGCCTTGGAATCCAAGAGGTAGGCCAAGAAATTGGTTATAAAGATGACAAAAGCTCATAAACAGGTGGAGATTGTGATGAATGACCTGTTAAAGACCGCTCATGAGGACAATGCTACTCTAAAGACACAGCTTGCCGACACTTGGCCCTCACCACGAATTATGAAACCATCCTGGAAAAAAATAATACTATCGAGGACCAGGCAGTAGAAATCCAGAAGCTCCATGTTGAGAAAGAGAGGCTTGAATTTGAACTGCTCCTATCAAAAACTAAGACGTTGGAGGCTCAAGTTGACTATACCTCAGCTATGCATGATCCAAATAAGATGGAGCAGAAGGCTAAGAAAAGAGAAGAATTGAATACCACCCTTTAGTTGTTCTTGCTAATGTCATCCAATATAAGAATCGGAAGTGATTGGGAAGTACATGCGCCGCTACCCTCGTTGATGCCTTTGAGGAAGTGATGCGCTGTTAAGAGGCATCCGGCGAAGGCCTCACCGAAGATGAGCTAAAAGCCAAGTACCTTGATGCTGAAGATATCCTGAAACTTGAAGAGATAAAGACTATCCTGGCCGCGGAGGATGCTGCTACTAAAGCTCACTGAAGCTCCTGTTGACCTAAGCGCATCGGGTCAGGTAGAATCGTCAACTCCCAAATTCCAAGGGCTTATAATGGAAATTCCTACAGCTGTGTGGTCCAACTCCAAGGCCACCCAATTTATCCCATCGTCCACAATGATTATTCCTATTGAACCCTATGTTCCTCCCTTTATTGATCCACCAACTTCGCATTCACTCAAAGAGGGGGAATAAGTCCCCTATCCAGCAACCGAGTCCGAGCGAAGGTATATCCCTTGTTTCTCCAGTATTTGAAGTCCTTCAGTTCTCGCCTAAGACTGTAAGTAACCTCTACTTCTCCATTTATGAAGTCACATGGCATGATTCTCCTCCGCCTCCTCCACCGCCAATTACTCAAGGCATGGGTAGTGCTGCTATCATGACTGAGTCAACCTCCATGATCATGAGATTGGTCGCTTCGAGTCTTCCCTTTAGCACAACAGTCGATACTAGTTCTGAGAGGATTGCATCTTTAAAGGGGTTGGACGACATTTGCCGGTCCTTGGGGGAAGCCATTACCATAACCAACGCCTTAGACCATACCGAATCCATTTCCATGGCGGAGAAATGGAAAATTGACATGTCCAAGGTCAAGGTTAAAACTGAACCTAGTCTTGAGAAGCTTATACGCACCGAAGATCCAAAATCTTCTTCATATCCTTCTTATCACTATCCATCCTCCGTAGAGCGGCATCACTAGCGCTACTATGGAGACTTCCGAGCCCCTTGTCGATCGTTTTGAAGATCTGCTGAAAGTTACTGTGCTATAGGATCGTGTAACATGGATGTATCTATAAACTACTTATGCAGAATATAAAATAAGTAAGTAAATAAATAAAGTAGTAAAGTAAATGACACCAAAGAATTTTATACTGGTTCGAACTTCCCGTTCTACGTCCAGTCCTAGACTCCTTCTGGAATTAAACTAGCGACCTTCACTTAACCCGGAGGAATAGGTTTACACTGCCTGAGCAACCGAACAGGACTTCTACTGCCTAAGCAACTGAATAGGACTTCTACCCCTGAGCAACCAAACATGACTTCTTTACAAATAAACAAAAGTATCTGACTGTAATATGCATTTTAAATAGCACTGATAAGTCAATAAAGTACAATCTTCCTATAATCTTCTCCTTTATGATATATAGTGTAATGTGCTTGAAGAATGTGGAAGATAGAGTGGTCAACGATCAAAGATTATGTGTATTTTGAGTGCAAATGGTAAATATAGAATTAGAGTTAAGAAATCAAGAAAACTAATAATCAGTTGTAGTAAAATGTTTGTTGGATTCTAGACTCTATTTATAGAGTTTTAAGAGTTGAAATCTTTGATGAATAAGAGCGATGAAAAGGAACGGATGCAACCCTTAAATTAGAAGATGTTTCTCTTCATTGGAGAGAAGCATCCCTTCAGAAAAATAGCCATTATCGATAACCAGCCATCTGAATTTTTCAATTCAGCCATCTGAATCGATTTAAATTCGATGTAGCAAGTAATAGGCCAATTTAGGTCTAATTCAGCCGTCTAAATGTCTCCATTCAGCCAGTTGAATCTTCATAAAAATTTATGATTTGTTTCAGCATTCAGCCGTCTGAATGGGGACACTCAACCGGCTGATTTATGCCTAAAATGAGCATTTTCATAGTTTTGTGCATGTGTCGGTTTATATATCATATCGGAGAGATTTTAACATAATTCTAATATAATATATAGACTCTAAATAGATGTATAACAACTTCATAGCTTTGTGAATCCAAATCTTCAATAAATCTCCTGCATAAATGGTTAGTACACAAGAGTATTGACTTATATAGTTGTCGTAATCAAAACACAGAAAATTGAGGTTCTAACATTCTCCTCCTTTTTGATGATGACAACTCATAAGCGTATAAACAATAAAAATTTTGCATGGTTCTTATCTGAATACTCCCCATGTCTATATGCACAAGTTTTAACAAATTTCTTTCCTTTTGTCATCGACAAAAAGTAGAGATACGTAGAAACTAGAGATACCGGCACAAAGATAACAAAAACATAATTAAATAAAGCACGGAATAGTCACAACATCACAGAGAACCATAGTAGTCATAAAAAATATTACAAACCAAAAGTTTAAAATAAGAAATAACATAATAGTCCATAGTAGCATAAAAAAAATCTAGAAAGAAGGATTAATACTAATAACATCATTGCCTTCTTCACCTTCTTCTCATTCATCGCCATTATCATTGGGGGAAAATTATTTTAGACGATTTCAGAATATCACGATATGACGAAAATACAACACCATTCACTATGGGGCCTACATTATGCGCATCCTACAAAACTTTGGTGTACAAGTTCCGGGTTCAGAGTATTCACCATAAGTGAGTTAGGTGCTAAAACCTTGGGTCTAATAGGTCTTCCTAATCGTCCTCCTCCTCAACAAATAATTTCTTTTCTACAATGGGCACAAAACAATGAACGGGATGTTCCTCAACCTTGTGACACAAATGTCCCCTCTTCTTCACAACCTCACCAAGAAGAAGAAGAGGATGACGATTCAATTCAAATTGTTGGCCCGGATGCTACACCAAGACAAGCTGTTATCACTCTTTCACGTAACCAATCCAAACTTCATCGTGATATCAAAGGAATTGAAAAGAAGACTGAAAAGGAATTAAATTCGATCAAAGGATTTCTTAACAAAATTTGGGACAAGATTTCATGCTCCGGTACAACATCAACCGCAATTTATAATCCGATTCCCTTTGAATGGTCTTCTTTTTCAAGCTCTAACAATGAAGATGATAATGGCGATGAATGAGAAGAAGTTGAAGAAGGCAATGATGTTATCAGTATTAACCCTTCTTTCTAGATATTTTTATGCTACTATGGACTCTTATGCTATTTCTTTTTTTAAACTTTTGGTTTGAAATATTTTTTATGACTACTATGGTTCTCTGTGATATTGTGACTATTCCATGCTTTATTTAATTATGTATTTTTTATCTATGTGCTGGTATCTCTATTTTTTACGTTTCTCTACTTTTTGTCGATGAAAAAGGGGGAGAAATTTGTTAAAAAATTGTGCATATAGACAGGGGGAGTATTCATACAAGAACCATGTAAATTTTTTATTGTATATACGCTTATGTAGTTGTCATCATCAAAAAGGGGGAGAATGTTAGAACCTCAATTTTTAGTGTTTTGATTATGACAACTATATAAGTCAAACTCTTGTGTACTAACCATATATGAAAGAGATTTATTGAAGATTTGGATTCACAAAGCTATGAAGTTGTTATACATCTGTTTAGAGTTTAGAGTCTGTAAATTATATTAGAATTATGTTAAAATCTCTCCGATATGATATATACACCGACACATGCACAAAACTATTCAAATGCTCATTTTAGGCATAAATCAACTGGCTGAGTGTCCCCATTCAAATGGCCGAATGATGAAACAAATCATAAATTTTTATGAAGATTCAGCCGGCTGAATGGAGACATTTAGACGGCTGAATTAGACCTAAATTGGCTTATTTACTTGCTGCATCGAATTTAAATCGATTCAGATGGCTGAATTGAAAAATTCAGAGGGCTGGTTATCGATAACGGCTATTTTTCTGAAGGGATGCTTCTCTTCAATGAAGAGAAACATCTTCGGATTTAAGGGCTGCATCCGTTCCTTTTAACCGCTCTTATTCATCAAAGATTGCAACTCTTAAAACTTTATAAATAGAGTCTAGAATCCAACAAACATTTTACTACAACTGATTATTAGTTTTCTTGATTTCTTAACTCTAATTCTCTATTTACCATCTGCACTCAAAATACATACAACCTCTAATCGTTGACCACTATATCTTCCACATTCTTCAAGCACATTACACTATATATCATAAAGGAGAAGATTATAGGAATATTGTACTTTATTGACTTATCGGTGCTATTTAAAGAGCATATTACAGTCAGATACTTTTGTTTATTTGTAAAGAAGTCTTGTTCGGTTGCTCAGGCAATAGAAGTCCTATTCGGTTGCTTAGGCGGTAGAAGTCCTATTCGGTTGCTCAGGCGGTGTAAACCTATTCCTCCGGGTTAAGTGAGGGTCGCTAGTTTAATTCCAGAAGGAGTCTGGGACTGGACGTAGAACGAGAGGTTCGAACCAGTATAAAAATCTCAGGTGTCATTTACTTTACTACTTTATTTATTTACTTACCGTCATTGCTCACATCGCCTTTGCCGATGATGTATCCTTTGGAATTGTCTCCAAAAGTGATAGAACCTCCATCTGAGTATGTAATGTTTGTTAATATTTCTTTGTTTCCTGTCATGTGTTTTGAGCAACCACTGTCTAATATCCATTTTTCTCTCTTTTTAAGTGGTACCTGCAAAATATAGAATTAACGTTGGTACCCACCTTTTTGTTAGGGTCCTAAAAAGTTAGGTCTTTGGAAACCAAACCCAAGAGGGTTCAGAATTCCTTTTGAAAACAAAATCTTTATTTTTGTGAATATTTTCTAGAAAAGGTTTTATATATTTATTTCTAATTAAAGAATTGTTGGTTTTAGGAACCCATATCTTAATTGTTTTAGAATATTTTGAGGTTATTGAAACCGATTTGGCAATTTTATCATTTTTCTTTTTAAAATTACTGTATAAAGAATTACTTTTCTTAGGAATACTTTTTAATTCTTGCTTATATCCTAGTTCCCTTTTATTTGAAACTATCTGAGAATTTTCTATAATTTTAGAAAGATTCTCTCTTCTTTTGTTAAAATTAGAGACATTCTTAGTAATATCATTTAATTTTGTTTTAAGACTAGAAATATCTAATTCCAATATTTTAATATTAGCTTTTAGATCATGATTTTCAACTAAAAGAGCATCATTCTTTTCTTTCTGAGTTTCTATTTCTTGACTTAACATAGAGAATTGAGATGCTGTATTAGAACAAGTTTCTTGAGTAGTTTCAAGTTCTTCTTCTAAAATTTGTTTCTCATCTCTTAACATGTCTACCTCAATTTCAGTCCTATTTAATTTTTCTAGAGTTTCTTTATACTTTCTTTTGATGTTTCATAGCTTGTCAAGTAATTCGGAGTTTATTTCCATTAAATCATCAAAAGTTAGATCACTCACCTTGTCATTTGTGGCAATAAAACAGACATTGGCTTGTTCAGAATCGCTGTCTGAGTCACTGTCTGATGGTGAAGATGATTCAGAATCATCCCATGTAACAGAGAAAGCTTTCTTTTTGAATTTGTTTTTCTTTTGCTTAAATTTGTCTCTCTTTCGATCAGGACAATCTTTCTTGATGTGACCTTTCTTGTGACACTCATAACACTCTAGAACAGAAGATGATGGCTTGTTGTTGTTATTATCACTGCCGAAGTTGTTCTTGTTGTTCCTGAATTTGTTGCTCTTTCTGAACTTCAAAAACTTTTTGAAATTCTTAGCAATGAAAGCGATATCTTCTTCATCTGAATCCGATTCATCCTTTTCTGCTTGGAATGCTATATTTTTCTTGTCTTGCGCCTGCACTTGTTTAGCCTGGAGATCAACTTTATAAGACATTAGATTTCCTATCAACTCCTCTGGTTTTATGGTTGAAATGTCGTTAGCTTCTTCGATTGTTAAGACCTTTCGTTCCCACTCATCCATTAAGGAGTTGAGGATTTTCAAGACAATATCAAAGTCAGTATATTTTTCTCATAATCTTAAGAGAGAGTGATATATGTCTTGAAATCTAGAATACATTTCATTTATTGTTTCATCTTGCTTCATTTTGAAATTCTGGAACTGATTCTTGAGCATAGAAATTTTACTCTGCTTTACTTTGTTAGTACCTTCATGTGTAATTTTAAGTGTACACCAAATTTCATAAGCTGTTTTACACATGCTCACTCTATTAAATTCATTTTTGTCTAATGCACAATATAACATATTCATTGCTTAGCATTTGCAGTAGCATCTAGTTTTTCTATGTTAGACCATTGTGAATATTCAGTAGTAGGTATGTGATATTCAGCTTGAGTAATATTCCAGGTTTCATAACTATTAGCTTGTATATAAATTCTCATCCTAGTAGCCTAATAGTTATAGTTTAATCTGTTAAATAGTGGTGGTTGTGCAGTAGATTGTCCCTCAAAGAAACTTGTGCTAGTGTTGTTTTCCATATTACCAAAATATCATATAACTATGTTACGGTTAAAAGATGGCCTTGCTCTGATACCAAATGAAAGTTACCGTGCTATAGGATCGTGTAATATGGATGTATCTATAAACTACTTGTGCAGAATATAAAATAAGTAAGTAAATAAATAAAGTAGTAAAGTAAATGACACCAGAGATTTTTATACTGGTTCGAACCTCTCGTTCTACGTCCCGTCTCAGACTCCTTCTGGAATTAAACTAGCGACCCTCACTTAACCCGGAGGAATAGGTTTACACCGCCTGAGCAACCGAACAAGACTTCTACCGCATAACCAACCGAATAGGACTTTTACTGCCTGAGCAACCGAACAGGACTTCTTTACAAATAAAAAAAAGTATCTGACTGTAATATGCTTTTTAAATAACACCGATAAGTCAATAAAGTATAATCTTCCTATAATCTTCTCCTTTATGATATATAGTGTAATGTGCTTGAAGAATGTGGAAGATAGAGTGGTCAACGATCAGAGATTGTATGTATTTTGAGTGCAAATGGTAAATAGAGAATTAGAGTTAAGAAATCAAGAAAACTAATAATCAGTTGTAGTAAAATGTTTGTTGGATTCTAGACTTTATTTATAGAGTTTTAAGAGTTGAAATCTTTGATGAATAAGAGCGATGAAAAGGAACGGATGCAACCCTTAAATTAGAAAATGTTTCTCTTCATTGAAGAGAAGCATCCCTTCAGAAAAATAGCCGTTATCGATAACCAACCGTCTAAATTTTTCAATTTAGCCATCTGAATCAATTTAAATTCGATGCAGCAAGTAAATAGGCCAATTTAGGTCCAATTCAGCCATCTAAATGTCTCCATTCAACCGGCTGAATCTTCATAAAAATTTATGATTTGTTTCAGCATTCAGCTGTTTGAATAGGGACACTCGGCCGGCTGATTTATGCCTAAAATGAGCATTTGCATAGTTTTGTGCATGTGTCGATTTATATATCATATCGAAGAGATTTTAACATAATTCTAATATAATATACAGACTCTAAACAGATGTACAACAACTTCATAGCTTTGTGAATCCAAATCTTCAATAAATCTCCAGCATAAATGGTTAGTACACAAGAGTATTGACTTATATAGTTGTCACAATCAAAACACTAAAAATTGAGGTTCTAACACCTGCTATCTTAACGTCGAAGGAGACACTACCTCCATCGAAGGCAACACATCCAAAGATGAGAAGGACCAGAAGAGGCCCCATGATGGCTCAGGAAGCAAGGTCAGGAAGAAAAAAAGGAAGGGTTAGAAGAAATAGGCTCCTTGTCGATCTCTTGGTGAAAGTAATATGGTTTCTGTGTGTCTGTTTTGGAGTTGTATCCTTTTGTCTTTCCTTTCTTTCGTATATAGGCTGCGTTTGTGCGAGAGCGACCCCCGCAAACATTGATGTATATAAAACGTGATGTAATGAAAGACTACTTTTCTTTTGCAATCTCTTTGTTCCATCTACATTTCTGCATTTTCATATACTATACTACTTATATATAAATGCCTGCATATATAATATAATTGCCTGTACTGCAATTTATCCATATTATATATGTTTGTCTCCATGCAATGCTTTTATTTACTACAACTCTTTGCATATAAATAAAATTCATGCAGTTACTTTAGTTATATTCCATTATTTAGTCATGTTTATAGCTGGCACAGTGTTTCATTTGGCTAAAAAAACTATAATTTAACCAACTCCGTGGTTATTCCTTTGAATTGTAATCGAGTTTTATTTGACCATTGACAAATTCTAAATAATCCTAGCTCTGTGCTATTTCCAATTTTCAAGAAACAGAGGTTTGAACGTCTATTTCTTGATGTTTGTGACCTTACCGATAACCAGACGCAGTCGAAGTTATTCATAAAGTTACAGTATTTAACCTCGATGAAGCGAGCGCTAAGCCATAAGTGAAACCATTTCTCTTTTGCAGTATTACCACACAACGAGTCCTACCTTTGTGACTCGTTACACCAAATGCCAGAATCCGGACATCATTCTCCAATCTTGTCGATTTTCGAGCATTGGTCAGAGGTTAACCACGTGAGGCAAATTATTCGATTGCCCCAGTCTGATTAACTCTCCTGATCCTGATCCTAGACCATAGGAGTCCAATTGTACCTATTTTGGTTTTTCAACGACTATCCTCGCTTATCCTCGGTCGAACTTGTCCCGCTAGGCTACAAGTGTAGTTGTGGAGGACCTGACCATCAATCAGTTCCTATCTCCGGGAACTGACATCTCAGGTACCTATCTCTGGGCATCCACTTTCAGCTACTCCTATTGCCTGGTGTTTGCTGAAAGTTTTAGTTGACCGACTCACCTATCCTTAGCATAGCGTATCCTGCTAGGTCGCAAGCATGGTCATTAAATTTCCATCTACATTCCAGTTTTTATCTCCAATAATGGAGCTTTCTCTACCTACCCCTAAATATTCCTTATTGACCTTGCCTGTTTCCAGGCAATGGTCAATATAAGAGGGATATGGTCAAATTATATGATCGACCCATTTGATTATACCCCTTTGTCCTGATCCTAGACTAAAGGAGTCGGTGCCTATCTCCGGGTACTTGACTATATTGTTAATTATGCAGTACAAGATTTTTCTTACAAGAACACGATTCCATTGGTTTAAGAAGCTAACTTTATTTATAAAGGAAAACACAGCAAGTCCCACCTTATCACATTGCCCTTAGAATCCTTGGGTGGCTTGTTTGCATAAAATAAACTAAAATCAAACTTAGTGAAATAGCATCACAACTGGTCGCTATTCCATGTGCGTGGAATCGTGATTTCGTCAATATTAGCTAGCTTGACGTTCCATCTCCAAGCTTTCATTCGATCGCATAAGGACCTTCCCAATTCAGACCAACTTCCCCCATACCCAGGAGAACTCATTTTAAAATGAGATCACTTATCTCAAAGGTACGATTCCCAACCTTGGTGTTAAAGTGCCGTGCTACTCTTTTCTGGTGAGCAGGAACCCTTAATTTTGCTTCCTCTCTCTTCTCATCAACCAAATCCAGGGACTCAAGCATGAGTTCCTCGTTTACCTTTGGATTTTAATTCCTTTCACAATGAGAAGGTACATCCAATTCTAATGGGATCATAGCCTTCGATCTATAGGCCAAAGTGAACAACATGTATCCAGTCGTGAACTTGTGAGTCATCTTATAAGCCCAAATAATAGTTGAAGCTCATTGATCCAGTGGCCCTTGGCTTTAGTTAATTAACTATTTCTTTAAGGTGGACTTAATGATTTTATTCTTCGCCTCTACTTGTCCATTCGCTTGTGGGTGTGCTACTGCCGAAAATCTTTTCTTAATCTTGTACCAGTTATAGAAATCTATAACTCAGTACTTTCGAACTGAGTTCCATTATCCATTATGATCTTTTGAGGTACTCCAAATCTACAAATGATGTTCTTCTTCATGAAGTTGATCACTGTTAGAGCCAAAATTGGTCACTAACACCCAAATCCAGATGAAAGCACCAAATCACAGTCACAGATAGAATGTATGTAGAAAGTATAAATATGAAGAACAATTAAAATAAAAAAGAAAGCAGTAATAACAGAGGATTTATAGTGGTTCGGCTGATTCCAGCCTACGTCCACTCCAGAAATTTCCTTTTTATTGATATGAGAATCAATTACAGTTACAATCCGAAGTTTTTAAAACAATAATGGCGGAGCAGCCTTGATGAAGAAGAAGAAGGGAAACAGAATGAATATATCCCTTTCCTAAAGCCCCGCTTGCTGTATTTAAAGGCAAAATACGGGTTACTGGGCCTTCTGAGTGATCCGGGCCCACCAAGACTCAATCCCTTCCTTCAATATACCGACTCCTTGTTGTCTCTGCCGACCCGGAGTAAACCAATAATTGGCCCGAAGCAACAGCCTCACTGCCTCGAAGTAGCATGTTCCATGACTCCGAGCACAATCACTATGGCCGACCCCCTTTCGTTTCCTACAGCCGACCCCGTGTCTTCATAACCGACCTGAAGAAAAGAAGTTGCCGACCTGAAGCACGAAGTCCACCGACCCAGAGCAAACCAAAGTCGTCGATCCAATCCGCCATGCCAATCCCACTATTCTGCCGATCCAAAGCTTTCACAACACCGATCCAGTGTTTATGCAATACCGATCCAAGGATCCACAAATGCCAACCCCTTTTCCTATTCACAACCTTCTATTATGGTGACCGAACCACTACGGCTGAACCACGTATGGCCGACCCATATGCTTCAACCCCCTTGAGACCAGAACCATTCATACCGAACCATGCATGACCTTCCTTCCTTTGTCCGATCGACCCTCCTTAACCGACCCACTCCAGTGCCGATCCACTCCAATGCCGACCCACTCCACGCCATATCCTAGCCTTCCTACCGATCCACTCTAACACGACCGATCTCGGAATGCCGACCCAGATTACCACCGAGCCACATCTGCCGACCCACTCAGGCCGAGCCACTCGTGAATTTCCACCCTTGACCGAGCCATACTAGCATTCATACCTCCAATCCTTTCCTAACTCGACACTCGTTCGAGCCCAATCATATCTTCCACAACTATCGTCTTGTAATCGTGTAACAATGTTGTTTTTAGTTAAATCCACCTGTCCATGGCCTTGTCAAAAGGCGGGTTAACATTTTGCCCCGAAAAACATGCCTAGCGGTAGGAAGGCGTGTTTTGAATAGCCTCAAATTCGATATCCAAAGTCCATATGTTATCCATAGCCATACCTTCCGATTCATAATCCAATCCATTTTATCCAAGTGCCATTATCGTATCATTATCCAAATCTACGGCTGCTCCGAGTTGATATTTGATTCCTATCCAGCAACCAAATCCTTATCGAATTCCACATCCATCCAAACTCGACAATCGAGTTCTAGTCCATCCATATCCAATAATCAATAACCGAATCCATGACCTTTCCGGGTCGGGTATCCAAATCCGGGATCGCTCCGGATCCATGCCCAAACCCTTAGCTGTTCATAGCCAATATCCAAATTCATAACCTCTCTGGGTTCATGCCAAGCACAACCTGCACCTGACGACTTGTGTCAAGCAATGCCATGGTGTTCCTGGCTTAGTGTCCTTGAACATTGAGTAATGTTGTGGCTTAAGTCCTAAGCCGAATCCCGGTTGCTACGGACCATTGCCGAGCATAGTCCATGCTCGATGACCTTTAATAACAAGTGACAGATAATATGAGGCCTAAGTCCTAGGCCGAATCTTGGTCTCTCCGGACCCTTGCCGAGCATAGTCCATGCTCGATGACCTTTTAAGCAAAAACCAGAGGAAAATCCAATCAAAATCCAAATCGAACCAGTAAACCAGAAATCCATATCAAAAACCCAAACCAAAAGGCAAATGTCCAAACCAGAATCCAAAATAGAAAACAAGCAAAATCAGGAGTTCAAACCAAACTCCAAAACCAAACCAGAAAAAGCAAGTGTCCAAACCAAAATGAAAAAAAAACAAATTTCAGAAACCAAAGCATCACGATTTATCATCGTCTTAGATCATGCCTAGAGGTTATTTCCATCCCCGTACATGAGTAAGCGACTAAGTTGTTAGGCCAAAGTTTGTTACTTATTCCAAACCATCACGATTAGTTGATGACCAACCGACCACCATTCCTAGGCCTCGCGCCATCGTCGTTCGAGGTAGGCGGTGGCTGCTCCTGTTCCACCGCCGCATTCCGAGTTTTGAAATATTGTCGCAACTGACTATTCCTTACATGCTCCTCGATTATATCGTTTAGATGCCGGCAGTTGTTAGTATCATGCCCGTCCAGGTCATGAAAGAGAGTGCCTTCCCGATGCTCTTTCGTGTTCTAAGGGTTCCCTCCTTGCCGGCCTTCGATAAGGAAGGCGATCCAGAGTATCCAAGTATATCTGTTCCAATGTCTGATTCCGTCCTGTGTAGGTGGAGAATTTTGGTTCTCCCCAACGCTTCCTCTTCCCTTTATCCTTATCTTTACCCGAGTGTTCACCCGACGGTTCTCCATCCTTAACCATGTTTACTTCCTTTGACCTCATATCCAAACATGCATCCTCTTGTCGAAGAAATCTCTCAGCTTCATGAAAGAATTCCCCAGGATCCATTGGTGGATCCCGTATCAATGATACTTTGAAATCCGAATCATCCTTGACTCCCGACACTGCCGCCATCAGAACTATTGATGGATCCGGTTGATCCACTGAAGCAAGTGCTGCATTAAACCGAGTTAAGAAAGTCCTGAGCGATTCATCCGCCCTCTTCTTAACTGACGTCAATGTCATCACATTCTTCGGCCTTTTTATGTGAACTCGAAACTGTTTCAAAAACCTATCCACAAGTTCTGTCCATGTTCCAATTGATCCTTCTTCCAGTTGTCTGAACCACATAGTAGCTATATCGCTCAAGTACAGGGGAAAACACCGGGCCATAACCTCCTTTGATGCCCCCGGCACTTCCATATGCCTTGTGTACCTCGTCAAGTGGTCAGTGGGATATGTCTTACCGTTGTATACTTCCAGAGTGGACAGCTTGAAATCGGACGGAATCCTAGCTATCCTGATGTTTTGGGTAAATGGACTTTTGTTGACTCCCTCCAAATCTCTGTTTGTCAGACCTCCGCGAATGGTTCGCTTGATGATGTCAGCCAATCCAGTGTTACTTGCCAAGGGATGCCCCCATCTCCATTTCCTAACCGCCCTCCAAGTCCACGAGGGAATTTTGGCACATACTCCTCGTCACGTACTCCTGTATTCCTGTTGGCGCTGGGATGCGCAACATCATCTAGTATCCCTCTATGGATTGGTCCAGCATTACTTGGTGGTGTGCCCCCGAGTCTAGGTCCATCCAGATTGATAGCTGTTTGCTGATTGGGGGCTGTCCCCTACTGAACCACTCAATATACTTGTCGGTTGAGTCCTTCTGATCCTGCTCCATGGATCTGAGCTCCTGCGGTTCCTGCTTGTCCAAATTGTCTGAAAAGTGTCTGCATCATTTCCTCTTGCCTTTTCATCAACTGGTCCTGCATGGAATCCATCATGATCTGCATCTCGTCCCTAGTGATGTAGACGGAGGCTTGATTAGCTCCAAAGGAAGCCTCCTGACTTCCCTCTTGCTGACTCCTTTTCGTTCTCTATCTCCTGGTTGATTGCTTTGCTATAGTCTCAAGAATAAAAGTTCCTAGGCCTTTAAATCCAAAATCCAAGCTTCTGAATCCCTGAGTGCTAACTTTCTCAGTGAAAGCACCAAAATGTTAGCGCCAAAATTAGTCACTAACACCCAAATCCAGATGAAAGCACCAAATCATAGTCACAGATCACAGATAGAATGTATGTAGAGAGTATAAATATGAAGAACGGTTAAAATTAAAAAGAAAGCAGTAATAACAGAGGATTTATAGTTGTTCGGCTGACTCCGGCCTACTCCACTCCAGAAATGTCCTTTTTATTGATATGAGAATCAATTACAGTTACAATCCGGAGTTTTTAAAACAATAATGGCAGAGAAGCCTTGATGAAGAAGAAGAAGGAAAACATAATGAATATATCCCATTCCTGAAGCCCCGCCTGTTGTATTTATAGGCAAAATCAGGGCTACTGGGCCTCCTAAGTGATCTAGGCCCACCAAGACTCAATCCCTTCCTTCAATATATTGAATCCTTGTTGTCTCTACCGACCCGGAGTAAACCTATCATTGGCCAGAAGTAACAGCCTCACTGCCTCGAAGTAGCATGTTCCATGACTTCGAGCACAACCCCTACGGCCGACCCCCTTTCGTTTCCTACAGCCGACCCCATGTCTTCATAACCGACCCATAGACAAGAAGTTGCCGACCCAAAGCACGAAGTCCACCGACCCAAGCAAACCAAAGTCGCCGATCCAATACGCCATGCCGATCCCATCATCCTGCCGATCCAAAGCTTTCACAACACTGATCCAGTGTTTATGCAATACCGATCCAAGTATCCACGAATGCCAACCCCTTTTCCTATTCATAACCTTCTGCTATGCCGACCGACCCATTTCGGCCGAACCACGTAAGGCCGACCCATATGCTCCAACCCCCTTGAGACTAGAACCATTCATACCGAACCATGAATGACCTTCCTTCCTTTGTCCGACCGACCCTCCTTAACCGACCCACTCCAGTGCCGATCCACTCCAATGCCGACCCACTCCACGTCATCTCCTAGCCTTCCTACCGATCCACTCTAACACGACCGATCCACTCTAACACGACCGATCCAGGAATGCCGACCAAGATTACCACCGAGCCACATCTGCCGACCCACTCAGGGCGAACCACTCGTGACTTCCCACCATTGACCGAGCCATACTTGCCTTCATACCTCCAATCCTTTCCTTACTCGACACTCGTTCGAGTCCAATCATATCTTCCACAACTATCGTCTTGTAATCGGGTAACACTGTTGTTTTTAGTTAAATTCGCATGTCCACGGCCTTGTCAAAAGGTGGGTTAACATTTTGCCCGCCAAAACAAGCCTTGCGGTAGGAAGGTGTGTTTTGAATAGCCTCAAATCCGATATCCGAAGTCCATATGTTATCCATAGCCATACCTTCTGATTCATAATCCAATCCATTTTGTCCAAGTGCCATTGTTGTATCCTTATCCAAATCTATGACTACTCCGAGTCGATATCTGATTCCTATCCAGCAACCAAATCCTTATCCAATTCCACATCCATCCAAACCCGACAACCGAGTTCTAATCCATCCATATCCAATAATCAATAACCGAATCCATGACCTTTCCAGGTCGGTATCCAAATCCAGGATCGGTCCGGGTCCATGCCCAAACCCTTAGCTGTTCATAGCCAATATCCAAATTTGTAACCTCTCCGGGTTCTTGCCAAGCGCAACCTGCACCTGATGACCCGTGTCAAGCAATGCCATGGTGTTCATGGCTCAGTGTCCCTAAATGTTGAGTAATGCTGTGGCTTAAGTCCTAAGCCGAATCCTGGTCGCTCTGGACCCTTGCCGAGCATAGTCCATGCTCGACGACCTTTAATAACAAGTGATAGATAATATGAGGCCTAAGTCCTAGGCCAAATCTTGATCTCTCCGGACCCTTGCCGAGCATAGTCCATGCTCGACGACCTTTTAAGCAAAAACTAGAGGAAAATCCAAATCGAACCAGTAAACCAGAAATCCATATCAAAAACCCAAACCAAAAGGCAAACGTCCAAACCACCGGGAGTTCAAACCAAACTCCAAAACCAAACCAGAAAAAGCAAGTGTCCAAACCAAAAAGAAAAAAAATAGATTTCACAAACCAAAGCATCACGATTTATCATCGTCTCAGAGCATGCCTAGAGGTTATCTCCATCCCCGTACATGAGTAAGCGACTTAGTCGTTAGCCTAAAGTTTGTTACGTATTCCAAACCATCACGATTAGTTGATGACCAACCGACCACCATTCCTAGGCCTCGCGCCATCATCGTTTGAGGTAGGCGGTGGCTCCTGTTCCACCGCCGCATTCCGAGTTTCGACATATTGTCGCAACTGACCATTCCTTACATGCTCCTCGATTATATCCTTTAGATGCCGGCAGCTGTTGGTATCATGCCCGTCCAGGTCATGAAAGAGACAGTGCCTTCCCGATGCTCTTTCGGGTTGTGAGGGTTCCCTTCTTGCTGACCTTCGATAAGGAAGGCGATCCCGAGTATCCAGGTATACCCGTTCCAATGTCTGATTATGTCCTGTGTAGATGGAGAATTTTGGTTCTCCCCAACGCTTCCTCTTCCCTTTATCCTTATCTTTACCCGAGTTTACACCCGACGATTCTCCATCCTTAACCATGTTTACTTCCTTTGACCTCATATCCAAACATGCATCCTCTTGTCGAAGAAATCTCTCAGCTTCGTGAAAGAATTCCCTGAAATCCATTGGTGGATCCCGTATCAATGATACTTTGAAATCTGAATCATCCTTGACTCCCGACACTGCCGTCATCATAACCATTGATGGATCCAACCGATCCACCGAAGCAACTGCTGCGTTAAACCGAGTTAAGAAAGTCCTGAGCGATTCATCCGCCCTCTGCTTAACTAACGTCAGTGTCATCATATTCTTCGGCCTTTTATGTGAACTCGAAACTGTTTCAAAAACCTGTCCACCAGTTCTGTCCATGTTCCAATTGATCCATCTTCCAGTTGTCTGAACCACATAGCAGCTATATCGGTCAAGTACAAGGGAAAACACCAGGCCATAACCTCCTCTGATGCCCCCAGCACTTCTATATGCCTTATGTACCTCGTCAATTAGTCAGTGGGATCTGTCTTACCGTTGTATACTTCTAGAGTGGATAGCTTGAAATCAGACAGATTCCTAGCTATCCTGATGTTTCGGGTAAACGGACTTTTGTTGACTCCCTCCAAATCTCTGTTTGTCAGACCTCCGCGAATGGTTCGCCTGATGATGTCAGCCAATCCAATGTTACCTGCCAAGGGTTGCCCCTCATCTCCATTTCCTAACTACCTTCCAAGTCCATAAGGGAATTCTGGCACATACTCCTCGTCACGTACTCATGTATTCCTGTTGGCACTGGGCTAAGCAACGTCATCTGGTATCCCTCCATGGATTGGTCCAGCATTACCTGGTGGTGTGCCCCCAAGTCTAGGTCCATCCAGATTGATAGTTGTTTTCTGATTGGGGGCTGCCCCCTGCTGAACCACTCCATCTACTTGTCGGTTGAGTCCTTCTGATCCTGCTCCATGGATCTGAGCTCCTGCAGTTCCTGCTTGTCCAAATTGTCTGAAAAGTGTCTGCATCATTTCCTCTTGCCTTTTCATCAACTGCTCCTTCTTGGAATCCATCATGATCTGCATCTCGTCCCTAGTGATGTAGACAGAGGCTTGATTAGCTCCAGAGGAAGCCTCCTGACTTCCCTCTTGCTGACTCCTTTTCGTTCTCTGTCTCCTAGTTGATTGCTTTGCCATAGTCTCCAGAATACAAGTTCCTAGGCCTTTAAATCCAAAATCCAAGCTTCTGAATCCCTGAGTGCTAGCTTTCTCAGTGAAAGCACCAAAATGTTAGCGCCAAAATTGGTCACTAACACCCAAATCCAGATGAAAGCACCAAATCATAGTCACAGGTCACAGATAGAATGTATGTAGAGAGTATAAATATGAAGAACGGTTAAAATTAAAAAGAACGTAGTAATAACATAGGATTTATAGTTGTTCGGCTGACTCCGGCCTACTCCACTCTAGAAATTTCCTTTTTATTGATATGAGAATCAATTATAGTTACAATCTAAAGTTTTTAAAACAATAATGGTAGAGCAGCCTTGATGAAGAAGAAGAAGGAAAAAAAATGAATATATCCCTTTCTTGAAGCCCCGCATGCTGTATTTATAGGCAAAATCCGGGTTACTGGGCCTCTTGAGTGATCCGGGCCCACCAAGACTCAATCCCTTCCTTCAATATACCGACTCCTTGTTGTCTCTGCCGACCCGGAGTAAACCTATCATTGGCCCGAAGTAACAGCCTCACTGCCTCGAAGTAGCATGTTCCATGACTCCGAGCACAACCCCTATGGCCGATCCCCTTTCGTTTCCTACAACCGACCCCATGTCTTCATAACCGACCCGAAGACAAGAAGTTGTCGACCCGAAGCACGAAGTCCACCGACCTAGAGAAAACCAAAGTCGCCGATCCAATATGCCATGCCGATCCCACCATCCTGCCGATCCAAAGCTTTCACAACACCGATCCAGTGTTTATGCAGTACCGATCCAAGGATCCACGAATGCCAACCCCTTTTCCTATTCACAACCTTCTGTTATGCCGACCGACGTACTGCGGTCGAACCACGTATGGCCGACCCATATGCTTCAACCCCCTTGAGACCAGAACCATTCATACCAAACCATGCATGACCTTCCTTCCTTTGTCCGACCGACCCTCCTTAACCGACCCACTCCAGTGCCGATCCACTCCAATGCTGACCCACTCCATGTCGTCTCCTAGCCTTCCTACCGATCCACTCTAACACGACCGATCCAGGAATGCCGACCCAGATTACCACCGAGCCCATATGCCGACCCACTCAGGCCGAGCCACTCGTGACTTTCCACCCTTGACCGAGCCATACTAGCTTTCATACCTCCAATCCTTTCCTAACTCGACACTCGTTCGAGCCCAATCATATCTTCCGCAACTATCGTCTAGTAATCGGGTAACACTGTTGTTTTTAGTTAAATCCGCCTGTCCACGGCCTTATCAAAAGGCGGGTTTACAATCACCTTTTTGTTGTGATCGTGGCAAGCGGTTCTGCTTCGCCCACTTCATGAAGTAGTCCACTTCAGCTATAGTGTACTTAGCTCCTCCTTTCACCATCGATAGCACACCGATAATATCAATTCCCCAAATCGTAAGTGGCCGTGAGATAACCATTTGCATAAGTTCTGTCGATGGGCTCTCAAAGCCTTCACAAATCTTTAGCAACGATCGCATCGCTTAGTGTAATCGGCTGCATCTCGATTTCACATTAGCTCGAAATATCCGTAACGAGTACCTTTTTCGCTAACATTTTCCCTTGGTGTGATCACCATAGCTACCTCATGGATTTCCATCAGGATCTTCCTAGCTTCATCTTTGGTTACACACCTAAGCAAGGGGGTAGAGAATCCTCTCCTATAAAGTACTCCTTGCATCATGAATCAGTGTGCTTTTCGAAGAAGTTTCTTATGTTCATTCCTTTCTCTTGAGAGAATCCCCTTGAGTAAATAATCCTCAATTAGAGTCATCCATGACTCCTTTTTCTCTAGGGTCTCCAAAATCCACTCGACGTCTATCTGGTTGATATTCGGAGCTATCAAAACCTTCATTAGAACCAAACCCATCAACTTTTCTTCCCCTGAACTAGCTAGCTTGGCCAAATTTTCCTTTGCATTCTCCTCTCTGAGAATGTGCGTGATTGTGTAATGCTCTATATTATTTAACAGTTCCATTACCTTTGTCAAGTGAGGAGCAAGTCTCGCACCCTTAGCCTGATATTCCTTTCTCACTTGACAAACTACTAATTGAGAATCACTGAATATATGCAACATCTTTATTCCTAGCTCCTTCGCTACCCTTAGCCCTACAATCAACGCTTCATACTCAGCCTCGGTTTTAGTTGTGGGAAATTCCAAGTTCGATGCTTAACAAATCGATCGTCCTTCCAGAGTTACAAGCACAATTCCTGCACTGAACTACGTTCTTTCAAAGCTTTGTTCATAAATTCTAATGAGAAAGTGTGACCATATTGTCTTCCTCTTCACCATCTGCATGGTGAATTTAAAGTCCGCCAACACCTGCACATCTATCACTCTCCTCGGATGGTATGTAATATCATATTGACTTAGTTCAATATTCCATTTTAGCAACCTTCTGAAAGTCTCAGGTCGGTACAACACCTGCTTCAAAGGTTGATCCATTAGCACTTTAATCCGATGAGCCTGAAAAAATGATCACAACTTCCTCGATGTAATCAACAAGCAATCGACCAATTTTTTTCAACTTTGGATAATTCTTCTGAGCTCCAGTAAACCACTTGCTGATGTAGTACACCGACCTTTGAATCCTTGCCTCCTCGCGTACCAATGTTATACTTAGTGCATGAGCAAACATTGCTAAATAGATAAACAGGTCTTCTCTATCGAATGGTTTGGATGTAACTGGCGGCATCTCCATATGCCTTAGTAACTCCTCGATGGCATTTTGACATTTCATTGTCTACTCGAAAAAATTTCTTTCCCTTTTCAAGAGCATTAAAGAACAGTATACACTTATCTGTTGTCTTTGAGATGAACCAACTAAACACGCAACCTTCCCGTTCAAGTTTTGTTATTCCTTCTTTGTAGTTGGAGCAGTCACATTCCCCAAAGCATTAATCTACTTTGGATTAGCCTCAGTTTCTCTCGAATTCACGATAAAACGTAAAAAAATTCCCGATGCAACGCCAAAAGAGCATATCAATGGTTTCAACTTCATTTCGTACTTTCGAAGTACCTCAAACAGTTTCAAGGTCGTCCATGTCATTCCTTGATAGTCATGACTTCACGAGCATATCGTCCACATACACCTTCATCGTTCATCTGATTTGCTTTTTAATCGTAGAACTCACCAACTTTTGATATGTAGCTCCTGCATTCTTCAAACCAAACGGCATCACCTGATAACAATACAATCTTAAGTCTGTTACAAAGCTTGTGTGCTCCTGATCCGGTACGTGCATCAGTGTCTAGTTATAACCAGAATACACATCCATAAAAGAGAGAAACTCATGTCCTACAGTCCTTTCTACTAGTTGGTCAATCCTAAGTAAAGGAAAATTATCTGGGCATGCTTTATTCAAGTCCGAATAGTCAATACACATTCGCCACTTCCCATTTGCCTACTTAACTAATACGGGGTTCGATACACATTCGAAATATAAAGCATCACTAATAAAACTGTTCGCTTTCAATTTCTACTTCCTCCTTCAATCCAACGACCACTCCGGATCCAAACTGCGTCTTTTTTGCTTCATGGGTGGAAACTTTGTGTCCACATTCAATGCATGGCACGCTATCTCCGATGATATCCCGCATATATCTGAATGTGTCCAAGCAAACACTTCCAAGTTTTCTCATAGAAAACTTACCAATTGCTTCCTTAATTCTACGCTTAGTTTAGATTCGATCTTAAGAGCCCAAGTGGGATCATCGATATCAATCAGAATGTTTACCATCAACTTAGCCGGTGTTTCTCACACTTCCTCTGACTTCTTCTCGAGATCCATAGACTTATCTAACCTGCTATAGATCCTGAGCTAGGGCTTTGGCTTTAATTCCTATGCTTTTGAGCTTTTATTGCAGAGAGTTCTCTCTACATTCTTGCCTCTCTCCTGTCACTTTGTCTCTCTCAGCTTAGCAATATAACATTACCTACATGCGCTCTGGTCTCCTTTAATTGATCCGACCCCATTCTCCATAGGGAACTTCATCCTTAAGCACCAAAGAGCCGATGCTATCCTGAAATCAACAAGGGTCGGTCGGTCTAAAAAGGCATTGTACGTCGAATATTCATCCACTGTAACAAACTTCTGAATCCGCACTACCTTGCGGTCTCTATCACCTAACTCCATGGATAAGTCAATTGTCCCAATTGGTTGTTTTGCCTTGCCTTTAAATCCTTGAATCTTGGATTTAAAAGGCCTAACATCCTTCATACCAATATTCATTTGATCGAACGTCCTTTAAACAGAATATTTACATAACTTCCATTATCCACCAAGGTCCGATGTACCATAACCTGGCTAATAACAACCGTAATCACCATGGGGTCGAAGGTTGGCAATTCGATTCCATTAGAATCTCTATTCTTGAACACAATATATCATCAATTACCATCCTTTGCAATTTAACTGGAGCTCCGTCCTCGATGGTAAAACAACTTTCTTGTAGTACATGCCTTAATGAACTCACATATCACTCCATTTCCCTCCAACTTTTCTCTACTGGATGAGGTCCTCATGTTATAGTACTTATGACTATTATTTCATTAGTATGCCTGGTATTTAACGAAATAGTAAAGATAATAGTAGGTTCATAGATTATTCAAAGCAGGGTATTTGTACAAATAGTGCAACATCTAGTTTATGTACACATTGAACAAATAACACGATAACAAATAGCTAATCAAAAACCTAGTTTTAGTACAGATTAGGAAAATTACATAACAATAGAACTACTGAAATGGTAACACTGATTAAATGTATTAAGTGACTTTTAAATCTTCAAGCATCATGCTTGCATTGTTTATCCTGATTTTTCGCAGCGGTTGCAATGGAGTTATCATCAACATCCTATTATCGGTAATGTACTTGAAACATCAATGTAATAGCCATATATCAACAAATAGTTAAATAAGGAAATGAACACTGGAATCAGGTAAGTAGATAGAATATAGTATGTTATAATTATATACTTATGTTTCAATGTTCCAGGTATAATTAATTAAAAAGGATCACTCTATTTGATAGAAGTTTGTATGTCTTCTTAGTCGTATTCCTAAAAGTGATCGATGAATGAAAATCGAAAAACCGAAAGTAATAAATATGATTAAGTAAATGTAGTGGTTTGTTCATGACGTAGGATAATAAAAAATGGTTATGGTTGTACTACATATATATTTCATTGTAGTGTATCTAAATTGCATGTCCTCATAGTTAACAAAGCATGTAGCCAATATGTTTGGATTCACTGCAATTTTTAAGTGTACTTATTGTTCTGACTCAGGCAACGATACATGAATCACCACACGTAAATGCAAGGGAAGACGACAAATAAATGAGATGGTAAATGCATAAGTTAAGCTACCTAAAAGGCTAAAACTATGTTAGCATGAAGTATGCAGATAGCATTTGTAGGAGTGAAAGTATGCTAGATAGGAAATTACTTATCAATTGGAAGCTACCTAAAATCAAGTTTATATTTTGTTACATGAAAAAAAAATCAAATACGACTTGATTGAAATTACTTATCAAATGGAAGCAAATGGTGTATGAAGGAAATTTGAACCAAGAAAAATTATTACAAAGGTAATATAGACAAAATAAATAATCAGATGGTTTAAAAGTTGTAAAATATGAAAGGCAAAAATTGGTTATCAACCGGTTCAGCAATAAAATTGCAAATCAAATGTTCTCAATAATTGTATGCAGATGCTACAATAATTTAGAGTCAAACCGCATGTCAAAAAGTTAATAAATATAAAAAGTTGGAGGTACAATGATAGTCTAAATAGAAACACTTTTCATTTTTTTTCCTTTTCATCTTGACATTTCAGATCTATATACACAATCCAACTTGGTATTTAAAGTTTCTATTTCTGCCATGTTTGTGGTACCATCCATACATAATGAAATCTTAGCTTATTCATGCTTTTATCAAAGCAAGCATTCATTTTCCTACTCCATTCTGCATAAAAATATATTGTTTCCAAATTCAAACAATGAATAAGGATAATCAAAATCTTATTACATAAATGCTCGTTTTCTCATAATGTATTTCCATAAATATTCATTTCACACAATAAAGAACGAAATGGAATTAAGTTTTTGTGCGTGAAATTTGAAAAGAGAGTAATGAAAAAACGTATGGAATATATCATGAAATGTGTCATGAAATAAGATATTCCCAATCTCTCTCTAAGTTCCAATTTGTTAGGTCATGCATGCTAAATTGGGGCTGCAACTAGCGTTTTCTTGTTTTTGCCTTTTCTTTATTTTCCTTTTTCATCTATCTTGTTCTTACTGTAATTCTTATTTATACTTGTAAGTTGATCTTACTTTGTTATAAATATAATGGTAGGGATCCATTCAATCCCAACTTTGTCAAAAAAAAGGAAATGAAATTGTGTAAAGAGAAAATTACACGACTATAGTGTTTCATTATGTGGATGAGCATCTATGCATGTGTAAAATGAAAAGGTTTGTTGTTTCACAAATAATTATATGAAATAATATGTTCTTTTTGTGAAATAAAATAATTTTGTTTCCATATGCTGATTTCACAAAAAAATTCTGTTAATGCAGAGGAAATAAGTATGCAGTCTTTGTTTCCAATTCCATTTTCATAAATACTCATAATTACGAGTGTATACGCACATCCAGATGGACTTGTATTCAAGTGTTGGATCATTTTTTTTCTTTTTGTTTGTAACATGAAGGATTTTTTAACATAAAATTAAGCTTTACGCATATTTGTGATTATGGTTTTAGGATTTATTGTTTTTGGTGAATTTAAACCCAAAATTAAGCTTTTTCATAAGTTATTTGTTATTAAAATTTTAGAATTATTTAAATAGTGTTCATGATAAATTCAAACCAAAATTCACCTTATTGCGGTATATATAAGTTTATAACAACTTTATGATAGGGCATCTGCATAGTTTCTGTTCGGTAAAAAAGTGCATGGCCTAGACCCTAAGGTTATATTTTTCCTTCAACAAACAACATCAACCAAAATATAAAGTCCATAAATTCCTCTATAATGTACCAAATAAGGAACATGCAAGCCGACCTTAAAATATTAAACTCACCCTTAATAAATTTTGCAGCACCACCTACTCTAACAACTAACATTTTCAATTTACATAGTAATTATATATCGTTAATTTATTTATGTCCTAATAAAACACAACAGACATCATATATGAACATAGAACCATTATGCATACTTTGCTTTATCTTATTCTCTACATAGTCAAAGTTCAAAATGTCACCACAAATTCCATGTATCATATCAAATATTCGAGAAACAAACATGCTAATTATTACATTAAGTTTATATAAGCATATATAATAATCTAAAGAAGCAGTTCTACAGAAACAGCAACAACATAGAGTAATCAAGTATCCTCATGCAGCATAGGTGTAACATCCCAGATTTTATTAATTTAAATTTAGTGATTTATTTGAATTTTTGGTAATTTAAAAAATTGAAAATTAAAAAAAAACAAATAAAATATATGTTGGTTTAAAGAGAATAAAACTCCAAATTTCTTTTGAATTTAAATCACTTGGATTTAACATCTTATATATGTATATGTAGATATTGAATTTGCATTTCAAGTTAAGAAAAAAAATATTATATATACAAATAAATATATACAAAGTGAAATAAAATATACTTACAAATATAATACAAACAAAATATATCTATAAATTCAAACAATATGATAATGGTAGAACTTTATTTATATCACAAGGCTTGAGATAAAAGGAGCAAGCAACATCATCTATAAACAAAAGAAAGATAAAGCAAACAAGCTTGTATGAGTATTATACCAGTCAGGAAAAAAATCTACAAATAAAAAAAAATGTACAAACTAAAGAAAAAAATAATCAAACAGCATAGGCTGTAAATATACAAGGAAGCATGAACATTAAATGCTTTCATTAAATGCTTTCTTCTCAGCCACCCATGAAAGAAGGAAAAAAAAGGTCTCTGGTTGTACAAAGCTAGTATAAAGAAATTACACAAAATAATGATACCCTGTACAACACAAAGTAAATCTGGTACCAGTAGATGTACCAGCCTGAATATTTTCTTTTATATACATCCATGTATCAGATCGTTCAAAACATAACTAAGCAACCTGGAAGAAAAAAAACATAGCAAAGTCAGGAAAGGAAAATATAAGTATCATCATATTCACGAACTCAACTTCATTCAACAAGGCAAAACAGATTTTCAGGGACAATCAACAAAACTGTAGCTTTTCAACAACCTTGTTTTCTGTTTCAACTATATTCAGGTGAGTAAACTAAATATTTCAAGATCTAAGTGGAATGCAATATTTTGTTTTGCTAGAGTATTTGTTTTCTAGTTTTAGCTCTGTGAACATCATACGATTAAACTTGTTCTTCTTTGTTCCTGGTTTCAGAGTGAAAATAAATTAAGAAATTCAATATATCCCCATTCAATCAGTATTGGGTTTACAATTTTAAACAAAACAAGGGCTGGAACATAAATCAAGAACTCAAAAATTTGTTTAAAACATGCTGGTGTAACATCACAGCTAAAACTTTAGGTACAGAGCAAATTCATGTTGAATTCGAATGTTTTAACTAGCTACCTCAATTATATAACTTGAATTCTTATTCGAAGATAAGATTTTTAGATATAAATGATGATTTTTAAGTGAGTATTTAAGGTGTAGTTCGAAAATCAATCAAAAGTGCATTTTCATCAATTCCTGTTGATTTTACAAGTATTAGATGTTGAAATTTATACTGAAGCCAGCTTAGTGATTTTCGAACTCAGGAAAAATGCTAAAAAAATTATCTATTGTGTAAGTTGTTTGGACGAATTGAATGTAGGGTTTGGATTCAAGTTTTGATGCGTTTGGAAACGAGGCGATTTCACCACCTCGGAGGCATCGAGCTTCGTGTGGTTCTGGGGATAGCTTCGTGGGTGATCGGAGGTGGCGTGGCCGTGGTGGTGCGAGGCTAGGTGGTCGACGTCGTGAGGTCGAGGCGGATTTAGCCAAGCAATGGGTTCCAGTTTTTGAATGGGAGGGTTCGATTTTAATTCGAGGATAGTTGGGATGTTTTAGTGACTGGAGATGGTTGCTGGGTTGGTGGTTGACGTGCCGGAATGTTCGTCGTTGGTAGAAGTCGCCTCCGGTGCCGTGCACGTGCACGTGGAGGGGTGGAATGTCAGTTGCAATGTTTTGGGAAAGGAGACGGTGCGACTCGAAGTCTCACTCGGGGGATCGGGAAGAAAACGCGAAGGCGAGCTCGAGTCGTTTTCGTATGATATCGGGTAGGTTTTAGGACTTAAACGAAATTTTGAAAAAAATATTCACACGGGTAGTTTTTGGTTAAGACCCGAAGCAGGAAGCAATTTTGCTCGGGAATGACTCGAGACAGTCTCGGGTCAGGCCTAAAAACAGTAAAAATTTAAGTTTTTGAAAATTTTGAAACATGAGTTAAAATTTTGTTTTTAAAATAATTATTTGAAATAAATAAAGTATTTTAAAGGCTTAAATTTTAAAAGTAAATTTTTTTAAAAAATTAACTTGATAAAATATTTGAAGAGTAAATCAAATATTTAATTTTTTAACTTAAAACAAAAAAATTCTTTAAAAATGATTAAATGATGATTTGAACAATAATAAAATTGTAATTACGTTGTAATTAAAAGTTGATTAATTTAAAGAATAATTAATTAATAAAGATAATTAAGATTTAATAAATTAACAATTAAGAATAAATAAATTAAGATAATTAGTTAAAGAAAAATTAATTAGTTAAGTTAATTAAAATCTAATTAATTCATAGTTAAGGATAATTAATTATAAAATTAAAATTTATGAAGATAATTATGTGGTTAATTCACTTGTAAATCATATTTCCCCAAATTAGAAATGATTGACTATCATTAAATATTCTGTACTAAATTGATATTTCTATTGTGATACTGTGATTGTTTTGGTACTGAACTGTGATTTGTGATTTAATTCTGCATTGATGTGAAAAGTGAAAACCCCTTTGCCCGTAAAACAGCATTTTTACTTCGATGCGATAGGGAGTCGGATTTTAGTTTGTTATCCGAAACCCACATCGAACCCTGAATATAAATCTTTGTGATTGTCATATCCACGTGTTTTCAAAATTTTTCGATCACTATTCAGTTTAGTCGGGAGAGGACCTATGTGTCATATAACCCATTCCGAATAGTGATATGTCGTAATGGATAGCATTTGAAGACCGGTGTTGAAGACCGGGTATTTATGAAAACGATAGGACGACCTATTGATTGTCTCTGCACTGAGTTGCTCCGGTATAGAGATTCCCTAAGTGATGGGAAGTTCGATCAGGATTGTGAATACCCGGATTGCAAGGACTTCTTCAGAAGTGCCTTCGGTTCTGTTCGATCCCGGAACAGACTTGTATGGTTGTATGTCCGACACTACACTTTGAGATATAAAGCTGATTTCTTTCAAATACATTTCTGTTTGGTGGCGGAGAATTTATTCTCTTAGCTTAACACCCTTCTCTGAGACGTACGAGCTCAGAGGTTATGTAGTTGAAGGTTATCAGTGATATACTCCCAATTTGGTAGTGTGGCATGTTGAGTGCTGCTGTGTGTTGCAGATCATTTGTTGATCAAAGCATGGCTTTCGTGTAAAGCGTAGCTTTGTGGACGAGACCTCATCGGACCTCACAACCCGGAAATGGTCGAAACAGGAAAGATGCGGCAAGGTTATGAGGGTCGCGCCCTTTAGGGTATGTCATTTCCTTCTGGAAAAAGGTGGTATCAGGTATGGAGCCCTGGTATTTAACCTATGTGGTTGCTCCAATCTCATTTCTTTGTGGTTGTTGCTTTGTGATCGAGGCGCCTCGGATAAAGGTCCCAAAGGACCGGGGAATGGCATATTCGTGAGTTACCTAGTTACAGAGGTAACCCGGCCTTGTGTTGGCAGAGAGCCAGGTTGGTTCTCGGGACGTCCAGCCAGAGGCGTACCCATGTGGCAGTAGGAAGTTCCTTAGCCTGACCATTTGTTGGAAATCCAATTTCCAATATGAACCTTGTACGGTTTTAGTTGTAGAACCTGCCATTTACTTATGGTGGCGCCCCACTGTTTAGATGGTAGCTATAGTAGGCATAGTTCGGAATGTCTATGCTGGCTAAGATTAATATTGTATCTTCGAAATGTTTTCTACACTATGCACTAGTGATAATATCAAAGAATTTTTCTCGTATTAAGCATATTTGACTATTATAAGAAGAAATCTTCTCCAATTCTGCGTTTGCATTGTGTGTGTGGCGGGAGGTCTTATGGTAGTTTCATTTTTCAAAAGCATGAACGACTTCTTTTTAAAGATCTGTTTATATAAAGCAACTACTTTTGTTTACTCATACCAGTCCCATGACTGACCCGGAGTTTATTGTTTCTTTTCTAAACTCTAGGTGCCCATTATTTCCACCCGGGCAGCCTAGTAGCAAGTTTTCCGTGCTTTGGTGTTAGCTGGATTTTGGAGTCTTTTTGGGTTTAGGAGCTATCAGATTTTGGGAAGCTTTTGTCTTGGATATCTTTTGAAGTGCTTAGAGTTCTAAAGACTTTATCCAAGTAGATGTATGTTGGAACTTTTTTGGAAGACTCTGTTGTTGTTATGTTGTGGAGTTATTATCTTCTGTTATTGTATCTATATGTAGTGCTCTAGTATGGAAGACATGTGTATTATGATACTCTGATGTAGAAATGAATATTATGATAATGTTGTATATATGATGTAATGTATGATATTCAGTTTATTTCCGCTGTTTATATTCATCTGATGTTGTTATAAGCTCCGCCGAACTGAAGTTTGACGTTTGAATATCTGACAGTCGAATACAAGTAAGGTATTTGATGTTGATTTTCGAACGCTGGATTTCAGGATCGTGACAATAGGGCAGAATTAGTCAGAGCATGAAAAGTAGTTCGATCACAGTAATCATATTTTTTTTGAATAATAACAGCGACAGAATTACATAAAAGTGCATTAAGCAAAGCAACAAAATTCAGAAGCCAACAATAAGGTTTTCTAGGTAGAAATTCAAAACATAAGGGAGCATAACGATACTAAAAAACATGAAAATAACAAACAATACTGAATTACCGAGCTTCAACTGCAGTCTCCCCCTTGTTTCCAAGCCACTTGGCAAAGCTTTCAAATTCAGTGCAGTCACTATTGGCGATCATGGTCTCGTAAAATGCCTTTTATGTGGTCTTAGTAGCTTTAGCTTCCTCCTTGGTGAGCTTGATCCTCTTCTTATTGAGCTTCTACTTCTTAGCCTTAGCACCCTGCTCAGCAGCATGCAATGTCGTCGTCCTTGCAGTCTTTGCGTAGTGATATTTTCTATTAGGTTGATGTAGATTGTATGACAACATGGTCAAAAACTCAAAATAAAACATGTTCTAACAATGTCTTAATGATGCAAAAAGAAAAGAAAATAAACTTGAGTGAAAGCTTCTATTTCGTAGCACAATCAACTATAATTTTGTATGCTTGCATTTACCTACTAATCTGCTCAACTCACAAACTATAGTTCCAAAAATTATGTTTAGTTCGTATTTTATTTTGCATTATTCAAAATTTATAGTTTCAAGAGATTACAATTTTGTATGCTTTCATTTTTGTTCATGAGAGAAGTATATTCACTTTTTTCTTTACTATGTGCTTAGGTTCAGTTGATTGTGGTGGTGCCATACTATTTTAGTTATTACTTGAGTCGTCTGATGTATTGAACTGATATATTGAATACGATTTGTCACTCAACCTAGTTCAATCAAATATTTAAAATAGCATTAAAATAGTGAATTAAATACTATACATGCAAAAAATTAAAAAATTCAAATTTATATTATTCATAACTCTTTAGCATATCATTAAAATTATAGGTCCATTTTAGTCAGAGTTCTATGGCCAATTTTATCAGATTTATTTTCATCTCGATTGGTTTTTAAGGTTAATTTATATTTGATTAACGTGATAACTTTCTTAAGGATACTCATGCAATATTGTGCTTTGTTTTACTATTTTGGAAAATGATTGCATTAGGTAGGATACTGCTAACATTGATATTTTTATACTTATGTAGTGGCTGAATAATATTGATTATTCAAGGAACCATTGATTTTTAAATCACATGCATGTTTTTTCAATTCATAAATGTAAAACACCAATATATGAGCAAATGATACACACATAGCCACCTACCCTCCAATATTTAGGCACGTCTGATGGACGTGTTCAAAGATTTTCTATGTTTCAGGGTATTAATTATATATTTAAAATTGTATGTAAATAAGTATTGAATTACAAACATAAGATGAGAAAATGGTTCCTGACCAACCGTGTACTACGCTGCTAAGGAAACTTCTCATATTATGTCATTAGTGGTAAATTCAGTTCAATACAAAAATCTGAGTACACTAATATAAAATGAAAGTTCTGTAACTATATTTTGTAACTGATTCACAAAGTTTGAAATCTACATCAGAACTAAAACAAAGAGATTCCGAAGTCATATTTGAATAGCAGCTATGCTTTTAAGAAATTAAAGCAATTCTACCCATCTGCAACTGGGGCTTTAAATGCTAAACCTTTAACGGTATGCTTAAACTGAAACATACACATGGAAAAAGAAAAAAAATAACTGTTTACATTCAGTAAAATTTGCATTATAAGAAAACATAAAATTTGTGTCATTAAATATTTAGAAAACAAAATATAAGAAGAGATTTGAAAGTCTGGTTTGAAAAATAAAAGCAATTAGAAAGTTTGAAAACAAAAACATGCATCAAAATTGGTTAGAGTTGGAGCAAAATTAATAAATTGGATAAAACTAAACAGAGTAAAATCAATTCATAGACTCTAAATCTATTAAAATTACAATTATACGCTAGTACACAATAAAAAGGTAGTAAACTAAAGGCATGAAACAAAAGAAATACTTGCCAATTTATTAAATATTAGTTGATTATAAGGAAAAACTGATTTCTTTGTACAAAAGGTGATGGTGAGGCATTGCCAAAAGTTGTAATAAAACGAAACTATGTTCATATTCAAGCAAACTAAACAAAGCATTATAAAAATAATCTTCCAGTAAATAAAACTGAAGCAAGTTTAAAGAAATTGAATATCACAGAATCCATATTTATTTACATTAGATACAAATGGATCTATAAATACCAAGATAAACTTTGTGAATCAGCCCACTCGATACTCTATTTAATAGCCATAGTTTTAAATCAAATTCAGAACAGTGGTAAAAATTATAAGAGTTAAACTTTTTTCATGAATCTTGAGCAAAGTTTGCAAAAAAGAGTGAATCGATATTTGATATACATGTACCATAGCTATAAACAGTGGACAAAGGGAACACTGAGGTCGAAGAAGGGGATTACATTTTGGACTGAGCTGGTGGACCGGGTGATGCGATCCGGCAGGAGGACGATGGCGATGAGATTTCTTAATTGTGGACCGTATGCTGCGATCAGGTAGGAGGATGAAGGAGATGAGATTTCCGATCAATTTCTGGGGCAGAGGGGATGTGGATTCGAAGGAGCTTGGATTTTATAACGAACTGCTTCTGATTTCTAATCGATCTAGGGTGTTAAAAGCAATGTGAGGTAGAGAGAGGGCAAAGGGATGAAGAAGGAGTTTGGTTCTAATAACCGAATAGCTTCTGTTTTAGGGTTTCATAAAAACTACGGAAGTATTCTGGAACGATGGGTATTTTGGGTAATTCAAGAAGGCACAGTTGAGCTTAGTTAGATAAAGATAGGACCATTTTCCATATAAAATTCACATAAACAACAAAGTTTTGTGATAGAGTGATAATTGTCAGATTCATTTCCTACATTGCAGACCATTTAACACATTTAGTATATGGAAATGAAATTAGAATCATTTGAATAAGGGAAAAATTATATTTCCATCACAAATTTACAATCACTTGTAAAAATATTTATTTCTGAACTTATAAAAATAAATGAAATAATCATTATGAGTAAAATTAGAGGTATCGCCAGCAACAAACGAAGGTAGCTGTCCTTGTACATAGGAAGGAACTGCTATAGATAAGATGGTTTTAGAGGTCCCCCTACCCCAAGTCGAATGCCTAGTAAGAAATATGGTGGAAGTGGGAAGAAATATTTGTCTCAAAATTTTATTCATTGTACAATATGATCACTGTACTATAATAAGAGCTAAACATGTTTTGTTTGATGGAGATAACTCTTTTAGTTTGAATTAAAATTTTGAAAATAATTATAGCCGGTAATCCATATAAAAACAGTTGGTAAATATATAGTTACAAATATATAGCTACTAATCCATGTCAAAACATAGTACAACCTGCAAATTTTAAGAACAATGTATAACGATAAGTATAACTATTTGCATAAAATATCAAATGGGTCAAACAAAAAACTAAGAAAAAAAAATCCTATTTGTTCTACACAAAGTTAACAACATCCGATTGTAAACCTTTTGTTTCAGTTTAGACAAATTTATCGTTTGCCAGAGAAAAAAATTAAGAGAATATGGCACTCCCTGTAATTTATTGTTGGAAATGTTTTTGTTCACAATTTATTAAAAAAATTAAATAAGAAACAGGTAATGGTAATTTATTTATGAACTATTATTATAATTGAGCCGTTGCAAGTTTATAACGGTAATATATTTATGAATCATTATTATAATTGAGCCGTTGCAAGTTTATAACGGTAATATATTTATGAATCATTATTATAATTGAGCCGTTGCAAGTTTATAACGGTAATATATTTATGAATCATTATTATAATTGAGTCATTACACTTGCACAATGGTAATATATTTATGTGACATTGTTATTGAGCCGTTAAAAAAGCTAATGGTATTACAATATTGTTTTAAATGAGAATAAATTAAAATCCATTAACATTCCATCACTTTAGTAACGTATACAATTTCCATTCTGCCTATTTAAATGATAGATAGACAGAAGAGAAATGGTAAGAATAACAGACATTTTTCTTTTTCTTCTTCCTTCAACAAAACTAAACACCTTGAGCAGTATTTCAAAGTGCAAATCAGAATCGACTTTGTCAGTGCAAACAGGTTGATATTTTTTCAGATTAGAGATGATGTTTTATCCTAGAGGCGGCGGCGTTTGTTTTTCAAAACTACTTTGCACCTTCGAGCAGAACGCCGAAACGTCTTCAGGAGAGTGACAATGTACACGACTCAGTAGAAGTTCATTGTTCCCAACAATTTGAAGACGTTCCAGACAACAATGAATTCTGCTGCAACTATTGATGATGCTGCACCAACCTCAATGTTTTAGAAAAGCCGACAGTACCAGATAAGCCCGCTGAAACCAATGCACAATAACTGCAGAGCTGGCAGGAACAAAACCAAAAATTGCAGAATTGGACATAACAGGATTACCTCTGCAAGAACTTCATACTGAATGGTCTGAGCGACGATCTCTACGACTACTACAATTCGGACAAGACAACCAAGGAAATCTGGGAGGCGCTGCAAAAGAAGTATGATAATGAAGAAGCTGGAGCAAAGAAATATGCCTTCAGCCGCTACCTCAAATTTCAGATGACGAACAACGGGTCAGTAGAGACGCGGTCTCATGAACTTCAAAAAATAGCTCATGAGATCGTCTCCGAAGGTACGGTTATTGATGAACAATTCCAAGTTGCTATTTTGATAAATAAACTACCCCCTAGTTGGAAGGATTTTAAGAATAATCTGAGACATAAAACTAAAGAATTTTCTTTGGAAAGCTTGATAACTCGCCTCCTTATTGAGGAGGAATCAAGTAAACAAGGTATGAGGGAAGAAGTGCTTGCTGTTATAAGCAACACTAAGAAAGCTGCAGTTATGAAACCAAATCCAAAATTTTTTAAGAATCAGAACCGCAACAAACAGAAACCACCCCAAAAGAATGACTCTAGACAGTTATTTCTTTGCTGCAACTGTGGAAAACCAGGTCATATGGCACACAAGTGTAGGAACAGACCAGGCCCTGCACCATAGGATAACCTGACTGAGGAGCCTCTAACGACTATGATTACTGATGAGATTCACCTTGTTGGGGGATCAGAGGGTTGGTGGGTAGATACCAGTGCTACACACCATGTCTATTATGACCTGCTATATTCAAAACATACACGGAGACTAAGAACAAGAAAGTGTTGTTGGGAGACTCTCACACCACTATTGTTGTTGAGATTGGAAGCGTAGAGCTGAAGTTTACCTCTGGGAAGACTGTCATTTTGAAGGACGTAATGCACACTCCAGTGGTGAGAAAGAATCTTGTTTCAGCCTTTCAGGTTATCTTCTTAATAAGGATGGTTTTACACAGACTATTGGGGCTGATATATACACCATCACTATGAATGGTATGTTTGTGGGTAGGGGTTATGCAATTGATGGTATGTTTAAACTGAATGTTGAATGTAATAAAATGTCTGCTTCTTCTTATATGTTGTGTGATTTTAATATATGGCACTCTAGATTATGTCATGTGAATAAACGTATAATTCATAACATAAACACCTTAGATCTTATCCCTAAAATGTCACAAACTGATTTTGATAAATGTGAATTCTGTAGTCAAGCAAAAATCACTAAGAAACCACATAAATCAGTTGATAAAGTTTCTGAACCTTTAGATTTGATTCATTCTGATATATGTGAGCTTGATGGAACTTTGAATAGACATGGACACCGTTACTTTATCACTTTTATTGATGATTGTTATGATTTTACTTATGTATACCTTATGAAAAATAAAAGTGATGCATTTGATATGTTTAAATCATTTAAAACTGAAATTGAGAATCAATCTAATAAGAAAATTAAGAGACTTCGTAGTGATAGAGGAACGAAATATGAGTCTAGTTTATTTCTTGATTTCTATAAATTGCACGGTATAATTCATGAGAGAACTGCACCTTATTCACCTGAAATGAACGGTAAAGTTGAAAGAAAAAATAGAACCTTTACCGAATTAGTTGTAGCTATCTTATTGAATTCGGGTGCAGCAAAACATTGGTGGGGTGATATTTTATTGACTGTATGTTATGTATTGAATAGAATCCCTAAATCAAAAAGTACAATCTCACCATTTGAAATTTTAAGAAATTATAAACCAAATGTGTCTTATTTTAGAACTTAGGGATGTTTGGCATATGTTTGTATACCAGAACCTAAGAGAATAAAATTAGCAAGTAGAGCATATGAATGTGTATTTATTGGCTATGCTATTAATAGCAAAGCATATAGATTTTATGACCTGAATACACATAATATAGAATCTAATGATGCTAATTTTTAAGAATCTAGATTTCCTTTTAAATTGATGAATAGTGGGGGCACATCAAGTAACACCATGCCTATTAGAACAGAGCTTAACGAGTCTTCTGAAAATGAACCTAGAAGAAGTAAAAGAGCAAGAAATGCAAAAGATTTTGGTTCAGATTTTTGTGCTTTTACTATAGAGGAGGATCCCTTAAACCTCCAAGAGGCCTTATCTTCCTTAGATGCCGATTTTTGGAAAGAGCCTATAAATGATGAAATGTATTTTTTGGAATCCAATCAGACTTGGCACTTAGTAGATCTACCACCTGGTTGTAATTCTATAGGGTGTAAATGGGTACTTAAAAAGAAATTAAAACCTGATGGCACAGTTGATAAATATAAAGACCATTTAGTTGATAAAGGATTTAAGCAAAGAGAAAATGTAGACTTTTTTGACACCTTTTCACTTGTAACTAGGATTACATCCATTCGAGTACTAATTTCACTTGCATCTATTCATAATTTAATAATACACCAAATGGATGTTAAAACTGCCTTTTTAAATGGTGAATTAGAAGAGGAAATTTATGTGGACCAACCTGAAGGATTTGTAGTTCATGGTCAAGAACATAAAGTTTGCAAGTTAGATAAATCATTATATGGCTTAAAACAAGCACTTAAACAATGGCATGAAAATTTTGATAACTTAATAATCTCATATGGTTTGAAAGTTAATGAAAGTGACAAATGCATTTGCTATAAATCTGGGAATGACATTTGTACTATCATATGTCTATATGTAGATGACATACTTATTTTTGGGTCAAACATTCATGCTATAAACTCTGTTAAATCTTTGTTAAGTGCCAATTTCGATATGAAAGATCTAGGTGAAGCAAGTGTAATCCTTAGTATTAAGATTACTAGGTCCGAAAAGGGACTTTCTTTGGATCAATCTCATTATATTGAGAAGATTCTAAAGAAATACAATTACTTTGACTGTAAACATGCATGTACACCATATGATCCTAGTGTAAAGCTATTTAAGAACATTGGTGAAGGTGTAAGACAGTTTGATTATGCGAGCATCATTGGCAGCCTTCGGTATGCCACTGATTGTACTAGACCCGACATTGCCTATGTTGTGGGAATATTATGCAGGTTTACTAGTAGACCTAGTATAGAACATTGTCACGCTATTGAGAGGGTCATGAGATACCTAAAACGAACTACAAATCTTGGGTTACATTATGAAAAAATTCTAGTTGTCCTTGATGGTTACACCGATGCAGACTGGAATACTTTATCTGATGATTCAAAAGCAACAGGTGGCTATATCTTTAGCATTGCTGGAGGAGCTGTTTCTTGGAAATCCAAGAAACAGACTATTTTGGCTCAGTCTACTATGGAGTCTGAGATGATAGCACTAGCCACAGCTAGTGAAGAAGCAGAGTACTTAAGAAATCTGCTAGTTGGGATTCCTTTATGGAAAAAACTGATACCAGCTATGTTGATCCATTGCGATAGTACCGCAGCTATTGCAAAACTACAGAACCGTTATTACAATGGTAAGAGACGACAGATACGTCGTAAGCACAATACTGTTAGAGAGCTACTCTCTTATGCTGTTAAAGTGGATCACATACGCAGCGATGAGAATTTGGCAGATCCTTTGACGAAAGGACTGGCCAGAGAGAAAGTCCTTAGAACTTCTAAAAGAATGGGACTATTGACCTAAGATTGTTGAGTCACACACAATGGTAACCCGACCTAACGACTGGAGATCCCAAGAACTAGGTTCAATGGGTAAGAACAAGTTGTGAAGTGAAATTAGTTGAACATGCTATTTTTATATTAAGAAGCATGTATTCCTGAAGTGATTAGAGGATGAGTTAATAGAAACTTTTAATGAGATCTACACTCTATTTGGAGTGGAGTACCTACCTTCAGGAGTACTCTTGATAGACTCACCCACGTGAATGTGGAAATATGGCCGTTTCCTATGGAGTTTTGGGCGAAATTCCTAGAGCATTCACTAAACTGGGATAGACGTGCATAGCCATAAATGCACGGGCTTATCAGATTGCACTCTAGAAAGATTGTGTGTGGTCCGATGTCATGAATAGAGTTTAAGACTACGTGTCACTCTAGTAAAAATTGAATCCTATCCACTATGCAAAGGTTCAAGTCGAAAGACACCTTTGTTTATGCACAATTTTATGTTTTCAGAAACGGTTCGATAAAATATTTAAAAAAAATTCAAGTGGGGGATTGTTGAAAATGTTTTTGTTTATGAAGTGAATTTATTAAAAAAATTAAATAAAAAACAGGTTAATGGTAATTTATTTATGAACCATTATTATAATTGAGCCGTTGCAAGTTTATAACAGTAATATATTTATGAATCGTTATTATAATTGATTCGTTGCAAGTTTATAGCGGTAATATATTTATGAATCATTATTATAATTGAGCCGTTACACTTGCACAACGGTAATATATTTATGTGACATTATTATTGAGCCGTTACAAAAGCTAATGGTATTACAATATTGTTTTAAATGAGAATAAATTAAAATCTATTAACATTCCATCACTTTAGTAACGTATACAATTTTCATTCTGCCTATTTAAATGATAGATAGACAGAAGAGAAATGGTAAGAATAATAGACATTTTTCTTTTTCTTCCTTCAACAAAACTAAACATCTTGAGAAGTATTTCAGAGTGCAAATCAGAATCGACTTTGTCAATGCAAACAGGTTGATATTTTTTCAGTTAGAGAGGCTGTTTTATCCTAGAGGCGGGGGCGTTTGTTTTTCAGAACAGCTTTGCAATTTGAGCAGAACGTCGAAACGTCTTCAAGAGAGTGACAACGTACACGACTCAGCCGAAGTTCATTGTTCACAACATTTATCATAGATCCATTTTGATATATACTGTGTATGAAATATACATATTTTCACACACGATTATTTGACAACCACACATGGTCATGGTCTTATTGAATAGTTCTATAAATAAGTTTGCTTTTTAAAGAAATAACTAAGCAGCGGCAGTCAAACAATGTTTTACACATCGACCTATGAGTTTTTAGTGACAATAAATACAAATCAAGCATATATAACAACAGAAGAATCTAGCACCAGTTGGACGAATTGGTGAATGAAATTGATGAAGTTTATTATGGAGGGAAAATGATTTACAAATTTGATGACATTGATACATCTAAGAATCAGAGTAGTTAAATATTAGTTGAAGATCAAGATTAACTAAAAATTGAAACTAAACTGTCCTTGTGTTGTGAGTAATCATGAAGAAAATCACATCTATGGTTGGAATTAATTTTGTTGAATCTAAGTTGGATATCGATAGTGGGCTATCAGAAGGGAATATTGTAAAATGATTTTGAAAACTAGAGAGAAAGAAGAAACGAGTTTAACTAATTTGCGGTTGGGGTAAAGAGAGACTCCAGTTTGGGGAAGATAGTGCACGCTTTCTGTGTTTCTTTATTGAAAGTACTACTAGATAGAATAGAGGTGCGAAATTTTAAAATAAGGAACAATAGGAGATCCACATCAGCAAGTCATGGTTCCTGCATTTACATTTAAGCAATAGATAGATTGAATAGGTTTGCTAATTGTTAACTGTAACTACAATATTTTTCAAATTTCGGCATACGTTTTAGTCCGCTTTATCAATCAACGGCAACATTTCCCTTAGTTTGAAGACTCGTACATGTATGGTTTTTTGCGACAGTTTTCCTAACCAACCCATGTAATGTTTATTTTTGTTCATCATCTTACTAAAATATTCCTCATAATACACTAATATGCTAATATGACCATAATTTGTTTTCTCTATAGTTTTCACCTGATTTTTAGTTATACTGAATTAATAGATACAGTATATAATTCTTTAATGTAACTTACTCGTGAGCCATGTGTATGATATATTAAACTACTTGTTGCATTTTAGTTGTTTTACTTTCTTTCGAGATATGGTTCGTTCAAATTGGAATAGGATAGTTGTTCGATGTTAAGATAAAAGGATGGTTAGAGGTAGTATGGTTTGTAGTTTTCTAAGTCAAATTGAAATTAATCGGTACTTGAATGAGGTTGTTTCTTAAAGTGCATTTAGCACCATTTGGACTACAAAACCATTTTAATAGACGGGTAATTCTTCACTTTGATTTTTAATATAGGCAAAGATTCAAGTTACCTCTTCTTCGGCTAGTTACCCACATGCACAATGTGGAAATATATAAAATACTATATTAAACTATTAATTTGTGTCCTTATTTGCTTGTACTGATCTGCTAAGATATAGCATCCCGTAAAAATTAATAAGAAATAAATAAATTAATTGATCAATTAAAGAAGATACGGCTAAAAATGCAAATTTGCAAAATTTAGAATTTGACCATGGAAGTAATGTCACTGCGTTCGTGGCGATTTTCTGATCAATTTCCATACATAATGTTTTGAAAACAGAGCTCAAGCGAAGTTATGGACATTCGAAGTTTGAGGTTCGAATTAATTTAAATATAATTCAAATTCAAATAAATAAATAATTCTTAAATTTGAAATTCAAAAAATAAATAGGAGGTTTAGAAAACGTTAAAATTAACGTTTATATTAAAAGATTAATTAAGGTTTTAAATAAAACAAGCAACGACACAATCAAAATATTTTCAGGATAGAGTTACCAATCGATCGCCTACCTTGGGCCGGTCGACCAGTAGGGTATGACAGGTCAACCTATCCATGTCGATGGCAGATAGGGTTTTCAACAATTGAATGGCTCGGATTTCATTATTTTTAACCGATTTAAATTCGACGGTTCTGGTGCTTTCTAACCACTATATATAAGAGCTTAGCCCCCCTCACTTTTGTTCATAAATTATTTCAAAGTTAAGGGAAGCTCTATCGGGTCCCTCTCTTCAAAGATTCGGAAAATTCTCTAGGATTTCAGGTAAGAAATTTTATGTGTTTATTATTCAATTTCTTATTCTATTCACCTCCAATCCTTAGCTTTTGGATCTAATCCATATACAACTCGCATGTTGTATATTTCTAAAAAGAGGGATCTGTAACATATTGAAGCGGACGTAAAAAATCCAAAAAGAAAATGCTGAGGACTTGTGAGTGGAAATCTTAGTCTTTCTTATTTTAGTAATAGTATAGTATAACATGGATTCGATATATGCCTTTGGAGAATTTTGGTTAGAATCTCAAATATTTTATATTAAAATAATTGAATATGTGTAGATAATGTAGTTTTAATGTTTTACATTCTGTTTCACTTCTTATCTTTTTTATTGGATCAAAGTAAGGGATTTGAAAGAATAAATTAGGAAATGGTATGTAAGGTACGAATTCTTTTATTCGTAGTTTGCACCACCTATTTCCGCAATTTAAATAGAAATTCACTTTTTCAGTTTTATACAAAGAAGTTGAATAAAGCATAAAAGTATTTGAATTGTAAGTTTTTATTATGTTAACCCCACTATTTTAGTATAAAATAAATTTGGTATGGATTCTTTTTTATACAAATTTGTTGATTAAATTATGGATATTGGATATATGGAATATTTGTTCATATGGAATTGAACTTGTATAAATTTGAATTTTTGACATTTAAACGTTAGTTTAGGATGAAATTTTCGCATGCTTAGAAATATTTTAGTTGTGTATTTATATACATACATATTAGCATAAATAATGTATAATTATAACGCATTAATTGCGTAGTTCATAGGATATTAATTACAATTAAATCCCCCTGTGGAAAGAAGTTAAATTGTAAAGGCGAAATAAGAGTTTTCTTATAAGGCCTTGATATGGAATGCAGTGAGATGTGTGATAATATGTTAAGAGAGTATTGTAAAGTATGACTAAGTTATAGGGATACAAGGTCAGTCAAAAGCATACGAAAGTCTACCAGGCAAATCTAGTTACTAACAGTGTGACTTTGGGGCTGGTGTGAGACATCGTCTATAATAAATAACCATCGAGAATGCAAGGTTATTTCCAAATTTTGTAGGGTAAACCTGCCCAGTTAATCTTGCTACCGGTACATACAAATAGTCGGACTAATGTGAGACGTCACGGTTGGGTTACGGGTCATAATACGAAGGACCTACTTCGAGGTTGAAGGTATTAAGTGGTTGGTTAATGGCCCGCCTCTTTCCTATATAAGAAGTATTAAATTGTAACGAACGCGATCTTTTGACGCTCGAAAGTCGACATTAATACGTCCACTGTATCAACTGCCGAGCAATCGAATGCCGGAAAACCGAATTGTTATGGTTAAAAAGAAGAGGTAGAAGAAGACAGAAGAAAAAGAGAGAAGAAACAATAGAAACAATATCAGAATCTCACATTCACAGCGGAACAACATATAATAGATAAATGAATAATCTTTAAATCAAAGAACTATATCAGTTTATACATTACATCATATCAGAGTTTACAACAACAATATACACACAATACATCAATGGACAGTTATACAAACTTGTCCTCATACATAATACACAGTGGAATAATAATATCATATACAAGTGATACGTCTCGCCATCCAGCTCGCCACTGAGCTCCACAGCATCTCCTGAAATCCAGAATGACCTGATAACCTGACTCTAGGCTGCCCGTGTGGAAAATTATGGGCACCCAGAGTTTAGGAAAGGAACAATAAACTCCAGGTCAGTCATGGTGACTGGTGTGAGAACTAAAACAGTTATTATCTTTAAAACAACAACAACAAAGGAAGTGGAAAATATCCGCAATGCTTTTGGAAAATGAAACTACCATAAGACCTCCCACCACACACACAATGCAATCGCAGACTTGGAGGAGATTTCTTCTTATGATAGTCAAATATGCTTACTACGCAAAATCATTCGATATTATTATTATTAGTGCATAGTGCGGAAAAAATTTCGAAAGTATAATATTAATCTTAGCCAACATACAACCATTATTGTATGCCTATTATAACTACTATGTTCAATAGCAGGTTACCGCCACATTCCATAGCAGGTTATACAACTAAAACCGTACATGGTTCGTATTGTTTCTTTGGATTTTCCAACAAATGGTCAGGCTAAGGAACTTCCTATGCCACATGGGATCGCCTCTGGCGGGACGTCCCGAGAACTAACTAGCTCTCTGCCAACACAAGGCCGGGTTACCTCTGACACTAGGTAACTACTACACGAATATGCCACCCCCGGTCCTTTGGGACCTTTATCCGAGGCGCCTCGATCAAACAACAATCACACAGTAAATGAGATTGGAGTATCCACATAGGTTAAATACCAGGGCTCCATACCTGATACCACCCTTTTCCAGAAGGAAATAACATACCCTAAAGGGAGCGACCCTCATAACTTTGCCGCATCATTCCTGTTTTGACCATTTCCGGGTTGTGAGGTCCGAAGAGGTCTCGTCCACAAAGCTACGCTTTATCACAAAGCCGTGCTTTGATCAACAAATGGTTAATAAATGATCATCACACAGCAACACTCAGCATGACACACTACCAAATTGGGAGTATATCACTGAAAACTTTCAACTACATAACCTCTGAGCTCGTACGTCTCAGAGAAGGGTGTTAAGCTAAGAGAATAAATTCTCCGCCACCAACAGAAATGTATTTGAAAGAAATCAGCTTTACATCTCAAAATGTAATGTCAGACATGTAACCATACAAGTCTGTTCCGGGTTCGAACAGAACCGAAGGCACTTCCGAAGAAGCCCTTGCAATCCGGGTATTCACAATCCCGATCGAACTTCCCATCACAAAGGAAATCTCTATACCGTAGCTAACGGTGCAGAGACAATCGATAGGTCATCCTATCGTTTTCACAAATACCCGGTCTTCACCACCGGTCTTCAATATGATCCATATCGTCGTATCACTAATTCGGAATGGGTTATATGACACAAAGGTCTTTTCCCGGCTAACCCGAATAGTGAGCACAATATTTAAAACCTATGGATATAGGGATTTTAATTAAGTCACAACTTATTACCCAAATCCTTTCCTTTAAATGGTTTAAACAAATTACCATTTTAAATCTTTAAAACAAAAAGATTTACTTCACAAAGTTTATCCAGTTTCACAAAGATTCATTCACAGATTTCCAAATCAATTTCCATTTCAATTTGATTAACCCATTAAATCTTTAAATCAAGATTTAACTTATAGCTTTCAAAACTATTCACAATTCAAGTCTTTTATAATATAAAAGATACACCTTTTAAAATCTTCTTTGATTTCAAAATAAAGTTTAATTATCATCACAGAGGTTAATTCATAGTTTTTCCAACTATTCGCAATTTCATTTCAACTTGAACTGTTTTGATACAAATTGGAAATCTTTTCACTTTATGAAAGCCATTATTATTTGAAAACGGATAGTTTTCGTTTTGGGAAAAACTGGTTACAATTACACAGGTTAAAGCCATTCAAGTATAAAACTTGAATATAAATTTAAATTTCCAAAACCATATTTTAAATGGTTAAAAACCCATATAAACACCTTTTATAACTTGAAAAATCTTTTAAACCAAAATTTCCAAATTACTGAATTCAATTTCAAGATATTGAATTCAACTTTTAAATCAAATGGTTTAAATTTCAATTTTATTAAGTTATTTAAAATAACTTTTATTTTTGAAACTCATTTCCAAAAGCTTTCAATTCCAATTCCAAACTATTTTGGGTTCAAAAATTCAATTTTCAAAATTGATAAAAATCTGTGACTTAACCGATTTCCATGTGAAATCCACATTTGTGTGTGTATTGTGTAGTCCAAGGGTTTAACACAATAGTGCAACAACATTCAACCATCATAGATCAAATATAACAATATAATTGATAAGCGGTATAAACTATAACACTTATCTTCCATTCACAAATCACAGATATTCATATCACAGATAAATAATTTATAGATCACAACACAAATCAGGATGTATCACAAAGCATCACATATCAGAGATGTCAAACAATTCAACATCCAATAAAATCCAAACATCCATAAGTAGGATTAATTTAATTATCCAATTAATTTAAATCAGATAAATTTCTATAAATCAATTTTACTAGTTATAGTAAATTAATAATCAATTAATTTCAAATTGATTTTCAAATTGATTTCAAAATACCAAATAAATTTCCAAATATTTATTTTCAATCACCAAAAATCAATTACCAAATGGATTTCTAAATTTATTTCCTTTTTAAAATAAATTCCTTTTTAAGAATATAAATTCCTTTATTTTCCAAACTATTCAAAATTCAAATTTTAAATAAATTCTCAACTTATAAATAATAATTTCGCAATCCATTTATTAAGCCTTTTTTCATATTTTGAAATTTAATTCAATACAGTTCAAAAATAAGACTTTTATCTTTTAACTCCTTTTAAAGTTATCCAATTATCAAAAATCAATTTTTCGATAAATTTCCAATTTAAATTTCAAAAATCCAATTTTTATTTATTTTCGGTATCCAACGATACCAAAAATATATCCGGCTAAATTATAGCCTTCAACGATTTCAAACATAATATAATCACACGGCGATTATAAATAATCAACACACAACATTGAAATAAATTCAAATGTTTGAGGAATCCAGTTGGATCCCTCCAACTTGTTTCCCTGCATCCACGGATGTTAGCACAATACCAATTCCACATCGAGGTGGAATATCGCGGTATATGGGATTTATAAAATATTATCCGCTATTATGCGGCGCAATAGGGTCTCATCCGCTATATAATGCGGGAAATCAACTCCAAATACATATATAATACCAATTCCAGTTCACGGTGGAATTATCGCGGTATATGTTTTTAATAAATAACCTCCGCTTAATATATGGCGTATAGGGTCTATTCAACACAATAGATAATAATTTTATCATCCAATCACACAATCAACACAATCAATAATTTTAAATCTAACTATTTAAAATTTAAATCGAAACACAATATTCGATTGAGTGAGAAGTTCTCACCTTGCCTTCAATAACGGTTGCAGCGTTTTATTTCAAATGCACGTTTAATTTTACTCAAAATTTTCACTAGCTCCAATTGACTCCAAACTAGCTCCATTGCATAGTGCTCGTCGAAATGATTCCAACGCAATTCGTTTCGTAATTTTTTGACCTCGTACGAAAAAGTTACACAGTTTTAAAGTTTATACGATTTTAAATATACACAATTTCAATTTCTTTTTTATATTTTTAAAACCCTACTATCATCACCGTTCGATCTCTTTGCTTCCAGATCTGGGCCGCACGTCCCCTCTTCTTCCCCAACGTGAAACCCTCCAGGCAATACACGCGAAAAACAACCCATGAGCCGCCTATTACTTCGAATTTTCGTGACCACCTCGCCTTGTTTGAAGATGATCCAAGACCACCGTATGAAACGTCACGTCCAACTCCACACTCGGCCAGAATCACATGGAGCTCGGTCGAACTCTTATGTGGGAAATCGTGCACGAACGTTGCACGTTCAAACCCACTTTCCCGTTGACCTACTCAATAAAAATCGATCATAGCCGTTGGATCGATGGATCTTGATGACCTCTACGTTTTTGTAGTTGAAAATATTTTGAATTGATTGACGGATTGGAAGAAATCGAAGGAAGAATGATAGAAGTTTCTGGCCATTAAAGTGAAACTGGCGGCTAACCCTAGAGTTAAGGTCTTGAGTGCAAAATAGAAAATCTAGGTCCTTTTATAGAAAATTTCTCAAAACACTATTCATCGAAAATTTTCTGAACTCGAAACGAAGCGTGCCGGCTGGAATTTCTAAGGTTTTACCCGCGTTCCAAACACAATGGAACGTGTTTCGGGAGCTAATTCGGTCATATGTGCGAGTTACGGAATTAAACGATCAAATTTAAAATTAAATCGGTTAAACCGATTTCTATGCGTTTTGGCTTGCCCCGGACAAACCGTAAATCTGATTGACACGAAATTTGAAACCTTAAAATAATTTAAAATTACGGATCCGATGAAACTGGTTTCGTTAAAATCCGAGACTGTTTGAAAAATGGTCATTTTTACTCGCCAATTAATATTAAAATATTCAATTTTCACAAATTAACTTTTAATTCGATTTTAAAAGTTCTATAACATCATTCTAACTCTAATATGATTTAATATAACTTTATAAATCATTTTTATACACATTTGATCCAATTATCAATTATTTACACAATTTCAAAATTAAATTGTCGATTTAATTAGACAATTAAATCACTATATACGAAATAAAATTCATTCGGCTTATAAATCTTACTTGTTAATATTTAAAATCAATTAAATATACAAATTTCAAATGACAGAAATTCTGGGTCGTTACATAAATGGTCGGAATTAATGGTTAGACATGGCAGAGGATATCTGTAACGACCTGCTATTTCATGCCATTCAAATCGACAATTATCCACTCATGTAAGACTTGAATTTCTCAAAACAACAGATTGTTAATTTATATTTGGCAAAACTGTAATGACCCAAGATTTTAGGAATTTATCCTGAAAAATATAAATGAATTTAAAATAATTTTTAAATAAATTTTAAAGGAGGAATTGATATAGCTTGATAGTGTATCAGTGTGTGTACATGAGTGCACAGGAAATGCACATAAATATAAGCTAAAACCCTGAACTCCAAGAATACATACATATTGTTGTGTATGGAAATATATATATATATATATATATATATGTAGATTAAATTCTTAAAAGTAGTATGCATGAGTAAATATATATATATATATGTATGCTACTGAATATTGTTGAGTGTACATGTGTATGTGTGTGTGTCAGTATAGAATGATGTATGCATATATAGGTGGGAATACTAATTATTTCAGAAAGACTTATATACAAATATATATGTGTTAATAAAATACTAGAGTTTAAACTAGTGAAATAAAAAATATATATAGACATATTTTAATATAAGCAGAAATGAAAAGAATGGAGATATAAAAAGGCATAATTCTCTTATAAATAAATGAAGGAAGTACATACCATTTACATGAAAGCTAAAAATAGGAAAATAAGATAAAACAGAGAAGTTCTTGGTATAGGCAGAATTAGAAAAGAGTATTTAATAAATAACAAAACCAAGTCACATTTTTAGCATGATTGTAGACAAGGGGGAAAAGTATTTTCTGAAAAGCAAATTTCTGAAAAAAATGTGTAACCACTTTTCTCTTCACCCAAATTAAGCCGGGAAGGGGGTAAAACTTTGGGTTTAAAATGCAGATAACATGATTTTCTGGTGGGCAAAAATGGCTTTAGCCAATACCCAAAACCCTAAGAGAGAGACCCTGTATATATATACATGTATATGCAGCAGCCTCCTCTTCTCCTTAGAAAAGAATTTTGAAAAAAAAAAGAAGAAAAACAATACCACAGAAATCATAAGACAAGGGAAGAAAGAGAGCTTGAGGATAAGAGCAGGAGTTCATCTGTTAATTAAGGAAACAAAGGAGAGAGCTAGGTGAGAAAACTCACTCAAAAATCCAAGGCAATAAGTCCTAATGTAGGCAGCCAGATAAAAGTATTTTTATTAAAAGAGTATTTTCATATATGAATGTTTATCTGTGATTTTAAACCTGAATATGTTTTGATTTTCCTTGATTGATCACTTGTTTTATTATAACAAAGTTTTATGTGTTGATAGTATACATATCTGTTTATACACTCAGATCTCTGATATGTTAATATTTAGGGATATAAACAAATACCCAGAAAGTAAAATGTTGAGAATAGGCCAGTAGTATTGGTTTTGGCTTAACCCAGAAAAATGAAAATAATGTTGAGCTGCAATATACTCATGTATAAGTGCTGAGGCTTGAAATAAAAAGGAATTAGGGGTGCAATAAGGTTGCCTATGTGTTGATGCTCCTGATTCAATAAAATGCATAGCAAACAAAATTTTGTGATTCAGTGAAACCAGGTCATCCTGAGTTTAACTCAAACAAAAATGTTTCCAAAAAAAAGAAAAAAAAAACTCTCTCTGAAACCATAAGCCAATGTTAGTTGCCTAAACTCCTTTTAAAATACCAAGATGAATATATGTATATACAGAACCTTATTTTGTAATCACCAATGGTTATTTGTTTGTTTACCTCTGTATGGTTATGAATAATATGAGATGTCATGTTATGGATGTTTTTAGCTAATGAAATGAATCACTGAATGGTTTTGCCATGAAAAATCAAAAGAGTTATTATTAACTTAAACCTGATTAGGATATTGGGGTCAAGAACACTGCAGGAATGACTTGTGTGCTTGAGTAACATAAGTTGACACATGGCTTGTTTAAGTCCTGAGATCTTTGTGTAATGGAGTGAATTAGTTCATTACAGTGTGTCCATTGATTCATAAATATTGCAGGTGAGACCAAGGATAGATAAATATACCCAGGGGATAATACTTGAAATGATGAGAAAACTAGAGTTTTTCCCAGATTTGAAATATGAGAATTGAATAAGTGATTTAACTCATATTAGTTATTTTCCTGTTTGGTATGAATGATTGTTTGTCTATGATTGAGTTGTATGCTTGAATGTATGTGCCATATTCATATGTGTAGTCTCTGGAAAGAAAGTTAAAGTGTGCACATGCACAATGACACAGAGCATGCACACAAGTGTTTACCTGATTCCAAAGGACAGAACCTTATGTATTTGTACTTAACTTGATTTTAACCTAATTAACAAATTGCTTTTGTGAATTTTCTCATACCAGACATGTGTCTGACCCTAGTGTGCTAATGGCATCTGGGGTGTCTCATTTAAAATGAGGCAGTTTCAAATGCTTTTTCAGGGATTGCAGCAACTAAGTAGGAGTAGGAGCAAGGCCTTGAGAAGAAGATATAGCATGCTAAAACTTAGTTAGATAAGAGCCTAAATGTTGGAAATCTGCATGTATTGACAATTTAAATTGCTACTTGTATTAAGTGTTGAATATTGGATGAATATTTTGTTAGACATTTTGTTAAGGGATTGACTTGTATCTGGAAACTATGAACTAAGTTAAATATTTGTTATGTTTAAAAAGGATTTTGATCAAATCTTGTAAGTGGATTTAGCAAGAACACCATGTCAAAAATTGAATGATTACATTTTATAAATGTATTAGTCAATCTTGAGTCTTTGGAAAGGATTTAAGTTTGGATAATCAGGATAGTTGATTCTCAGAAAATCTAACTGGTTTTATTTTCCAATATAGCATATGTATGCAAAAGAAATAGACATAGGTTGAATGTTTTTATATGGCTGCAAGGTTTATTTAACTTGTTCCATACAAATGTTTCATTTTTAAATAAAGAAAGGATCTGTAGTAAAGTGGATGGAAGCCAGATTCAAATAGTTGCAGATATAGGTGCACATAAACATGTTTAAGTGCAAATTTTTCCACACCTTTTCCTTTGTATTTGTAACAGGAATCTGAATTTCACTCAGATTTTAACCAAATGCATTTTAAATGCCAGACAGACCTTATAAAAAGAAATACAAACCTGAATAATGATAAACACTTCTATCATCCTCAAAACCCAAGAACCAGATTCTTAATTCATATCAATCCTGAAGCCTTCCAGGTTATAGGAATGGGTTCCAAAAATAATTAAGCAAGGATCATTGTTTAGTATGTTGGAATATAGGCAAAAATAAAATATATATGTGCAGATATAGGTAAATAACAGATTCCCAATTGTACAGAAAAGAATTTTGAAAAAAAAAACAAAAATTGTGTTTGAACCAACCAGCATAGTACTCGAACTCGTGATCTCTTGTGTATAAGTTAGGCGCGTTTCCATTACGCCTAGATGTTGCTTGCATTCACTTAGGATCCACTTTATTTTATACTGAATTGATGCTATTTAGACTTTAACACAAACCTCTATATTAAAAGTTTGTTCACTACTGATTAATACTTGATCACTTCTTAGTTAAGATAAACAGACTAAAGTATATGTTCCCAGAGGATTGTTTGGTCAAAAATAAAAATCAGCAATCCAATATCCTCTTGTTTTTCCAGAACTCTGATTCAAACAAGAGAGGCATATGCATCCTCACATGTATGTGCTTATTTTTGTAAATGTACTGATATATTTATATTGGTTGATTATTGTGATCCTGGATATATTTGATTTATTGGAAAAAGAAAGTGACCCTGTGAATGATAATTGAAATAGATGATATGTATGTATATATATATATATATATCCTCTCTAAAAAAAAAATATCCTTATGAAATTAGAGTAGAAATAGGAGGGTCTTTTCAGTTGGTATCAGAGCTATGTTATTTAACATAGTAGAAGTAAGGATCAAGTTCTTAGATAGAAATAAAAATTAAAAGGAACTAAATATCAAACTAACCAGCTATGTAAATTATTATTAGCAAACTATGGTAGGGAGACCACCAAATCAGGGAGCAGGATCTTCCCATGCACCACCAATGGTCAATCTGCAAGACTTGGTGAGAGCATTTAGGGATGGGGCAGGACAAAGGCAAGAAAATCCCTATGAAGAACTCTCAAAATTGCTTAAGACATATACTCATTTAGGAGGCAAAAGCTTTGAAGGGACAGAGAGTATCATGGAAATTCAAACATGGTTGAGAACATTGGAAAGAATTTTCAATGACATGCAACTTGATGATCAAAGAAAGAGGCAAGTGGCTTCAAGACAGCTGAAAGGAGTAGCTTTAGGCTGGTGGGAAGTAATCATTGCAGGAAGGAATGAGAATGAAATCACTTGGAATCAATTCAAAGAGATGTTGGAAGCAAGGTTTGTACCAGCATCAGCAAAGACTACCTTGTTAGAAGAATTCATTAGACTTAGACAAGGAACCATGACTGTCACAGAATATACTCAAAAGTTTGAGGGGCTTTCCACATATGGAGCAATGCTTGTGGCAGATGAGGCATCTAAAAATGATAGGTACATAAAAGGTCTGAACCCAGGACTTAGCAGAGCCATGTTACCCTATGCAGACAAGACTTTTGATCATGTGATAGACTTAGCTTTGAGGTTGGAGCAGCATGACAAGGAAAGGGAGAAGTTCAGAAATTTTAAGAGCAATAATAACAAGAAAGGTAAGGGGAGGTATCACCCTTATGATAAAAAGAAAGAAGAGGCTAGTAACAAAAACACTGGAGATGTCAAGGATAAGGAAGACAAGAAGAAAATTGTGTGCCATCAGTGTGGAAAGGAAGGGCATATCAAACCAAAATGTCCAGAGTTGAAAGGAGGAGCTTTCAAATGCTATCTATGTGGGAAAGAGGGGCATATGAAGAGGAATTGTCCTGAGTATAAACAGCAAGGCAAATTGGCAAATTTGGAAGGAAAAGGCAAAGCCACAGTGGAGAGTAACACTGTAAACCATAGCCAAGTGGAAGGTACATTACTTATTTGTACCATACCCATAACAGTAGTATATGATACTGGGGCAACTCACTCCTTAATTTCTTATGAATTGGTTAAAATGCTAAAACTGAATTGCATATTAGTTGAAACCCCATTGCATATACACAGTCCATTGGGGAGTTCTAGTGTTTTAAATATGATTTGTGTGGATGTGGAGTTAAACATAGGAGGAAATATTTTTATTTCCAATTTATATGTTTTGAATTACCCAAATATAGGTGTTATTTTGGGGGTAGACTGGTTAAGGCAATTTAAAGCCATAATTAATTTAGACTCATCCACCATATCATTACAAAATTCTAGAGGCCAGAGAATCACAGTTTTATGTGAGGTAGCTAAGGAAGGAAAACTATATCATTTAGTTGACTCAGAAAAAGATTTCAGTGAACTAACCATTGAAGAAATTCCCATAGTCAATGAATATTTGGATGTGTTTGGTGAGGTCAAGGGTATTCCACACCATAGACCAGTAGAATTCCAGATCAATCTAGTTCCAGGAGCAAGCCCAGTGATTAAAAAGCCAACTAGAATGGGGCCAAATGAACTAAAAGAATTAAAGAAACAGTTAGAAGAATTGGAAGAAAAGGGTTTTATAAGACCAAGTAATTCTTGCTGGGGAGCACCAGTGGTATTTGTTAAGAAGCAAGATGGCTCTTTAAGACTCTGCATAGATTATAGAGAATTAAACAAGGTAACTATTAAAAATAAATACCCATTGCCAAGAATAGATGATCTTTTTGATCAATTAGCAGGGGCAAAAGTATTTTCTAGACTAGATTTAGCATCTGGTTTTCATCAAATGAAGGTGGAAGAATCAAGCATCAAGTACACTGCCTTTAACACTAGGTATGGGTTGTATGAATTTTTGGTTATGCCATTTGGCTTGACCAATGCACCATCTTACTTTGTAGATTTAATGAACAGAACCTTTAGGGATTGTTTAGACAAGTTTGTGCTTATTTTTATAGATGACATTTTGATTTATTCCAAGACAGTGGAAGAACATAAGCATCATTTGCACCTGGTTTTGTCTAGATTAAGGGAAAAAGATTTAAAGGCAAAATTTTCAAAATGTGTGTTTTGGAAGGAGGAAGTACATTTTCTTGGCCATGTTATATCTGCCAAAGGAATTTCTGTGAACCCCAATAAAGTAGTGGCTATTCAAGCATGGAAGAGGCCAAGCACTGTGAGTGAAGTGAGGTCATTTATGGGGATGGCAGGGTATTATAGAAGGTTTATAAAAGATTTTTCAAAAATTTCTACACCACTCACTAACCTAACCAGGAAAAACCAAGCTTTTGTTTGGTCAGAAAAATGTGAAAAGTCTTTTGAACAATTGAAGGAGGCATTGGTGAATGCTCCAATTCTAAAGGTACCACATGGAAATGAAGAATTAGTGGTATACACTGATGCTAGTGGATTTGGCTTGGGTGCAGTGTTGATGCAACAAGGCCAAGTCATCGCATATGCATCCAGACAACTTAAACCCCATGAAGTAAGGTATGCCACACATGATCTCGAATTAGCAGCTGTGATATATGCTTTAAAACTTTGGAGACATTATTTATTAGGCACAAAGTTTGAACTCTACACTGACCACAAGTCTCTAAAATATTTGTTTTCACAAAAAGATTTGAACATGAGGCAACACAGATGGGTGGAGTTCTTAGCTGCCTATGATTTTGACATACTCTATACACCAGGCAAAGCAAACAAAGTTGCAGATGCTCTAAGTAGACAGCATGCTAAATTGGCTATAATGATGATAGCAGAATTTAAAGATTTGTCTTTGCTAACTGAGTTAGAGATTGGGGAGAATGGTTGTGTGCACATTAATGAGAAGATGCATGGTACACAAGAAGATAAAGGGAAGTTAAGCTTAATGACACTACAACCAGATTTAATTCTGAAGGTAGGGAAAATGCAAGAACAAGATGCTCACTTATTAGAGAAGAGAATGCTCCTCTCAAGAGGGGAGGAAGTAATGAATCACCACATTGATAAAGATGGTTATGTGAGATACCAGAATAGGATGTGTGTACCAGAGGACATAGAATTGAAGAGGGAGATATTGAATGAATATCACAGGAGTAAATACTCCATACACCCAGGTAACACAAAAATGTATCAAAATTTGAAAAGAGACTTCTGGTGGAAGGGGATGAAATCTGATATAGCTAAGTACATTGCCAAATGTATGACTTGCCAACAAGTCAAGGCTGAAACTCAAAGACCATCAGGGTTGATGCAACCTCTTAGTGTACCACAGTGGAAGTGGGAAGACATATCTATGGACTTCATAGATGGACTGCCTAGATCTAAGAGAGGTAATACAAGCATATGGGTGATAGTTGATAGGCTAACCAAGGTAGCACACTTCATCCCAGTCAAGTCAGAAAGAACAGCACCAAAACTAGCTCAAATTTTTATAAAAGAAGTGGTAAGGTTACATGGCATTCCCAAAACCATTGTGAGTGATAGGGATACCATCTTCACTTCAAAATTCTGGAGAAGCTTTCAAGAAGCAATGGGAAGTGAACTATGTTTAAGTACTGCCTACCATCCTCAATCAGATGGGCAGACTGAGGTGGTAAACAAAGTTTTGGAGGACATGTTGAGGGCATGTGTATTGGATTTTGGGGGCAACTGGGAAGATTATCTTCATCTAGTTGAATTTACATACAACAACAGCTACCAAAGCACCATAGGAATGGCTCCATTTGAAGCCTTGTATGGTAAACCCTGCTTGTCACCTGTTTGCTGGGTAGAAGCAGGAGAAAGGTCTATTTTAGGACCTGAATACATACAAGAAACCAAGGAGAAAATTGAGTTAATAAGAAGAAGAATGACAGCAGCTCAAGATAGGCAAAAGAAATTTGCAGACATGAGAAGGAGGCAGGTAGAATATGAGGTGGGAAATTTTGTTTTCATCAAAATTTCACCCATGAAAAATGTGCTGAGGTTTGGAAAACAAGGCAAATTAACCCCTAGATATATTGGACCATACAAAATTCTGGAGAGAATTGGTCCCTTGGCATATAAGTTGGAATTACCAGAAAACATGCAAGGCATACATGATGTTTTTCATGTATCACAATTGAGAAGGTGGGTCCATGACAAGGCAGAAATTCTTGAAACCCCAACCCAAGTGCAGATAAATCCTAATTTGATTTATGAAAAGGATCCAGTGGGAATTTTGGCAAAAGATGTGAAGAAGTTGAGGAATAAATCCCTGAAACTTGTGAAGGTACAGTGGAGTCTAGATCCTAGTGATTGCACATGGGAATTAGAAGACAAGGTTAGGATGAATTATCCTAAGCTATTTTCAGATTAAGGTAATTCTGATTTTTGATTGTTTTCTTTATTTTGGATGAATATATTTTAGTTAGTATAGAACTAAGAATCTATTTAGTGGAGAATATACTTGTTCTCTGAATTAAGTTTAAAATTTATTTTAAGCTTAGGAAAATTGTGGGACACAATTTCTAAAAGGAGGGGTGTATGTAATGACCCAAGATTTTAGGAATTTATCCTGAAAAATATAAATGAATTTAAAATAATTTTTAAATAAATTTTAAAGGAGGAATTGATATAGCTTGATAGTGTATCAGTGTGTGTACATGAGTGCACAGGAAATGCACATGAATATAAGCTAAAACCCTGAACTCCAAGAATACATACATATTGTTGTGTATGGAAATATATATATATATATATGTAGATTAAATTCTTAAAAGTAGTATGCATGAGTAAATATATATATATATATGTATGCTACTGAATATTGTTGAGTGTACATGTGTATGTGTGTGTGTCAGTATAGAATGATGTATGCATATATAGGTGGGAATACTAATTATTTCAGAAAGACTTATATACAAATATATATGTGTTAATAAAATACTAGAGTTTAAACTAGTGAAATAAAATATATATATAGACATATTTTAATATAAGCAGAAATGAAAAGAATGGAGATATAAAAAGGAATAATTCTCTTATAAATAAATGAAGGAAGTACATACCATTTACATGAAAGCTAAAAATAGGAAAATAAGATAAAACAGAGAAGTTCTTGGTATAGGCAGAATTAGAAAAGAGTATTTAATAAATAACAAAACCAAGTCACATTTTTAGCATGATTGTAGACAAGGGGGAAAAGTATTTTCTGAAAAGCAAATTTCTGAAAAAAATGTGTAACCACTTTTCTCTTCACCCAAATTAAGCCGGGAAGGGGGTAAAACTTTGGGTTTAAAATGCAGATAACATGATTTTCTGGTGGGCAAAAATGGCTTTAGCCAATACCCAAAACCCTAAGAGAGAGACCCTGTATATATATACATGTATATGCAGCATCCTCCTCTTCTCCTCAGAAAAGAATTTTGAAAAAAAAAAAAAAAAACAATACCACATAAATCATAAGACAAGGGAAGAAAGAGAGCTTGAGGATAAGAGCAGGAGTTCATCTGTTAATTAAGGAAACAAAGGAGAGAGCTAGGTGAGAAAACTCACTCAAAAATCCAAGGCAATAAGTCCTAATGTAGGCAGCCAGATAAAAGTATTTTTATTAAAAGAGTATTTTCATATATGAATGTTTATCTGTGATTTTAAACCTAAATATGTTTTGATTTTCCTTGATTGATCACTTGTTTTATTATAACAAAGTTTTATGTGTTGATAGTATACATATCTGTTTATACACTCAGATCTCTGATATGTTAATATTTAGGGATATAAACAAATACCCAGAAAGTAAAATGTTGAGAATAGGCAAGTAGTATTGGTTTTGGCTTAACCCAGAAAAATGAAAATAATGTTGAGCTGCAATATACTCATGTATAAGTGCTGAGGCTTGAAATAAAAAGGAATTAGGGGTGCAATAGGGTTGCCTATGTGCTGATGCTCCTGATTCAATAAAATGCATAGCAAACAAAATTTTGTGATTCAGTGAAACCAGGTCATCCTGAGTTTAACTCAAACACAAATGTTTGCAAAAAAAAGAAAAAAAAAAACTCTCTCTGAAACCATAAGCCAATGTTAGTTGCCTAAACTCCTTTTAAAATACCAAGATGAATATATGTATATACAGAACCTTATTTTGTAATCACCAATGGTTATTTGTTTGTTTACCTCTGTATGGTTATGAATAATATGAGATGTCATGTTATGGATGTTTTTAGCTAATGAAATGAATCGCTGAATGGTTTTGCCATGAAAAATCAAAAGAGTTATTATTAACTTAAACCTGATTAGGATATTGGGGTCAAGAACACTGCAGGAATGACTTGTGTGCTTGAGTAACATAAGTTGACACATGGCTTGTTTAAGTCCTGAGATCTTTGTGTAATGGAGTGAATTAGTTCATTACAGTGTGTCCATTGATTCATAAATATTGCAGTTGAGACCAAGGATAGATAAATATACCCAGGGGATAATACTTGAAATGATGAGAAAACTAGAGTTTTTCCCAGATTTGAAATATGAGAATTGAATAAGTGATTTAACTCATATTAGTTATTTTCCTGTTTGGTATGAATGATTGTTTGTCTATGATTGAGTTGTATGCTTGAATGTATGTGCCATATTCATATGTGTAGTCTCTGGAAAGAAAGTTAAAGTGTGCACATGCACAATGACACAGAGCATGCACACAAGTGTTTACCTGATTCCAAAGGACAGAACCTTATGTATTTGTACTTAACTTGATTTTAACCTAATTAACAAATTGCTTTTGTGAATTTTCTCATACCAGACATGTGTCTGACCCTAGTGTGCTAATGGCATCTGGGGTGTCTCATTTAAAATGAGGCAGTTTCAAATGCTTTTTCAGGGATTGCAGCAACTAAGTAGGAGTAGGAGCAAGGCCTTGAGAAGAAGATATAGCATGCTAAAACTTAGTTAGATAAGAGCCTAAATGTTGGAAATCTGCATGTATTGACAGTTTAAATTGCTACTTGTATTAAGTGTTGAATATTGGATGAATATTTTGTTAGACATTTTGTTAAGGGATTGACTTGTATCTGGAAACTATGAACTAAGTTAAATATTTGTTATGTTTAAAAAGGATTTTGATCAAATCTTGTAAGTGGATTTAGCAAGAACACCATGTTAAAAATTGAATGATTACATTTTATAAATGTATTAGTCAATCTTGAGTCTTTGGAAAGGATTTAAGTTTGGATAATCAGGATAGTTGATTCTCAGAAAATCTAACTGGTTTTATTTTCCAATATAGCATATGTATGCAAAAGAAATAGACATAGGTTGAATGTTTTTATATGGCTGCAAGGTTTATTTAACTTGTTCCATACAAATGTTTCATTTTTAAATAAAGAAAGGATCTGTAGTAAGGTGGATGGAAGCCAGATTCAAATAGTTGCAGATATAGGTGCACATAAACATGTTTAAGTGCAAATTTTTCCACACCTTTTCCTTTGTATTTGTAACAGGAATCTGAATTTCACTCAGATTTTAACCAAATGCATTTTAAATGCCAGACAGACCTTATAAAAAGAAATACAAACCTGAATAATGATAAACACTTCTATCATCCTCAAAACCCAAGAACCAGATTCTTAATTCATATCAATCCTGAAGCCTTCCAGGTTATAGGAATGGGTTCCAAAAATAATTAAGCAAGGATCATTGTTTAGTATGTTGGAATATAGGCAAAAATAAAATATATATGTGCAGATATAGGTAAATAACAGATTCCCAATTGTACAGAAAAGAATTTTGAAAAAAAAAACAAAAATTGTGTTTGAACCAACCAGCATAGTACTCGAACTCGTGATCTCTTGTGTATAAGTTAGGCGCGTTTCCATTACGCCTAGATGTTGCTTGCATTCACTTAGGATCCACTTTATTTTATACTGAATTGATGCTATTTAGACTTTAACACAAACCTCTATATTAAAAGTTTGTTCACTACTGATTAATACTTGATCACTTCTTAGTTAAGATAAACAGACTAAAGTATATGTTCCCAGAGGATTGTTTGGTCAAAAATAAAAATCAGCAATCCAATATCCTCTTGTTTTTCCAGAACTCTGATTCAAACAAGAGAGGCATATGCATCCTCACATGTATGTGCTTATTTTTGTAAATGTACTGATATATTTATATTGGTTGATTATTGTGATCCTGGATATATTTGATTTATTGGAAAAAGAAAGTGACCCTGTGAATGATAATTGAAATAGATGATATGTGTATATATATATATATATATATCCTCTCTAAAAAAAAATATCCTTATGAAATTAGAGTAGAAATAGGAGGGTCTTTTCAGTTGGTATCAGAGCTATGTTATTTAACATAGTAGAAGTAAGGATCAAGTTCTTAGATAGAAATAAAAATTAAAAGGAACTAAATATCAAACTAACCAGCTATGTAAATTATTATTAGCAAACTATGGTAGGGAGACCACCAAATCAGGGAGCAGGATCTTCCCATGCACCACCAATGGTCAATCTGCAAGACTTGGTGAGAGCATTTAGGGATGGGGCAGGACAAAGGCAAGAAAATCCCTTTGAAGAACTCTCAAAATTGCTTAAGACATATACTCATTTAGGAGGCAAAAGCTTTGAAGGGACAGAGAGTATCATGGAAATTCAAACATGGTTGAGAACATTGGAAAGAATTTTCAATGACATGCAACTTGATGATCAAAGAAAGAGGCAAGTGGCTTCAAGACAGCTGAAAGGAGTAGCTTTAGGCTGGTGGGAAGTAATCATTGCAGGAAGGAATGAGAATGAAATCACTTGGAATCAATTCAAAGAGATGTTGGAAGCAAGGTTTGTACCAGCATCAGCAAAGACTACCTTGTTAGAAGAATTCATTAGACTTAGACAAGGAACCATGACTGTCACAGAATATACTCAAAAGTTTGAGGGGCTTTCCACATATGGAGCAATGCTTGTGGCAGATGAGGCATCTAAAAATGATAGGTACATAAAAGGTCTGAACCCAGGACTTAGCAGAGCCATGTTACCCTATGCAGACAAGACTTTTGATCATGTGATAGACTTAGCTTTGAGGTTGGAGCAGCATGACAAGGAAAGGGAGAAGTTCAGAAATTTTAAGAGCAATAATAACAAGAAAGGTAAGGGGAGGTATCACCCTTATGATAAAAAGAAAGAAGAGGCTAGTAACAAAAACACTGGAGATGTCAAGGCTAAGGAAGACAAGAAGAAAATTGTGTGCCATCAGTGTGGAAAGGAAGGGCATATCAAACCAAAATGTCCAGAGTTGAAAGGAGGAGCTTTCAAATGCTATCTATGTGGGAAAGAGGGGCATATGAAGAGGAATTGTCCTGAGTATAAACAGCAAGGCAAATTGGCAAATTTGGAAGGAAAAGGCAAAGCCACAGTGGAGAGTAACACTGTAAACCATAGCCAAGTGGAAGGTACATTACTTATTTGTACCATACCCATAACAGTAGTATATGATACTGGGGCAACTCACTCCTTAATTTCTTATGAATTGGTTAAAATGCTAAAACTGAATTGCATATTAGTTGAAACCCCATTGCATATACACAGTCCATTGGGGAGTTCTAGTGTTTTAAATATGATTTGTGTGGATGTGGAGTTAAACATAGGAGGAAATATTTTTATTTCCAATTTATATGTTTTGAATTACCCAAATATAGGTGTTATTTTGGGGGTAGACTGGTTAAGGCAATTTAAAGCCATAATTAATTTAGACTCATCCACCATATCATTACAAAATTCTAGAGGCCAGAGAATCACAGTTTTATGTGAGGTAGCTAAGGAAGGAAAACTATATCATTTAGTTGACTCAGAAAAAGATTTCAGTGAACTAACCATTGAAGAAATTCCCATAGTCAATGAATATTTGGATGTGTTTGGTGAGGTCAAGGGTATTCCACACCATAGACCAGTAGAATTCCAGATCAATCTAGTTCCAGGAGCAAGCCCAGTGATTAAAAAGCCAACTAGAATGGGGCCAAATGAACTAAAAGAATTAAAGAAACAGTTAGAAGAATTGGAAGAAAAGGGTTTTATAAGACCAAGTAATTCTTGCTGGGGAGCACCAGTGGTATTTGTTAAGAAGCAAGATGGCTCTTTAAGACTCTGCATAGATTATAGAGAATTAAACAAGGTAACTATTAAAAATAAATACCCATTGCCAAGAATAGATGATCTTTTTGATCAATTAGCAGGGGCAAAAGTATTTTCTAGACTAGATTTAGCATCTGGTTTTCATCAAATGAAGGTGGAAGAATCAAGCATCAAGTACACTGCCTTTAACACTAGGTATGGGTTGTATGAATTTTTGGTTATGCCATTTGGCTTGACCAATGCACCATCTTACTTTGTAGATTTAATGAACAGAACCTTTAGGGATTGTTTAGACAAGTTTGTGCTTATTTTTATAGATGACATTTTGATTTATTCCAAGACAGTGGAAGAACATAAGCATCATTTGCACCTGGTTTTGTCTAGATTAAGGGAAAAAGATTTAAAGGCAAAATTTTCAAAATGTGTGTTTTGGAAGGAGGAAGTACATTTTCTTGGCCATGTTATATCTGCCAAAGGAATTTCTGTGAACCCCAATAAAGTAGTGGCTATTCAAGCATGGAAGAGGCCAAGCACTGTGAGTGAAGTGAGGTCATTTATGGGGATGGCAGGGTATTATAGAAGGTTTATAAAAGATTTTTCAAAAATTTCTACACCACTCACTAACCTAACCAGGAAAAACCAAGCTTTTGTTTGGTCAGAAAAATGTGAAAAGTCTTTTGAACAATTGAAGGAGGCATTGGTGAATGCTCCAATTCTAAAGGTACCACATGGAAATGAAGAATTAGTGGTATACACTGATGCTAGTGGATTTGGCTTGGGTGCAGTGTTGATGCAACAAGGCCAAGTCATCGCATATGCATCCAGACAACTTAAACCCCATGAAGTAAGGTATGCCACACATGATCTCGAATTAGCAGCTGTGATATATGCTTTAAAACTTTGGAGACATTATTTATTAGGCACAAAGTTTGAACTCTACACTGACCACAAGTCTCTAAAATATTTGTTTTCACAAAAAGATTTGAACATGAGGCAACACAGATGGGTGGAGTTCTTAGCTGCCTATGATTTTGACATACTCTATACACCAGGCAAAGCAAACAAAGTTGCAGATGCTCTAAGTAGACAGCATGCTAAATTGGCTATAATGATGATAGCAGAATTTAAAGATTTGTCTTTGCTAACTGAGTTAGAGATTGGGGAGAATGGTTGTGTGCACATTAATGAGAAGATGCATGGTACACAAGAAGATAAAGGGAAGTTAAGCTTAATGACACTACAACCAGATTTAATTCTGAAGGTAGGGAAAATGCAAGAACAAGATGCTCACTTATTAGAGAAGAGAATGCTCCTCTCAAGAGGGGAGGAAGTAATGAATCACCACATTGATAAAGATGGTTATGTGAGATACCAGAATAGGATGTGTGTACCAGAGGACATAGAATTGAAGAGGGAGATATTGAATGAATATCACAGGAGTAAATACTCCATACACCCAGGTAACACAAAAATGTATCAAAATTTGAAAAGAGACTTCTGGTGGAAGGGGATGAAATCTGATATAGCTAAGTACATTGCCAAATGTATGACTTGCCAACAAGTCAAGGCTGAAACTCAAAGACCATCAGGGTTGATGCAACCTCTTAGTGTACCACAGTGGAAGTGGGAAGACATATCTATGGACTTCATAGATGGACTGCCTAGATCTAAGAGAGGTAATACAAGCATATGGGTGATAGTTGATAGGCTAACCAAGGTAGCACACTTCATCCCAGTCAAGTCAGAAAGAACAGCACCAAAACTAGCTCAAATTTTTATAAAAGAAGTGGTAAGGTTACATGGCATTCCCAAAACCATTGTGAGTGATAGGGATACCATCTTCACTTCAAAATTCTGGAGAAGCTTTCAAGAAGCAATGGGAAGTGAACTATGTTTAAGTACTGCCTACCATCCTCAATCAGATGGGCAGACTGAGGTGGTAAACAAAGTTTTGGAGGACATGTTGAGGGCATGTGTATTGGATTTTGGGGGCAACTGGGAAGATTATCTTCATCTAGTTGAATTTACATACAACAACAGCTACCAAAGCACCATAGGAATGGCTCCATTTGAAGCCTTGTATGGTAAACCCTGCTTGTCACCTGTTTGCTGGGTAGAAGCAGGAGAAAGGTCTATTTTAGGACCTGAATACATACAAGAAACCAAGGAGAAAATTGAGTTAATAAGAAGAAGAATGACAGCAGCTCAAGATAGGCAAAAGAAATTTGCAGACATGAGAAGGAGGCAGGTAGAATATGAGGTGGGAAATTTTGTTTTCATCAAAATCTCACCCATGAAAAATGTGCTGAGGTTTGGAAAACAAGGCAAATTAACCCCAAGATATATTGGACCATACAAAATTCTGGAGAGAATTGGTCCCTTGGCATATAAGTTGGAATTACCAGAAAACATGCAAGGCATACATGATGTTTTTCATGTATCACAATTGAGAAGGTGGGTCCATGACAAGGCAGAAATTCTTGAAACCCCAACCCAAGTGCAGATAAATCCTAATTTGATTTATGAAAAGGATCCAGTGGGAATTTTGGCAAAAGATGTGAAGAAGTTGAGGAATAAATCCCTGAAACTTGTGAAGGTACAGTGGAGTCTAGATCCTAGTGATTGCACATGGGAATTAGAAGACAAGGTTAGGATGAATTATCCTAAGCTATTTTCAGATTAAGGTAATTCTGATTTTTGATTGTTTTCTTTATTTTGGATGAATATATTTTAGTTAGTATAGAACTAAGAATCTATTTAGTGGAGAATATACTTGTTCTCTGAATTAAGTTTAAAATTTATTTTAAGCTTAGGAAAATTGTGGGACACAATTTCTAAAAGGAGGGGTGTATGTAATGACCCAAGATTTTAGGAATTTATCCTGAAAAATATAAATGAATTTAAAATAATTTTTAAATAAATTTTAAAGGAGGAATTGATATAGCTTGATAGTGTATCAGTGTGTGTACATGAGTGCACAGGAAATGCACATGAATATAAGCTAAAACCCTGAACTCCAAGAATACATACATATTGTTGTGTATGGAAATATATATATATATATATATATATGTAGATTAAATTCTTAAAAGTAGTATGCATGAGTAAATATATATATATATGTATGCTACTGAATATTGTTGAGTGTACATGTGTATGTGTGTGTGTCAGTATAGAATGATGTATGCATATATAGGTGGGAATACTAATTATTTCAGAAAGACTTATATACAAATATATATGTGTTAATAAAATACTAGAGTTTAAACTAGTGAAATAAAATATATATATAGACATATTTTAATATAAGCAGAAATGAAAAGAATGGAGATATAAAAAGGAATAATTCTCTTATAAATAAATGAAGGAAGTACATACCATTTACATGAAAGCTAAAAATAGGAAAATAAGATAAAACAGAGAAGTTCTTGGTATAGGCAGAATTAGAAAAGAGTATTTAATAAATAACAAAACCAAGTCACATTTTTAGCATGATTGTAGACAAGGGGGAAAAGTATTTTCTGAAAAGCAAATTTCTGAAAAAAATGTGTAACCACTTTTCTCTTCACCCAAATTAAGCCGGGAAGGGGGTAAAACTTTGGGTTTAAAATGCAGATAACATGATTTTCTGGTGGGCAAAAATGGCTTTAGCCAATACCCAAAACCCTAAGAGAGAGACCCTGTATATATATACATGTATATGCAGCATCCTCCTCTTCTCCTCAGAAAAGAATTTTGAAAAAAAAAAGAAGAAAAACAATACCACATAAATCATAAGACAAGGGAAGAAAGAGAGCTTGAGGATAAGAGCAGGAGTTCATCTGTTAATTAAGGAAACAAAGGAGAGAGCTAGGTGAGAAAACTCACTCAAAAATCCAAGGCAATAAGTCCTAATGTAGGCAGCCAGATAAAAGTATTTTTATTAAAAGAGTATTTTCATATATGAATGTTTATCTGTGATTTTAAACCTAAATATGTTTTGATTTTCCTTGATTGATCACTTGTTTTATTATAACAAAGTTTTATGTGTTGATAGTATACATATCTGTTTATACACTCAGATCTCTGATATGTTAATATTTAGGGATATAAACAAATACCCAGAAAGTAAAATGTTGAGAATAGGCAAGTAGTATTGGTTTTGGCTTAACCCAGAAAAATGAAAATAATGTTGAGCTGCAATATACTCATGTATAAGTGCTGAGGCTTGAAATAAAAAGGAATTAGGGGTGCAATAGGGTTGCCTATGTGCTGATGCTCCTGATTCAATAAAATGCATAGCAAACAAAATTTTGTGATTCAGTGAAACCAGGTCATCCTGAGTTTAACTCAAACACAAATGTTTGCAAAAAAAAGAAAAAAAAAACTCTCTCTGAAACCATAAGCCAATGTTAGTTGCCTAAACTCCTTTTAAAATACCAAGATGAATATATGTATATACAGAACCTTATTTTGTAATCACCAATGGTTATTTGTTTGTTTACCTCTGTATGGTTATGAATAATATGAGATGTCATGTTATGGATGTTTTTAGCTAATGAAATGAATCACTGAATGGTTTTGCCATGAAAAATCAAAAGAGTTATTATTAACTTAAACCTGATTAGGATATTGGGGTCAAGAACACTGCAGGAATGACTTGTGTGCTTGAGTAACATAAGTTGACACATGGCTTGTTTAAGTCCTGAGATCTTTGTGTAATGGAGTGAATTAGTTCATTACAGTGTGTCCATTGATTCATAAATATTGCAGGTGAGACCAAGGATAGATAAATATACCCAGGGGATAATACTTGAAATGATGAGAAAACTAGAGTTTTTCCCAGATTTGAAATATGAGAATTGAATAAGTGATTTAACTCATATTAGTTATTTTCCTGTTTGGTATGAATGATTGTTTGTCTATGATTGAGTTGTATGCTTGAATGTATGTGCCATATTCATATGTGTAGTCTCTGGAAAGAAAGTTAAAGTGTGCACATGCACAATGACACAGAGCATGCACACAAGTGTTTACCTGATTCCAAAGGACAGAACCTTATGTATTTGTACTTAACTTGATTTTAACCTAATTAACAAATTGCTTTTGTGAATTTTCTCATACCAGACATGTGTCTGACCCTAGTGTGCTAATGGCATCTGGGGTGTCTCATTTAAAATGAGGCAGTTTCAAATGCTTTTTCAGGGATTGCAGCAACTAAGTAGGAGTAGGAGCAAGGCCTTGAGAAGAAGATATAGCATGCTAAAACTTAGTTAGATAAGAGCCTAAATGTTGGAAATCTGCATGTATTGACAATTTAAATTGCTACTTGTATTAAGTGTTGAATATTGGATGAATATTTTGTTAGACATTTTGTTAAGGGATTGACTTGTATCTGGAAACTATGAACTAAGTTAAATATTTGTTATGTTTAAAAAGGATTTTGATCAAATCTTGTAAGTGGATTTAGCAAGAACACCATGTTAAAAATTGAATGATTACATTTTATAAATGTATTAGTCAATCTTGAGTCTTTGGAAAGGATTTAAGTTTGGATAATCAGGATAGTTGATTCTCAGAAAATCTAACTGGTTTTATTTTCCAATATAGCATATGTATGCAAAAGAAATAGACATAGGTTGAATGTTTTTATATGGCTGCAAGGTTTATTTAACTTGTTCCATACAAATGTTTCATTTTTAAATAAAGAAAGGATCTGTAGTAAGGTGGATGGAAGCCAGATTCAAATAGTTGCAGATATAGGTGCACATAAACATGTTTAAGTGCAAATTTTTCCACACCTTTTCCTTTGTATTTGTAACAGGAATCTGAATTTCACTCAGATTTTAACCAAATGCATTTTAAATGCCAGACAGACCTTATAAAAAGAAATACAAACCTGAATAATGATAAACACTTCTATCATCCTCAAAACCCAAGAACCAGATTCTTAATTCATATCAATCCTGAAGCCTTCCAGGTTATAGGAATGGGTTCCAAAAATAATTAAGCAAGGATCATTGTTTAGTATGTTGGAATATAGGCAAAAATAAAATATATATGTGCAGATATAGGTAAATAACAGATTCCCAATTGTACAGAAAAGAATTTTGAAAAAAAAAACAAAAATTGTGTTTGAACCAACCAGCATAGTACTCGAACTCGTGATCTCTTGTGTATAAGTTAGGCGCGTTTCCATTACGCCTAGATGTTGCTTGCATTCACTTAGGATCCACTTTATTTTATACTGAATTGATGCTATTTAGACTTTAACACAAACCTCTATATTAAAAGTTTGTTCACTACTGATTAATACTTGATCACTTCTTAGTTAAGATAAACAGACTAAAGTATATGTTCCCAGAGGATTGTTTGGTCAAAAATAAAAATCAGCAATCCAATATCCTCTTGTTTTTCCAGAACTCTGATTCAAACAAGAGAGGCATATGCATCCTCACATGTATGTGCTTATTTTTGTAAATGTACTGATATATTTATATTGGTTGATTATTGTGATCCTGGATATATTTGATTTATTGGAAAAAGAAAGTGACCCTGTGAATGATAATTGAAATAGATGATATGTGTGTATATATATATATATATATCCTCTCTAAAAAAAAATATCCTTATGAAATTAGAGTAGAAATAGGAGGGTCTTTTCAGTTGGTATCAGAGCTATGTTATTTAACATAGTAGAAGTAAGGATCAAGTTCTTAGATAGAAATAAAAATTAAAAGGAACTAAATATCAAACTAACCAGCTATGTAAATTATTATTAGCAAACTATGGTAGGGAGACCACCAAATCAGGGAGCAGGATCTTCCCATGCACCACCAATGGTCAATCTGCAAGACTTGGTGAGAGCATTTAGGGATGGGGCAGGACAAAGGCAAGAAAATCCCTATGAAGAACTCTCAAAATTGCTTAAGACATATACTCATTTAGGAGGCAAAAGCTTTGAAGGGACAGAGAGTATCATGGAAATTCAAACATGGTTGAGAACATTGGAAAGAATTTTCAATGACATGCAACTTGATGATCAAAGAAAGAGGCAAGTGGCTTCAAGACAGCTGAAAGGAGTAGCTTTAGGCTGGTGGGAAGTAATCATTGCAGGAAGGAATGAGAATGAAATCACTTGGAATCAATTCAAAGAGATGTTGGAAGCAAGGTTTGTACCAGCATCAGCAAAGACTACCTTGTTAGAAGAATTCATTAGACTTAGACAAGGAACCATGACTGTCACAGAATATACTCAAAAGTTTGAGGGGCTTTCCACATATGGAGCAATGCTTGTGGCAGATGAGGCATCTAAAAATGATAGGTACATAAAAGGTCTGAACCCAGGACTTAGCAGAGCCATGTTACCCTATGCAGACAAGACTTTTGATCATGTGATAGACTTAGCTTTGAGGTTGGAGCAGCATGACAAGGAAAGGGAGAAGTTCAGAAATTTTAAGAGCAATAATAACAAGAAAGGTAAGGGGAGGTATCACCCTTATGATAAAAAGAAAGAAGAGGCTAGTAACAAAAACACTGGAGATGTCAAGGCTAAGGAAGACAAGAAGAAAATTGTGTGCCATCAGTGTGGAAAGGAAGGGCATATCAAACCAAAATGTCCAGAGTTGAAAGGAGGAGCTTTCAAATGCTATCTATGTGGGAAAGAGGGGCATATGAAGAGGAATTGTCCTGAGTATAAACAGCAAGGCAAATTGGCAAATTTGGAAGGAAAAGGCAAAGCCACAGTGGAGAGTAACACTGTAAACCATAGCCAAGTGGAAGGTACATTACTTATTTGTACCATACCCATAACAGTAGTATATGATACTGGGGCAACTCACTCCTTAATTTCTTATGAATTGGTTAAAATGCTAAAACTGAATTGCATATTAGTTGAAACCCCATTGCATATACACAGTCCATTGGGGAGTTCTAGTGTTTTAAATATGATTTGTGTGGATGTGGAGTTAAACATAGGAGGAAATATTTTTATTTCCAATTTATATGTTTTGAATTACCCAAATATAGGTGTTATTTTGGGGGTAGACTGGTTAAGGCAATTTAAAGCCATAATTAATTTAGACTCATCCACCATATCATTACAAAATTCTAGAGGCCAGAGAATCACAGTTTTATGTGAGGTAGCTAAGGAAGGAAAACTATATCATTTAGTTGACTCAGAAAAAGATTTCAGTGAACTAACCATTGAAGAAATTCCCATAGTCAATGAATATTTGGATGTGTTTGGTGAGGTCAAGGGTATTCCACACCATAGACCAGTAGAATTCCAGATCAATCTAGTTCCAGGAGCAAGCCCAGTGATTAAAAAGCCAACTAGAATGGGGCCAAATGAACTAAAAGAATTAAAGAAACAGTTAGAAGAATTGGAAGAAAAGGGTTTTATAAGACCAAGTAATTCTTGCTGGGGAGCACCAGTGGTATTTGTTAAGAAGCAAGATGGCTCTTTAAGACTCTGCATAGATTATAGAGAATTAAACAAGGTAACTATTAAAAATAAATACCCATTGCCAAGAATAGATGATCTTTTTGATCAATTAGCAGGGGCAAAAGTATTTTCTAGACTAGATTTAGCATCTGGTTTTCATCAAATGAAGGTGGAAGAATCAAGCATCAAGTACACTGCCTTTAACACTAGGTATGGGTTGTATGAATTTTTGGTTATGCCATTTGGCTTGACCAATGCACCATCTTACTTTGTAGATTTAATGAACAGAACCTTTAGGGATTGTTTAGACAAGTTTGTGCTTATTTTTATAGATGACATTTTGATTTATTCCAAGACAGTGGAAGAACATAAGCATCATTTGCACCTGGTTTTGTCTAGATTAAGGGAAAAAGATTTAAAGGCAAAATTTTCAAAATGTGTGTTTTGGAAGGAGGAAGTACATTTTCTTGGCCATGTTATATCTGCCAAAGGAATTTCTGTGAACCCCAATAAAGTAGTGGCTATTCAAGCATGGAAGAGGCCAAGCACTGTGAGTGAAGTGAGGTCATTTATGGGGATGGCAGGGTATTATAGAAGGTTTATAAAAGATTTTTCAAAAATTTCTACACCACTCACTAACCTAACCAGGAAAAACCAAGCTTTTGTTTGGTCAGAAAAATGTGAAAAGTCTTTTGAACAATTGAAGGAGGCATTGGTGAATGCTCCAATTCTAAAGGTACCACATGGAAATGAAGAATTAGTGGTATACACTGATGCTAGTGGATTTGGCTTGGGTGCAGTGTTGATGCAACAAGGCCAAGTCATCGCATATGCATCCAGACAACTTAAACCCCATGAAGTAAGGTATGCCACACATGATCTCGAATTAGCAGCTGTGATATATGCTTTAAAACTTTGGAGACATTATTTATTAGGCACAAAGTTTGAACTCTACACTGACCACAAGTCTCTAAAATATTTGTTTTCACAAAAAGATTTGAACATGAGGCAACACAGATGGGTGGAGTTCTTAGCTGCCTATGATTTTGACATACTCTATACACCAGGCAAAGCAAACAAAGTTGCAGATGCTCTAAGTAGACAGCATGCTAAATTGGCTATAATGATGATAGCAGAATTTAAAGATTTGTCTTTGCTAACTGAGTTAGAGATTGGGGAGAATGGTTGTGTGCACATTAATGAGAAGATGCATGGTACACAAGAAGATAAAGGGAAGTTAAGCTTAATGACACTACAACCAGATTTAATTCTGAAGGTAGGGAAAATGCAAGAACAAGATGCTCACTTATTAGAGAAGAGAATGCTCCTCTCAAGAGGGGAGGAAGTAATGAATCACCACATTGATAAAGATGGTTATGTGAGATACCAGAATAGGATGTGTGTACCAGAGGACATAGAATTGAAGAGGGAGATATTGAATGAATATCACAGGAGTAAATACTCCATACACCCAGGTAACACAAAAATGTATCAAAATTTGAAAAGAGACTTCTGGTGGAAGGGGATGAAATCTGATATAGCTAAGTACATTGCCAAATGTATGACTTGCCAACAAGTCAAGGCTGAAACTCAAAGACCATCAGGGTTGATGCAACCTCTTAGTGTACCACAGTGGAAGTGGGAAGACATATCTATGGACTTCATAGATGGACTGCCTAGATCTAAGAGAGGTAATACAAGCATATGGGTGATAGTTGATAGGCTAACCAAGGTAGCACACTTCATCCCAGTCAAGTCAGAAAGAACAGCACCAAAACTAGCTCAAATTTTTATAAAAGAAGTGGTAAGGTTACATGGCATTCCCAAAACCATTGTGAGTGATAGGGATACCATCTTCACTTCAAAATTCTGGAGAAGCTTTCAAGAAGCAATGGGAAGTGAACTATGTTTAAGTACTGCCTACCATCCTCAATCAGATGGGCAGACTGAGGTGGTAAACAAAGTTTTGGAGGACATGTTGAGGGCATGTGTATTGGATTTTGGGGGCAACTGGGAAGATTATCTTCATCTAGTTGAATTTACATACAACAACAGCTACCAAAGCACCATAGGAATGGCTCCATTTGAAGCCTTGTATGGTAAACCCTGCTTGTCACCTGTTTGCTGGGTAGAAGCAGGAGAAAGGTCTATTTTAGGACCTGAATACATACAAGAAACCAAGGAGAAAATTGAGTTAATAAGAAGAAGAATGACAGCAGCTCAAGATAGGCAAAAGAAATTTGCAGACATGAGAAGGAGGCAGGTAGAATATGAGGTGGGAAATTTTGTTTTCATCAAAATCTCACCCATGAAAAATGTGCTGAGGTTTGGAAAACAAGGCAAATTAACCCCAAGATATATTGGACCATACAAAATTCTGGAGAGAATTGGTCCCTTGGCATATAAGTTGGAATTACCAGAAAACATGCAAGGCATACATGATGTTTTTCATGTATCACAATTGAGAAGGTGGGTCCATGACAAGGCAGAAATTCTTGAAACCCCAACCCAAGTGCAGATAAATCCTAATTTGATTTATGAAAAGGATCCAGTGGGAATTTTGGCAAAAGATGTGAAGAAGTTGAGGAATAAATCCCTGAAACTTGTGAAGGTACAGTGGAGTCTAGATCCTAGTGATTGCACATGGGAATTAGAAGACAAGGTTAGGATGAATTATCCTAAGCTATTTTCAGATTAAGGTAATTCTGATTTTTGATTGTTTTCTTTATTTTGGATGAATATATTTTAGTTAGTATAGAACTAAGAATCTATTTAGTGGAGAATATACTTGTTCTCTGAATTAAGTTTAAAATTTATTTTAAGCTTAGGAAAATTGTGGGACACAATTTCTAAAAGGAGGGGTGTATGTAATGACCCAAGATTTTAGGAATTTATCCTGAAAAATATAAATGAATTTAAAATAATTTTTAAATAAATTTTAAAGGAGGAATTGATATAGCTTGATAGTGTATCAGTGTGTGTACATGAGTGCACAGGAAATGCACATGAATATAAGCTAAAACCCTGAACTCCAAGAATACATACATATTGTTGTGTATGGAAATATATATATATATATATATATATGTAGATTAAATTCTTAAAAGTAGTATGCATGAGTAAATATATATATATATGTATGCTACTGAATATTGTTGAGTGTACATGTGTATGTGTGTGTGTCAGTATAGAATGATGTATGCATATATAGGTGGGAATACTAATTATTTCAGAAAGACTTATATACAAATATATATGTGTTAATAAAATACTAGAGTTTAAACTAGTGAAATAAAATATATATATAGACATATTTTAATATAAGCAGAAATGAAAAGAATGGAGATATAAAAAGGAATAATTCTCTTATAAATAAATGAAGGAAGTACATACCATTTACATGAAAGCTAAAAATAGGAAAATAAGATAAAACAGAGAAGTTCTTGGTATAGGCAGAATTAGAAAAGAGTATTTAATAAATAACAAAACCAAGTCACATTTTTAGCATGATTGTAGACAAGGGGGAAAAGTATTTTCTGAAAAGCAAATTTCTGAAAAAAATGTGTAACCACTTTTCTCTTCACCCAAATTAAGCCGGGAAGGGGGTAAAACTTTGGGTTTAAAATGCAGATAACATGATTTTCTGGTGGGCAAAAATGGCTTTAGCCAATACCCAAAACCCTAAGAGAGAGACCCTGTATATATATACATGTATATGCAGCATCCTCCTCTTCTCCTCAGAAAAGAATTTTGAAAAAAAAAAGAAGAAAAACAATACCACATAAATCATAAGACAAGGGAAGAAAGAGAGCTTGAGGATAAGAGCAGGAGTTCATCTGTTAATTAAGGAAACAAAGGAGAGAGCTAGGTGAGAAAACTCACTCAAAAATCCAAGGCAATAAGTCCTAATGTAGGCAGCCAGATAAAAGTATTTTTATTAAAAGAGTATTTTCATATATGAATGTTTATCTGTGATTTTAAACCTAAATATGTTTTGATTTTCCTTGATTGATCACTTGTTTTATTATAACAAAGTTTTATGTGTTGATAGTATACATATCTGTTTATACACTCAGATCTCTGATATGTTAATATTTAGGGATATAAACAAATACCCAGAAAGTAAAATGTTGAGAATAGGCAAGTAGTATTGGTTTTGGCTTAACCCAGAAAAATGAAAATAATGTTGAGCTGCAATATACTCATGTATAAGTGCTGAGGCTTGAAATAAAAAGGAATTAGGGGTGCAATAGGGTTGCCTATGTGCTGATGCTCCTGATTCAATAAAATGCATAGCAAACAAAATTTTGTGATTCAGTGAAACCAGGTCATCCTGAGTTTAACTCAAACACAAATGTTTGCAAAAAAAAGAAAAAAAAAACTCTCTCTGAAACCATAAGCCAATGTTAGTTGCCTAAACTCCTTTTAAAATACCAAGATGAATATATGTATATACAGAACCTTATTTTGTAATCACCAATGGTTATTTGTTTGTTTACCTCTGTATGGTTATGAATAATATGAGATGTCATGTTATGGATGTTTTTAGCTAATGAAATGAATCACTGAATGGTTTTGCCATGAAAAATCAAAAGAGTTATTATTAACTTAAACCTGATTAGGATATTGGGGTCAAGAACACTGCAGGAATGACTTGTGTGCTTGAGTAACATAAGTTGACACATGGCTTGTTTAAGTCCTGAGATCTTTGTGTAATGGAGTGAATTAGTTCATTACAGTGTGTCCATTGATTCATAAATATTGCAGGTGAGACCAAGGATAGATAAATATACCCAGGGGATAATACTTGAAATGATGAGAAAACTAGAGTTTTTCCCAGATTTGAAATATGAGAATTGAATAAGTGATTTAACTCATATTAGTTATTTTCCTGTTTGGTATGAATGATTGTTTGTCTATGATTGAGTTGTATGCTTGAATGTATGTGCCATATTCATATGTGTAGTCTCTGGAAAGAAAGTTAAAGTGTGCACATGCACAATGACACAGAGCATGCACACAAGTGTTTACCTGATTCCAAAGGATAGAACCTTATGTATTTGTACTTAACTTGATTTTAACCTAATTAACAAATTGCTTTTGTGAATTTTCTCATACCAGACATGTGTCTGACCCTAGTGTGCTAATGGCATCTGGGGTGTCTCATTTAAAATGAGGCAGTTTCAAATGCTTTTTCAGGGATTGCAGCAACTAAGTAGGAGTAGGAGCAAGGCCTTGAGAAGAAGATATAGCATGCTAAAACTTAGTTAGATAAGAGCCTAAATGTTGGAAATCTGCATGTATTGACAATTTAAATTGCTACTTGTATTAAGTGTTGAATATTGGATGAATATTTTGTTAGACATTTTGTTAAGGGATTGACTTGTATCTGGAAACTATGAACTAAGTTAAATATTTGTTATGTTTAAAAAGGATTTTGATCAAATCTTGTAAGTGGATTTAGTAAGAACACCATGTTAAAAATTGAATGATTACATTTTATAAATGTATTAGTCAATCTTGAGTCTTTGGAAAGGATTTAAGTTTGGATAATCAGGATAGTTGATTCTCAGAAAATCTAACTGGTTTTATTTTCCAATATAGCATATGTATGCAAAAGAAATAGACATAGGTTGAATGTTTTTATATGGCTGCAAGGTTTATTTAACTTGTTCCATACAAATGTTTCATTTTTAAATAAAGAAAGGATCTGTAGTAAGGTGGATGGAAGCCAGATTCAAATAGTTGCAGATATAGGTGCACATAAACATGTTTAAGTGCAAATTTTTCCACACCTTTTCCTTTGTATTTGTAACAGGAATCTGAATTTCACTCAGATTTTAACCAAATGCATTTTAAATGCCAGACAGACCTTATAAAAAGAAATACAAACCTGAATAATGATAAACACTTCTATCATCCTCAAAACCCAAGAACAGATTCTTAATTCATATCAATCCTGAAGCCTTCCAGGTTATAGGAATGGGTTCCAAAAATAATTAAGCAAGGATCATTGTTTAGTATGTTGGAATATAGGCAAAAATAAAATATATATGTGCAGATATAGGTAAATAACAGATTCCCAATTGTACAGAAAAGAATTTTGAAAAAAAAAACAAAAATTGTGTTTGAACCAACCAGCATAGTACTCAAACTCGTGATCTCTTGTGTATAAGTTAGGCGCGTTTCCATTACGCCTAGATGTTGCTTGCATTCACTTAGGATCCACTTTATTTTATACTGAATTGATGCTATTTAGACTTTAACACAAACCTCTATATTAAAAGTTTGTTCACTACTGATTAATACTTGATCACTTCTTAGTTAAGATAAACAGACTAAAGTATATGTTCCCAGAGGATTGTTTGGTCAAAAATAAAAATCAGCAATCCAATATCCTCTTGTTTTTCCAGAACTCTGATTCAAACAAGAGAGGCATATGCATCCTCACATGTATGTGCTTATTTTTGTAAATGTACTGATATATTTATATTGGTTGATTATTGTGATCCTGGATATATTTGATTTATTGGAAAAAGAAAGTGACCCTGTGAATGATAATTGAAATAGATGATATGTATATATATATATATCCTCTCTAAAAAAAAATATCCTTATGAAATTAGAGTAGAAATAGGAGGGTCTTTTCAAAAACTTAGCATATACAGTATATAAATCAATCACGAAATCACAAACACAGAGTAATATAACAATAAGCAGCGGAATAGATAAATAGTAGTTCATTAAGCTACTATATAAACATCAGAGTCTGAAACAAAATACAACAAAAAATCCCAAGTATATAGAAGTACACAAAAGTCTCCAATACAAAAGCAAATGACAAATCTGAACATAGGCAACTGGAAATAACTGAAATGACTACAAAGCTGAATAGATAGAGACCGATCTTCAAGCAAAGATCCAAGCTCTAAAGGTGAGTCTCAAAGACTGAGACGCCCAGTCTAACCCGAGCATAAAGCAAACACAAAAAACTCGAGTCAGAATTAACATTCTTATACCAGTAAGTCAACTCAAGTGAAATGTCAAGTGAAATACAAAGTAACTCAAAGGATGTTTGGGATACCCATCCTCTAAGGATCCGTTAAACTATCTACATACATAGTACAATATGCTACATATATAATGTCTATAGTAAAGTAAACTATTAAAATAGCGTTAAGGCTTTACCCATATTTCCCTTAACACATTTTATATATTCTCGTGGTCTATACAGTACCGTAATTCCTCCATAAATTGGAGGGCTATCAAAGGGCACTCCATAGGTACGGTACAAACCAAACTCGTAGAAGGCGCGATAAGGCATGTGACAGGACACGCGAGGCAATGCCAGGGTAGGATTCTACCGTTTGCACTCCCGGACTGGTGGTAACACATAGTAGATACTACCACCCCCTCGAGACACACTCCCAAATCAAAGGTGCACCCAATCAAATCACAAAGTAATAGAATGGTATCAATGAAGCATGCTCGATCGGAGTTGCGACCTCACTTGGCCCGGTATAGCTCCTATTTTAGCCACATCAACTGACTCGCGGGAGTCAGGGTTGCGTTAATACCTCATATAGAATCGTTCGCCAAACCATCCTACTTCATTCTGCAATCTCTACCACGTGCACAGTTGTTAAAGTGGTTTTCGGTATCGGCAGAGAGTACGACAATATCCGATCTCGGTCTCTTTAACAACCAAACGCTTATTTCACACCGTGGTCAATTTATAGTTCAAACAGTTCATACATCATATCAAAATATCATATTCATTTCAAAGTCATATCTCTTTAGAAAATCATATCACTTTCAAAATCATATTCACTTCGAAATTATATTCGTTTCAAAAATCATAACCACAAAATAGTATAAACCTTCATATAAAAATATTCGCATTTAAATCCATTAAATCTAAATCATAACAATTCCAACTTAAACGGTTTAAATATTGAAAATAGTTTATATTTTGAAATAGTTATAAATTAAAAATGGTTTATATTTAAAATAGGTTATAGATTTAAATAGTTTATATATTAAAAATGGTATATATATTAAAAAGAGTTTATATCGAAGATAGTTTCAAATTAGAATTGTATCTTCCAATTTCACAATCAATTCAAATCAACTTTATTTCCACAATTCAATTTAAAATCAATCTCAGTTCAACAATTTCAATTAGAAAGATCAAAAGTTCAATCCAAATTCTTATTAAAACCATTTCTAATTTATATCGATTTCAAATCCAAGTTTGAACTACAAATTCTAAACCACTTCCAATTCAATAGGTTTCAAACTTTAAATATTCGAACAATTTATAATACCTCAATTTGAAAATTTTCATTTATATTCCAAAATTCAACTTTGATTTTATTTAAATTTGAAAATATTCACTTAATCATTTTTATAATATTTAAATAAAATCTCAGATTACAAATTTAAATCAAAATTAAATATTCAATTTATATTTTAATTAAAAATATTCATTTCCCCACTTTTAGTTAAACATATAAATAAAATCACATATTACAAATTTAAATCAAAATTTAATATTCAAATTCAATTTAATATTCATTAAACCATCTTTAATCAAAATCAAGTTATCAAGTTATAGAAACATATCTTTAAATCTCAAAATCTATAAGTTCCAAATCAAACTTTATTTAAATTCAATTATTAACCAATTTAAATTTCAAGTCAACTTTAATTTACCTTTCCAATCTCTATCTATTAAAGTTATTACAAAATCTATTTAAAATATTAATATGAATTTAAATAAATATTTAAACATATTACATATTTTAGATAAATTAAATTCTAATTGAATTTTATTGTATTAATTATTATTAAATTAAATCTTATTATTATAAAATCTATTTTAAAAATAATAAAGTTATAAGTAAAATTTTATAATTTACATTTTAAAACTTAACTTATAATTTTAAAATTTCCAAAACATATATTTTAAAAATCTAAATTTTACACATATTAAAATAAAATAAAATATTTATATTATATTCAATATTTATTAAAACCCATATATTTCCTTTCAAAACTTTGGAACTTTTTTTCAAAAATAGACCAACGACATCCGTATATAATTTTCTATCGTATAGTCAAGCGATACAGATATTTATCATTTCAATCCGCAATAATTTAATATTTATGGGTATATATCATTTCAACCCGCAATCCCAAAATTTAAAATCAATAAAATCGCTTGGGTTTATCATTTCAACCCATAACGATTTTCCCTTAATCTATAATATCGTTCGGGTATGTATCATTTCAACCCATAGGGATTTCTAACTAACATGGAACTTGTAGAGTAAGGACAATATGATAATAATATAACATATCAACAATAGACATACAACAAAATTGATAATATATTTATATATAACAGGTTATTGGTGTCAATACTATCAATTACTATAGATGAACAAATGTAAATAATAACATATCGTATTTAACGATTTAATTACTAATAAATTCAAATCTAACAACATATTTCAATCGTCATTTCATGTGAATTAAATTGACTAAATATAAGAATGTTAATCGTGAGTGATTGCTCAACTTTCGAGGCTAGAGGAATAACAAGAACAAGATGCGACGAATCCAAGCACAAATTCCAAAGCATGGCACGATGAACACGAATCGATGAATTCAAAAATAAAAAACTAGCTTGATATAAATGAAAACAAAATATATATTATATTATTACTATTTCTTAAAATCAATATTTATTAAAATCCATATTTTGCAAAATTTCAGATAAATATTTAAACATAATTTATATATTTTAAAGTTGTTATAAAATCTGCTTCACAATATCATAAATTTAAATAGATTCATTTAAACATATTATATAAATGCTTTAAACATAAATTGAAATTGGAATAATATATAAATACTTTAAACATTCAAATTTGAAATACCTTTAACATATTATATAAATACGCTAAACAAATTATATGTTGAAATAAATTCTTTAAACACAAGATTGAAGAAGGTAAAGGCTGTTGTCACTAGGAGAGGGCTGCCGGTCGACGCTTTGGGTGACGATGTGGAGGCGGGCTCGGCTAAAACGGTGGTGGCGGAAATGGCACATGTGATTGGTTTAAGTGGATACGGCAGGTTCGAGCAACATACAAGCCTCCTAACGCAAAATAATGCAAACAGTATAAATAATATATACATATTTTTTTTGTAATAATAAGAGGAGAAGATGGAGCAAGGAAAGGCAGGGGACTGTGCTCGGTTGTTCAATTGGGAGGTGAAAGGCTGAGTTTGGGACGATGGCTGGACTGGCAAGGGCAGAGGAGTGGGTGGCTGTGAGGCTTGGCTTTGGGTTGGCAGGCAAAGCAGATGTAGGAGGAAGGTGGAGTGGGATTGGCATGCACGTGGAAAAAGGTGAGAGAGAGAGGGGAAAGTGGACGCGGAAAGGAGAATGATGGTGGTTGCTTTCAGGGCGGATGCTTGGTCAGGGAGCAGTCGTGGGGAGTTCGAGCGAGGTGGAGGAATGTCAGGTAGAGGTCGCTGCTATGGGTGGTGGCGGGTCTAGTTTCACTGGCGGATCTGGGTGAATGTGGAAAGGGGTCGAGTGAAGGCAAGGTGGGTGAGATGCGGTGGGATCCAGGCGTGGTGGAAAGGGCTGATGCAGGTCAGGGAGGTTCGTGCAGTAAAGGCGATGGTGGAAGGGAACAAGTGGGTTTGGTCAACGAGGGTGCATGGGTTTGAGCACGAAGATAAGAGCAAATTTCAGAAATGCAAACAAGAATTATATTCTTCTTCCTTTTTTTATGACAGAATACAAAGAGATGAGAAGGGGGACGAGCCAAATATAAATTGACGTAGGAAATAACCAAAAGTCAGGAGCTGAATTCCTGAAAATAATAAAGATAGTGGCCATTTGTTTTCAGCCACTTGACAATTGAATGGTCATAGAATATTCTAGAGACTCAAAATGGGTACCGATACAGCTAATCGTCACACATATTTTGTCGTGTACCGGACTCCGAAATGCACAAATGAATATACTGCGGAGATCAGCATGACGAGACGACCAAAATGGTACACAGATACTAGAGACACGACCATCCTGTCAAAACTCGATATTCGTTACCAAACAATCCGCCGAAAATAAGATAAACGGAACTATAGCAGTCCAAATTTGGCGAAACGAAATATGGCGTCTCACTAAGAAAATGATTTAAAAATTTATTATATAAAAATATTCAGATTTCAAAAATATTTTATTTCCATCAATTTAACTGATTTTAAATTTTAAATTGAAATTTCACAACAAAACACACTTATATATTTTCTAATGAAAATGTGACATTTGCTACGTTTAAATAGACGTATTCCAAATATCAAATTTTCATTGTTAAATTTAAATGTTTTATTTAAGAGAAATTCAGTTAATTACGTTATTTAAACCGTTAAAATATCTGGTCGTTACACTTTCCCTCGCTCAAAACTTTTCGTCCTCGAAAAGGACGAGATAGGAGAATAGAAGCAACAGAAAGAAAAGACAGATTCAAAATACATGGCGCCAAATATGACAATTAATTCAAAACCATATAAATTTCACTAGTTTTTAAATTGATTTATATTCAACTAATTATGGTTTAAATTAATTTTATTCAATCAATAAATATTCATTGTATTCACCTTTGGTTGATTTCAATTCAATGTATTTTTATTCAATTGATTTGCTTTCAATTTATTAACATTTGTTACAAAAAATTTCTTTCAAAACAATTTTTTTTTAAACTTATTTATTTAATCCATTTGACCTCACTTAAGTTAATTCTACTTATAATTCAATTTCAACTATTCTTAAGTTCATATTTATTTACTTAAATAACATTCTCTATTATTCAATTTATTTCATATCTTGCATCATAGATTAAGTGTATAAACATTCATTATAACCACTAAATTTTTATTTATAAATTCCCTTATCAAAATTTCATTTTTGGACATCTTATTACTTACATTTATATTGTATACTATTCAATTACTTATTCACATTACATTTTAACTTTTGAATATTTCAGGTAAGTTATATATGTTTTAGAATGCAATTGAGTATTATACATATTAGTTTTATCCTAGTTCAATTGTTTCAAGTTATTTCAATTCCATTTCTTATCTTAGACACTCCAATTTTCAAATTTTTACTTCATTTCCATAATTAAAACCCTCACTTAACATAGGACTTAAGAGTTAAATTTCTGATTTCCTTTCAAACCATTTTGAAATATATATATATATATATATATATATATATATATATATATTACATCAAATCAAACTCAAGAAATCCAAATCAAATCCATTTTCCAAAAAAAACGTAGCAAAGCTACTAAGTGGTCTCTCCACTTTGAGACTTGAAAATGAATGTCGATGATGCTGCAGTCATCACCAAAATTATTTTCCAGTGACACAAGAGGAGAGTACTGACTTATTTTTTTCTTAAATTTTTTGGAAATAATTTCCATTCAAAATACTTTCAAATAATATATATTCTCAAAACTTTGAAAACCATTTTTTTTAAAAGTACCGGAAATTAAACTCTCAAATCCTTAAATTCATTTCATTTGCAAATCAGATTTTAAAATTTCAACTTCTTATAACATACACAATAGTTAATGGTTTAAGAATGTTGGCAACAGTAAATGATAATCTAGTATTATCATTTCTAACAACCAATTCATTTGACTATCCAATTCCAGAAAATTATAATCATACATAAAATTACTTCATTACCAATTTCAAAAACAATATTGTGTCAGTTTGCTTTGTTCAAGTGTTTTGGAATTCCTATCGATAGCGTTGGCCAGACGAATCGATTGAACCCCAAAATTCAAACTTAACAACTCAAACAACACAATATAAAACATTTTATATCAATTACAAATACACTCCCTTACAAGATGATTCAAGCATGTATTTTTAAAACAAGGATAGGGATTCAAATTCAGAGGGACCCTAATCAAGGGGATTCTAACTAAGAAGGTAGGCTTAAAAGGAAGATAAGATGATTAAATTACAAAAGAGGAAAGATAAATAGACTTTCATAAATCACGGCGACCTTAACCGGGTCAACCGAGACATAGAAAAGACCAGAATACCATCAAAGAAAACCAAGACAAACTATTGTCGCGGAAAATGCGATTCACGAGGTCGACGAAGAAGGCAGGCGCATTGGTTAATCCAAAGGGCATGACTAACCATTTATAGAAACCATTCTTCTGGGAGGAAGGACAACCGTCGAGCTCCAGGAATAAGATCGATGTGGAATTCAATTTCTCGCTTGGGAAGAAGAGGAGTGACTTCACCAAAACATCCAGAATAGATGGACAACAGGGTGGAGTCAAGATCACTAGGCTGATCAAGCGAGAAGATAAAACTGCCTACATAATCCTGAGGCATTCGACATTCGATCATAAGAGAATTACCCTGGTCGTCTACTAAAGAAATGGTTCGGGCTTTGCAAGAAATAACAGCATCAAAACCGAGAACATAGAAATCTCCGGTGAATCGACGCCTGTTGTAAAGGAGTTTCAGCCCTTTACAAACCATACTAAGGTTGGCGGGACCGCCGATGGAATTAGTCTCTCATAAGGACGAAGTTGCAAATTGGGGTTGCAAGATGCTCAAATTTATTACAGAGATCAACGGAAATAGAGCTATGGGATGCTCCAGTATCAAGAAGAACACGAACAGGAAGACAAGAACGGATTTTAGAACAAAGGTAAAGTTCCAAAATTCAAAAGAAATCCTAATCCAGGAGGATCCTAACGAAGAATTTCAAGCTCGAACGAATTTGATTCTGTAATTAATTTTACTCATTCTAGGGTATCATTACCCTATCTCTAATGAGTTTTTACTCTATATGCTGAGTTTTGCCTAAACCAGAGCTTTGATACCAACTGTAACGACCTGCTATTTCGTGCCATTCAAATCGACAATCATCCACTCATGTCAGACTTGAATTGCTTAAAACAATAGTTTGTTAATTTATATTTGGCAAAACTTAGCATATACAGTAGATAAATCAATGACAAAATCACAGACACAGAGTAATATAACACTAAGTAGCGGAATAGATAAATAGTAGTTCATGAAGCTACTATATAAACATCAGTGTTTGAAACAAAATACAATAGAAAATCCTAAGTATATAGAAGTACAAAGAAGTCTCCAATACAAAAGAAAATGACAAATCTGAACATAGACAGTTGGAAATAACTGAAATGATTGCAAAGCTGAATAGATAGAGACCGGTCTTCAAGCAAAGCTCCAAGCTCCAAAGGTGAGTCTCAAAGGCCGAGACACTCAGTCTGACCCGAGCATAAAGCAAACACAAAACACTCGAGTCAGGATTAACATTCTTATACCAGTAAGTCAACTCAAGTGAAATGTCAAGTGAAATACAAGGTAACTCAAAGGATGTTTGGGATACCCATCCTCTAAGGATCCGTTAAACTATCTACATACATAGTGCAATACGCTGCATATATAATGTCTATAGTAAAGTAATTAAACTATTAAAATAGTGTTAAGGCGTTACACATATCCCCCTTAACACACTTTATATATTCCCATAGTCTATACAGTACCATAATTCCTTCGTAAACTGGAGGGCTATCAGAGGGCACTCCATAAGTACGGTACAAACCAAACTCGTAGAAGGTGCGATAAGGCATGTGACAAGGCATGCGAGGCAATGCCAGGGTAGGATTCTACCGTTTGCACTCAAGGACTGGTGGTAACGCATAACAGCTACTACTGCCCACCTCGAGACACACTCCCAAATCAAAGGTGCACCCAATCAAATCGCAAAGTAATAGAATGGTATCAAAGAAGCATGCTCGATCAGAGGTGCGACCTCACTTGGCCCGATATAGCTCCTGTTTTAGCCACATCAAGCTGACTCGTGGGAGTCAGGGTTGCGTTAATACCTCATATAGAATCATTCCCCAAACCATCCTACTTCGTTCTGGAATCTCCACCACGTGCATGGTTGTTAAAGTGGTTTTCGGTATTGGTAGAGAGTATGACAATATCTGATCCCTATCACTTTAACAACCAAACGCTTATTTCACACTATGGTCAATTTATATTTCAAACAGTTCATACATTATATCAAAATATCATATTCATTTCAAATTCATATCTCTTTAAAAAGTCATATCATTTTCAAAATCATATTCGCTTCAAAAATCATAACCACAAAATAGTTTAAACCTTCAAATAAAAATATTCGCATTTAAATCCATTAAATCTATATCATAAAAATTCCAACTTAAATAGTTTAAATATTGAAAATAGTTTATATTTTGAAATAGTTATCAATTAAAAACAGTTTATATTTAAAATAGGTCATAATTTAAATAGTTTACATATTAAAAATAGTATATATATTAAAAAGAGTTTATATCGAAAATAGTTTCTGTAACGACCTGGATTTTTAATGTCTGTTATTAGTGTAATTAATTATTTTTAATTATTGGAACATTAACTTTTATTAATCGAATAAATAAATTTTCTGATGTTTAAAATGGCTGAATATATATATATATATAAATAGGTTGAAAACTATGTTTAATATTGAATTATAAATTTCTAGATATGATAAATTTTATAGAAATATAAATAAACTCCACCATTAAAATTCAAGGTAGAATATCCATATATTTATACATAAATATAAATATATTCAAGTTAATGATGTTTAAATGTATATATATAAGCATATAAGATTATATATATATATGCCATATAAAGTAAGGTATATGAAAATTTGCATAAATGTATACACATATATATGTGTGATGACAAGATATACATAAGTATATGTATATGTATACATAATGGTAAATAAATGTGTATATAAATAAATGTAAATGTATGTGATGACAACAATATATATATATATATATAAATAGATATATATGTTTGTATAAGGTAGAAATGTGTCCATATGGTAAAAACAAAGCTATGTTTATATATATGTAGTATATATGTATATTTCTCTGATGTATGTATATGTTTATATATAAGGGAACATAGCAATAAATTCATGTCAATTCAAGCATACAATAAATCAAATCCTTCACTCAAAATTCAAATCAATAAGAAATCAAATCACTAAGTTCAAATCAGGTCATTGTTAAAGATCAAAGAAAATATAAAAAAAGAAAAGAAATAAAATAAAAAGATTTAAGGCCTGTATATGAGAAATAGGCTTCAGCCTCTTGTCTATTGGTTCCCCTCATCTATATATACATACCCTATGTTATCTGCACATTCACCATTCTCATAAATAAATAAATAAATAAATAAATAAATATATAGTCTGCCTTTAAATTAGAAGTTTGAAGCCGGGGCAAGATAAAAGAGCAGCAGTTGTTCATCTTGGTGGAAACAGTGAGTAAAACTTAACTTTTCATATACTGTAATCTATGTTATATGCTTGGTCATGGAAATAGAAGTGTTGTTTGTTAAGTATACTTGAAACAGGAATACATAAGTACTTATATATGAACATATATCCAGTGTTATAACCAGAGAAACCCACAGGCCTATACATCATCTTCTTTTTACTTCTGCTCTGTATATTGAAAAAAAAAGTTATACTCAGTTTCAAAAATCCCTACCTCACAACCTAGTTAGATTTAGGTTACGGTTTAAAAAGAAAAGCTATTTGTTTTTTATTATACTTTGTTAAAAAATTTGTTTCATTGAATATTATTAAGTATAAAGGTTAAAAAGTTTTTTTTATGTAAGTACCCCAAATTGGGAGAAATTCGAATGTCATGTTTTATCCTTTTGCTTGTATGGACGTGATCGCCGTACGAAATGATGAATTTTGGAGGTGGTTTCAGGATTTTTAGTGGGGTATACAGTGGGAAATTTGGAGTTGATCGTTTTTGGTTTTTTGGATGATCACCGGCGAACTACTCGATTTCGAGAATCGAGGTTGGGTCGGAAGGAAGCCTAGAGGATGGGGAGCAAGCGAAAAATGGCGTTTGATTTTCTTATTGGATGGTTTGCCTGGTCGAGGCGATTGTAGGGTTTTAGGTGAAGTTGGCGTAGGCTCGGTTTTCAAGGTGTTGGCGACGTCGATGAGGGAAGTTAGGCATGCGGTCTAGGGGGAAAAGATGGAGGGGGTATGTATATATAACAGGTAACTTGTAGAGTGAGGACAATATGATATCATAATAATATGATAATAATATTATTTCAACCCATAGGGATTTCTAACTAAGAGGGAACTTGTAGAGTGAGGACAATATGATAATAATATAATATATCAACAACAGACATACATCAAAATTGATAATATATTTATATATAACAGGTTATTGGTGTCAATACTATCAATTACTATAGATGAACAAATGTAAATAATAACATATCGTATTTAACGATTTAATTACTAATAAATTCAAATTTAACAACATATTTTAGTCATCATTACATGTGAATTAAATTTACTAAATATAAGAATGTTAATCGTGAGTGATTGCTCAATTTTTGAGGCTAGAGAAATAACAAGAACAAGATGCGACGAATCCAAGCACAAATTCCAAAGCATGGCACTATGAACACGAAACGATGAATTCGAAAATCAAAAACTAGCTTGATATAAATGAAAACAAAATATATATTATATTATTATTATTATTTCTTAAAATCAATATTTATTAAAACCCATATTTTTCAAAATTTCAGATAAATATTTAAACATAATTTATATATTTTAAAGTTATTACAAAATCTTGTTCACAATATCATAAATTTAAATAGATTCTTTTAAACATATTATATAAATGATTTAAACATAAATTGAAATTGGAATAATATATAAGTAATTTAAACATTCAAATTTGAAATACCTTTAACATATTATATAAATACTCTAAACAAATTATAAGTTGAAATAAATTCTTTAAACATAAGATTGAAGAAGGTAAAGGCTGCTGTCACTAGGAGAGGGCTGCTGGTCGAGGATTTGGGTGATGATGTGGAGGCGGGCTCGGCTGAAACGGCGGTGGTGGAAATGGCACATGCGATTGGTTCAGGTAAGTGGACACGGCAGGTTCAGGCAACACACAAGCCTCTTAACGCAAAAGAATGCAAACAGTATAAATAATATATACATATTCTTTTTATAATAATAAGAGGAGAAGGTGGAGCAAGGAAAGGCAGGGGACTGTGCTCGGTTGTTGAAGTGGGAGGTGAAAGGCTGAGTTTGGGACGATGGCTGGACTGGCAAGGTGAAAAGACCCTCCTATTTCTACTCTAATTTCATAAGGATATTTTTTTTTTTAGAGAGGATATATATATATATATACATATCATCTATTTCAATTATCATTCACAGGGTCACTTTCTTTTTCCAATAAATCAAATATATCCAGGATCACAATAATCAACCAATATAAATATATCAGTACATTTACAAAAATAAGCACATACATGTGAGGATGCATATGCCTCTCTTGTTTGAATCAGAGTTCTGGAAAAACAAGAGGATATTGGATTGCTGATTTTTATTTTTGACCAAACAATCCTCTGGGAACATATACTTTAGTCTGTTTATCTTAACTAAGAAGTGATCAAGTATTAATCAGTAGTGAACAAACTTTTAATATAGAGGTTTGTGTTAAAGTCTAAATAGCATCAATTCAGTATAAAATAAAGTGGATCCTAAGTGAATGCAAGCAACATCTAGGCGTAATGGAAACGCGCCTAACTTATACACAAGAGATCACGAGTTCGAGTACTATGCTGGTTGGTTCAAACACAATTTTTGTTTTTTTTTCAAAATTCTTTTCTGTACAATTGGGAATCTGTTATTTACCTATATCTGCACATATATATTTTATTTTTGCCTATATTCCAACATACTAAACAATGATCCTTGCTTAATTATTTTTGGAACCCATTCCTATAACCTGGAAGGCTTCAGGATTGATATGAATTAAGAATCTGGTTCTTGGGTTTTGAGGATGATAGAAGTGTTTATCATTATTCAGGTTTGTATTTCTTTTTATAAGGTCTGTCTGGCATTTAAAATGCATTTGGTTAAAATCTGAGTGAAATTCAGATTCCTGTTACAAATACAAAGGAAAAGGTGTGGAAAAATTTGCACTTAAACATGTTTATGTGCACCTATATCTGCAACTATTTGAATCTGGCTTCCATCCACCTTACTACAGATCCTTTCTTTATTTAAAAATGAAACATTTGTATGGAACAAGTTAAATAAACCTTGCAGCCATATAAAAACATTCAACCTATGTCTATTTCTTTTGCATACATATGCTATATTGGAAAATAAAACCAGTTAGATTTTCTGAGAATCAACTATCCTGATTATCCAAACTTAAATCCTTTCCAAAGACTCAAGATTGACTAATACATTTATAAAATGTAATCATTCAATTTTTAACATGGTGTTCTTGCTAAATCCACTTACAAGATTTGATCAAAATCCTTTTTAAACATAACAAATATTTAACTTAGTTCATAGTTTCCAGATACAAGTCAATCCCTTAACAAAATGTCTAACAAAATATTCATCCAATATTCAACACTTAATACAAGTAGCAATTTAAATTGTCAATACATGCAGATTTCCAACATTTAGGCTCTTATCTAACTAAGTTTTAGCATGCTATATCTTCTTCTCAAGGCCTTGCTCCTACTCCTACTTAGTTGCTGCAATCCCTGAAAAAGCATTTGAAACTGCCTCATTTTAAATGAGACACCCCAGATGCCATTAGCACACTAGGGTCAGACACATGTCTGGTATGAGAAAATTCACAAAAGCAATTTGTTAATTAGGTTAAAATCAAGTTAAGTACAAATACATAAGGTTCTGTCCTTTGGAATCAGGTAAACACTTGTGTGCATGCTCTGTGTCATTGTGCATGTGCACACTTTAACTTTCTTTCCAGAGACTACACATATGAATATGGCACATACATTCAAGCATACAACTCAATCATAGACATACAATCATTCATACCAAACAGGAAAATAACTAATATGAGTTAAATCACTTATTCAATTCTCATATTTCAAATTTGGGAAAAACTCTAGTTTTCTCATCATTTCAAGTATTATCCCCTGGGTATATTTATCTATCCTTGGTCTCACCTGCAATATTTATGAATCAATGGACACACTGTAATGAACTAATTCACTCCATTACACAAAGATCTCAGGACTTAAACAAGCCATGTGTCAACTTATGTTACTCAAGCACACAAGTCATTCCTGCAGTGTTCTTGACCCCAATATCCTAATCAGGTTTAAGTTAATAATAACTCTTTTGATTTTTCATGGCAAAACCATTCAGTGATTCATTTCATTAGCTAAAAACATCCATAACATGACATCTCATATTATTCATAACCATACAGAGGTAAACAAACAAATAACCATTGGTGATTACAAAATAAGGTTCTGTATATACATATATTCATCTTGGTATTTTAAAAGGAGTTTAGGCAACTAACATTGGCTTATGGTTTCAGAGAGAGTTTTTTTTTCTTTTGCAAACATTTGTGTTTGAGTTAAACTCAGGATGACCTGGTTTCACTGAATCACAAAATTTTGTTTGCTATGCATTTTATTGAATCAGGAGCATCAGCACATAGGCAACCCTATTGCACCCCTAATTCCTTTTTATTTCAAGCCTCAGCACTTATACATGAGTATATTGCAGCTCAACATTATTTTCATTTTTCTGGGTTAAGCCAAAACCAATACTACTTGCCTATTCTCAACATTTTACTTTCTGGGTATTTGTTTATATCCCTAAATATTAACATATCAGAGATCTGAGTGTATAAACAGATATGTATACTATCAACACATAAAACTTTGTTATAATAAAACAAGTGATCAATCAAGGAAAATCAAAACATATTCAGGTTTAAAATCACAGATAAACATTCATATATGAAAATACTCTTTTAATAAAAATACTTTTATCTGGCTGCCTACATTAGGACTTATTGCCTTGGATTTTTGAGTGAGTTTTCTCACCTAGCTCTCTCCTTTGTTTCCTTAATTAACAGATGAACTCCTGCTCTTATCCTCAAGCTCTCTTTCTTCCCTTGTCTTATGATTTCTGTGGTATTGTTTTTCTTCTTTTTTTTTTCAAAATTCTTTTCTGAGGAGAAGAGGAGGCTGCTGCATATACATGTATATATATACAGCGTCTCTCTCTTAGGGTTTTGGGTATTGGCTAAAGCCATTTTTGCCCACCAGAAAATCATGTTATCTGCATTTTAAACCCAAAGTTTTACCCCCTTCCCGGCTTAATTTGGGTGAAGAGAAAAGTGGTTACACATTTTTTTCAGAAATTTGCTTTTCAGAAAATACTTTTCCCCCTTGTCTACAATCATGCTAAAAATGTGACTTGGTTTTGTTATTTATTAAATACTCTTTTCTAATTCTGCCTATACCAAGAACTTCTCTGTTTTATCTTATTTTCCTATTTTTAGCTTTCATGTAAATGGTATGTACTTCCTTCATTTATTTATAAGAGAATTATTCCTTTTTATATCTCCATTCTTTTCATTTCTGCTTATATTAAAATATGTCTATATATATATATTTTATTTCACTAGTTTAAACTCTAGTATTTTATTAACACATATATATTTGTATATAAGTCTTTCTGAAATAATTAGTATTCCCACCTATATATGCATACATCATTCTATACTGACACACACACATACACATGTACACTCAACAATATTCAGTAGCATACATATATATATATATTTACTCATGCATACTACTTTTAAGAATTTAATCTACATATATATATATATATATATATTTCCATACACAACAATATGTATGTATTCTTGGAGTTCAGGGTTTTAGCTTATATTCATGTGCATTTCCTGTGCACTCATGTACACACACTGATACACTATCAAGCTATATCAATTCCTCCTTTAAAATTTATTTAAAAATTATTTTAAATTCATTTATATTTTTCAGGATAAATTCCTAAAATCTTGGGTCATTACATACACCCCTCCTTTTAGAAATTGTGTCCCACAATTTTCCTAAGCTTAAAATAAATTTTAAACTTAATTCAGAGAACAAGTATATTCTCCACTAAATAGATTCTTAGTTCTATACTAACTAAAATATATTCATCCAAAATAAAGAAAACAATCAAAAATCAGAATTACCTTAATCTGAAAATAGCTTAGGATAATTCATCCTAACCTTGTCTTCTAATTCCCATGTGCAATCACTAGGATCTAGACTCCACTGTACCTTCACAAGTTTCAGGGATTTATTCCTCAACTTCTTCACATCTTTTGCCAAAATTCCCACTGGATCCTTTTCATAAATCAAATTAGGATTTATCTGCACTTGGGTTGGGGTTTCAAGAATTTCTGCCTTGTCATGGACCCACCTTCTCAATTGTGATACATGAAAAACATCATGTATGCCTTGCATGTTTTCTGGTAATTCCAACTTATATGCCAAGGGACCAATTCTCTCCAGAATTTTGTATGGTCCAATATATCTTGGGGTTAATTTGCCTTGTTTTCCAAACCTCAGCACATTTTTCATGGGTGAGATTTTGATGAAAACAAAATTTCCCACCTCATATTCTACCTGCCTCCTTCTCATGTCTGCAAATTTCTTTTGCCTATCTTGAGCTGCTGTCATTCTTCTTCTTATTAACTCAATTTTCTCCTTGGTTTCTTGTATGTATTCAGGTCCTAAAATAGACCTTTCTCCTGCTTCTACCCAGCAAACAGGTGACAAGCAGGGTTTACCATACAAGGCTTCAAATGGAGCCATTCCTATGGTGCTTTGGTAGCTGTTGTTGTATGTAAATTCAACTAGATGAAGATAATCTTCCCAATTGCCCCCAAAATCCAATACACATGCCCTCAACATGTCCTCCAAAACTTTGTTTACCACCTCAGTCTGCCCATCTGATTGAGGATGGTAGGCAGTACTTAAACATAGTTCACTTCCCATTGCTTCTTGAAAGCTTCTCCAGAATTTTGAAGTGAAGATGGTATCCCTATCACTCACAATGGTTTTGGGAATGCCATGTAACCTTACCACTTCTTTTATAAAAATTTGAGCTAGTTTTGGTGCTGTTCTTTCTGACTTGACTGGGATGAAGTGTGCTACCTTGGTTAGCCTATCAACTATCACCCATATGCTTGTATTACCTCTCTTAGATCTAGGCAGTCCATCTATGAAGTCCATAGATATGTCTTCCCACTTCCACTGTGGTACACTAAGAGGTTGCATCAACCCTGATGGTCTTTGAGTTTCAGCCTTGACTTGTTGGCAAGTCATACATTTGGCAATGTACTTAGCTATATCAGATTTCATCCCCTTCCACCAGAAGTCTCTTTTCAAATTTTGATACATTTTTGTGTTACCTGGGTGTATGGAGTATTTACTCCTGTGATATTCATTCAATATCTCCCTCTTCAATTCTATGTCCTCTGGTACACACATCCTATTCTGGTATCTCACATAACCATCTTTATCAATGTGGTGATTCATTACTTCCTCCCCTCTTGAGAGGAGCATTCTCTTCTCTAATAAGTGAGCATCTTGTTCTTGCATTTTCCCTACCTTCAGAATTAAATCTGGTTGTAGTGTCATTAAGCTTAACTTCCCTTTATCTTCTTGTGTACCATGCATCTTCTCATTAATGTGCACACAACCATTCTCCCCAATCTCTAACTCAGTTAGCAAAGACAAATCTTTAAATTCTGCTATCATCATTATAGCCAATTTAGCATGCTGTCTACTTAGAGCATCTGCAACTTTGTTTGCTTTGCCTGGTGTATAGAGTATGTCAAAATCATAGGCAGCTAAGAACTCCACCCATCTGTGTTGCCTCATGTTCAAATCTTTTTGTGAAAACAAATATTTTAGAGACTTGTGGTCAGTGTAGAGTTCAAACTTTGTGCCTAATAAATAATGTCTCCAAAGTTTTAAAGCATATATCACAGCTGCTAATTCGAGATCATGTGTGGCATACCTTACTTCATGGGGTTTAAGTTGTCTGGATGCATATGCAATGACTTGGCCTTGTTGCATCAACACTGCACCCAAGCCAAATCCACTAGCATCAGTGTATACCACTAATTCTTCATTTCCATGTGGTACCTTTAGAATTGGAGCATTCACCAATGCCTCCTTCAATTGTTCAAAAGACTTTTCACATTTTTCTGACCAAACAAAAGCTTGGTTTTTCCTGGATAGGTTAGTGAGTGGTGTAGAAATTTTTGAAAAATCTTTTATAAACCTTCTATAATACCCTGCCATCCCCATAAATGACCTCACTTCACTCACAGTGCTTGGCCTCTTCCATGCTTGAATAGCCACTACTTTATTGGGGTTCACAGAAATTCCTTTGGCAGATATAACATGGCCAAGAAAATGTACTTCCTCCTTCCAAAACACACATTTTGAAAATTTTGCCTTTAAATCTTTTTCCCTTAATCTAGACAAAACCAGGTGCAAATGATGCTTATGTTCTTCCACTGTCTTGGAATAAATCAAAATGTCATCTATAAAAATAAGCACAAACTTGTCTAAACAATCCCTAAAGGTTCTGTTCATTAAATCTACAAAGTAAGATGGTGCATTGGTCAAGCTAAATGGCATAACCAAAAATTCATACAACCCATACCTAGTGTTAAAGGCAGTGTACTTGATGCTTGATTCTTCCACCTTCATTTGATGAAAACCAGATGCTAAATCTAGTCTAGAAAATACTTTTGCCCCTGCTAATTGATCAAAAAGATCATCTATTCTTGGCAATGGGTATTTATTTTTAATAGTTACCTTGTTTAATTCTCTATAATCTATGCAGAGTCTTAAGGAGCCATCTTGCTTCTTAACAAATACCACTGGTGCTCCCCAGCAAGAATTACTTGGTCTTATAAAACCCTTTTCTTCCAATTCTTCTAACTGTTTCTTTAATTCTTTTAGTTCATTTGGCCCCATTCTAGTTGGCTTTTTAATCACTGGGCTTGCTCCTGGAACTAGATTGATCTGGAATTCTACTGGTCTATGGTGTGGAATACCCTTGACCTCACCAAACACATCCAAATATTCATTGACTATGGGAATTTCTTCAATGGTTAGTTCACTGAAATCTTTTTCTGAGTCAACTAAATGATATAGTTTTCCTTCCTTAGCTACCTCACATAAAACTGTGATTCTCTGGCCTCTAGAATTTTGTAATGATATGGTGGATGAGTCTAAATTAATTATGGCTTTAAATTGCCTTAACCAGTCTACCCCCAAAATAACACCTATATTTGGGTAATTCAAAACATATAAATTGGAAATAAAAATATTTCCTCCTATGTTTAACTCCACATCCACACAAATCATATTTAAAACACTAGAACTCCCCAATGGACTGTGTATATGCAATGGGGTTTCAACTAATATGCAATTCAGTTTTAGCATTTTAACCAATTCATAAGAAATTAAGGAGTGAGTTGCCCTAGTATCATATACTACTGTTATGGGTATGGTACAAATAAGTAATGTACCTTCCACTTGGCTATGGTTTACAGTGTTACTCTCCACTGTGGCTTTGCCTTTTCCTTCCAAATTTGCCAATTTGCCTTGCTGTTTATACTCAGGACAATTCCTCTTCATATGCCCCTCTTTCCCACATAGATAGCATTTGAAAGCTCCTCCTTTCAACTCTGGACATTTTGGTTTGATATGCCCTTCCTTTCCACACTGATGGCACACAATTTTCTTCTTGTCTTCCTTAGCCTTGACATCTCCAGTGTTTTTGTTACTAGCCTCTTCTTTCTTTTTATCATAAGGGTGATACCTCCCCTTACCTTTCTTGTTATTATTGCTCTTAAAATTTCTGAACTTCTCCCTTTCCTTGTCATGCTGCTCCAACCTCAAAGCTAAGTCTATCACATGATCAAAAGTCTTGTCTGCATAGGGTAACATGGCTCTGCTAAGTCCTGGGTTCAGACCTTTTATGTACCTATCATTTTTAGATGCCTCATCTGCCACAAGCATTGCTCCATATGTGGAAAGCCCCTCAAACTTTTGAGTATATTATGTGACAGTCATGGTTCCTTGTCTAAGTCTAATGAATTCTTCTAACAAGGTAGTCTTTGCTGATGCTGGTACAAACCTTGCTTCCAACATCTCTTTGAATTGATTCCAAGTGATTTCATTCTCATTCCTTCCTGCAATGATTACTTCCCACCAGCCTAAAGCTACTCCTTTCAGCTGTCTTGAAGCCACTTGCCTCTTTCTTTGATCATCAAGTTGCATGTCATTGAAAATTCTTTCCAATGTTCTCAACCATGTTTGAATTTCCATGATACTCTCTGTCCCTTCAAAGCTTTTGCCTCCTAAATGAGTATATGTCTTAAGCAATTTTGAGAGTTCTTCATAGGGATTTTCTTGCCTTTGTCCTGCCCCATCCCTAAATGCTCTTACCAAGTCTTGCAGATTGACCATTGGTGGTGCATGGGAAGATCCTGCTCCCTGATTTGGTGGTCTCCCTACCATAGTTTGCTAATAATAATTTACATAGCTGGTTAGTTTGATATTTAGTTCCTTTTAATTTTTATTTCTATCTAAGAACTTGATCCTTACTTCTACTATGTTAAATAACATAGCTCTGATACCAACTGAAAAGACCCTCCTATTTCTACTCTAATTTCATAAGGATATTATTTTTTTTAGAGAGGATATATATATATATATATACATATCATCTATTTCAATTATCATTCACAGGGTCACTTTCTTTTTCCAATAAATCAAATATATCCAGGATCACAATAATCAACCAATATAAATATATCAGTACATTTACAAAAATAAGCACATACATGTGAGGATGCATATGCCTCTCTTGTTTGAATCAGAGTTCTGGAAAAACAAGAGGATATTGGATTGCTGATTTTTATTTTTGACCAAACAATCCTCTGGGAACATATACTTTAGTCTGTTTATCTTAACTAAGAAGTGATCAAGTATTAATCAGTAGTGAACAAACTTTTAATATAGAGGTTTGTGTTAAAGTCTAAATAGCATCAATTCAGTATAAAATAAAGTGGATCCTAAGTGAATGCAAGCAACATCTAGGCGTAATGGAAACGCGCCTAACTTATACACAAGAGATCACGAGTTCGAGTACTATGCTGGTTGGTTCAAACACAATTTTTGTTTTTTTTTTCAAAATTCTTTTCTGTACAATTGGGAATCTGTTATTTACCTATATCTGCACATATATATTTTATTTTTGCCTATATTCCAACATACTAAACAATGATCCTTGCTTAATTATTTTTGGAACCCATTCCTATAACCTGGAAGGCTTCAGGATTGATATGAATTAAGAATCTGGTTCTTGGGTTTTGAGGATGATAGAAGTGTTTATCATTATTCAGGTTTGTATTTCTTTTTATAAGGTCTGTCTGGCATTTAAAATGCATTTGGTTAAAATCTGAGTGAAATTCAGATTCCTGTTACAAATACAAAGGAAAAGGTGTGGAAAAATTTGCACTTAAACATGTTTATGTGCACCTATATCTGCAACTATTTGAATCTGGCTTCCATCCACCTTACTACAGATCCTTTCTTTATTTAAAAATGAAACATTTGTATGGAACAAGTTAAATAAACCTTGCAGCCATATAAAAACATTCAACCTATGTCTATTTCTTTTGCATACATATGCTATATTGGAAAATAAAACCAGTTAGATTTTCTGAGAATCAACTATCCTGATTATCCAAACTTAAATCCTTTCCAAAGACTCAAGATTGACTAATACATTTATAAAATGTAATCATTCAATTTTTAACATGGTGTTCTTGCTAAATCCACTTACAAGATTTGATCAAAATCCTTTTTAAACATAACAAATATTTAACTTAGTTCATAGTTTCCAGATACAAGTCAATCCCTTAACAAAATGTCTAACAAAATATTCATCCAATATTCAACACTTAATACAAGTAGCAATTTAAATTGTCAATACATGCAGATTTCCAACATTTAGGCTCTTATCTAACTAAGTTTTAGCATGCTATATCTTCTTCTCAAGGCCTTGCTCCTACTCCTACTTAGTTGCTGCAATCCCTGAAAAAGCATTTGAAACTGCCTCATTTTAAATGAGACACCCCAGATGCCATTAGCACACTAGGGTCAGACACATGTCTGGTATGAGAAAATTCACAAAAGCAATTTGTTAATTAGGTTAAAATCAAGTTAAGTACAAATACATAAGGTTCTGTCCTTTGGAATCAGGTAAACACTTGTGTGCATGCTCTGTGTCATTGTGCATGTGCACACTTTAACTTTCTTTCCAGAGACTACACATATGAATATGGCACATACATTCAAGCATACAACTCAATCATAGACAAACAATCATTCATACCAAACAGGAAAATAACTAATATGAGTTAAATCACTTATTCAATTCTCATATTTCAAATCTGGGAAAAACTCTAGTTTTCTCATCATTTCAAGTATTATCCCCTGGGTATATTTATCTATCCTTGGTCTCACCTGCAATATTTATGAATCAATGAACACACTTTAATGAACTAATTCACTCCATTACACAAAGATCTCAGGACTTAAACAAGCCATGTGTCAACTTATGTTACTCAAGCACACAAGTCATTCCTGCAGTGTTCTTGACCCCAATATCCTAATCAGGTTTAAGTTAATAATAACTCTTTTGATTTTTCATGGCAAAACCATTCAGTGATTCATTTCATTAGCTAAAAACATCCATAACATGACATCTCATATTATTCATAACCATACAGAGGTAAACAAACAAATAACCATTGGTGATTACAAAATAAGGTTCTGTATATACATATATTCATCTTGGTATTTTAAAAGGAGTTTAGGCAACTAACATTGGCTTATGGTTTCAGAGAGAGTTTTTTTTTTCTTTTTTTTGCAAACATTTGTGTTTGAGTTAAACTCAGGATGACCTGGTTTCACTGAATCACAAAATTTTGTTTGCTATGCATTTTATTGAATCAGGAGCATCAGCACATAGGCAACCCTATTGCACCCCTAATTCCTTTTTATTTCAAGCCTCAGCACTTATACATGAGTATATTGCAGCTCAACATTATTTTCATTTTTCTGGGTTAAGCCAAAACCAATACTACTTGCCTATTCTCAACATTTTACTTTCTGGGTATTTGTTTATATCCCTAAATATTAACATATCAGAGATCTGAGTGTATAAACAGATATGTATACTATCAACACATAAAACTTTGTTATAATAAAACAAGTGATCAATCAAGGAAAATCAAAACATATTCAGGTTTAAAATCACAGATAAACATTCATATATGAAAATACTCTTTTAATAAAAATACTTTTATCTGGCTGCCTACATTAGGACTTATTGCCTTGGATTTTTGAGTGAGTTTTCTCACCTAGCTCTCTCCTTTGTTTCCTTAATTAACAGATGAACTCCTGCTCTTATCCTCAAGCTCTCTTTCTTCCCTTGTCTTATGATTTCTGTGGTATTGTTTTTCTTTTTTTTTTTTCAAAATTCTTTTCTGAGGAGAAGAGGAGGCTGCTGCATATACATGTATATATATACAGGGTCTCTCTCTTAGGGTTTTGGGTATTGGCTAAAGCCATTTTTGCCCACCAGAAAATCATGTTATCTGCATTTTAAACCCAAAGTTTTACCCCCTTCCCGGCTTAATTTGGGTGAAGAGAAAAGTGGTTACACATTTTTTTCAGAAATTTGCTTTTCAGAAAATACTTTTCCCCCTTGTCTACAATCATGCTAAAAATGTGACTTGGTTTTGTTATTTATTAAATACTCTTTTCTAATTCTGCCTATACCAAGAACTTCTCTGTTTTATCTTATTTTCCTATTTTTAGCTTTCATGTAAATGGTATGTACTTCCTTCATTTATTTATAAGAGAATTATTCCTTTTTATATCTCCATTCTTTTCATTTCTGCTTATATTAAAATATGTCTATATATATATTTTATTTCACTAGTTTAAACTCTAGTATTTTATTAACACATATATATTTGTATATAAGTCTTTCTGAAATAATTAGTATTCCCACCTATATATGCATACATCATTCTATACTGACACACACACATACACATGTACACTCAACAATATTCAGTAGCATACATATATATATATATTTACTCATGCATACTACTTTTAAGAATTTAATCTACATATATATATATATATATATATTTCCATACACAACAATATGTATGTATTCTTGGAGTTCAGGGTTTTAGCTTATATTCATGTGCATTTCCTGTGCACTCATGTACACACACTGATACACTATCAAGCTATATCAATTCCTCCTTTAAAATTTATTTAAAAATTATTTTAAATTCATTTATATTTTTCAGGATAAATTCCTAAAATCTTGGGTCATTACACAAGGGCGGAGGAGTGGGTGGCTGCGAGGCTTGGCTGGCGAAGCAGATGTGGGAGGAAGGTGGAGTGGGATCGGAATGCACGTGGAAAAAGGTGAGAGAGGGGAAAGTGGACACGGAAAGGAGAATGATGGTGGTTGCTTTCGGAGTGGATGCTTGGTCGGGGAGCAGTCGTGGGGAGGTCGAGCGAGGTGAAGGAATGTCGGGTAGAAGTTGCTGCTATGGGTGGTGGCGGGTCTGGGTTCACTGGAGAATCTGGGTCAATGTGGAAAGGGGTCGAGTGAAAGCCGGGTGGGTGAGATGCGGTGGGGTCCAAGCGTGGTGGGAAGGGCTGATGCAGGTCGGGGAGGTTCGTGGAGTAAAGGCGGTCGTGGAAGGGAACAAGTGGGTTTGGTCGGCGATGGTGCATGGGTTTGAGCACGCAGATAAGAGCAGATTTCAGAAATGCAAACATGAATTATATTCTTCTTTCTTTTTTTTAATGATAGAATACAGAGAGATGAGAAGGGGAACGAGCCAAATATAAATTGACGTAGGAAACAACCAAAAGCCAGGGGCTAAATTCTGAAAATAGTAAAGATAGTGGCCATTTGTTTACAGCCGTTTGACAATTGAATGGTCACAGAATATTCTAGAGACTCAAAATGGGTACCGATACAGCTAATCATTACATAGATTTTGTCATGTACCGGACTTTGAAATGCACAAATGAATATACTGCGGAGATCAACACAACGAGACGACCAAAATGGTACACAGATACTGGAGACATGACCATCCTATCAAAACTCGATATTCGCTGCCAAACTGCTGCTAATCCGTCGAAAATAAGATAAACGGAGCTATAGCAGTCCAAATTTAGCGAAACGAAATATGGCGTCTCACTCAGAAAATGATTTAAAAATTATTATATAAAAATATTCATATTTCAAAAATATTTTATTTCCGTCAATTTAACCGACTTTAAATTTTAAATTGAAATTTCACAACAAAACAAACTTATATATTTTCTGATGAAAATCCGACTTTTGCTATGTTTAAATAGACGTATTCCAAATATCAATTTTTCATTATTAAATTTAATTGTTTATTTTCAAGAAAAATTCAGTTAATAACGTTATTTAAACTGTTAAAATTTCCGGGTCGTTACAATATCTCAAGGAGGGTCCCCTTTAGATTTGAATTATTAAGTGGCCTGAAGAAATTCCATGCAATGTCGGCTGGATAGTACTAGAGAGGAGTCCGCCTTGGGATATGTAGTAAATGACAAGGACTTGCCTAAGTTGAGGTACTAAATAGTCAAAGTGATAGAGTTAGGGGTATGCCCTATGGGCAATTATGCAATTTGTTACATATATCTAACTCGTCGAACAATCTTGTTTACAATAAAGGTGTTTCTTTCTATTATATACTTGATATAATGTGGTTATATTAATTAATTAGTTTAATTAAAAGTATATTTAATAGAAAATCCATAATGGTATATTTTGTGACAGTAGCTACAAAGTGTTGTAACCGTGAGTAATTTATCACAATAAAACAAATATACCATTTTAAATGTTCCTAGTCAAGATGCATCGAGACTGGATATCGGTGTATCCGTTGAGACTAGAGTATGGAACATTCTCCAAATGTTGGGTAGTGTTTTACTCATGACTGCTGGGGGCACCTAGGAGTTACGTACTGATAGGTATTGGATAACTATGGAACGACTGACTCGATATTTTTCTGTTGATTAATTTATCTAAGGTCAAGCAGAAAATATCGATGTGGCTGATTTACACAGTTCTTTAGACTTGAGAATACCGTGGATATTCAATATGAAAGCTTCGCTTTGACTATAGTCAAATCATGGCATGGCGTTCCATCGAGTGACTATAGTTGGGTTGAGTGGAAGTATTGGAAGTGAAGCACTATTCAAGAGAGGATTCATCTCCTCAATTATATGAGGTTAGTATCATGGTCAACTCAAGTCAAGTCAAAGTCTCTGGCCAGAGCATTTTGGTTAATATTAATTGGTATTATTGAACCAAGGACTTTGTGTTTGGACTATAAAGTTGAATGTGGTTGACATTAGAACTTTGACCATTACCAAATTCCATAAATACAAAGCGATATAGTTTTGATGAAGAGAATTGGTGTAAATAATTGTCACTGTTAGGTACTGCTTATAATAAGTAAACTTGGATTTTACCTAAAAGATGTGTAAGCGATAAATTCGGCCAAAATTTCACACCACCTGCTAAGTGACGTGTGAACGTTAATATTCGAATAGTTTGATATTAATCGTTGAACGAATTTACACCTTCGAGTCGCACAACCGTACTGATGAATGCTTCGAAAACCACATGATTTAATTAATTGATAGCCGTTATAAATTAATTAAATTAATTAATATTTATGAGATACTAATTATTAAATTTTTGTTTATTTATTTGCTTGATTTGTTTGAATCCATTAGTATTTAAAAAAGTACGTACATAAAAGTTATGTATGTACGTATCGATATATGATATTGATAAAATAATTAAATTAGATTTAAATAAACTAATTACTAAATGGGGTTGGGAATATATTGAGGCCCATATAACCTTATTCATGGAAGGCATAAGATAAGGGGCTTAAAATCCAATGGTTGGATCTAGAAAATGAAGGGAGGAGATTAAGGAATGATCCGTCTATAAATATGTTATCTTCCATTCACTGGCCTCTCTTAATCACTGTCCTTCTAAACCCTAGCCTCCATCTTCATTTTTCTACCTTCTTGGCCAAAATTTCGTGGCTTCTAAGCCACAAAAATTCCCAAAACAAAACCAAAAAAAATCAAATAAAATAAATTCAAAAGTGGTGCTTCGGATTGTTGCAATTTCTAGAGGTGATTCAATCGGATCTAGAAGCATTTATCATTCAAGGTACGAATCATAGGCAACATCAAACAAGGTAAATTCTATTAGTTATTTATTTATTCCATGATATTATAGATCTAGTTGTTAATTCATTTTGAAAATTTTATATATGCATTTGTTGTCCCTTATAAGCATATAATTATAGATCTTAAAGTAGTATAACTTGTTATCATTAGAATTGGTTTTCATTTGAAATTGATAACTTCTATTCATGATTTTATATGTTAATTTCTATTGGTTTTGATATAAATATAGATCTGGCAATTAACTTTATTTTATTTAATTGTTAACAATAGTTTACATTGATTCCAACTTTGTTTTCTACTTTAAGATTCATACATATACATAAATGCGTATGTGTGTGTGTGTATATATATATGTATGTATGTATGTATGTATGTATGTATGTATGTATGTGTATGTTAAAATAATTTTGAAATATTTTAAATGGTTTTAAGAATTTTTTTTATTAACATATACATAAAAATTATATTTAGATTTGTTGATTAAGATCTATTATCAGACTGTTTTACTAAATTAGATTACTACACGTTTGGTAATAAATCTTAAATTGATTATAATTGATTTGGCTAAGTTAATTTATTAATTATAAAGGATTCATTAACAATACATATATAAATATTTTTAAGTATATCTACATATACATATATTTATGTATACATGCATACACATACATATATGTACATTGTCTTTATTTATAAATAAACATGAATCAACATGATATTATTATTATACGAAATATACTTTGGATAAATTTTTTTATAATAAATATTTATATTTGATTCTACGTTAAATTATTAACATATACATATTGGTTACATTTGGATTTATTGATTAAGATCTATTTCCAAATTGATTTACTAAATGTGACGACCCACCTTTTTGGATGGTTTAAATCGACAATAAACCTCGCATGTCTTACTCAAACCATTCAAAAGGGAGGATTGTAAATGGGGTAAATAAGAAAATACAAGAAAAGAAGAGAAACAAAACATAGAATCTTGCAATGGAATGACAAAATATAATAATCAAATAAACAGTTCATGAAGCTGTTTTATAATATACATTTGATTACACAATTTTTACAACAATCAGAGTACAAACAACGACATACCAATAATGATGTAGCGGAATAATACTAATAATATAATATGCCAAACTCTATCTTCGTCCTCCAGAAATAATATCTTCAAACACTGAAAAGCTCAGGCTGACCCGAGCGTAATGAAAAGACAAAACACTCGAGTCAGAACTAGAAGTTCTTTTGTAAGTTAAATCAACAGCAAATAAATATGAGTGTAATAGCTTCAGAGATGTTTACGGGATTTTACATCTCCCATCTAGTGTATAACATGCGTGCAATAACTTAAGAGATGTTACGGGATTTTCCATCTCCTAAGGATCCGTCAAACTATCTATATGTAGTAAGATACGCTATATATGTAATGTCTATCAATAATGTAAAGTATTAAAATAGCGTTAAGGCTTTACATTGATCCCCTTTAACAAATTTTTAAGCAGGTAGTCTATGCAGATCCTGTAACACAACCAGTAACGTCGGTAGACAGTGAGTCCCCTATAGGTACCATACTAAAACAAAATCATAGTGGGCGCGAATAAGAATAAAGAGTATGACAAGGCACGTGAGGCAATGCCCAAGGTAGGATACTACCAGTTCGGGTCGCAGGGCTGGTGGTAACGTATCGTAGCTACGACCGCCCACCGCGTCCAACACCCCAAAATCAAATCAAGTCAAGGTGCACCGATCAAGCCAATATAAATATAGTAATATGAAGAGGTATGTTCGCTAGGGGTAGCTAGCCCACTTGGCCCTGACATGCCGTCCCGTTTTAGTCATTTCAAATTGACACAAGTGCCAGGGTCATTCATCATCGTTCTCTTTCTTCAAATCCAGCAAATGTTCACTAGTCCAACCACTTCATTCTGGATCATTCACCACGTGCACAGTTGTTAAAGTATGTAACGACCCCGAATTTTAATTAAATTTAAATTGTTTATTACTTTCATTTTTGAATAAAATTTGTGAAATAATGGGTGATCAAGATAAAATATTAGTTGAATTTCGAATTATTTGAGAAATGTATTTGAATTGAATTTGAATTGGGTTTTGTAAATATAATGAATGAATGCAAATGTAACAAAAATAAAATAAAATAAATAATAAGTAAGTAATTAAATGTTAGATGGTTAAACTTTAAAAGAACTAAAAAATAATATTAAAATAAATATGTATAGAGTAATATTACAAAGACAAAATAATAAGACAAAAGAAAAGAAACAAACATGTATACATAGTTAAGTATGTACTCATTAAAACAAAATATCTTCAAGTATGAAACCAAACAAATAAAAGACAAGAAAAGAAGACGTCAAATTTTATTAAAGTATTCAAACAAACAAGACAGTAAAATATATGGTCATGTACAAACTGAATTGCTAAACAAGACAAAGGAGTTAATGCCAATATCTTAGCATGCATAGTATAAATCATATCAGCCGAGATCTTGTTTGATAAACTAAAGAAAAAATATGAATTTGTACATGTTAATTAATGCTAGCACCCAAAATGTATCTATCAGCCTACAAGCAAGAAAAATCTTTGCTAAGCTTTGTACAAAATAATATATATCACCTGTACAAATATGTATACTGTAAACTTCTTGTTATATACATCAACTTCTCATTTTTCAACTCAGTTTCGTTCATTTCAAACTAAATAAAACTGAAGTGAAAATCATTCAAAACTTAAAACAAAACTTCAACTTGAACAAACAATAATTCAACTCAAACTAGAGAAGAAGATCAAGTGAAGATTCCAGCTTGTATTTTCAAAGCCAGTTTCAACATAGCAAACTCTGTTCATCATCATTTTCTGTTTTTCTTCTTCTGGGAAACAACTGTGAGCAAACTTTCAACCGTTAATCTTTTGATTTTGATGCATGTGATATATCTGTGTGGTGATGATGTATATATGTTTGTCTGGATATATTCAACTTGAATATAGTTGAATTAGGCTATATATTGTAAGCATGTCAGAGAAACAGGAAAAAATTTGCCTCTGCTTTGCTAACAGGTTCCAAAAGCTGTTCAAAAAAGAAAAAAAACAAAAATCTCTCTATCTAATTCTTTTTAGATTATAAGTTATAAATGAAACATGTTTACATTATCAAGATCTAAGCTTTAAAAAAAATTTCCAAGTGAATATATTGGGAATTTAATCAGAAAATAGAAAATTACAGTGGAAATGGTTCAAAATCAGAAAAATTGATAATCTGGATTTCCAGTTTTGATTATGCATATGGAATCGAAATTAAAAACAATGAATTTTAGTAATGAAGTCAAGATTTTTAATTTGGTATTGGATGTGGAATTTGGGTTTGAACGGAATCACATTTTTCGCCAATTCTCGATGATCAACCGGAAATCGAGCTTCGGGATTGATGTCAGGGGAAGTTCAGGTGGTGGAGTTTATCGGAAAATTGGTCACTGATTTTTTATATGATCGTGGAAGTTAATTGACGCGGTTGTAGGGTTTAAGGGCGTATTTTGTCAGTAACATTCTTGAATTGATTTCACTATTGATGGATGACTGGAGTGGACCAGTGCGAGTGGGATCGACGCTTGAGTCTTCGACGAGGCTATGGACGAGGTGGCGATGATTCTGGTGGCCGGTGGTGGCTATACGAGGTGGTCGGGGTTGCGAGGATGGCGGCGTTCCAGGTGAAGGAGTTTCTGCTGTTTGGGTTTCAGGTTGCAATTTTTGGCTCGAATTTGATTTCGAGGGGATGGGTGAGTTCTGGCAATTGGAAATCGATGCGTGAAGCATCGTCGACTTGCTCGGCGATGTGGTGTCGCTTGGAGGCGATCAACGGCCACGTGCACGTGCATGACATCAAACCGGTGTCAGTTGTTTGTTTGGGGGAAGAAGGTGTTCGACTCGAAGTCGATCTCAGGAAAACTGCGTTCTGGCTCGAGTGTGAACTCGTGTCATTTCGAGTGTGTATCGGGTTGTTTCTTTTTAAAAACAAAATTTTTAAAAACTGAAGCAATTGGGTCGATTTGGAGAAAAACTCAAAGCAAGTGAGGAAAGTTCTCGGGTGTTACCCGAAGCAGCTCTAGGGTGATGGAATTTTTCAGTTTTAACTTTGAAATCTAAGTCAAAATTTATTTTTAAAACTATTCTTTTTAAATGAATGATTGTTGATAAGTTGAAAATGGTAATCAAAGGTTTTAAAACAATTTAAATTATTTAAGTTAAAAGGATTTTAAACTTATATTTTCAGAAGTGGTTTTGAACAAGATTTAACAAAGTAATTAAGGAGATGATTAAATATTTTACACTTTTAACTTAACTTAAAAGTAATTCAATTAATGTATTGTTAATATTGATTAAATAATTAATGAATTATAATTACATAATAGTTACAGAATAATTAATTTAAGAGTAATTAATTATTAATTTGAGTTAATTAATTTATAATCAAAGATAAATTAATTAAGGTAATTAATTAAAAAATAATTAATCTATTAAGGTGATTAAGATTTAATTAATTTGGAATTAAGGATAATTAACATTAATTAAAGAAAAATATATATATAATTATGTGATAGATTGATTATTATTGAAATGCTTTGAGCAGGTTGATATCCCTGTTTGTGATTGTGATGCTTTGTGATATAAATTACTTTGTGATGAGCTGTGATTTCTGTTTCTGTGATATATTACTATGTGAATATGAAAACCCTTGATTCATAAACGACATTTGCATTTCGATGCGACAGGGAGTCGGATTCCAGTTGGTTATCCGAAACCCACATCGAATCGTAATAGTGAATCTTTGTGACTGATAAATTTACTTTATCTATGAATCTGTGAATGAAGATAAGCATTATGGGTTATACCGCTTATCGATATATCTGTGATGATTGATGTTGTGCACTATTGTGTAAAATCCCTGGACTACACTATATACACACAAATATGGATTTCACGTGGAAATCGGTTAAGTCACAGATTTTTAAAATAGTTTTTGAATTTGAATTTTAAATTCAAATGGGTTGGAAATGGATTGGGTTTAAAGTAAAAAGCCTTTGAAAGGGTGTTTTAAAAAATGTAAGTTATTTTGAATAACTTAATAAAGATTTGAAATTTGAATAATTTGATTTAAATTGGAATTCAATATCTGCAATTGAATCCTATATTGGTATTTATGATTTAAAAAGAATTATACAAGTTTTATAAGGGTTTTAAACCATTTGTAAAGTGTTGTTTTTGGGAATTTTAACTAACCCAAAGATTCAACTTGTATAAATAAGATCGAATTTTTCCGAAACGAAAACTACTTGTATTCAAATAATAATATCTTTCATTTTAAGAAAGGATTTCTAAATTGTGTTGAAAGGTTTCAAGTTTGAAGTGGAATTGAAATGTTTTGAAAACTATGAAATGAGTCTTTAATTCAAAGACCGGACGAGTTAATCCAACTTGAAATAAAATTGTTTTGAAAGGCTATGAATGAATCTTTAGAAACTAGTTTTGAAAGCTATAAGTTAAATTTTGACTTAAAGATTTAACGAGTTAATTCAATTGAAATGGAAATTGTTTTGAAATCCATGAATGGATCTTTGTGAACGGGGTGAACTTTGTGAATTGAATCTTTTTGTTTAAAAGATTAAAAGTGTGGAAATTGTTTAAACCATTGAAGGTTTTTTGAAATGAATCTTTTTGTTTAAAAGATTGGAAATGGTAAATTTGTTTTAACCATTTGAATGAACCTTTTTATTTAAAAATATTGGAAATGGTAAATTGTTTTAACCATTCGAATGAAAGGTTTTTTTTGCTTCAAGCTATGATTTAACTGGGACCCCAGTATCCATATGATTTTTAATATTGCGCTCGTTATTTGGTTTAGCCGGGGAAGGACCTTTGTGTCATTTAACCCATTCCGAATAATGATACGTCGTATATGGATTACATTTGAAGACCGATGTTGAAGACCGGGTATTTGCGAGAATGATAGGATGACCTATCGATTGTCTCTGCACTGAGTCGCGTCGGTATAGAGATTTCCTAAGTGATGGGAAATTCGATCGGGATTGTGAATACCCAGATTGCAAGGGCTTCTGTGGAAGTGCCTTCGGTTCTGTTCGAACCCGGAACAGACTTGTATGGATGTGTGTCTGACATTACACTTTGAGATGTAAAGCTGGTTTCTATCAAATACATTTCTGTTGGTGGCGGAGAATTTATTCCCTTAGCTTAACACCCTTCTCTGAGACGTACGAGCTCAGAGGTTATGTAGTTGATGGTTACTAGTGATACATTCCCAATTTGGTAATGTGGCATACGAAGTGCTGTTGATCATTTGTTGATCAAAGCGTGGCTTTGTGGAAAGGCTTAGCTTTGTGGACGAGACTTCGTCAAGCCTCACAACCCGGTAATGGTCGAAACAGGAATGTTGCGGCAAAGGTTGTTAGGGGTAGCGCCCCTTGGGTATGTCATTTCCTTCTGGATAAAAGGTTATATCATGGTATGGAGCCCAGATATTTTACCTATGTTGACACTGTAAATTTATTTCTGTGTGATGTTGCTTTGTGATCGAGACGTCTCGGATAAAGGTCGGTGACGACCAGGGGATGACATAGCTCGTGTGTTAGTTACCTAGTTACAGCTTGGTTAAAGCGTGAGGTAGCGTCGGCCTTGTGTTTTGCAGAGATCCGGTTAGATTCTCGGGGCGTTTTCCATAGGCGTTTCCATTTCAGTGTCAGGAAGTTCCTTTGCCTGACCATTTGTTGGAAAATCCAAAGAAACAATACGAACCCAGTACAGTTTTAGTTGTAGAACCTGCCATTTACTTATGGTGGTCACCACTGTTTAGATGGTAGCTATAGTAGGCATGCAATAATGGTTGTATGTTGGATAAGATTAATATTTTATTTTCGAAAGGATTTTCACACTATGCACTAATAATAATATCGAATGATTTTTGCGTAGTAAGCATTTTTGACTATCATAAGAAGAAATCTCCTCCAATTCTGCGTTTGCATTGTGTGTGTGGCGGGAGGTCTTATGGTAGTTTCATTTTCCAAAAGCATTACAGATTTCAAATGTTCAAGAATTCTTTTGTTGTTTGTTTAAAGATAAACTTTTTGTTTGCTCATACTAGTCCCACGACTGACCTGGAGTTTATTGTTCCCTTCCTAAACTCTGGGTGCCTACAATTTTCCACACAGGCAGTCTAGAGTTGGGTTTCTTAGATATTCAGGTTTAGTAGATTATCTGGAGCTAGTTCAGTTTTTGGAGATCGGGGATTGCACTTGCTTAGCTTAGTGCAACGTGATGTTGGTTCGAGCTAGCTATGGATTGGAGCATTTTATTGGAGATATTCTATCCGCTGCTGGTGTTATCTATTTTCTTTCCGCTGCTATTTCTTGTATCATATCTCTGATGTATATTGATATCTGTTGTATCATTCTGTTGTATCATATTGTATCAGATTTTGTATCTGTCATTGTATCAATGTTATATATATTGATATCATCTATTTCTTTCTTCTGCTGTGTTGTTATACTTAATGGTGTTATAAGCTCCGGTGAACCAGATTCGGCGTTTGAATCTACGACATTCGAGTACAAGTGAAGTACGGGTGCGGATTTTCGAAGGCCGATTTCAGGGTCATCACAGAGTATGCTAATAAGAGGCCCTAGTCTCTTTAACAACCAAACGCCATTTTTCACACCGGTTGGTTCTTTTACATTTCAAAACCGATTCATATTTGATATCAAAATATCATATTCACTTTGAAATATCCTTCATTTCAAAATCATCATATTTACTCAAAATATGTCATTTCCACTTGAAAATATCATTTTAAATTCCAACTTAGGTTATAACTTCATTTAACCACATTCGCATTTAAATCAACGATTTAAATATAAACATTCCAACATTCCAACTTTGCACAGTTTAAATCAACTCAATGAAACTAGTTTCAAACCTAATTCTACTGTATACAGAAGTTAGCTTTTGAAATCAATTTATATTCGTTTAAATTCTTTTAATTGATTCCTACGCGTTTCGAGCTCGCACGATCAAACGATAAGTCTGATCGCTACGAAATTGGAAATTTTACAATAATTCATTACTACGGATCCGAAGAGACTGGTTTTGTCGAAATTCGAGACAGTGCCCAAAAAGACAAATTTTACACGATAATTAAATGAGTAATTATTTAAAAATCAATTTAATCACTTTTAAATTCTAAATTTAAAAGTTAACAATTTTCATCATTCCTGATTACACAGAAATTAATAATATTTTCAAAATTAAAATTTCCATGTGAAATCCAATATTTAAATATTACATTAATTTTAATGTTAAATTACAATAGGAATAAAACCTAGTTTATTAAAATTTAAATTCCAACATATCCTTTTATTTTGATTTACATTCTTATATTAAATCAGCTGTTACCTTATGAATATAATTAACATTAGTTTACATTTTATTACATTCATATTCTACATTTATCATCTTAACTCATATTAAATGCAATATTTAATTACATTAAATTTCCATTGATTTCCAATTTAATTTCAAACGGATTAAATAATAAGATGATAATAAATCAATTGTTACCACTTAGCGATTCATATCTATTAATTTATTATTCACCACAAGTGTAACGACCCTGAATTTTTGACATTTGAAATGTGAATATTTAATTGATTTTAAATATTCGAATGATTGTTTAATTTGAATTTCAAATATCAGAGTTTGTTTGGTAATTAAATTAGTGAATTTAATTGTTAAAATTTGAGTAAAATTTTGAATTTGGAGTTTTAAGCTGATTAAAATATTTTCAAGGCTTAGAAAATCTATATTAATGATACTGAAGATAATGGAAGCTTCAGAATTGAATTTGAAACTATTTTGTTCAGTTTTGAATTTTATCGTTTAAATCGATATTTGAAAATAGCGTTCCGAGGCACAGTCTCGGAATTCAGCAAAACCAGTTCCATTGGATCCGTAATATTGTATTATTATCGGATTTCAATTTTCGTAATGTTTGGAATGATCGTTTTGCCGTACGATAAGCAAACGCGCTAAAAATTATATCGAAATTCAATTTAATAACTGGTCTAAAAAGCTATCTTCTCCATACGATCGAATTTGGACTCGAAACCTTTTCCAGTGCGTTCAGAATAGGCGTATAACATTATAAACGCCTGTCGGCACGTTTCAATTGGAATTTGTTTAAAAAGTTTAATAATTTGTGAAAATATTATTAAATTAATATATCAGTGTATATATATTCACGTTTTAGGGCTTAAACCCTAGTTAATTCTCTAGCCGCCAACATTGTTTTTCAATGGCCGATACTTCTCCTTTTCATCTTCAGTTAGAATGAAACATTTTCTTCGTTCAAAAACAGAAATGGCCGAATCCCTTTTAATTCAAAGGAAAAAAACGAAAACGAAAATCAATGTCTCGTGTCCCTTTTTCTTTACCAGAGAATTAATACAAGTCAGAACCGACATTTCAAACCCCTCTAGAATCAAATCCACGCAAACCCTCTCCTTTTATTCTATTCGAACAATGTGACGCCCCACCTCTATACTCACAATAATATAGAGTATTAAAAGAAATACCGTCTGTTATTACGAAGAATAAGGCTGGATAGGAGCGGCCATCCGTAATTGGCCTTACACTAGTATTGGTTACCTCGATAGGAGTGGTATATATTTTTCATTTTTCGTCTTTTATTTATTTACTCCCATCGACATACCCAATTCTAGTATAACACAAACTACGACGGTTCATAATAGTTTAGGACAATGTATATAATAATAACACAGATAATAAAATGCGGAACACGGATAACAAAAATCTCATATATATATATAACTGATGTCAGTTACAATACATTTGACACGATACATATGATACAACTACAACTGTCGACTCTGGAAGTAATATATACACATACATTATCAACTAATATACATGAATACATATCAACCTAAATCAGTACACTGTCTACTACAAAAAGACACAGACCACTTCAAAAGATATGAAAAGTCTTCGTAGCTCAAACAACAATCCAAAGCAAGATATCTACAACCTGAAATAACTCGGGTCTGACCCGAGTATTAAATTCAAAAGAAAATAATACACGGGTCAGTCTAAATCAAACTCAGTTATTAATGCACAGAAGCAATAATAATCAAATATCAAATAGACGACAGTCACAGAAATCTCGTATATCCGACTCCTCGATAAGAGAATCGGATAACGGCAGATATAACACTAAACAGTGTTAAACAACATATCAGCAAATCCAAATCATCAATAAAGATAGATAAAAAGATAATCAATGAAGATAATTTTAGAAAACAACAGAATTGCTTAAACAACAATTAACAACCAAATCCAATTATTAAATAAATAATTAGAAAATCTCAAAGTGGTTAAATCAAACTAAACTCTGTGTGGCTGCAGTACACACACGCGTGCACTGCCTCGCCACTACAGTACGTGAAATCATCACAACAGTGAATACTAACAGCAATCAAAACTTCAGAGGTCAAAGTGAAACCCAAGCCAACAAAACAGCGTAAACAACAAAAATCTAATTATCAATATGATAATTAGAAAACACATAATCTAACTTATCTAAAAGATAATTAGATATCAACAAAATCATCAGATTAAACCAAATCAAAATACACTTTAAAATATATTGAAGTTGGCAACACGAAACAATTACGACAATTGAAATTATCAATTTAAAACTTCAATTCTGTTTGGCTGCAGTGCACGCACGCGTGCACTGCCTCGCCAAAATTAGATATACACCTGAAAACAGAGAATATATCTCAAAGCAGTTTCAATTCAATGCATCAGGATAGGTCAGTGAACCCAAATACTACATGAAACAGGTATGAAAACTGTCTCAATGGTCAAGACAGCTACAAGGAATGATCAACTCGAAGAATACCTCAACTACATGTGAACAGTGAAACAATAATGGACTAACTACAGCAGTTCGAACCAAGACAGTGTCATGGCCGAATCAAGAGCAAAGCACATGTCAACAGAGAGCATCATCATCAAAATGATGCAACAGTCAAGCAAAATGGCTCAACACAAGTGAAAGCAACTCACAAGCTACAGGTTCACTAACCACACATAAAAACCGGGCTAGTGGAAGGAGTATTCAAACGAAATCTAGACATTACAGAGTATAAAACTCTACAGGTCCAACCATCAAGTTCAAGAATAAAGTATAAAGGCAACGTATGTGTCAACCAGTCAAGGGATGCACTAGTGATCAAGCAAAATGTCTCAACACCAGGTCAAGATAAATGCCAAAGTCCAAGCACCTTTCCAAATAAACAAAGTCACGTCCAATCTCATATTCGAACAAAACTCAAAGTCATGCAATTAACAACAGATGAAATATGAACAAAAATGTTTTAGTGATGCACGGGAACCAAGACAACTACAACACAAATGGCTCTAACAATATATGGAACGGGATGATCAAACTCAATGTTCATGACAATGCAGACCTGAGTATACTGCAGTTTAGTGAACATATATTCAAGCAAAGATTACAGGTACAACAATCTCAATAATAAAATAGCCATGTTCGAAACCCAATACAGGGAACTACGTGATGAATAGGTATGCAGGTGAATGCAACATGGGCCAGTAACTAATGTATAAGTATCACAATCAAGAACAAGGTGCAGTGCCGAAGCAAAAAGGCATAATATATTGCTTCTTCAAAAAGGCAAAATATATTGCTTCTTCAAACAAAATACTGGATAGTGCAAACACATGAATGTAAAGTGCAACTACAACAGACAGTGCCAAAGCAAAATCCAAACCAAGTTCAAATATACAGCATCGACAAAATCAAAGTAAACTCAAGATACATGTATCAAATGAGTCAAGCCAGAAATTCATATTTGAAACTGTATATTTTCAATGTCCTCAAATTTTCAAGATTCAATGCTTATACGTAAAGCATATATGCAGCAGAGAAAATATCAAATGTAACAGTAGCAACTAAAGTCGCAAGTATAAAAACATGGTACAACAATTTCGAACAAAGACAGATATGTCTTAAAAGTCATCACATAAACACTGTCAAGTTAAATTCTCATCTAAAACATTTTCAAAATCAGGTTTATAGATTTCAATCCAAAGTCAGAACCCATCCCAAGTATTAAAACAAATCATACGACCGAGATAATAAATTGATGAAGTCAAATGATCATATGCGAACGAATATATAGGAGTTCAATTCTTATATAAACAGTAACAACATCGATAACTACAAATAATCAAACATCAGAGAATCAAACAGTGATAGCAAGTTCGAGCGAAATGAAATCAAGCAAACAAATCATACGATTTGATAAAGTCAGAGATCAATCTCAACATCTAAACGAATATCAACTGCCGGAGCAAAATCAACTGGCGAATTCAACAAAATATCAGAGAGTTCAAAGCCGAGAAAAATCATGAAATCATTACGCTTTGAATTAGATGTGAGCGAAATAAATCACTCACCTTGATTACGAGCTTGGCCAATTTCAAAGAGCCGTGAGCACGTGCGATCGACTAAGGAAACGACGTAGATCCTTCATTCGATCGAGCGATTGAAGGTCGGCATCTTCGAAACTATCGAACGAGCGTAGGAAATTTGAAGCCGCTATTCTCAAAGGAATCGAAGTTGGCGACTCCATTTCAAAAGCCCTGATTCGAAAAGAAGAACGAGCTAAAGGAATGAACGAGCAGCCATTACTTTTGAAACCCTAGTTTTCTACGAGGCCGCCATTTTTAATTTTCTTTTCGATTTAGGGTTGAAGCGAAAAATGAATGAAAAGGGAAATGGGAACGGGTTGCCTTTGATAAACACGGCACCAAGAAGAAAATGGATCAAGATGATTTTTAAAGCCCACAACCCTTTTAACAAATTTTTTTAAAAGAATTTCAACTCAATCTAAAAACTTCAATTAGCAATTAGCAACAATATTAATCGTCTAATGACGATAATAAAATAATTGCGAAATCCCGGGTTGTTACAGACTCCCCTCCTTATAAAAACTGCGTCCCCGCAATTTTCATAATCAAGGTCGTCACTAACCATTATTTTTCTAACATAAACTGGTTAAGCTAGAAAAGTAGAAGTCGGGAATACAAACGCCAAAGAAATCTTTTAATTTCATAAAAGAATTTCACAAATCCTCAACAAAATCTAACTATCAAATAGATAATCAGAAAACAACAAATCTGGATAATTACAATTACCAGCAACATTCAATTATCAACTAGATAATTAAAATATAGAAAATCACAAAACAGCAATATCTAATTATCGAAACAATAATTAGAAAACAGCAAAATCTAATTATCAACAAAGATAATTAGAAAACACAAATCACAAATCGCAAAACCGCAATTATCTAGTTATCCAACCATTAACTAGAAAACACAAACTTCATAATCAGCAAACTCTAACTATCAACAGAGATAGATAGAAAATAGCAATTCAATAAAATCAGCATACTCTAGAATCAATTAGAGACTAGAAAATCTCATAATCAGCAAAACTAGCACATATCCGATTATCAAAAACGATAATCAGGAAACACAACTATCTAATTAACAAAACGACAATCAGAAATCTCTAATCAACCAATATCTAATTATCAAAAACGATAATCAGAAATCTCAAATCAACAAATATCCAATTATCAAAAACGATAATCAGAAATCACAATCAACAAATATCTAATTATCAAAAACGATAATAAAAAACAACAAATATCCGATTATCAAAAACGATAATCAGAAATAACAATTATCCGATTATCAAAAACGATAATCAGAAACAACAAATATCTGATTATCAACAACGATAATCAGGATCACAAATCAACAAATATCTAATTATCAAAAACGATAATCAGAAACAACAAAAATCCGATTATCAAAACGATAATCAAAAACAACAAATATCCGATTATCAAAAACGATAATTAGAATCTCAAATAGAAATCTCAAATCAACAAATATTTAATTACCGATACGATAATTAAATCTCATAACAGCAAATATTTAATTATCGATACGATAATCAAATCTCAAATCAACAAATATTTAATTATCACAAATGATAATCAGAAACAACAAATGTCTAATTATCACAAGCGATAATTAGAAACAACAAATATCCGATTATCAAAAACGATAATCAGAACTCATATCAACAAATATCCAATTATCAAAAACGATAATCAGAATCAACAAATATCTAATTATCCCAAGCGATAATTAGAAACAACAAATATCCGATTATCAAAAACGATAATCAGAATCAACAAATATTTAATTATCACAAGCGATAATTAAATCTCATAACAGCAAATATTTAATTACCGATACGATAATTAAATCTCATAACAGCAAATATTTAATTACCAATACGATAATTAAATCTCATAACATCAGATATCTAATTACCTGCAGATAATTAGAAACAACAAATATCTAGAAATCAATTAAGAAGACTAGAAAATCAACATAAAAGCTTGGATCGATCCCATCAGATGGCGATTTTTAGTTCGCCGCACGTGCATCAACAAATGGCCGAAGCCCACCAAGTACTCAACATAATTTTGGCGCCCAACAAATGACCCGAAGGTCCGCAGAGTGACCCAAAGGTCTAGTACTGGTATTTGACCCGAAGGTCCTCATATGACCCGAAGGTCCATCATAGTGGCTCGAAAGCACACGAAATCATCAAATGTTTCAATTAACGAGTCCGGAATTAACCAAAATAGTAAACGCACATGTCCCATAACCACGAGTTTTACTAAATCGTTTAATTCTCTTCATCGTTTCCTTGAAAGTGCAAAATCATCAAAATCATCAAAACAGCAGATATTTCAATTAACGAGTCCGGAATTAACCGAAATAGCAAACGCACATGTCCCATACCACGTGTTTTACTAAATCGTTTGATTCTCTTCATCGTTTCCTTGAAAGTGCAAAATTGTGTATTTTGTAAAAATACACTTTACATTCTCAAACAAATAAGTCCGAAATTAAGCGAATCAGTAAAAGAAAGGGGTCATAGTCCTCGATTTTGCTGAAACGTTTAAATCGCTTCCTCATTCTTTTGAAAGTGCAAACTGAAAAATTCCTGAAAACAACTTTATTTATTTTATAAAAATAACAATTCACATTCTCAAATGGATAAGTCCGGAGTTAAGCGAAACAGTAAAAGAAAGGGGTCATAGTCCTCGATTTTGCTGAATCGTTTAAGTTGCTTCCTCATTCTTTTGAAAGCGCAAACTGTTAAAAGTTTATAAAACAATTTTTTTAAAACGATTTTCCAATCACGTGATTAAAGCAGCAATATTAGTAACAATTTCGAAAAGGAAATTGTACTTCCCAAAACACCGTAAAATCGTATCTCAAAATCAGCATTGCGGAATAACCGCTTGAAAATCCACTTTTAAAATTCGACGGTTACTGAAGCCAAAGCGACAGTAATTTTTATACGTCAAAATCTCATCAAAATAATTTACATCAAAATGTAATACCAGTGAATTTTCATTCATCAAAATGCCAACAAAACACCGTGCTTCAAAAATTTAGCACCGATGTAAAAATCCCGTTATGAAGATAACGACAACAAAATACGTTTCATAACCCAGCATTGGTTCAACGTAAAATTAATGCAATAACGTGCAACTCAAATTTGCACGTACTACAAAATAAACAAAGAAATCATTCGAGTGCATCTTCAATGAAGATAATTCAAAACAGCAAAAATCTAATCAATATATGATTAGCATAAAAGAAAACCAGCAAAAATCTCAATAAAAATCACATAACTGTAATTGTTTCGAATCCTCAATTCGGATTCGAAATTCTCAAAGAAACAAAATAAACATAGCTATGTAAACAACAAATGAAATTTATTTCAATTTCATATTTCGATTTTTAAATCAAAAAGATTACCAGTTGTACTCAGCGAAGACAGTTTCACTGTTTCCGCTGCGCACTCTGATAAACAGAACACAATTTAATCAAATCAACAAAACACAGTTTCACTTATATTTTTAAATAAAGATATTTAAAAATTTCATCATAATTTCAAAACTTTAGTTTTGACTCAAAGCACAAATAAAACATCGACAAATAGTTGTAACACATGTTCCATCCAAGTTATGTTTTATCATATGTCCATAAACCCCAAGCTCTGATACCAACTGTGGCGCCCCACCTCTATACTTACAATAACAAAAAGTATTAAAAGAAATACTGTCTGTTATTACGAAGAATAAGGCTGGATAGGAGTGGCCATCCGTAGTTGGCCTTACACTAGTATTGGTTACCTCGATAGGAGTGGTATATATTTTTCATTTTTCGTCTCTTATTTATTTACTCCCATCGACATACCCAATTCTAGTATAACACAAACTACGACGGTTCATAATAGTTTAGGACAATGTATATAATAATAACACAGATAATAAAATGCGGAACACGGATAACAAAAATCTCATATATATATATATATATAAATATATATATAACTGATGTCAGTTATAATACATTTGACACGATACATATGATACAACTACAACTGTCGACTCTGGAAGTTATATATACACGTACATTATCAACTAATATACATGAATACATATCAACCTAAATCAGTACACTGACTACTACAAAAAGACGCAGACCACTTCAAAAGATATGAAAAGTCTTCGTAGCTCAAACAGCAATCCAAAACAAGATATCTACAACCTGAAATAACTCGGGTCTGACCCGAGTATTAAATTCAAAAGAAAATAATACACGGGTCAGTCTAAATCAAACTCAGTTATTAATGCACAGAAGCAATAATAATCAAATATCAAATAGACGACAGTCACAGAAATCTCGTATATCCGACTCCTCGATAAGAGAATCGGATAATGGCAGATATAACACTAAACAGTGTTAAACAACATATCAGCAAATCCAAATCAACAATAAAGATAGATAAAAAGATTATCAATGAAGATAATTTTAGAAAACAACAGAATTGCTTAAACAGCAATTAACAACCAAATCCAATTATTAAATAAATAATTAGAAAATCTCAAAGTGGTTAAATCAAACCAAACTCTGTGTGGCTACAGTACACACACGCGTGCACTGCCTCGCCACTATAGTACGTGAAATCATCACAACAGTGAATACTAACAGCAATCAAAACTGTAGAGGTCAAAGTGAAACCCAAGCCAACAAAACAACGTAAACAACAAAAATCTAATTATCAATATGATAATTAGAAAACACATAATCTAACTTATCTAAAAGATAATTAGATATCAACAAAATCATCAGATTAAACCAAATCAAAATACACTTTAAAATATACTGAAGTTGGCAACACGAAACAATTACGACAATTGAAATTATCAATTTAAAACTTCAATTCTGTTTGGCTGCAGTGCACGCACGCATGCACTGCCTCGCCAAAATCAGATATACACCTGAAAACAGAGAATATATCTCAAAGCAGTTTCAATTCAATGCATCAGGATAGGTCAGTGAACCCAAATACTACGTGAAACAGGTATGCAAACTGTCTCAATGGTCAAGACAGCTATAAGGAATGATCAACTCGAAGAATACCTCAACTACATGTGAACAGTGAAACAATAATGGACTAACTGCAGCAGTTCGAACCAAGACAGTGTCGTGGCTGAATCAAGAGCAAACCACATGTCAACAGAGAAGCATCATCATCAAAATGATGCAACAGTCAAGCAAAATGGCTCAACACAAGTGAAAGCAACTCACAAGCTACAGTTTCACTAACCACACATAAAAACCAGGCTAGTGGAAGGAGTATTCAAACGAAATCTAGACAGTACAGAGTATAATACTCTACAGGTCCAACCATCAAGTTCAAGAATAAAGTATGAAGGCAACGCATGTGTCAACCAGTCAAGGGATGCACTAGTGATCAAGCAAAATGTCTCAACACCAGGTCAAGATAAATGCCAAAGTCCAGGCACCTTTCCAAAAAAACAAAGTCACGTCCAATCTCATATTCGAACAAAACTCAAAGTCATGCAATTAACAGCAGATGAAATATGAACAAAAATGTTTTAGTGATGCACGGGAACCAAGACAACTACAACACAAATGGCTCTAACAATATATGTACGGGATGATCAAACTCAATGTTCATGACAATGCAGACCTGAGTATACTGCAGTTTAGTGAACATATATGCAAGCAAAGATTACAGGTACAACAATCTCAATAATAAAATAGCCATGTTCAAAACCCAATACAGGGAACTACGTGATGAATAGGTATGCAGGTGAATGCAACATGGCCAGTAACTAATGTATAAGTATCACAATCAAGAACAAGGTGCAGTGCCGAAGCAAAAAGGCATAATATATTGCTTCTTCAAAAAGGCAAAATATATTGCTTCTTCAAACAAAATACTGGATAGTGCAAACACATGAATGTAAAGTGCAACTACAACAGACAGTGCCAAAGCAAAATCCAAACCAAGTTCAAATATACAGCATCGACAAAATCAAAGTAAACTCAAGATACATGTATCAAATGAGTCAAGCCAGAAATTCATATTTGAAACTGTATATTTTCAATGTCCTCAAATTTTCAAGATTCGATGCTTATACGTAAAGCATATATGCAGTAGAGAAAATATCAAATGTAACAGTAGCAACTAAAGTCGCAAGTATAAAAACATGGTACAACAATTTCGAACAAAGACAAATATGTCTTAAAAGTCATCACATAAACACTGTCAAGTTAAATTCTCATCTAAAACATTTTCAAAATCAGGTTTATAGATTTCAATCCAAAGTCAGAAATCATCCTAAGTATTAAAACAAATCATATGACCGAGATAATAAATTGATGAAGTCAAATGATCATATGCGAACGAATATATAGGAGTTCAATTCTTATATAAACAGTAACAACATCGATAACTACAAATAATCAAACATCAGAGAATCAAACAGTGATAGCAAGTTCGAGCGAAATGAAATCAAGCAAACAAATCATACGATTTGATAAAGTCAGAGATCAATCTCAACATCTAAACGAATATCAACTGCCAGAGCAAAATCAACTGGCGAATTCAACAAAATATCAGAGAGTTCAAAGCCGAGAAAAATCACGAAATCATTACGCTTTGAATTAGAGGTGAGCGAAATAAATCACTCACCTTGATTACGAGCTTGGCTAATTTCAAAGAGCCGTGAGCACGTGCGATCGACTAAGGAAACGACGTAGATCCTTCATTCGATCGAGCGATTGAAAGTCGGCATCTTCGAAACTATCGAACGAGCGTAGGAAATTTGAAGCCGCTATTCTCAAAGGAATCGAAGTCGGCGACTCCATTTCAAAAGCCCTGATTCGAAAAGAAGAACGAGCTAAAGGAATGAACGAGCAGCCATTACTTTTGAAGCCTTAGTTTTCTACGAGGCCGTCATTTTTAATTTTCTTTTTGATTTAGGGTTGAAGCGAAAAATGAATGAAAAGGGAAACGGGGACGGGTTGCCTTTGATAAACACGGCACCAAGAAGAAAATGGATCAAGATGATTTTTAAAGCCCACAACCCATTTAACAAATTTTTTTAAAAGAATTTCAACTCAATCTAAAAACTTCAATTAGCAATTAGCAACAATATTAATCGTCTAATGACGATAATAAAATAATTGCGAAATCCCGGGTTGTTATAAACAACCCTAAATTAAATCGACTTCGAGCAGAACTTCCTATTCGAGTCAAGGAGCGATAGGCGATGTGGTCTTTAGCTTTCCGACGTTGAGTGGCTGCGTACGACTGGAACTCGATTTCGAGACATTTGCGACCTCGAAGGGAATCACGAGATGGATTCATGGCAACGGCAAGTCGCAGTTAGGGTCGGGCATGTTCGCGTGAAGGCGAGGTGGAGTATGGAGGAATTCATGGGGACGACTGGAAATCGGTTGAGCGTGGATCTCGTGGATGGCGACCGGAGTTCTGATCGTGATTTTCGTTCGCGTGGATTCGGTCGCGACTAGGAGGAACGGCTGTTGCTCAATAACGAAGTAAGGATATTTTCTATTTTGTTTTATTAATATTGGAATATGTATATATATATATATTTGTTGTTGTACAAAAAATAAATATATCTAGATTTTTCAATTTGAGTATATATACAGGAAATAGTACAGCAAGAGCAACTTTATTTTAAAGATATATATATATGGTTTAAAAGAGAGAAAAATGTGTGTATATATATATTAGTGATTAATCTGTTTAATAAACTGATTTAATTTATTTAGATAACTCGTTTAATCCATTATGGTTACTAAAGGATTTTCAAAGGAAAATTTATTAGTTTAAAATAAAATCATGGGTTAGTTTAAATTTTCAAATAGAAATTTAATTATTCGATTGGTTCGGATATTAATAGATTGTATAAAATATTTATACAAGGTCTATAAATCAAGAAAACAAGCTGAAATGGAAATAGAAAGGATTGGGAATGGATTGCAAATTAAAAAGCGAAGGTGAGATCTTCTCACTCAAACAAAGGGTTTTGTTTAATTTTAAATAGTTATATTTAAAATTATTGATTGAGTTGATTGTGTGCTTGAATGATAGTAATATATATATAGTAATATATAGCAATATATATATATATTAGAATATGTATATATTGGAGTTGTTGATTTCCCGCATTATATAGCGGATGAGACCCTATGCGCCGCATAATAGCGGATGATATTTTATAAATCCCATATACCGCGATATTCCACCTCGAAGTGGAATTGGTATTGTGCTAACATCTGTGGATGCCGGGAAACAGGTTGGAGGGATTCGACTGGATTCCTCAAAATTTTATGAATTTGTTTCATATGTTGTATGAATTTGTTTCATATGCTGTGTGATGATTTATTTATAATCTGTGAATGATTATATTGACGATTGAATGTGTTGAAGGCTATAATTTAGCCGAATGTATTTTTGGTATCATTGGATACCAAAAATAAATAAATTGGATTTTTGAAATTAAAGTTGGAATTTTTAGTAAATTCTTTTTGAAAGAATTTGGTGAATTTAAAAGAAGGAATTTAAAAGTATAAAAAGTTGATTTTTGTAATCTTATCGAATTATTTCCAAAAAATATGGGAAAGGATTTTTATAAATGGATTTTGAATAGTATTATTCGAAAGTTGAAAATTTTATTTAAAATGGAATTTTAAATGGTTTGGAAGAGATAAAGGAATTTATTTTAAAAGGTGATAAATTTGTTTGAAATCCAATTGATAATTGAGTTAGTATTTGAAGATAAATCTTTGGGAGATTGATATGAAAATTTATTTGATGTTGAATGAAAAATTGATTTGTGTTGAAATAAATTGGAAATCGATTTGTAAAATGATTTGGGATTTGAAATAAACTTCGAAATCAATTTGTAATTGATTTGGGGTTGAAATAAATTAAGAAATCAATTTGAAATTGATTTGGTGTTCGAAAGTGAATATTTGGAAATTTAAATTCACGGTTGAAATTTATAAAGAAAAAGGGAAATGAATAATATCGGGAATTTTATTCCGCGAGTGAATGTGATTTGAAATTTGTTTTCAAAATGTTGAAGTGTGGAAAAAAAATATATCTCGTGAAGATATTTTGAAATTTAATAATTTAGGAAAATTATTTAAATTGGTTGATTGTTGTGAATGTTGTTGATAGTTACATAACCGACTATCAATATTTTCCTTTGAAATGGCACTTGATTTGTTTTTAAAATAAACGCTCATTATTCGGTTAATCCGGGAAAAGACCTTTGTGCCATATAACCCATTCCGAATTAGTGATACGATGATATGGATCGTATTGAAGACCGGTGGTGAAGACCGAGTATTTTCGAAAATGAAAGGACAACCTGTCGAATGTCTCTGCACCGAGTTGCTCCGGTATAGAGATTTATATCACTCTTCTTGTGATGGGAAGTCCGGACGTGATTAGTGAATACCCGGATTGCAAGGGCTTCTTTGGAAGTGCCTTCGGTTCTGTTCAAACCCGGAACAGACTTGTATGGATGTGTGTCTGATGTTACACTTTGAGATGTAAAGCTGGTTTCTATCAAATACATTTCTGTTGGTGGCGGTGAATTTATTCTCTTAGCTTAACACCCTTCTCTAAGACGTACGAGCTCAGAGGTTATGTAGTTGATGGTTACTAGTGATACATTCCCAATTTGGTAATGTGGCATAAGAAGTGCTGTTGATCATTTGTGATCAAAGCATGGATTTGTGAAAAAACGTAGCTTTGTGGACGAGACTTCGTCGAGCCTCACAACCCGGTAATGGTCGAAATAGGAATGTTGCGGCAAGGTTTTTAGGGGTCGCGCCCCTAGGGAATGTCCATTTCCTTCTGGATAAAAGGTGATATCATGGTATGGAGCCCAGATATTTTACCTACGTTGATGCTGCAAATTTATTATACTTTGTGGTTGTTGCTTTGTGGTTGAGGATCCTCGGATAAAGGTCGGTAACGACCGGGGGATGGCATAGCTCGTGTGTTAGCTACCTAGTTACAACTGTACAGCGTGAGGTAGTGTGACGCCCCACCTCTATGCTCACAATAACAAAGAGTATTAAAAGAAATATTTTCTGTTATTACGAAGAATAAGTCTGGATAGGAGCGGCCATCCGTAGTTAGGCCTTACACTAGTATTGGTTACCTCGATAGGAGTGGTATATTTATTTTCATCTCTGGTTATTACTCCCATCGACATACCCAATTCCAGTATAAAACGAACTACAATGGTTCATAATAGTTTAGGACAGTATATATAAAATAATGACACAGATAAGCTAAATGCGGAACACAGCTAATATCAAATCTCATATATATATAACTGAAGGCAGTTACAATACATTTGGTATAATACATATGATACAACTACAACTGTCGACTCTGGAAGTTATATATACAAGTACATTATCGAATAATATACATGAATACATATCAACCTAGATCAGATACACTGACTACTACAAAATGACGATGACTACTCCAAAAGATATGAAGAGACTTCATAGCTCAAGCAGCAACCCAAAGCAAGATATTTACAACCTGTAATAACTCGGTCTGACCCGAGTATTAAATTCAAAAGAAAATAATACACGGGTCAGTCTAATTCAAACTCAGTTATTAATGCACAAAAGCAATAATAATTAATTAATCAAATAGACGACAGTCACAGAAATCTCGTCTATCCAATCCTTCAATAAGAGAATCGGATAACGGTAAATATAACACGTAACCGTGTTAAACAACAAATCAGCAAATTCAAATCATCAACAAGGATAAATAAAAAGATTATCAATGAAGATAATTTAGAAAACAACAGAATTGCCTAAACGGCAATTAACAACAAAATCTAATTATTGAATAGATAATTAGAAACTCATAATCTAATTATCGAAAAGATAATTAGACAACACAAAATGATCAAATCAAACCAAATCAAAATACAATTTCAAAATATTGAATTGGACACACAAAACAATTCAAGTAATTGAAATATCAATTCAAAACGTCAATACTGTGTGGCTGCAGTACACGCACGCGTGTACTGCCTCGCCACTACAGTGATGAATTACACAAAAGCTCAGTGAATCAAAATGCAAAAGAATACAGTGCATCAATGCAATGCAACCCAACAAGGGCAAAATTGCAACAACAACTCAGATGCAAGCACACTCAAGGCGCAGTGCACATCAAACCAGAGAATACAAACTATGGCACAAAAGCACCAATACCAACAAAAGCATAAATGAACACAACCATATGGCGAAACTCAGATCAACTAAGACTAGACAGTCCATACATGTCAACCAGACAGCAAGTAAGGTCGACAAGTACTTCATGTACGAATGCACATCTAGATGCATGAATAACACTCAGTGGCCAAAATATACGAAGTCAACATGTATGCAACATTGAATTGAATTGGACAGTATAACTCAATCAATGCCGAAGCCATTGAACAGCAGGTCAAAGCCAAAAATCTATACAGAATAGTTCAACATGACAGCAGGTGGAAAGAGGCCCAAAATGCTATCAAGTGAATATGCAGACAGTGATCAAAATTATCAATACAGTGGAGTACAACTTCAAGACCAAAGAAGAAAACCAACCTCAATGACAATGTTTCAAACAAATTCACAGCATAACTCAGGTTCTAAAAGAACTAACAACAAATACAATGCATCACTGGGACACAACTACATAGACCACATAAGTCGACAATGCAACTTAAACTTCTCAATGAACACATGAAACAAAATGCCAATTGTCTCAAATGGTCAAGACAGCTACAATGAAGCTGCAGTATTCGAAACAACAAATCGACACAAATCAAATCAAATTGATCCAGTGGCTAAAAACAAAGTGATCAAGCATATCTCTTAAGTATTACCCTTCTTAACAATGGCTTCCTCTCCCTCTCCTCATCCTCCCCCTCACCCTCCTCCTTCTTTTGCCCCCTCATTATCCTTTTCTGATATCTCCTTCGTCCCCCCTTTTTACCTACGCCAGCCTCCTCCTCACCATGCACCTGCTCCGCCCACTGCCTCCCCCCGGAACCCTCCTGCCCCCCTCCGTCCACCGTCCCCTACCCCCAAAACCTATGCGCAAGTAGCGGCTATCCCTGCCCACCCCAAACAGAAGCCCCTTCTCCCGACCCCTCGCAACCTTAACCGTAGGCGCCTAATCCCTATTTTCAAATCCTGCCGCCAAATACTCGATTTTTTAAAACAAAATAAGAGGTGTTTCCGTTGTGCCGGTTTAGGCCACGTGGCGACAAACTGTAGGGAACCAAAGATTTGCTTTTACTGTGGATTTTTTGGGCATCATTACGCCAGCTGTCCGTCCAAAGCTCCTATATCGGGACCCGCCAATATCTTCCCAGATAACCCCTCGTTTCCCCCAAGCACTCATTCCCCCCTCGATTCCAATGCTGTTAAAGTTCCTTTTGTCGTTTCCACTGCCCCACGTGCCCCTTTTACCAAGCCGTCTTCTCAAATCCCCTCTAGTCACATCGATAATGCCACTGTTCACTACACATCCAATAGATTTTCTTCCCGCTCTCCTCCTTTTTCTTCAAATCATTCAACTTCTCCTCTTCCCCAAGCTACTCCCACCCTCTTTCCTATGGCTGACTACTCACTGTACATCACTGCCACTATTATCGATGGAGCATGGACAGTCGAAGTCCTCAGCAGAGTTCTAGAGTCTGCCTTCGATCATTCGGACTGGGCTATCTGGCTCCTAAACAACAGCCGCTTCCTCATTTCCTGTCCCTCCGAACTCCTAAAATACAGAGCTCTTAACCGAAAAATCCTCACTAAGGCTGGGGGCTCCATATATCTTGAAGCCTGGCCGGAGTACGAACGACCAGCCCCTATCGACTTAGAGCCGCCCAGTTGGGCCACAGTCAAAGGAATCCCTGAGCCCTTACGAGACAACCCGGATGCAGTGCAGACTGCTATCAACCCGGTGGGGAGATTCACCGAGTTTGATAGATGTGAATGGTCTGAACTCGACCGTAGGCTTCTATACATCAAAATGCAATTCTTGGTAGGGGTTCCTTCTTCCTCCTCCTATAGGGTTCAACTCAACGACGCTGAATACCTCATAACCGTTTCTAGATGGGATCACTCTCACCCGCGCAGTAGACCTGAAGCATTCCTCCTGGGACTGGACTATGAAAGAGATATGAAGTGCTTTAGTGACCCGATGAATGTGCAATCAGATGAACTGGATTCAGACGATTGCTTTGACGTTATGAACTATGAACCGGCTTCTCCAACCCCGCCCTTTCCCGGACCCCAGCTGCCTAATATTGAGTTTGACGATGCTAGCATTCCGGCCCCCTTTGCAGATCCAGCTCCCCAGCGCTGGGACCCCCTGTTTGACATGGACCTCTCGGTGCCTCCTCAGTACCAAGCTCCCAACATTGACACCGCGCCCCCCCCCCGTCCCGAATGCCAACCTGGGCCCGAACCCTAACCTGACCTCTCCCCCATCTCCGCTGCCGTTGCACCTTGCGAGGCAAGACCTAACCCCAGCTCGGGTGAGGAGAAGTGCGCGGAACTCTAGATCCTTGCCTGGTCATGCAGGTAGCATCTATAAAACTGTAGTATTTTCTTCTGCTAATTCTAGACTTAACAGAAAACTAGCGCGTTGCATGGGAGTTAATATTCAAGACGAACATTACACTGCCATGCAAACCCTAGAACAGGAGAGATTGTCCTTCTCCCAATGAAAATCATCTCATGGAATATTCGCGGGCTTGGGGACCCCTCTAAAAGACACTCAATCTTCCTTACACTGTCCCCCCTAAAAATCGACATTCTCCTGCTCCAAGAATCTAAACTGTCTGATCCAACCCCTCTCATCATCAAGCAACTAGGTGGCTCTCATCTCACAGGCTGGGCCCATTCCAACTCTATTGGCTCCAGAGGAGGTCTAATCACCATGTGGAACGAATCTGTTTGGTCCCTTTGCCAAATCATTCCTCACTCCTCCGTCCTCCACGTAGCTCTCAGACACGTGCAGACCAACACTATCTATTTTTTCTCAAACATTTATGGCCCCCAAACAGCGCAAGAAAGACGGAACCTTTGGTCTGATTGCTCGAATTTTGCATCAACTATCTAGGGACCTTGGGTAGTTGGTGGTGATTTCAACACGACTAGATACTCAGATGAAAGGAGCTCGGGATATATTTCACTTGACTCGGAGGACTTCAATGCTTTCATTAACTCCTGCTCCCTTATCGAACCCCCAATCAACAATCGTCAATTTACCTGGTCCAATAAGCGCCTTTCACCTGCCTTAGCTAAACTTGATCGCTTTCTTTTTAGTCCTGCCTGGGAAGACATCCACCCCCTCTCATTTTGCCTTGGCCTCGCTACCATTCTTTCTGATCACTGTCCCCTCTGCCTTGATTCCGGTACCCCCCCAACCTCCAAGCGACCATTCCGTTTTGAGAGGCTCTGGCTCCTAGAACCTTCATTCGATGATTTTATCAAACTGGCATGGAGCCAGCCTTCTAGATCCACCTCAGCCACCTCTCGGGTTGTTTGCAAGCTCAGATCCCTTAGAAAACTCCTCCGGCCTTGGGCTAGGTCGATCTGGGGTTCCATCCGTACTCGCATTGCCACCATCCAGAATGACATTCTTGCTCTAAATATCCAGGAGGAGTCTCACCCCCTAGACGATGGCGACTCAGCCACCCTTGCAAACCTTGAATCTGAACTTGAAAGACTTTTGAAACAAGAAGAGATTGGTTGGAAACAGTGGTCTAAAGCCAAGTGGATTAAAGATGGCGACAAAAACACTTCTTACTTCCACAAATTAGCAAATGGTCGGCGCAGGTCCTTATCCATCCCGGAAATTGTGCACAACAACAACGCTATATCTGACCCTACCTCCATCCTGAACCTCTTTTCCGAATTCTACCGTTCTATGCTAGGAAAGCCTTCCCCTCCACTTCCCGTCATCGATTGGAACCTTCTCTATCCTAATCCTTTGCCCATCCCTATAGACTCGTCTTTCACGGAGGAGGAAATTCTGGCCGCTCTCAATGATATGGATGACAACAAATCCCCAGGGCCAGATGGTTTTGGCCCTTTCTTCTTTAAACATTTCTGGAGAGTTGTCAGAAATGACGTCCTAGACATGTGTGCCGAATTCTGTTCCAACCCTATGACCATATCCTGCCTTAACTATGCCAACATCGTTCTCCTTCCCAAATCTGATGGCGCCAACTCCCTCTCCGCATTTCGACCCATTAGCCTGCTCAACACCACTTTCAAACTGATAACCAAGGTGCTCGCTAACCGTCTCCAAACCCATATGGATTCACTGGTGGGAGTGGAGCAATCGGCCTTCATCAAAGGAAGGAGCATACTGGACTGTGTTGCGGCAACACAAGAAGTCATATCCCACTGCCATTCTTATAACATCCCTGGGGTCCTTCTAAAATTAGACTTTTCCAAAGCCTTTGACTCAGTCAACTGGAATTTCATCCTCGAACTCTTAATGCACAGGGGCTTTCCACCTAAGTGGTGCAACTGGATAAAAAGTATACTGAACTCAAGCCTTTCCTCGATCCAGATAGGCGGTGTCTCTGGCGGTCTCATAAAATCAGCAAGGGGTCTTAGGCAGGGAGACCCTCTCTCTCCTCTTATCTTCGTTCTCGTAGCGGATGTGTTTAACAAAATGATCAAACGGGCGACAGCAGATAACTACTTGGCAGGTATCCGTCCTTCCAATCCCAACTCCAATTCCCTTCCCAGCCCATCGATTTCTAACCTTCAGTTTGCAGACGACACAATCCTTTTCGTCTCCCCCATCCCTGAACACATCCATTGTCTTAAGGTCCTCCTGTACACCTTCGAACTCATTTCTGGCCTCTCTATTAACTTTAGCAAAAGCTCTGTCATCATGCTTGGAAATGCTGACCATCTCGGTCCCTCCATCGCCTCTGCCCTCAACTGCAAAATTGACACGTTTCCTTTATCCTACCTTGGCATCCCCCTGCGCCCCACCAAGCTTCATCGTTCGGACTGGAATCCCCTTGTATCCAGAATCGAATCTAGACTTGCAGGTTGGAAAGCGAACTCTCTATCGACATCTGGCAGACTCGTCTTGGTCAAAGCGGTACTCTCTGCAATCCCTCTCTACTGGCTCTCCTTTCACAAAATTCCTAGTTGGGTATCCAAAAAAATCGATTCTATTAGACGATCTTTTCTCTGGAATGGTGGGAGAGCCAAAAGCCTGATCAGCTGGAAAATCATCTGTTTACATACGGAACATGGCGGCTTAGGCATCTCTAACTTGATTACCTTCAACCAATCTCTACTTGCCAAATGGCTCTGGCGTCTCCTCTCTCCGGGTCAATTTATCTGGAAAGACTGGATCCTGGCCTATCACTATAATGCGGACCCTTCCCATGCCCTCCACTTCGCCCCACTCTCCAAACCCTCACCATTTTGGTCAGGTGTTCTCGCATCAGTTAATCGCATCAAACCGCTCCTACATGTGAACCTTGGAGCTGGCACCAACTGCCTCTTCTGGTTCGATCACTGGCACAGCCTCTCCCCACTTCACCGCTCCCTCCCATCCCTCTTCTCCTCCTCCAATCGACCTCTCTTATCAGTAGCGGACGCTGTCAACCTCGGCCTACCCGACCTCTGCCCCCCGTCTCTTTTCGACACTGACACCCTCTCTGAGCTCCTCTCCGCCCTTAATATCCTGCGTTCGACTGTCCTGACCCCTGCCCTGCCTGATCTTCACTCCTGGGCCCTTGCTCCTTCCAGTGGCTTCTCTGTCTCCCAATGCTACTCCTTCCTAAACCATCCCGGTAGACTTTTTGCCTTCCCCCATGTCTGGAAATGCCATATCCCTCCTCGAATTAAATTCTTCCAGTGGTGTCTCATACATGGCCGGATTAACACCAAGGATCGCCTCTCCCGCTTTAACATCACTTCAGATCAGATTTGCGTCTTCTGCAACTCTGAAATCGAATCTATCAGACATCTATTCCTTGACTGCGATTTATCCTTCTACATTTGGGTTTCGGTCTGTGTCCACAATCTTGGGATAATCTACTTCTTAGAAGACTTCTTTGAACACTGGCAGTATGGCGCACCTAACCCTCATCTCGACTCTCTTATGGCTATCTTATGCTGGGTCATCTGGAAAGAGAGAAACGCTATCATTTTCAACAAACCCACTAGCTCGCGTCTGGCATTATGCATTAAAATCTCTAATCTGTTCGATTATTGGGTAGGTCCCTCATCTTCGGCGCCTTTCAGATTTCGCCTTCCAGCGGTGAGGTCCCCCTCGGAAGAATCGGTGGGCAGCGCTTCCTCCGCCGCACCGACAGGACCGCATGGTGCAGACTAAGGGATCGACTGTCCTCTCTCTCTCGCATGAACCTGCTTTTACTTTTCGCTGCAGTCATTTTAATAATCACTGGCTTAGTATGTATATTAATCTTTACTTATAATCTGATGCAATGACTGTAATCTAAACACTTTTTTGTTGTAATGCTGCTTTAGCTATCGATCAGGCATGTTGATCGAACTATCACTATCTATTTATATTTAGCCTAATCGGCTGTGTAGTCCCCTGCTACACAACCGTTCTTCTCAAAAAAAAAACAAAGTGATCAAGAAACATCAGCAACATTGAAAATACGATATCAAGTTAATGCAGCAACATCAAGCAGAAAATGCACAGAGATAGGGTATGCAGATAGAACCCAAGTATAGATCCAACTATGCATGCATACACACATACTAGAGTATATATGCACACATATTAATCCACACATGTATATACACGCTGCAAATATAAGTGCAAGCAATTACAAAATCGGGTCAGGATGCCCGTTCGAACAAATCATGTCAAAACCAGTAATTGAAATGCAAACTGACTCGATGGCTCAACAACAACAATATACACACCTATGAATGAAAACAGCCGTATTCATGTTCGACAAAGCACAGCTCAATGCAATTCTACGAGTCGAGTATGCTACGGGATAAACACTAATGGCCAGGGTCGAGCATAAAAATGGAACAAAGTCCAGAAATCAAATTAACTTCATATGGCCAAATTCGAACGAAATCAACATTGTTCAATTAAAAATCAAATGTAACATTTTCAAACCAAACCCGCTAGTCAATCAAGTATCAAATTACATGAAATTGACAAAGTTAGAGAAATCATCAATCAATGAAACAAAATCGAACTGCCTAAGCATCGTGTTGAATTAGATGTGAGTGGAAAGCACTCACCTTTGCTCGACGCGAAGACGAACTCAAATCGAAAATTGGGGGAGCCGTGTGCTAAGCAGAGAGATCTTCGATTGACGAAGCAACCCACCAATAAGGCGCGGCTTCGAAGAATCTCCAAAACCCTAATTTGGAAAAGAGGAACGAACGAAAGGAGGCCGCCATTCTTTCTTCTCGTATGTTTTGTTTAGGGTTTGCAATCAAATGAATAAAAAGGGGGGTACTGGTTTGCCTTTGATAGTTATCACAACATAAAACAAACAAATGAAAACATGGGCTACAATTTCAATTTTTAAAGCCCGCATAACTCTTAACCATTATTAAAAGATTTTCTACTGATTAAAACTCCAACAGTAATTAACAACCAATTTAATCGTCATTTGACGATAACTAATTGTTGCTAAACCCCAATTTGTTACAGACTCCCTCCTTATAAAAATTGCATCCCCGCAATTTTCATAATTAAAGTCGTCAATAACAATTATTTTTCTAACCTAAACTGGTTAAGCTAGAAAAATAAAGGTCGAGGATACAAACGCCAAAGAAATCTTTTAATTTCATAAAAGAAATTCACAAATTCTCAACCAAATCTAATTATCAAATAGATATCAGAAAACAGCAAAACTGAATAAATACAATTATCAGCAATATTCAATTATCAATTAGATAATCAGGATACATAAATCACAAACAGCAATATCTAATTATCAACACGATAATTAGAAAACAGCAAAATCTAATTATCAACAAAGATAATTAGAAAACACAAATCATAATTCGCAAAACTTCAATTATCTAGTTATCAACCAGATAATTTAAAAACGACAATTATCTAATTACCAAAAACGATAATCAGAATTCTCAAATCAACAAATATCTAATTATCAAAAACGATAATCAGAAATCTCAAATCAACAAATATCTAATTATCAAAAACGATAATCAGGAATCATCAAATATCTAATTATCAAAAACGATAATCAGAAATCTCAAATATCTAATTATCAAAAACGAAAATAAAAAACAACAAATATCTAATTATCAAAAACGATAATCAGAAATCACAAATCAACAAATATCTAATTATCAAAAACGATAATCAGAAATCACAAATCAACAAATATCTAATTATCAAAAACGATAATCAGAAATATCAAATATCTAATTATCAAAAACGATAATCAGAAACAACAAATATCTAATTATAAAAAACGATAATCAGAAATAACAAATATCTAATTATCAAAAACGATAATAAGAAATCCCAAATATTTAATTATCAAAAACGATAATCAGAAACAACAAATATCTAATTATCAAAAACGATAATCATGAATCATCAAATATCTAATTATCAAAAACGAAAATCAGAAATCTCAAATATCTAATTATCAAAAACGATAATAAAAAACAACAAATATCTAATTATCAAAAACGATAATCAGAAATCACAAATCAACAAATATCTAATTATCAAAAACGATAATCAGAAATCAAAAATCAACAAATATCTAATTATCAAAAACGATAATCAGAAATCTCAAATATCTAATTATCAAAAATGATAATCAGAAACAACAAATATCTAATTATCAAAAACGATAATCAGAAATCACAAATATCTAATTATCAAAAACGATAATCAGAACTCAAATCAGCAAATATCTAATTATCACAAATGATAATCAGAACTCAAATCAGCAAATATCTAATTATCACAAACGATAATCAGAACTCAAATCAGCAAATATCTAATTATCACAAACGATAATCAAAACTCAAATCAGCAAATATCTAATTATCACAAACGATAATCAGAACTCAAATCAGCAAATATCTAATTATCACAAACGATAATCAGAACTCAAATCAGCAAATATCTAATTATCACAAACGATAATCAGAACTCGAATCAGCAAATATCTAATTATCACAAACGATAATCAGAACTCGAATCAGAAATATCTAATTATCACAAACGATAATCAGAACTCAAATCAGCAATTATCTAATTATCACAAACGAAAATCAGAACTCAAATCAGCAAATATCTAATTACCTGCAGATAATTAGAAACAACAAATATCTAGAAATCAATTAAGATACTCTAGAAAATCAACATAAAAGGTTGGATCGATCCCATCAGATGGCGAGTTTTAGCTACGCCGCACGTGCATCAACAAATGGCCGAAGCCTACCAAGTACTATAAATTTTTGGCGCCCATCAGATGACCCGAAGGTCCGCAGAGTGACCCGAAGGTCTAGTACTGGTATTTGACCCGAAGGTCCTTAGAGTGGCCCGAAAGCCCAACAAATGACCCGAAGGTCCAGTAGAGTGGCCCGAAAGCCCAACAAATGACCCGAAGGTCCAGCAGATGACCCGAAGGTCCAACATAGTGGCTCGAAAGCACACAAAATCATCAGAATCATCAAACAGCAGATGTTTCAATTAACGAGTCCGGAAATAACCGAAATAGCAAATGCACATGTCCCATACCACGTGTTTTACTAAATCGTTTGATTCTCTTCATCGTTTCCTTGAAAGTGCAAAATTGTGTATTTTAAATAAATACATTTTACGTTCTCAAACAGACAAGTCCGGAATTAAGCGAATCAGTAAAAGTGAGGGTTCATAGTCCTCAATTTTGCTGAAGCGTTTAAATCGCTTCCTCATTCTTTCGAAAGCGCAAACTGTAAAATTTTTGAAAACAATTTTCAAACACGTGATTAAAACAGCAATATCATTAGCAATTTCGAAAAGGAAATTGTACTTCCCAAAACACCGTAAAATCGGATCTCAAAATCAGCATTGCGGAATAACCGCTTGAAAATCCACTTTAAAATTAACGGTTACTGAAGTCAAAGCGACAGTAATTTTAAACGTCCAAATCTCATCAAAATAATTCGCATCAAAATATAATACCAGTGAATTTTCATTCATTACAAATGTCAACAAAACACCGTGCTTCAAAAATTTAGCACCAGTGTAAAAATCCCGTTATAAAAATAACGGCAACTAAATACGTTCAAACCAAACACTGGTTCAACGTAAAATTAATGTAGTAACATGCAACTCAAATCTACACGTACACCACAAAATGAACAAAGAAATCACTAGATTATATCTTCAATGAAGATAATTTAAAACAGCAAAATCTCAACAAAATCACATAACAGCAATCGCTTCGGATCCTCAAATCGGATTCAAAATTTTCAAAGAAAACAAAATAAACACATCCATGTAACAACACAATGAAATTTTATTTCATTTTCATATTTTGATTTTTAAATCAAAAAGGTTATCAGCCGTACACGGCGAAGACAATCACTATTTCCACTGCGCATTCTGATAAACAGAACACAAATTACTCAATCATCAAAACACAGTTTCACTTTTATTTTTAAATAAAGATATTTAAAAATTTCATCATAATTTCAAAACTTTAGTTTTGACTCAAAGCACAAACAAAACATCAACAATAATTGTAACACATGTTCCATCTAAGTTATGTTATATATTATGTCCATAAACCCCTCGCTCTGATACCAACTGTGACGCCCCACCTCTATGCTCACAATAACAAAGAATATTAAAAGAAATAATGTCTGTTATTACGAAGAATAAGGCTGGATATGAGCGGCCATCCGTAGTTAGGCCTTACACTAGTATTGGTTACCTCGATAGGAGTGGTATATTTATTTTCATCTCTGGTTATTACTCCCATCGACATACCCAATTCCAGTATAAAACGAACTACGATGGTTCATAATAGTTTAGGACATTATATATAAAATAATGACACAGATAAGCTAAATGCGGAACACAGCTAATATCAAATCTCATATATATATAACTGAAGGCAGCTACAATACATTTGATACAATACATATGATACAACTACAACTGTCGACTTTGGAAGTTATATATACAAGTACATTATCGAATAATATACATGAATACATATCAACCTAGATCAGATACACTGACTACTACAAAATGACGACGACTACTCCAAAAGATATGAAGAGACTTCATAGCTCAAGCAGTAACCCAAAGCAAGATATCTACAACTTGTAATAACTCGGTCTGACCCGAGTATTAAATTCAAAAGAAAATAATACACGGGCCAGTCTAATTCAAACTCAGTTATTAATGCACAGAAGCAATAATAATTAATTAATCAAATAGACGACAGTCACAAAAATCTCATCTATCCAATCCTTCAATAAGAGAATCGGATAACGGTAAATATAACACGTAACCGTGTTAAACAACAAATCAGCAAATTCAAATCATCAACAAGGATAAATAAAAAGATTATCAATGAAGATAATTTAGAAAACAACAGAATTGCCTAAACGGCAATTAACAACAAAATCTAATTATTAAATAGATAATTAGAAACTCGTAATCTAATTATCGAAAAGATAATTAGACAACACAAAATGATCAAATCAAACCAAAATACAATTTCAAAATATTGAATTGTACACACAAAACAATTCAAGTAATTGAAATATCAATTCAAAACGTCAATATTGCGTGGCTGCAGTACACGCACGCGTGTACTGCCTCGCCACTACAGTGATAAATTACACAAAAGCTCAGTGAATCAAAATGCAAAAGAATACAGTGCATCAATGCAATGCAACCCAACAAGGGCAAAATTGCAACAGCTACTCAGATGCAAGCACACTCAAGGCGCAGTGCACATCAAACCAGAGAATACAAACTATGGCACAAAAGCACTAATACCAACAGAAGCATAAATGAACACAACCATGTGGCGAAACTCAGATCAACTAAGACTAGACAGTCCATACATGTCAACCAGACAGCAAGTAAGGTCGACAAGTACTTCATGTACGAATGCACATCTGGATGCATGAATAACACTCATTGGCCAAAATATACGAAGTCAACATGTATGCAACATTGAATTGAAGGTTGGACAGTATAACTCAATCAATGCCGAAGCCATTGAACAGCAGGTCAAAGCCAAAAATCTATACAGAACAGTTCAACATGACAACAGGTGGAAAGAGGCCCAAAATGCTATCAAGTGAATACGCAGACAGTGATCAAAATCATCTATACAGTGGAGTACAACTTCAAGACCAAAGAAGAAAACCAACCTCAATGACAATGTTTCAAACAAATTCACAGCATAACTCAGGTTCAAAAAGAACCAACAACAAATACAATGCATCACTGGGACACAACTACGTAGACCACATAAGTCGACAATGCAACTTAAACTTCTCAATGAACACATGAAACAAAATGCCAATTGCCTCAAATGGTCAAGACAGCTACAATGAAGCTGCAGTATTCGAAACAACAAATCAACACAAATCAAATCAAATTGATCCAGTGGCTAAAAACAAAGTGATCAAGAAACATCAGCAACATTGAAAATATGATAACAAGTTAATGCAGCAACATCAAGCAGAAAATTCACAGAGATAGGGTATGCAGATAGAACCCAAGTATAGATCCAACTATGCATGCATACACACATACAAGGGTATATATGCACACATATTAATCCACACATGTATATACACGCTGCAATTATAAGTGCAGGCAACTACAAAATCGAGTCAGGATGCCCGTTCGAACAAATCGTGTAAAAACCAGCAATTGAAATGCAAACTGACTCGATGGCTCAACAACAACAATACACACATCTATGAATGAAAACAGCCGTATTCATGTTCGACAAAGCACAGCTCAATGCAATGCTACGAGTCGAGTATGCTACGGGATAAACACAAACGGCCAGGGTCGAGCATAAAAATGGAACGAAGTCCAGAAATCAAATTAACTTCATATGGCCAAAGTCGAACGAAATCAACATTGTTCAATTAAAAATCAAATGTAACATTTTCAAACCAAACCTGCTAGTCAATCAAGTATCAAAGTATACGAAATTGACAAAGTTAGAGAAATCATCAATCAACGAAACAAAATCGAACTGCCTAAGCATCGTGTTGAATTAGATGTGAGTGGAAAGCACTCACCTTTGCTCGACGCGAAGACGAACTCAAATCGGAAATTGGGGGAGCCGTGTGCTAAGCAGAGAGATCATCGATTGACGAAGCAACCCACCAATAAGGCGCGGCTTCAAAGAATCTCCAAAACCCTAATTTGGAAAAGAGGAACGAACGAAAGGAGGCCGCCATTCTTTCTTCTCGTATGTTTTGTTTAGGGTTTGCAATCAAATGAATAAAAAGGGGGGGTACTGGTTTGCCTTTGATAGTTATCACAGCATAAAACAAACAAATGAAAACATGGGCTACAATTTCAATTTTTAAAGCCCGCATAACTCTTAACCATTATTAAAAGATTTTCTACTGATTAAAACTCCAATAGTAATTAACAACCAATTTAATCGTCATTTGACGATAATTAATTGTTACTAAACCCCGGATTGTTACAGGTAGCGTCGGCCTTGTGTTTGCAGAGAGCAGGTTGACTCTCGGGGCGTCTTTCCAGAGGCATTTCCATTTCGGTGTAAGGAAGTTCCTTTGCCTGACCATTTGTTGGAAAATCCAAAGAAACAATACGAGCCCTATAAATTTTTAATTGTAGAACCTGCCATTTACTTATGGTGGTCACCATTGTTTAGATGGTAGCTATAGTAGGCATACAATAATGGTTGTATGTTGGCTAAGATTGATATTATACTTTCGAAATGTTTTCCACACTAGACATTAATAATAATATCAATTGATTTTTCGTAGTAAGCATCTTTGACTATCATAAGGAGAAATCTCCTCCAATTCTGCATTTGCATTGTGCGTGTGGCGGGAGACCTTATGGAAGTTTCATTTTCCAAAGGCATTGCGAATCTATTTTATTTTCTTTGTGAAAATAACTGTTTTACGATCTCACACCAGTCACCATGACTGAATCGGAGTTTATTGTTCCCTTTCTAAACTCTGGGTGCCCATAATTTTCCACACGGGCAGCCTAGAGTTATGTTATCAGGATATTCTGGATATTCTAGAGATTTGGAGATGAGCTGGATGGCGAGACGTACTTCCGTACTTGTTTATTTATTCCGCTGTGTATTCTGTATGAGGATAAGTTTATGTAACTGTCCATTGTTGTATTGAGTTGTATATTGACTCTGATTGATGTATGTATAAACTGATATAGTTCTTTGTTTAAAAGACTAGTGATTATCTATTATATATTGTTCCGCTGCGAATGTAAGATTCTGATATTGTTTCTGTTTCTGTTTCTTCTTCTTAATTTTTCTTCTATCTTCTTCTACCTCTTCTTTTTAACCCTAATGGTTCGGTTTTCCAGCATTCAATTGCGTGGCATTTGATACAGTGGATGTATTAATGTCGACTTTCGAGCGTCGAAAAGTCTAAACGTTACAAGTGGTATCAGAGCTGTTGGTTAAGCGACAACCCTGGCTCTGTTGGGTGTTACTCATTAGAGATAGAGTCAGTAGTACTCTAGAATGAGTGTGTGTAATAATAGATATGAGTGCGTATTTGTTAGTGAATATAAAAATTTGTTTTGTATTGTGTTGACTTATCGGTTGATTTTTTATAGATTCTGGTCGGTGCAGTCTGGCCAACTGTAATCGATAGGGATTTCTAAACTCTTAAACAAGATAAACTGACACAGTATTGTTTTAAATGGGGTAAATGAAATAATTTCGCCCAAAATTATTTTTGTATAGAAAAGAAATAATTTTCTATGAATTATAGTAGTATATAGATGCTTCGTTGTTAGGAAGAGATAATATTGAATTATTATCATTATTATATGGAAATTGAATAAGAAATAATGGTATAACCAAAGATTTGGAGATAAATTCATTTAACAAATGAAATTTATTGATATGAATTGAAATATAAGGAAATAAATTCATATATGAATGGGATTTGTAAATGTAAATTGTAAATGTGATTTATAATTGGAAATAGAATTCCAGGAAAGTATTTGAGAATAAATTCATTTAAGGAATGAAATTGTGAATGAACAAATGAAGCTACATTTGTAAATAAATGAATTGGAAATTGAATAATGAAATGAGATTTGATTTGGATCAAGCTGAATAAAAATCCAACTTAGAAAAGAAATATAATAAAATGGATTGAATTCAAGTAAACAAACTTGTTAATTTATTAATTCATGAAATAATGAATTGGAAGTTGGATTAGTTAAATTAAAATTGAATTGTGAGTTGAATAAAAATGGTCTGAATTTGCATATAAATTCAAGTAGTAGAAATAAATTGAAAATTTCCTTGTTATTGATAAAATAAATTCGAGATGAATTGAATATGGGAATTTGAAATTTAAAAAGGATAAGTGAATATACTAATTAAATTAAATTAGTAGATGGAATGGATTTGATTAAATGAAAAATCAAAGATTTGAATTAAAAAAAAATTGCTACAAGGAAATGAACTTGAGTTTTGGGAATGACTTAAGAAATATTTGGAAAAAAAGAAAGTGTTGTTGTCGAGTTTTGTGAAATGGTTTCAAATAAACCGAATTTGAATATGTAATGCAAATTGAATTGAATGAAACCAATTGGAAATGAAATGGAATTAAAGTAAATTGAGTTGGTATCAATTTAAATTAGTTGTAAACTAGAATGGATATTCTATTAAGTGAATATCGTTGAAATTTGCATAGAAATGGGTGTTGTTTGACGCAAACGAGATTGTATAAAATTATATGAGTTAATAAAAGCAAATGAAATTGATTTTTGTATCAATTGAAATAGATATGAGTTAGATTCATTTAAAAATGAATAGAATGGAAGAAAATGAATTGTAAACCATTGAATTGAATAAAAATGGTATGTGAATTAGTTGTAAGCAACTAAATTTGTATTGAAACTTTATAAATTGCTCATAGGAATTATTTTGAGTACATTGCTTATGAAAACTATGTGTTTGCTATTGAAAATAAGTGAAATGTAAATGGATTTCCTATATATGTCACTTACGTGTTTAAACTGAGTAAGTGCAGGTTTTTTGGAAGTCGTTTGGCTGCATTTGATTGTGTAAAATGCTTAAAAATAAGCCGCTTTGCTTAAAAATGCTAAAAAGGTACGCCTACGCAATAAAAATAGAAAATATGAACTGTTTTTGCTTTTCCGACCGTGTGGGTCGATGTATATATTTATATCTTTTGTCAAATTGCAAAGGCTCCTCCGTACAAAGGAGACTCCGCCAAAATTTTCTAAAAATTTTGGGAGTTAGAAAAATTTAGAAAATTTTGTTAACGGAAAATTTATTTTCAAATTGTAATGGAAACGTAGGAATTGAACTAGAAAATGAAAAGTATTGTTTTGGGTTGAAGTTGAAAGCTTTGGAAAAAGTGAACATCGAGTTTTCACTAAAATGAATTTTTGGTTTTTGAAGATAAAATGAATTCAAATAGAATTGAAATTGTAAATTGAATTCAAATGGAATTGAAAATGCAAAGTTGAAAGGAAATGAATATATAACTTTGTTAGTGAAGTAGTAAAAATGAATATAAGAAATAATTGTATTGAGCTTAAGAAATGAATGAATGAAATTCTTAAGTAAATGGGTATTTGGAATCCAATAAGTGAATTTGGACATTGTTGTTAAGTAAAGTATACAGGGATTATAAAGGCTAAGGAAAATGGAATTGGATTTTGATTTCGAAGATAAATTTGAGTTTCTCGACAAAAGGTATGTGTTTGAATTTCAGTATGAAATTTGACTGGGTTTTTTATTTTGCCACTTGGCATTTTGTTTTCTATTGGGATTTTGGGAGTCCGTATGGACTTTTTGTAGTTGTACCGAGTTAGCCGCGCAAAGGAGACACTGGCGAAATTTTTCGAAATTTTAGAGAGTTAGAAAATTTTTGAGAAAATTTTGAATTCAAAATTTGAATTTGAAATGAAATTTGAATGGTTAAGAAAACCATAGTATTTGGAACTTATGGTTGATTTTGGAAGATTAGTTAAAGTAATAATGGATCTTTTATGATAAAAAGATTTGGGTTGAAAATTTGGTAAAACTGTTTGGTTATGGGAAAATAGTTAACGGGGATTGGATCATTCTTCTTAACTTGTAATTTCGGGACGAAATTCTTTTAAGGAGGGAAGATTGTAACGACCCTGAATTTTTGACATTTGAAATGTGAATATTTAATTGATTTTAAATATTTGAATGATTGTTTAATTTGAATTTCAAATATCAGAGTTTGTTTGGTAATTAAATTAGTGAATTTAATTGTTAAAATTTGAGTAAAATTTTGAATTTGGAGTTTTAAGCTGATTAAAAATATTTTCAAGGCTTAGAAAATCTATATTAATGATACTGAAGATAATGGAAGCTTCAGAATTGAATTTGAAACTATTTTGTTCAGTTTTGAATTTTATCGTTTAAATCGATATTTGAAAATAGCGTTCCGAGGCACAGTCTCGGAATTCAGCGAAACCAGTTCCATTGGATCCATAATATTGTATTATTATCGGATTTCAATTTTCGTAATGTTTGGAATGATCGTTTGGCCGTACGATAAGCAAACGCGCTAAAAATTATATCGAAATTCAATTTAATAACTGGTCTAAAAAGCTATCTTTTCCATGCGATCGAATTTGGACTCGAAACATTTTTCAGTGCGTTCGGAATAGGCATATAACATTATAAACGCCTGTCGGCACGTTTCAATTAGAATTTGTTTAAAAAGTTTAATAATTTGTGAAAATATTATTAAATTAATATATCAGTGTATATATATTCACGTTTTAGGGCTGAAACCCTAGTTTATTCTCTAGCCGCCGGCATTGTTTTTCAATGGCCGATACTTCTCCTTTTCATCTTCAGTTAGAACGAAACATTTTCTTCGTTCAAAAACAAAAATGGCCGCATCCCTTTTAATTCAAAGGAAAAAAAAAACGAAAACGAAAATCAATGTCTCGTGTCCCTTTCTTTACCAGAGAATTAATACAAGTCAGAACCGGCATTTCAAACCCCTCTAGAATCAAATCCACGCAAACCCTCTCCTTTTATTCTATTCGAACAACCCTAAATTAAATCGACTTCGAGCAGAACTTCCTATTCGAGTCAAGGAGCGATAGGCGATGTGGTCTTTAGCTTTCCGACGTTGAGTGGCTGCGTACGACTGGAACTCGATTTCGAGACATTCGCGACCTCGAAGGGAATCGCGAGATGGATTCATGGCAGCGCCAAGTCGCAGTTAGGGCCGCGCGTGTGCGCATGATGGCGAGGTGGAGTAGGGAGGAATTCATGGCGACGATTGGAAATCGGTTGAGCGTGGATCTCGTGGATGGCAACCGGAATTCTGATCGTGAATTTCGTTCGCGTGGATTCGGTCGCGACTGGGAGGAACGGCTGTTCCTCAATAACGAAGTAAGGACATTTTCTATTTTGTTTTATTAATATTGGAATATGTATATATATTTGTTGTACATAAAATAAATATATCCAGATTTTTCAATATGAGTATATATACAGGAAATACTACAACAAGAGCAACTTTATTTTAAAGATATATATATGGTTTAAAAGAGAGAGAAAATGTGTGTGTGTATATATATATATTAGTGATTAATCTGTTTAATAAACTGATTTAATTTATTTAGATAACTCATTTAATCCATTATGGTTACTAAAGGATTTTCAAAGGAAAATTTATTAGTTTAAAATAAAATCATGGGTTAGTTTAAATATTCAAATAGAAATTTAATTATTCGATTGGTTCGGATATTAATAGATTGTATAAAATATTTATACAAGGTCTATAACTCAAGAAAACAAGCTGAAATGGAAATAGAAAGGATTGGGAATGGATTGCAAATTAAAAAGCGAAGGTGAGATCTTCTCACTCAAACAAAGGGGTTGGTTTAATTTTAAATAGTTATATTTAAAATTATTGATTGAGTTGATTGTGTGCTTGAATGATAGTAATATATATATATATAGTAATATATAGCAATATATATATATATATATTGGAATATGTATATATTGGAGTTGTTGATTTCTCGCATTATATAGCGGATGGGACCCTATGCGTCGCATAATAGCGGATGATATTTTATAAATCCCATATACCGCGATATTCCACCTCGAAGTGGAATTGGTATTGTGCTAACATCTGTGGATGCAGGGAAACAGGTTGGAGGGATCCGACTGGATTCCTCAAAATTTTATGAATTTGTTTCATATGTTGTATGAATTTGTTTCATATGTTGTGTGATGATTTATTTATAATATGTGAACGATTATATTGACGATTGAATGTGTTGAAGGCTATAATTTAACCGAATGTATTTTTGGTATCATTGGATACCAGAAACAAATAAATTGGATTTTTGAAATTAAAGTTGTAATTTTTAGTAAATTGTTTTTGAAAGAATTTGGTGAATTTAAAAGAAGGAATTTAAAAGTACAAAAAGTTGATTTTTGTAATCTTATCGAATTATTTCCAAAAAATATGGGAAAGTATTTTTATAAATGGATTTTGAATAGTATTATTCGAAAGTTGAAAATTTTATTTAAAATGGAATTTTAAATGGTTTGGAAGAGATAAAGGAATTTATTTTAAAAGGTGATAAATTTGTTTGAAATCCAATTGATAATTGAGTTAGTATTTGAAGATAAATCTTTGGGAGATTGATATGAAAATTTATTTGATGTTGAATGAAAAATTGATTTGTGTTGAAATAAATTGGAAATCGATTTGTAAAATGATTTGGGATTTGAAATAAACTTCGAAATCAATTTGTAATTGATTTGGGGTTGAAATAAATTAAGAAATCAATTTGAAATTGATTTGGTGTTCGAAAGTGAATATTTGGAAATTTAAATTCACGGTTGAAATTTATAAAGAAAAAGGGAAATGAATAATATCGGGAATTTTATTCCGCGAGTGAATGTGATTTGAAATTTGTTTTCAAAATGTTGAAGTGTGGAAAAAAATATATATCTTGTGAAGATATTTTGAAATTTAATAATTTGGGAAAATTATTTAAATTGGTTGATTGTTGTGAATGTTGTTGATAGTTACATAACCGACTATCAATATTTTCCTTTGAAATGGCACTTGATTTGTTTTTAAAATAAACGCTCATTATTCGGTTAAGCCAGGAAAAGACCTTTGTGTCATATAACCCATTCTGAATTAGTGATACGACGATATGGATCGTATTGAAGACCGGTGGTGAAGACCGGGTATTTTCGAAAATGAAAGGACAAACCGTCGAATGTTTCTGCACCAAGTTGCTCCGGTATAGAGATTTATATCACTCTTATTGTGATGGGAAGTCCGAACGTGATTAGTGAATACCCGGATTGCAAGGGCTTCTTTGGAAGTGCCTTCGGTTTTGTTCGAACCCGGAACAGACTTGTATGGATGTGTGTCTGACGTTACACTTTGAGATGTAAAGCTGGTTTCTATCAAATACATTTATGTTGGTGGTGGAGAATTTATTCTCTTAGCTTAACACCCTTCTCTGAGACGTACGAGCTCAGAGGTTATGTAGTTGATGGTTACTAGTGATACATTCCCAATTTGGTAATGTGGCATACGAAGTGCTGTTGATCATTTGTGATCAAAGCATGGCTTTGTGAAAAAGCGTAGCTTTGTGGACGAGACTTCGTCGAGCCTCACAACCCGGTAATGGTCGAAACAGGAATGTTGCGGCAAGGTTTTTAGGGGTCGCGCCCCTAGGGTATGTCCATTTCCTTCTGGATAAAAGGTGATATCATGGTATGGAGCCCAGATATTTTACCTATGTTGATGCTGCAAATTTATTATACTTTGTGGTTGTTGCTTGTGGTTGAGGATCCTCGGATAAAGGTCGGTAACGACTGGGGGATGGCATAGCTCGTGTGTTAGCTACCTAGTTACAGCTGTACAGCGTGAGGTAGCGTCAGCCTTGTGTTTGCAGAGAGCAGGTTGACTCTCGGGGCGTCTTTCTAGAGGCGTTTCCATTTCGGTGTAAGGAAGTTCCTTTGCCTGACCATTTGTTGGAAAATCCAAAGAAACAATACGAGCCCTGTACGTTTTTAATTGTAGAACCTGCCATTTACTTATGGTGGTCACCACTGTTTAGATGGTAGCTATAGTAGGCATACAATAATGGTTGTATGTTGGCTAAGATTGATATTATACTTTCGAAATGTTTTCCACACTAGACATTAATAATAATATCAACTGATTTTTCATAGTAAGCATCTTTGACTATCATAAGGAGAAATCTCCTCCAATTCTGCGTTTGCATTGTGTGTGTGGCGAGAGGCCTTATGGTAGTTTCATTTTCCAAAGGCATTGCGAATCTGTTTTATTTTATTTGTGAAAATAACTATTTTACGATCTCACACCAGTCACCATGACTGACTCGGAGTTTATTGTTCCCTTTCTAAACTCCGGGTGCCCATAATTTTCCACACGGGCAGCCTAGAGTTATGTTATCAGGCTATTCTGGAGCTTTGGAGATGAGCTGGATGGCGAGATGTACTTCCGTACTTGTTTATTTATTCCGCTGTGTATTCTATATGAGGACAAGTTCATGTAACTATCCATTGTTGTATTGAGTTGTATATTGACTCTGATTGATGTATGTATAAACTGATATAGTTCTTTGTTTAAAAGACTAGTGATTATCTATTATATATTGTTCCGCTGCGAATGTAAGATTTTGATATTGTTTCTGTTTCTGTTTTTGTTTCTTCTTCTTTATTTTTCTTCTGTCTTCTTCTACCTCTTCTTTTTAACCCTAATGGTTCGGTTTTCCGGCATTCGATTGCGTGGCATTTGATACAGTGGACGTATTAATGTCGACTTTTTAGCGTCGAAAAGTCTAAACGTTACAAGTGGTATCAGAGCTGTTGGTTAAGCGACAACCCTGGCTCTGTTGGGTGTTACTCATTAGAGTTAGAGTCAGTAGTACTCTAGAATGAGTGTGAGTGTAATAATAGATATGAGTGCGTATTTGTTAGTGAATATAAAAATTTGTTTTGTATTGTGTTGACTTATCGGTTGATTTTTTATAGATTCTGGTCGGTGCAGTCTGGCCAACTGTAATCGATAGGGATTCCACCATTAATACAACATTTAACTCATTCCTTATTGACTTACAATTATTTCCAAATTAAGTTCTACAATTACATTCCAAATTAAACTTTACCATTACAATTGATTGAAATTACATTAAACAGTTGTCAATTTCGTTCAAATCAACGTTATTAAATTATATTTTAATAATTTTTCCATTTATAAATCATAAATTTTAATTTCTGACAATATTAAATTTCAAAAATCTTATTTAATTGAATATTTTTAATTATTAAAAGTACGGGTCGTTACAATCTTCCCCACTCAAAACTTTTTGTCCCCGTAAAGGAACAAGATGGAATTAAGAATTTGATATATTTGTTAAAAATAATCTATTTATAAACAATTTAACTTACATATTCAAGTTTAATAAAAATTTGAAAATAACTCAACCTTTACGAAAAAAAATTTCTAAGTCCGAAATTTACGAAAAATTTCGCCAGAGTCTCCTTTGCGCGGTTAGATCTGGAAAAATAATAATATCAATAATTTCAATATATATATATATATATCTCATATTTCAACAATAAAATATCCCAAACCATGGGAAAACAATAAAATATCGTTCCAAAACCATAATCCTAAAACGTACCTATTTGTCGAGCAAACAAACTTTATTTATGAAACCAAAAGCAACTGCTATTGCTTCCAAAAACCTGTATTTTACTTACATAATCCAAAAGAGTTAAAATTATGTAAAAAGAGTAATATATTAGTTGTTTTAATTAATAGTACAAGCAACATACAATATATAATAATCATATGCAAACAAAAGAAGTACGACCATTATATGCAATAAAAGAATCCATCACACATCCATAGTAATCAAAACTAATGGTTTGTCCAGGTTCAAAAACTTTCAATTGTATAAGGGTGATAAATAAACTACCAAGTGTACCTTACGCTCAACAGCCTTAGATAATTACTTAATAGATTATTCATACAATCTTAAACAATTTGAAGTATAATTTCCCAAACTTCCCATAAGTCAAACAACAAAGAATTAAATATTATTTAAATTTGCACGATGTACATAAATCTTTTATACACAATATCAATTCTAATCGCTTGCTTGAATACACATATTTCACTTTCAAACTAGTATTGTTAATCCAACCACTCTAGTGCGGACTCTGATCTGATTGCTTGATTAGAAATTTCCATTTTCCTTACATAGCTATAAACTACGATATAAAACTTCAAAATCATATCAATATTCGTATCAAATGTTCGTCGTCAAGAATCAAGCCAAAATCCTAATTCGGACTGGTGTGAATTTCAATAAATCATGTATTCAAATTTGAATCAGACTATTTTGCGAATAAAATGATCTACGCCCAACCTGCATATTTTGTTCTATTGGTTTCTTTAACGATCTTTACTTTTTATTTATCTTCAATTCTCATCTATTCATACAAGACCACCTTTTGTTAATTTACATTCATTTACTTACATAAATTATTTTCCATTCGATATTTAAAATCATATAGGAATAAATTTCTTAAAGTATTACATTCATGTCATTGCAGTTTAATTCACATTTATTATTTACTTATATAACTTGACTTCAAATTTAATATCAATACTCATTAATGAAGCATCATTTAGGTTCATCAAATTTTAATCCACGTTCATTCCTTCATATATAGTATCCTTAATATTAAATACATTTATGAATTATTTCAACATTTTCTTTAAGTTTATAATCATTAACTTAAATAGCATTCACTTTTTACTATTCAATTTAATTATTAGCATTTCAAAACATTAACTTATGTTTATAACATTTTTTGTACATCTTAATTTTTCATTTATAAACATATATTCATTTTGAAGCATTTTTGTTATTAAGTTTTTACTTGCATAATATTCTATTACATATTCGTATTAACATTTCAACTTTTTTTAACATTTCTGATAAGTTTTATATATGTTTTTAGAATGTAATTGAATGTTATACAAATTTTATCTTATTCATTTTAGTTAACAAAAATGTTCAATAGTTTACATCTTCTTAAATTTCATTACCTTTTAATTTACAAGTGACAAATCTCCAATTTCTTTACAGTTGTTTCATTAACTACTTAGCTCCTAATTTCTTATTTCTCATTTTAGAAGTTTCTATTTATTAGAATTTCACTTTATTTCTACAACCGAAAAACATTAATTTAATAGGAAATTAAGAACTAATATCAGGTTCATTTCAAATCATTTTGAAATAATATATATTGATATCATTATATATATATATATCAAATGATATTTATTTAGAAATTTTAAATCAAAATCTGTTTTACCAAAATAGCTGTGTAGGAAAGCTGCTATGGTAGTCTTCCCACTTTGAAATTCGAAAATGAAAGTCGATGATGTCGCGATCATCCCCGAAATTATTTTCTAGTGACAGAAGAGGGGAGTACGAAACTTATTTCCTTTAAAAAAATTTTAGAACATTACTTTTAAATCTTATTGAAAATATTTATATCCAAAAATACTTCCAAATAATACTAGTATATATCTTTTCCAAAATCTTTGAAAACCAATTTCAAAACACTAGAATTTAAGTTCTCAAATTTCCATTTAAATTCATTTTATTTGTGAAACAAAATTTATACACTATATTTACAAAATTTCATTTTCTTATAACATATAAATAGTCAATAGTTTATAAGAACTTTGACTAACCAAAAATAATTGACAATAATCAAATATTATCATTTTCTAACAACCAACACACACAAATAACAAAAATCAATTTATGAAAGATTATTTTTTACATACAAAATATAATACTAGGTAAAATTATTTCATTTACCTATATTTCAAAAACAATATTGTGTCGGTCTGCCCTATTAAATGTTTAGAAATCCTTATCGATGCCAAGGCGTCTCATGTTTCGACTAGAATTTATAAATACTCAAAAAACAAATTAACAAAATACAAAACAATTTTACAGCAATAACAAATACGCTCTCTCACCTATATACACTCAAACTCATTTTAGGGTATTACTAACCCTATCTCTAATGAGTTAACCCCAAACAGGCTAAGGTATCTCTAAACCAAAGCTTTGATACCAACTGTTACGACCCACCTTTTTGGACGTTTAAATCGACAATAAACTACACACGTCTAACTCAAACCATTCAAAAGGGAGGATTGTCAATGGGGTAAATAAGAAAAGAAGAAAAACAAAACATAGAATCTCGCAGCGAAATGACAAAATATAATAATCAAATAAACAGTTCATGAAGCTGTTTTATAATATACATGTAACACCCCGCATTTTTATATAATTAAAAATAAATTCAATTAATAACTATGAAAACAGTGAAAAATGAATTTTTGCTAATGTTGGAATTTGACCACGAAACTTATACCATTATGTTCGTGGCAATTTTCTGATCAACTTCCATATACAATGTTTTCTGAATGGACTTCAAACGGAGAAGTTATAGCCGTTTGAAGTTTTAGCGTCAGAAACAATTACATATGCAAACATGGAAATTTTATCAATTATAAATATTTGCAATTAATTCATAGGATAATTATAAAAGTAGTTACAAATTTATTATATTTGCAATGAATGTAAATTATTAAGAGAATTAGATGTTTAGATTGGATGAGGGGCGCAGCCAACTGGATGTTTAGATTGTTTGCAGTAGGGCACAGCTATTTAGCTCTTTAGAGGTCTTTCGATTAGTTCAGGGGTGGCTGCATGGGGCCATAGCCACGATAAGAACAGAGACAGGCCAAATAGAATATCTATATTGTAGGCCTAACGAGGTAGTCCTTTACAGATATAGAAAATCCCCGACCGAGTTCCGTATAAGGTAGACCTTGTTTAGCGGGATTCAAGAAGTAGACAGAACGATTACGTATAGTCCTCAAGGTACACACTGGGTGGTACATTGTGGATGTCTGAGCATTAGTATAGATTAGTGCGAACGCAGTTTTACGTTTTCATAATAGACGATGGAACATCTATATTGTAGGCCTTATGAGGCAGTCCTTTATAGATGTAGTCACAGAACGCCATAGTAGCAAGACGATGGAGTACTTTGCGAGGAGGATACGAAAGGTACTATGGGTAGTACCTAGGACCGATGCGATCAAGAGGCATATAACTATATATATATATATATCAGTTATTAGGTTTTAATCTACTAGGGAGTAGATGGGCACGATTCACGCACCGAGACGAGAGTAGTATAAACCCAATAAACCTAATATAACAATAAATAGAAATAAAACGGTATATGTAGAATTAAACTTAGAAGTATATAATTTGTCCATTCACCAGAACTTTAGTTCTAACCCCCTCCTCATAACATCCTACAGGTTAGGTAGGTGACAGAGACTTTCCAGCTTTGAGACACTTGGTTAGAAAGTGTTATTATATTGGTGAGTATTACTTACTATTATATTTTAGTCAGTTCCGTTGTGATATATTTATCTAATCTCTGATATATTTGTCTTTGTCTATTTGCACGATACTAGAAACCCAACTCGGACTTCAGTAGGCTTGAATTTTAGTATTTTTGCGAAAAATCCGGACCCATTGGAATTCGAATTGTTACATTTAGTATCAGAGGCTAGGTTTAGGATTCCTAGGTAGATAGGGAGTGAACGTATTTGTATTTTTGAATAAAATATAAATATATTATGTACTAAAATCCAAATAGTCCCCAATTATAGATTTTAACATATGGAAAGTTTTTAGAAGTATATTTATGCATAGTTTGCTAATTGGGTTTGGGATGACCCAAGTATGTTGATCCCTATGTTATTACCGATTTATAGCATACATATAAGCCATGTTTTAAGAGAAGATTAGTATCCATATGTTATAGGAAGTGGGGAGTTCCCTAGGGAGAGTAGCGAAAGTGTTTTTATTTTGGAAAGAATAAGAGGTTTTAGTAAGAAGAAAATCCACTTTATGTCTAACCCAATAAAATGAAACTTATGAATTGAAAAGTTGAAAAATATAATTGCTAATATATTTGAGGAAGTAAATATTGGGCTTTTGAAAAAAAAGTGGTATGAAATTTAAATTGGTTTTTATATGATGTAAATTTTGTTAAAAGTAAAATTCTTTTTGAAGAATTATAGAGTGTGTATAGCTCACTATTTTCCTTATAGGTGAACAAAGATTTTAAAATATAAAATCATAGAGTGTGTTAAGTATCGAAAACGTAGGCTGCAACATTAACAGGTGACTCTCAAAGGAAAAGTTTTTACATAGCAGATGAGATTTATTAATATTTATTTTAATTAAATCCATATATTTGTATTTTTGGGTTGTAGTAACAGTGTTTTACGCAACATCTATTTTAACCCAAATGACTTTTGAAGATAATTTCTAAAGTGGTTTGTATGTACACTTATTATTTAAATAAGTATATGAAAATATTTTCTAGTTATGAAAATATTAAAGCAGTTTTGAAAATGAGTTCTTTTGAAAAATAATGTACGTTTAATTAATGAATTTAGTAGGAAATATCTTATGTAAGTGGATATAGAGTAAACATACTTTAATCTATTCTAATGAAATGAATAATGATATAATTTTCTATGAATCACAAAAAAAGATGTTTTGTGCAAGTTATAAGGAATACGTGAAAGAGAAGTACAAGGTATGGAAAACGCCATATTTTGTATAGCCTATTTCGAAAAATATAAAATAAATTCTTTATAATTTCACATAAACATGAAATCTTCCTTTAAAGGATTCATAGAAGGTTTTAGCGTTAATGGATTCTCATAAGAGAAAGTAATTTTAATACATTAAGTGTAGTAAGTTAGAAACTCCTCCAAGGTTAAGTAATTGGAAGAGTAGAAAAGTTAAGGGATTTTTGATAAAATAATTGTTCTTATCTACTCCAGTTGTAGTAAATTTGAAAATCTATGAAAAGAAGGTATTTTGAAAGCATGTGAGGACATATTTGAAGTCAAGAAAAAAGAAAAAAGTTTTAAGAACAAGCAAGACATGTTTTAAAGAAAAATGGTTTGGTGGAAAGGTAAATAAGTTTTTGGAAAGATAAAATTTTAAGTAACCAAGTACTTTTGAATTTAACAGAAAACTTCAAAATAGCACTTTCAAAGGCAAAAATTTTGGGATTAGATGTTTCAAAAATTTTGAAGCTTTAATTTTTAAAGTAAGATGATAAATACCAGACTAAACCGGACTTTTAAATATGGAGTAGATAGGAATCAGTTCCTAGGTATAGCAGGAAAAGTGTAAAGCTATAGCAGTAATTACTCCTAGTAGTAATAATAAAAGTTCCTGTAAGGTGTATAGGACACTAGTGAAAACCTAGAAATGTTGCTTCATGTGTGTAGACTATAGAAGAATAGTGAAGTGATATTAGTAAGATAGACACACGTGGTTGGGAAAAATGAAAGGTAAAGAGAAAATTTCCTCAAGCTTAGTTGCCTTTTTAAATAGAGACTGCATAGATTGAAACCCTTATCCATTGCAGTAAATGAGACTTAGTTATTCCTTTTTGAGCATGGAATAGAAGAGATGAATAGATCTTATTCGTCATGAGTAACATAGCGTAAGTTGGTAACAAGTAATAGGCGGCAGGAGGAGTATATGAGTTACTTGGATTCCTAGAATATGACCTTTCTATGTCAGAGTGGACATGATCCTAGACCTCCTAGCCCTAAATGATAGTTTTGTTTAGTTGCTATATTAAAAGAACAGTAAAAGCAGATAAAAGGTAACTAAAAGAAAAACAATAAGATCTAAAGAAAGCAACAGAAACGTCAATAGAAATAAATGAGAATTGTAAAAGAAAAATACATCTTTCCCACAAATTAAGCTTGGGAAAAAGTTTGAAAAGAAAATTCTTTCTTATGTAAAACCGTGCTTGGGAAAGAAAATAGAAATTTTGTAGGATAGCGGCACAAGTTCCAAGTACGGAGAGAGTGGTACGCAAAAGTAAAATGGAGAAAAGTGAAGTTTTTCCGTTTTCTACCTTCTTTCTAACATAAGAAATCGAGTTAAGAAAATTAGATTTATCTGAAATTCGAATATTAAAATTTGTGTGGTAGGATTTGGATGAAAAATTCGTGGAACTACACCCCTATTCAGTAGGAGTGTGTGAAAAATTGGATGAAAAATGTTTTGAGTTTTCAAAAAATTGCACTCATAAAGAAATTGTAAGTATATTTAGGATGTGTGCATCATATTTTAAAATAAATTTTTATAGAAGAAACACATTCATATAGGAGGTATTGCTTAGAAATTCATGTACATGCATATATTTTGTATTGAATAACACTTTTGCACAAGAACACGGATGGTCGCAAAATTGGATGTACACAAAATGGATGTGATTAATGCAAGGAATTACATAATTTTACCTTTGTCGAATTTCGGGGATGAAATTTCATAAAGGGTGAGAGGATGTAACACCCCGCATTTTTATATAATTAAAAATAAATTTAATTGATAACTACGAAAACGGTGAAAAATGAATTTTTGCTAATGTTGGAATTTGACCACGAAACTTATACCATTGTGTTTGTGGCAATTTTCTGATCAACTTCCATATACAATGTTTCCTGAATGGACTTCAAACGGAGAAGTTATAGCCGTTTGAAGTTTTAGCGTCAGAAACAATTACATATGTAAACATGGAAATTTTATCAATTATAAACATTTGCAATTAATTCATAGGATATTTATAAAAGTAGTAACAAATTTATTATGTTTGTAATGAATGTAAATTATTAAGAGAATTAGATGTAAGAGGAAAAAAATAAAGGGAATAATTAACATTGCAAACAGAATCAGCTAAAAAGTGCAATTAATTAATATGTGATTTAATATTGGAGATTAATATATAACGTGTGTGTGTGTATATCAGATTCCTCAATTTAAAGAGGTTTACATATAAATGTAACAAATAAATGTTCAAATTCAAATCTGGAAAAAAATGCATATTAAATATATATGTCAATTGAATGGTGGAATTAATTAACATGCCAATTAATGAAACGTTACAATGTGTAAAACATTAATTAAGGAAATTAACTAATAGAAGTGACATGTTAATCTATTAATGGGGCTATTAATTAGAATTGTAACGTAATCAGTAGAAAATGTCAATTAATAAGGAAAAGAAATAATAGTTGACCTAGATTTGAATGTATACATATAGGCAGTATATTGCTGCACATAAAAATTAATTGAATGATCAATAAAGTAGAGGATTAATTAGATAATTGGTGGACTGCATCTATTTAAGAGAGAACGTAATGTAATTCGTTCCATTAGCCTTCACTTTCTTCATCTCTCTCTTACAGTAAACAATGGCTTCTTTCTTCATTCTTTTCTCCTATTTCTCACAAAACTTCACCAAATAAATCCAAATAAAATATATGTGAACAAAATAGAGGAACTACAACAAATTAAAGGAGAGAAGTTGTAGAACGGCGTAGTAATTTTAGAAGATAGAGATTTAAAGCTAAGGATGACAGGTGAGTGGATTAAATTATATATCTTTTACGTTTATGATATATTATTGTGAGAGTCCCGTTAAATAATTTTATTCAGTATTTATTTCAGTAATTAATTCTGTTAATTAGTTATGCTGAGATTGTAAATTGTATAGGAAAGCTTATATATAGTTAATATTAGGCTTGATAGTTAGAGAAAGGCATAAGCCTAAAAGCAAGAAATTTACAGTTATTTACATCTATTTTAGAAGATGAAATTTAGCTTGTAAATGTTAGCTTCTTTTTATTCCTTTTTATGCGAATAAATTAGTTAAAGAGAAAATTTCGCAAATACGGACTAAAATAGAAAGAACACTAGATTTATAGAAATTAGATGTAAAATAAGAAAAGCTAAAATAAAATGAGAAAAATAGAAATTTGCAGTAAATTATGCTAAAACAGGGAAAAATAAATAAAAAGGGAAAATCTAATAACTTGATTTGGAAGTAAGTGATAGATTAATTGGTTGGTTTGGAAAAGAGAATACATTTCTATAGTTTAATATTTAAAAGATAATGATAAACGTAATTGCAAGAATAAAAGAAAGAAAGAAAAAAGGAATTAGTGTAAAATAGAGAAACTACTGTATTTTACACTATCCAAAAAGTAAAGCAACAATAAAAGAGATATCTTGCAGTTACGAATTATTGTTTATGGCATTATTTGGTATTAAAATATGGAAATGGATTTTTAGCACAGTTTTTGTAACCAACCAAATAGAATAGAACTACTTCCTAGAATATAAGAAGTTAAAGTGTAGAATTAAAAGAATTAAAGAAGGAATCAAGTTAATTATTAGACAAGACTAGAAGCTCTGCATTTACTGTGCGGATAATAGAATAAAAGTAAAGCAGTTATTATGATAAGTAAATTTGTGACAAGCAGACATAGTCCCAAGCCAAGATTGTCATATAACATAAGAGAATTAAAGAGAATTAAATATCATAATAAAAGAAGACAGACTATAATAGAAAAGAGACACTTGTAATTATATTTATAATATATAGATTATAAAAGAGAATAAAAGAGACAATTACAAGTAAAATTATAACATAGGTTATAATTAAGTAGAAATAACAAAATAGGCTTATTTTAATAAACTTAGATCTTGGATTAAGTTAATAAGCAAGATAATAGAAGTGGCCCATACCAACAACATTCACTTTCAGTCAGGAATTGATGGTCTCACAATAGTTAGGTGAGGTTGGGACAAGATTATGCTAATTAGGGTAAATAAGTAGCCAATGAAATAAGAAAAGTAAACTAAACGCAAAATAAAAGATTAGACTTAGCTACTAATAAAAGAGTAAGATGCGTTTGGAGCAGCCCAAAAGATGAAGAGCCTAACGAAGCAGTTCATCATAGATTTCAGCATGGAAGAAGCACGTCCAACTTAGTTATTTTGGGCTAGAAGGAAGTACGAAACTTCAACGGGACGTGAGGGTACTCTAGGATAGTCCTCTAGGGTAGGCATAGCAAAGCAGTCCTCCAGAGACAGGTCTATAGGTGTTCCATCAAAAGAGTATGCCTTGACTACTTTTTGCATGGCAGGACCATTGTAGGAAGTCAAAAGGGGTTGGTGTTTGGAGTAGGATATTCGTTTGTCCTAGTACTTGCAAGTAAGTTTTATTGGGTAGGACCCCAAAGGATAGTCGCATGCGGATATCGGGCCAGCATCAAAACCAAGAAGCAAGTTCGAGAAAGACTAGAGTTAAACCAACAGTCCAATGAACCTTTCATTATCGAGACATTGGATGAGGGGCGCAGCCAATTGGATGTTTAGATTGTTTGCAGTAAAGCACAACCACTTAGCTCTTTAGAGGTCTTTCAATTAGTCGAGGGATGGCTGCGTGGGGCCATAGCCACGGTAAAAAAAGAGACAGACCAAATAGAATATCTGTATTGTAGGCCTAACAAGGTAGTCCTTTATAGATATAGAAAATCCCCGACTGAGTTCCGTACAAGGTAGACCTTGTTTAGCGGTATTCAGGGAGTAGACAGAATGATTACGTATAGTCCTCAAGGTACGCATTGGGTGGTAAATTGTGGATGTCCGAGCATTAGTATAGACTAGTGCAGACGCAGTTTTACGTTTTCATAGTGGACGACGGAACATCTGTATTGTAGGCCTTATGAGGCAGTCCTTTATAGATGTAGTCATAGAACGCCATAGTAGCAAGACGATGGAGTCCTTTGTGAGGAGGATACAGAAGGTACTATAGGTAGTATCTAGGACCGATGCAGTCAAGGGGCATATAGCTATATATATATATATATCAGTTATTAGGTTTTAATCTACTAGGGAGTAGATGGGCACGATTCACGCACTGAGGCGAAAGTATTATAAACCCAATAAATCTAATATAACAAGAAATGGAAATAAAACGGTATATGTAGAATTAAACTTAGAAGTATATAATTTGTCCATTCACCCGAACTTTAGTTCCGACCCTTTCCTCATAACATCCTACATGTTAGGTAGATGAAAGAGACTTTCCAGCTTTGAGACACTTGTTTAGAAAGTGTTATTATATTGGTGAGTATTTACTATTATATTTTAGTTAGTTCTGCAGTGAGGTATTTATCTGAGCTCTGGTATATTTGTCTTTGCCTATTTGCAGGATACCAGAAACCCAACTCGGGCTTCAATGGGCTTGGATTTTATTACTTTTGTGAAAAATCCGGACCCACTGGAATTTGGGTTGTTACAATACATTTTATTACACAATTTTTACAACAATCAGAGTAGAAACAACGACATACCAATAATGATGCAGCGGAATAATACTAATAATATAATATGCCAAACTCCGTCTTCGTCCTCTAGAAATAATGCCTTCAAACACTGAAAAGCTCAGGCTGTCCCGAGCGTAATGAAAAGACAAAACACTCAAGTCAGAACTAAAAGTTCTTATGTAAGTTAAATCAACAGCAAATAAATATGAGTGTGATACCTTCAGAGATGTTTACGGGATTTTACATCTCCTATCCAGTGTATAACGTGCGTGCAATAACTTAAGAGATGTTACAGGATTTCCATCTCCTAAGGATCCGTCAAACTATCTATATGTAGTAAGATACGCTATATATGCAATGTCTATCAATAATGTAAAGTATTTAAATAACGTTAAGGCATTACATTGACCCCCTTTAACACATTTTTAAGCAGGTAGTCTATGCAGATCCTGTAACACAACCAGTAACGTCGGTAGCCAGTGAGTCCCCTATAGGTACCATACTAAAACGGAATCGTAGTGAGCGCGAATAAGGATAAAGAGTATGACAAGGCACTTGATTTCCAATCTTTCGATCCAATTGACTCAATTTCAATTAAATTTCAAAGCAACTTGATTTCAATTTCAATTTGAATTAACTTCAACTTTCGAAACGTTCATTTTAACTTCAAATTCGATTCAACAATTCAATTCAATGATTTAAATTTCAATTCCATACTTATTTTAAACCATTTCAATTTATATCAATTTCATGTCCAATTTCAATTTACTGATTTAAAACACTTAAATCATTTTAAACCTCATTATTCAATTTTAAGGTCCAAATCTTAAAATAAATAAATTTCAAAAATTAAAGTCATACCTCGGTTATAACTTCACAGTTCCGATTTAATTCTTCCAAAAAATTTCCTTTAATCAATTTAAATTTCACCATTTGAAAGCTTGAATTTGAAATAATTCAATTCATATAAATCCATAATTTATTTCCTTTAAAACAATGTCATTTAATCAGCGTCCAAAAAAATCATATTTTGAAACCATTTAATTTAACCAGTCCGGTGTTCGTATATAATTTTCTCCCTATGGCCAAGTGTTCAATTATTTCAATTTTAATTTCATGTATGGACGTATATCATTTCAATCCAAATCAAAGTGTCATAGGTACATACCATTTTAACCAATTTCTTAATTTATTCGAAATAATTCAAATAACAGTTTATATGCTTTCAATTAATATACAGGGTGATAACATGGATATATATAAATAAATAAACAGCCAATCATCCAAAATGTCAACAAATAAACATCCATCATAATCAACATCCAAATTAGCCAATAATTCACAACATTTTATTAGTTATCAGTATGAGGTATTTATCCAGCAATTAAATCTAATATTAATTTAAATGTCAATTTAATTCAATATTAAATCCAATTACAATTAAAATGTCAATTTAAACTACCAAACAGCAACCAATAAAATTCTTGTCACATCATAAATTTAATTCAACTAACATAAGAAGATTTAGTGTTGCGTGAGTGGGTTAATCACTCACCTTTGATTTATAGTCGATTAAAAATCCAATAAAAGCCCAAAATTTGAACAGTGTCCAAATTCAACTAAACTAGTTCCATGTTGTCCGGAATTTCGATACGATCCCAACGGAAGAAACCGCGTCCAAATCGAGTTCGTATGCAAGAGTTATCGAGGTTAGAACATTTAAATTTTAAAATTAAATAAAAAAAAAAAAGGGCAATAACGTAAATTATACCATCTCGTTCAACCCTAACGTTGCTCAAACCCACGTTCAGGCCGCCGATCATCTCCAGATCGCTACTGATCCAAGCGTTGCCATCCAGATCGGCTGCCACCCCCGAGATCGCCGCGTCCAGGCGCTTCATCCCCCTCCATTGCGTCAACCGCGCCGCCGCTAGAGACCATCCACCACCATCGAGTTTGATCGCCGTTTGTGGCAAGCTACGACACTTCTAGACCAAAGTAACCGTATGGATCGCCCCTGCTCATTGCCCTCTACGCTGCAGCGCTTCCTGATCGTCGAATGGTCGACGATCCACCGTCGAATCGACAACCCTAAAACGAATGGCCCTGACTATTTCACTGATTTCTAGACAAACCGAAACTCGATTGCAAAAACAAACTACAACGCGGATTACGTTCATCGAGAGCTTCGCGATGATATATTATATGATAGGGTTTGAGCAGTTTGAATTTTGGAGTTTGATTTGGAATTGTAATTAGGGTTTGAGATGTTTGTCATTGAGAAGGAACATATGAGATAGAAATTGTACGTACATAAATTGAAAATAGAAAGCTGTCAGGGTTTATAACAACCTATATATAGACAAAGATGGATAAGAATGGATGGAATAGATCGAATTGGGTCGAACGATAACAAAGACCGAAAAAGCGCGTTTCGTTCCTGAAACGAAAATAGGTCATCCCATATATCAAATATAGGTTTTCAATATTTTTAAACTCAATGAAACTAGTTTCAAACCTAATTCTATTGTATACAAAAGTTATATATTAAAATCAATTTATATTCGTTTAAATTCTTTTAATTGATTTCTACACGTTTCGAGCTCGCACGATCAAACGATAAGTCTGATCGCAACGAAACTTGAAATCTTACAATAATTCATTATTACGGATCCGATGAAACTGGTTTCGTCGAAATCCGAGACAGTACCCAAAAAGACAAATTTTACACGTTAATTAAATGAATTATTATTTAAAAATCAATTTAATCACTTTTAAATTCTAAATTTAAAAGCTAATAATTTTCATCATTCCTGATTACACAGAAATTAATAATATTTTTAAAATTCAATTTTTCATGTGAAATCCAATATTTAAATATTACATTAATTTTAACGTTAAATTACAATAGGAATAAAACCTAGTTTATTATAATTCAAATTCCAACATTTCCTTTTATTTTGGTTTACATTCTTATATTAAATCAACTATTACCTGATGAATATAATTAACATTAGTTCACATTTTATTACATTCATATTCTACAGCTATCATCTTAACTCATATTAACTGCAGTATTTAATTACATTAAATTTTCATTGATTTCCAATTTAATTTCAAATGGATTAAATAATAAGATGATAATAAATCAGTTGTTACCACTTAGTGATTCATATCTATTAATTTATTGTTCACCACAAGGAGTATAAATCTACTTACCAAATAGCTGATTTCATATTCTATATTAAACCACTTTCAATTAAATTACATATAATTCCACCATTAATACAACATTTAATTCATTCCTTATTGACTTACAATTATTTCCAAATTAAGCTCTACAATTGCATTCCAAATTAAACTTTACCATTACAATTGATTGAATTTATATTAAACCTTTGTCAATTTCATTCAGTCAACATTATTAAATTATATTTTAATAATTTTTTCCATTTATAAGTCATAAATTTTAATTTCTGACAAGATTTAATTCCAAAAATCTTATTTAATTGAATATTTTTAATTATCAAAATACGGGTCGTTACACTAAATCAGATCACTACATGTTTGGTAATAAATCTTGAATGGATAACAGTTGACTTGGCTGTATTAATTTATTATATTTGGAGGATTCATTAAACAATACATATATAAACATATATATACACACATAATTAGTTAATAATACATACATACTTTTGTTGTTGACCGTTTATATCCTTATATCATGATGCCAATTGATTATCATTTATATGCTACATTAATTAAGTTTACCAAATGGGAAATTAAATCAATCATCTTTGTTACTCTTTATCCATTTCCCATATTTCCTTAATGTGTTTAACTATCCATTTATTTCTAGTTATATGTCTAACATTGTCATCAATTATTAACACCTATCATATGTTGCTCTTACAGAATTTACACTTTAATATATATTTGTTTATACTCACAATCATGACACATATATATATGGCTAATTAATGACATTTGTATAATTAATCAATTTAATTAAAGAGAGATAAATGAAAGGTTTCTCTCTCCATATAAATAATTTTCCCTTTATTAATTAAATATGTTAAGAGAAGGAAATGAAAAGTTTCCTTCTCTAAATAAATTTATGCTCCCTCATTAATTCAATAACTTAAGAGATAGGAAATGAAAATTTTCCTTCTCTAAATAAATTTAATAAGTTATCTTACACACAAATATGTACATAAGAGTATATTTGAAATACTCTAATTTACATACACATTAAATTAAATTTTAAACTTTAGTTCTAAAACTAAATAAAATAAAAAATTTATTTAGAAGAAATCTTAGAAAATTTCTAAGTATGTTTAGTGTAACGATCGTGATTTTATTACCATCGTAATAAATATTTTAAATAGAATTTGAAAAAAAAAATTGCTATGCAAAAATGATTTCATAATCAATTGAACATAAGAGGTAGACGTTTGCAACATTAGTAGAAAAATGACTTCAAATGCCTTTCACATGGTATAGAAATGGCCCATTTTTAAACAAAAAGAAAACACATTTTTTTTCTTTGCTGAAAACACTATATTGTAAGGCAAGTTGGAACATTTTCCTTGGCTTTGCTCACATATTTGCTAAAGCTAAGTTGAACAGTTGTATGGGCTGCCATCATCATTTTAGATGTCTTGCATGTTTGCTTTGTTCAAAGTTGTAGCCGTGTCCTTTTATTTATTAAAGCACGTCTACATTTAATGCTTATGTACAATGCAAGCCAGCGCACTCATTTTCTTTGACTTGTGAAAAAAAAATGAAAATGAGAATAGTAGCCTTCATCTTTTCGTTTCATTTTTCTTCCTGCTGCTCAGTGAAATAGTAATGGCGATTTTAATTTCTTGCTTCCTTTGGTTCCTAATCGCTAACCGGTTTTGAAACAATCTAAGGTGAGTACTAAACTCACATTTCTAATTTAAAAACTATGCGGACTAATTTTTTTTTGATGCTTTTCTGTTGTTTATTTTGGTTTACATTTTGCTCAGTACGTGTATATGGTTGTAAATGTAGCATGCGTGAGTTCATATTGCAGACAAAAATTTTAGCTTCACCAATATATGTAGAACTTCATTCTGTATGTGCCAAGTATAGTGTGTTAGTGCATTTCACAAAAGTAAGTCAGGTGCATATATATATATGTGCAAATGTAAAGTTGCATTACCCATAAACGTGTCCAGGCGTTCCTTCATGTTGCCCAGGTCATTTACTTTGTATGCGCACAAGTGAAAGTGTACCCAAGCTCATTTTTTTTAGACCATTTATATATGCCTCCACAAGAGAAAATAACGTGAGTGCGTGTAACCTTTGTCACTCAGGTCATGTATGTGTTAACTTTGTTTTGTATACTCCATTTTACTTGGGTGCGTGTAAAGATATTTGTGGAAATAGTGTGAAGCACAAAGTCATTTGGACAGGAATTACAAAATTTGGTCTATAATCATTTTATACGTGCATACCATTGTAGCATTAACCATGGTAGATTATTATGTATTATTTGCACGCAAGCTTGTTATATATGAAAATATGGGTCAAGTGATTAATGCATACACGTGTAAACAAGTTAGTATGGTGCAAGATTCAACCCAGAGTTTATTATTAGTTTTAGTTGTAAATGATAATAGGCAACATTTGTCCAGGTCAAATTTCCATTTTAATGTGCACGCATGTAATGATGTCGCCAGGGTTGCATTTCAATTCATGAGTTGGTGCATTTGATAATGTCCAGGTCCCTGCATTTTTACGTGAATGTGTGGACAAAGTTTAGTGGTTGGTAATTTGGTTCAAGGACACATGTCGGCATGTAGATTGCCCAAGTTGTTTTATTTTAACCTTGAATTTGTTACGTGCATGCATTCCCTTTGTATTTTTGCATTGGTATGTTTTGCAAAGTACACCTTGATTTCAAGTTGAGACAGTGCAACCTTTTTGGTGAAATTATAGTAGGCAGTCCACTGTTTAATTTGCGTTGAACCGGTGTTACGTTTTTAAACGTATTCTGTTGCCGTTATTTTTATAACGGAATTTGTACGCCGCTAAAATATTTTGAAGCTTGTTGTTTTGGTGACATTTTTGACGAATAAAAATTACTGTTGTTTTGACTTCAGTAACCGTCAATTTTAAAGTGAATTTTTAAAGCGGTTATCCCGCAACGCTGATTTGGTATTCGTTTTTTTTACGGTGTTTTTTTGAAGCGCAATTTCCTTGTCGAAATTGCTACAGATGCTACTATTTAATCACGTGTTTTAAAAATGGTTTTAAATTGAAATTGTTTCCAAAATTTTTACAGTTTGCGCTTTCAAAAGGATGAGAAAGCGATTTAAACGATTCAGCAAAATTGAGGACTATGAACCCTTACTTTTACTGATTCGCTTAATTCCGGACTTGTCCGTTTGAGAACGTAAAATGTTATTTTATAAAATACACAATATTTGCACTTTCAAGGAAACGATGAAGAGATTTAAACGATTTAGCAAAAGTACGGAATATGGAACCATATTTTTACTATTTCGATTAATTCCGGACTCGTTAATTGAAATATTTGCTGTTTGATGATTTTGTGTGCTTTCGAGCCACTATGTTGGACCTTCGGGTCATATGTTGGACCTTCGGGTCAAATACCAGTACTAGACCTTCGGGTCATATGTTGGACCTTCGGGTCGTATGTTGGGCGCCAAAAATTATGTTGACAGTACTTGGTAGGCTTCGGCCATATGTTGATGCACGTGCGGCGTAGCTAAAACTCGCCATTTGTTGGGATCGATCCACTTTTATGTTGATTTTCTAGTTATCTGTTTTGATTTCTAGATTTTGGTGAATTGTTGTTTTGAATTCAATTGTGAATTTGAAAGTTGATTTTGATGGAGTTTGATGTGATTTCTTCATTTAACTATGTTGATTTCTTATGTTGAATAGCCTCATTCGAGACTATTATTATTTTGCTTTGATGTTATTCATGATACATTCACTTCTAAGAATAAATTAGACTGATCCGTTTATTATTTTCTTTTAAATAATACTCGGGTCAGACCGAGTTATTTCAGGATAGACGATATCTCTGATTCAGTAGCAGCTTCAGCTTTGGGATCTCACATCATCTTTTATCTAGCCTTCGAGGAATTCTTTTGGTTATTTGACTCTCATCTTATGTATGTTGATGTATATGTTTATGTACATTTGGTTCATGTGAACCATCGACTGTTGTAGCATGTATTCCAGACTTGTCTTCCGCTATATATCTGATATTTCTGTTCTGATGTGATTATACTATCAGTGTTGTTGTTATTATGAGTTGTTCTGAATTTTTCTTTAGCCACCGTAGTTTCGTTTTAGATTTGGATTGAAAATATATCTTTGGGAGTAATTTACACAACTCCTATCGATGTAATCAATACTCGTCTAAGGCATAACTTGCGGATGGTCGCTTCTCACAAGCCTTATTCTTCGCAATAGCAGACGTTATTCCTTATAATAACCTTTGTTATTGTGAGCATAGAGGTGGGGCGTCACATTTAGACTTCATAGGCCCATTAAAGATCCAAAATGGCTAAATTTTTTGAAATTCACCCAGTTCTTCTACTACGGGCTGGCCCAGTTCCTACAATGGTATTAGAGCCCAATAGCCTATGCGGTCTAAATTAGTCATGTTAGGGCCAACTAATTAAGCTTGTGCACTTAGTACGGTGTCTAGAAAGGTGATGTCTAGGATTGGAATTGGGTAATCAAGTACCCTATCCTACCTGGTTACCTGCTTGGCCTGAAAGGTGATTGTTCATCGATGGAAATTCTATCGAGTTAGAAAACCGTCGAACGAGTTTAAAAATAAAATTTACCGCAAGCGCACGGCCTATACTTGTAGTACGTGGCAAATACGGGTCGATCCGTAGGGAATTGATGATTTTAAAATTCCATTCAATCAAATTAAACCAAGGTCGAGTGAAAGTTAAGCTAGAGAATTAGAAAATTAGCTAACTAACTAGAAGAAAAGAGATGTAAATATAAGGGTTAAATGACAATTTAGAGAATAAATCCACTCTCTAAACCATGTAGTTCAACACATATGAAATCATAATCTCTCTTTTATGGCCATTAGTGCTTTAATTGATGTGTTTATCATAAGTATGGCATATTTGTGCTATTGATTAGCCAACATAAGCCATCAAACTATAACACACCCCTTAAACCACTTACTAACTTTCATGAATTTGACAATGAAAATGAAATCTATTTTAAGTATGGCCTATTAACTATTGATTAGAAATATAGACCATCAAATTTTAATTTCAAATCACTTTCTTTTGCCATAATCATATTTTGATGAAGAGGCAATTAGTGTTAGTGATTGTTTAAGCATAGCCTATTTGGTGCCAACAATATAGGCTATCAAATTCAAGGCAAAAAAAACAATTAAACCACTTCAATCATTCTTCATTAAGCACAAAAAGAGAGCATGAATTAACAAATAGTTGAAGCTACATAATTAGAGAGCTTCATTACCCATAAATTGAAGGGGTTTAGCCTCTCATATTTGTCATTTGATTAACAAATGTAGCTTGCAACATGAAAGCAAAATGAAAGCTAAATGAAAGAAAACTATTCTAATTGCATAAAAGAAAATATACACTACTAGCATGAAAGGAAATGAACATCTAATTAAAAGGAAACAATAATTACATTGCATAAAAAAAGGAAATTACATGAAAATAAAAATGGCTAAGTAGCCATGAAAAGAGAAAGAGAAGAGCTTGTTTATTTGTGAGCCTAAACTAAACTAAGAGAGACTAAGCAAAGAAGAGGGTTACATGAAACATAAGGGGTACTTATACATGTGTTAAACCCTAATTCATATTTTTGGGGAATGCCCAAATTGCCCTTGAGGTAGTGTGGTGGCCAAGTAATCATTAGCATCCCCTAATCATCCATTAAGTGTGCATGAAGATTTGATGGCCTTTTAGCATGTGCATTATCTCCTAAGTGTACATTAAGGTAGGTGGGTAAGTGGGGTCCTCCATTATCATGCCTTTGAATTATTTCCATCTTCATTCCTTTGTATTCATTTTGTGCATGCATATATCACCATGAAACCACTTGTAAAATTCACCAAATTTCCTACAAAACAACATAGAAAATTCCAAGTAAATTTTCACAATTTAATAAATGCATAAAAATGACCATTTTGCCCCTATATGAAGATGAATATGTGACAATTTGAAAATAATTTGAATTTTGGTTTAAACAAGTTAAAATACCCAATATGATCATTTATTTAATTAAATAGATTAAATATGGTGGTAAAAATATGCACATTTACGTGCACATCAGTGATGTGAACCCAAAGGTTGCCTCTAACAGAAAAAGCCCAATTTGAATTGGGTCTTGGGCTAATATTCAAAATAGTTTTGAAAATTAAGACATGATTTTCAATTTAAAAGTTAAATTTAAAATAAAAACATGATTATAAAAGGTTATAATATAACATAAATTTTCAAAATGTTTGAAAATGTAATGAAAATTTCAAAATGTTTGAAACTGTTAGTTTCAAAATTTATTAATAAGATTAATAAAATAAATTAATTAAATGGGTTATTTAATTAATACTTATATGCATGTATTATATATGTTGATATATGTTATGTTATTTTAAAGTGTTAAGATAACATAAGTATACATGTGTGTAAGATAAATTTTGAAATTGATATAATTTAATTTAAATTGTTTAATTAATTAAATTAATTAAAAGTTAATTAATTGAATAAAAAAATACGCATATATAAGAAATATGTGTTATACTATAAAGGTTGTATTATACACTATAAAGGTTATAATATATATGTCTAATATAAAAGTTGTATTGAAATACTAATTTAAAATTAATTAAAGAGTTAACTAAATAAAATTAATTAAATAAGATTTAATTAATAAAATATCATACATAAGACTATCATATAAGTAATATGAAATATAAAAGTTATATAACAATAAAACTTATATGATATGAATGTATAAACTAAAGATGGAACATTAAAGAAACCCAAATAGCCTTAAGGAATAAATACATACGTAAATGTACGTATACTATGATTGCTGATGTGTCTGACACTTGAACCACGAAGGTATTTCATAAGAAATACATTATTCCATAAGTCGACATCACTCAATACAATATATTGAGGATTATGAATCTTTAATATAATGTTGTCCTCTACTATATATATTAAATTACTTGCATACTCCTTAGTTGTTGAGAAAACTCAAGATTGGGATGTTATGTGTTGTATTATTAATATATTGAACAGATGAGGTAAGATAACTATATGTATTTTTTGAGAAAACTCAAGGTATATATAATATACTTAGGCCATCATGATATGGTAGGTACGAGTGAGTAATCTCTTTCGATTTGTTGAGCAAACTCAAGATCGAAATGAGATTAGGACAAGGAAAAATGGGTCAGGAGTTGTATGTGATACAACAGATAAGGAGTTATCCATCGTCTGTGGGGCTGTGATTTGTTGAGCAAACTCAAGGTCAGAATACCAAGACAGACGAGTCCTAACACCCACTAGTGAAGCCAAAAGTCTTCTATGTTTCATCTTAGGGTTTGGAGAAACATAAATGACTAGTGGGAGCCTTATTATTAGAAAAATGAAATGGTAACATTTAATCTTTCTAATATTGTAAGAACATATGCTAAATAATGTTATAATTATCTACAATGATAAATTTGTGCATTTAATACGATTGATAAAATGTTTATCAACTAACGTATACAAATGAACTGAATTGAAAGTTGACAAATAGAAATATAATGGCCACTATTAAATTCCTATTGCATGTTAACGTTTCAACACCCATGCAAGTTCCCGATTTTACAACTACTGAATACATTCGTGGTTTGGTCACTTAAGCATTTATTTGGTCAATACCATGTATTGCATTCTATGAGTTTCGAACTCTAAAAGCAATACAAGACTATGGATATTTGATCCATATACAATTGCATATAAATGTTATATGGTGAATGGTCAATGTTTGTAATGTACAATATTTCGATGAAATTAGTTCATCCGAAAAACCAAATAAACCTTAGTGCGTGATCGAGTATTATCTCTTATTGATTACAAAAGAGATCATATTGTGTTAATGTAACACAAGGCCAAAACCTGCAAGATAGATATAAGAACTTGATCGCTGAAATGTCATTTTGATCGGTTTACGTAAAGTGCAACATATTTGATGTCCTTAAATGTTAAGGATAATCGAATGCGTTTTTGTAAAGTGTTTGTTATGATATTGCAGTATGGTTTTCTTTTGAATAGTTTGACCATTTTAAAGGAAAACGAATGTATAAGAATAGATGTAATTTAAGGTACAATTAGGATGAAGAGAATGAATAGTTACTTCTGCTTCATAGAGAAACATTGGAAACGAGAATTGTAATAATAATTGATACTTAATATTGGAATAAGAAATATGATTTCTATTCCAAAATGTATTTTCATATAGAAAATTGTTTTCTATGAGATTTATTTCTTTAAGCTCAAGATATTTGATCAACGAACTCTCCATTGTAAATAGTTGCAGTGTATGAAATAAACAAATTGCATTAAGTGAATGATGGACCTTTGAATTTAGTACACTATTATAGTAATGGTGGAAATAGTTGGAGCATGCTATATAGCACTTATTAATTGCATCATAGTACAAAAATTGTTTCCGTAAAACTTACCATAGATTATTTATGAAATAATGATTATTTTTCGGTATCGACTAAAAAATAGACATAGCTATATTTCAATATGAATATTATGAATATTCTTTATGAAATAAAACTATAATGTAGTAATTTTTTTATAACAATAGTGATGCATTGGAAAATACAAAAGTATCTAATATTATTTACGGTTGTTTTGGAATTATAGACCAAGCCGTAGTTTTGAGAAATAATTTTATTGTATGATTTTGAATCATTTGTTACTTGTTAATTATATCTCAAACAATAAAGTGCTATGCACCCATTTAGTGGACGTATCATAAGAGTTGGTGAACTCTTCGGATTGATACATATAGATGTATGAAATCGTAATTGTGTAAATGCCAAAACAGTTCCATGTACTTCGTCATATTCGCCGATGAGTTATCGTCGACATGTCATGTGTATTTGATATGCAAGTTGTATGTCTATGGTAAACTTACAGAATATAAAATAGAAGTAAATAAAATTACAAGCGATAGAAATGATTTGATTTGATCGAATGAGTGAGTATATTGGAAAATGTTCTGAACGTACCTAAAATGAATAAAGTTCTGTAACATCCTCCACTTGGAGGCCCAAAACTAACGGCTACGGATGCTGCAGTCATTCATATTTATTAATCCTCGGTGACCAAATACAGTAATGTTAGATAAATTGATATACTAGAAACACATGGATATGGAAAAAGTTTAAAATTTCGAAACAACTTTTACATTCCATTTCAAAACCATTTCAACATTCTTTACATAATCCCACAACGTTAACCACGTTCAGTAAAAATACAGTTATTACAATATACCCCAAGAGCAACATATGAAGATGCCCCTTTGGTGTTTGGAGTATATAATAGGCAATAAACAACTTTGCCTTAACAAAACAACACATCAGAATCACATGAGAAAGAACTTAAATAACTACATGCCTCCTACACGACTTCGGAAGCTTTTTCGCCTTAAGAGGTACCTGAAAACCTCAAATCTCAAACTACTCAAAATCAATTGAGTACCCGAGAGTTTAAGGGGAAAGCATGAACTTCGAGTCAGACATAAAGCCTGGTATGAATAATAATATACCATCTCAAATCATTTAGATATCTAGTGAGACCACGCCGCTTAGCGGAACGGGTTTCCCCTCACTAGTATATTAAAAACCTTTATAAACCAATTTTTGTGCCCCTGCATCCACAATGGTTAATTCAATTCATAACATTATTATGCGATGATATGCAAAACAGTTGAATCAATTCTGGATTACCCATCCCTACTTCATTTTGACTATCTGTCATAATTATGGTTTCTAGGATTACTATTAACCTAATGGTTTTCATGGGCTGACTAATAACCGGTTAAACTTTTAAGGACTCCCTATCCAACTACATAGTTTTCATGGGATTACTACGAACTTATTGGTAATTCAAATATCGTTTCTTTTATCCTAGTTTTCTTGGGCTGACTAGGAACCTATTGACTAACTGTCAATATCAATTTCTTTTATCCTAGTTTTCATGGGCTGACTAGGATCCTATTGACCTAGTTTTCATGGGCTAACTAGGAACCTATTGACTATCTATCAATATCATTTTCCTTACATGGTTTTCATGGGCTTACTTTCAACTTATTGGCCCCTGCCAATATCTTTTATTTGTATTCACTACTAGGTCAACCTAACTGGTTATTCTACCTTTTTCCAAAGTACAATGTTGGATTCATCACAAAGTGAATGTATACGCATATGGAGAAGCAACAAAATAACTTGGTTAATTCTTTTAACCCATTAAAACTTCTTTATAAATTCCATTTCAAAATACTTTGCATATTAATATGCCATGGTTTTGCTTTCAAATGAGATTGGGTTATTTATTTTGAAAACTATACTTTCGAAATCTTTGAAACCTTGCTTTCGACCTCACTGGATAACCTCCTTAGAAAGCATATATCTCTTTTCAAAACATTAGGCTTATGCCTTTAAAAACACTTTAAAATACTTCTTTCGAAACCTTTCGAATATCATAAAGTGTTACTTATTAATTATTAGAAGCTTAGCTTCGAAACCATTGAAAGTATCTCTTCCTAAAGCATTGAAAGTCCCCCTTTCGACATCATTGGGTTTACTTTTAAAAATATCATTTAGGTCCAAGCAAATATATAAATGAAAGTATCTCTTTCGAAACCATTCTTTACTATATAAAAATATTGGGGAATTTAAGATGGTGTCGAAACCATCCCTTTCGACAGAGTCGAAAGCTTACATTTAAAATATTGAAGGATAGCTTCGAAACCCCTTCGAAATCATTGCCTTCGAAACCCATAACCATTTCGAAAGCATTTAGAAAGTAGCTTAACATGGCTTTAAAACAAATAACACCTTACGACAGTATTAATGACTTCAATACATTTGAAAGGCAAAAGAATCGGCGGCAGGGCTTCAACTAGGTCGGAACCCCTTCTTTTGAAAGCATTGATTTATAATTAAAGGAACTCCTTCGGAACTTTTTTTTATTTTAAAACAAACATGGCATCCCCTTCAAAAGCCATTATAAAACTCCTTTCGAAAACATACGTATCGACTAAGTCGAAAGCTTAGTAAAATAAAGGCAGGCACTTATCTTTATAAAACAAATTGAGGTAACGACCCCATCAGAAGCTATGCTTTCAACACCATACCTTTCGCCTTTCTCCAATCCACTACGTATCACCTAGATGATACCATGTGTATTGAATTTAACTTAATGGGGTTTCGACAAAGTCGAAGGCGAAATGAAAGGGGTGAAAGGTACTCTGAATAGAGGCAAAACCTATTTTTATAGGTTAAATACTAAATTAAGCAACTTATATAAACTAACCTGCCTACGTGTAAATTTCTTATTGGTTGCCTTAACCTTTCCCATGCTTTTCAAAACTAACCGCCTTTTTATTTTGGATAAGTATCAAACTTAAACTTATGCAAATAAAACCATCCTTTTTATTTACACGTAAATCATTTTGATCCTCTTTTCAAAATAATTTATTTTGTATATTATATCACTTAAGAAAAACCCCAAAATTTACAGAAATTTACTTTAATCATGTTATCTAACATATCAAAATTTCAAATCCAAATTCTCAATATATTTTCTGAAATAAATTATTAAACCCAACGTGCTAATTTTCATTCAAAAATTCAGAATAACCTTTCCAAAGCTTGGAAAATTATCGAACTTAAAACCCAACTCTAAAATCATGTTTTGCATAACATATAATTTTTCCATGGCATTTAAGCATCAATATCACATGGTTTTGATCTAAAACCGTATGAACCATTATTTAAACAATCTTGTTAAAATTTAAACAAACTATAATTCAAGCATATCATCATCAAACATCATACATATATGAATTTAAATTTAAATCTGAAACATATATTTAACAAATAGAGATGGAAATTATCATTCACCTTAATCTTTGATAAGGAAAGTGGATTGAGATAAGTTTAATTTCCATTTTTACTTTCTCTTCTTTTTCTTTGAAATTTCCTCTTCTTCTTTTCTTTTTAATGGCCGGGCTTTCTCTTCTTTTTCTTACGTTTTTCTTTTGTGAGAAAATAAATATGAGTGTGAATGGTTTAAAGGGTAAACATATATATATATACATATAAAGGTAAGGTTAGATGTAGCTAAATCCCGTTATACCCTTTCATAATTTAATTTGTCTATAAACCATTCTTTAACCCAATTAAATTAATAAGCACGGCCACTTATATTTATTCAAATCTCAATCCCTTTTTCACTTAACATTTACATTATTCTATTTAATTTATCTAATCAAATGTCTTGAATAATGTTATTTAAAATTAGGGGTGTTACATGCTCCCCTCCTTAAAGAATTCCATCCTCGAAATTCAATAAGGACTAAATACTAATCATAGCAATAATCTGTAACCACTCCTAACAACTATACTAGTCTATCTGACTAGCGATCATCTATATAAATCTAATATAGACATACCATTTAAAACAGATCAGGATAAGTATCTCGAATCTTGTCTTCTATCTCCCAAGTACAGTCTTTCTCGTTGTCGCTCCACTGAACTTTCACCAACTTGACTGTCTTGGACCTTAATCTTTTCTCATCTCTCGCCACAACCTGAACTGTTTGTCTAACAACTGTCAAATTAGGCTCTACTACTAACTCATCTAACCCTGTTGGAGGAATAGTGGTCTTTGGATCATGCACATACTTGCGAAGATGAGATACATGAAATACATTATGGACACCTACCATATTGCTCGGCAATTCTACTCTATACGCGAGCCTTCCAATCCTTTCTATAATCTGGAATGGACCAACATATTTCGGTGCTAGCTTCCCTGACTTTCCGAATTGTTTCACTCCCTCCATCCGTGACACCTTAATCAAAACCCTGACTCCAATGGAGAACTCTAGGTCTTTACGCCTTTTATCTGCGTAACTCTTCTGTCTAGACTAAGCTTCCATCATCCAATCTCGGATCAGCTCAATCTTCTCTGACGCCTCTCTAACAATATCAAGACCTAAGACTAATATGTCTCCAGTCTCTAACCAACATGCTGGTGATTGGCATGGCCTTCCATATAAAGCTTCAAAAGACGCCATTCCTATACTAGTCTGAAAATTATTATTATAGGAAAACTCAATCAAATGCAGGTGATCTTCCCAAGATCCATCAAAGTCTAGTACACAAGCCCTCAAATAATCTTCGAGTACCTTATTGACTCTCTCAGTTTGCCCATCCGTCTATGGGTGATATGCTGTACTCATCTTGAGCTTAGTACCTAATACTCTATGTAGACTTCTCCAAAACTCGCTAGTGAATAGTGCATCTCTATCGCTGACTATGCCATAAGGAATTCCATGAAGTCTAACTATGTTCTTCACGAACAACTTCGCCAAAATAGGTGTCGTCCTGGTTGACTTGACTGGAATGACATGGGCGCTCTTGGTCAATCTGTCCACTATGACCCATATGCTTTCATTTCCACTGCTCGACCTTGGCAACTCGTCTGTAAAATCCATGGATATAGAATCCCACTTCCAAACTGGAATCTATAAAGGCAGAAGCAACCCGCTTGGCTTCTGGTGTTCGGCTTTCACTTGTTGACAGTTAGCAAATTGTCTAACCCACAAGCGAACATCCTTCTTCATGCCTTCCTAATAGAAGCTTCTCTTCATATCTTGATACATCTTAGTTCCCCCATGATGAATTGTAAACTTGGATCGATGACACTCATCTAGAAATTCTCTTCTCAAGTTCTCTATATTCGGAACACATAATCGTTCCTTCTTCCTTAACCATCCTCTCTGGTTGATGTCAAAATCTTTAAGATCATCGATCTCGAATCCCATCTTGAGTCTTCTAATTTTCTCGGCTAACTCTGGACCTCCTTCTATTTAGAAGTTATCCTCTCGATCAGCACTGGCCGAACCTCTAAACAGGCCCACATAGCAGTACTCTGACTAGAATCAGCAGTCGATCTCGACTTTATACTACACGTAGCCAAAACTTCTAAATCCTTCCATTCTGCCAACATAGCTAACACCACATTCTGATGTTTCCTGCTAAGGGCGTCTGCTACCTTATTTCCTTTCCTAGGAGTATGTTCTATAGAAAATCATAAGCTGCCAGAAACTCCAGCCACCTTTGTTGTCGCATATTCAATTCTTTCTAAGAGAATAAATATCTTAAGGACTTATGATCAGTGTATAGCTCAAATCTCTCTCCTAAGAGATAATATCTCCAAATCTTTAATGTGAAGATCACCGTAGCCAACTCCAAATCATGAGTAGGATATCTCACCTCGTGCGGTCTAAGCTGTCGAGAAGCGTAGTTAATAACTTTATCATTTTGCATCAACACAGCTCCCAATCCCATTCCACATGCATCAGTGTACACCACCAACCCTTGGTTTCCATCTGGAATAATTAACACTAGCGCATTGGTCAACAAATGTTTTAACTTAAGGAACCCTTTCTCACATTTGTCGGCCCAAATGAACTTCACATCATTCCTGGTCAACTTAGTCAAAGATGCTGCTATCCGTGAAAAAATCATTGATAAATCTCTGGTAATAGCTTGCAAGTCCGAGAAAACTTCTGATCTCAGTTACCGTCTCTGGTCTCTTCCAATTATTGACAGCTTAGATCTTAATTGGATCTACTACCAAACCTTCCTTCAAAACTACATGACCAAGAAACTTGACCTCCTTCTTCCAAAAATGACATTTAGAAAACTTCGCCTTTAACTGATGATGCCTTAGCTTCTCAAGCACTACTCTCGGATGATCCTCATGCTCCCTCCCATCTTTCGAGTACACCAAAATGTCATCCATAAATACTAACACGAACCTATCCAAGTGTTCTCGAAAAACCCGGTTCATCAAGTCCATGAAGAAAGCAGGTGCATTCGTCAATCCGAATGGCATCATTAACCACTCATACGAACCGTACCATACCTAGTCCGAAATGTTGTCAAAGGAACTGCCCTCTGCCACTCTCAACTGATGGAACCCCGTCACCAAATCCAATTGGGAAAACACTTTGGCTCCACTCAATTGATCAAATAGATCGTCAATCCACGACAAAGGATACCTATTCTTGATCGTCCTTTCATTCATCTTGCGATAGTCGATGTACATCCTCAACCACCCATCTGGCTTCTTTACGAAAACCGCGACCGCTCCCCAAGGCGAACTGCTTGGTCTAATAAAATTCCTTCCTTTTAGATCCACTAGCTGCACCTTCAATTGTTTCATCTCAGTCGGTGTCATCCTGCTAGATGGTATACTGACAGGTTCAACTCCTGGCACAAGATCTATCTGAAACTCAATAGCTCGTTTCGGTGGTAGTTTTGTGATCAGATCAAATATATCTGCAAACTCTCTTGCAACTCGAACCTGACTTAGCTCCTCCATTGCTTCCAAAGCGCTTAACACAGCACAAGCACTTCGTTCGGAATTCTCTACTGAGAAGATGACTCGGTTATAACTATCTGGGTGCTTTACTGATATTTCTCCATCCTCAAAAAATATCCTAGCCTCATATCTACCCAACCAATCCATACCCAAAATGATTTCGAAATCTACAAAATCATAAACATATAGACTGCATGCAAACATATGACCTAACAAATCAAGTTCTAACTAGTCACATTTTTCCCTAGAGTCGCATACCCTTCTACTGGATTTGCAACCCTTAAGGAAGAAAAAAGGTAAGTGGGTTTTAAGCATAACCTATTGACCAAATTCTGGGATATAAATGAATGTGATGCATGGGTATCAAATAGTATCCTAACTGCAATACTTTGAATCAAAAATGCACCCTCCATCACAGTCTTTCCTTATCTGATGCAGTTGGTCTGGAAGAAGACGGTGGTCCAATAGCAAAAACCTTTCCTTTTTCTGCTCTAACTGGCTCTGGGCACTGGTTCTTGTAATGCCCAACTTGATCGCAGTTGTAGCACTTAATATGATTCTTATCCGCAGCCTTCTTTTTCCCCTTGCCTGACTGACACTCGTTTGCAAAATGACCCTTTTTATCACATTTGTAGCAGACTAAATTAGCTTTTGACTTCTTGGCTGAATCTCCCTTCTGGGCTCCTTTCTTTTTTAAAGAACTTCCTCTTCTTACCCTAAGGACCTTGGGATTCAACTTGCTTCTCTCTAGCACAAATATCAAGCATCTCTTCATGGCGAATGGCCATCTCCACCACCACATTACAAGGATCGTGGATGTGAGTTAGGGTCGCCCTAGCAAGCTCGGGCCTCGGTCCTCGAATGAACCTTTCATTCCTTCTGATGTCAGTGTGTATAATAGCATATCCATATCGAGATAGCTCATCAAATCTATTTGCATACTCGATAACTGACATGTCTCTGTGAACTAAATCCATAAATTTTCTCATCAATGCTGACTTGGCAACTTCACAAATAAATCTTTGTTCGAATCTTCTTCGAAAATCATTCCAAGTCAACTCTTCCTCTGGAACTCCGGCAGTAACACCATTCCACCAGTGAAGTGCTAACCCTTGCAACTGCCTAAAGGCCAACCTTATCTTTTGCGCATCTTCTAAACCCAAATCAGAGAAAATACTTTCACAGTGTAACAGCCAATTCTCCACTTCTATAGCATCTTCCGTTCATATAAACGGCTTTCCACCCAAATTGGTGTAGTCTCGGTTTAGCTCGGCATAATTATTCCCACCGGGAATCACAGGATTTGTTCCTCCAATAGCCACTCCAGCAGTTCCTGCTTGCATCAAATTAGCAAGGAACTGATACATCATCGCCGCATCTATTAGCGGATACCCAGCACTTACATTAGCTTCCGCATTTTGATTAGCGTCAGCCTATCGACCTTGGTTCCTCCGGGTATTAGGTCGAGCATTTCCATCAGTTGTGGTGCTTCCACCACCTAGATTTCCTCTTCCGTTTCCTTCTTCCATATCTTCTTTTTTGTAAATTTGTATACGAGCCTTAGTAAGATACAGAAGAGCGGTCTAAGAGAAAGGGAAATTACGTACTTGTATATATATACATACCTATATATATCAAATACAAGCACATTACAATCATGTTAACCCAAACCCCGATCAAATTTTTGATTCATTGGATTATGTTTTGAAAATCTTTTAGGTTTTATATACTTAAATTTTCATAAACTTATGCTCTGATACCAACTTGTAACATTCTCTATTTGGAGAACCAAAACTAACAGCTACGGATGCTACAGTCATCCATAGTTATTAATTCTCGGTGACCAAATACGGTAATTTTAGATAAATTGATATACTAGAAACACATGAACATGGAAAAAGTTTAAAATTTCGAAACAACTTCTACATTCCATTTCAAAACCATTTCAACATTCTTTACATAATCCCACAACGTTAACCACGTTCAGAAAAATAAAATTATTACAATATACCCCAAGAGCAACATATGAAGATGCCCCCTTGGTGATTAAAGTATATAATAGGCAATAAACAACTTTGCCTTAACAAAATAACACAGCGAAATCACATGAGAAAGAACTTAAATAACTACATGCCTCCTGCATGACTCCAGAAGCTTTTTCGTCTTAAAAGGTACCTGAAAACCTCAAATCTCAAACTACTCAAAATCAATTAAGTACCCGAGAGTTTAAGGGGAAAACATAAACTTCGAGTCAGACATAAAGCCTGGTATGAATAATAATATACCATCTCTAATCATTTAGATATCTAATGAGACCACGCCGCTTAGTGGAACGGGCTTCCCCTCACTAGTATCTTAAAAAACTTTATAAACCAATTTCTATGCGCCTGCACCCACAATGGTTAATTCAATTCATAACATTATTATGTGATGATATGCAAACAATGGTTAATTCAATTCATAACATTATTATGTGATGATATGCAAAATAATTGAATCAATTCTAGATAACCCATCCTCAATTCATTTTGATTATCTGTCATAATTATAGTTTCTAGGATTACTATTAACCTAATGGTTTTCATGGGCTGACTAATAACCGATTAAAATTTTAAGGACTCCTTATCCAATTACATAGTTTTCATGGGAATACTATGAACCTATTGGTAATTCCAATATCGTTTCTTTTATCCTAGTTTTCATGGACTGACTAGGAACCTATTGACTAACTATCAATATCAATTTCTTTTATCCTAGTTTTCATGGGCTGACTAGGAACCTATTGACTAACTGTCAATATCTTTCTTTTTCCCTAGTGTTCATGGGCTAACTAGGAACATATTGACTATCTATCAATATCATTTTCTTTACACGGTTTTTATGGGTTTACTTTTAACATATTGGCCCATGCCAATATCTTTTATTTATATTCACTACTAGGTCAACCTAATTGGTTATTCTACCTTTTTCCAAAGTACAACGTTGGATTCCTCACAAAGTGAATATATACGCATATAGAGAAGCAACAAAATAACTTGGTTAATTCTTTTAACCCTTTAAAACTTCTTCATAAATTCCATTTCAAAATACTTTGCTTATTAATATGCCATGGTTTTGCTTTCAAATGAGATTGGGTTATTTATTTTGGAAACTATACTTTCAAAATCTTCATAACCTTGCTTTCGAACTCACTGGATAACCTCCTTCGAAAGCATATACCTCTTTTCAAAACATTAGGCTTATGCCTTTAAAAACACTTTAAAATTCTTCTTTCGAAACCTTTCGAATATCATAAAGTGTTACTTATTAATTATTAGAAGCGTAGCTTCAAAACCATTGGAAGTATCTCTTCCTAAAGCATTGAAAGTCCCCCATTCGACATCATTGGGTTTACTTTTAAAAATATCATTTGGGTCCAAGTAAATATATAAACGAAAGTATCTCTATCGAAACCATTCTTTACCATATTAAAATATTGGGGAATTTATGATGGCGTCGAAACCATCCCTTTCGACAGAGTTGAAAGCTTACATTTAAAATATTGAAGGATAGCTTTGAAACCCCTTTCAAAACCATTGACTTTGAAAACCATAACCCTTTCGAAAGCATTTAGAAAGTATCTTAATATGGCTTTAAAACAAACAATACCTTTCGACAGTACTGATGACTTCAATACACTCGAAAGGCAAAAGAATCGGCGGGAGGGCTTCGACTAGGTTGGAACCCCTTCTTTTGAAAGCATTGATTTATAATTAAAGTAACTCCTTCAAAACCCATTTTTCTTTTAAAACAAACATGGAAACCCCTTCGAAAGCCATTATAAAACTCCTTTCGAAAACATATGTATCGACTAAGTCGAAAGCTTAGTAAAATAAAGGCAGGAACTTATCTTTATAAAACAAATTGAGGTAACGATCCCATCGGAAGCTATGCTCTCAACACCATACCATTCGCCTTTCTCCAATCCACTACGTATCACCTAGATGATACCATGTGTGTTGAATTTAACTTAATAGGGTTTCGACATAGTCGAAGGCGAAAGGAAATTGGCGAAAGGTACTCTGAATAGAGGTGAAACCTGTTTTTCTAGGTTAAATACTAAATTAAGCAACTTATATAAACTAACCTGCCTATGTGTAAATTTATTATTGGTTGCCTTAACTTTTCCCATGCTTTTCAAAACTAATCGCTTTTTTATTTTGGATAAGTATCAAACTTAAACTTATGCAAATAAAACCATCCTTTTTATTTACACATAAATAATTTTGATCCTCTTTTCAAAATAATTTATTTTGTATATCAAATCACTTAAGAAAAACCCCAAAATTTACAGAAATTTACTTTGATCATGTTATCTAACATATCAAAATTTCAAATCCAAATTCTCAATATATTTTCTGAAATAAATTATTAAACCCAACGTGCTATATTTTCATTCAAAAATTCACAATAATCTTTCCAAAGCTTAGAAAATTATCGAACTTAAAATCCAACTCTAAAATCATGTTTTGCATAACATATAATTTTTCCATGGCATTTAAGCATTAATATCACATGGTTTTGATCTAAAACCGTATGAACCATTATTTAAACAATCTTGTTTAAATTTAAACAAACTATAATTCAAGCATATCATTATCAAACATCATACATATATGAATTTAAATTTAAATCCGAAACATATATTTAACAAATAGAGATGGAAATTATCATTCACCTTAATCTTTGATAAGGAAAGTGGATCGAGATAAGTTTAATTTCCATTTTTACTTTCTCTTCTTTTTCTTTGAATTTCCTCTTCTTTTCTTTTTAATGGCCGACCTTTCTCTTTTTTTTCTTACGTTTTTATTTTGTAAGAAAATGAATATGAGTGTGAATGGTTTAAAGGGTAAACATATATACATATACATATATATATAAGGTTAGATGTAGCTAAATCCCATTATACCCTTTCAAAATTTAATTTGTCCATAAACCATTCTTTAACCCAATTAAATTAATAAGCACGACCACTTATATTTATTCAAATCTCAATCCCCTTTTCACTTAACATTTACATTATACCATTTAGTTTATCTAATCAAATATCCTGAATAATGTTATTTAAAATTAGGGGTATTAAAGATTCAATCTCAAAATTACTCCTTCATGTGATACAGAATGATGCATCGATATCGAGTATTGGAACTTTGTTGGACAATGTACGATTAATTGTGAGTGAAGTTGAGTTAGTTTCTTTCTATAAGGTAATGTGCTTAAGGGTAGTACACAAGGTTAATATTATTTCATCTGAATAACAGTTTATAAAATTTTACAAGATAAGGGTTTATAAGAAACTTCAACATATCTTAGGCCATGGAATTGGCAGGTTGTGTGAGTCAAAAGATTGCACGTAATAATTTTTTATGAGGGATCTTGTATGAATCTCCCCAAAAGGATTTTGAAAAGATTGTCATTGGATGACATATTTATGTTTCGAACATAATTTTTGTAAACTAAAACCAAATTAGTTTTATAAATAAAGAAATTCATGAAATGTTTATGAATACATATTCTATTGCACTGAGAAACAATTGTTGTTTCAAGATATATCAACTTCATTGTGAAGAAATTTCTTTGAGGAATTATTGGTAGTAAAATGGAATTGGATACGATCCGTGGATAGAACTGATTATATGAGATGAAATGAAATTAACTAACCTAAATGAACACATAGCATTAGAATTTCTAATAAGTATTCTCGCACATCGAAAAGAAACTATGAGTTTCTTATTAATTCGAAAATATATAATCCTAGATTGTTTAATTAAACCATTGAGAGTGTTGACTCTATATGGTATGATGCGCAAATCCGAAAGAATTCCAAGTACGCTATCAAAATATAGATTTTGGTGGTCGTAACTGAAGGGATATCATCCATCGACCTCAACTGCGTCTTTATGAGTAAGACTAATGCAGTTGGAATTAAATGAGCAACGTTGATAAGAATAATATCACAAATTTCAATTGTTGAAATTAGTGTAATAGATTCGATATTCAACATGTTCAAGTCAATTCGGATTTACTCACAAAATTATCGCTTGATAAGTCCTAGTGTTTTGGTACATATGTATTGAAACAAAAAATTCTAAATAACGATTTAGAGTAAGCTGTTTACACATATTAACCAAAAATATCTCGAAGTCAGTGGGAGCGATATTGAGTTTGTGAGTCTTTGGATATGATCCAAGAAATGATACAAAAGTATCATTTTATAAGCATCAAGATTAAATAAGTATTTTGATAGAAATATCAAATAGTGTTATTTTCGATCAAAGTGCAGAGGAAGCGTGTGTTCATAAGAATGAATGTTAAAAGGTACATTGATATTTCTAAACTATAAGTAAACAACACGTTGATTTTAACGATTTACTTGTGCTAAAATCAGCCTTAGTTGTTTTAATACTCATTGGATTAATAATTGATGACTTTTATAGTAAGTATAAAAGATATTGGGAATATCCCAAATCGATATGCAAAGACACCTTATTAAATATGTTTAATACGGCACATGTGAGATTAGTTCCTTATGCATTGGCAATAGGAATTATCATACATGTTATGTTGTCTACGATAAAGTGATTTGTTTATGTACTTGGTGCATGAAGCAAATATCAAATCCAAATTGATATCACTAAATGATTGTTTGAAGTGTTTTTATGTACTTATGAAATACTAGAGAATTGTTTGTGGAAACAAAAACTCCTTATTATGGAGTGTTCGGACTCAAACTTCATAAGTGATATTGAGTATAGCATGTCAATAATAAATTCAAGTTAAGAATGTTTAAGTTGGAAATGTTCCAAATGAAAGACCATGGTTGATTCAATGAAAAGGCTAAGTACATCGCCTTGAATATTGCCGCAATAAAAAATAATGTATACAAAAATATAAGTGCACAAATTTATAACTGAGCTGATTCCAAATGTTGAGAATCTCATAACATTGTTATATGATAACAATGTCATGATATGCTTCGTAATAGAACTTAGAGCTCACTAAAGGTCGAGAGACATACTCTGAATTGTTCCATGTGATAAAGCAGTATATCACCGTCGGAGAGAGTTGATTGACAGAGTAGATAATTGAAACATAATAGCATACATATTCACAAAGAGACTGACCCAACCGGTTTTAAGAAACCGATTGGAGAAGTAGATTCCATAATTGACCCCAAGTGCAAGTGGGAGATTGATAGAGTTAGGGGTATGCCCTAGAGGAAATTATGTAATTTGTTACATATATCTAACTCGTTGAACAATCTTGTTCACAATAAAGGTGTTTCTTTCTATTATATACTTGATATAATGTGGTTATATTAATTAATTAGTTTAATTAAAAGTATATTTAATATAAAATCCATAAATCGTATATTTTGTGACAGTAGTTACAAAGTGTCGTAATCATGAGTAATTTATCACAATAAAACAAATATACCATTTGAAATGTTCCTAGTCAAGATGCATCGAGACTGGATATCGGTGTATCCGTTGAGACTAAAGTATGTAACGCTCTCCAAATGTTGGGCAGTGTATTACTCATGACTATTGGGGGCACCTAGGGGTTACGTACTGATAGTTATTGGATAACTATGGAACGACTCACTCGATAGTTTTCTGTTGGTTAATATAACTAATGTCAAACAAAAAATATCGATGTGACTAATTTACACAGTTCTCTCGACTTGAGAATACTATGGATCTTTAATATGAAAGCTCCGCTTTGATTATAGTCAAATCATGGCATGGGGTTCCATCGAGTGACCATGTTGGGTCGAGTGAAAGTATTGGAACTGAAGCACTATTAAAGAGAGGATTCGTCTCCTTAGTTATATGAGGTTAGTATCATAGTCAACTCAAGTCAACTCAAAGTCAAAGTCTCTAGCTAGTGCATTTTGGTTAATAATAATTGTAATTATTGAACCAAGGACTTTGTGTTTGGACTATAAAGTTGAATGTTGATGACATTGGAATTTTGACCGTTACCAAATTTCATAAATCCAAAGTGATATAGTTTTGACGAAGAGAATTGGTGTAAATAATTGCCACTACTGCTTATAATAAGTAAAATTGGATTTTACCTAAAAGATGTGTAAGCAATAAATTCGACCAAAATGTCACACCACCTGCTAAGTGACGTGTGAACATTAATATTCGAATAGTTCGATATTAATCGCTGACTGAATTTACACTTTTGAGTCGCACAACCGTAATGATGAATGCTTCAAATACCACATGATTTAATTAATTGATAACCATTATAAATTAATTAATATTTATGAAATATTAATTATTAAATTTTTGTTTATTTATTTATTTGATTTGTTTGATTCCATTAGTATTTAATAAAGTGCGTACATAAAAGTTATGTATGCACGTATCGATATATGATATTAATAAAATATCTAAATTAGATTTAAATAAATTAATTACTAAATGGGTTTGGAAATATTTTGAGGCCCATATAACCTTATTCATAGAAGGCATAAGAAAAAGAGGCTTAAAGTACAATGTTTGGATCTAGAAAATTAAGGGAGGAGGTTAAGGAAGGATCCCTCTATAAATATGTTATGTTCCATTCACCGGCCTCTCTTAATCACTCACCTTCTAAATCCTAGCCTCCATCTTCATTTTTATACCCTCTTGGCCGAAATTTCATGGCTTCTAAGCCACAAAAATTCCCAAAATCAAAACAAATCAAATAAAATAAATTCAAAAGTGGTGCTTCAGATTGTTGCAATTTCTGAAGGTGATTCAATCGGATCTAGATTCATTTATCATCCAAGGTACAAATCGTAGGCAACATCAACCAAGGTAAATTCTATTAGTTATTTATTTATTCCATGATATTATAGATATAGTAGTTAATTCATTTTGAAAATTTTATATATGCACTTGTTGTCCCTTATAAGCATACAATTATAGATCTTAAAGTAGTATAACTTGTTATCATTAGAATTGGTTTTCATTTGAAATTGATAACTTATATTCATGATTTTCTATGTTAATTTCTATTGATTTTGACCTAAATATAGATCTGGCAATTAACTTGTTATTCTAATTAACTTTATTTATTTAATTGTTAACAATAGTTTACATTGATTCCAATTTTGTTTTATACTTTAAGATTCATACATATACATAAATGCGTATGTATGTATGTATATGTATGTGTATGTTAAAATAATTTTGAAATAGTTTAAAAGGTTTTAAGAATTTTTTTATATTAACATATACATATAAATTATATTTAGATTTTTTGATTAAGATCTATTATCAGACTATTTTACTAAATTAGATTACTACATGTTTGGTAACAAATCTTAAATTGATTATAATTGATTTGGTTGAGTTGATTTATTAATTTTAAAGGATTCATTAACAATACATATATAAATATTTTTAAATATACTTTTTTTTGAAATGGTACTTAGATACAACATGTCACTGGGACAACATAACACAAATCACATGACAATATATGTTCGAATCACGCTACGTAAGTTTCGAACTTGTGACCTCTTGCACCAAAGTCGAATCACAACCACTGGAACAATGGTGCTTGTCTTTTTTTAAATATACTTATATATATATATATATGTATACATGCACATACATACATATATGTACACTGTATTTATGTATAAATAAACATGAATCAGCGTAATGTTATTATTATACAAAATATACTTTGGATAAAAAAAATTTGTAATAAATATCTATGTTTGATTCTACATTAAATTATTAACATGTACATATTGGTTACATTTGGATTTATTGATTAAGATCTATTTTAAAATTGATTTACTAAATCAGATCACTACATGTTTGGTAATAAATCTTGAATGGATGACAGTTGACTTGGCCGTATTAATTTATTATATTTGGAGGATTCATTAAACCATACATGTATAAACATATTTAAACATATACATACACACACGCAATTAGTTAATAATACATACATACTTTTGTTGTTGACTATTTATATCTTTATATTACGATGCCAATTTATCATCATTTATATGTTGCATTAATTAAGTTTACCAAATGGAAAATTAAATAAATCATCTTTATTACTCTTTATCTATTTCCCATATTTCCTATTAACACCTCTTTTTCCACGACTTAGCGACCCAACGACTTACGACTTAACAACCTAAGAAACTAAGCAACTCAGTGGTCCAGAAACCCAGCGACCTAACGAGATAAGAAGGCCGCGACATAATGAGATAAGAAGGCTGCGACCTAACTCCTGAAAGAAGGTAGCGACCTAACTCCAGAAAGCAACCTAGCGACCTAACGAGTTAGCGACCTAGCGACCTAACGAGTTAGCGACCTAGCGACCTAGCAATTCAAGAAAAAGGAACGACTTAACATGCTCCGGAGTAAAGCCACACGACCTACCTCTTCTGTTAGGTCGCTCACGACCTAACCTTGCCGAGATAACTTCTGAATTCACTACGTTAGGTCGCTCACACCCAGTATCTCACCCAGAATGGTTCCATTAAGTCGCCAACGACTTAAGCTAACTCGGGATGACCCTTAGGTCGCTTACGACCTACGACCTAACCCCTAAGTCGTCCACGACCTACGACCTACCTTCAGATTTTCCCTATAAATACCCCGCCCACTCCACATTATGGGGGGACTTTTGGAGACTTTTTCCAGACTTGGAAGCGCCGAAACTCTGCTGCATTCACGACCTCCCCAACTCCTCTACTACCAAAAACATTTCAAAACTACCTAAAGAGAAGATCAACTACATTCAAGATGGATTCCAGAATCTCTTTTGCATTGTAGTGCTGATTACCTGTATCGATTGTTGAATAATCGAAGGAATTCTTGTAAAATTTGTAATCAAACTTGTGATAAAGAAGATAAAGTGGACGTAGGCTTGATTTGAGCCGAACCACTATAAAATCTGCTATCTCTTTAATTTTACTGCAATTATCTGCTTTTTTTAGTTCCCATACCAACGGGTGGTGCTTTCACTCTACTAATATTCATACCGGGGTGTTAGCGTTCGATTTTTACGTTAACATTTTTGGTGCTTTCACTGAGAAGATCGAACTCAGGTGTGTTCTCACCATTGCTTCGCAAAGATTTGTTGAAAGACTCTCCTTAGAAACCAGAAGTCTATCTGAAATCATGGCTCCTGGAAGAAAGAGTAGATCCACTAGATCCGAAGATGCTTATGACAGGGCTGCCTCTTCTCCAGCGCCAAATCAGGCGACTCCTACTGTTGGAGTCACAAGGGCCGAACTTGATGATGTTGTGTCTGGGTTATACCAACAAATGGAAGCTCAAAATGCTTTGATGATGGACAGGTTAAACGCTCTGCTTGGGGTGAACCGACAACCAGAAAATAATGAACCAACCTTTGCTGAAGATGCTCATGACTCCCAAGAGAAAAGTATTCCTCCAAGGGCAGCTGGCACCGCCGAAGGGGCACCTCCTCAAGCTGGAGGTTCAAGGCCGCAGCCACCTCTTCGCGAACGTTTGTTCAGGCAAACTTCCAAAAAAGTGGCCGACGTCTGCCCGGCAAGGCCTCTGAACGATGAGGAATACCTATCAGGAATGGTTCGCCAAATTATGAAAGAAATTATGCAAAGGGATGAAGATGAAAATGACTGGGGATTTGCTCCAAGCAAGACTCTGTTTACCGAAAGAATTCTAAAAGCTGAATTTCCAAAGAAATTTGTTCCCCCTACTATCCCAGCCTATCGGGGGACAAGCGACCCTAATCAATTCTTGTACAAGTATGACTGGCATATGACAGGTGCCAGGGCAACAGATGAAATTAAATGCAGATATTTTCTTGTCTATTTGGAGGGGGTGGCTCTACTTTAGTTTACAAAGCTACCAGTCTGATCTGTGGATCAATTCTCTGACTTAACTTGTAAATTCAAGGACCAGTTCAAGTTGTATGCTTCAAAGGCCAAGGACATAATGTCATTGTCCAGCCTCGAACAAGCTCCCAGAGAATCTATCAAATCCTTCTTGAACCGCTTTAATATAGCCTTGGCCGAAGTGGATAATGCTGAGCCTCGAATGATTCTAACTTTCTTGATGCGAGCCATCGATAAAACAAGTGAGTTCGGAAAATGGTTGAAGATGAAGGAACCAAATTCACTTGAGAAGTTTTATAAGAAGGCTGACGAATTTATGAGTCTGGAGAATCTTCCTGCACCAGCAAAGGTGGTTGTGGCTGAAATAGAAAACAACAATGTTGCTACTAACAAAAAGGAATCTGGTGGTCAGAAGAGGGAAAATGACAGTAGGAAAGGACAAAAAGATATGAAGAAACTTCGTTACTTTAAGCCTTCAGACTTTACTCCTTTGACTGAGACTCCTAAGAACATCTTCTTTGCAACTAAGGATGCTATCGAGTACCCTAAGCCACCTGAAATAAAGCTTGGGAAAAATTTTGTGCCTAATGGAAGATTCTGTCGATTTCACAATCAGCCTGGCCATGACACTAATGAGTGTCGCCATTTGAAGAATTTAATTGAAGAGCTGCTGCGACAGAATAAACTGCAACAGTATGTCAAGAGAAACAGAGGTGATTTGGCCTCATCTACTCAGGGGCAGCAACTTCCTACTCGTCAATCTGGCTCAGGTGAAAAGGCTGTGGTGCAGGAATCTGAAAGGCCTGTTATTAATGTAGTCACATGGGGTCCTTACCCAACAGGCAGAAGTTGGGGACAGATGGAGAGGTATGCTCATGCTCTGAGACATGCCCCGAAAGAAGAAACTGTTTTTGTCTTGGAAGATGCCGTGCCTTCAAAACAGCAAAGGACTTTTCACGATGACATCGTATTCAGAGCTAGAGATTCTGTGGAAATTGAGGCCCCCACCATGGATCCTTTGGTAATAACCGCCGGTATCGGACCAGCTATTGTGAGAAGAGTGCTTGTTGATTGCGGCGCTTCTTGTAATATCCTCTTCAAAAAAGACATTTGATCAAATGAAAATTCCGATGGTTGATGTTCAAGCTTCTTCGCAAAAAATTGTTGGGTTCACCGGGGAACCAAAACAGCCCATCGGAACCGTCGACTTACTTATAGAACTTGGTGAAGGGGAAAGAAAAGTGGTCTGTAAGCAAACTTTTGTTATTGTTGATGAATTTTCTGCTTATAACGCCTTCTTGGGACGACCAACTCTTGCTTCATTCAAAAATATTCTCGCCCCATGGTGCCTAACTATGAAACTCCCCACTGATAACGGCGTTGGTGTTTTGAAAGGGGACCAGAATGCTGGGCGGGAATGTTATCTTATAGAGTTGCGGGAGGCGAAGAAGAGAGAGATGGGAAAGGGTGCGACAGCTCCGCTCCGCATCAAAGAACCCACCTTGTAGCAATTACGGGGTGGACCCTGCACTGGTGAGCATAGTGGTGCGCGAAAAGAAATTGATCCCAGAAAGACCAGTGCAGGGGAGAATAGAGTGGTGCCGGTAGAAGTAACGGTGCCAATACATGTTGACCCGAATGACCCAAACAAGGTGCTGAATGTGGGTTCACAACTTGGTATGACGGTTCAGAATATACTAATAGCTTTCTTGAAAGCAAACCTGGATGTTTTCGCTTGGAGTCATGCCGACATGTGTGGAATATCTCCAGAAATAGCAATGCATACTTTGAATATTGATCCGAAGTTCACACCCGTAAAGCAGAAAAGGAGAACCCAGGGTCCTGAAAGGTCAACAACATTGAAAGAAGAAGTAGATCGGCTAATGGAGAATGGCTTGATCAGAGAATCCACTTATCCAAATTGGGTTTCTAATCCAGTGTTGGTTAAAAAAGCAAATGGGAAGTGGAGAGTATGTATCGACTTTTCAGACTTGAATAAAGCATGTCCCAAAGACTGTTTTCCGTTGCCCAGAATTGATCAGTTGGTGGATGGAACAGCCGGGCATGAATTAATGTCTTTTATGGATGCTTACTTAGGATATAACCAAATCATGATGCATGAGCCAGATCAGGAGGACACGAGCTTCATCACTGATGTTGGTCTTTACTGTTATAAAGTCATGCCCTTCGGACTAAAGAATGCGGGGGCAACTTATCAAAGACTTGTGAATGCCATGTTCAAACCCCAGATTGGGAAGACTATGGAAGTGTATGTTGATGATATATTGGTAAAATCGAAAAAGGCAGCAGACCACATGGATCATTTGGCAGAAATGTTCGCGGTTCTCCGAAAGTATGGGATGAAGCTAAATCCTTTGAAATGTTCATTCGGAGTAGAGTCCGGAAAATTCTTGGGTTTCATTGTGAGTGCTAGGGGCATCGAAGCTAATCCTGCTCAGATTACTGTCTTAAGAGAAGTCAAAGCCCCTAGAACAAAGAAGGAATTGCAAAGCCTCAATGGGAAATTCGCTGCTTTGAGTCGATTTATTTCTAGAGTCACTGATAAATGCATTCCCTTCTTTGATGCTCTGAAGAAAGGAAAGAAAAACTTTGAGTGGACTCTCGAATATCAGAAAGCTTTTGAAGAACTGATTCGTCACATGGAAAAGCCTCCAATACTTTCTCAGCCCAGCAATGGTGAAGATCTTTTCATATACTTGGCAATCTCATCTCATGCTCTCAGTGCAGCATTGGTACGGGAAGATGCAAAAGTTCAGCACTCGGTTTATTACATCAGAAAAAGATTCACTGGGGCAGAGATGAATTATTCGAAGTTAGAAAAGCTTGCCTATTGTCTATTGATCGCGTCCAGAAAGTTGAGGCCATACTTCCAGGCTCATCCTATTAAAGTCCTCACTGATCAACCTCTAAAGCAAGTCCTATTTCGCCCTGAAACTTCAGGACGTCTTCTGAAGTGGAATATCGAACTCAGTCAATATGATATCACCTACCATCCCCGAAGAGCAATCAATGGACAAGCTTTAGCAGATTTCATTGCGGAATACACAGATAAAGGTGGCAGTGAGGAAGAAGCAACTGATGACATCCCAGTTCGATGGAAGTTGTATGTTGATGGTGCAAGAAATGACTATTGTTCCGGAGCTGGGGTTGTGCTTGAAACTCCCGAAGGGCGGTCATTGTGCTATGCATTGAGATTAGAATTTCCTTCGACAAATAATGAAGCTGAATATGAAGCTCTTATTACTGGCTTGAAGATTGCCAAAGAATTAAACATCAAAGTATTGCAGATCTTCAGTGATTCTCAGCTTATTGTATGTCAAGTCAAGAAAGAGTTTCAAACTAAAGGAGGGAACTTGCCTGCTTACTTGTCCAAAGCCTGGGTGCTTCTCGATGATTTTGATCATTATACAATAAACCATATACCCCGAGAAGAGAACATAAAGGCAGATTCTCTCGCGAAATACTCAAGCTCTGGCGAAGCTCAATTATTGGGATTGATCCCTGTAGAAGTCTTGACAGCTCCGAGTATTGATGAGATGGATATTGACTGGATCATGGTTGTATCTCAAGAACAGGAGTCATGGATGACCCCGATCAAGGAATATCTACTCAACGGCTCCTTGCCAGAAAACTCAAAAGAGCGCCAGAAGCTGTTAAGAAAAGCCCCGAGATATGTAATTCAAGGCGACCATCTGTACAGACGAGGATTCTCGATGCCATTACTCCGATGTGTAACCAAAGAAGAGGCTAAGACAATTTTAGCTGAGGTGCACGGAGGTGAATGTGGGGATCATTCAGGTGGCCAAACTCTTGCAAAGAAAATTCTCCGCTATGGGTATTTTTGGCTGGATATTAATCGAGATGCAGCTAGCTACTCCCGAAAGTGTGACAGATGCCAGAGATTTGCAAAAATCCCAAGAGCACCTTCCACCGTGCTAACACAGATGGTCAGTCCATGGCCATTCGCTATTTGGGGGATAGATCTCATTGGGCCCATGCCGATTGCCAGATCCGGAATCAAATATGCTATTGTTGCTGTTGATTATTTCACTAAATGGGCTGAAGCTGAACCATTGGCTACTATTACCTCTAAAAAAGTGATAAACTTTATGACTAAAAATATCATTTGCAGGTATGGCGTGCCTTAGAAGATAATCACAGACAATGGTACCCAATTCGAAAGCGAAGAATTCCAGGAATTTTGCAGGCGATTCAAGATCCGAAAAAGCTTCTCAGTAGTGGCTCATCCGCATGCAAACGGGCAAGTGGAAGCAGTGAACAAAATCATCAAATCAACCATCAAAAAGCAACTAGAAAAAGCAAAAGGTGGTTGGGTTGATAAGCTGCCACTAGCACTATGGGCATATAGGACTACCCACAAAACTGTGATTGGGCACACTCCATTCTCAATAGCATATGGATCAGAAGCAATGATTCCAATGGAAATAGAGGTCCCCTCACACAGGAGAATTCATTTCAACCAAGCTGAAAATGAAAAGCTACAACTTGAGGCACTTGACTTGCTTGATGAAAGAAGGAAAGAAGCTGAACTCAGAGTTGCAGCTCAACAGCAAAGGATAGCCAGGCACTTCAATTCTAAAGTTCATCAACGCAGCTTTGAAATTGGGGATCTAGTCTTGAAAAGGATCATGACAGCAACATGAGTGTTTGGGCCAAACTGGGAAGGGCCGTATGTCATAGGCAAAAAACTTCTTGATGGCACTTTCAAACTCACAACTGTTGAAGGAGATCCAATCCTGAGAGCCTGGAACAGCAACCACTTGCATCCATATTTTACTTAAAAGCCATGCTTAAATTTGTAAAATAATTCTGGATGTATCATTCTTGTATTGTAAGCCATTGTAAAATCAGTGTGACTCAGCAATAAGAATTATAAAGTGGATGTAGGCCCAATTCTTGGCCGAACTACTATAAATCTTATGTCTTTTACTACTGTAAATGCCTGTCTCATTTCGATGTGCAAATATCTTAAATATGTTGCTAAAATATCGATTTAATATTGCAGGCAATTAAAGCAAAGCTTACCTATTCAACACGTCACAAACCCAAGCGATTCCATAAATCACTCAACAAACAAATGTCAAGCCACAAAAATTCCAGATTCAATTCCTACATAAGAAGTACTTCTCACAAACGGTTGGTGATTCCACCAAAGGGGCACCTTCCAAAAGTGAAGGTTCCAGGCCCTTGCTAACTGATCGAGATCGTTTGTGCAAACAAACATCCGATTAAGTAGCTTGCGTCTGCCCCGTGGATTCACTTAACAAAGAAGTGTGCTTCTCTGGAAGAATCAAACAACTTGTAAAAGGAAGGAACATGTATTCAAAAGTGATAACGAGGGATCGCTAAGGAACAAATGATGAAAAGATATTGGCAAGCAGACAAAAAACAGCCAAAACGGAATCTTGTCTCTCAACCAAAAAGGTTGGTGGAACCACCGAAGGGGCACCTTCCCAAAGTGAAGGCACCGGGCCCTTGTTGCTTAATTGTGATCGTTTGTGCAAACAAACATCCAGTTAGGTGGCTTGCGTCCGCCCCGTGGAACCATTTGACTGTGAGACGCAACCTTCCTGGCAAACAATTCAAAGCCCTCTCCGGAGGCACAATTTAAAGCCCTCCAACGAGGCACGCTGTAAAATGAAATGTTTTTCTCAACCAATAAGGTTGATGGTACCACCGAAGGGGCACCTTCCCAAAGGAAGACACCGGGCCCTTGCTAGTTAATTGTGATCGTTTGTGCACGAACATCCAATTAAGAGGCTTGCGTCCGCCCCGTGGATCCATTTGACTGTGAGAAATAACTTTCAGGCAAACAAATAAAGCCCTCTTCGGAGGCACTCTTCTACTCTCATGGGAACGTTCTTCCCCAAAAAAGTTAAAGTTCAAAATAAAGCCCTCCAACGAGGCACGCTGTAAAATGAAATGTTTTTCTCAACCAAAAAGGTTGGTGGTACCACCGAAGGGGCACCTTCCCAAAGTGAAGGCACCGGGCCCTTCCTGCTTGATTATGATTGTCTGTGCAAACAAACATCCAATTAAGTGGCTTGCGTCCGCCCTGTGGATCCATTTAAATGTGAGAAATAACTTTCAGGCAAAACAAGAAGACCTTTAACGAGGCACAAGCCCTCTTCGGAGGAGTCCTCTTCGGAGGCAAAAGACCTCTAACGAGGCAAAAGACCTCTAATGAGGCACAAGCCCTCTTCGGAGGCACAACTCTTCGGAGGAGTCCTCTTCGGAGGCAAAAGACCTCTAACGAGGCACAAGCCCTCTTCGGAGGCACAACTCTTCGGAGGATCCCTCTTCGGAGGCACAAGTCCTCTCCAAGAGTCACACTAAGAAAGCCCTCTCCAGAGGCATATCAAACAAAGCCCTCTTCGGAGGCACACTTCTACCCCCAACGGTAAAGTGCCAAATAAAGCCCTCTAACGAGGCATGTCCAAAAATAAAAGTTTTCTTCAAAAGTTCGCTTCACTACAAAAAGTAATCCACTTCTCAGAAAATAAAAGTGGCCATCTCCAAAAGTTGAAGTGTGTTAACTCTTTCTAAAAAGAAAAGAAAAAGAAGAAAACTTCTCCAATACAAGGCATACTCCACTAAAGCAGAATAATATTTCCTCAAACCGGAAGAATTATTCTCCAAATCAAGAACACAAGCCTTTCCATAATGGAGAAGATTGCAATAAGCCATGGTATGGGGGCAATATAATACAGCTGCATTAATAAAAACAACGCTCAAGCAACATACCACGAGCTTATTGCAATATCATACAAAGAAAATGAAGAAACTTGTGCAAAAAACAAGGAATAAATGCATTCACAAGTACAGACAAAAATTGTACAAGTAAAAATAGTCATTTTATTCCATACTATCAAATTTTTTATACATGTACAGGTTTCAAAAAGCGGGGGCCGGTACCCGCACAATCTCCGGTCGATACAAGTCTTTAGACAAAAAGCAAAATAGCAAAACAAGAAAGATGAAACCAAACTCATTTCTTCTTCCTCAAGCCGCCTTTGGAGCCTTCACCTGGCTTAATGACTAACTTCGCAGGCCGGCCTGGATGAGTTGCAGAAGAAGGAGAAAGAGGTGCAATTGGGTCATCTTCTGTTTTCTGGTCACCAGCGGAAATGTCCGCTTTTTCATCATCAGCAGAAGCGCCTTTCTTTTTCTTTGAAGCTCCGCGCTTTCCCCTCTTCTTCGAGGAAGATTCGCTTCCCAGAGAGATAAGATCAGAAATTTTTGTATCATCGGCGGTGAGTCTCTCCGGGGTCCTCTCACCCTCCTCAAGTTCCTCGGCCTTTTGCTCTTGAGAAGCCGCCGGGTCGTCTAAACCTTGGAGAGCTTCTATTTGTTCCTCTTGCGACCCCGGTTGAGAAGCAGAAGGAGGAGTAACTTGAAGAGGTGGAGGAGCAGCAGCTGGGGGAGGCGAAGCTTGTGCGGCACTTGTTGTTTTCGCTACAGAAGAAGAAAAGTTAAAAAAATCAGTATTTCCCGCAAAGAGAGGAGATAGTGGCACGTCAAAGCTTAAGTAATAGGCAAAAAGTTCATCAAGCTCATGTGAAGCAAACGAGCAGTCCACTTGAGCCAGATCGAAATTAAAGTTACCTGGAGAGCTTGGTTTGATCACTTTGATTTCATAATCCTGGGCTTTAGTACTTTCTTGGGCCTCTTCTTCAGTGTGAGCAGTTTTAATTTCAATTTCGGCTTTAGCAGGAGGCGGAGAATGGGAACTTGAGCCAATAATGTCAACGTCGATCGAAGACGAAGGACGGGCTGGGTCGGTCAAAGGTGCCTTCCCTGGATGTTCTCCTTCCGTTACTTCGGCTCGTTGATTAGCAAGTTGTTCTTTCACTCTCGCGAGGGCGGCACGACTCTCGTCGTCCAAGTAGTTAGCCTCAAAATCCTCTTCGGTATAGCCGGCATCTTTGAACGCTTCAACCGCTGCTTCACACACTTCAGCCAATGTAATCTCATATTTCGGGCCCAAGAAAGAGAGGCTGCCTTTCCCTAAGACACTGAGAACGTAAAACTCAAAAAGTTTGGAGCTGATGGTGGCCTTGGTTGTTTCGTGCGATTCTTCAACAGCCGCTTTTCCGGCAATGGCCTCGTCACACTCCTTTTCTGCTTTTGAAAGTTGATCTTTTAACATGGTAATCTCCAAGTCTTGGGAGCTGACTTTGTCCCGCAACTGGACGGTATCGTTGCGGTATTTTTCAACAACATGCTATTCCGCCTCAAGTTTGATCTCGGCATCTCTCTAAGCAGCATGCGCATCTCTCACTTGCTTTTGAAAAACCTCTTTCTTTTGAGAATGGGAAGCGAAAGAGGTAGCAAGGTCCTCCTTAAGTTTCTTAACTTCGGCCTCAAGCTCCACGTTGAAAACAGTGATGCTTTTCATTTCCGCATCATGCTGATCAAGAATTTTCTTCCACTCAGACTTATCATTTTCCATAGTCAGCATAGTCTCAAGATTTAGGCGGTTTACTCTTTGGAGTTCATCGACCAGTTTTTGCCAGCTGGACATTCTTTCGATATCGAGCTTTACAGCATCAAGATTTCACAGCATGGCTTGTTTGTCGATCGGTACCAAATCCAAATTGAAATGCACTCCTTTCAGACACCAGTTCGGGAATCGGCTGTGGAGTGTAGGCGGAGGCTTCTCGACTTGATAGGGAGGCCTATTGATGATTGATTGGATATTAGTTCTTTTGAGGGCAGGAGAGCTGGGAGGAATGTCTAAAGAAATAGAAGCAGTGGGCACTTTAGAGATTTCGGAAGAAGACTTGTCGTCAAGTTTGGCCCGCTTGCTCGGATCCTCTGTTATGTGACTCTTTCCCCTGTCATCGTGAGATTTTCTTTTATGAGAATTGTCATCTCTTTGAGAGGAGTCATGGCGGTCATCTTTTCTTCCATATCGCTCCTCGTAAGCCTGCCTCTCACGAGCTTTCCTGGTCGCTCGTTCCTCATCAGTTTCCCTGGGGGCAGAGAGATAGCGTCGGGGATCATAAAAGTCACGCCTTCCGTAGCGTATAAAATCATCATAATACGAGCCGCTTCGTCCCATTGGAGAATCTGAAAATGAAAAAGAGATAGAATTTAGAAATCTCCAGAAAAAGGAAGTTAAGTGCGAGTAACTGCTAAAAATCCTAAGTGTGTGTGGCGTGCAAACTACGCGCGTCAAGCTACAAACCACTCTTCAGCCTAGGAGTGATGTCGGCTTTTACAATAGGGGTCAACTCTTGGGTTGACGGAAGTGATCGCAAGACAGATGTTGCTTCGACCGATGGAGAGACAAGCTTAGGAGCGGTGATATCGTCTTTAAAAAGCTCTTGAGAAGTCACCATAAAATCGCTTAACCCCTCGAAGATGTCGTCACTGTCATGCCCAGCCGAGTGAGTCACACCAGCAGTTTTTTCTTCAGCATGTTCAGCACTTTTTGTGGCAGGATTTCCTTCTCCGTCCCCTCATCAGCTTCCGTGGCGGTCTTCCCGGGACATTGTTGAAGTTCCTCTTCTTCGATAACCGGAAGAAGCTTAGACTTGCCGGAAAACTCTGCACCCTCAGCAGAACCAGAGCATTTTATCAATGAAGCTTCTGCAACTAGTTCTTTCAACGCAGGTTCTTTTGCGGGGGCTGGGGCATCAGACGTTTCCGGTTGAGGAGTAGGGGCATCGCGAAGCTGAAGGGATCGTGAAGGATGTAAAAGGCCAAATTGATGTAGAAATTCATCTTTCAAAAGAAATTTGATACTCCTTTCCTCGACGGCTACATCATTTAGCCTTTCAAAAGTTGACTTGTGATTGGAGTCTTTAGAAAGGGAAGGAAGTGCTACAAGAGTAAAAATGAAGTTAATACTTGACAACCCGAATTCTGAAAGGCTCAGAAATGGAGTAAATGGAGATAGACAATCTTACTTCCTACTCTCTAGATGCCATAGAATTCTGAAGGGCAACGAATGAAGAAAAAATGATTTAAGAACCCGTGAGCGCTGTCGGGTAAGTCTGTAATCAGTTTACGATTTCTAGCACTCCTTATAAGTGTGATGGAAGGATGATCTTTATTCCTCCCGAAAGAACACAAGTAGCAAATTTTGTCAAAGCTCGGAAGGCGATTAAGTGTTCTCTCGAACAACACACACAACCCCATCAGAATGGCGTAGCCATTAGGGTGCAACTGAAATGGAGAGATAGTCAACCGAAGAAGCAGCTTTCTGAGAAAGTCATTGAAAGGAGGAATAGCTCCGCTTAAGCACATCTGACGGTTGACCGCAATAAAGCTAGGAGGTGTCCTGTCGGCGGTATCATTTACTCCAGGAAGTAAAGCTTCGGTCTCAGCAATGCCAAATTGGACGCAAAGCTGGCTGAAAGCCCGTTGCATTAAAGTGGTTGAGACTGTTTCCGGAGGATTCTCCAGAGGGTCAGCTATAGGGAAGACTTCTTCAATCTGATCTACTATTACTTCTTGTGCTTGATGAGAAGTCATTCTACACAAGGAACTGGATGTTCAAATATGAAGGTACACGTTTCCTAAAAGCGTGTGAAGTGTTGTGCGAAGCTAATAAAATAACAAGTAAATAAAAATAATAACACTGGTTGGCATACGTCAATTCAGGAAAATTCAAGACTTGTTATTAAATTAAAACTTAGAGTAGTGTCAATGCAGATAACATTCGATAGTAAGCAGTTCTAACTGTGAGAATTTTGTGTTGACACTTCATTCAAATTAGTTGATTCGCAGCATTTCACACTCGATTGAATTCAGTTTATTTTACTTAAGTAGAATATTGTCTCTTGATTTAATCCATCATTCGATGTGGGCAGTCAATGATGACTATATTCGTCACAGTTTTCTGCAAATGTTGTATTTAACAGGTTATTAGCAATCAAGTCAATACAATCTGTGAAAAAAGTACAAGTTCAAGTAGTTCAAATTTGCAGTTCAGTCAAGTTCTGTGAAAATTTTGCAAGTGTTCAAGTCCTTAAGTCGCAGGAACGACTTAAGACTAGCTCGGGATTGCTTAGGTCGTCCAAATCATGTTTAACGACCTAACATAAGTCAGCCTTCCTTAAGTCGCTCTGCTCGAGTTATGGAATTCATTAGTCATGTTCTTACGAGTTAAAGCTACACTGCAAGTTAAGGCATAAGGCTTTAAGCCAGGACGGGGTAAATTTGTTTAAGTGTTAACTCGTCCAAGTACGCCCGCGACCTAAAAGTTATGTCGCAAGAAGTTAAGTCACCCAGATCGTAGTGCGATCCAAAGATAGGTCGTAAGGAGAGTTATCTCGCCCGAAGAAATATGCTACACTTCTTAAGTCACAAGTTCTTAAGTCGTTCAGATTCTTTTAAGTCGCAAGTTCTTAAGTCGTTCAGATTCTTTTAAGTTGCAAGTTCTTAAGTCTTTCAGATTCTTTTAAGTCGCAAGGCTCTTAGGTCGTTCGATGCTTTAGGTCGCTCTAAGAGTAACTCGGAAATGCCGAATTTTCTTCCACCAAAAAACCCTTAGTCTTGCTCTCCACTCGCATGCTGCCGCATGTCCATCCCCCTTACCTCATCAGAAACACCGCAACATAGCCCACTATCCAATAACCCATTAACCTGATATCTCCTCATCTCCTCCAAATGCCTAAAACCTCATCATCTCCTCCAAACATCTAAAACCTCATCGCCTTCTCCAAATTTGCCAATTCACTTTTTAAAGCAATTACCAACGATTCGACAATAATCAGAGGGCGAAATGGAGTACAACTTTATAATATGGTAACAGAAATTGCATAGAACTGATGATAAGAGAATCGATGGAAGGCGCAATAGATGGATGATCAGCGTTACCTAAATTCGCTGTTAGAAATGATGATCGAAATAACGAGGAATGGAATTTCGCTTTGAAGTTCCGGCGCTCAGAGATTCGTCAATGACGGTTTCAGATAATAGAGCAAGTGTGGAGGAGGAAGGAGAAGCTAAGCAATTTATAGGCGGGAAAGGTGGAATTCGAATCGGCCTAAAACGACCTAACAACTCAAGCGGCTCACGACCTAACAACTCGAGCGACTCATGACTTAGCAATTCAGATGGCACGAGTTAAAAGGTGTCGAAGCACACGACCTAGTCCCTAGGCGTATACTTCGAGGGACAAGTGTTAACACCTCTTTTTCCACGACTTAGCGACCCAACGACTTACGACTTAACAACCTAAGAAACTAAGCAACTCAGTGGTCCAGAAACCCAGCGACCTAACGAGATAAGAAGGCCGCGACATAACGAGATAAGAAGGCTGCGACCTAACTCCTGAAAGAAGGTAGCGACCTAACTCCAGAAAGCAACCTAGCGACCTAACGAGTTAGCGACCTAGCGACCTAACGAGTTAGCGACCTAGCGACCTAACGAGTTAGCGACCTAGCAATTCAGGAAAAAGGAACGACTTAACATGCTCTGGAGTAAAGCCACACGACCTACCTCTTCTGTTAGGTCGCTCACGACCTAACCTTGCCGAGATAACTTCCGAATTCACTACGTTAGGTCGCTCACACCCAGTATCTCACCCAGAATGGTTCCATTAAGTCGCCAATGACTTAAGCTAACTCGGGATGACCCTTAGGTCGCTTACGACCTACGACCTACGACCTAACCCCTAAGTCGTCCACGACCTACGACCTACCTTCAGATTTTCCCTATAAATACCCCGCCCACTCCACATTATAGGGGGACTTTTGGAGACTTTTTCCAGACTTGGAAGCGCCGAAACTCTGCTGCATTCACGACCTCCCCAACTCCTCTACTACCAAAAACATTTCAAAACTACCTAAAGAGAAGATCAACTACATTCAAGATGGATTCCAGAATCTCTTTTGCATTGTAGTGCTGATTACTTGTATCGATTGTTGAATAATCAAAGGAATTCTTGTAAAATTTGTAATCGAACTTGTGATAAAGAAGATAAAGTGGACGTAGGCTTGATTTGAGCCAAACCACTATAAAATCTGCTGTCTCTTTACTTTTACTGCAATTATCTGCTTGTTTTAGTTCCCGTACCAACAGGTGGTGCTTTCACTCTACTAATATTCATACCGGGGTGTTAGCGTTCGATTTTTACGTTAACATTTCCTTTATGTGTTTAACTATTTATTTATTTCTAGTATATGTCTAACATTGTCATCAATTAATAGCACCTATCATATGTTGCTCTTACAGAATTTACACTAATATATATATATATATATATATATATATATATTTGTTTATACTCACATTCATGCCATATATATGTAGCTAATTAATGACATTCATATAATTAATCAATTTAATTAAAGAGAGATAAATGAAAGGTTTCTCTCTCCGTATAAATAATTTGCCCTTCATTAATTAAATAAGTTAAGAGAAGGAAATGAAAAGTTTCCTTCTCTAAATAAATTTATGCCCCCTCATTAATTCAATAACTTAAGAGATAGGAAACGAAAAGTTTTCTTCTCTAAAATAAATTTAATAAGTTACTTTACACACAAATATGTACATAAGAGTATATTTGATATACTCTAATTTACATACACATTAAATTAAATTTTAAACTTTATTTCTAAAACTAAATAAAATAAAGATTTTATTTAAAAGAAAACTTAGAAGATTTCTAAGTATGTTTAGACTTCATATGCCCAATAAAGATCCAAAATGGTTAAATTTTTTGAAATTCGCCCATTTTTTCCGCTGTGGGCTGGCCCTGTTCCTTCACAAAGTCTGCCTAATTCCCATTAAAAATGTATTAAGTGGCTTGGGTGCTATCTCTTACATTATTAGGACATCACTGATGATAGATACGGGTTATTGGGTTGAAAGAATGATGGTTGTGGAATTGGATTGGAAAGCCTTAGGGCTTATTGTCGAAAAACTTATAATATGTTAGATACGCAAGGCATTCTTATTTAAGTTATATTGCCCAAGTACTATTATAGACGCTCGAGATTTCATTCACCAGACACTGTTGTTCTGATTCCCTCCTCTTTACAACACAGGTTAGAAATGTTGATGCAGATTTTCAAAGGTGATGGCAGAAGTGCAGACTTGTGGCAGTTACTATTTATCTACTTGTGTTATTTCCTTTATCACTGATGTACCCACTAAATGATGTTGTACCTTTGTAATTTTGTACTATGGATAGTTGACGATTGTTTATGGTATTTGTTAACCCAAAAAATGGATCAACACCCTGGTTTGAGCGTGAAAGCACCAGCCCTGTTCTCATAGAGCAATAATATAGATAATAGATATAGAAAAAAAGTAGTAAAAGAAAGAAGACAAGAAGATTTTTATAGTGGTTCGGCTGTTAACGAAGCCTATGTCCACTTTATAGTTTTTATTATAGATTGATTGCTGTTACAAGATGTATTTGATTACAAAGCCCATGATTATCCTTAACTAGATTGAATCTCCAAGGTTGGAATCCATTGGAGAATCACAGTGAATTCCTTTGAAGACCGTTGTGAGGGAGGTAAGGAGTGAAGAAAGCTTCCAGCAGAGTTTCAGCAATCAGTCCGGAGAAGATCCCGTTTATGTTGCGGATAGGATGGTATTTATAGAGATCGGAGAGCTATTGGGCCAAGCCCGTTCGCCAATTGCTTGCAGATGGACACAGGAAGATGCAGTGGAGCTTAGCTCGCGACCCGAGCCAAAAGCATGGATCGCTAGCGATCCATAGCATTAGCTCGAGTGCGAGCTAATTACTTAGCCTCTTCTTTGCTTCAATCTGTTTGGGTCGCACTTATTCCATGATCACATATGGATCGCTGGCGATCCATAGAGTATGGATCGCTAGCGATCCATATACTTAGCATATTCTTGGACTTTGGCTTTTGAACTTTCTTCGTTGTCTTGTGTCAACATTGTTCGTGTAGTCTCGTTGCCTTACTTTGATGATGATTTATTTGCTAGTTGTGTTCAATTGTTGATTGAACTGGATGGATGCTTATCTCTCGGTTTAGCTAACTCGAAATCCTCGTCAAATTCAGTCAATACTTCAGTAACATGGATTTGATCACGATGCAAGAGAAATTCAGTCACTACTTCAGCAACCGAATCTCTTGCATCGTGATCCAATCCATGTTACTGAAGTAGTGACTGAATTTGACGGGATTCCGAGTTAGTTAAACCGAGAGACAAGCATTCGTCCAGTTCAATCAACAACTGAACACAACTAGCAAGTAAATCATCATCAAAGTAAGGCAACGAGACTACACGAACAACGTCGACACAAAACAACGAAGAAAGTTTGAAAGCCAAAGTCCAAGAATATGCTAACTATATGGATCGCCATCGATCCATACTCTATGGATCGCCAGCGATCCATACGTGATCATGGAATAAGTGCGACCCAAACAGATTGAAGCAGAGAAAGAGGCTAAGTGATTAGCTCGCACTCGAGCTAATGCCATGGATCGCTAGCGATCCATGCTTTTGGCTCGGGTCGCGAGCTAAGCTCCACTGCATCTTCCTATGTCCATCTATAAGCAATTGGCGAACGGGCTTGGCCCAATAGTTCTCCAATCTCTATAGATACCATCTTATCTGCAACATAAACAGGATCTTCTCCGGACTGATTGCTGAAACTCTACTGGAAGATTTCTTCATTCCTCGTCTCCATCACAACGGTCTTCAAAGGAATTCACTGTGATTCTCCAGTGGATTCCAACCTTGGAGATTCAATCTAGTTAAAGATAATCAAGGGCTTTGTAATCAAATACATCTTGTAACAACAATGAGTCTATAATAAAAACTATAAGTGGACGTAGGCTTCGTTAACAGCCGAACCACTATAAAATTCTTCTTGTCTTCTTTCTCTTATTGCTTTTTTTATATCTATTATCTACATTATTGATCTGTGAGAACAGGGCTGGTGCTTTCACGCTCAACCTAGGGTGTTGATCCATTTTTTTGGTTAACAGTATTGTGTTATGTTTTTACGACATTTGAATTTTAAATAAAATGGGTATTGTTCTGATATAATATTTTATCCTTCTACTTTGAGTTTTTGAATGTGTAGATAAATAGCTATGTGTATTGTTCTCTATACCAACCAATAGCCGGCTTTGGAATGGGTCTAAGTTTCGATGGATCTTTTTTGGATCGGAATTTAGGCATGTTTCGAGGTGGGTTGTTACATTTGGTATCAGAGTTTAGGTTACATAATCAATGGGGATAGGTATATGTATGAGAGGCGTACCTATTATTTTTGAAAATATTTTTCAAAAATCTTACTTTATGTGTGTATACACACACACTTATTTTGAACATATTGCTAACTCTATGAAATCCGACTATATAAAAAGTAGGTGGGACCATTGAAATAAAACCATGGAAATTCGAACGAAGACTGGTTTACTTAGTCAAAATAGCCATTGAGATTGGATTTTCAATAGAAATTTATAAATATGAAAGGATAATGAGAAAAAATAAATATTTTTACACGAAATATGTGATTTTAAAATGTATTAGATAAAACAAGGTTGTTGGATTTTGAATTTGGATGCATGGGAATATAGAGAATCAAGGCAAGTGAAGGTATTCTAGAATATATTAGACACAAGTAGTGAGATTTGAACTTGTGATCTTTTCGAGGGTATACTAAACGAAGGAGGCTTGAGTATTTAAATTCTAAAATTACGAAAAAAAAAAGAAAAATGTTGAGTGAGATTTAACTTTAATATTTATGGTATAAGATAGTATAAGATTCTATAATAGGTGTTTAACGATATCTATTTTTTATCCATAAATTTTACGATTTCAAAAAAAAAAAAAAGAACTAGTGAAATGCAAAAATTGACCATGCCTGCTTATTTAAATATAAACAAAAAGGACGTACGATTTGAGTTTGGATTTTAATGGAGATTATAAAGTAGGAAGAGACCTCAAGGGAAAAAGTAAAATTACATTATCGAAATCTTTGACTTTAAAATGTACTAGATAAAACGCGGATGGCGAGATTCTAAAGAAACCAACGTGAGTTGAGTGATTCAAAAATTATATTCGAAAAATGTGGTTACTGAAATTCAAACTTGAGTATAGTGCTCATCAAATGAAAAAGCTTAAAAATTGAACGAAATAAGTAGAGTGGACTATTAACAAAACAGAAAATAATGAAGGAGATTCATTAATAAGATAAAATATTCAATATAACACCTCCTTTTCTTCTCCTCCTCCTCTTTTTTTTTTTTTTTTTTTTTTGTTTTTGTTTTGAGTGAATTGTTGTTTGGACAGAGTGGCTTTTGAGCTTGCTTTGGCTCAACTATAGAGGACCGGCGTGAATGCTTGGAGGAAGGTATATACTCCGGTAATGTCAAAATGCGCAAATTCAAATTTCTTCGCCAATACTATCCCTACTCATCAATTCACACTCTCTCCTCTAATCAAATCTTCCAACACAACCTCAAACTCAAATCCTTTTCCCTCTCCGGTAACCTTTCTGCCGCCCGCCACCTGTTCAACCAAATGCCCAACCGAGACGTCGTCTCTTTCAACTCCATGTTAACCGCATACTGGCAACACTCCCAAATTCAAGAATCTATCAACCTATTCAACGCAATGCCCTACAGAAACACCATTTCTTACAACTCCATTATCGCAGGCTGTTTCGAAAACAACATGCCTGAAGAAGCGTTCAAGTACTTCGATCAAATGCCCGTCAAAAACGTTGCTTCATGGAACGCGATGATCTCCGGACTGGTGAAACTCGATTTGGTGGAGGAGGCAGAAAGGTTGTTTGTGGAGATGCCTGTTAAGAATGTGGTTTCATATACAGCGATGATGGATGGGTTGATGAAGAAGGGGGAGGTGAAGAGGGCGAGGGAAATGTTCGATGAAATGGAGGAAAGAAACCGGGTGAGTTGGGTGGTGATGATTAGCGGGTACGTGGAGAATGAGATGGTGGAGGAGGCAGAGAAGTTGTTTAAGTTGATGCCGGAGAAGAGTGTGGAGGCGGTTACTGCCATGGTTACTGGATATAGCAAAGAAGGAAGTGTACAAAGGGCGTGGAGGTTGTTTCATGGGATCAGGGTTAAGGATCTTGTGTCTTGGAATGCTATGATGTCTGGTATGTTTAATTGGATGCTTTCCAATTTGTTCGCACACTGTTCTTATGTTGTATTAGAACAGCATGGATTGAAGAATGATATGCGCATATATGATTATTATTGCAGATGTAGGGTGTATCCGATCCTAACCCTACATGCTGGCACACTCCGTCTCAAGTCTTATTTGATTTTTACTAACCAACACTCAACCCACAGTTTATGATGCAAGTCATCTTCAACAATTTTCAATTGACTCATATTATAGCTTGTATGTAATCCTGCACATTTCCTTTGATTTGTTCCACTCATTTGGGAGTTCCAGCACACCATGCTTTATGTCTACTCCATCCTCTTTGATTTTCCAATGCGTGTCCATTTCAAATTCTAACCCGTACTAGATATCTCATAAGTTGTTGTCTTGTCAAGCTTCACCAAAAAATCCCAGTCATACTCGACGTGACAAAAAATACAATCAATACTTGTTAAAAAAGCCTAATTTTCAATGCATTCATTGCATGAAATAACATATTGTCAAGAGAAATGTGATGTCGAACATCTTCAGCAGACACATATGTTCATGGGTAACTGAATATTCCACTTGATAAAACAGATTCAGGCTTGTCAGTGCTTCTTAGAGCCTCTAAAACTGAGATTTATTGCAACAACATGTTAACATCTTGGTTGCTTACTCTTTTTTTTCTCTTCAGGATATGCAAATAATGAACAGCATGAAGAGGTTCTGAAGCTTCAAAGGAAAATGTTGGAATCGGGCATAAAACCAGATTACACAACCCTGATCATAGTCCTAACAACATGTTCTTCTCTGGCTTTGCTTGAAAGAGGAAAACAGACTCATGCCTTCGCTGTTCAAACAAGGTTAGACTATAGCATTTCACTGAGAAATGCGCTGATCACAATGTACAGCAAATGTGGTAGCATCAACGACTCACACTTAGTATTTAAACACATCCAAACTCCTGATATTGTCACATGGAACACTATAATTGCTGCCTGGGCACAACACGGTCACCATCAGAAAGTTGTTGATCTGTATTATCAAATGAAAGAAAATGGGTTTTCGCCAAATGGAGTCACATTTCTAAGCATGTTATCAGCCTGTCGGCATTCAGGGAATCTAAATGAAGGTTTACATCTTTTCGAAAGGATGGAATCTGAATATAATATTACGCCGAGGTCAGAACATTATGCTTGTTTAATCGATATATTAAGTAGAGCAGGAAGACTGGAAAAAGCATACAAGTATCTAATAAATATGCCATTTAAAGCCGATGTCACTATTTGGGGCTCTTTTCTGAGTGGGTGTCAACAGTATTCAAACACTGAGTTTGGTGAAATGGCCGCTGAGAAAATCATAGAACTGGATCCTCATAATTCAGGGGCATGTATAATTTTGTCGAATATACATGCTAAAAATGGAAATTGGGAAGGTGTGACTAGAATAAGAAGCTTAATGAAGGGGAGAGGAGTTAAGAAACAACCAGGTTATAGTTGGATTGAAATTGCAGGTAAAGTACATCATTTTACGATTGGAGACACGTCACATTCAGATATTGATAAGGTCTATTCTGAAATTAGAAGGATGTGTTTGCATATGGAGATGGATGTACCTGAGTACACATAATATGTTTATATGTGATTGGGTGATTTCTGATGCCTAACTTATTGCTATTGACCGTTCTGTATTCTGAAATACAAATATAACTTATGAAGAAGCGGCATGAAAACGAAAAGGTGGGAACTGACACCGCAGCTATGTAGACTGTTGCAATGATGGTTGCCATGCCATACGATTCAGTATGAATTAAAATAACCGTCTACTTCTATTTTGAGTGTAAAAATGAGCATGTTCTTGGTTTCAGTTTTTACCATCTTCTTGGCTTTTGTATACATATGCTTATGTAATTTAGAGTGTCAGCTGTTGGTACTGATGTTTCCTGTGCTACTTAGGTTGTTTAACAAAATGACGTCTGCTATGCAAATTGATTCATGTGGATAATTTTTTTATCTTCAAATGGATCTAAACCAATCTGCTACATTCAATCATATAATCCTATGAATTAAGGATTTTTTTTTTTTTTTAAATCAAGTTGAGCCATTTTTAGAAAGTAACTGTAGCTTTAGATCCCTTTGGAAGCTATTTACAATTATATATTACTTTGTGCCACATGGTAACTTTATTTTAAACAGTGCTAGTGCATTTTTCTATTTTTCTTACATTGCCGTTTCCGGAACAGTGACAGTATTGTTTTAACATTTGTATTCATTCAACTTTATCCAAAAAGCGCCAAAACAAAAGAAATTAGAATCTGTCCCTTATTTTTAAATTTGGTACTGAAAAACTCTCTTCAAAAACATGTTTGGCTCAATTAGTTGGTAAATCAGACTACGAGATTAAAGATCATGAATTCAATCCTCAAAATCAACATCTGTTGGCATTAACGGACAACACACACATACATGTATATATATAGTGAAAATGTGCAAATATCTGCTGTTGTTTTTGCAAATATTTGCATTTTTTTGACTAAAACTAAAAACTTGGATGTTTTTTAAAACTTGTTTTTTAGAAGAGGCGGATCTATATTTTGCAACCTAAAAGATGATGTTTCACAAAGTTCTCAATAAACCTTCACCTCTATCAACTATTAATTATTAGTTCCATGTTTGTTTTTAAGATACAGTACAATTGTATTAATCAGAACAGTCTCCATCTCCATAATCAAGCACATTAAGTCTAATATTCAGGATACTGTTGCATATGAATAAACGGTGAATTTGTCAACATTCATGAAACAAGAATTGAATATGAATAAGCACTGAGACTTTTGACATTCATAACAAGGTGCAAGGTTTCGGCCAGAACTTCGAGATTCCAGCCATTCTATCTCAGTTCCGATGAAGATCGAGACGAATTGCAACCAAAATCTCGGTTTTGGCCCATCAAACCATTTTGTCAACATAAAAAAATTCGAAAGAAAAAACAAAGTAAAATCTTGTAGTGGAAACTAAGCTCAAGTCAGAGATGAGAAAATTATTCATCTGAACCTTACGTAGCTTTGATTTACAATGTCGATTTTGGTAGAAATGAGAGAAAGTGAGAAGTATAAAGTATTTTGGTACAGAGGAGGAGAACAGTAAGAGATGTGGAGTAATTTTCCTTGCTAGAGAGAAGGATTCAAAGAAAAAAATTAAAAACAAACAAGAGGGCGGAGCACTGTACGAGGGCAACATGCTATTGCTGAAAAGGACAAACAATTAATGTTTGATTTTCCAAAACAATTTTGAAGTTTCGAACAATTTCGGAAATTTCAGAAGTTTCGGTTTTTATTTCGGTTTCAGTATTTTTTGACTAAATCGCACTACTTAATTAAACTAAATTACAATAAAAACTGAGTTTTTTTAGTTAATCAAGCTAAGTGAATTAACAACTTTAGAAGAAACAACAATTCGAGGAAGAAGAAAAGCAAGTTGAGGAGGAAGAAGAGCAAGCCATGAAAGAATTAGAGGAGAAGAAGTGGTATCAGCTGTTAGGTATCAGTTTTTCAGTTTGTAGGCAAGGTTTTAAATCTCGGATTTCGGTCACGTCTCGTCTCGAAGAATTTAGATAGCTTATCTCGTATCGGGTGAGATCTCGAACGAGATGAGTGCATCTCGGTCGTCCATCTCGGATTTACATCTCGGTTTCTAAGATTCATTTCGGAGTTATCTCGGAGTATATGTCATGTCGAAAATTAGTTTTCCTACACCTAAATTTATAATACTAGTCACCAAGGTTTTCAACATGGGATTTAAATCGTAAATCGAAAAGTTTAAATCGTTAATCAAAACGAGATTCAAATCGTAAATCGTAGATTTAAAATATCCACATTTTAAGATTTGTATGCGTTTTGAAGTTGATTTTGATGTTTGAACTTCTACAATTAAACTTAAAAACTTAATTTTCTCTCTAATTCCATTTTTATTTTGTTTTAAAAACATTATAATGAGAATTGTGAATCTAAATAAGTATATTAAATATATCAGCATGAGTTGGATGTGTTTTTCGTTGTGGTTTTAACAAAGTTCGAATCGGAATGCAAATCGAATCGTAAAGGGAGGGATCCGATTTGAATCGGGATTTAAATCGTAAGATTTTAAGATTTTTGATAACAATGCTAGTCACTACCTTAAGAAAAACACTATGCACTTAGCTTGAATATATCACACGCTTATCATTAGTAATTTAGTATGGAAAAATACCACTTGTATCATGTAAAATAAACAAATAAGTAGATTTCATGAATAATGTTCAATATAATATCATATGAGATAAAGTAGACAAGAAACAAACCATAACATATGCACCTTTACTTTGTTTGATCATTCACTTAACTTTCCTACACAATATAATGTCTCATTTCCACCTTTTA